>JAUPMV010000008.1:14279809-15525058 GCA_030848855.1 Branchinecta sandiegonensis | reverse complement strand
CACAATCCGTTTCGTCAGCATTCCTCGTGTTCTCGTTGTTTTCCGTACGCGGAGTCCGCGTGGAGTTCCCTCTATTCTAGCCGTACCCCTTGATTCCAATGGCTCGGCGAGAGGAGTCGTTGAGGGATTAGGAGGTATCTGTGCGTCGCCATACAAATTTGTATTGATTGTCATTCATTTGTGCTATAGTGAAGAATGACTTTTCCGCCCCAAATCGCTCTCGACGTAAGGAGTGAAACGGTGTAACACGAAGTTTGTGGCTTCACGACGCGAATTTTTTTTTTCCGCTTGCGATGCTCGAATCCGCCTAGCTAATCTGTGGGCTTCTAGCTCTAGGAGAATAGCTGCCATTAGAGATGTTACAAATCTAGCTCCCTGCAAAAGGAGCTGACCGGCGAGACGATGGAAGTGCGCTAGTTATATTGACTTTATTTGAAATTTAACCAGTTCACTAGTTATACTGATTCCTTTCAAGTCGGAACAAAGTAAAGCTTTTGTGATATCTATGGATTTGAAATATCTCGGAAATATTCAAAATAAGGGACGGCTCCTTCTTTGTGAGTTTCTTTGACGACAGCTCAGCTCACGAAGTAGTGATTTCTCGGATTGGGGGCGCTGGGGGCTACAGGATCCCAATTTGGGAGAAAGGGATTGAGGTGTGCTAACTCCGAACGAAGCCGCTTCCTTTTGTTTTTCAGTGATGACGTAATATCTTAATAGTGTCTGTCCCAGATCGTTCTGCGAGTGTTTACTACTTAACCCCCCCCCCCCCCCATTTCTATAAAGACTATTAGTCACGATTTCGAAGTCTCTTGTTCGCGCTTAGTCGTAGCACATTTTCGTTGAAACCGAGCTACATGACAAACCTTGTGTAAAAAATTCGTGTTCTTATCATTGATTCCGAATTTGGTAGCTCTGTTAAAGTCTAGCTCTCATCGAGTGCCTATTTAGCTCCTCCCTGAAGACTTTACTTCACGAGAATAGTCGCACCGTTTCACGCAGTCAATCAGCGTTCACACACATAGTACGATTTTCGCGGCCGGATGCGAAATCCGCACCTGGATCCACAGTTCGAACCGAAAAGCTACTGAGTATGTTCATTGTCACCGAATATTCCCAGATTTCGATTTCGATTAGCACGCCACATGAAGCGAAAATGATAGGGCGAAGTGAAATTTGCACCTAGGCTTCAGATTTTCCGCTGTTCCGCTCACCTCAGGCATGTTCAGTCTTCTCTCAAAAATTCGTTCGTCTACGGTTCACTTCCAGCTGTTGACTGGTCGACTAGAATTCCTTTCGGAATAGATTTTTGAGTCCCTGCCCAGGTCCTTCCAGAATTTAAATTTCGAACTGGAGCCAGGAATTTGACAAACCGTCAATAGCCGTATTGTTTTTGGAACCCAAACAACAGCAATTAGTCTATGTTTTTTCTACTAGTTGAGCCCAAGGATAAAACCATGAAGAAGAAGTCAGAGGTGATAATTTTGCGTAGAAGATGTCACTGTCTTTTGGGCCTTGTCGGAAGCGCTTCATACCTTATCACAGTTTGTGAACAGTGTTGCCACTGTTCACAGAATCATGCGATTTGTCACTTTTCGACTGCTTCGACAAAGTGAGCCAGAATGCTGCGATCGGTAAGACCATCAAAAACAAAAGCACATGATTATGAAGCTGAAAAATGAGATTTCTCGATGATAATTGGTAAAAGGACCGAGTTTCGTAGGCGCCAGAATGTCACAGGTTTTTGCGGCTGCCATCAGCCACAGGTCCCATCAAAGTGAAGTGGCAACACTGTTTGTGAGGCCGGGTCACTCCTCGAGGCGAGGGGCTGACCATTTGACTTGTTTTTGTTTTTGATGTAGACGATTGTATTTACGAACTTGATTGTTTTATTTAGAAATTTTATACGAGATACGCTATGTAATTTTGACTTGTCTTTCGTTTATTGATGTATTTTATTTATGAAATTTTAATGTTATCAGATAAGTAATATTGACCTGTCGAGTTGATTGATAGTGCTTGAAGTGTCTTTATTTGTATTGACATATCCAAAGCTATTTTTATGTATTTAAAGATATTACGGATTAAATCATCATTTCACTTCATTAACCGGTTAAAGGCTGACCAGAAGAATGGCCGATACTGCAGTTAATACTACGGAAAAACGATCAGGGTTGGGCGATCGAGGACTAGCATTCCTGGCAGGATTTCCTCACCCTTCTGGCGGGTAAGAAGAAAATATATTGGAATACCGTCAGAAGTTTCGGAACAGATAACACAAGGATGCGCGATTTCAAAAGATAACCACTTAGCTGTTTTGTTTTACAAACGTTACGCATTAAAACGCTATTCATTCCTGAAAACCGAAAAACCGCCGAAAAAATATCTGCTGACTTATTTGTTTGTCATCATGATATCGGAAAAGTCAGCAGATACTTTTTCGGATCTTCCTGGCAATGCTTGTTATATATAACGTTTTAATGGGTAACGTCCGGAAAACATAACAACTACCATTCCAAGTGTTATCCTGATGAAACCGCGCATCCTTGTGTTATATTTTATGACACTTCTAACAGTGTAAAAATGGGATAGCCTACTGTTTTTATTTCTGACCGTTATACAGAAAGATGGATGAAGATGAACACTTCGTTTTTTTACGGTCGAAAGTTGAGGGATTAAGGCATTTTGGGTAAGGAGGCTTCTCAAGGTGAGGCCTCTGAAATATTTGATGGGTTGTGAAGTTTTGCGTCAGTTGGGTGATTCCTGAAGGTAGCCTTGGAGCACCGTGAACGTTTTATTGTGGGTTGAAATTGTGATAGGTATGGTTGTTGATACGAACTGTTAAATGAGTGCTGAATATTTAAAGTGGTTTAGGTTGAATGCTTATTTTTTTTTTACATTTTTGTCCAGCCAATTTCCAGAGGGCTCTTTGGATAAATTTAGTCATCATTATATTCATCACTTATACGAGGAAAGTTTAGATTTTTCAGCTTTCCGATGAAATCCGACCGGAAAACCTGATCGTTTGTCCGCAGCGCACAAGGGATGTCTAAAACCGATAAAATGGAGATTTTCTCTTGTGGGCGCATCATTCAAAATTTTAGTAACTTTACCACTCGCTAGGTTTCTCTGTAAGTCCTTGGTTCTTGATTCTGATTGGTAGCAAACAACGAATAGTAAATGTAGCCTATGTTTCCGGCTGACTGGGACAATAACCGATTTTGTAATGAGCGCCATCAGGGAAAAAAAACTGTTTATTTTAAGGTTCAGATGGTTTGTTGTGCAATAATAATTAGTTTTATAATAAGCGTGACGACAGATGAGAAAAAAATGCAATGTGAAATCAAATGCGTTGTCGATAACGAATTTTATTGTGAATTTGTCTTTGGGGGACGGAAATGGCTATCCCTCTTCAGATTCTAAGGACCGTGGTAGTAGCTTAAATACAATGCGTATTCTTAATTTTCCTTCAGCCCAAGCTGACTGCGAATCATATTTGACAATACAAAATGGATACGTCAGCTACATTTTATTAGAGCTACATTTCGGCCCTTCTTAGCAAATGTCCTCTTCATGCGCTTCAAGCAGCTTGCGCCTGAAGAGGAACCTTGCCAAGAAGGTCGGAAATATAGCTCTAATAAAATGTATCTGACGTATCCGGTTTGACAAGTTCATTTTCCAGCTTGAGCGGCTCGCGCCTGAAGAGAACCCATGCCAAGAAGGGCCGAAATATAGCTCTAATAAAATGTAGCTGACGTACCCATTTTGCAGTGTCAAATATAATATGTATTCTGTTCCAAAAAGACGAGTTGGCTGTCGCATCTTGGATTTCATGTAATTTAGGGAGAGCGATGTGCTAGCTAAACACAAAGGAGGGGCGTCTCCCCTCGTTTCGTAATATCCCGGCAGGAAAGTTTCCGAAGCACAGAGTCACTCAATCGGTTTCGCGGACGAACCACGGACCGTGGCTATACCTGGGTTGGGACTTGTTGATCTCCCAACCTGTTGGTGTCGTTAACCGACCGATGCGCTTCTGCAAACAGTTCACCCGTAGACAAACACATTATGCCTTATCTCAAGTCGTCCTCTCAAAGTGTGTACTTAGTCCTTATTTTTCACCTGCTCTAGATTTCAGTTATGGTCTAGAATTGAGAGTTTGAAATCGGCAACCGCAATAAAATTATTTATAGCCTACATTCTTTATCACACGTGTAGGGAAGGACGGCGTATCGACAGAAAAGAAAAAATAAACCACCCTACAGTTGAAACGATACGATTAAAATTCTCTTAATGGAAACATCAGTAGAAATCCTTAGGTAGTTAATAAAATCGATTGACTTACGGGCTTGGGTTCAATCCACTACCTTTTCCAGGAACCTAGGGCAGACTGCACAAAGTTACAAGTAGAAACCGTGGGTGTTTCGAGATGTGGTTTATATTTGACTTTCGCGTCACCTCGGAGGAAGCCGTGGGACGCAACTCGGATTCCGGAAATAATTTTATTGTCTTAAGACTACCAATTGGTCCGACCGATCAGAAAATCGAAACCGGATTTGTGGGAGTGTTTATGTGGACTGGAAATATATGCGTAACTGGGTAGTTGAACATTTTTGGTGAAGACGAATTCTGGAATATATATTGTGTGCAAATTTGCGAGGATTTTATCGTGTAAGAAAAGATGGCCAGACTATGAAAAGGGAGGGAGTTTAAGTGTTCGTACGGCAACAGTCCGGTAAGGGAAGCCGGTAAATAATTAACTGTGGGGGGTCTACCAAAAACGGTACCAAAAACGCCTGATTTTTTAATAGCTATGCCAAGTTCTCGCGAGGTTATGCCAACGCTGGGACATAGCAACACAATAAAATAGTAAAGATTTGATTGAAATCCACAAAATAACTGATCACAATAACATATCAATTAGAGACAAAATCAGAGACTATTTTTTAGTAAGATCAAAATAGAGACTATCTTTTAGTAAGACCAAATCAGCTGTCAACGAATCTGTCCGAACTAAACTGTGCGGGGCATCAAAGACTCCGTGTGCCATCTAGAAGAAATCCAGGAAACTTACAAGGGGGTAAGAAGATCGCCTAAAAATCACAGTATTTGGAATGTCCTTGGGAATAACTATGAACGACACATCATGGGCCCTTAATACTGAAGAATGTACAGGCTGAGCCTTACACCCTGTCACTTGCCTGGTGACAGGGATGTAATGACGAAATGCGTAACACGTGGTAGCTACATATCATGACCTGATTGAAACATCCATAGTCTAAGGACTTGCGAGATCACACAGCAAAAAAAAGATAAACCTCCCCTGTTTCCTCGATGTTTGCAGACCCCATCTTAGCTTTATTAGAAATTTCTAAACCCACAAGTTGGTCTCGCTTTAAATGGTGGAAGCGTAATGAGCGGCGCTTTGAGTAGCGCCTGTTTGCGAAGCATGGAAACTATGTATCTTGGCGCTACTCCCTAGTGATATTTTGCTCTGATACACTAGCAGAAGACATCTTCTCCCAAGGGAAGATATACTTTAAGCTATCTATTTTTCCTAATAGCCTACTTACTAAAACCGTCGTAAATTATATACTCAACACAATTGTTGAATGTTGGGTTTATTGGGTCCATGCGTGCTATAAACCTTACTTTGTTGCATTTTTTTTCATTCTTTCTTATACTCTGCCCCTATTGCACTTTATGCAGTTTTGGAAAGTGACAAATCTGTATCACATCATATTTACTGATTCATATTTACTCGCTAACGTTTGTTATTTATTGTTATATATATTATAGATGCACTCATGCCATTTCACTGATTCAGTTAAAATTGCGCAGCCATGCGAAAGGAAGCGTTTCTTTTCGCTTTCAAAACATTTGCTTCACACAAGTTAAAGCTCCTCCCTGATTGGCTGAAAGTAGAAACTGTTTCTATTGTCCTGATTTTCGCTGTGACCGGTCTTACGATAGCGGACTAGACTTCCGAAAACCGCAAATCCGCCAAAATGGCGGCTATGATTTCATTACGATAGCTTTTGATTGCCAGTTGCGACGACAGTTTACAGTGGAAGTATAGGTTACCATTTCCTTTAAGCACCTAATCTTTAAGAAGACCCGGCTATCTTACAAGACATGGACAAGTGCAATGGATTCTTGAGTGTCAAGAAATCCAAAAGTGGACGTGTGAGGTCTCGGCGTCGCTGTCTCTCAAGTCGTATTCACAGTGGAAGAGAGTGTGGGGTGAAGAAGTTTATTTTAAAGCGGGCCTTAAGAGAGAAGAGCTAAAATCTTATATGGGTTTAAGGGGAAATTTTCTACTGTTGGGATCAAGAAGGAAATACCTGGGGAGGGAGCGTGCGGTAGATGGTCTTTACTCGTGCCCTATGTGTGGGGACCCCGAGGAGAGTGTGGACCACTTCATGTCATATTGCCAGGAACTCAATGATTTAAGCTTGGAGCTGCTTCAGAGACAGACAGGTCGACGAGGACTGGCTAAATGGTCTGATGTCTGGTCGATCATTTACGACTATTAAAAATCTGGCAGTGTTTGTCCAGGTGGGACTGAGACACAGGTCTTTGTTCTTTTAAAGTGTTTTAATTGTGTAGCTAGTTTTCTTTGTTTTGTCTTCAGAAAGTGTGTTGATTCTGTAGTTAGTATTTGATTTGCATAATATTTTTGTACCATGGCCCGTTGGGCTTTCCAAGTACAATACATACATACAAACATACATACACTGAAAGCAGAGGAAGATAATTTCGTAAACCACATCGGCCTGACATATCATAAAAAATCAACGATGTTTTTGTGACATGAAAGCAGAGGCGTTGCTAGCCAAAATGTTTGGGGGGGGGGGGGGGGGCAAGGTATTTATACCGACTGGCTGGTAATTTTTACCGACTGTTTTTGCAGATAAAATGACGATTATTGAGAAAAAACGACTGTGTTGACGGAAAATCGGCTGATTTTAAGAAAAACGACTATTTTAACGAGAAACTGACTGTTTAAAAAAAAAATCGACTGTTTCCAAGAAAAAAATCGACTGTTTTTACGAAAAATCGCGGCGCTTCGCGTCGACTCAGCTATTTTTTTACCGACTGGCCGACAACATTCTGGGAAGGGGGCGGCCCCCCTTCCTTCCCTCTAGTCGTGGCGCCCCTGATTGAAAGGAGTGGGGTGAACGAATTCGGTAAACATGTTTAATATCGTCAAGGTACAACGAAGTCCAACAAATCAGATTAAAAATGAGGATTCATAAGAAGAAAAAGTCCAAACTTAAAACTCCCAAGTGGATATCCACTTCAAACCATACAGAGTGCTATTCGGCTCGGTAGATGGAAGTGGGCTAAAGCCGTAGACAAGCGGAGAAAACAGGTAGAAGCTGAAAAAGAAGAATTCTGTTTTAACAAATATATATAATAAATACGATATTCTTTAGCTTTATTTTTAGAATATCTTATTTTTTCAAACCAAGATATTCTTTTTCAATATTCTCATTATATTTTTCATTTGTTGAATTCTATATTCTTACGATATTCTTCAGCTGAAGGATATTCTAGCAGACTTTTCTATTCTGAGTTATAACTCTACATGCGATTCCAAGTCAGCTTGGGCTGAAGTAGTATTTAATATCAATATTTGCTTTAAGCAGAAATATTTACTTTAAGTATTACTTTATTAATGCAATATTTACTATAAACATTTCAGCAGCGTCGTAGAAAGGGGGGGGGGGTATACAACGTTTGATATCAGGCGCAGGTGTGTGAGTGCTTATACACATCCGATTTTGTTTTGTTTTCAGCAACTTAAGGTGGGGGAACGCTCTAGCAGCGATGCCTACACTTAGAAAAATGTTCGAACGAAAAAAGCCGTTAAGGAACACACAAGTAACACACAAGTATCGGCAACAGGCGTTAAAATGTACCAAGAAATTATTTTCGTTACGCTAATTTTGCATTGGAGCGGGTGAGCCGGGGGCCGCCTAGCAGAGATAATGCTGGCCGTTCCCCTGAGTAATTTTCGCGTTTCATTGGCACAGAACCTTAACCGTGGTCCCCACAGAACACGGGTTTGCATCGCCTAGGCGAATTCGGCGTCGCTAACGGAAATAATTTTTTTTCGTGTCGCGTCGAGGAAAGATTTGCTTTCCGAGGGCACCACACTGTTAGAAGTTTGATAACAGATAACACATATTTCCCATCCTTGTGTTAAATGATATGATAAAATATCTATTATGTCTAAAACGGTCATAACAGAAGTTTTGTCTCGAAATATAACACTTAAAAGAGTCATAAGAGATAAATTCTCAATAACGATTAATACAAGGATACGCATAACAAGTGTTACCCGTTATCAAACTTCTGACAGTGTACTTAGGACCTATTTTCGTTTAGCTAACTTGGCATTCGAGCGGGTGGGCCGGGGGCCGTCTAGCAGAAATAACTCACTTTGCACAGCATCAGTTCCTCGCTTGCCGTTCCCCTGGACAGTTTTCGCGTTTCACTGGCACAGAACCTTAAGATTTGTCCCCATAGAACACAGATTCGTATTCACCTATTCAAATTCGGCGTGTCTAACCGAAAAAAAAAAAACGCGCCATTTCAGTTCCAAGTCGATTATTTTTTCGCACCGCGTCGCGGAAATGATGGAGCGTTCTGGGACACCAAGCTTTAGGCTGTTCTCACAGAGCGTGTTCCACCCTTCTAAAAATAGTAACTACTAGTTACTATTTCCGTTCCAGCCTCGTGAAAAGTTACTACGCTGACTGTTCCAGCCTTCTCGATATAGTAACTAAACCATGCTAGGGAGCGTAGTAAGCGGGGTAACTACGAATCTCTGTAACGTGATTCGCCGGATTACCCCGCGGAGTGATATTTGGCCTAAACCAGAAAAACGCGTTCCAGCCTTGACACCAAGGAGCCAAAATTCGTGACGTCATGCGTAGTAACTATGGTAAGTAGGGTGGAAAAAGCTCACGGACGACGATTCCAGCGCCGCCTGCGAAGATTTCTTGTCGCGCGGCGAAAAACCAGCGTTTAGAGAACGCGCGTAGGGCGCAAAACCAAACGCATGCTTCGCACGGGAACTTGGGCTTAAGATGGAGCCAAGTCGGACGGACATCGTCACTAATTGTTAATACTCACCTATAGACCAATCCGGCCAAAAATCCGCCAAATAGCAAATGATACAGCGGCGTGACTAATCTTCTCCTTGGCATGAATTCTGGAATCGTTTCAAACAAATAGTCCAAAATAACCCCGGACAACATCGAGGCAAATAGCAGCGCGGGGAAGTAGTGATGAAAGTAGAGAACGCGACCCATTGACCAGAAAGGGACGTAGTGGAGTAGCCAACCGACGTAGAGCCATCCACAAGCGTGGTATACTTTGCTCTGAAGTTCTGAAAATTAAAAGAAAACTATTAGTAGCCTACCTTACCAGAACCAGCCAAGCAGTGCAAAATATCATATGATATCTCCAGGTCGCGTCGTCCATGGTTGATTTTTTTTTTTTTTTCGTTTTTTATGAGACAACTAACATAAAACTTTTATATAAAACCTTTGACATAAAACCAAACAAACAAGTAGATAATTTCAGACGTTACTGCCATAATTTGATTGTTCAAACCTTCTATCTTTTTCCATAGCATAGCATCTTTGGTATCACTGAATGGATCAGTTAATTAGTTTCGAGGAAAATAGATAAATTTCACTGAGCACCGAGACAAACATTTTTACAGGCAGTGCTTATCTAATTAATTTTACATTAAAAAAGTGTGTCCTGCTGTAAAACTGAAATATATCATTCACCAAGTAAACCTTCCCTTCAAGACTGAATAAGATGAACATCCGTCAGTGAGAATAGACACTAACAAATCCATTTGTGAAACACAAACCCCTCTACTTTCTTAATCGTTTAATCCATTCTTATTCCAGGGATTATACCCCCCCCCCCCTAACGACAGTACACAGATTTTTAGGCTTGCCATGCTTGGTTGTTTTCTAGACCTACGAGTTTCCCAATTAACTTTTTCGGAAGCTCATTGGCCACAAAGACTGTAATGCACAATTCAGCGCTGTTTGTCGTCCGAGTCAAAAGGCATGGACAGATGCCATCTCAGGCAACGGGTCTCATGGATAGAGTCTAAACAGAGACAAAGCATTTTTTGGGGGGATCCCAAAACCTAAGTGGAGGGATACCTATGACATCGCAAAAGTAGTCCGTCCGTCCGTCTGTCCGTCTGTAAGCACGATAACTCTCGAAGGGAATGAGATATTTTGATGAAACTTGGTGTGAGGATTGTTTGGGTCAAGGGTAAGGTTGAGTTCGTAGATCGGCTCTGTAGCCCTATAATTGGGGGTGGGGGAGGGGGTTCAAATTAAGGGACAAACAAAATATTTTTAAACAGCTAATGCGATAGTCGATTATGGGGTAAGAAGACATGCTGAGCACGCTGGTGAAAATCATTTTCTCGCCGGACAAGTAGTTCGTCCGGAATCCGGCCAAAACCGGAATGTTTGTTAAAAGTAAAAGTTTCATTTGAAGTTGATTAAATGTTTGATTTAGGGGTAAGAAGACATGCTGAGCACGATGGTTAAAAACATTTTTTCGCTGGACAAGTAGTTCGTCCGGAATCCGGCAAAAACCGGAAAGTTGGTTAGAAGTAAAAGTTTCATTTGAAGTTGATTAAATGTTTGATCTAGGGGTAAGAAGACATGCTGAATACGATGGTGAAAATCATTTTCTCGCCGGACAACTAGTTCGCCTGGAATCCGACCAAAACCGGAAAATATGTCAAAAGCAAAAGTTATATCTGAAGTTGATTAGATGTTAGATTTAGGGGTAAGAAGAGACGCTGAGTCTGTATATGACAATCTTCATTCACCCGGACATATAATTAGTCTGGAATCCGGTTGTACCCGAATTTTTTTTAAGTCAAAGTTTTATTTAATGTTGATTAGATGTTCTCAATAGGGATAAGGAGATACGCTGGATTCGTTTCTGAATTTTCTTTTTTTGCTGGACTAGTAGTTCGCTCGGAATTCGGGCGAAACCGCAAACTTGGCAGAAGTAAAGCAGGAAGTTTCGGTCAGTATCGTAAAAATAGATATGACCTATAGAGGTATAGATTGATAGATAGATGGAATATCTGAACTCGGTTTTCTTTGATGATTAGCCTGGCGAAGACTGGATCTGGCGAAGACAAGACCCAATTGTCTGGATCAAATCTTAGATTTTGGGATCCCATCGACACTTTTGGTCTTGTTTTTAAACAGAGCACAGTTTCGTGCTCTCACAAGCTGTCACGATGCCATTTATTTCTAAATTACTCTAATCTTTCCTTATTAATGTCATCCACATTGGTAATGTAAGAATAATTATTTACTAGATTTTATAAGATTACTACTCAAAAGGCATTTTTTTAACGTCACCTAATTTGAACGAAGCCCAGAAATACCTAGCAAATGTTTATTCAGAGTGTGAGAATCGAGTGACGTCAAATCAAAGCCAGAAACATCTCTTCCTGTAAATATTTTGCTGTTTTTTATGCAACGTGTCCAAAGAACTGCAGCTTCTTTGCCTTATTTTTACGACCACCCAAAGAATCCGAAATGAAGAACAAGAACATTCAAAATGAAACAAAAATAACAGGAAGAAAAAGCTAAATCTCATTCAGTATCAAAAGAAAGTTGAAACACTTGGCTCGTAGCTGATATAAAGTTCTTAATTTATTATTTTAGTATGACGGTTTCAGGAGCAAAAACACAAGCAGGTGGTCAAAAATTTAGAGGAGTGCTGAGACAAGCATACTTACGCTGTACTCCAAGAATATGCACCAGTGGTTGACGGTTTTATTTTATTTTTGTCATTTCGTTCCGCTATGGCCGAAGAGCTCTGAAGGAAATAACATGCGTCTTAATCTTATGCATACGAATTTGTGCAGCGCGAGCAAAATGTTTGGCGACGCCCACATTGTAAAAACAAATATTGCAGTATTTGATACTAGGATTAATCTTGTGTCTACTGAGATGTGATTATCTCTAATTCGGATTAATCTTATCCCAGTAGTGATAAGATTAATCCCAGTAGCAATACTGCAGTTAACTTTAATCCTTACTCGGAGAAACTTTTTACAGTGCGCTTTCCCAGCCTCCTCCCGCTGCTGGGGAGACAGTCATTGAGGAGTTTGGTGGCGTCCTCAACTCAAACTGGTGTCCCCCTGCTCAATGTGGCTACACATCTCTGTACCATGCTGATGATGGAATTACACAGTGCATAAAATCCAAGCGTATGTTACGCAAGCATTTGGGCTTGAAAAGATCTCTAGCAATACTTACATATTTGAGAAATCGGTCCGTTTCTTATATAAATACATCCGTATTGCTAGAGATCTATTCAAGCCCAAATACGTGCGTAAAATACGCTCGAGTTTTACGCAGTGTGTAAACCCAATATGACTGGGGTTGAACAGGTCGTGTTTCGATAGCTGGTCCTGGTATGGTAACACTTATTTTTCATTTTTGACAGGGCTGGGACAAGTCGTTCAAACGTGTACGTAAAGGTCACCTCGTACTACATAGTGTTTCTGCTCAGAAGTCCTGAAATAGTTGACTTATTGCCTTGTATGACAAATCTTGGCAGAATTTGGATAACCGGTCTTCGGACCAATAACACTGTAAACAAAAATCTTGCAGTATTTGCTACTGGGATTACTCTTGCCTTTATTGAGATAAGATTATCCCTAATTCGGATTAATTTTATCCTAATAAAGATAAGATTAATCCCAGTAGCAAATACTGCATCCTTTTTCGGAGAAACTTTTTAGAGTGAAGCTTCTCCAATAAGAGAACATTCAGCTTTGAAAGAAACTTCCGTCATCTAGTAGTACCGAGGGTGCATGCAGTATACTTCACAGATTGCCCGAGCTCAATCAGTCTATTTTCAATGCTTTTAACTGTTGGACAAATACTGCCAAAAAGAAGCATTTCATTTTACAAAATTGACGTGATCCAAGCAGAATATACTTGAGACATAAACTGAAAATTCATTGGTACTCGAGGCTTCAAGCACCTATAGCAAGTTATTTTAAATTACTTAAGTAATAAGTATTCAGTACTCCAGGAAAGTCATAACAAGTAAAATCCAAGTACTTTGATTTTGTACTTCAGTAGTACTTGGAGTACAAGTACTTGTAGTACTACTTCCCAACACTGATTATTGATATGATTTTCTTTGGCAGAATAAATTTAGATACCGTATATAAATAACAAATCAATAAAGTTACCTTTCTGGCGCGGGGTAGGAATGTATCCCCTCTTCTCACGAATTTTGTTGATTGCAAACATGATCAAGTAGAAACTCATGATGAGCAGATTTCCGTACCAGATGACTGGGTTGCCAAGGAGATATACTCGTGACTGATCACCTTCACCTGCTGAGAACCATTGACCCTAAAAAGAAATAAAGTTGCGTTGTTCCGGTCTCACACAAAATCGCTTGTTACGAAGGGTCTTCATATGTTTACCAGTAGCATAATTATAGTTCTGATCTGGTTTACCTTTTAAACTCAAGTTAAAATTGAAGGGACATTGTTTCCAAACCAAAACTCATCCAAGATTTAAAAGGAAATATTGTTTCTGAATTCGAGACCAGGTCCTAATGTAACGCTTAGAAGATCGAGAGAGAGTTTTCGGTCAGAAGCGGGAGATGAGCAGGTGATCAGTGGGAGTTGAGCAAGGCGAGTTGACGTCAGAAAAAAAGTCTACAAAAAGGCTTTTATAGTCAGTTTCTAAAGAGATAGTTGGAGATCATAGCAGAGTGTCGTGAAGCTTGGAGGAAACAACACAACAGTGAGTAGAGTACAATAAACGTATCCTGAACCTGAACATAGCGAAAACCATACGAACAAAAATACGCCTTCGGTAAAACGCTACCGTGTTGGAAGACTACATGAACAGCCAAGTGAGCTGAAAGGAAGAGCCCTTCCTTTCAGGCCACTCGGTTGGGCGGCTATGGTTTAGGCAGAAGCCTAGAACAGTAAACCCTAACACCATGAGATAAAACTCGTTGTTTTACGCTTAAAGCACAACTCCTACTAGAAACGATCTTTTCACGACGAACTGGCTCACAATATCGTTTTTCAAAAACACCATTACTTTCCACGTGAAAATACAAATTTTCTTGTTAGCTCATGTCGACTCTAGCAAGCCTTCCCGCTCTCCTATGCGGCGGGTGGACGCAAAACATTTTAAAACTAAACGCGCCTTATTCAAAAGTGGGAAAACCAAGCAAAACAAGCCCAAAACAGAAAATACACCTCATGATCTACCATGTCTTCGAAAAGGAATAAGACCAAAGGTTTCGATGGAATCCCAAAAATGTAATATTTGATATCCAGACAATTGGGTCTTGTCTTCGCCAGATACAGTCTTCGCCAGACTCCTTGAACATTTTTATTATTAAAATTTAGAAACAGATTAAGGCCAAATAGCTAATCATCTGAGAAAAAGAAGTTCAGATATGGATTCAGCGTATGTGTTTACCTCTATAAGTGATATCTATTTTGACGAAACTGATCGAAACTTCCTGCCTTACTTCTGGCAAATTTCCTGTTTCGGCCAAATTCCGGACGAACTACTTGTCCGGCAAAAACTAAAGTTCAGAAACGAATTCAGCGTATCTTCTTACCCCTATATCGAACGTCGAATGAACTTGAATAAAACTTTAACTTATAACAAAATTTTCCGATTCCAGCCGGATTACGGGCGAACTATATGTTAGGGTAAAAATGGTTGTCATTTATGGATTTTCAGCATCTTCTCTTATCCCTACATCGAACATCTAATCAACTTCAACTCAAGCTTTTGTTTTTAACAAATTTTCCGGTTTTGTCCTGATTCTGGGCAAACTACTTGTCCGGGTAGAAAAATGATTTTCATATAAGCGTTCAGCATGTCTTGTTACCCCTAAATCGAACATCTAACCAACTTCAAATAAAACTTTTACTTTTGACAAACTTTCCGGCTTTTGCCGGATTCCGCCCGAACTACTTGTCCGGCGAGAAAACGGTTTTCATCATCATGTTCAGAATGTTTTCTTACCCTTAATCGACTACCTCATTAGCTGTTTAAAAATATTTTGTTTGCCCCTTAATTTGACCCCCCACCCCTAAGAACTCGACCTTTCCCTTGACCCAAGGAATCCTCACACCAAGTTTCATCGAAATATCTCGTTCCCTTCGAGAGGTATTGTGCTGACAGACGGACGGACGGACAGACGACCAATTTTGCAATGTCATAGGAATCCCTCCACTTACGTTTTGGGATCCCAGAAACAACACTTGAAGCTTCTTATGTTCTTATGTGTTAAAGAGTAATCGGCAGATCTTGAAGCTTTCAGCGACATGTACGTTTCCTGACTGGCAAAACTTAGCTCGGCCGACAACGCGCTAAAAAGTCACAGGTACAAAAAGAAACAATGGCAGAAGGCGGGGATTTTAGAAGCTTATCATTCCAAAAGGAAGCTAGTGATAACAGAAAAGAGAGAACAAGCAAGGGCCTTCAAGGGGGAACGGTACTGTTAAGTCGTTAAGAACAGGCATGCGCTTTTCCCGCGTTAAAAGAAAATGCTTGTTTCAAGTTTGAGTTGCCAGCACAACGGTGGCGGCAAAATACCAAGATAACCATTTTCTAGTACTTTTTACGGGCTACAAAAAGAAAGGAGCACTTTTCTAAGCCGACAATTACATGTACGTAGCGGACCTGAATATTATGGCAATTCTGGCGGTCTGGAAAGCTCCGCTGGTTTGTTAGCCAAATAGCTAATCATCTGAGAAAATCAAGTTCAGATTTAGATTGATCTAACTCGTAGCGCCGACATGGCACTAAATACGTCGACCATTACGTTTCATGTGTTAAAATACTGAAATATTTACAATTATTACATAAAAGTAAATAAATCATTCGGAGTTCACTAGATATGGATTGAGCCGGCTGTTTTTGCGACTTAGGCTAAACTCACTTCAGTTTCCAGAGCTTTTTTGGCTCTGCTAGTTCCGGACAGCGCAGCGAAATTTTCACGAAATCGAATCCACGACAGGAGTGGAACTGGAAAATGACCCCGGAAACTTATGCAGGGGGGACGGCTTTCCATGAGTTCTTGAGTGCGGCGGATTTTCGCTTTGCTTTTCGGAAAGCGAATCCGTGAGAGTATTGAAGGTTAACTTCCGACATCGAGGTTTATGTGGAAAATAACATCGAGACGGCCATTTAAAATAACAATCCGAGCCGAAGGCGGGGTGGGGTAGGTTATGCAAAATATTTATCGAGCGTATAGCGAAGTTGATATTTTTAAAAGGCCGTCGAGCTTGTTATTCCGGTATCAACGGAGCTGTTTGCAACTTTTCCGAACAAAACCATTCACAAATAAACATTAAGTTAGAGGTGGATATGACTTTATGAGCGTGTTCCACCGTACTTACCGTAGTCACTACGCATGACGTCACGAATTCTGCCTTTTTGCCGTCAAGACTAGAACAATTTTCCTATTTTCCAGCAGAATATCATGTCACGGGCGAATCTGACCAGTCACGTTACAGAGATGCGTAGTTACCACGCTTACTACGCTCCCGAGCATGGTAAGCAAATAGTTACCACGCTTACTACGCTCCCGAGCATGGTAAGCAAATAGTTACATTTGCTTACTATTTCGAGAAGGTTGGAACAGCCAGCGTAGTACCTTTTTACGAGGTTGGAACGAAAATAGTAACTAATAGTTATTATTGTTAGACGGGTGGAACACGCTCTATATCAACCTCTCTGGAGGTAGTTAACTTTCTGTGTGACGATTATCGGAATATAGATGACCGTGGGTCATGGGATGACATTCATTAGCCTACATACCTGTTCGAGTAAAGTTATTGGAACATAAATAATAAGAACTGAAGTTGTCCAAGACCCAAGTTCTAGCTCGAACCAGTTTCTACTTACCTTCAGATTGATGGGCCACATCCACGGTCTCGAAGTTGCTTCTCCCTCCTTTGGCTTCAGACCAGCGTTGCCATTGAACATGACGGCATGAGCTTCGAGAAACTTTTGGAAGAAGTTGAGATTGTACTCACTGAAGCTCACGTTTGGCAACCGGGGGAAGACGTTGTCCTCGACGTTCCAATAAGCTGAAGAGTCACGCAAATTGGGGTTGCAGGTAACTTCTTGTTGGTCGAAACCCCTAAAAATTCATGAAACCTTATGAATGAGATAACTTCCTGAACACGCGCTTGATTATACTTGCTTCAGTTTCAAGTTTGTGAATTCACAGACGGATGGACGGACAGGTTTACGTTTTCAAATTAAATAGTCTAAAAATCTATACTCTTGAGCTGGGCTTTAATAATGGGGGTGCACGGGACGAGCGACAGACCAAATGTTTCGATGGGATCTCAAGGGAAGTATTTGTTGGATCCTTCGTTCAGACAATAGGGTCTAATGAAATTCCGGTCTTCTTAAGATCCCGTAAACATAACTTTTCCCTCAACCCGTTGACCATATCCATTAGACAACTTTTGCATGTCTTTAATTTCCGGTCTAGCCCGGATTACGACCGGAATAGCATTGCTATTTGGAAACTCGTAGAATGCTCTTAATTAATACATGTCCTTTATATTGATCCAAACTTACAAGTTGTAACAAGGATCTTGTTTCTACGATTTTTTTCCGGTTCACATCAGATTCCGGTAGTACTTTTTACCCGGTAGGGAAGCTGGCAGATGGATGGACCAGTCTTACTGTCCCCATACCGACACGAACACTGGAGGGCGAAATTGTTAGAACTACAAAATTTACCGGTTTCCGGCGAATGCGGCCGCACTA
Organism: Branchinecta sandiegonensis; assembly: GCA_030848855.1. Taxonomy (NCBI): domain Eukaryota; kingdom Metazoa; phylum Arthropoda; class Branchiopoda; order Anostraca; family Branchinectidae; genus Branchinecta; species Branchinecta sandiegonensis. The sequence goes on along the minus strand of JAUPMV010000008.1, from coordinate 15,507,194 downwards.
TCGACATGGTAGGAGAACGAAGCTGGATGACGAACTTCCTATGTTTTCTTATGCCTAAATCGAAACTCCGAACATCCGATAAAGAAATAACACAAGGCCTGCCGAATTTCCAGTTTTCACCAGATTTTGTCCGTAATATCGATTAAACAGGAAAAAAGCAGATAGACAGATTCAACGTATCAGTTTACCCAACTATCGTCAGTCTAAGTGTTTCAGGTCGAGTCTCAAGTATCCGTTACTGTCACTTTGGGATCACAGAAACTATATGGTCAGAAATCAGATCGCTGAACAATCTAGTTGATCTCCTTATATATTTCGTACGTGCGATCGGAATTTGTAGATGTCACTGCTTATAGAGCTACAGTCGAGACTCGATACACATTGGCGTATTTCTATATACAAAAGGGGCGTCTTTCGATGGCTTTTGGCTTCGGCAGATAGAAGAACACTGTAAGCGTTATGCAGTTATATTTTGGGTTTTCTTTTCGTTTATTTTTCTTCTTCTGTGTTTGTTTTCTTCTGCGGTGTTGCTATGGCCAGTTGCTTTTTGCAATAAATATCATTTAATACCGTATCACACACCCGAAGAAAAAATTATTCAGAAGCCAGAATAAATTATTCCCCGCTGTGGCGGCGACTTCTCTGCATTTGTCCGAAAACCACCGCTTGTGATTGGCTCACGCGTCTGATGCGTCACTGTGCAATCAAATCCTTCCCGAGACGATTGTGATAATTAAAGAAGCGGATAAACGAGAACAAATATGAAAGAAAGGCCGAAACTGGGCAGAAGGGTTTTATTAAAGTAAGTTTTATTAAAGTAAAATTAGTAGTAGAAGCCTTCAGTTCTACATTAAAAAATCAGAATTCATAGCTTAAAGTTTAACCGAATATGGCTGAGATCCAACGGTCTAGTAACACATCACCTCAAATTTTTAAGGTGATGTGTTACTAGACTGTTGGATTTCAGCCCTATTCGGTTATACTTTAAGCTATGAATTCAGATTTTTTAAATTCATAGCTTAAAGCACAACTCTTACTGGAAATGATATTTTCCCTATAAAATGGATCAGAAAAAACGTTTTCGAAAAGACCATTACTTCCCACCTGAAACTAGCGATTTCCTTGTTAGCACTTGCCGACTGTATCCAGCCTTCCTGCTCTCCGACGCGGCGGCTGTGCGCAAAAGATTTGAAAACTGAACGTGCCCTGGTTAAAAAGTTGGAAAACTAAGCAAATAAAAGAAGTGTTAAACAGAAGATTGACACATCCTTACGTGTGAAAGAGTTGTCAGCAGACAATGAAGATTACGGCAAACTTTTCGTTGGGTGACGGGAAAACTCGGCAAGGCCGAAAAAGCACCAAAATTCGTGGTTACGGAACGACACAAAGGAGAAAGGTGGGGATTTTAGAAGCTTATAATTCCATATGGGAGCTAAGTATATTATAAAAGGCAGAATAAGCAAGAGGGGTCCTTTAAAGTATAACGGAATAGGGCTGAGATCCAACAGTCTCGTAACACATCACCTATTCACTTAAATAGGCCTAAAAAAACGAGAAAATGCGTTACTTCGTTTGTCCGTTATCCACAGCTAATCAATATTCTTTCGGATTTCTGGTGCCTCTATGTGCTTGTCCATCTACGCTTTAAATATTTATCAACTACAAATGTAAGCCACTGCAGAAAAATAAAATAAAAATGTCTGATTCCTTGCATGACATATCTTAAATAATTTTCCTACTTTCTACAGACGTAACTTCTCCCATATCGCACCTTTTAGCCCTGGAAATGCAGGTCTTTGTTGAAATTCAAATTTTCCGGGTTTGGACGAATTTTGGGTTGTCGTGCAAGCAGCGGACACTCTGAACGTTATTACTAGAGCCCTGGGTGAAAAACTACGATATCCCTTAGACGAGTAAAAATATTTCAGAGTATTCTTTAATGTGAAGTATAAATTTATACTATAGCTATTTTCGTATAACTTATATTACTCTCACCTAGTCTACATTTGTTTTGGTTTTGTTTCCATTTTCATTATCTCATTTTTAAGCTAAGTGTTACGGGTATGAACATTGTTCTCGCCTTTCACATTGTTTTTACGTTTTCCTTTCTGTTTGATTATATTTTTATCTACTTGAATAAAAAAAGAGGATATTCCCTTCGATCATGTTTTCCGTCGCAAATTACACTCACCATTTTGGAAGATTCTTCTTGGTCGTTGTCAGGACACAGTTCTGCAGATAATGGACCAACTTGAACTGAGACCGAATAGTTTCAACGACTTGGCCTTCTTTTCCTCCAACAACAACAACCCTCCACACGTCATTCGCGTCTCCGGTACCATTCTGGAAACAAGACCAATCAATTAATCGACAACTCCTAACTAGGTAAGGGATGAGGTGTCAACCCTTCGCCATTTCAATCAATCAAGTTTATTATCCAAATAGCTTACAGCTAGAACTGGAATACAATATTTACGGTTATTTAAATATTTACGAAATACACTGACCCGAAACAAATTAACTAATACACTTAATAGGTACGACCAGAAATAAATTACGGGATGAAACAATTCCGATATCAATCATTTGTGACCTGACCTTTTACCGCGATCCCCCAAAGAGGCTGTGGCTCAAAAATAGTTTTTCGATCATCTGTTAGGCTCACAAGCCTGTTTCCAGGACCAACAAGGTTTCTGTGGCTTGCAATGTGGCTCAAATTCGATCAAATTCAAATTCGATTTTGACAATTCGATGTTGCTCAAAATTCGGCGGGAAATTCAGATCTAAATAAAAAAGAGCTATTTTACCTGTGAAAAGCGAAGTAAAAATTATAAAAGTCGTCCCTTAAAGGACCCTTCTTGCACCCAGTGACGACTTACGTGGTCTACTGACCTCCGAAATCTCTCTCTTTACAAAATCCTTGTAAATCCCTTTATTTGAATTTTTCGCTTTTCAGCGCCAGTCGAAATTTTCCTGAGATTTCCGGTAGTAACTTTAGGAGGGTTTTAGCGAGCTGAAAGCAAACTCGGAATCACTTTCCAGTTGTTTTCGCGCTACTTCGGAAAGTTGCCGAACTTTCCAACCCGGTTTTCGCACTTTGGAAACCGAAGCAGCTTTCCCGGAAAGTGATTCCACGAGGTTAGTAGAAAGCTACGCGGAAAGTAGAATTTTTCGGCGGGAATTTCAATGGTGTGGAGACAAAACAGTGCAAGTGTCACTAACAAAAAAAAAACGGCAGTCGTAATTAAAGTGAATACGACGGAACATATGAGAATCAAAGAACCGTAAAGTGAACCATATTTATTCGAAAAAGTTAGTAATTCAACATTTTCTCGGCGATATCAGCTTTCCATGCGTTTTCGCAATCAGTCCAGCGGGAAAGTGGAAAGTTATTCCAGGAATCGCTTTCCCACAGTTTTCGCGATGCGCTTGGCTCGTCGGAAAGTGATTCCGAGATCTCGCGAAAACCCTCCTTTTGTTTCTGTCTTGAGACGTCGGCGAGCAGGCGCTGCCAAACCTGATTTCGTCGGCACCCTTGGAGTGGCGCGCCGTGGTTCGCTATCATTTCTCAGCATTTTACCACGTCGCTTATTTGTTTTAAACTTTTCGCTAGAAAGGAATAAGTATTTTTGCGCGAAGCCTGGCCAGAATCGGTAAGCACCAACTAGATAATCCATAATTTGACGAGGCAGGTATGAATAATTTTGAAAAATACTTCCGGACACTTCGAAAAATCTAGGGTGAAGACCTGGAAGTGTCGTATGGTTCACTCCCAACCATGCAACGCGCTCCCCGCCAAATGCAGTGAAAAAGGGAGATAAGAACTTGCGGTATGCGAGCCTTGATTTTTTGGTATGCGAAAATTTGCACCCAGCGGAAAACATCTACGCGGGAAAAATATTTCAAGACCACTGTTTCCGACAAGCTAGTTAGATGCCATTGGCCTTCTTATGCATTGCTGTATTAGAATAGACGTACCTCTCCGTATCCAGTGACCTGGAAATGTTTCTTCGACATCGGAGCTGGAACTTTATGTGAGTGGACGTTTCGTTTGGTCGGTCTATGTTCCAGTCGGACCAGATCACCGTTACGCACAAACTCAATTTCCTCGGTTGAGTTCCACGATGGTGGAGGCTGGTTGAATCGCTTGATGAACCACTGATTATTCCCATCTTTATGACCGTAGGTGGTAATCTAGAAATAACGACACTGCAAGATTTCTTTAGGCTTGTGCCCTAGCAGGCATCTTTCAACAACTAACACGCTCTACGAAACCGTGAGTTGTCGGCTTTGCTGACTTTATAATGACTGTTTATTGGGAAGTTTGGCTGGTACGATAGGCTGAGCAGCAAGGGCGAGGCAAGGCAGCAAACCAGTGGCTGTCGTAGACTGATCAGTCAAACTGGCAGAGGAATCCAACCTTCTCAGAATCGGAACAAGCCCAAACTGGAGAAAAGTGGCTTCTATTTAATAACTTCTTAACATCCAATAAAAGCAACGTAAAGGGCTTTAAATCACGTTTGTGTTGTGGACGAAAACCGTCCGGCATTCCACATGTGTTCCTCGAGCCCAAGCTGACTTAGAAAAAATATATTCCAATAATGCATAAAACGGATGTGTCAGCTACGATGCTTTAGCAGCCGTATTTCGGCCGTTCTTGGCAAGGGTCCTCGTCAAATAAGAGCCGAAATAATGCCGCATTTTTGCCGCAGCTGACTAGTCCATTTAGCACCATAAAAACAGCTGGGGCCGAAGGAAAGCACGTCGTTCGAATTGCTTTAAGTGTCGTACCTGTTGTTGACGGGCTCCAACCCCCTCTGGATACAGGTGTAAGTGAGAGTGTAGGTATCCACCTCCAGTGATGCTGTTCTTCAAGGTCAGTAGTGATCCGTATGCCACCTCTGAACAATAAAAGGAAGCTATTTATTACAAAATTACATGATTTCGGGATTGTTGATCCATATATAAAGTGTGAGGCAGTAGATAAGGAAGCTCCATTGCATTACGGGCCTTTAAGACATACAGTAATTCTTACACATAGGCTATGGCAATGTCATGCTATTGCTATAGCCAGATAGACAAAAAAGAAGAAAAAAAAATGTCAAAAGATGTGTCTTATTATGAACTGAGCACTTTTATTTAAGCATTGACACATCCAAAGCTATTTTTATACACTTTAACAATATGGATTTAATCACTATTTATTAACTTATTTAACAGCAAGACTTACCACGAGGTGTGCTGAAGTTGTGTAGGTTGTTTCCTTTCAGGTTGGTTTGGAAAGCCGAAGAATAAAAGCCATCTCCTGGGCCACTGAAAAATTATTTGAGTTATAATTTGGTAACATGACACTCGAACAGTGCTATTACTCCGAATTCTCAAGGAAGAAGAAGTGAACTGGAAGAGGGCGCCCTTCAACGTTTTTCGCGCGGGCTTGCAACTCTCCAACGGGGATCCCTTTCTCTTTCGGATCCACTTTTGTAATACCGAAAACAAACTGTTTTTCTTCTCCTTTCTCTTGTAAAGGTTTCGCGCCAGGGTTCGAACCAGGATTCGATACGACCGTGGGATGATAATAATAACAAAACAAAATATAAGTCCACATGATGTGGTGGCGCGATTCGGAGGTACAGTGCTAGCGCTGTAAAATGTCTCCTATGCAGAAGAAAAGGTTTATCCAAGAAGCTGAAACTAACTGAATTAATAACGCGAGTGCGACGCGTTGGTTGAGCTAAACTGTAACTCATTTTTTGTTTGTGAAGTTGACGAAATTGGTTTGGATCGAATTCACTTTTGGTTCAGTTTATTCTGATTGTTTCTAATTAATTTTACATTGCACCAACAGCAGCAAAGATTGGTTCCCCTCCGACTCTGAAAGGGAGTCCTTTTTCATGATGGCGGTGATAATCGGAGCATCGCGTGGGGACTTGCGAGGACACGGGAGTGAGTCCCTGGGACAAAGAAAAACGCTGGGACTCTTCTAAAGGAGTCCTCGTGAACGGCGAGAATACGACTTAAGCTGAAAAAAAGGGCTTAAAGAAAACAAAATTGTTCTTGTCGTAAGCTTACCTTAAGTTGAGCACTTGGAAATGAACCCAGAAAATACACATGTAGACCACCAGTGGCAACAGAATCAGACACAAAACTCGGGCAAAGAAATGCTTTATCGTATACATCTGAAAACAAAAATTATTTAAAGCCCAACTCTTACTAGAAATGATCTTTAGTCTATGAAAGGGATCAGAAAAAAAGTTTTCCAAAAATACCAGTACTTTCCACCTGAAATAGCGATTTTCTTGTTAGCGCTTGTCGACACTATCCAGCCTTCCTGCTCTCCGACGCGGCGGGTGGGAGCAAAACGTTTGAAAACTGAACGCGCCGTGGTTAGAAAGTTGGAAAACTAAGCAAATAAAAGAAGTAAAAACAGAAGATGCTCGTATCCTTATGTCTGAAAGAATTGTCAGCGGACATTGAAGACTCCGGCAAACTTTGCTTTGTATGACGGGCAAAACTCGGCATGGCCGAAAAAGCGCTAAAATTCGTAGGCACAAAACGAAACAATGGAGAAAGGTGGGGGTTTTAGGAGCTTATAACTCCACAAGGGAGCTAGGTATACTAAAAATGGCAGAATAAGAAAGAGGGATCCTTTAAGAAATATTAGGGAATATAACACTTTCTTATTGGTAATGCTTAGTTTTTCTACCTTTCCTACTCAGTGCGGTTCTGGTTGTACAGAGCTCGTCGTCGAACCAAAAAAAAAAAAAAAACAGGTACGAAAAGGTTTGGCAGCAAGGCCCAGGTAGTAGCTGTGCTAGCCTGGCAAACCGGCCTGGCCTACTCAGAAACCGATGTGACGTTTCATAGAAGCTATACGGTGCCAAAGATGGTGATTATACATTTATTTCCGATTTGTATGACATACATTCGCCTTGAATTGGGTGTTAGGTAAAAAAAAGAAACAAAAAAGAATCAAACAATAGATCTACATTACCTTAAATACAAAAACAATGACAACTAGATTAAATCACAGCAGTATGTATACCGTGGATATTGTCCAAGCCCACCGCAAACCGATCACGCCGGTCTTTTCTCTGCTTATTTCGATCTGAAACACCAGATTTTGTCGCAACATGGGTGTTTGTAATCCAGAGTGGCAATTTCAGTAGAAACTTAGCATACTTTAAAGTTTAACTGAAAAGCAAACTTATTTTTGTATCATTTAACTGAACACACTGAGTCATTCGGATTCTGCTAAGATATTTGTTTTATTTTCCACTATCTGCTCTAGTAGTGAGGTTCAGAATATCTACGGCTGTCCCCACAGCGCAAATTCTACTATGACGCAGAATATTTGAATCTGAACACAAACGCGGCTTTTCAGTGGGCGGTGATAAGCTTGGTGATGACTGCTTAGTGCCTGAACAAAAAAATTTCATAACTCTTTTTCGTCAACCATACGGCACAGGTAGTACCACGGATCTGACAGGGAAATTCCACTCTCTGAAAACTGATTATTCGTGTATAGCGAAGCAACGAAATAACGCATTTTCATCGGGTTTTCAAGCCTCTTTAAGTGAATAAGGGAGGGGTAACAAGACTGTCCCATCTCTGCCCTTTTCAGTTAAACTTTAAATAAACTGATCGGATACATTTCTCTTCAGACGCTGTAAATATGGGCCAAAAAGAGGATAGTGCCAGAAGATGGAGGTTTACCAATGCGGAATAGAGGCGGGCAATAGGTTTAAGACACACTAAGCGAAACTTAAATAAACACGTTCTTAGGTGTGATCTTGAAATACATGGCTTTAAAACACCAGAAGAAAGGGGTTCGGGTTGTTGACCTTGCTTTAGGATGTTGCGATACAAATTTCTAGTTAAAAGCTTTAGAAGGATCCCAGACTACAGTGCGTATCTTTAATCCCGATGAAAAATTTGTAGCCTGCGTAGTAGTATGGTAGTAGTACGAAAACGTTGCATGTAATACTATGTAATAGCAAAGAATACTATCATTTAATGTGCCTCAGACTGATCCAATCTTATGTAGTAGTATCCAGTAGCATCCTGTCTTGCCATAGTATCATCCAGTCTTGCTAATAGTACCATATAGTAGTATGCAGTAACACGGTAGCCTTGAAGTAGAAGCATGTAGTAGCATCGTTAGTACTGCGTGCAACTTTTTCTTACTACTTCATAGTACTATTTTCAGATAAATTTTTCATCGGGATACCCTCTGGGCGAAGCCGACGGACGGACAGACCGATTTCAGATTTCGTAAGTTGAGATACCCTCATGGCTTTACGAACAGAATCAATCAACTCACCAAAGGTTTAGAGAGGTCGCCCAGGACATCCCAGAGGTCCGATATGGCATGAAGTCCGACCATGATAACCGTAAACAGACCAACGAATTTCACGCTTAGAGCACCGGTCATCATTACTCCAGTTGCTGACATCCAGAAGAACCAGGGGAATGAAAAGGGCCTGAAACAACCGAGAACTGATCCAAAGATGATGACGACGATGATCGAAACACAACGAAACATGATGATAATCATCGTTTGTGTTTATTTTGTTGTACTAGTGTATCTTCATTTGTGTATTTGTTTCTTTCTCTTCTTTAATCCACTATCTTCACATTGTTTTTGTGCAGTGGGTTACAAATAAATTATTATTATTATTATTATTTAGCAAGGTCACCGAGGGCTAGAGCTAATATTCTAATCCATAGGTTTGTGTCCTGCAGTGCGTCCATTAAGAGGTTCCTTCTCAAAATGTACTGTTCCCAACTATAATGTTACTCTTTTGTGACTAACCTATCTAACAGGCGCGCGAAAAGACCTATCGCATCCTGTATAACAACTCTTTTCGATGGTTACTCGAGCACAGATGGAATTGTAGTGCTTTGGATATGTTTGTTGATGACGGAATTCCTTCTCTCCCTGAAACTCGCCGTTTTCTGTTCTTTCTCTTTAGTCGTAGAATCAGAGCCTCGTTTTTGTTGCACGCTGCAGGTCCACTTCTCGACCTCTTCCGGGCTGTTGCTTTCTACATTCGCTTTCGTACTGCAGTGCTTCCGAGGAAGACGGCAGCGCTTCTCGAGGATCGCGGACTTGCTTACCGACCAAGTCAGTACTTCCCTGCAAGGTGCTCTTCAAACAAGAAGAAATCGTGCAGGCAGTGATCCGAAAACACATCTTGTGCAGAAGCAAAGAAGTGCTGCAGCAGCGATGCGGCAACACTATTGCAACAAAAACGAGGCTCAGGCGTCGAGCAATCCTCAGCTGGTGGTCCTATCTGGACCGGAAATGCGCCTGTCTCTACCTGTCTGGCAAGCTTCGGGGGAGAGCTTTACGGGTTCGACCCATCCTCATTGAGTTTTACGTGCCTCGATTGTCGGAGGCTTAATGCCTTTCATATAGCTTTTTTTGTTTGCGGCCGCCCCAGTTTGAAATGAATATTTTAAATTTATAAATTCAGATTCGGTGTCTGTCCGATTCGATGGGGAGTTGACTTTGGGAGTTACGGGTGTTGTTGGTTTTTGAAAAATGGTTAATAAGAATTTTCTGAGCTCAATACTGACTTTAGTTATGGGATAACTTAAGACAATTAAGAGAAAAGGCATCTATTTTATTGTAGTTATGATCTTTTTTTGTAAATAACAAAAGATATTAAACTAAGTAAACACAATCAGAATAAACAAAAGTGAAAATTAAGTGCTTCCAGGCTTTTACAGACTAATTCTGCCCCATTTTGGGCGCATTACCCGTTTTCTCGCTGTTTTCCGGAAGCGGAGTCCGCGCGGAGTGACTATCTCTTCTCGCCGTTCCTCTCGATTCTCCGAGGAGTCCCATGGGGGAATGGGGAACGCCTTTAACCAATTCCACGGATCAGTGTGTGCCTACTTATCCATGAACTTACTAACCTGAATCTAAGGGAGTGCGTCTTGACCATGGCATAAATCGTCCCTGATATGAAGAACAGCAGAATCGGATCTAACAGAATGTATCTGTTAAGCGTCAGCAACCCGTGATCTAGAAAAAAAGTTAATTTATTCAGAAGGACGAACGTACACACACAGTATTCCTTTTCCTGAGGAGGAATATTCTAACTTACTATTGGTCAATGTTTACTTTCTTGAGTCAAAAGTTCGCACGCAATTTGTCAACTTAAATATTTACCATTTATACTGACCATAATAGCAAAGATACCTAGTAAAGGTAGCCTAAGTCAACCTATAACTTTCCATAAAACACAATACAGATAATGGTCATTGACAAATAATACCAGATAAACACGACTAAGATCTATTAAAGGACCAATCTTGCTTTTTCTGCCTTTTATATTTAACCCTAGATCCAGTATGTAATAATAAGATTCTGTAAAACCCGCCTTTCGCCATCGTTTCGTTTTGTACCCACGACTTTTTAGCGCTTTTTCGGCTTAGCCGAGTTTTGCTAGTCACACAACTTGAACTTTGCCGAAAGCTTGAAGTTCCACCGACAACTCTTTCACGCATGAGGACATGAGCTTGAACGTGTTGCTTTTCGTTTTGGAAGACATGGTAGGTCATCATGTCTATATTCTGTTTGGAACATCTTTTGTTTTGCTTGCTTTTCCCACTTTTTAACCACTGCGCATTCAGTTTTCAATTTTGCATCCAGTCGTCAGAGAGTAGGAAGGCTGGATATCAGTTGACATGCCTTAACACGAAAATCGCTCATTTCACGTCGAAAATATTGGTATTTCGAAAAACGCTATTTCTGGACCATTTCATCGTGAAAAAAATTATTTCAAGTAAGAGTAGTGCTTTAAGTAAGGCACAGTCGAGTTTTACATATCTTTCAGTAGAATCTACTGGATAATTACCTAGTTTAACTTTGTCAGAATGGGTTTTGAATACGAGTGCCGGGCCTGATTTTGTTTTGCTACAAACATACGCAAGAAGCTCAGAGTTCAAACATTTATGGTCAAATCGTGTCTACTTTGTTATCGCTGACTCAAATCCGTTCTCGTTGGGAAGGATCCCTCTATAGCGTAAGCTCTCGGGACGCATAGACACGCGGAAGGCTAAACTCACCGAACAAAATGAGAAGACCAGCGATTGTCGCAGCAGGCAGCGAGTGTGTCATTTCCCATGTGGTGAGGTATGAGAAAGGGACCAGGAAGGCTCCCATAGCGGTACAGCCCTGCACAAAAAAAAATGTAAACCTTCAAAACATGAATTAGTTGGTGAATTTGGTGAATGCACGGTGCTGTTGCCGAAGGAGGTGACTAGTGTGTGCCGGTTACGCCCTTTTTTCTGTGACGTCATGCGTAGTAACTACGGTAAGTAGGGTGGAACACGCTCTTTGTCTAATTTTCTAGTAATCCTTCTGAACGGAGCATACGGTTCATCATTCTTACCATGTGCTTAAGTCCCAGCACCAGTAGTTGGATGCCATAGAGGCATGGATGGCCCTTTGCTTTATTCTTTGGAAGATACGCATTTTCTTATCAAATGCTGCTGAATGTTTACTGAACTGAACTCGTATCGCGTAAACGTTGAAAAGATGCAGATTTCTCGATGTGGCTCTCTCCCCAAAACGTTGGAAAGGTAACAACCTTATCTCCCTACGCTTCTTAGGCTAATTCTAAATAACCAGTACGCTAACATACTCCGAATAGACAGCTTTTTCGGTTGGACCCACTGACATCAGCAATCTGCCTTGGCCAACTTCCTCGTTCCAACAGTTCTCAATTCCCTTCAATTCTCCTACAAATTACTGATTTCGGGATCCCAAAACCTTAAGTGGAGGGACCCGATGAAAAATTTATCTCAAAACAGTACTATGAAGTAGTACGAAAAAGTACGAAAAAGTCGCATGCAGTACTAACGATGCTACTACATGCTTCTACTTCAAGGCTACCGTGTTACTGCATACTACTATATGGTACTGTTAGCAAGACTCGATGTTTCTATGGCAAGACAGGATGCTACTGGATACTACTACATAAGATTGGACCAGTCTGAGGCACATTAAATGATAGTATTCTTTGCTATTACATAGTATTACATGCAACGTTTTCGTACTACTACCATACTACTTTTTCGGTTGGACCCACTGACATCAGCAATCTGCCTTGGCCAACTTCCTCGTTCCAACAGTTCTCAATTCCCTTCAATTCTCCTACAAATTACTGATTTCGGGATCCCAAAACCTTAAGTGGAGGGACCCGATGAAAAATTTATCTCAAAACAGTACTATGAAGTAGTACGAAAAAGTACGAAAAAGTCGCATGCAGTACTAACGATGCTACTACATGCTTCTACTTCAAGGCTACCGTGTTACTGCATACTACTATATGGTACTGTTAGCAAGACTCGATGTTTCTATGGCAAGACAGGATGCTACTGGATACTACTACATAAGATTGGACCAGTCTGAGGCACATTAAATGATAGTATTCTTTGCTATTACATAGTATTACATGCAACGTTTTCGTACTACTACCATACTACTACGCAGGCTACAAATTTTTCATCGGGGATACCTATGACATCGCAAAAGTTGTCCGTCTGTCCGTCCGTCCGTCTGTCCACACACGATAACTCTCGAGGGGATTGAGATATTTTGATGGACTTGGTGGGGGATCCTTCGGGTCAAAGTACAGGTGAAGTTCAAAGATGGGCTCTGTAGCCCTATATTTGAGGGTGGGGGAGGGTTTCAAATTAAGGGACAAAAACAAATATTTTTTGAAAGCTATTGAGATAGTTGATTTAGGGGTAAGGAGACATGCTGAACCGAATATGAAAGTTATTTTCTCACCAGGACAAGTAGTTCAACTGGAATCCGGCAAAAACCGGACGCAAAATTTGTCGAACAAATTTTGACTATGGCAGTCCCTCCCCTTTCTTCACACTAGTATAGCTCTGCGCGTGGATGATGACGTAATCTATGAATGTTGGAGAGGGCTAGTGTAATCGAAGGTCGAAGGGGTTGGTATATGTTGTTCAAGCTTAGTAGGGGTTGATATATATTGTTCGAGCTTAGTATGAGGACTCATTGGCAAAGTACAGGTCAAGTTCGTAGGTGGGTCCTTTAGTCCTATATTTAGAGGCAGAGGAGGGTTTTGAATTTACGGTAAAAACATGTATGTTTTATGAGCTAATAAGATATTCATTGAAGGGGCAAGGAGGTCCGCTGAATCCATATCTGAACTTAGTTTTCTTGCTGGACAAATGGTTCATCACGAATTCGGCTGAAACTGGAAATTTGGTTGAAGCTCAAAGCTGTTTCTGAAATCGATTAGAGATTCGGTATCGGGGCAAAGAGATATGCTGAACCCATTTTTAAACTTTATTTTAACAGTAAAAATATTCAAGGAATCTGACGAAGACTGAAGGGCGAAGACATGACCCGATTGTTTGAATGAAATGTTAGATTTCTGGGATCCCATCGAAACCTTTGGTCTTGTTGTTGTTGTCGCTTCTCCATTCTCGCTTTTAACAAAAAGACTAATTTAGCCACCCGCTAATACCTGCCTATACGGATCGAGCATCCACCCTTTTTGACCAATCAGGAAGGAGAACGGAGAACGAGAATCGAGAACTGACTATCGGAGCAACTTCTCGATCCTGCAGAATTGCGAAGCTTTCCCTGTTCTCGATTCTGACAAAACGTAAGGAAAAGGGAACTGCATTCATCTCAATCGTTAAGAAACGCGAAATTGAGAGGAGCATCGCGAGGAGAATTAAGATAAAAAACGGAACTAATGCCAGTTCGTACCCTCAAACGTTGGAAACGACATCTCAATAGCTCCATCATCGGGTTTATCTTAAATAAGATCCGAATACAGGCAACAGGTCCACAAACACTGCGGGTGGGTGGAGACTATCAGCGCAGAAATTATAGACCTGAACGGCAGTAAAGGAAGGTACTTACAACTCGCATTCCCATGTAGTGCGTTTCGTTGTATTTGTCGCCAGGCTTGTCGAAGGCGAACGTTGCATCATATCCGCTCATGTACCCATACAGACCAATGAGCATCTGGAAAAATAAGAATTAGTTACGGAACATATTTTTTCCTAGAAAGGAGCTGAAAACTTAGTCTTTTTAAAAATTTATTTCTCAGTATTTCTCCAGCAACGTCAGCCTCGATCTGTTTCAACCCGGCGTTCACACGCCATCCGCCCAAAGGTCACTATATTCCAGAGCTGCTGCGAGTCCAGCAAATCCGAGACCGAGACAAGTCCGAGGCCTTGAAGAAGGCGTCTCGATACCGTCTCGGAAGTCCGGAGTCCGAGTCCACAGCTCTGGGGGACGGACAGATCCGTGAAAGACGAGTCCTTGAAAAAGGTGTCTCGAGACGAGTCCAGAGTCCGAGTTCACCAGCTCTGCCATACTCAGACCAAAGCGGAACATAGCTCTTTTTATCCTTTCCTAAAAAATTTCGTAAAAAAACCTACAGATTGTTTTTTTTTAAGATGGATCTCAAAAGTAAATTGTAAACAACAATTATATCTCTACTCTTTAATTTTATTTGCAATTGTTAAGATTGATTGACAGATCAGAACGATGTTATTTCATAATGTATGCAGGCTTCCTTGTCCGAATATTCTCGTGATAAGTATTTGTTTGTTTTTGTTCAGTTGGTAATGCCTTCGGCTAGTATTTTACTATCCGTTTATATAAATCAGTTTATTAACTAAGTGCCATTTTCTATGCCTCTGGCACGTCTGCAATTGCTTTAACTCCAGTGCTACTTCCGTTCCAATAAAATTCTACCTAATCTTACCTCACCTTTATTTTTCAGTGTTTCACCAGTAAACCACCCGATCTGCGTCATTTTCCATTCGCTCAACTGAACAAATCACTACGGTCAGAATGGTGCGGACCAGAAACCTAATCGATTTCATCATTAGCTTTTTCGGTATTTCTCCAGCCAACCTCGTCTATCCTAGCTTCGATCTCTTTTAACGAGCCCCCCCCCCCCCCGCGGCCAAATGACTGTCCTTCCAGAACCGTCACGTAGAGCCTGGTAAGTTTGGGGGTGACTTTGTGACTTTCCAACGTCGTATCGATACAGCACACAAACTGGAAGTCAGGAAGTCCTGCTAGTTTGGAATGTGCAATAACTCGAGGTAAGAAGTATTTGCATGTTAAGGCTAGGATATTAAACGTCCATAAGACTGGCTAGTGTCTTCTGCGCTTTAAGGAACCAATTTGAATCATCATCCGCAATACTTCGATGAAAAATTTATCTCAAATAGTAGTATGAAGTTGTACAAAAAAGTAGCATGCAGTACGAACTGATGCTACTACATGCTTCTACGCCAAGGCTACCATGTTACTGCATTCTACTGTATGCTACTTTAGCAAGACAGGATGCTACCATAGCAAGACGGGATGCTACTGGATACTACTGCTTAAGATTGGCCCAGTTCGAGGCACATTAAATGATAGTATTTTTTTTCTATTACATATTAATACATGCAACTTTTTCGTACAACTATCATACAACTACGCGCGCTACAAATTTTTAACCGGGACTCCACTGTAAAAAGTTTCTCCGAAGAAGGATGCAGTATTTGCTACTGGGATGAATCTTATCTCCATTGGGATAAAATTAATCCGAATCAGGGGTAATCTTATCTCAATAAAGACAAGAGTAATCCCAGTAGCAAGTACTGCAAGATTTTTTTTTACAGTGTCTATACGATTAAGTCCGAAACAAGCCAGTGAACCTCGGGAAGAACAAGAAACGTCACCCAAACGAGCCCTCTAAATTGATTCAAATCCTGTGTAAACCAATCAACAACGTTTGCTGTCTCGACGTTTCTGGCTCTTCACTGGGCACACGGCGATTCTCCATTGGCTCGAAGAGTTAGTCATCAAGAGTATTGACCTCATGTCAAAGTAAGTGGATAAAGACTGCAACGTCTGGAGTTAAAGAACGTACAAGCAGCACACTTCTATGTAAACACAGTACAAGAGAGTCCGCAATACTCTGATAGAATTGTGCCTCTGGTAGTGATAGCGGAGCTACAGTTTTACTTACTTTTCCAAGAGGTGGATGGACATCAAAGAAGAATGTTCGGTTGATATAGAAGCCAGCGAATTTGCCAAAATGTGTTTCATCCCAACTGAAAATAATGAAATTCGGGTAAAAAAGACAGTTTCCGTTTCAGCAACTAGGTCAAACGTATAGAGAATGACCAAATTCTTCAACGGTTTCCTAAAGAAAGTCAAACCACTTTAACCGCGTATTCAACTTCGGTTCCCATCACAACAGTGCAAAAACCCAGGTGGTTTGCAAGACCGGTTTTCCCCACGGCGGTCAGCCACGAAATATGACCTCAGCAGGAAATAGAAGGGTAGAAAAAGTATCTCCTACATTGGACTTAGTAGTTGCGCATCGCCCATTTTTATCCCGAATTCGGAGAGTTAAAATCCCAATTCGGAGAGTAAGAATCCGGTGGAGGATTTAAGCGCTAAAATGGAAAATACTGCAGATTAAGTTATCTGAAAGCGGAGATTTTTTTTTTTTAGTGTATTGAAAAAAACTGACCCTATAATGGAAGCAAAATACTGCAGATTAAGTTATCTGAAAGCGGAGATTATTTTTTTTTTTAGTGTATTGAAAAAAAATTGACCCTATAATGGAAGCAAAAAAAAGGCAAATGTCATTTGAACAGACAAAGCTATGAGTTTCGAGAATAAGGTTTAAGCGATAATGGAAGAGTTGGTCAGTACTAGAGCATTTTTTTTTTTTTAACAAGCAGTTCATAAACTCCGGTGACACCTGGCACAATTCCAATTCGAAGTCTCAGGGGAACATATGATTTCTTTTCCTTATCCTGCGGGTTTCTTCCACATTGACCCCTAATACTCTATATGACGAATTCCGAAACACGTCAGTGAACCGCGGGAAGAACAAGAAACGTCGCCCAAAAGAACCCTCTAAACTGATTCGAATATATGTTAAGCAATCAACATCGTTTGTTGTCGTGACGTTACTGGCTCTCAGTTGGACATCGGCGATTCTTCATCGACAAAAAATGTTAGTCATCAAGAGTATTCAGCTAATTTTTTGGTCAATTTACTGAAGTACAATCGAAATGGCTGTCTAGGATTCAATCAGCATTTTGGTCCGGTAGACTTTTTGCGACAGTCGACCGTGTCTGCATTGGGACTGATCGAAAACAAAGGGAAATAGCAAAACTACTAAAACATTGTTCGAATAGGTGTAGTTCGGCGTATAAATTCTGTTTCGTCTATTCCCCGGGGCGCGCTGTAATTTAAGCTGTATAAGGAGAATAGACCCCTGGTTCTGTTTTGTCTGTAGAGCCAATCAGCTCTAATTTCCACTCTACATCGCTGTTGAATTTTCTGCTTACTCTGGTTGCAAGTTATTATCTTTTCCAATCACATGTTCAACAATATGAAAAAACAAAATTTGTCACTGAATATTGTACATAGCGAGAGAAATTTGGTTTTTTATTTTTCAATCCTACAGTTACTAAAGTCTCCAATCGTGATTCAACTTGTATGAAAGGCTATATAGATTGAAATGAGAGTGGTGGAATTTAAATAACTACTGCTAGAAGGTTGGAACACACCCCAAATGAGCTGACGTCAGTAAAAGTTTTCACACTACGGAACGAAAAAAAATATACACCTTCAAGTATACTTTATTTAATTCCCCCATAAATTTAACTTACCATACATGGTCAGGTTGGCTGAGATGGTAGAACCGCGTTGCTATAGTCAGCGAAACCAGTATGCCTAAGATGCACCACCATAATCGAACATCGTTGCCCCTGAAAAAGATCTTGGAGTCAATGTCCTAAAAAACTGTATAACCTGTATTCGTCCTATCTTGCGTCACAAGAGTTAGGCTATACTTTGGTACCGAAGTAGGAGCATAATGTGATACCGCAAACGATAGTGCTACGTATGTTGCCGGTATGGCAGGTCCCCTGAAGCACTAACACTTCTTAAGTGAGTAATTTGTTTCTGTCTAACCTTTTTTAAACAGGCCGATTAATTAGAAAGAAAATGTGGAAAATGCGAAACTAAATAAATTCTTTTCAGAATGAATCGTGGGTGAGAAACTGTGAAGCATAGTGTGGAATGAATCGAATATGAATTTATCCGAGCCGGTGGAATTCGTGTCAGGAAAGCCTAGCTGTAAATTTGAATCTCCACTTTTGCTCAAGATCCAGATCCGGACGGGGGAATCCGGTCATATCCCAATTCCATATTACAGATATTTTATTGTGCCGTTCAAGAATAATAAATCAATCAGAAAGGGGAAAGATCACTGGTGCCAAAATGTTGAAGCATATCTCGCACTAATTTACTGTTTATGTTCCAGTATTCAAGCATTTCTGAATACTGTAAAACTAATCTCTGCCTGTAACAAATTTTCCACGGATTTGGCTCTTTTTAAGCCTTTTCTCAGACTCACTGACTTCTAGCAAAAACTTGGCAAGATTCAGAAAACCTGTTTTACGCATTAATAGCGTTAATAGCATGATACGCGACCACTCGGCGTGAGTATAATGCGCATGGAAACTAGTGAATCATGGCAAGTACAAAGATATGTGAGGTGTCGTTAGCGGGTTCGCAGTGTAACGTATGAAATTTGGATCTCTGGGTTTAACAATTTATGAACCCAGTTACGGAAATAGGTTAAACTTGGTATTATAAGTACGACGGGTCCTTTAACGAAACAGACTGCAGGAATTCCTGCCAGGGTATTAAGCACCGTCATCAATTCCATACATAAAATTAGAAATTTCTCTACTTTTCGACTGAAACTGATGGAAATGGAGAACATTCGGCCTGGAAGACCTGATCTTTTCTCCTAATCGAGCTTAGCAACAAGACAAGAGGTTGGTCACAGGAATTTTAGCGTACGCATGACAGGTCGATTTTCGGTAGGTGCCAGCCATGTAAACCAGTGCCCGCCGGTGCGCATACTATGCTGGGTTGGCGAATACCGATCAATGTCGGTCGGTGCCTAGTCCGAGGGTACATCCAACGCCAGGGAGTAATCTATCCCTCGCTATGAGCTGTGACGTGACGCAGAAATTGACACAACTATGTGGACAAACGATTAGGCTTTTTGGTCGGACTTTCTGTATTCCTCTCATAAAGCTGAAAAGAATACAGTGAGTAACGCTTACCCATTATTTTCTAGTTGGCTTCCTTATTTTTCTAATTCTAATATTGCGCATATTAAAACTACTTTTTTTAATTTTGGTAAATTTTTGTGTCGACTTTCAAAATTCCATTCTACTTCATCTGCTATAAATTTGTACCATTTGAAAGATCCACTTCAAATTATGCGGAAAAAGCAACAAAAATTTCTGTTTAAAATGTCTTCTCTTACTCATAACCTATATTTAGCGGTTAAAGAGTTACTATAGTTCTACGCGTGTGTATAATTTTGTTTTTTTGTATTTTTAGTATGGTTTGGCCAGATTGATTTTGAGCAGTATTACATGTTCGGCCAATTTGTATGTATTTACTTCACTTTATACTCTCCGATCTTGGAGGTCAATAAAATATTTGAATTTGAATTCAGACGACTTCTTGAGAAAGACCCCTACCGTTTTAAAGTAACGACGTAGCCTATAGGCAAAATTATACTGAATTGAACCAATAAGTCTAAAGTCTAAAGTACTGAAGGATATTTACAAGTATATATAAGCCTAGAGGCACGAACCTGTTTGGGCTGAAGCCCACGTGACGTCAACCTTCAAACAACAACAACAAAGCTGAAAAGATCTCAGCTTTTCCGTTTGGAACTGACGATGGTGCTACCAGGGGCGTCACAAGTGCATTTTCGGTGGGGGGGGGGGGGGCAGAGCCAAAATTTTACCGAATCTTTCAAATTTTTAACCGAATCCTAGAACTTAGAATTCGAGCTTTAAATTATCGAACAGAAACGATACGTAGGAAGAGTAACAATAAAGGGCAGCATGAAAGACGATAAGCCAACTATTCGGCGGCGTTTTGGCGAAGCCGACATGGAGAATACATTGCCAGGCAGCTTCTATCTATTCTAGCCAATAGAAAATTAAATCGAGCGCCGCAGGCGAAAATTTTGGAAATCCATTTTTTCTGTAGGCTAAAATTTAACTGCTTCTCTTACAAATTCTATCATTTACCGTTGATTAAATACCGAGACTAAGAAGTTCCAGAAACTGGATGGAGCGACGTTCTGGCACCAGCAGAAATTGTAGTCTAGTCAATATACTACCCATAATCACATAAAGTGAGCGACGCAGGCGAAATTTTTTTTGCTTTTTCCTGCCGAATTTAATTTCCATCCAAATTCTAGCTTTTAATGTTTCGAAATCTCAATCCTAAAACTGGCTTAAAACCCCCGTCAAATGACGCGCCCATCCAAAAAATAGAGAATATTACAAAAAGTGCTGCAGGCGTAATTTTCGAAATATTTATGATTATATATTCTTTTTGGGATCCAAAATAGAAGTAAGGACTATCGATGATATCATAGATCACCCCTTTTGTCTGCGTCCAGTGCTTCACTCGACCTCTTCTGAGTTTCGAGGTTCCTGATAACTTCCGAATCCTGGCAATTGTAACGAATAAATTACCGAATCCCAGTTATTATACCGAATAAGTTTAGACCGATAGCATGTTCGGGATTCTGTATAACCACTGTATCCCGGTTATTACACCGAATTGTTTTGGTATCGAAAGACTACCGATCAATATTCACATTTGGTATAGATTCGTCGAAACGAGTCAAGATTCGTGGTTTACTTCCTAATCCTGGAAATTACGCTGAATAAATTACCGAATCCCAATCATGATACCGAATAATTCTGAACCAATAGCTTATTCGGAATTCTGTGTAACTACGGAATCTCCATAAATATACCGAATAGTTCCGGCATCGAAAAATTACCAAATGATTTCAGTAAATTCTCTCACCAAATTCGTGATAACTACCGAAGACTCGCAATCATACCGAATCCCGATCATTATACCGAAGAGATTTGTACAGATAGCCTATTTAGGATTCTGTATAACTACCGAATCCCCGTAAATATGTCAAACAGTTCTGCTATCGAGGAAATACCGAACAATTCTCAATTCTCATGAATCTCAACAATTCTCATGAATCTCAAAAAGGTGTGTGGGGGGGGGGGGGGGGTGCTGCACCCCGCTCGATCCCCCCCCCTCCCCCTTGCGACGCCCCTGGGTGCTACACTGAACAGAAGTTTGATAACAGATAACACCTATTTGCGCATTCTTGTGTTAAACTTAATACATTATTTCTGTTCTGACCTTTTAAGTGTTATGTTTCGAGACAGAACTTCTGTTATGACCATTTTAAATGTTATGTTTCGCGAAAATAATGTCTAACACAAGGATGCGCAAGCGTGTGTTATCTGTTATCAAACTTCTGACAGTGTAGAGCCCCTAGCCGGAATTCTTGTCCGCAACGGCCCGACCGGATCGAGGCCCCGAATTTCAGTTCAACCTGACGAGTCCATCTGTGCCCTGAATCTGGTTGGCCAAGAAAATGGATCTGGTTAGTCGAGAATATCTGGTGCAGAAAAGAAACTCGGAAAAAACTCACCGAAACTCCGGGAAGGCTCTAAGATCCTCCGGACTTCTCAATTTCTCTCCACTTTCGCTCACTTCTAATTCATCTTTGTCCTCTTCTGATTCTGTCTCACTTTCCACTACTTCTTTCGCCTTTTCTGAAACTTCTTTCACCTTTTCTGAAACTTCTTTCACCTTTTCTGGAACTTCTTTCACCTTTCCTTTTGCCATTTTCACAAATATATTGACAGTAAATCTAAAGCATAGATTCGGTGAAACAATAAAGTAGTCTGACTTAGCAAATCTAGGAAAAGAGCGCTGGTCTGTGAATTTTAATTTCTGCAAACGAACACAGTAAAACAGTTTTAGCCACGTCTACCCAGCAACTGAGATTGTAAAACGAGTTATAGCGTTGCGTGCGCCTCTTGAACGAACGGTACCCAGTATAAATTATCTACCCGATCCAACAAGTCAGTCATATGTATATTAAGTTTACTATGCTCATGCAGAATTTAGCCTCGAGAAACATATGCATCTTCAAACAGACGTAAATCAGCGTGTTTTGTTCGAGGCTATGAGGTCACAGGTGGCCAGCTTAGAATGATCTGGAGTGGAGACTGCCTATAATAAACAAAAAATCGTACACTTTTAGGTCGTAGTCCCGAAAAAACACGCGAAAATGTAGAGAAAGAACAGAGCTAAAATGAAGAACTAAATGGAAGAATTATTTTCTCGTAAGAAATATTTTTGAACAATCGAAACTGAATGATTGATTGATGATGAAGATGCGGTTCTATCATACTTTGACAAAAACATTTAGAATCTTGCTTCCGCTGGCCTCCCGCATTTCAATTTTCACCCACGAGTTGATACTATTTCAGTCCATTTCAGTTCACAATTTCAGTCCACAAGCACTGCATGTTCGAATTTTTGTTCTCCACAGTGCTTGTATAATGTACTTGTATTTTTGTGTAAAACTAAAAAACTTGAACTTGAACTTGAGTTAGGTTTTAGAAGTAGAATCTTCAATTAATCTTCCTAATTTCCGACCAGTTTAAATAACGATTATAATGGTCAGAGGCGAAGTTCTTTCTAGGGGCCCCAACCTGGTAAGGAGCGCCTGCCAATGAAACGTATAATTGGTTCTTGTCTTCCTCGTTTTTAAGTCTGCTCGTCCATTTTCTAAAATCAAAGTAGGTTAAATATATACAAAAATAAAAGTAAAGTTAAAAGTAATTTTTAATAAAGAACAATTTTTACCTTCATGGTGCAAAATTTGGATCCCCTTGTTTCGCTTAAGTCTGTGTTGGAACAACTTTATATGTCATTTCTTCGTACTTTCACGCAAATAATTGTCATCTGAATAAAATAATTTCTTTCAGTACATTTTCCGTGGTAATCCTGTCCCTTGTTATCTCGTTTT
Organism: Branchinecta sandiegonensis; assembly: GCA_030848855.1. NCBI lineage: Eukaryota > Metazoa > Arthropoda > Branchiopoda > Anostraca > Branchinectidae > Branchinecta > Branchinecta sandiegonensis. The sequence continues at coordinate 15,484,203 of JAUPMV010000008.1, read as the reverse complement.
CTGTTGTCCCAGGATATTTTGGACTCTCCTGTGAAGTTTGAGCCGTCGGCATTTTGAACCAGGGCGATTTTAGCCTCCCCTGTCGGCATTTTAAATTGTTGGCATTTTGAGTCGTCGACATTTTGGACGGTTTCGATTTCGGGGTCTTCCACCTCACTTTGTGGGCATTTTGAATCTTAGGCATTTTTAATCGTGGGAATGAGCCATGAACATCTTGATCGTGGGCATTTTGAGTGGGGCATTGCGATCGTAGTGATTTTGGGAGCCACCCGAGAGAACGGACCAGGGGTCCCTGTATCGGCAATTTGAACCGTAGAAATTCTGAACCGTGGGCATTTTAACCGTGGGTATTTCGGGCGGGGGCATTCCGAGTTGTGGGCAAAAAGATCGTGGTGATTTTGCCAAATTCTTGAAAATGTACGCCACAAGCAAAATCAGCCTGATTTTTACTTCATTCGAGACATATGGGTACACAACAGATCGTGTTGTGCGCTGAAGGGTGAAATTCATGATTTGACAACTGTCTTTTGTCAATTTCTGAAGCTCAAATCTGACAATCATACTTCTCATTCTGACAAAATATGATTAAAAAATCTCTTCGGATCCGAAGAACCAGTAACAGCTCGCCTCTCTATGTCAATCTGGCAAGCTCGAACCATCCAACTGAGAATGTAATCCCTTAAAGCCAAAGTTGCCCAAGCTTAGTCAGGCACAGAGTTCTAAAGCTTAGAACTCTGTGTCTGGCCCAAAAGCTGTGCCTAGGCATGGGTGTGAACGGTGGTGCTAGGCACTTGCCTAGGCATCCGTGATGGGGTAGGCATGCCTGTAAACGCGGCTTGAGTCTCTAACAATCGAAAACCTTGAATCGCCGATGTCCAAGCTGGATGTCAACCCAGTTTCTCGGTAACCCTGAACTAGCCTTACTGACTTTCCAGGCTTAGTCAGGCACAGAGTTCTAAAGCTTAGAACTCTGCGTCTGGCCCGAAATCTGTGCCTAGGCATGGGTGTGAACGGTGGTGCTAGGCACGTGCCTAGGCATCCGTGATGGGGTAGGCATGCCTGTAAATGCGGCTTGAGTCTCTAACGCTCGAAAACCTTGAACCGCCGATGTCCAAGCTGGATGTCAACCCAGTTTCTCGGTAACCCTGAACTAGCCTTACTGACTTTCCAGGCGTACTGCCAGCCCCCATTTAGCATTCCTGGATGAACGCCCAGTTTAGATCAATATTTGTGGTCGGGCGCTCTGCGAGCGACCAGTTTAGCTTGTTCATTTTTACTGGGCGCTCGCATTAGCTTTTTGGGATCCCAAAACGTAAGTGGCGGGATACCTATGACATCGCAAAAGTTGTCCGTCTGTCTGTCTGTCCGTCTGTGCGCACTGTAACTCTCGAAGGGAATGAGATATTTTGATGAAACTTGGTGTGAGGATTCTTTGGGTCAAGAGTAAGGCCGAATTCGTAGATGGGCTCTGTAGCCCTACATTTAGGGGTGGGGGAGGGGGTTTAAATTAAGGGCCAAATGAAATATTTTTAAATAGATAATGTGATAGTCGATCATGGGGTAAGAAGACATTCCGAACACGATGGTGAAAACCATTTTGTCATCGGACAAGTAGTTAGCCCGGAATCCAGCCAAAATCGGAAAATCTTTTAAAAGTAAAAGTTTTATTTGAAGTTGATTAGATGTTCGATTTAGGGGTAAGAAGACATGCTGAACACTTATGTGAAAAGTATTTTCTAACCGGACAGCTTGTTCGCCCGGGATCAGGCCAAAACCGGAAAAATTGTTAAAAGCAATTGTCTGCATCAAATATTCTATTTTTGGGATCCCATCGGAACCTTTGGTCTTGTTCCTTTCTTCGAGAGGGGTGGTACCAGGGGCATCGCAAGTGCATTTTCGGTGGGGGGGTGCAGAGCCAAAATTTTACCGAATCTTTCAACAAGAGCTGTAAGCTCATATGGCACTTGCATGGGTCAAGATGATTTGATTGATCAAAAGTAAGTTTCGACTTTGCGGTTGAGATGCGCACTCTAAGGGAGCTGGAACTTCATTTTTAAGCAAAACCCTTGAGGCAAAACTGTTAATGGGCTGATGGCCATCACGAAAATGCATATATTGCTTAAAAGTATTTTTTTTACTTTGCGTTCAAGATTGGTACTTTAAGGAATAATCGGATTTGGGAAGTAGCAATTTTTAAGCAAATGTTGTTGAGTCTCCAATGTTCCAGCGAAGTTTCATCGTCCTAGCACATCTGGAAGTACCTTAACGCGCGATCACCGGAATCCCAGACCCCCCCCCCCCCTCCTCCAACTCCACCCACAATGACCGGAGCCAATCCGGTTCTGTAAATGATTAATCCAGAGCATCTGTTTGTCATTCCCACGAAGTTCAATCCAGATCACACCAGTCTAAGCGGGTCAAGTATTTTCCGCCCTCCCCCCAATAATTGCCGGATTCGGTCCGGAAATGAAAAAGTTTATTAAAACAATGTTTACAACGGGTACGTCAGCTACGATTCTTCATCAGCGATATTTCGGCCCTTTTTGGCAAGGGTCCTCGTCAGGCTGTCAATCCTCTGGTTCAACTTCGGGGAAGGAAACAAACCTGTAATGATTACAATGTTTCAAAGTCAGCTTGGGCTCAAAGAATATTTTTTGAAATGAAAAAGGTCACCAGAGAAAAATGTCCTCTGTTTAATTATTAAATTTCACTCGAATCCGATCACCCGTTCCAAAGTTACGCATGACTCAATATTCCGGATTCCCCTCCCTCAACCCCCCCCCCAAGATTATCATATCGAGGATTATTTTTTATTCCAAGTCAGTTTGACCGGGTCCCTGATATGCCTTCCAAGTTTCGTCGTGAAAATCGCCCAAAAAACCGGAATTCCGAGAAACCCCCTCCTCCCACCCCCCCTCAAGTGTCCGGATCCAGTCAAATTATGTAAAAGATTTACATGGACCAGATGTTTGTTCTTCCCAGCAAGTTTCACTCCGATACCATCGTTCTAACCGTTTCTCGAGATTTCCGGTCCACCCCCACCCCCAGCTCCCCCGCGGTGCCCGTAGCCAATCCGATTCAGCAAATGACTTACCTAGAGCATCTGTTTGTTCTTCCCACAAAGTTCCATCCCGATCCCTCCATTCTAAACGGGTCACGTATTTTCCGCCCCCCCCCCCCAATAGTTGCCGGATCCGGTCCGGATATGAAAAAAATCATCGGAGAAATGTCCTCTGTTCAATTCTTAAATTTCACTCGAATCCGATCACCCATTCCAAAATTACGCATGACTGAAAATTTCGGATTCCCCTCCCTCCACTCCCCCCCACCATTATCTGATCGACAAAATTTTTATTTTGAAGTCAGTTTGATTGGGTCCCTGATATGCCTGCCAAGTTTCATCGTGAAAATCCCCAAAACCACCATCACCGGAATTCCGGGAACCCCCCCTCCCCATAAGTGTCCGGATCCAGTACAATGGTCTAAAGGACTTATCTAGAGCAGATGCTTGTTCTTCCCAGCAAGTTTCACTCCGATCCCTCCATTCCAACCGTTTCTTGAAATTTCCGGTCCCCCCCCCAACTACCCCCTGGCTACCGAATCCGGTCAAGACTTTAAACGGGACATTACAGATATATATTCTATTCAGTTATGAAGTTTCGTTACAATCCGATCACCCGTTCGAAAGTTACACACTTCTCAATTTCCTGGGTTCCCCTGCCCTCCACTCCCCCCCCCCTCCCAAAAAAAAGGTCGGATCAGAAAACTGATTATTTCTAAGTTTGTTTGGTCGGGTCTCTGATACACCTGCCAAGTTTCATGGTCCTAGCACAACTGGAAGTACCCTAACTCGAAAAAGTGTGACAAAATGCCCTAAATTTTCAAGTTTCCAGCGCCCCCACTTCCCCGCATACGGTCGGATCGGGAAACTGATTATTTCCAGGTTAGTTTGGTCGGGTCCCTGATATTCCAGCCAAGTTTCATTGTCCTAGCTCATCTGGAAGTACCCTAACTCGAAAAAGTGTGACAAAATGCCCTAAATTTTCAAGTTTCCAGCGCCCCAACTCCCCCGCATATGGTCGGATCGAGAAACTTGTTATTTCAGGTTACTTTGGTCAGGTCCCTGATATTCCTGCCAAGTTTCATTGTCCTAGCTCATCTGGAAGTACCCTAACTCGAAAAAGTGTGACAAAATGCCCTAAATTTTCAAGTTTCGAGCGCCCCCACTCCCCCGCATATGGTCGGATCGGGAAACTGATTATTTCCAGGTTCGTTTGGTCGGATCCCTGATATTCCTGCCAAGTTTCATTGTCCTAGCTCATCTAGAAGTACCCTAACTCGGAAAAAAGTGGCAAAATGCCCTAAATTTTCAAGTTTCCAGCGCCCCGCACTCCCCCGGTACAGCTCAGGGAATCCAACTTCCATGAGTTTGTAATTTTAATTTTTGGCACTACCGGAACCCTAGCCCGCAGGAGTTGGGTTCCGTGAGTTAAAAATATTCACTTCCGATTTCCTAGTCTGCACTGACATGGGTCCGTGAGTTCAATTTTTTTTTTTTTTTTTTGGCACTACCGGAACCCTAGCCAATAGCAATCTGTGTCCGTGAGCTGGTCATTTTCAACCAAATAATTTTTGCTACGGTACCGGTATCTTAGCTCTCAATTTATAGTTTCCGGTTAAGTCAGTGAAAATCCCGGCATCCTAGCTCTCATCCAAACTATTCCGTGAGTTCTATATTCCACGTAAACACTACCGGAACAAAAGCTCCAATTAGACAGTTTCCGGTATCAACTACCGGCTCCCTAGCTTCTGAATGCACAATTCCGTGAGACTACCGGACGAGAAGCTGGTGCGATGAAGTTTCCGTGAGCTATTTCCACTTACTACCGGAATGGGAGCCAGCACAGACAAGTGTCCGTTAGTCAATGACGTCAGATCCCGGAATCGCAGCTCATATAGTTTGGTTTCCGTGAGAATTACCGGTTTCGTAGCTGATGGGACATAAAGTACGGCTCCCGGTTCCCTAGACAGTGCCCACTGGCAATCGTAAGTCCGTCCTAATCCTGCTCGGTCGGACCCGGCGTGCTCTCATTGGCGGAAAACCACCAAAGATATTCCAAATCTCATTAGAACTTTCAGAAGTCCCCACTGACTGGAAAAAAGCGACTGTGATCCCAATCCACAAAAAAGAAGGACGAAACAAGGCCGAAAACTATAGGCCCATAAGTCTTACCAGTGTGGTAGCAAAGTTGATTGAGGGGATAGTGAATAGTGCCATTATGCAACACCTTGAATTAAACAAAGTCCTGAGCGAAGGCCAGCATGGGTTTCGCCCCAACAGGTCAGTCGACACAAATTTCCACCATACATATCATGATGTAACTGACATGTTGGACAAAAATATACCTGTTGATGTGATCCTACTTGATCAGGAGAAGGCATTTGACAAAATTGCCCACAGGAGACTTATGTTGAAACTTAAAGCAGTTGGAACCGAAGAGGAAACAGTCAAGTGGATCAAGGAGTTCCTTAGCGGCAGAACTCAGCGAGTCTGCATTTGGGGTGGTAATGGATATCAGACATTATCAGACGAAACCGCCGTCACCAGTGGTGTCCCGCAAGGAACAATCCTTGGTCCGACCCTTTACAATATATATTTCAATGACATGTGTAAGCCTCTGAAAAACAAAAACACCCTGTATGCAGACGACACCAAGCTCTTCGGACCAGCCGACCATAGGAGTATCCAAGCGGACCTAAACCTACTCACAGCCTGGGCAGACACTTGGCTAACTAAGTTCAAAGCAAAGAAGACCAAAGTCATTCATATTGGATATAACAATCCCCACAACCAATACACCATGGATACCCCCCACGGAAGACAAGTAATCGAGAGCAGCAACTGCGAAAGGGACCTTGGTGTGTTTATCGATGCCGAGCTCAAGTTTCACAAGCACACGCAAAACGTCGTCAGTAGTGCCAATCGAGCACTTGGAATCATCAAGCGAACTGTAAGCAGTAGGAGTCCCAAGGTGATCAGCAAGTTATACACGTCACTCGTCAGGCCAAAGCTGGAAGTTGGAGTCTCACTAGCATACCCGCAATACGAGATGGACAAACGCATAATCGAAGGTGTCCAGCGACGTGCCACGAAAATGGTCAAAGGATTGCAAAGCACCCCATACCCAGAACGACTCAAAGCCCTGAACATCCCCACAATGACCTACAGGAGAAATCGTGGTGATACGATTGCTTTGTACAAAAACTTGAGCAACAACATCCCACCCAACATTTTCGTGCCAAACACAGAAGGAACCACCAGGGGACACCCAAAAAAGCTGAAGAAGAGGCCTGTACTGAAGCGGCATGCACAGAACTTCTTCACATGTAGGTCGATCAACTTGTGGAACGCGCTAGCAGATTCCACTGTTACCTGCCAAACAACAAATAGCTTCAAACAACATTTGGACAAGGAGTGGTCAGGCAAACAGTGGAGATTCAACTGGAAACCTGAACAAGACAGCACCCATGAAGGCGTATATTAGGAGAAATCCTATTCGCCTGCAATTGCAAATTTGCAGGTAATTTGCAGGTAAAAAGGCCGTTTACGACACCTTACGATCGCTTCCGACAGCTTACGATTTCCAGCGGAGGACCCACTTCAGTTTCGAACATTCGTCTGGGTGACGTTTCTCGTTCTTCATTGGCCTGTTTCGGACTTAGTAATATGTTCTTGGTAATATATAATGTAGTACAGTTCGCCGACTGCGAAGACGCTAGTAAGGCTTAGCGATTAAGACGCCATCTAAGGGATACCAATCAACTACAGAAAGCTCCGGCTGCCGTCTCACTAGGTGGCTGTTAATGACGATTCATGTCTTTACGCTGAAAAATACATCTTTCGCTTGCAGCTAAGCAATTAAGGAAGTCCTGTACAAAAAATATCTAAACAAGGAGTAGATTATTCCTACCTCGGTTCCTACTAACTTGCCTTTGTTTCACAGGTGAAGCAGAAGCACCGGCTTCAGCTTTTAAAAGTTTTCAGCCGCGGTAGATGGCGTCGGCGGCTGCTGATGACGCGTCTTCTGAAGATTCTACACAGGGTTGCCAAGTGTGACACTTTTGGTGCTTTTTGACACTTTTTGCCTCTGGGTGACACCGTGACACTTTTCCGCTTAAGTGACACCTTTTTTTTACTAATGACATTTTTAGGTCAAAACAGCACTTTTCCATTTTTGACGGGTTCATGTCTGATTGATCTAGTAAATCAGCGACGGTCGGGAGATGAAATATGATTTCAGTTTTCTGTATTCAGTTTTCGTTTATGTGTTTGTGTGCTCAGTGTGCTTGGTTTTTGTGCTCATGCTTTACACCTTTTATTTTATCAGATTTATTTTATCAATTTTGATTGTACTCTATCACGTTTTGGTAATGGTAAGTAACAACAACGTACTGTGATTTAATATTGTAAGTTCTGACAGCACTTTTGTTTTGGGTTTGGGTTTGGGGTTTGAGGTTGGCGATTGGAAAGGAGAGTAATGGAGGGAGTGGGTGGGGGTCGTGGACTCTACTCCGATACTAAACCATCCGGCTAGGCCTGAGAGTTCGGCATATATCACTATGCCGGACGCGAAAGGCTTAGCCGATCAGTCGGTGGGCGGTCGTGGGCACTAGAAGGTACACTGTAAAAAGTTTCTCCGAAGAAGGATGCAGTATTTGCTACTGGGTTTAATCTTATCTCTATTGGGATAAGATTAATCCGAATTAGGGGTAATCTTATCTCAATAAAGATAAGATTAATCCCAGTAGCAAATACTGCAAGATTTTGTTTACAGTGTAGATATGGAGTCCTACCTAGGTTGGAGGGTTTCTTTTTTTACGAATAAAAAGAAGAAAAAAGGGGGGACAGAAAAAATATAAATAAAAAAAATATATGAGGAGTATTGAAAGTATGGATAAGCAATATCCATTTTCGAGCAGGCCTAGTCGGACCATTGCTGTCCTCGGCAAAAGTCGTGGACTCTACTCCGATACTAAACCATCCGGCTAGGCTTGAGAGTTCGGCATATATCACTAATGCCACTTTTAGGTTAGAACAGCACTTTTCCATTTAGTTGACTGAAGTGACGGATTACCACCCCCAAAACACTGCCAAAACATATACTCTACTTTGATTTAGTACACAAAACAGTTTGAAGCCTTAAATAAAGCTCATTTCCGATTAAATTTTGTTACAAAACTGCGATGTAGCAGTTAAAAAATGTTTTTTGAAAAATGCTGCCACAAATTCAGTTATTACCAATCATTCGCATTTTGCGCGTTGTACAGTGGAATGCACACAAAAAGTTCGAGGTGTTATTATGAGTCGAGCTCTTGGCAACGCTGGTTCTACAGCATCATTCATCATTCGATTTGGAAGATGGGCAAGAGAATTTTGCTTCTTTTATTTGCCTGTGTAGCTTGGATTGAAGCAGTCGACAAGTCCATCTTTAAAACATGCGAGCAGAGCTCGTTCTGCCGGTAATTCAGTTTTTTTTTTTATAAGCAGGGTTAGGGTATCTAACCAGTTATTGACCCTTTGTTGTCTTACAGGATCTCTGTTAAAGGACCTATCTTACCTATGTCCCTATGATACTAGTGCAGCCTACTCCATATATTTCTAAACCCGGAGACCCCAATCTCGTATGGTACATTCCACCCCCTCTAACAAAACCACGCTGATTATCTCACTTGCCGGTTTTTGCTACCTTCAATGTTTGTCAAACTGTCAACGGTTGTCTGCGAGAAGTTTTCCATCAGAAAAATTGGTTATGTAAATTGTTTTCCAGCCCTCAGGACCTCTTTTTAGCTGCAAGTCAACGGGTCTTGGAAAAGGCTTAAAACAGCCAAAATTGTGGGTTATTTGTTGAAAGCACAGCCTAGTTTTAAAGTATTGAATATTTTAAAATACTGTAAGTTGAAAAGTAGATAGTGCGAGGCTGGTGCTAGGGGTCCCTTTAAAGAATTCTAAAAGCCAAAGAGGCCCCAAAATACGTAGTCTGATAAATAGTTTTGTCTACCAAGTTAACATTAGTGAAACCTTTTTAAGTCCCACCAGTCAATGATTTTTTTGTTAAATGTATATACTACGAAATAATTCTATTTAGCTGGAGCCTCTTTCGTTTGTCATTGAGGATAAAATATGCAAAACAAGGCTCTGTGAGAAAGCATTTGTTGGTATAAGCCTAGCTTTGGCTTGCAAGCATAAGTGATAATGCTGGTGACTGGCTTTTGGGTCTTAGCGGTAGCAGGCTGTTAGGTAATGTACCCACCTTGTCTTTCAAAGCCTATATTCAAACAATGGATAAAACTGATATGTCAACAACGATGCTTTGACATCAATAATGTGGGCCTTCTTGGCAAGGGACCTGATCTCGTCTTATTGACAAAATTGAATTTGAGCTGGAACCCAGCAAATGGCCAAGAAGAAAATTGTCCAAAAGATGCAGGACAATTCTGCAAATCAAGCAATAAAGAATTTTTGGGGAAAATCCTGAATAAAAGAGTGGTGTTTACATCAGTTGTGTTCGGAGTGATGGTTCAGCGTCATTTGTATTGAGAGTGATGGTTTACCATCAATTGTGTTTGGGGTATTGAAATAATGGTCCATTTGTCACCTGAGTTTTGGCCAGAGTTTTGGCCTTCCTCACACAATAATAATGATAATAATAGGGTCCTTGTCAGGCTGTTGAATGTCAGGGACAACAGTAGGGTTGAAATATTTCATTGCTGCAAACCCCTGATTTTGGGATAGCCTATGCCAAATGCTGGGTATATCTAGCATTTGGCATACCCTATGCCTAACGCTGGATACATACACCATGTCAAATGCTGGATACTGTAGCCCAGTAAAATTTTGATGATTTGAGTGAAGCTTAGAATGAATCAATTAGAATTCATCTTTAATAGGGTAGGTGAGGGTTAGAGTACCAACAGGTATCCAGCATTTGGCTTTGGTAATGCAAACGCTAGATATACCCACCCATCGTGTGGTATAGGGTATCAAAAATCAGGGGTTTTGTGGTTGACTGGAAGAAACAAACCTGCAATCTTGATTAATCATAGCTGACATATCCATTTTATCCGTCATTTGAATATTTGTGTCCTAAGTCAGCTTGGGCTCAAGGAGTATTTATCTTTCGAAGTTGTTGATACTCAGTTCCAGTAACTAAGCATATTTACTGTCAGTTCTACTTACGTTGATACAGCATACAACACTGGCACTGTACTTTCTACTCAGCCTGGAGCTCCCCTTAGTCCCTGGGTTGAGCTGAGACTATGCTGAAACTCAAACTGCCTTCCAAACTGGTAAAACTGGCTCTTTTGTGTGGTTTCCAGCCACTACACACAGCATGATCTAAATTGGTTTTCCCATATCATTGGAGGAAGGGTATTTATAGTGTGGTTGTAGTTACTCAGGATAAACTGGGAAGAGCCAAGTTTGAATCTAGTATTCCCATTGGAAATCCTTATCAATTCTGTTAAAAGAGGTCATCTAAGTTCAATTTCTCCTGTCTCCTAGATTTTACATCTTCCTAACTGTATGCTAGTCAGACGAAGAGACAGAGATTCTCCCTCTGGAGGAAACAGGGTTGAAGGTTGTTAGAATTAAATTTAAAGATAAGAAGTTCCTTTAAAAGCTAGTGAATCTTGTTTGACTACAACTGTATCCTCACAGCTCTGAAACATATAAATTCGTTAAAGGTAGAAGAAGTATAATTACAGCAGAACAAGGGTCTTGTTTTAAGAAAGAAGAAAATCAGAACAGAGGTCCTGCCCTTCCTCGTTTTTGTGTTCATCAGGCAGCCTTCAGAGTTCAGGGTTACAAGTAACAAGTGGCTAATCCAGTTGTTAACCGTGGGTCTGACCTGAACAGTCTATCTAGAGCATAGACTGGTGAAACAATGAAGCAGTCTGACTTAGCATATCTAGGAAAAAAGAGTTGATCTGTGGATTTTAATTTTTTTCAAACGAGCACAGTAAAAACAGTTTTAGGCTAACTGATGAATTATCATCGAATAATTATCAATGTAATATCTTCAACTTAGAATATCAGCTTATTATAACTTCATGGAAAAGCCTCTTGCAGATATTGTAATATCTCTCTGAACTATGTTAGGCCTTTTGTTCTTAAAAAGTTCTCGCCTATGAGAATGCTCCCAAACATTTGAAGGCTCATATTAGTTAACTCTGAGACTGTTTGATTATGGTTTGAATTGACAGTTGAAAAAATAAAATAGATTGATATCATGATGTTCTTCTTATGTGAACTATTTACTACATGTTACTCTCGAAAAGGTATATTTCTCTCCTAAGAAAATGCTTGTTGAATGTAGCTGTCTGAAATTAAAATAGGCCAGATTGCTTGAATTTGAGTTGTTGGTTAAAAAGAAAAAAGAAAAACCTGTACCTTGAAGTTGTCCCAGAAACAATCAGCATCTGAAAACTGTTTGATCTTTTTCTTCTAGGAGACACCGAGCAACCAAAGAGAGACCTGCAGAATACCATTCAGACATACAGTCTCTCTCAGTTGAAAAGGACAGAGCTTTCATTGATGTACTCAATTCAAAGAGTAACGTCCCCTTGCAGCTTGAGATTATTGCCCTGCATGAGAATACTTTCCGTGTGAAAATCAAAGAGAAAAATGGAATCAGGAAGAGATATGAAGTGGAATATGCCCTTGAAAAGGAACCAGAAACTGCTCCGTAAGCTAAAGCATGGCTTTTCACCTTTGTTTATCATATTTCTCAAGTTTCGTTGGACCAAGAACAACATTTACCCCTCAGTGAATGTTCTGCTCCAGTAAATGGGATGGTTCATAGCTCTGTGCCCGCATCTTCATGGGGTTGCCCAAACAGTATTCTTTGTGAAAACGCAGTTTTGTTCTTGATCCCTCTTTTCCAAAGAGATGTGAGAAGCCACTGCATGTAGCAAGTTTTTATCTCTCCCTTTTCAGATGCTAGGCCCCATCTCTACTCCAGTGCGTGTATTCTGGTTTACATGGGCTCGAGAGGAGCCGTGAAATGAAAAGTCCTATTGTAAAGGGCATTCAAATGGTAACCTTTTGACAGAGTCGACTATTTTTGTAGCTGTGGTCGCAGTTGTAGCGGTATGGTGCTGATCAGCGTCAGTTTGACCTAACTATTGATAAACCTAGGCTGTCCTTTCTAACAGTTTGAGGCTGACTCTTTCCATGTGCAACTTTTGCACTGGATCCACAGAAACCTTGAACTCTTATACCCTACCATTTGCTTTTGAGTTATGGCCAGAAGCATGAGTTGAATGTTCTCTGGAGGAATAACTCTGTTTGTGATCGGGCTGATTGTCCCATTACCTCGAGGTGAAGCACAAAAAGTCCCAGGTCCTAACCTCGTTGATGCAATAACCGAACGCTATAAAAGAGCTTTGTGCCAGCGTTCATTAAAATCTTGAATAGTTGACGAATGTATTCCCTACAATGTTTTAGCTTTTAATATTTATTTTGACGTGTCATTTTCTGACCATTGCCTTGTGATGTATTTTACAATGTACCCAACAAAAACAACAAAAAGTTCGTTCCTTGATAAAATATCTATCTATCTACTTAAGACACTAGTTGGTGGTACGCCATTGATCAAACAATCACCATTTAACACATTGTTTCAGCACCATCGAGAACTAGGCCATAAGATTGTCCTGTTTTTAACAGTTGAAGGAACCATAATGGCTCCTTACCTGTCCCTGTCCAAACAGCTGTTGTGACCAGCGATACACCAGACGAAAACTGGCCCGTCAAACGTGGAGAGAGGATTTGAGATCCCCTTAAGCTGTAACCTGGAAATATCATCAACTGCAGGCTACTCCTTGGGACACAACATCCTTATCGCTTACAACTGCAATTTAAGGTATTATACAGTAGCTCCAAACGAACAGCTGAAATGATTTTTGGTTCTATAATTTCTCATTTGTTTCAGTATTGTGCTGCTTGAACAGTCAGCAGAACATGTCATCCTTGGGCTCGATTCAGTCAACCGCATCGCCATTCAAGGCCGGCCTTTCCGACTGGACCTGTTCAACAGAGATGGGCATGTAGCGACAATGAACGGAAGAGGACTCTTTAAGTTTGAACACTTCCGGGAGAGGAGATCACTGTAAGTTTTCTTTCCGGTTTTCGGTATGGGCAGTTTACCATATAATTTCCATTCCATAGTTACTACTCGCCTTGACGCACTGTGCTTCCTGAGGTCATATCCCGACGTGGGAGCACTGTCTCGAAACAAGAAGATTTATGTATGACTGGCCCCGATGAGGGCTAGTTCAGTCCCTCGAAACGGGAGTCGGCAACTCCTCGGACATTCATAAAAACAATGTATCTTTGCAAAGGTATAAACAAATCTGGACAAAGCACATCCTCCTCGACAATTGATCAGCTAACCAGTCCATTGGGGGACTCGCTCGCAGCTATAAACTCATTTCATGCCATATTTTACACATTATTCTTGACTGAGCATATAGCAGGTGAAAGCAGTGGTATAAGGATCCAAGAGATGGGGTCATCATGCATCGTCTTCAGCCCAGTCAAGGGATTAGTCTTGTGATGCTGGAATGGTGCGTTGCATGGAGTGAAATTTTTTACCAAGAATGCTTATGCGATGGGTGACAGGAGCTTTCGGAAATTTTAAAGCACAACAGTCACAATGTTTTATCCTGGTTTTGCTTTCAACAATGCTTTACCCTTTCAGAGCTTTATATTAAAAAAATCCAATACCGTAACGTCGTGAGCAAGACAAAGTTAAACTTTCATCACCAACATCTCTGAGCACGACAGAATCTGCCGATGAAACACCATTGTAACTAATAACTAATACAAGACTGTTGCTTCGTTTCTGCTGAGTTGCACAGTTGTTGCCGTCTGAACAGATTATGAGATGATTTCATCGTAAATTTAAGCATTCTAACGTGGAACTTGCATGGTTTATTATAAGTGTACATTATAAGTCTGGTCAAGTTCTTGTCAATAAGGGCGTGCCTTGAGCACTGTTCGAATACGTAAATAACCTGTATTCTTGCACGTTTTGTTCACGAAAGTAGCACTGTCCCTTTATAAATTATACGGTCTGCTTGTACTTACATATATGGCGACCAGAACAAGGGGGAAATATTTACAATCAGACATATTCTATTCAGTGGCGAAACTAAGGGGGGGGGAGGGGGGGGGGGGGGAGGGGGGGGGGGGCAGGTACCCCACCACGAAGATTCGTGTCGGTAAATTGGCGGTGTTTGTCGGTGCTTCGCACCGACAGTGCCTTTATAATTCCGCTTCTGGTGCCGAAAAAGCTCTGATGATAAATCAGGAAACTTCTTGTCGGTAAATGGGCAGTGTTTGTCGTATAATCAGGAAAATTGATTTCGGGAAATAGGCAGTGTTTGTCGGTGCAGATTCTGTTTCTGCTATCGACAAGAGCTCTGTCGGTAAATCAGGAAACTTCCCGTCGGGAAGTTGGCTCCGCACCGGCAAACAGTTTTCCTTGCTTTGTCTGTTGGTCTTTTGTCAGTAAGCTCCACGAACGACGCACATTTCAGTAATCCCGTTGCACTCAGATCATAGAAAAAAGTTTTTTCGGTAAATCAGAAGCACGAACAAAAGCGTTTCTTGTTCCGTTTCTGGAACCTATGAAGGCTATGTCGGAAAAGTTAATGGTCTGAAAAGCTTTGTCGGCAAATTAAGATCCCTCATTGCCTTTGCTAATGACTTTCCGATGCGGCCACCGGAAAAAGTCCTATGCGGTCGGACACGAATCCCCCTACAAGCCACCCACCACTGCCAGAAGAGGTTTGAACACATAATTGCACATTTATAGTACATAGTATCTGGCATCCGCTCCTATCAGCTCCTTCCGAAAAACGTCCGGTACCCCCTCCCCCTCCTCCTCAAGCCCCACCCTCACCCCACCGATGTCGGATCCGGTTCGGTTCGGATCCGTATTTCTAGGGCTGACGAATTTTGTACCTTCCAAGTTTGTCCCAATCACTCCATTCGTTCGGTCCCTACGCGGTCACAGAATTTCGGAGAACACCCCTGCAACTCCCGCAACCGTTGTCGGCTGCGGATAAATGGCACGTCTCGGGCACGTTTCACTTGAATAGGAGTACTGTCTAGGGTCCATAAACGCTCCGAGTTTCATATTACTCGATCCGTTTGGTTTTATGATGCGTGTAAAAAAATGCCCAAAATGGTGCCCTTCATACTCAACTCCCCTCATCGTTGTCGGACTTCGGACACAGAAGTGGTATATTTGGGGCATTTGCCCCTACCAGCCATACAGTTTCAGCGAGAATCGATTGCCATTTCGCAATTTACGCAAGTCACAAAATAACGGATTCCTCCACCCCATGGATGATTGGATATAGCAAGGTTAGGCAAGTCTTTGATCGGATCATTTATGCGCCTGTCAAATTTCATCGTCCTAGCTATGGGTTAGTCCTAGCTTATGAACCAGAAAAAGTTGAGCAGACCAGCAAGAGTAAAAGACCGAAACTTAAAGTCGAAGATTACACACTCCGCAAAAAAGTAACTAAATTCACAAGAAAAAGGATAGCCGCATAAATCTTAAATTAGTGCTTCTAGTGTAGTGTCTATCAAAACTTTTCTGATTTGCTAGACTATTGACTGCATCGTATACTCTTGGTCCCGTGTGGCAATAATTGGTGCCAGCGAGTGGATGACAAATTCACACAATTACATTACAAAAAAAAATCTCAACCGATATACCACAATTGGTTATTTCAACGGCGCGTTTTTTCGGTAAATTTTCAAGTCATGTCAGTAAAATCTGGGCTTGCACCCCCCCCCCCCCCCAAAAAGAAAAATAAATAAAAATAAAATGGGATGGTTTCGCCACTGATTCTGTTTCCACCGAACAATTCAACCAAACAATTTCCTTCTCCAACCTTTCTTTTTGTTAACCCCCACTCCATTAATTGATTAAATTCAATATTTCAAACCTTATCCCGGTTAAGGGCTAGGAATACTAATTTAAGGCTTCACCAGTAATTGATTTTTTTAACTTATTTTTATAACTTAAATGCTTATTCGACATCCCTATTCCTCTCCGGAAGGGACTTCCGTACATTTCACCAACGTTTCCAACTACAGAAGAGGCTGTGCTACTTTTTTCTTTCACTCAAAAGGCCTATTAGAATTTGCACATCAAATGTACGAAAATGAGAATTAGACCTTTACAAATGGAAGGGTTAATTCATTTATTACACTTATATATTAATATTAATATATATATACTATTTACTCTGTTAATATATTGTTAGTTACGTGTTATTTTTCGGCAGGTTAGGGAAAGCAATGACCAAAGTAGCAGATGCCGTAGGCAGCTCGGGCTATTTCCCCCGTCGGGCGGCGTCCTGGATCCGTGGCTTGTTCTCCAGCCCCAGGTACGGCCTTTCTCCCCAGTTATCTTGTAACTGTTTGAAAGCGTCTGATAGCTTTTCGACTGATCCCATACTTAGAGCTTAGAGTTTGGCTTTCTTAACCCCGGGTTGTAAGACATTTCTTTACATCAACTACTACCGAGTTATGTAAGGTTTTGCAATGTACAGCATATCTAGTTAACCTTTTTTTGTTCGCGTGCGTCTTTTCTTCTGTACCTCTGCAGGCAAATTCTTATCACTTATAGCTGCCTACCGCACCTGGCTCAATCTGCTCTGTCCAAAACAGGGTCAGAAAAAAAAAGAAAAAGACGTGAACGAAATGCAGCACTCATAGATTATTCTCTTCAGTCATTTTGCAGCTCCACGATTGTTCTCAGTTTTGGGTCTCGGTCGCTCTGATGCCAAAAACCAAAGAATGTATTCAGTGAATCGGTTTGCCAGTGTATAGCTATGCAGAGACGGGTGACGCAGGATGCCAGAGCGTCTCACAATAGGAAGAGATCGAGCATTATTGTTCTTTAAGGAATGGCACGAAGTAATCCACTTTGCTCAGGCGTTTGTGCTCGGGTATGTTTGTTAAAAAAAACTCTCCCAAAGGTTGCATTATTGTAAATTCTTGTTTGTCAGGAAATTGCGTCATAGCCCAGACTCGCGCACGCACATACATCCTTGGGACTGTTTTTGCTTAGCTTATTATCGCGCTTATCTTATTGCTCCACACTTGGTTTGCACTGAGCTTGCAGCGCCATCTGCAGAATTGCTTCATTCGCACCTTTTGGGGGGAAATCCTAAACCCTTATCCTAAAGTACTGTGACTGAAATCAGGTGACGGTTGGCAAAGAATTTTTTTTTTGTTCGTTCACCCAGATGTGTAGTCTACGTCTGTGTCCCAGCTTTCCACTGATAGAAATTACGAGGTTATCCTTTCATGACCTATCGCGAAAACGGGACGAGATTATTATATCTACAAATTCAAAACTTCCAACGTTGAAAGTTCAGGTTATTGCTATAGGGGTGTATAAAAATTATGATTTTTTTTTTCAGTTAAGCAAATTTTTAGTTGCGTTTTCTATCACCTACTTCCGAGCTCTTAGTTATTTTTTATTTTATTTTTTACCAAAAGCAGAAATGAGATGGCAACTCTCAGGTGAGTTGACCAGTCTTCTCAGGATACTAGCGCCAGACTCCTTTCCACCAAAAACGGTCAAACTAGCAGAACGGACATAGGATTTTCTGTTTTGGCAGAAAGCGCGGCTATTTTTTCATACACTCCATAACCCGAAACAGTCACTACCTTTAATGAAGTATTAAATAAAGACCTAGTAAAGAATAAAACTAAAGAGCTATTGCATTAAATAGGGAAAGCCACTTCTCTGTGGGAAACACATCATGTTACAAGTACACTTTTGATTTCAGTACTACAGAAGAGCCAGCAGAACCTGGAAACCCTGAAGTCCATCTGGATGAAAACGGGGAGCCCCTCCCTCAAACCTCTGAAGAGAACCCGACCCCTCCCATCGACGCAGAGACTCCTCCCCCTAGCGACGGAACTCCTCTGCCCTCTGACGATATTCCACCAGTTCAGGAAGAAGAAGATGAACCAGGAATGTGGGAGGAAGACTTCAAGACCCATCACGACTCTAAGCCGTTTGGCCCCTCCTCTTTTGGCGTTGACATTAGTTTTCCAGGCTCAAATCATGTCTACGGGATTCCTGAGCACGCGGATACGCTGGCATTGAAGGATACAAGGTCAGTGTTGTCACTATTCGCAGAAATTTACGACTTTTTACAGGAACAAAGCGAGCCAGAATTCTCGGACCGGTGTGACCGTAAAAAAGCAAAGGCACATGAACAAATAATTGGCAAAAAGAACCGAGTTTCGCAAAAGCCAGAATGTTTGCATACCGATCACTTTTCGGTCGGTCGGTCTACTGTTCTCGAGTTAGGGTACTTCCAGATGTGCTAGGACTATGAAACTTGGCAGGAGTATCAGGGACCCGAACAAACTAACTTGGAAATAGTCACTTGCCCAATCCGACCATCGTGGGGGGCGGGGGAGACGGCGGAATCCTGAGTTTAGGGGCATGCATAACTTTCGAACAGGCGATTGGATCTTAATGAAACTTGATCTGTGGAAAGATGTCATGTCTCAGATGTCCCATTTCAAGCCCGGACCGAATCCGATGAATTTGGGGGGAACCGGAAATCTTGTGTCACGCTTAGAGTGGAGCGATCGCGATGAAACTTGGTGGTAAGAACAAGCACAAACCCTAGGTACATCATTGACAGAACTGGACCGGATTCGGGCACTGTGGGGGAGTTGGAGGGGGGTCCGAAATTCCGCAGATCGCGAGTTAAGGTACTTCCAGATGTGCCAGGACGATGAAACTTGGCTTGAACATTATAGAGACTTGACAAGATTGGCTTGGAAATGTCACTTCCATATCCGACCTTCCCTCAAAGTACTCATCTTAACAGCAACGTACAAAAAATACTTTTAAGCTAAATACACATTTGCATGATCCCCATGAGCCCAAGATTGCTAAAAAATAAATCTCACTACATCTTTAAAGTGTGCATCTTAACCGAAAAGTAAAAAAAAAAATACTTTTTACCAAACTGTATATATTCATGATCCCCAAGGGTCCATGGGCATTTTTGCCTCAAGGGTTTAGCTGACAAGTGAATTCCTTAAAGTACAGACAATACTTGTTAGCCAGGATACATTTTCGCGATCTCGATGCGCCTATGCTCGTTTTTGCTTCAAGTGTTTTGATTACAGATGAATTTCTAGTGCCCTTGAAGTGCGCACCGTCACAGCAAATCGAAAAAATAAAATACTTTTTACCAAACGGTACATTCTCGTGATTTCCAAGGGCCCGTGTTCATTTTTATCTCACGGATTTTGCTTGCAAATAATCACAACAAACCCACGAATTGGCAAATGCCTACTTTCATCCTACTTTCAAGGAATGTGATACACTGAATATATGCACTGAGTGCATTAAAATGTTGAATATATACAATTATACGAAAAATGTGTCACTTAAAATCTATCAGATGTGTTGAATATATACAAGGAATGTGATACACTTAAAGACCTAATCCAAACATTCAGTTTACCTTCTCTTAGGTATCGCATGCCACGGGTTTGTTTAGATTTGAACTCGATTGCCGAGTTGCTGTTTTGGCTCGAGAAAAAACCCACGCACAACGTCTTCTTTTCTAGATGGCGGAATTTTCGAGGATTGATTAGCAAAGAATTATAAGACCTAACTGATAATTTTTGTATGTCTTCAGAGGTACCACACTGGTCTTGGTTTTATAATTTATTTTTATTTGTAATAAACAGTTGGAGCATTAGATGGAAATTATTATTTTGACCCTTGGCTCCCTACGTGCCATAACAGCTGTCCGGGATAATCGACTGAGATTTAGTCCAGAAAGAGTTATTTCAAACATAGGAAATTTCGTGTTTTTTTTTTTTTTTTGCTCATTGTTTTACGGTGTTTTAGTGGTTTGGAACATTCATATTGACAGTAGGGATGGTTAGCATTGTGTGTGTGGTAGAAAGACCATTTTTTGTGGCCCGCTTTAATATATGCACTGAGTGCATTAAAATGTTGAATATATACAATTATACGAAAAATGTGTCACTTAAAATCTATCAGATTTTTTAAATGTGTCTGCAAAATATGCTACAAACAGTTCAAATACCAGAGCCCTTCACTGGCTCATTGAGGCTCTGGTGTCGTTTTGGTTGAGCGGTGCTTGTTCGGTAAAATATCCATGTGTTTTTCACTGGCAACGATCGACCGGCCAAAGCGTTAAATGAGATCTTCCCGGCAGACATGGAGTACCTCCAGCCATAAAAACAGTTTAGCCAAGACCATTAATTTTCGACAAGGCTATAGAGGCCATTGGCCTTCTGACGCGTTGTCTTATCATTATTATTGCTATAAAAGACGAAGGCTTATTCCGCCAAAATAACGAGACATACAGAGTAAATAGAAAGGTTATGCGCTTGTAACTGAGATCCCGACGTTTCCTGATCATAAGACAAATGAGTAATTTTATTCAATTCAAGAGATAGCCAAAGGGGGCCGCTGTACACTACATATACAACTAGAAACAAAATCATAATGTAGATGGAAGGCACGAAGCCTCCATTATTTAAGCTACAATACCTAAAAAAATGGGTCCACCCCACGATGCGTCGTTAGATCTTACGAGGAGCTGAGCAAGCGGAGGACGAAAGCGCGCCGCTCTAGTAAGGGGATTGTACCTCGACATCCCTAGCATTAGAGAGTAAGATCGAGACAATTAAAACCACATCTATCTGAAGTAAGAACTTGAAAGGCACTTATGAATCACCGCAGTTGGCGGTGTCCTGACCAAGCGACTCACCATTTTAGTGCTTACGCTGCTAGATCCGGTAAGTTACATGCATGCGGAGTCCGATGCGTATTTCGGACGTCAGTAATCGACGTATTGAAAATTTTCAAAGATTTTCGACCCGAATGTCGGATCTGAGTTGGATTTTTGTATCGAACTGCAAAAAGCGGACTTCGGAAAAACTTTAATTTCGGCACCGGTTAGGCGTTCGTGGTCGACTCACCGCTGTTTGACTACACTTTTTGTTGTGGAAGTGGGATTGACGTCAACTTGGTTCAGTGTTGTGTATTTGAGTGATGATTTTTTTTTTTAGCAATGGCGAGCCGTATCGCCTGTACAATCTTGATGTCTTTGAGTACGAGCTCTGGAATCCCATGGCACTTTATGGATCCATCCCCTTCCTTATTGCCAAAGGGTTAGTACCACAAGTTTTTCTTATTGTGTCTCGGTTTTAAGGCTATTTAACCCTATTTTCAGCACTTGTGCAATGCAGCACCGAGATTCGTTCATTTCCATCTATTAAAACTCGGAAAAGAAATGTTAAATTGCTTCATATGATAGAGCACACTCGATAGTAGGTTGTTGTCTCTACGTCCACCTGTCAGTTTTTGCTATGTCGTCGGCTGTTCGAATACCCGTCAATTTGTCCACTCGACGGAAGGCCCACTCATCAATTCACTCACCCACTAAATCGTTATTTTTTACATTGTTCGTTCTCAGTATTTTATATGTGATTTGACCACTGTCTATTCTATGTTGATAATTTTGGTTAGTTTTTAATTTATGTTTGACTTTACCACCTGCTATTCGGCCAGTCCGTAATTGGTGTTGAAATACAATTCAATTGAGTATGCTGGCTGGTGGTTAATGCGTTCGCAACTAAGAAATATAAGGACCAGAGTGTGGAGTGTAGATGTGTTCAGCGCTACCTCAAGACTCTGCTGATTAACGGCGCTTTACGGGCCTTCATATACTGGGACTTTGGTTTGTTAAAGCACAACTGTAAACTACTATAACTATATACAACTATAAAATAATAGTATAATTGCAATAATAAGGCTTTCGCCTCTCTAAATTTCTCGGGACACTTTACACACTAAATTGAGTTTCAGCCAGGTGGTAGTCGACACCTGCTTTGAATTAGTTGATATTTTCGGCGTTTACAACACTTTCTGGGAGATTATTCCAATATTCTACTATTCGGTTTCTAAAGCTCCATTTTCCAGTGTCTTTTCGGAATTTCTTACCACTCAGTTTCAAGTTGTGTCCTCTGAGACCGTTGTGATTGAAAGTGAAGACATCATTCAGGCCTTATGTTATCATAATAACTACGGCAAACTTTAAAAGTTTCGATCAAATCACCTCGTAGAAATCTGTAAGATAAAGTGGGTAATCCTAGTTTTTGAAGCCGGTTTCGTAAGGCAGATGGCGAATGGCTGTTACTGTTTTTGTTGCTCTTCTTTGAACTTGCTCAGTGCTATGAATGATCTTTCCATGACGAAATGGCACAGGATATCGTTTTTCCAGAATACCATTACTTTCCACATAAAATTAGCGATCTTGTTAGCGCCTGTCGACTCTATCCAGCCTTCCTACCCTCCGACGCGGTAGCTGGACGCAAAATATTTGAAGCTGAACATGCCGTGATTAAAAGCTGAGAAATCCCAGCGTACCGCGGTTCCGTCCTCACGTCTGAAGCCAGAAACAAAGTTATTGTCTGGCAACCTAGGAAATCTCGGCTAGCGCTGAAAGTCGAAAAATTGAGATAAGGTAATTCACAAGGATTTTGTAAAGACGGTGATTTCAGATATCAGTAGCCCACGTAAGTTGCCACTGGAGTTGCGAGAACAGTGAAATGCAAGAGGGGACCTTTAAGAGTTTTTATGGCACTTGCAGCCTCTGGCTCAAGTGCCATATACCGATCACAATTCCGTCTGTCGGTCTGTCGGTCTGTCGGTCGGTCCGAGTTTTTTTGTCCCACATATCCGAGTTAGGGTACTTCCAGATGTGCTAGGACAATGAAACTTGGCAGGCATATCAGGGACCCGACCAAACTAACCTGGAAATAATCAGTTTCCCGATCCGACCATATGGGGGGGAGTGCGGGGCGCTGGAAACTTGCAAATTTAGGGCATTTTGTCACTTTTTTCTGAGTTAGGGTACTTCTAGATGAGCTAGGACAATGAAACTTGGCAGGAATATCAGGGACCCGACCAAACGAACCTGGAAATAATCAGTTTCCCGATCCGACCATATGCGGGGGAGTGGGGGCGCTCGAAACTTGAAAATTTAGGGCATTTTGTCACACTTTTTCGAGTTAGGGTACTTCCAGATGAGCTAGGACAATGAAACTTGGCAGGAATATCACGGACCCGACCAAACTAACCTGGAAATAATCAGTTTCCCGATCCGACCATATGGGGGGGAGTGCGGGGCGCTGGAAACTTGAAAATTTAGGGCATTTTGTCACACTTTTTCGAGTTAGGGTACTTCCAGTTGTTCTAGGACCATGAAACTTGGCAGGCATATCAGAGACCCGACCAAACAAAATTAGGAATAATCAGTTTTCTGATCCGACCATTTGGGGGGGGGGTGGAGGGCAGGGGAATCCGGGAAACTGAGAAGTGTGTAACTTTCGAACGGATGATCGGATTGTAATGAAACTTCATAACTGAAGAGAATATATATCTGTAATGTCCCGTTTAAAGTCTTGACCGGATTCGGTAGCCAGGGGGGAGTTGGGGGGGGGGGAGACCGGAAATTTCAAGAAACGGTTAGAATGGAGGGATCGGAGTGAAACTTGCTGGGAAGAACAAGCATCTGCTCTAGATAAGTCCTTTAGACCATTGTACTGGATCCGGACACTTATGGGGGGGGGGGGGGTCCCGGAATTCCGGTGATGGTGGTTTTTTGGATTTTCACGATGAAACTTGGCAGGCATATCAGGGACCCAATCAAACTGACTTCAAAATAAAAATATTGTCGATCAGATAATGGTGGGGGAGTGGAGGGAGGGGAATCCGCAGGGGAATCCGGGAAATTGAGAAGTGTGTAACTTTCGAACGGATGATCGGATTGTAATGAAACTTCATAACTGAACAGAATATATATCTGTAATGTCCCGTTTAAAGTCTTGACCGGATTCGGTAGCCAGGGGGGAGTTGGGGGGGGGGAGACCGGAAATTTCAAGAAACGGTTAGAATGGAGGGATCGGAGTGAAACTTGCTGGGAAGAACAAGCATCTGCTCTAGATAAGTCCTTTAGGCCATTGTACTTGATCCGGACACTTATGGGGGGGGGGGGGTCCCGGAATTCCGGTGATGGTGGTTTTGGGGATTTTCACGATGAAACTTGGCAGGCATATCAGGGACCCAATCAAACTGACTTCAAAATAAAAATTTTGTCGATCAGATAATGGTGGGGGGAGTGGAGGGAGGGGAATCCGAAATTTTCAGTCATGCGTAATTTTGGAATGGTTGATCGGATTCGAGTGAAATTTAAGAATTCAACAGAGGACATTTCTCCGATGATTTTTTTCATATCCGGACCGGATCCGGCAACTATTGGGGGGGGGGGGGGGGAAATACGTGCCCCGTTTAGAATGGAGGGATCGGGATGGAACTTTGTGGGAAGAACAAACAGATGCTCTAGGTAAGTCATTTGCTGAATCGGATTGGCTACGTGCACCGCGGGGGAGCTGGGTGGGGGGGGGGGGGTGGACCGGAAATCTCGAGAAACGGTTAGAATGATGGTATCGGAGTGAAACTTGCTGGGAAGAACAAACATCTGGTCCATATAAATCTTTTACATAATTTGACTGGATCCGGACACTTGAGGGGGGGGGGAGGAGGGGTATCCCGGAATTCCGTTTTTGGGGGATTTTCACGACGAAACTTGGAAGGCATATCAGGGACCCGGTCAAACTGACTTGGAATAAAAAAAAAATCCTCGATATGATAATCTTGGGGGGGGGGGGGAGTTGAGGGAGGGGAATCCGGAATATTGAGTCATGCGTAACTTTGGAACGGGTGATCGGATTCGAGTGAAATTTAATAATTAAACAGAGGACATTTTTCTCTTGTGACCTTTTTCATTTCCGGACCGAATCCGGCAATTATCGGGGGGAGGGCGGAAAATACTTGACCCGCTTAGACTGGTGTGATCTGGATCGAACTTCGTGGGAATGACAAACAGATGCTCTGGATTAATCATTTACAGAACAGGATTGGCTCCGGTTATTGTGGGTGGAGTTGGAGGAGGGGGAGGGGGGTCTGGGATTCCGGTGATCGCGCGTTAAGGTACTTCCAGATGTGCTAGGACGATGAAACCGCTGGAATATTGGAGACTCAACAACATTTGCTTAGAAATTGCTACTTCCCAATCCGATTATTCCTTAAAGTACCAATCTTGACCGCAAAGTAAAAAAAAATACTTTTAAGCAATATATGCATTTTCGTGATGCCCATCAGCCCATTAGCAGTTTTGCCTCAAGGGTTTTGCTTACAAATGAAGTTCCAGCTCCCTTATAGCGCGCATCTCAACCGCAAAGTCGAAACTTACTCTTGATCAATCAAATCATCTTGACACATGCAAGTGCCATATGAGCTTACAGCTCTTGTTCTTTGACTCGTCATCAGCACTTCATCTATCTATTCATTTGCAGTTTTTCTGCGCTACCTATACTAATAACAACGATATAAGGATCTTCCAGATGCTGGTACTTTGGTTTGTTAGAAGTTTTATGGCACTTGCCCTTCGGCCAAGTGCCATATAGCGATCGCAGTTTCTGTCCGTTTGTCGGTCCCGGTTTTGCTAGTTCGGCACTTCCAGATAAGCTAGGACTATGAAACTTGGCAGGCATATCAGGGATCGGAGCAGATTAAATTAGAAATAGTCGCTTCCCCGATCCGACCATCGGGGTGGGGGGGGATCCGTAAAAATTAGGAAAATTGAGGTATTTTTAACTTACGAACGGGTGATCGGATCTTAATGAAACTTGATATATGGAAGGACCTCCTGTCTCAGACGTTCCATTTTAAACCCAGACCGGATCCGGTGACATCGGGGGGAGTTGGAGGGGGGAATCGGAAATCTTGGAAAACGCTTAGAGTGGAGAGATCCGGATGAAAAGAACACGCACAAGTCCTAGATACGTGATTGACATAACGGGACCGGATCCGATCAATTTGGGGGGGGGGGGGGGCCGAATTTCTAGTGATCCCGCGAGTTCGGTACCTCCTGATGTTCTAGGACGATGAAAATTGGCAGGCATGTCAGGGGCACGAACGGATTAGCTTGAGAAAAGTCGTTTCCCCGATCCGACCATCTGGGGGGGGGGGGGGGGCTGGAGGGAGGGGGAATTTGGAAAAGTGAGGTATTTTTAACTTAAGAATGGGTGATCGGATCTTAGTGAAACTTGATGTATAGAAAGAGCTCGTGTCTCAGACGCCCCATGTTCAATCCGGACCGGATCCGGTGACATTGGGGGGGGGGAACCGAAAATCATGGGAAAAGCTTTGAGTGGAAGACTCGGGATGAAACTTGGTGGTGAAGATTTAGAAAAACCTCGTGCCTCAGACGTCCCATTTTAAATCCGGACCGGATCCGGTAATGGGAGTCGGGGGGGGGGGGGGGGGGGTCGAAAATCTTTGGAAGCGCTTAAAACGGAGGAATCGGGATGAAACTGGGTGGGAAGAACACGCAAAAGTCCTAGAAACGTCATTGACATAATAGGACCGGGTTCGGGCACTGTGGGGGAGTTGGGGTGGTGGCCCGGAATGCTAGTGATCGCGCCACTTCGGTACTTCATGATGTGCTAGGACGATGAAAGTGGGAGGAGCGGAGGGAGGAGGAATCCGGAATCTAGTGGCATGAGCAGCTTTTAAATGGTGATTGGCAAGTGGAAAGAGCTATCGTCTCAGATGTTCCATGTCAAGTCCGGGCCGGATTCAATACATGTGGGTGGAGGGGGGCACCGGAAATCTTTTTAAACGCTTATAGCTAAGTCGAAGGATTGGAATGGAACATGGCGGGGAGAACACGCATTAGGCCTTAATCGACTGAGCCAGGTCATATCAGAGCTCTGTGGGGGGAGTTGGGAGGGGTTTCCCGGAATTCCGGTGATCTCCAATAGGATAGTTCCCTACGTTCTAAGGACGATGAAACTTTGCAGGCATATCAGTTACTTAAGGATCCCACTCAGTGCCCTAGGAAAATTTGTGTTCTGGAACCCGAACATCATTTTAGGGAGTTGAGGGAAGAGGAATCCGGAAATCACTGACTTCCGTAAGTTGCCAACGGGGGGTCCGATTCCAGTGAAACTTTATGAGTGATAAGAACTGAGGACCTAGACAAGCAAAACGTGCGTCCGACCACATGCAGCCACGATCGTGGGAGCTGGGGAGCGGGGGGGGGGGGGGGGGGCGGGCGGAAACTTTTTCACATGCGCACAAAATCCGAACCTATGGACAGAACGGATGCAAGTTGGACAGTACCTAGCTTTTGCGGCCTTGATTTGTTATTTGGCGTCCGGACCCGATCCGGCCAAGGTAGGGGGGGGGGGTGAAACGAGAATCGGAAATTTGCTGATAGGCTATATCCTCTGATTCCAGTCAAACTTGATGGACGGGAAGAGGAGATGTCAGAGATGCGAAGTTTATGTTTCCGAGTCGGATTCAGCCACAGTGGGGGAGTTGGGATGGGAGTCCCGGAGATGATGTTGCTCGCATAGGGGTCAAAGAAGTCGAACGATTTGAATGAAACTTGGAATATAGAGAAATTAAATGCCCTAGATGACATATTGTAGGGTTCAATCGGATCCGACAACGGGAGGGGGGCGGGGGGAGAGTCACCGGAAGTTAAAAAAAAAATGCTCGGTTTCGAATGAAACTTGATAGTGGTACGAGAAAATGCTTCAGATGATCCATTTAGGAGTTGAACCAGATTCGACCGCGTGCGGGGAGTTGGAGGTGGTACCGGAGATCGTGTGGCACGTCTAGGGACCAAACGAGTGGATCTGTTGGGTTGAACTTGGAAGGTAGAAAAGTCATTTGCCCTAGAAGAACCTAGGCTATGCCAGGAATGTTCAGACTTGAGGGAAACTAGATATCCTATTTCTAGGTTCAAACCGCATTTTTGGATGGCGGGGTATTTTATGATGTTCTCACCAACTTTCTTTACCACCTACTCGTAACAAGTGCCATATGAGCCCGTAGCTCTTGTTCTCTGATTGCTCAGCTATTTATTCGTTTGCAGGAAAGAAGGTGCCGTTGGTGTCTACTGGCAGAACGCAGCTGAGACGTGGGTCGACGTTCGCGACGTCCCGGGAGGTGGTGTTGTTTCTTCTCTGATGAAACTTGTTTCCGGTGGGAATTCCGGTCCAGGACCACACAAGGAGACCCATTGGATTTCAGAGAGTGGAATGATGGATGTCTTTTTCCTACTCGGACCGGGTGTTAAGGATGTTCTGAAGCAGTACGTGGGTCTCACTGGACTGACGCCGTTACCTCAAGTAAGTGCAAATCCTTTTTTAGCCGTATTTCTTAGCACGTCACTCCAATTTGTTTGACGGTGCTAAACGAATAATTCACCCAGTAAGTTAATTGTATACCAAAGTCAACCATGTTAGAATGTTCGAATAGAAACCGTATCTACTGCGCGAATTTATCTTGCCTGTCATGTTATCCCTAGCTCCCTTACGGGATTATACACTGTTCAAAGTTTTTCCTGATAAAGATTAAAGTTAACTGCAGTATTTGCCACTCGGATTATCCTTATCTCTACGCAGATAAGATTCATACCAAATAGAGATAAGATGAATCCGAGTAGCAAATACTGCAGTTAACTTGTAATCTTTATACGGAGAAACTTTTTACAGTGTAATAATAATAATAATATATTGCAAAAACAGTAAGGCCACAAAGCCTCTACGAAGTTCTTTTCCAGCATTTAGGGTAGGAAATAAAAATTTCATCAATTTCTTGCTTGAATCGGTTCAGTGATGGAAAGTTTGCTATTTCGTCGGGCAGTAAGTAAGTAATTTATTTATGACCCGCCATTTTGAAAAGGTGGAGTAAATGAAGAAGATAAAGAAAGTTGATTTCAGTGAGGCGGTACGGGGTTTTTGAAACTGCGCCGACTAATATCTTTGCAGAACCTCTCTCCGGTGAGTTTGAGGCCATGCCCGCGTAAGTAGTTCAGATTGAAATTGAGGATGTCGTCAGCTTCTACGTTTTCATACATACCGTGGCATAGCTTAAATGTCTCAATGAGTTCTCCCCTGTGAAAACGGTATGCCAGAGTAAGGAGTTTTAAGTCTTTCAAGCCTTTGCTGGTATGGGAGATGTCTCAGTTTAGGTGGGTATTTCGTGAGCCGCCGCTGAACATTCTCGAGGGCATCAATGTCTCTATTGTAAAAGGGTCTAACTGAGCAGTGGGGATCGAGAATGGGAGTATATAATAAGATATATATAACAAGATTCTGAAATCCCAGCCTTTCGCAATTGTTTCGTTTTGCGCCTACGACTTTTCAGCGCTTTTCCGGCCTAGCCGAGTTTTGACAGTCACGTAGCCCAAGCTTCGTCGAAAGCTTCAGATCTGTCAACGACACTTTCACAAATTAGACATGAGCAGCTTTAAATTATTATTTTCATTTTGGAAGAAATGGTAGACCTTCTGTTTTGGACCTGTTTTGTTTTGCATGGTTTTCTCAGTTTTTAACCAAGGCGTATTCAGTTTTCAAATATTTTGCGAACAGCCGCCGCGCCGGAGACGGGGAAGGCTAGATCGAGTGAACAAACGCTATATTTTGGAAATTACTAATTTCTCGTGGAAAGTGATGGTATTTTTGGAAACGATATCTCTGAGCCACTTTATCGTGAAAAGATCTTTTCTAGTGGGAGTTGTTTTTTAAGGAATTACTCTATTCAAGCTGTTTTCTGTTCTAGATGTTTGCCATTGCCTATCACCAATGTCGCTGGAATTATAATGATGAACAGGACGTCGAGTTTGTCCACGAGAGCTATGACAAGGAGGACATGCCCCTCGATGTGGTATGGTTGGACATTGAACACACTGACAATAAGAAGTAAGTGACGTCTGCTACTCGAGCTTCTCTGATCTGTTCCTTCAGCCCAAGATGGCTGCTTTTTGTTTCGTGTTTCCCAACCGATTAGTCAACGAAAAGTTTGTTTGACCTTTTGACACTTTTTGGCAATGGTCCTCTTCAGGGCGTAGCAAACAATTTCTGCTTTTTCGATATCACTATTTGATTGTTAACTATAATTATAATAATTGCATTGAATTTTATTTATAACCCGTCTAGGTATAGAGACGGAGTATAGTAAAAAATAAAAAAAATAAAAAAAATAAAAAGAAGAAAGAAACAACACAACAACACTAACAAAATAATTAAAATTCACCAAATTGAAACATCATGGAGCTCATGGGTGACTGCAACTTTGCTTCATTCTGTTGATGGATCTCAGGACAGCGGTAGACGGATCAGCTATACAGAACTTTTCAGTGAGATGGCTGTTCCTTGTCCAGGGGGGAGGCGTAGATTTTGTTAACAAAATCAGACATTTAAGGAATAATCTTTAGTTGTTTCTCCACAAGTTCATTTTCCAGCTTGAGCGGCTTGAGCCTGAAGAGGACCCTTGCCAAGAAGGGCCGAAATATAGCTCTAATAAAATGTAGCTAACTTATTCGTTTTGCACCGTCAAATATGGTTCGCAGTCAGCTTGGGGTGAAGGAATATCTATCAGCTAAGTACGGAACTTCAAATCGCCCATACATGCCGCCGAAAAGTATCCATCTTAGCTGGAAAGACGACGAAGAGATAGGTGACTCCAAAACAAAAATGCAGAAGAATCTCTAACCCTTTCGACGACCGAATCGAACAGCAAGAACAGGAGCCGTGTCCAGAATGAAATCACAGCACCAGCTTTAACTCCAACCAATTCTCAGAGAAGAAGTTAACAAAATCAGATATTTAAGGATGAATCTTTAATTGTTTCTCCACAAGCTCATTTTCCAGCTTGAGCGGCTTGAGCCTGAAGAGGACCCTTTCGAAGAAGGGCCGAAATGTAGCTCTTATAAAATGTAGCTGACTTATCCGTTTTGCACCGTCAATTATGAAGTTCAACAGTAGTATACATTTGAGCGGCTAATGAAGCACAGGAAATGTTTGGTTCCGGATTGTAAGGTCACTTCTGAAGAAAGACTGGTATTGCGTGTGACCCAGAAACGGCTTATTTTGAAGCAATCGTTTACCGTTGTAGTTGCTAAGCATCTTAAACATAGAGGTACAATCACAGGGAGGTACCACAAATCGGAAAGAAAAATTTCGTTCGATGAAAATAGATTATATTAAAAATGGAGCAACGAAGTAGCCCATTGTCATCGGGTCTTCATGCCTATTCAGCTGAACAAGTGCTGTGTAACTGGACTGTCATGTCTCAGCCCTATTCGATTGAACTTTAAAAACTTGGGGAAGGTGAAGTTTTGAAAACAGAATTGTTGGACCCTGGCTCAGCCTTACCGAAGATACGTCAATCCTGAATTGTTCAAAATCTTCAGGTGTCTGTAGAAATTATTTTCGACTCAGCTCAATATGATTTTTCTCAGTTTGTTCATGATATGTAGACGAAAGCCTTTTTATGGTGCAATACAGGCGAAAGGCCTATTGTCATAAAAGCTCTTTTGTTTCAGGTATTTCACATGGGACCCAGTTAAGTTCTCACATCCGCTTGAAATGGTCAAGAATCTCACAGACAAGGGTCGTAAACTTGTTACGATCGTCGATCCTCATATCAAGAGAGATTCCGGATACTTCGTGCATAAGGATTGTGAAGCGAATAATTTCTACGTTAAAGACGCCGATGGAAAGGACTTTGAAGGTACGAAGCCACCGGTCACTGCTACCGGAAACAGCCCCTCTTAATATTTGAACTCGATTGCAAAATAAACTTCTACCCCTTAAAGTCCGCACTAATCCTTATGGGAACTCGTTAATGCCTTTTTTTACTTCGGTGTTCAATGCTGAATCGTAGTTTATGTCTGTTATTCATATGTTTGTTATTTATAATTTCTAAGAAACTGAATTTAGTTATGCTATGATAGTTTCTAAATATACCGATCTCTCTCTCTCTCTCTCTCTCTCTGAAGATAGAGGTCTCTGTCTCCGCCTTGCAGCTCGTACTTTTATGCTTATTTTACTTAGTGTGAAATTGTATTACGCTAATTTTTGCTTTAAAGCACACCTCGCACTAGGCTATTTACTGTTTATGTTCCAAATTTAAAACACTGTAAAACTAAGCTCTGCTTTTAACAAATTATCGACGGCGTTGGCTGTTTTAAGCCTTTTCCCAGACCCATTGACTTCTATAGCAAAAACTTACCAAAATTAAAAAAAAATGGCGCATTATGTCATACTCGTCGGGAGCATATTGTGCATGGAAATGAGGGAATCGTGGCAAGTTTAGTGAGGGTTCGTTAGTGGGTTCAGAATGTAACATACGAAATTTGGGTCTCCGGGTTTAAGAATTAATGAATGAAGTTATGGAAGTAGGTTGCATTGGCATTTTAGGTACGATGGGTCCTTTAAGCAACTACTCAGTTCTATTCAAAACAGATTTGAATATGTTCGTATTTGAAAAAAAAATACGCTCGCACTTTACGCACAGTGTGTAAATGCAGCATTAGATGGAGATTTTGGGTGTGTTCCAGCCTAATACCAGGAGTAACTCGGGGTTGTCCGTGATGGCTGACCGCAAAAAGTGGACAAGGCTTGGCAGTATTCAAATTAATATGATCGTTTTATAGAATATTTTGATTCCTGTCAAAATGGTCAGTCGAACAAATAAATAATTCTTACACTCGAGATTCGTAGATTCTAATGAAATTTCATGTAATGACTACTTCTCTTGTTATCAAAGCTTTTTAAATTTGTCACATTTTCCGACCAATTTTCGATATTATTGTAGGTAAAACTAAAAATACAGTTATTACCATTGTGAATCAGTGGTAGCGGATTGGGCGAGTATTTAGTAGTAACTGTGTCGCGGGTCCGACCGACAATGGTATCTTTTAGTAAACCGCTGACTAGTTACTGATGAACGCACTTCCTGTACATGATCTTGATTTGGCATCTATTTGCTTAAAATACAACAAATTCATAGATTTTAAGTCTTTCGTCTTACGCATATTGGCTTAGTGCTAGCCCCCCAGTGTCATTTTCAAGTTGAAATTTTTTAATTTGTGACATTAAACTACAAATACATTCAACAAGCACTATGGGGAATAAAAGATTCGCACATTCAGTGCTTGTTATTCGTACATTCAGTGCTTGTTAGCCTTTCGCCAGAGGGTAATGCTAGCTTAACAACATTTAAAGCAAGGATCCGCGTCTTTCGTATAAAACTTGTGATATTTTAGTTTTCTTTTCTTTGTAGGTTGGTGCTGGCCCGGTTCTTCGAGCTACCCTGACTTTTTCAACCCACCTGTGAGGGAATACTGGACATCACAGTTTGCTCTGGACAAATATCATGGTAAGCTCATCGTAACTCAATCTCGCAGTTCAGTAGAGGTATACTTTTTTGGACACTTGTCTAAATTTTATACCATCTATTCGTGTTTTCCCCGAAAGCGGTCAAATGACGACGATTAAGAAATAACCCTCCATCAACTAAGAGCCAAATCTTCTTTTTTTTTGGGGGGGGGACGTAAACACGAAATTAAAATTTAGTTCCGCGATTTTGTTTTGTTCAAACGTTCTTGTTCCTCTGTTGGGATAACCGATGAAAAATTAATCTCAAAATAGTGAAGTTGTATGAAAAACTAGCATGCAGTACACTGATGCTACTACATCCTTCTATGTCAAGACAACCGTGTTACTGCATTCTACTGCTTGCTACTATTAGCTAGACTCGATGCTATTATAGCAAGACAGGATGCTACTGGATACTACTACTTAAGATTGGCCCAGTCTGAGCCACATTAAATGATAGTATTCTTTACTATTACATATCAATACCTGCAAGTTTTTTCTACAACTATCATACAACTCAGGCTGCAAATTTTTCATCGGGATACTTCGGACGGTCATGAAAACAATCCCAAGATCCCTCGCCTCTCGCTTTCTCTTACAAGTATCTCCCCTCCTATGTCTGTGTGCTTTTCAGGAACAACCCTTGACGTCTACACTTGGAACGACATGAACGAGCCGTCAGTCTTCAATGGACCTGAAGTCACGATGCATAAAGACAAGATGCACCACGGCGGCTGGGAACATAGAGATGTGCACAACTTGTATGGAATGTTGGTCGTTGATGGTACCTTTAAGGGCCAGCTGATGCGATCGGAGAATAAGCTCAGACCTTTCATCTTATCAAGGGCGTTTTTCGCGGGCTCTCAGCGGTACGGAGCAGTGTGGACAGGTGATTAGTTAATTTACTTAAAGCACCCCTCTTGCTTATTCTGCCTTTTATAATATACTTAGCTCCCATATGGAATTATAAGCTTCTAAAATCCACACCTTTCTCCATTGTTTCGTTTCGTAACTACGAATTTTTAGCGCTTTTGCAGCCTTGCCGAGTTTTCCCTTCGCCCAGTGAAAAGTCTGCCGGAATCTGCAACGTCCGGTGACAACTCTTTCACACATAATCTTCTGTTTATTACTTCTTTCATTTGCTTAGTTTTCCCACTTTTTAACCAAGGCACGTTCAGTTTTCAAATATTTTGCGCCCAGCCGCCGCGTCGGAGAGCAGGAAGGCTGGATATAGTCGACAAGCGCTAATAAGAGAATCGCTAGTTTTAGGTGGGAAGTAATGGTATTTCCAAAAACTTTTTTTCTGATTCATTTCATAGGGAAAAGATCATTTGTAGTAAGAGTTGTGCTTTAATTGTTTTTTAGAAACACAAGTTAATGTGCTCAAGTCTTGCGCAGTGCAACATATGGATGTTTTAGATGTGGAGTATTCCGCGGAAAAATCTCTACCCTATCAACGACCCGCTCGAGCAGCAAAAACAGCAGCCGTGTCCAAAATAAAATCACAGCACCAGCTTTAACTCCAAGCAACTGTCACAAAGAAATTCACCGTATCAGACATTTAACGCTAAGCTAGATTCTTTAGTTAGTTTTCACAAGTTCATTTTACAGCTTGAGCGGCCTTAGCCTGAAGGGGACCCTTGCCAAGAAAGGCCCAAATATAGCTCTAATAAGATTAACCTGACGTTTCCGTTTTGCATTGTCAAATACGATTCGCCGTCAGCTTGGGATCAGAGCAAACTAATACTAGGAAGTATCGCCAAGGCTTGAAAAATGTGACACACACTCGAGTAGCAGCGACACTAGCATCACTAGCGATAGTGAACGTCTCTACTGAAACCCAGTCGATTGTGCACCAGCGCTGGCTCCAGTCTCCCTCATATTCCGAACACAGCAAATAAAAAAGATACAACCTCCCCGACACTAGCATCACTAGCGATAGTGAACGTCTCTACTGAAACCCAGTCGATTGTGCACCAGCGCTGGCTCCAGTCTCCCTCATATTCCGAACACAGCAAATAAAAAAGATACAACCTCCCCTATTTCCTGGATGTGTGTAGACCGAATCTTAGCTTTACTAGAAATTTCTATACCCGCTAGTTTTTCTCGCTTTAAATGTCGCGATCGTAGTGAGCGGCGCTATGACTATGACCCGTTTACGAAGCTAGGAAAGCATAGGTCTTAACGCTACTCCCTAGTGTTATTTCGCTCTGCTTGGGATGAAGGAATGTTTACTGAATCATAGTATCGTCTTTCCAGCTTTAGCCTGAAGAGGACCGAAATATCGCTGAAACCGAAATATCGCTAGAACAAATATTCGCTGACTATCCGTTTAGCGCAGTCAAAAACCACGAGATAGAACAGCGCATTTTTTTTCCTATTTCCCTGAAGTTGCGCTTGCAAGCAATAAACATGTAGAATTCAGATGAGTATAGCTTGCATCTGTGATATTGGTTACTTTCGGATTGTCGACTCGGGAGCGGACCAGGTTTCCCTCCGTGGATGCGATTTCCAGTCCTTGTGAAGTTGCTCCTTGAAGGATTCGAGTATTTCAATTCATTGGTGAAGTTTTCTTCTGACAAAGCACTCCACAAGGGAATTAGCCTACTGATGATGATGATGACAAATTTATTTCCCATTTGTATGACAAAAATTTCGAAAAGGTGAAAAGAAAAAAAAGGAAAGAAAGAAAAACGAAGAAAAACAAAATAGATTTACATTAGCTAAATACTTAAAACCCAAAAACTAAATTGCAACATAGCAGGACATCAACTATGACCAGTGTCCAAGCCCGCCGTAAACCGATCGCGCCGGTCTTTTATCCGCTAATTTTGATCTGTAAGACTCTGACTATTCAGTTTGAGAAGAAATGCTCTCTTATCCAGGTTGAGCAAAGCTTATACTGTAGTGTTTTTTTGCAGAAGACATTGAATACCCTTCGGACTTGCCTACCTCATGTCGAGTTCGAATAGACAAGTCAGTTTGATTCGTTTCGGTTTGTTGTAAGCCGCGATGAGGCAAGCCATCTAGTCAGATGCCGATTGCGACCCCTGGGTCCGTTGTAAACAAAGGACGAACCTGCAGTCTACGTATCCTCTAGCTAGAGCCCGAAGACGAGCCTTGACAAGAACATCCTAAATATCTGTTCAAACAATAGATAAAACGGATACGTCAGCTATGATGCTTTGGCACATTTCGGCAATGAGATTGCAGGTTCGCTTCCTCCATTCCCCAGCGTTGTCCCTGACAGATAGCCTGACGAGGACCCCTGCCAGGCAACGACCGAAATATCGCTGCCAGAGCATTGTAGCTTACTTATCCGCTTTATCCGTTGTTTTAATATACCCAGTCACTTTCGGCTCAAGGAGTATTTATACCAAATATCGCGCGAGATTTTCCGTTGTCAGCTTGGGCTTAAGAAATATTTTGTGTATTTATTCATTCAGAGCTCAGGCTGACTTTCAATTTCATTTGTAGGTGATAACACTGCGGATTGGGGCCATCTCGTCGCGTCAGTTCCCATGTTGCTAACTCTTAGTATGACCGGTATGGCCTTCAGTGGTGCTGACGTCGGTGGCTTCTTTGAAAATCCAGAGACAGAGTTGGTCCTCAGATGGTATCAGGTAAGCCTAATAATGATGCATATTTAATTTTATTGAATTGAATCTAAGTCCAGCAAGGGCCATATATCTTAAAAAAAAAAAATAACAACAGTAATCTAAATACACTGCTCAAAACCGGGAAAAATTGCAAAAGAGCAACATCCCATACGACAGCTATATTGGAAGTTTCAGCCCCATGTGCGACCCAGCCAGGACAGCCAGTAATGAGTTCTGCGACACCAGGATGCGCTTCTGCAGAGAAAGACCAGAAAAGCGCCTTATTCCTGGGAAATTTGGAAGGCCTTCACCAACAAACGCTGACGACGTACTGCAGTTCCATTTGAACCCATACAACCAGCAAATTGTACAGGACACGAAGCTGTTTTCGCGCCTAACCCTAATTAGCAACACGAGCCACACAGTAAAGCAGAGTGCGGTACACCCTGAAAAGAAAAGTCTACTTGCAAGTCTCAAACCCAATTTCTTTTTCCATCTCCTTTCCCATTATTCAAAGCTTCCCGAAAGTCTTGAGGATTACTGGATGCTCGGAAAGGGATCGCTTATTATTGTTTTTTCCATCGTCACTGTCGGGTATTCTTTCAGCCCAAGCGGATTGCGACTCATATTTGATAACGCCTAACAGGATAAGTCAGCATCGACCCAGCGGTATTTCGATCGTTCTTGGCATGGGTCCTTTTCGGTCTGTGACTATCAAACGAACCTGCAGTCACGGCTCTGTTTCGTTTCTTCTAAACGTTTCAGGTCCGTTTCTTCTAAGGCGTATTCTCGCCGTTCCCCGAGGACTCCACTTGAGGAGTCCCCGCGTTTTTGTTTGTCCCGGGGACTCTCGCGAGTCCCCATGGACGGTGGATTCTGCGATTATCATCACCATCATCAAAAAGGACTCCCTTTCAGATTCGGAGGGGAATCAATTTTTACTGGTGTTGGTGCAATGCAAAATTAATTAAAAACAATCAGAATAAACAAAACCAAAAATAACGTGAATCCAGACTAATTTCGTCAACTGCATATTTTTTTTTTTTAACAAAATCCATTTCGGAAGCATTCCCCCGTGTTCTCGTTGTTTCTGTACGCGGAGTCCGGTTGGAGTGACTCCCTCTATTTTCGCCGTTCCCTTCGATTCCCCGAGGAGTCCTCGGGGAACAACGAGAATACGCCTCTCGTTACAGCCTGAAAACCCGTGCCAAGAAGTGCCGGACCAAATCACAGCTGGATGATTTCAAGTACCGAAAACATAATCAGTTTGATATAAAATGAAAAGAAAAACTCAATAAGGCGTCGGAAGAAGAACAATTGCGGTAGATCAGAGCTCCTGCCGTTTCGTCGATTTTTGAGGTGGTTAAAACCTTTTTCAAGTGACAGCAGCACTTCCTCACGGTCTGGCTGCTCCTCCAAGTCGGGGCCAACAAAACCTGGCACTTGTCTTCAATTGACCAACTCGTATCCAGCAGTCGTACAACACTGCACGAACAGGGCTTCGTATCCATCAGTTATAGCTTTTTACTAAGAGCGTGTTCCACCCTACTTACCGTACTACGCTGACTACGCATGGTGTCATGGATTCTGGCTTCTTGGCGTCGAGGATGTAACGCATTTTTTATTTTAGGCAAAATATCGGGCCACGGGCTTATCGGAGCAATCACGTCCCAGAGATTCGTAGTTACCCCGCGCGGGAGCCTAGTAAGCGTGCAGCAAATAGTTACTATTAGTTTTATTTCGAGAAGGTTGGAACGGTTAGCGTAGTAACTTTTCACGGGGCTGAAACGAAAGTAGTAAATAATAGTTACTATTGTTAGAAGGGTGGAACACGCCCTAACTATACACTGTCAGAAGTTTCATAAGAGATAGCGCAAAGTTGCTCAGTTTCAACAGAAAAACAGGAATTTTGGCTTCTTGGCGTCAAGGCTGGACCGCATTTTTCTATTCGGCGAAATATCATACCACTTGCTAATCTGGCCAATCACGTTACAGAGAATCGTAGTTACCACGCTTACTACGCTCCCAAGCATGGTAAGCAAATAGTAAATTATGAGTTACTGTTCGAGAAGGTTGGAACGGATGCGTAGTAACTTTTTACGAAGTTGGAACGACAATATTAACTAATAGTTACTATTATTAGAAAGGTGGAGCTCGCTCTTAGGATATTATTTTGCAGATATATGCATTGAGAGTTATGCATGCCAATCACTGCTAAGAAGAGCCGAAAAAGCATCGACTGACTTTACTGATATGATGATGATAAACAAAAAAAGTGTGCAGATGTTTTTACGGTGGTGTGTCGGCTCTCCTTTTCTGCATAACGTGCAGTGCCTAACATTTACAAAATCACAACAGCTAACCTCCTTAGTGGTATGAAACTGCGAATCCTTGTGTTGTCTGTTATGAAACTTCTGACAGTGTACTGGCAGGTGCTGGAGCACACTCTTGCGAATGTTTGAGGTATGGTTCTTTTCCAGGCCGGTGCTTTCCAGCCTTTCTTCCGTGCGCATGCGCATCTCCACACCAAACGTCGTGAGCCCTACTTGTATGACGATGAGTCTAAGAAAATTATCAAGGAAGCTCTGAGAAAGCGTTACGCCCTTCTCCCCTTCTGGTATACTCTCTTCTTCGAAAATGAAAAAACGGGCATTCCACCCATGCGTCCGCTCTGGATGGAGTATCCAAAGGACGAAAATACGTTTGCATTGGACGATGTGTACCTGCTCGGTAAGTCCGATTGTGTAGGCTTTTTAGGGTATTTTTAACTAATATTAACCAGAGGGTCACTAGCCTAGTTGAGCACCCCCATCCGCACCACCGTTTTCCTTACTAAATGCACCGGTCCCCATCTTTACGAAAGCAAGTAAATAATTTGTTTATAACCCGCCGTTTTGAAGCGGAGTAGTTGAAGAAAAGAAACAAAACACGTACAAAAGACGCACACAACTTTTCAGTCTTTGGCTAGGAAACAGTGGAGAACGTCGTTCGCTGGTTCGGCCCACTTGTCCGTGACGTCTTCACACAGCTTACGTCTGACACCAATGCACCGGTTTTCCTGTTGGTTTTCATTTCCGGAATTTGTTATTGGTATTATTTTTATTATTGCATTTGGCGTTAAGCTTTTAGCTTGTCGCCATAGTTATTATTAGTATTATTTCCGGAGCTACGCGTTTGGTTTAGTTCCTTGCTATCGAAGAAGAATTTTATTGGTTCAGAATATCGTAGACTGCCATCTATGCTATCTACCAGTTCGCCTGTCAGTCGGTCGTTCAGTATGTCGTCGGGCTGTGTAGTCGATCAGAAATGGGTGAGTCCGAGCCTGAAGGGAATCGAGTCAAAATCTGCCTTTTTGTGGCACTTGCCCTTTGGCCAAGTGCCATATAGCGATCGCAGTTTCTGTCCGTGCCCTAACATTTGCCCTAGATGATTCGAGGCGATGCCGGAAATGCTCAGACTCTAGTGATACTGGATACCCTATTTCTAAGTCTGATCCTAGTAGGTTGAAGGGGATATTTTGTTACGTTCTCATCTACTTTCTTGCAACACCTACTCGTAACAAGTGCCATATGAGCTCGTAGCTCTTGTTTTCTGGGTTTTAATTGAGTATGGTCTGCGAATCCAAAATACAGTTCCACCTTTTAGTACAGGGTGCATGGGTAGTTTATATTCAGTTTAATGTCTAGTCTGTCTCATAAGATGAGCGAAGAGTAGACTAGCAGTTCTCCAGATTCCATTTTACAGCCACAATGCAGTTTGGTTCGTATTAGTCCCTTTGTGATCATCATCGCCGTTAACTTTAAACTAATATCTGTCAGGAAGAGTTAAATTATATTACTTCAGAAGAAATAAGGTGCGAATCTCCCTGACGATAAGAGTTCTGCACTACGCTTCAAATTAACCAGACCAAAGGATTCGATGGGATCCCAAAAATTTAATATTTGATCCAGGGTTTTGTGTCTTCGCCAGACTCCTTTAACATTTTTACTATTAAAATTCAGAACATCTAGTTAAGGACAATGGGTAATTATCTGAGAAAACCAAGTTCAGATATAGATTCAGCTTGTGTTTTGGGGATCCCAAAACGTTAGTGACGGGATACCTATGAATTCGTAAAAGTTGTCCGTAAGTCTGTCCGTCTGTTAGCACGATAACTCTCGAAGGGGGTTGATATATTCTATTCAAACTCGGCATGAGGGCTCTTTGGGCCAAAGTACAGCTCAAGTTCGAAGATGGGCTCTGTAGCCCTACATTTAGGGTTGGGGGAGGGGTTTCAAATTAAGGGACAAAAAAAATGTATTTCAAAAGGAAATAAGAGAGTCGATTTCGGGGTAAGGAAACATGCTGAATCCGAATATGAAAATTATTTTCTCGTCGGACAAATAGTTCACCCGAAATCCGGCCGAAACCTGAAAATTTGTAAAAAGTGAAAGTTTAATTTGAAGTTGATTAGAGGTTTTAAGGACACATTTTGAATCCGAATATGAAATTTATTTTCTGACCGGACCAGTCGTTCGCCCTGAATCCGGCCAAAACCGGAAAGTTTGTCAAATCTAAAAGTTATTAGATGTTCGATTTAGGGGTGGGAAGACATGCTGAATCAGTATATGACAATCATTTTCTCCCCGGAAGTACAGTTTGCCCGGAATCCGGGTGAAACTGGAAAATCTGTTAAAAGTAAGTTTTTTCTGAAGTTGACTAGATGTTCGATGTAGGGCAAGAAGACATGCTGAATTCGTTTTTGAGCTGTAGTTTTTTCCCAGACAAGTAGTTCGCCGTGAATCCGGCTGGAATCGGAAATTTCGGCAGAGGTAAGGCAGGAAGTTTTGATCAGTTTCGACAAAGTAGATGCGACGTTGGATGTAGGGGTAAACACACATGTTGAATCCATATCTGAAATTGGTCAGATAATACCATTTGCATTAATCTATCAAAGTCTGGATCAAATATTCAATTGTTGGGATCCCGTCGAAACCTTCGGTCTTGTTATCCCTAAACGTCGCATCTATACTTTGACATCGTTGATCAAAACTTGCTGCCTTACTTCTGCCAAAGTTCCGCTTCGGCCGGATTCCATTCGGACTATACTTGTCTGGCAAAAACTAAAGCTCAGAAATGTATTTAGCATATCTCCTTACTCTACATTAAACCTCTAATCAACTTTGGATAAAATTTTACTTTTAATAATTTTCAGGCTTTTGCCGGTTTCCGGGCGAGCTATTTGTCCGGTGAGAAAACAGTTTTCATACCCGGATTCAGCATTCCTCCTTATCACTACATCAAACCTCTAATTAACTTCAGATGAAACTTTTACTTACTTTCGAAAAAACTGTTCCTGGTTTATTGGTCACGATACAAGTCCCTTGTGTAAAGTGCCTTCTGTGTCTTGTTACTTACAACAAATTTTCCGGTTTCAGCCGAATTTGGGGCAAACTATATGTCCGGCCAGAAAATGTTGACATTTACGGATTCAGAGTGTCTTCTTCCCCCTAAATCGAAGATCTAATTAACTTCAAATTAAACTTTTACTTTTGATAAATTTTCCGGTTTTGGCTGGATTCCGGGCGAACTCTTGTCCGGTGAGAAAATAATTCTCGGATACGTTTTTAGCATGTCTTCTTACTTTTTTTTTCGCCCTTAATTTGAAACCTCTCCCCCACTCCTAGATTTAGGGCTACGGAGCCCGTTTACGAACTTTATTTATTTATTTTTTTTATTTTATTTCAAATAAGGCCAACATGGGCCACAAAATAACAAAAACACACTCAACAAACAAACAAATGTAAATACGAGGTCACTTACGTGACTCCCGTCAAAAGCCCTGCGTACAACTCACGAGTCCACGCAAGCCATACAGGCAGAGAAAGCCGCATCTGAGGCCCACAAAGGATCCTAAGAAGTGGGCTAGGGGATCGGAGGATCCTGGTTTGAAGGGAAAGAATTGACCGCCTCCGAAGTTCACCAAAAGATGGAAGCCCTTCACCAACAAACATTCCCGATGCACTACAATTCCAAGGAAGACCGTGAAGCCACCGGAACGAATTATTATACATAACCCGAAAAGAATTCTCACATTTCACACTGACATTACACGCAAGAGGAAGGCAGTAAAGTGGCGTGCAGTAAGCCCTGAAAAGAAAACTCTTTACCGGGGCCTCGCAGCTACCAAACCTCCTTATCAGTATATTTGCTCTAATAGATAGAGACCTCATAAGCGAAGAAACATGCGCTTCAGCAGTCATCGAAGATGAAAACGTGAAACCCAAGTATTTGAAATGCTGGACAACTTGAATCTTTGAACTAGATAGTACAACATCTGGGATAATCTTCAAATGAAGACCACGTGGAATGAATGACATACACAGCGTTTTCTTCGTGTTGAAGACGACATCATGCATCAAAGCAAATTCGTCACAAACAGCCAGTAGCTTATTCAGTGCTGCTACTGTTGGGGCAAGAACGGCTAGGTCGTCAGCATAACTAAGGTTGTTGAAACACAGCCCTTGTATGAAGCAACCAACTCCAGTTCTAGCCAACAGCAAATTCAAATCATCAACATACAGGTTGTACAATAACGGAGACAGCACACCTCCTTGGCGAACCCCATTCAACACTGCGAATGGCTGGCTAATTACACCACTCCACTTCACTCGGAACTGCTGTGTCTGGAACCAAGCAGCTAGGGTTCCAGTTACCCTAGGGTCAATACCCCTCGAGACCATCTTATTCAGAAGCTTCTCGT
Organism: Branchinecta sandiegonensis; assembly: GCA_030848855.1. NCBI lineage: Eukaryota > Metazoa > Arthropoda > Branchiopoda > Anostraca > Branchinectidae > Branchinecta > Branchinecta sandiegonensis. The sequence goes on along the minus strand of JAUPMV010000008.1, from coordinate 15,440,456 downwards.
GGTTAACCCTGTCGAACGCGGCCTTGGCGTCAATAAAACACACAAACACCGGACTAGAAAACATCCAGAAGTACTGGATCACTGCCTGTAAAATAAAAACACAAAAATCGGTTGACGATATTTCTTTAAACCCGAACTGGTAATGTGAAGAACGAAGCTGGGGTTCAAGAATAGTATACAAACACTTCTCGAACACCTTTGACACGACTGCAGCCAGTGCAATTGGTCGGTAATTCGAAACTGCAGACATATCACCGGAGCTCGTCTTGGGTATGGGAACAAGACATACTTCAGTCAAAGCCTCCGGGACAAAATGATGATTCAGAAAACCATTAAATAGCACAGACAACATGCAAGTCACAGTCGGACCGGCAAATTTAATGTGGTTAGCTGTAATACCATCAAGCCCACCAGACTTACTACCTGCAAGCCCAGACACCACGCGAGAAATACTCTCTACGGATATCAGCTGCTCACCAGGGTTAAGCTGGGAGTCAATAAAGGCCTGACGCCTCAGACCACTCACATCCGATTCTACCGAAGAAAAAACTTCGCTGAAGTGTCCACGCCATAACTCGGCAATCGCAACAGGGCCAATCGCTGGCGCAACTCTTTCTGCCGCTTTTGGCACCGATACACGTTGAACCTTCGCAACACACTTCCAAAACGCATTAAACCGAAGTGTCCCAAGAGCCCTTGCAAGTGCCGTAGCCCGAAGTTGCACAGTATGCTTCTTGCACCAACGAAGAGAACTACGAAATTTACAATTTAGAAGCCTTCGTATCCGATCGAACTCGTCACCAATCCGTCTACCATGAGACCGTCTACCTTTACCTGTACTTTGACCCAAAGGATCCTCGTACCAAGTTTGAACAAAATATCTTTACCCCTTCGAGAGTTATCGTGCTGACAGACGGACGGACAACTTTTAGGAAGTCATAGGTATCCCTGTACTTACGTTATGGGATCCCAAGAAGTGGAAGGTTCTCTTTCCTGTTTAATAACTTATGGATTTGCTGTACTATCTTTGTGTGATGGATGCTGATAATAAGGCCAGGGAAACGAACAGAGAGTAATCCACTTCGAGTGCTGATCATACAAATTGCATATGTGACGGAAGTCCTCCTGACGAAATGTGAAAATCAGGTACTATAAGAAAACTATAGAAAATCGAAAATCGAGCTGATTCGTGAGATTGTAGACTTGAAATCCTGTTCGGAATTCACCTTGTGCTCAAAGGATTCTAATAAAACTAGAAGACTCTGCTGTTGATCCATCTGTCGGTCAATGTACCTGTTTTCTCTATTTTAAGGTATAATATGTGTATAGGTTCAGAACACGCCTATGCGGCCTCATAAACTTTTACATAAGACATACTGCAGCTATTTTTGTCCGTCATTTTCTGTAAGTCCAATTCTTGTTTGTGTTCTTAGGTGATTCTCTCCTTGTTCGTCCGGTTGTCGAGAAGGAAATCTCATCGGTTAAAGTTTACTTCCCCAGTGAAGAAAATACCCAAACGCTCTGGTATGACGTCGATACCCACCAAGTATACGACTCCAAAGGATACCACTCAGTTTCGGTCGATATGCATAAGGTAAGATCACCTTCTTCTACCTTCCCATCTTCTCCAAGGCCTTTTTGCTGAGGATTTTGTTGGGTCAATTGTAAGCTCGGAGGTAATGATTCATTGCGGTACATCTACATAAGTAAAGTGTCGTAAAACTTACCAATTCCCGCAAAAGCTAAAATCCGAAGTTCCTGATAACGATGTCTTGCAGACATTATGATTATCACCAGACAAGATTTATGGCCATATTCTGTTTAATACTTATAGGAGGAAGGTGACTTGCAAATGTCTTTGACCATGCCAGACAACAATGTAACAGATACGGATGTACCGTAGAGAAATACCACATTCTTAATATATTTCGAGGCAAAATATGCTTAGTTTTTCTAATAATACCAACATTTCTAGCTACTTTACTACTTACTTATGCAGTATGATCTTTGAAACTCAGACATTCATCAACAATCAATAACTCCAAGGTAACTATATTTACACATATATTTTACACATTACACGGAGCCAAAAATCGCCAAAAAATACCGATTTGGGGCATTAAAGGAACTAAATGAACCCTATGTGCATATATTGCCCCTGTATAGAGGGAGAAGGTCATTTCCTGAGTGTATGCAATCAACTTAATGAACCCAGGGGGCATATTCTTAATGGATATGAACATGTTCCCTGACATTCTCGATTAAGTAATTAAGTAGTAATTAAGAACAAATTAGGAAAATTAAGAAAATAACAATGAGAGAGTTTTTCAGAAGGATTTTAGCCCTTTTGGATGTAATGAGTGCTGAAAAAATTAGTTTTATTTTTGTTTATGTGCAGTAGTTCAAATTATTTGAATGTCGCCTTCAAGAAAACACGGTATTTTGAAATATATATTTGCTTTTAATTTCCATTTCTTTTTGTTTCTTCTGTTCAAATTTTGTATCAAAGCGGCACGTCATTTCATTAACAACGTCCAAACTAAATAACATACCCCAATGAAAGAAGAAGCGGATTTAAAAGGAAAAAGATACGTACAACTTGCTCTTTGTGCCAGAAGAAAGCTGAAACAGTTGGCTTGGCCGCTAGCTAATATCAACTTTGTAATTTTTCTTTCCATTTTACTGTTTTATCAGCAAGAAACAAAATGAGAGAAGTGGAGAATTTATTGAAGTGTTCAAATAAGCACTACCCTGTCGTATTTTGTGTAATCGCTTTACTAATAAGCTATTCATTCATATATTTTCCTTTTCTAGATTCCAGTATACCAGCGCGGTGGAACCATCATCCCTAAAAAGGAACGTCCCCGCCGTTCGTCAGCACTGATGGTAAACGATCCATATACCCTAGTGATAACCCTGGACCAAAAAGGGCATGCGTCTGGCAATATCTTTATTGATGATGGTGAATCTTTCGGATATCGAGAGGGAAAATATGTGTACGGAAAGTTGGAGATGTCAAAGGGAAACCTGTCTTATAGGTATTTATACCGTTTGTTGTTTTCTGTGTTTCGGGGGCCTAGATGTTCTAGTATTGGACTGTATATTTAATATGAGTCGTCTGAGATTTGTTACAGCAATATTCTGGCCCTTCTTGGGAAGGTTTCTCCGTGTTCAAAGTGAAACCTTAAACACTATAGTCACTTTTCACAGTGGAACACTGACATTCGCGAAACGCACAAACTCCGGTAAAAAATTGCGAGGAGCAGGTCGTACTTGTTGCTTGTTTTCATACGTCAGCAGTCTCTAGGACGGTCCCATTATTCCAACCAGTAGCGGCAAAACACAGCCGTTACCAAAATAGTTTTATACCAAAGATTGTTGAAATTTGAGTTTCTTCAGCGAAAATACTTTTGAGCAACAGACGAGTAGCACGAGTACTTTGTTCAATAGGCAGTCCCTGATATATCAGAGAATCCTTGGTCTTCAGCAACTGACCACCAATATAAATTTCGATAGGCTCTTTGGAACGAGTATTAAAAATCATTATTTCAGTTTTACTTTTATTGAACGATAAACATATCTCCGTACTCACCATCAAGAGTACGGAAATTTGATTCAGTTTCTTTTACAGTACGGCTTATATTCAAAATGACGTCTGTTTAATTAGCTCCGTGTAGCTCGTGATAAGCTCCTATAAGGACCAACTATTCCCCACGACCATGCACATACAGTCTTTATCCACCCATTTCTCATTTAGTCCAAAAATGTCATTTTCACGTTCACACAAAAAAAAATCAATTTCTCAGCCATGCTACCGTAAATTGGACACGAGTAAGGACCGGACCAACCCTTTGCCCTCCCAGTATACCTTGTTATGGATTGACAACGTTAGTACAGATTTCTAATCGTGTAGCTACAGACAACACATTGTCTAAACTCCAGTCGTCGTATTGTCTACTAAAAGGTGGTGGTGGGGTCAACTTGTATCCTCTAACAATCCATATGCGATCTGACGATTGGCAGTGCAGCGACGCATTTCGTATTTCGGCTTGCGGGTGGGGGGCATCCACTCTCATCATCTGATGTTTCCGATTTAAATGCGCAAACTATGCGTTTTATTGTTGCCAAATTGTCCCGTTTTTGACCTATTATCGGGAGTCCTCATCAGGTGTTGTAATTCAGATGTACTGGAGAGTGGTCGTCTTGACTGAAGACTTTCACGTTTCGTGTTTCTCATATTTGTACGTTTTCAGGTTCTATGATAGCGGACGGTACGAGAACGCGTCGTGGGTGGAACGTATCGTCATCGTTGGTGTTCACAAGAAGCCGAGCAGCATCAAAGCGCAGCTAAAAGGTACCGTCATTCAATCAAGAATATACATGACTAAGTCCGAAACACGCCGGTGATCCTAGGGAAGAACAAGAAGAAACCTCGCCCAAACAAGTCCGCAAAATTGATTCAAATGCTATAGGAGGGTTTTCGCGAGCTGGAAAGCAAAGTCGGAATCACTTTCCAATGGTTTTCGCGCTACTTCGGAAAGTTGCCGAACTTTCCAATCCGGTTTTCGCGTTTTGGAAACCGAAGCAGCTTTCCCGGAAAGTGATTCCACGAGGTTAGTGGAAAGCTCCACGGGAAGTGGAATTTTCGGCAGGAATTTTAAAAGTGTGGAGAAAAAACAATGCAAGTGCCACTAATAAAAAAAAAATGGCAATCGTAATTAAGGTGACTTCGATGGAATATACGAGAATCAAAGAACCGTTAAGTAAACCATACTTTTTCGAAAAAGTTTGTAATTCAAAATTTTCTCGGCGATATCAGCTTTCCATGCGTTTTCGCGATCAGTCCAGCGGGAAAGTGGAAAGTGATTCCAGGAATCGCTTTCCCACAGTTTTCGCGGTGCGCTTCGCTCGTCGGAAAGTCATTCCGAGATCTCGCGAAAACCCTCCTTATGTAAACAATAAACAACATTTGTTGTGGTGACGTTTCTGGTTCTTCGCTAAGCACACGGCGGTTCTTCATCGGCACGAAGAGTTAGTCATCAGGGGTATAGACAAAATTTCCAGTTCAGTTTAAGCGCGGTCGTTCTCTCCTTCACTGGTATAAAACTTGAAATCACGCATGTGGGTCCTCTGTTGGAAAAGGGAATTCATTTCGTGGGGGGGGGGGGTAGTTTTCAAAACAAGAAATGTCTATATAGGTCCGATATCATAGGGTTTCACACCAGCGGTATCCTGACTGTAGTCTCAGTGACAAGCATAGGAGTGCCGGCAGCTCGTTCACATGGGAACTATGTTTTCAATGAAATAATGAATTATGCATCTGTGCCCAGAAATTGCGTATGACCCGATATCAAGCCCTGTGAAATGGGTCCTCTGTTTGAAAAATACGTGTTCATTTTCACGTGAGTATTCGGAAAAACAACAATAATAAAAAGCATTGACATAATCTGAAATCGTCAACTTAGTTGGTTAGTTTGAGCAAACTTTCATGGGATTCTGAGTAGTTATTTAAACGTGATTTTTCTTCTTTTAGGAGCGAAGGACAGCGTGGATCTCGAATTCAGATTTGACGCCAAAACGCAGGTTTTGACCATTCGAAAGCCCAAACTGCCAATGAGTTACGAGTGGGATGTCAAAATAAGATAAAAGGTGAAGCTACTAGGACTTCTAATTGAATTTTGATAAACACCGTGTACAAGTGTTTAGAAACATTTGGATGCGCTAAGGCAGTTTACTTTTTCAGAAATGGAGGGTCAGTGATTTGTGTGGAAGTTTGACCAATGAGCCAGCTGAAGTTCAGTAGTCTTTCTGCCTAAGCCGAGCGTGGATTATGTTTGGTGGTGCTAAACGAATTTATCAGCTGAGGTTCTGACTCGGTGAGACTTTGAGCAGACGCAAGGATCTACATAAAATGTGGACTTCAGAACAACTTGGAATCAAGCTAAACGGGCTGAGAAGTAACCTTGTCAAGAACGGCCGAAGCTGAATCTCAGCAGCTAGACACTCGGTTTAGCACCACACAAACACAGCTTATGGCCTATTTACACACTGATTAAAATCCGAGCGTATTTTGAAATCCGAGCATATTTTACGCACGTATTTGGCTCGAAAAGACTCTACCAATACGGACGTATTTGAGAAATCGGTCCGTTCTGTATATGAATACGCCGGTATTGCTAGAGATCTTTTCAAGCCGAAATACGTGCGTAAAGTAGCCTATCGCTCGGATTTTATGCAGTGTGTAAAGCCATCATAAACCTGGCCTGAACCGGGTTCAGATTTCAGTACACTGTCAGAAGTTTTAAAACAGACAACCCATGGATGCTCAGTTTCAACAGAAAACAGCTCAACAGACAACCCTTCGGATGTAATCTGTTGTGATTTTGAAAACGTTATGCATGAAGTGTAATGCACAACAAGCATTGCTGAAGAGCCGAAAAATGCCGAAACCGCATCTCTTGAAAACAAACAAAAAAGTCAGCAGATGCGTTTTCGGCATTATTTGACTCTTCGGCAATGCTTGTTATGTATTACATTTCGCGCGTAACGTTTTCAGAATCACAACAGATTACGTCCCAGTTGTTGTCAGTTGAGTTGTTGTCTGTTGAAACTGCACATCCTTGTGTTGTCTTTTACGAAATTTCTGCCAGAGTATTAGTGTTAACATATTGCGACAGCCTTTCACCCCTACCAAAAAGGAAGATTCAGTTAAAGCTGCGTGTACAGACAGTCTATTTCGCATACAAATACGTATCGACAGTTTCGCATGCGAATGCGCATAAGGGACTTGCGTTACTATGGTGCGTCAAAATTTCGGAGCAAAGGTGGAAATTCACATCCGACTATGAAAATCGGACTGTTTTTGAACGTACCTTTAGCCTAGGGAAGTAAAAAGCAGGATAATGGTCCAGGGTTTTACAAACATCTTGGTATTCGAGCAAAGAGGAGAAATGCTGTTGAACGAACGAGATTGATGTGTGTGACGAAGAAGGATGTTAAAGTACCTGTGGCAGCAAAAATATTTCTTGAGCCGAGAATCTTAACGAGCATTAAAAGCATCCCTCAGAATTCTGCAAACTATGGTTTGTTTTTCTCGGGTAGAGCAATCAATTTTCGTGATATTCGGTGCTCGCCATGGTTGCCAACCACAGGTTTGTGGCACAAACAGACAAACGAAAAAATGATTAACTTTGCATCGTGCACTCATCTCCCCGGTCACGACTTCGCCGAAAAGGTTTCTGAAGGGTAGCGGCTCTGAAGGGACTAATTTTTTGCGGGTATCCTATATTAAGTCTGACGTCATATTTGTTAGTTGAGGTTTTTTCTGGAAACAGAATCATTTTTACTATCACAGACAGTTTTGCCGTAAGTTACTGGATTTTTGTTGTATCTTGAATATCGGGGTTCGAACAGTCCACTATTTCGTGACCGGTTGTAAACGTTGGCTCTCGAGTTCTTTCTGTCCTGATTTCATTTCTGGCAAGAGATTAACCATAGCCAAAAAAGAAAATCTGCCGAAAAATCTGAGCAGTGAAGCTAGTGAAGCTTACCTTTAGTTGTTCCTTTTCTACTCATGATTATGATAACCTGTGGTTGAAGAATATGGCAACTAAAGAAGCTAAAGAAACAATGTATAGCGAAGTGTGGAAGTCTAAGAACCAGAACGGCTGGAATAGGAGTGAAAGCCAAATGTGGTAGAAGTGAGAGGGATATGAAATAGACTAAATTCTAAAAAAAAGGGATCAGTGGTAAGATAATGGAAAAGCTGGAAATATCCAAATCTCTAAATAGTTTTAATTAAATCAAAATTAAATGCGTAAGAAATCAATCTGTTTCTTGAGAAGTGATCACCGGTATGCAGTAGTGAAGAATGGTATAGCAGTTATAGAAATATGAAAGAAAGCTAAAGGCTGACAGTTTTGTTCTGAGAGTGGTATATTTCTACTACACTACTGCCACTTCGGTCTTTAACATTTTAACACCTTTACCGTCTCAAGATGTAGAACATTTTTTGCACGATTACCGCTTCCTGACCATCATTCCCTCCATGGATTTACTCTATTTAAAATTCCATTAATAGACTGATTGAACTACAGGCCCGCTTAAGGGTTGGCGAGGGCTCAGTTGCACTGGCAGCACTGGAATTTCAAGAGTTGGGACTGAATAGATTTTGAGCTTTTGTCTGCCAAGTACTATGTTTCACTTGGACATAGGAGGGGGGGGGGCTTAGGGCTGCCCTGATCGAAGGTTAACCAAAAGTAAAAGTTGTGGAAAAGTGCTCTTTGCTGTAGCGTCCAACCCCTTGTCCAGTTGATCATCATTCCTGTAAGAAGTTTCATTTTAGCGTGAAGTGCAAGCAACATTTTATTTATCAGTTATGTGATGGGTCGTGTGCTATCTGTACGATAGGGATGTTTATCATTAATTTTCTATTATTTTTTGTCGTGAAAGTAAAATAACGAACATAACAGTGATTTTAGTCTGGAGTAGGGGTCCCTCTTCTGAAGAGGACCCTTGCCAAGAAGGGCCCGAAATATAGCTCCAACAAAATTCAGCTGACGTATCCGTTTTGCACTATCAAATATGATTCGCAGTCAGCTTGGGCTGAAGGAATAATGGTCCCTCTCCCCTGGAAGGCGGCACCCCGGCAGTAGGAGATGATGTTGAAAGACTCTCCAGACGAAGGTAACTATTTCAGTACCTTTGAAATTTTTTTGCTGTTACTGCACTGTCAGAACTTTCATAACAGGTAACACAAGGATGCGCAGTTCCGATATCATACGACAAACAAAAAAATCAGCACATACTTTTTCGGCCCTTCCTGGCAATGCTTGTTATGCGTAACGTTTAAAGTATAACCTTTTCAGAATCAAAACACATTACATCGCAAGTACCTGTTGAAACTGCGCATCCTAGTGTTATCTGTTGCGAAACTTCTGACAGTGTGGGTTCCCGCGAAAGATTTTCAGTGCATCTTCAGACCGAATTTCGATTCCAACTGCGATTTTCGGAGCATTACTTTGGGGGGGGGGGGGGGAGTTAAGGGTTGACGAGTGACAGTTTTTAGCTAAGCCCCGCCCTGTGGGAGGAGCTACACAGTCGATGAGTGATGAGTGAGAATGATTCCCGGGATCCAATTTTTAGATGTGTCGGCTAGTATTCCGGTCCGGATGCGAAATTCAGACGCTATGGAGACGAAGCCTATTGAACTTGATATTTTTTGCTATTCTTTAATTGCCCGTAGTTTCAAATCTTATGTGATTGTAGTAATTTCTCCCCAGACCTTATTTCTACCTTATCTCATTCATGATAGATGAGTCCATTGAGAGTGTGGTAACGCCGATATCATTCTATCTAAGAGTAAGGCGCGCATGGTCGGCGCCACATGAGAGCTATGGGCAAACCCAATTCTGGCCTGAAGAGGGTTCGCCACCTACGTGAGTATTAGGTCGGCGCTCCGAATTCTGCTCTGCGTTCCACGGGATAGGTAGTGTTGAAGCCTGAGGTTTCGATTCGGGGTCCTGATTAGCTGTACCTAAAGCAGGGTTGAATACACCAGACTTGTTGGCAGCTTTAGATAGATAGATAGATACATTTTTTTGTTCGCCAAAAACTTGTCATGGGTTACGCCAAATTTGTTTGGTATTGTCGTAGATACAACCCATAAACACACGTAAATCATAATAGGCCCATATGCAACAAACACAAATAGCTTCATAAATTTAGAGGACCCCTCGCACTTTTACTCTTCAACTTTAAGTATTTTAAAACATTTGAATACTTTAAAACTATGCTGTGCTTTCAACAAATAACCCTTAGTTTTGGTTGTTTTAAGCCGTTTCCGAGACCCGCTGACTTGTAGCAAAAACAGGGAAACAATTTACATAACCGGTTCCTGATGGAAAAAAATCTCACAGAGAACCGTCAACAGAGTGGTACACATCGAAGCTAGCAAAACACGGCAAGTGAGAAAATCAGCGTGGTTTTGTTAGAGGGGTTAGAATGTACCGTACGAAATTTGGGTCTCCAGGCTTAGAAATATATGGAGCGATTATGGAAGTAGGTTGCATTAGTATTATAGGTAAGACAAGTCCTTTAACTAACAGCTCAGCTTACGCTTCGTTGTAGAAATTTAGAAAAGAAGGGGCAAAATTCTGTGGGAACCTCTGGTGGGCACATTTGGCTGGCTGCAACTTTTCAACCGCAGTAGCTACCCCCAGTATCTTTACCCCCGTACTTCCTCGTTTTTTGCCTCAGTTGATTTTCGTGGGTTAAAAGTCCTTACCGGAGACGAAAAGAGCGCCCCTAACCCCAGCCACTGGGTAGCCCTACATTGTCAGAAGCTTGATGACAGATAAATATTCCTTCAGCCCAAGCTGACTGCGAATCATATTTGATGGTGGAAAACGGATACGTCAGCTGAATTTTATTGGAGCTATATTTCGGCCCTTCTTGGCAAGGGTCCTCTTCAGGCTCAAAACCGCTCAAGTTGGAAAGACGAACTTGTGGGAAACACCATAAATATAGCTCCAATAAAATTCAGCTGACGTATCCGTTTTCCACCATCAAATATTGATGACAGATAACACGTATTTGTGCATCCTGGTGTTAAATATAATGAGAATGTATCTGTTATGACCCATTTAAATGTTGTGTTTCGAGACATAACTTCCGCTATGGCCTTTTGAAGTGTCGTGTTTCGCGAATAGATAATATTTAAAAGATTCACAACAGACATATTTTCATAACGTTTAACGCAAGGATGCGCAAACATGTGTTATCTGTTATCTAAGAGCGTGTTCAATCCTTCTGACAATAGTAACTATTAGTTACTATTTTCGTTCCAGCCTTGTGAAAACTTACTACGCTGACCGTACCAACCTTCTCGAAATAGTAACTATTTGCTTACCATGCTCGGGAGCGTAGTAAGCGTGGTAACTACGAATCTCTGTAACGTGATTTTGTCGAAAATGGAAAAATGCATTCCGTCCTTGACGCCAAGAAGCTAAAATTCGTGATGTCACGCGTAGTGACTACGGTAAGTAGGGTGGAACACGCTCTAAGTTATGACAGTGTACCACAGCGTTTTGCATAGCCTATACCCCACGGTAAAGTAGGACTTACCCCAGAAAATCTCATGGACTTTCAGATAGTTTATAGTAATTTGTTGTCCATCTTGCACATGTGACCTGTTGTCACATATTAAGGCGGCTATTGGTACAGGAATATGTTGGATGTTGAAGAATAAATTTGAATTGCATTAAAAAAAAAACTTTCTTGAACCTTTGGTAGAACCTTTCGACTGTGTGCATATTTCTTTAGTTTTTGGGATCCCAGAACGTAAATGGAGGGATACCTATATGACATCGCAAAAGTTGTCCGTCCGTCTGTCAGCATGATAACTCACGAAGGGAATGAGATATTTTGATGAAACTTGGTGTGAGCAGAGGCGTTACTAGCCAAAATGCTTGGGGGGGGGGACGAGGCATTTACCGACTGGCTGGTAATTTTTACCGACTTTTTCTACAGAAAAAACGACTGTTTTCAGCAACAAAAATTACATTTTTGAAAAAAATCGACTGATTTTCAGAAAAAACGACTATTTTGACAAAAAATCGACCATTTTTCAGAAAAACGACTTTTTTCATGAAAAAAAATCGGCTGTTTTGACGAAAAATCGCGGCACTTCGCGCCGATTCGTATCTTTTTACCGACTCGCCGGCAGTATTGGGGGGGCGTCCCCCCCCCCCCCCCCAGTCGTGACGCCCCTGGGTGTGAGGACTCTTTGGGTCAAGAGAAAGGTCGAGTTCGCAGATGGGCTATGTAGCCCTACATTTACGGGTGAGGTTCAAATTAAGGGGCAAACAAAATATTTTTAGTCAGCTAATGGAACAGTCGATTAAGGGGTAAGAGGATATGCTGAACAGATCGTGAAAACCATTTTCTCGCCGGACAAGTAGTTGGCCCGGAATCCGGCGAAAACCGGAAAGTTTGTGAAAAGTAAAAGTTTTATTTGAAGTTGATTAGATGTTCGATATAGGGTTAAGGAGATGCGGTGAAATCATTTTTGAGCTTTATTCTTTTGCCGGACAAGCAGTTCGCCAGGAATTCCGCCGAAACCGGGAATTTGGCAGAAGTGATGTAGGATGCTTCGATCAGTTTCGTCAAAATAGATATGACTTATATGGGTAACACACATGCTGAATCCAAATCCGAACGTGGTTTTCTGCTTTTCTCAGATGATTGGCTGTTTGTTCTAAATCTGTTTTTAAATCCTAATAGCAAAAATGTTCAAGGAGTCTGGTTAAGATTGAATCTGAAGAAGACCAGACCCAATTTTTTGTATCAAATATTACATTTTTGGGATCTCATCGGAACCTTTGGTCTTGTTTTTTTATGGCATTTGCCCTTCGGCCAAGTGCCATATAGCAGTCGCAATATCTGTCCGTCCGTCTGTCTGTCGGTCATGGTTTTTGCTAAGTTGTAATCCCATACAACATAGTGGACATCCCGTGACGAAGGCGCGAACCAGAGCAAAATAACACGAGGGAGTAGCGCCAAACCCTATGCTTTCCAATTCCATGCTTTGCAAATGGGGCATAGCCGTAGCGCCGCCCACTAAGCTTGCTGCATGTAAAGCGAGACAAACTTGCGGGTTTAGAAATTTCTAGTAGGCTAAAGCAGAAGTGCGGTCTACACACACCGAAGAAACAGGAGAGGCATTATAATATTTTTTGCTGTGTTCAGAATATGAAATTATCGGAGCTAGCGCTGGTGCACGAATGCATGAGTTTCTGTATGGACGTTCTCTATCGCTAGTTGTGCGAGTATCGCTGCCATTCGAGTGTGTGTGTCAGTTTTGTCAAGTCTTGGCGCTACTCCGCTAGTGTTATTTTGCTCTGGCGCGAACTGAGTTTAAATGGCCACCTGCGATTGCGAACTTTCCCGCCAAGAGTCTGGCGCGCTTCAACCAAAATCGTTTCTATTCCCATGGAAGCTTACGAAGACTTCGATAGGAAGCGCTCTACAGAGCCTCGTTTTTGTTGCATGCTGCAGGTCCACTTCTCGGCCGATTCCGGACTGATTCTTTCTACATCCGTTTTTGCACTGCAGCACTTCCGAGGAAGACGGCAGCGCTTCTCGAGAATCGCGGACTTGCTCACCGACCAAGTCCGTGCTTCCCTGCAAGATGCTGCAGCGCTGCCGCTTCAACCAAGAAGAAAGTGAATCCAAAAACGCATATTGTGCAAAAGCAAAGAAGTGCTGCAGCAGCGATGCGGCAGCGCTATTGTAACAAAAACGAGGCTCAGTAATGGCATGGTAAGACCCGGAAAAATTTAAAATGAATATGGGGCATGGGTAAGAAAACATCCTCATCTCTTTTCTTTGTTTTGGATGTTAAATTGCCAGGAATGTCTGCACCAGCTGTATACAGCAATAGCAAAGCCTCGCTTTTATTGCACGCTGCAGGCCCACTCTCGGCTGCTTCCGGGCTGATTCTTTCTATGTTCATTTTTGAACTGCTGTGCTTACGAGGAAGATGGTAGCGCTTCTCAAGAATTGTGGGCTTGCTTGCCGACCAAGTCCGTTTTGGCAAGGTCCTGCATCAGTTAGAAGAAATTGTGCAGTCAGTGAATCCAGAAAAGCATCTTGTGCTAAAGCAAAGAAGTGCTGCTGATGCTAAGCGGCAGGCCGGCAGCACTGTTGCATCAAAAACGAGGCTCAGAGCCAGGAGTGCCACATATAGGGAAGGTAAGGGGGGATGTCCCCCTAGTGTTGTCGGCAATCAGTAAAAAGTAGCTGAGTTGGCGTGAAGCATCGCAATTTTGGCTAGTAACGCCTCTGCTCAGAGCTACGAAGGACAACTTGCTTCGTTCACTTTTCCACACATAGGGTGGAAGTAAGTACTAGTTCTCCTATTTCTTCTACCAATACCTAAGCCTCATTTTTGTTGGAAGCGCTGCAATTCAAAAACGGATGTAGAAAGAATCAGTCCGGAATCGGCCGAGAAGTGGACCTGCAGCATGCAACAAAAATGAGGCTCTAGTGTCGATGCCTTGAATGGGCAGTAAGGGTCGGGCGCTCACAGGCTGGGATTCTTGCCCAAATTTCTTGCACCATCATCAGTTGCATAAAGGGTTTATGGTGTGGCTGAGGACTTAGAAGCCTTGGCACAGCGGTTTGTGCTGCGCCTCAGATCATACAAGTGTAGCCATGAAATCCTAAAACATGATGACCGGTCTTTTGTCATATGTGTGACAGGCAGGGGCGTCACTATGGTGGGGGAGGGGAGTTTCTTTTGACACTCATCGGTCGACTCGGTGGCACATCGGGTTCTTTTACACGCAAGAAATCAAATTCTGCATACTTTTGTCGGGCAAAACACAGAAGAAATAAAATTTTTGCATGCTTTTGCAGGGCGTCTGTCGACTCGTAGGCAAATCAGGTTCTTTGCGGACTCTGGAAGCTCAAGTCTAGTCGGCACATCAGGTTATTTTTATACGGAAGAAATCAAATTCTCTAAAGGTTTATTGGGTGCGTCCTAAAGTTTTGTCGGCACATCAGCTTCTATTTATATATAATAAATTTAAGTTCTTTACTGTTTTGTCGGGCAAAACACAGAATCGAGTTCTCAATGATTTTGCAGGGCGTCAGTATTCTTGTCGGTACATCGGGTTATTTTTGTACGTAAGAAATTAAATTTTGCAAATATTTTGTCGGCCGCACTTGGAAAGCTTAAGTCTCGTCGGCAGATCGTGATCTTATTACAGGTAATAAACCGAATTCAGTAAACTTTTGTAGAGCCAGTCCCGAACGTTTATGTCTCGTTGGCAAATCGATTTTCCTACACATAAGAAATCAAATGACTGCAAAGCTTTGTCGGACGAAGACCGAAAATTCGTCGCTTAATCTGGCTATTTTGCAACTACTTCTTTTGTAATAAATTTGGAACAAATATACTTTGTGCCTACTTTACTGTGGGTGGCCAGTACTTTTTTGGCGGAAAGATCTGTGATTTCACAGGAAGCCTTACTTTTATTTGGGATCGCAAAAAGCCGCTCTGCTTATTAGCGTTTCCACAAGTAGTACCGTATTCTCTGTTCGGAAGAACGCTGTTTCATTTCGTTGGCGTTTTAGTCTTGAAATTCTTAGGGGTTTGGAACACATCAAAAGCTAGAACTTGCATGGTAGGTATAGATTAATTTTTCCCAGAAGAAAGGCAGATTAAAAAAAATTGGCCTGCGGAGCTTAGTTAACTTGTTCTGGGTATAGGCACTGGGAGCTTCGCTTTTTAGTGAAAGAGCCGAACCATTGAATTTAAATATACGAATTTTAAAGGAATAATCTCAACTGACTGATGCATAACATGGCAGGGATGATCATGGTGTGGAACATTTGGTCCATGAGTGTAAGGAACTAAGTGAATGGAGAGGGGAGGTGGATGGATAGCATGTATTTAATAAAGGATGGATGGATGAATGATCTGTGACTGTGAATGATTTGGGATGTTACTTCATGTTTGTGATGTATCCTAGACTTCTGCCTAGGCAGCTGCCTCAGTGCCCTGTATCGACAGGGTCCTCACCAGGGCTGGAGTCGTAACTAAAAGGTAATGTGTAAAAAAGTATAATTAGTACTTTTTTTATTTTATTGCTAAGCTACTTTTCTATTTTCTAAACTCACAATAGGATATGTTAAGAAAAAGCAAAAGTTTGTCTTTTCCTACATTGTCAAATATGGGTCCATCTCATGTTAATTGCCTAGTGGCCCTGTATCATGTATTTCCGGGCCTGATCCTAGAACAGCCTGGGGGGCGGTGGTAAGTGACGTCCTAGTCGTGCCCCTGGGGGGCTGGTAGTTATGCTTGGCACTTTTTGGCTTTTGCTTTTGCTTTTTTGGTGTTTTCTTTGCCTTGGTTTGCTTGCATTTGTATCATGGTTTGCACTAAGCTTTAGCACCCTGGATAGGAACGTGAAGTATCCAACGACCCAGGGCAGCCTTGCATAAGGGTGTTAATGCCGATGAATGCCACTCTCAGACCGCTAACCTAAACCTAACCCCCTTCGGCAGGGGCTAGAGGCCAGGCTGCTAGCTAGGGCCTAGGGCAGCTGTTGGTGGCTGGATGTGGTCCATGGTCTGGACCTCTTGAGTTGAAGTCATCAGTGATGGAAACAGATGCCTGCAAGGTTATTTCAATCCAAGGCAATGAGGCTTTGTCAGCTGAAAATAGCTTTAATGCCTTTAAGCCCTCTCAGATGATCCAAGGCAAAGTAGAATCCAAAGAGTCAACTGATTGACAAGATTGAGCTGGAATCCAGCAAACTGCCAAGAAAATTGTCCTAAAGATGCAGGAAGATCCCGCAAATCAAGCAAAAAAGAATTTGAGGGGAAATCATGTTTTTTTCAGAAATTGTATTGAGAGTTATGGTTCACCATCAATTGTATTTAGACTGATCAGTTGTATAATGGGGGATTGAGACAATGGGCCATTTGTGGCCTGAATTTCGGCCAGAGTTTTTGGCCTACCCCACATAATAATAATAATAATGGAACAGCCTTCTTAGAGTATTAAAGAGGATTGTGGATTTTTTTGCATCCAACTCTGTTCTGTCCTATGTGGGCTAAGGATCAGATCTCCCATCTTTTCCAGAACTACGTAGAAAATCATCTCTTTCAATCCAGACAAGGATACTTGCCTCGGATAATCAGCTCCTTCTGGTGCTTTCATGGCCACTTTTTCACATGCCTCTGCCGCTTTTGGTGGACCTGGTCTGGCGAGATTTACACTCAACAAACTTGATGCTCAAGCACCATTTTGTTGCTTGTGTTTTTTGCCCTTTTTGGGATCCCAAAACGTAAGTGGAGGGATACTTATGACATCGCAAAAGTTGCCCGTCCGTCCGTCCGTCTGTCGTCCGTCCGTCTGTAAGCACGATAACTCTCGGGAATGAGATATTTTGATGAAAATTGGTGTGAGGATTCTTTGGGTCAAGAGTAAGATCGAGTTTGTAGATGGGCTTCGTAGCCGTATATTTAGGGGTAGGTGAGGGGGTTTCAGATTAAGTGGCAAAAAAAAATATTTTTTAAAAGCTATTGAGATAGTTGATTTAGGGGTAAGGAGACATGCTGAATCCGAATATGAATATGAAAGTTATTTTCTTGCCGGACAAGTAGTTCACCCGGAATCCGGCGAAAACCGGACACAAAATTTGCAGACCAATTTTCGGCTATAGCAGTCCCTACCCCTTTATTCTCAAACCTGTATAGCTCTGCGCGTTGGATGACGACATTCATTTGTTTGTACTACGGACGTCGGAGAGATCTAGTGTAATCGAAGGTCGAAGGGGCTGATATATAATGTTCAAACGAGGAAATATGTTGTTCAAGCGAGGATGTTGTTCAATGAGGATATACTGGTAAAGTACAGGTCAAGTTCGTAGATGGATCCTTTAGTCCTATCTTTAGAGGCAGAGGGGGGGGGGGGGGGGGTGTAAGGAGGTCCGCTGAATCCATATCTGAACTTAGTTTTCTTGCTGGACAAATGGTTGTTTCTGAAATCGATTAGAGATTCGGTATCGGGGCAAGGAGACATGCTGAATCCATTTTTGAACTTTATTTTAACAGTAAAAATATTCAAGGAATCTGACGAAGACATGACCCAATTGTCTGAATCAAATGTTAGATTTTTTTGATCCCATCGAAGCCTTTGGTCTTGTTGGTATTGATTTATATGTTGTTGTTGTGTTTTCTATGGCACTTGCCCTTCGGCCGGAATCCGCTCTTCGGCCGGAATCCGCTTTTCGGCCGGAATCCGCTCTTCGGCCATATAGCGATTGCAGTTTCTGTCCGTCCGTCGGTCTGTCGGTCGGTCGGTCCGGGTTTTGCCAGTTCGGGCAGTTCCACATAAGCTAGGACGATGAAACTTGGCAGGCAAATCAGGGACCGAAAAAGACTAACTTGGTCGACAGTCATTTCCTCGATCCGACCATCATGGGGGGGGGGGGAGTGGCGGGAATCCAGAATCTTGATGTATCTATAACTTTTGAACGGGCGATCGGGTCTTAACGAAACTTGATATTTGGAAAAAGTCTTGGGAAACGCTTGGAGTGGAGGGGTTGGGATGAAACTTGGTGGGAAGAGCAAGCATAAGTCCTAGATAGATCATTGACATAAGCGAACCGAATTCGGGCACTGTAGGGGGAGTTGGGGGGGGGATTCAGATGATCCAGCGAGTTTGGTACTTTCCGCTGTAGGCTACCAGGATGATGAAACTCGGCAGGAATATGAGGGATCCGAATAGACCGTATTGAGAATAGTCGTTTGCACGATCCGAACACCGTGGGGGGGGGGGGTGAAGGGATGGGGAATCCGGAATCTAGTGGCATTTTTAACTTTCGAACGGACGGCCGGATTTGAATGAAACTTGGCAAGTAGAAAGAGCTATTGCCTCCGATGTTCCGTGTCAAGTCCGGACTGGAACCGATACTTGGGGGGTGGGGGGGAGTTGGAAGGGGGCACCGGATATTTTTGTCAAGCGCTTTGCGTCGGGGGATCGGGATGGAATTTGGTGGGAAGAACAAGCATACGCATTAAATACGTTCTTGACAGAACCAGATCGTATCGGGGCTCTTTGGGGGGGAGTTGGAGGGGCACTCACCGAATGCCGTTGATCGCGAGTTAGGATACTTCTATATGTGCTAAGGACGATAAAACTTGGCAGGCATGTTAGTGACCCGACCAAAGAGACTTAAGGAACCCACACAATGCCCAAGGAATACTTCCGCTCCTGGATCCGACCATTTTTCGAGGAGTTGAGGTAGGGGGAATCCAGAAATTACTGACTTCCGTATTTTGCGAACAAATTGTCCGATTCAAGTGAAACTTTATGGGTGATAAGAACTGATGACCACATTGGATGGGCTGAATGGGATGCAAGTTATACAGTACCAAATTTATGCGGCCTAGATTTGTCATTTGGTGTCCGAACCGGATCCTACCAAGGTAGGAGGAGGATGAAGCGCGAACCGGAAATTTGCAGATATGCTCTGATTCGAGTTAAACTTGATGGACGGGAAGAGGAGATCTTTGAGATGTGAAGTTTATTTATTCGGCCACAGTGGGGGGCGTTGGAGGGGGAGTCCCGGAAATTTTGTGGCTCGCGTAGGGGTTGAACGAGTGGAGTGAATTGAATGAAACTTGGAAAGTAGAGAGATCGTATGCCTAGATGACATATTTTAGGGTCGGACCGGATCCAATCAAGGTGGGGATCAGAGGGGTACGGGAATTTCCGGAAAAATGCTCAGATTTGCTTTCTCGTTTCTCACAGCACCTATTCGTAACAAGTGCCATATGAGCTCGTAGCTCTTGTGGTAGGTTTGCGAGTGGCCAAAGTTGGTCCTTAGTTCAATGAATAAGGTAAAAATATTTCGAACACAGCAAAACAAAGGTACGCCACCCCCCTGTTTCCTCGATGTGTGCAGAGCGCATCTTAGGTGTACTAGAATTTTTGAGACCCGCAAGTTTGTTCCGCTTTGAATGTCGCGAGCGTAGTGGGGTGCACTACGCCGAAGGCATTTTTCCACTGCATGGAAAGCACAGGTCTTGGCGCTACTCCCTAGTGTTATTTTGCTCTGGGACAGGAACACCGTTTACAGGATGTGATATGCGGACACTCCAACCTTGGACTAGGATGCCCTGACGCCGAAGCAACCTTCATCGATGGAAACAGTGGGCAGCAGGAGGGCAATACATTCTTGATAGTTTCATTTTTGCAGATACCTCGGTATTTGATACCATTGTCTAAAGTCGTATTGGCAGTTATCGTGGCATCTGAAACCACGGTCAAAAGACGATACCGTGGTAACTGATCGGGGGTTTGAAAAATTCATTTCACTTTCATCATCATTAACACAAGAGTCTAGTTTTTGTCAAATTGGTGGGGAAGAGTTTATGTCACTCTAGATGTTAGTGGATATTAGTATTTATTTTTGGATTTTGGATGATTGGAGCAATTGCCGTTTTTGAAGATCCAGTTACAGTGGTAACAGATATCATGGCGTCTGCAAAAACGCAGCTAATGTCATTTTGGGGGCCCAAGCCTTATTCAGTGGTATAACTGTATTAGCAGATACAACGTTGGAGCTTGGTTGGACTACTTCTTGCTGATATAGAAGCACCCTTCGTTGAATGAAACAGTGGGTAGGCTACTACGTTATGAGTGTCATATTGGGGGCCCAAGGCTTATCCAGTGTTATGACTGCATGAGGCGGTCGAACTTTAGACCTTGGTTGGACTATAGTGTTCTGACACAGAATCACCCTTCATCGATTAAAACCAAGCCAGCCCAAGCCCTGTCCAGTGTTACTACTAGAGTCGTTGAACGTTGAATTAGGATGTCTCCACTTGGACCAGTATCCCAAAAGTCATGTCAAATGCGAGAACAACCGATCTTGCTTGAATTGGACCTGAAAATTTAGATAAAAGTGCTTGAATTGAATTTGGTATTTGCTTAGAGGCGAGAGTTTTAAATTTTGAGACACTGATAAAAAAAAAAAAAAATCAAGTGTCTGTTGTGCTTTCAATTTTTCTACGTTAATTTCAACTTCATTTGCTTTAAACTTATTTCAGGATTGGACAGGAGAGCTGATTTTCTACGATCAACCTGATGTCACAGGCCCTAAAGCGTCTACCTACAGCAAACCCTTGACAACTGACCCTGACAGTTTACGAACTACGTTACAGATGTCTCTAGGAGCTATAGGAAGTGTTTTCAGAGAAAGACTCCTGTATGTTGTAGGACAGATGAGAGTTCATCTTGATAAAATGGAAGTTCTGGAAGGATATTACATGGAGCTTGAGGTAAGCTTAGTTTAGCTACATTAGTATCTGAGGCAGGACGAATTTTCTATTCAGATTCTGGTGTCTGCATACAGTTTATATGAATTCTAGAATACTTGTAATAATACGATGAATTTGAGAATATTGGTTTAGATGTTCTATCCGACATTGAAAAACCTGTAGATTCTTACTTCCCCCTGTCTATAAAAGGGTCCCTTACCCCCCCCCCCCCCCTTGTTTTTGCGACGGGTATTCAGTTCATGTCTAAATATGTTTTTAATTTTTGTTTCAGATGCTTTTTCGGCTGTTTTTATGGCACTTGCCCTTCCGCCAAGTGCCATATAGCGATCGCAATTTCTGTCCGTCCTTCGTCGGTCGGTCTGTCCAGGTTTTGCTAGTTCCGGCACTTCCACATAAGCTAGGAAGATGAAACTTGACAGGTATATCAGGGACCCCAAATTACTAAGTTGGAAATAGTCACTTCCCCGACCCGAGCATTGTGGGGTGGGGGGAGGAGTGGAAGGAGGGGGAATCCGGAATCTTGAGGTATTTATAACTTTTGAACGGGTGATCGGATCTTAATGAAACTTGGTATTTGGAAAGATCTCGTGCCTTAGATTGCCAACTTGGACCGGATCCGGTGACTTTTGTGGGGAGCTGGAGGGGGCAACCGGAAATATGGGGAAACGCTATGAGCGGAGGGATCGGGATGAAACTTGGTGGGAAGACACCAAGCAAACACTAGATAAATCATTGACATAACCGAACCGGATTCCGGCACAGTGTGGGTATTTGGGGGGGGGGGGGTCGGAATACTGGTTCAAGGTTTTTTTTATTCTTACTATAACTGATACACAAACATTTATAATACGATAAAATCTGATAAAAACGACCAAAATCTGTGAGCAGTGAGTTTGACGTGAGAACAGTCGTTTCCGATCCGACAATCGTGGGGCAGAGGAGGGAGGGAAATACAGAACCTTGAGGAAAGCGTAACTTTCGAACGGGGCATCGGATCTGATTGAAACTTGACAGTTGGAAATAGCTCCTGTCTCGGATGTTCATTCCGTGTCAAGGGAAGGGAAACGGAATTCTCGGCATAGGCGGGAATGGAGGGATCGGAATGAAACTTCGTGAGAAGAACAAGCACACGTTCTGAACACATTTCTGATAGAAACGGTGGTGGGGCTATTTCCAGATGCACTAGTACGATGAAATTCGGCATGTGTGTTAGGGAACCAATCAGATTAACTTGGAAGCATTCATTTCCCTGATCCAGCCTTATTGGGGGGAGTGGATGGAAGTGGAATCCGGAATGTTGTGTCATGTATTACTTCGAACGGTTGGTTGAATCCGAAGGAAACTTGATAATTGACAAGAGTCGAACGATACACTTTCATAATTTTATTTTGGCCATCTCCAGTACTTAATATGATTCCTAGTACTTAAGCACCAACCTTAACCACAAAGTGTAAAAAATACTTAAGTAAGCGGTACATTCTTAAGATCTCCAAGGGCCCACGATCATTTGTGCCCCACTGCTTTTGCTTAGAAAATGGATTCCTAACCCCTTTAAAATGTACTTTGTAACCGCAAAGTGCATTACATATTTTTGACTAAATCAAAGATTTTCATGATTCCAAAAGGCCAATAATCATTTGTGTCTCAAGACAGCGCAAATCTTAACTGATACCCTTAGCTACAAAAGCTTGCAAGTGCCATATGAGCTAACAGCTCTGGTTTTATTTTACAATCTGTCTTTCCTGTCTTTGGCAACGTGAAATGGATATGAACAGTTGGTTAATGACCTATCGAATGGCCTGATAATACACATCCTCCCCGCTCTCTGTACATTCCCATTGTGATTTCAAGAGATGCTTATTTACCCCATATCAATTAATATTATTGCTGCTGCACCTAACGGCTGGCACGCGACCGGTAAATTCGGGTAATTTTAAACGCTACCGCTTTCACGAGGGGTTGAACAGGTGTAACATTTAAGAGGGTTATATTGATATGAATGAGTGTTAATTGAGGGAGTGGGTAACACTGTTTTAAGGTGTAGGACTTGTACACATTTCGCCCGGTTGTTCTCTTTGCCTTTAATATGTTGAATAATGTTACTAGAAAAGGTTGGTTGCAGTTACCATGATAGATCCAGGATGTCTGGGACAAAGACCATACACAAATTGGAAAACAAAATACCTATTAGTCTACAACTGTAATCTTGGTTTCTGCCTGTTTGTGCTATTTTTTTTTTTTCTGGAAATGCCAACTAGACACTCAACCCACGGGCGCTCAGTTTACCGCGGTACTAGAAGCTTTTGTTCCTTCAGCCCAAGCTGACTGCGAATCATATTTGACGGGGCAAAACGGATAAGTCAGCTACATTTTATTCGAGCTATATTTCGTCCCTTCTTGGCAAGGGTCCTCTTCAGGCTCAAGCCGAAGTTTATTTTTTAGAAGTTTATTTTCCAGCTTGAGCGGCTTGAGCCTGAAGAGGACCCTTGCCAAGAAGGGCCGAAATATAGCTCGAATAAAATGTAGCTGACTTATCCGTTTTGCCCCGTCAAATATAGAAGCTTTTCACTATCGTATTTTGTTGATGATTGCGAGACACCTTAGAGGATACTGAAAATTTGGGTGATTGTTGAAATTGAAATTACATAGAAATCTAAAAACAAACAAATAGTAAACAACACCCAAATTTTAGCTTTTTTTTTTTATTCATATACCAACTAAATGCTTTCCTTTTGTTTGATTTTCGTGTTAAAATCTGTAATTGAGCTTACCCATGAGGGCGCGTCACTACATAATTATTATCACTACACTGTCACTACATAATTGTAATTATTATAATCATCGCGTCACTACATAATTATTATATTACCAGGTCCTGGTTTCAACTAGGAACTTAGATGGGATGATCTAGACATTCAAATGCTAGATTACACACAATTTAAATTTTTGAACTTTTTCTACGAATGTCCCGCTCGTTGCTTTATTTTATTAAAAGACCAATCCACTAAATTTGTAAACATTCTTATTTTGGCCTCCTCTAGCTTTAAGCTATTTGGAATTAAAGTTGATTGATTAGTTAATTGAAAAGTGGCACTGATCGAAAGTTAGTAATGTCCTCATGTCACGCGTGAAGCTCGAATGTTATAACATAATAGTATTCATAGAAAAGAATACATATCAATAGCCTACTGTAACAAGACTGTCGGACTGTCAGTAGAACTTCGATACATTTTTATGTTGGAATCGTAGGCAAATCTAATGTTTTTCGTCTCGATTTGTCACTCCACAGGTGTAATAGCTGATACCTCCCACCTGCATACGCCACTTCTGGTCTGCCGTATGGTGCAGGGATTAATAAAAATCAGTTTAGAAATGGAACAGGGAATACCAACAGACTCTGAGTGTGACACTAGCCGGGAAAGCCTACAGCCAACTCAGTTAGGGATTGAAAATCCGCTTCGATTAGCCCTACAGACCCTGCATGAGGATTATGAGAAATTGAGTGAATCCTGTGAGGGGGTAGGATACAATAGTGGATTTAAGTACGAGAATCAGGTGGCCTACGAATCGGGGTACATCGCTACCCCCCTTGAGCAAGGTATGTTTCTTTAGAGGCAAATGGCCTATTTTTTAACATTGTACTATTATTATTATTATGTTCAATCAATCAGTTTTATTTTCAACCCTAATAGCACTAGGCTAACACGGGCGGGAATTGGAATAAACATAAAAATTTTATGTTTTAGATACTCGATCTTGTTCGCGTTGGGTGACGCTTCTCCTATAGGCCTGTGAGTTCTTGGAGAGGATCCTTAGTTTTGCAGCAAGTATGTGTAAGTTTATCAGTCGTTGGCTTCAAACTTTTCTCCTAGTTACGAGCAGTTAGCATGTCTACATGATTCGCTGTCCGCTTCCGACCA
Source organism: Branchinecta sandiegonensis (assembly GCA_030848855.1). Taxonomy (NCBI): domain Eukaryota; kingdom Metazoa; phylum Arthropoda; class Branchiopoda; order Anostraca; family Branchinectidae; genus Branchinecta; species Branchinecta sandiegonensis. Next base: position 15,415,677 of record JAUPMV010000008.1, on the reverse strand, counting down.
TTCACGTGGGGTGGGTTTGGGGTGGGGGTGAAGGGGAGATCCGGAACCTTGTATGGCACATAAGTTGTGAATTTGCGAACGGTTAATCAGGTCCTGGTAGAATTCGATAGGTGGTAACTGTACATGTCTGAATATGCCGTTTATATGTCGGAACACGAACCGGTCATGGTGGTGGAGGGGATGTTGGGAGACGCGTAAGTATCCGATAAAGGGATGAGATGAATCTCGGTGGGCAAAAACTCCATGTCCCTACATGTGTGTTTCACTCCCCCGTGGATCGACCAGTCAGTGTGGTTCAGATTTAGTAAAGCGCCTGAACTCAACTAAACCAAAATTTTCTACAGAACCAGAATCATCGTCCCGTGAAGTTGCGTGGCCTCACCGACATCAACACTTCGGCGCTGTGTGTTTCTGCGAAAGTCAATCCGCCCACGAAGACTTCCAACACCAAACTTCCGAAGTACCTTACTACCAACCCGAGTCATACGACGAGTTTATTCCTCGACCAGTCGCAGCTCATTTCGGCCCTCTTACGGTTGACCCCGCTTATAGAGCTGATAGCTATCTTCACAATCATATGGTGGAAATTCACAGGATACCTAATAGGCGATTCGGTAATTTTGGTCTACCGCGGGCGAATTCTGCAGAGAAAGGTGAGAATTTTTTTTTTTCAACTTTTATTTTCTGCCATTTGTCTGGGTCCTGCTGGCAAAGAAATCAATGTACAAATACTTTGCTGTAAAAATAGATAGGCCTAGAAAAATTACCATTGTTCAGTTACGCTTTTAAGATTCTAGTCGTATTGTTGTTTTGAGTTTTCGAGTGAATTCGTCTGCGGGACAAGGCGACGCGTTTTATTCCCTCATAAACCGTAGTTTCTGCCATTGTCTTTTTCTCACAAAGCTCTGTTCCCCTCTAAAATCGAATGCTAAAGTATTTTGCGGTAAAAAGAGACAGGTCTAGAAAAAATACCATTTATTTTTGTTTGTTATTGTAATTTTTTTAACTTTTAAATCAAAACAGGGATCCTGCCTCAGAACAGGGATCCTGACTTTTCTTTTTTCAGTGTGGATTGCGGCTGCTTACGCGGGCGTGGTTAAAGAACAGTCTTAGTGTCGGTCTTACTTTAGACAGCCGGCGTTTCCGATTTAGATATTGCCAGACGGAAAGGACGACGAAATCTTGTTATTAGAATCAACTACAAAAAAATTATAGAACAACGCAACTGCGAACTTAGTCATTATTGACAAACCTCATACAAGCAGCAACCGAAATTAACTTCAGGAATTTTTTTTTGCAATTCACGCCGCGTTTCAAATTTTAAACTGGCTTTTCAGTTCATTTCTTTATTGTTCGCTACTTTTGTAGCACTAGTAGCCTTCGGTTCAAGTGCCATATTGCGGTCGTTAATGTCTGTCGGCCAATACCTCTGCCCCAAATTTAGCTAGTCCAGGCACTTTCAGAAAAGCCATGCTGATGTAACTTGGCACGGCTCCGGTCACCGGTGAGGGGTGGAGGGGGAACCCGGGACCTTGTGACACGCGTAAGTTGCGAACGGGTGATCCGATTGGAGTGAAACTTTGATGGGTGGTAAGAATAGATGCCTTAGTGATACAAAGATCGTGTGCCCTAGATTTGCTATTTTGGTTCTTCGTTGTACCCGACATCGGTGGGGGAGTTGAAGGGGGGGGGGGGTACTGAAGCGCTCATAGGAAGTAAACGGATGGAGCGATCGAGATGATTCTTCGGTGGTACAAAGTTCGTATGGCGGATATCTTCCGAAAACTCTCAAGTTTGAGTGAAGCTTGAGAGGTTGTAAGAGAATAATAGGCTATAGTTGCACCATTTCTATGTCGAAAGGCCTCCGGTCACGGTGGAGGGGTGTAGACGGGCGGCGGAAATATTGCTACTCCTTTGGAACTTAAGGCATCCTTGACACGGTTGGGGGGGGGGGAATTTGGAGCGCATTAGAGAGCCCCAGTGCGCAAGTGCGCAACATGTTAAAGAAATAAAACTGCCGGGTGTACACATCACGAATGATATGAAGTGGGAAAAGCACGTAGATTCCATTTTAAAGAAGGCCAATATGGGCCTTCGGGGACTCAAACTTCTTTCTCGTCATGGTGTCCCTTCCGAACATCAATTGCGTATTTATTTTTCGTTGATTCGCCCAGTCCTAGAATACTGCTGTCCTGTATGGCATTTTGGTACGACTCGCCAGCAATCGGATGCTCTAGAGAGGATACAATACCGAGCTCTCCTAATAACGGATAAATCTCTGAAAGTCCCTTATATTTATTTTCTGAAAAAATTTAATCTGACAACCCTGTCTCACCGTCGCGAAAATTTGTGCTTAAAGTTTGGAGGGAATACTCTACTGAACCCAGTCCTTCGCGACATCCTGCCCCCCAACTTTACAACAGAAAGAGAGAGGCCTCAAAGACAAGCTTCCGAACCAGTCCTCACCCTTCAACCAGTGTTTTGCCGACCCGTGAGATACAAGAATAGCTTTGTCCCCTCCTTTGTTACCCTACGTAACAGAAATTAGTAGGTTATTATTTTACCCCTCGTTGTCTATTTCCCCAATCGTTACTTTTTATATTGTTTGTTCTCAGTATTTTATATGAAATTCGACCACTTTCTAGTATATGTTGACAATTTTGGTTAGTTTTTAATGTATGTTAACTTTACCACCTGCTATTCGGCTAGTCCGTAATTGGTGTTGAAATAAAACTGAATTGAATTGAACTGAGAGCAAACAGGTGGAAGGACTGGAAAGAAACGGATGATACAAAGCTCATGCGCCTTAGATGTGTATTTTGGAGCCCGGGCTAGATCCGACCTTGGCGGGTGTAAGTTCGAAGTCCAAACGGATCCGATTTGAGAGAAACTTGATGGACAGGAGTAGATTCCTTAGATATGCCATCCGTGGGCCAGAACTGCAAACAGTCACGGTGGGGAAGTTGGAGGTTGCTACCGGACGTTTCCCAGAAATTTATGGTAGGACATAAGCCATCTGTGTGTCATCTGTGGCGTTCTGACTGCATCTTACCACAGTGGAGGAGTTGGGGGGGGGGGGGAATATTTGTTTATACTTATAGAGCCCCACTGTCGGGGCAATTGGGACAAACTTTGGACGTTTTCAAAGATTGTATGGGCTAGACGTGAAATTTTGAGGTCAGGATCGCATTCGACCTCGATCGGCACAGTTCGATTGGGGTCCCGAAATTTCCCGGAAACGCGTGATCGTGAAGCTTGATGGGTGGTCCAGCAGCTGCCATATTTGCCACATTTCTAGGTCCGAACCGGATCCGGCGTCAGCGGTGGGGAATTGGAAGGAGAGAGGAATTTCGTGTCGTCCTGATTTACTATCTTGTACCACCTACTTGTAGGAAGTTCCATATGAGCTCGTAATGCATCATAAACATATAAAAAAAAATCCAAACCTGATGGGGTTGACAATGCGACCACAATTTGAGGTATCGCAAATGAGGAGTAGAGTTGGTTGGGTGAACCGATGTAGAGTAACTGGGCCCTACTTAAACAGATACATTCGCATTTTGTATCATAAAGTATTGTACGTATCCATAGTGGAGCGCATGTCGTCCGTGTTTTGTTTTATTCTTGCCACGACGTCAAAACAAAAGCAATACAACGCATACCAAATACAATAGAAACCTATCTTACAAGCTTACGTGTCAATCAATCAATTCTTTTTAATGCACTAGAGAACATGTGCATGCTACGCCGAGAGTTAGTATTTAGGAAAGGAAAATTATTATACTGTGCAATTACATTATTACCCGAATTCGTTCTCCGTCACTGAAATCTTGTCAATCCAACAAGATATCTTCCTCTTACAGTTTGTAATTCTTGATCTAAAAGCATTCTTCAGGAACTTCTTCTTTTCTTCAGATCCTAATGATCTCTTATGACACTGTAGCGCAACTAGCGCAAGTCAACCCAGACAGCTAAAGTACATTCTGCTACAAGAAGCTTGTCGTCAAAGACGTCATACAATGCAAGCAGCATTAGGGTGGCATAATTGACCGGAAGAAGTGGGCGTGGCCAAGTTTGTACACTGAAGTCACTGCGAGGAAAACAAGCCATTCGATACTTGCGTCACCCTGGGGGAATGTTTCTAAACCAAATTTTACAGGAGGGATACGATAACTACAACAGTATCACATCCAGCTTTGACTTTTCGTCCTGAGTTTAGCAGTAGCACAAATAAAGACTGGTCAGTAATATGTGTTGAACAAAACATTGCGTCAATATGCCTATATCTGCCTTACGCATTACAGAAGTAACACATTACCCTACCGGTTGACAGCATTCAAAGTTACTGAGCTCGACATGTCCCATATCAAAATGCTAAAACCCGATCAGGGTTTCCCGGCCGGATTTCCTGCACTTTCATCATCAAGTTGAGAAATCTCAACTTTTCCATATGGAAGTGATGATGGTTGCGAAAACTCGGTCAGGAATTCCAGACCAGAGAGCAACCCGACCCTGATCGTGCGTCAAAGGCATCAGGTAGGATCCAAAACGTCTAGACCGTCAGAAACGCGAATGGCCTAAATCAGAGCCATCTGAAGTTTTTTTTTTTTTGGAAACATCATATAAGTGAACTCAAAAGGGGGCCACAAGGTCATACGTTTGGATTTCCTCAGCTGAATGTCTGAAGCTACATAATACACAATTGCCTACATAATTTCCACTCATTTCTGGCATCAAAGCAGAGTCAAATGTGGTAGATCCACGTGAGAAGCGATAAATGCAGCTCCATCACTGGCAAGAGTCATTTCGAAGTCGAATAATAAACCTAGATTCAAACTACCGGGACCCTACGACTGCACCAGACCTGCAACAGATCGCCGGCTCCCCGCCACTCCCGATACAGAAAGAAGCGGCGCTATAAACATATGATAAAATTCCCAGAATGTTACGATGTCCGCGACTGGTCGGAAGAAAGGTGGAAGGGGAGGGACAAGGAAGAAAGGGGATCCCGATTGATCGTTGATGTCTGTTTTCATGTTTGACAGTTATAACCAGTAGGATTAGCAACCCCAGGTGATCCAATTCGGTCTAGGTTTCGTTTCATTTCGGGTTCTCAGCTATTCGGTCAATATCGTTCATGATTATCCTGCGCGCGAACACTCAATTCGAAGTCGTTCTTTGACTGAATTATTGACAACTTTCCTAACCTCTCCCTCAACATCTGTTTCAGATCTCGGGAAGAAATTAGATAAAACAGTGCCGGGGTGTAGTTCAAGCTAGTACTGGTCAGCCAGAAAATAAGGTTAAACTCTTCTCTATATGCTCGGTAGACGTCAGGGGAAACCAAGGCAGAAGGGACAAACGCTACGGATAGCAGATACATAAGAAATGTGGAAATGAACGAGCATTTAAGGGGAACCAAGTTGATGCGCTTTTGACGTAGCGATGGTTCGGTGGCCTTTTGTACTGACGAATTGCTAACTACGTTCTTCCGCTTTCTCAGCCTCCAGATTATGAAACCATACATGAATACAAGGACAACAGTCACTGATAGGGAAAAAATGAACTGTGCAGCTGCGTAGGGGGTTGCCGTCTGGGCCTTCGTGCAAACTGTTACAAATCTGTTCTCAGGCTCCTTTGAATAATTGATCGAAAAGAAGAGAACAAAAGCAAATACGAAAATGATAGAATAATAAGTAATAATCTGAGGTCGGAAAGGTCGACGCGCTTTCCAAAGTGGAAAGACAACACTTAACAGCCGATCAATCATTACGAGAATAATTCCCATCCCAATCACATAGTTATTGAGCACCGTAACAAACATCAAATATGTACAGAGCTGGTAACTGGGCTGAACGGCAAATGACGTTGTATAAATAACTACAGACTGTCCGACTAACATGTGGACAAATCCACTGGCGCACTGGAGCCATGTGAGCATGTTGACACATGTTTGCTTGAACCTCAGCTGCTGAAATGTGTAGAGAAATGTTATGTTGAAGAAGAGCCCACAGAGAAAGGAGAAAAAGAATAGGAACTCCAGGCACAGACGAACATATGACTTTCCCGCTTGAAGTTCAGTAGCATTGTTCCATTCGGGATCCATTTGGCCAAGTCTGTGTTGCACACTGGTTCACCGCAGGAAAGCCCGTTTGTAGGGGAATCGATGGTGATTATTTCTAGCTTGAGCTTTCCAACTTCAACTGAACCAACTACGTACTCTGCCAGTAAGGGTTGATATTTACAATAGTCTTTCGTCGACTAGATGGTGTTGGATAAGAAAGTGCTCTTTTATTTCACAAGTTAGATCTCACTTAATTACCACCTTGTTTCTGTACTATTTTCGCAATTAAATGCAGAATTCCCTTTAGGTGGGTGGGCATACATGTCCAACTTGATCTACTTAATCCAGAAAGTAGGATCACTCCACTACCAAAGCGACTAGCCATCCAAACAAAGACTGAGCCCTAGCAGTAGAGCGCAGTGCTTTTGTACCTTAGTCTGGTCCCGTATGGTACTCATTCCAAGCGAAAAATTAAACCCAAGATTTCCAGCCCCGTTTCTGTTTAAGAAACCAGGATCCATAGTAACATACATTATATGAGAAAGAGACTGACGTTCGAGCTCATCCGACTACGCGGTTCTCGATTTGATCTGTCAGAGCTCTTCTTCTCGCATGCATCATTCTGATCATATGTCAAATCAGTTACTAGTTGGGTGGAATACTTGAGAGTAACTATGGATGCTGGTTTGTTAGACAGAAAGAGCTCTATTGAATCTTGGATTAAGATCTTTCGGTTGTCATGTCTTGTCTCGATCCAGCTTTTTGGGATCCCAAAACGTAAGTGGAGGGATACCTATGACATCGCAAAAGTTGTCCGTCCGTCCGTCTGTAAGCAGGATAACTCTCGAAGGGATTGAGATATTTTGATGAAACTTGGTGTGAGGATTGTTTGGGTCAAGAGTAAGGTCGAGTTCGTAGATGGGCTTTGTGGCCCTATATTTAGGGGTGGGGGAGGGGGTTTAAATTAAGGGGTAAGCAAAATATTTTTAAACAGCTAATGGGACAGTCGATTATGGGGTAAGAAGACATGCTGAACACGATGGTGGAAACCATTTTCTCGCCGGACAAGTAGTTCGCCCGGAATCCGGCCAAAACCGGAAAGTTTGTTACAAGTAAAAGTTTTATTTGAAGTTGATTGGATGCTCGATTTAGGGGTAAGAAGTCATGCTGAACACCATGGTGAAAATCATTTTCTCGCCGGGCAAGTATTTCGCCCGGAATCCGGCCAAAACCGGAAAATTGTTAAAAGTCATCGTAGTTGATTAGATATCCGATTTAGGGGTAAGAAGAGATGCTGAATCCGTGTATGACAGTCATTTTGTACCCGGGCATATAGTTCGCCCGGAATCCGGCTGGAGCCGGAAAATTTGTTTTAATTTAAATTTTAATCTGAAGTTGATTAGATTCTCGCGATACGGGGGAAAGAAGATACGCTGAGTTCGATTTTAGCTTCTTTTTTTTTGCCCGACAGGTAGTTCCGGAATTCGGGCGAAACTGGGAAATTCGCAGAAGTAAGGCAAGAAGTTTTCGTCCAAACAGATATGACTTATAGGGGTAAACACAAGCATGCTGAATCCATATCTGAACTTGGTTTTCTCAGATGATTAGCTTTTTGGCCTTAACCCTTTCGACCCTATTGCCGTCATTTGCCAACCCATTCTTTTCCGTTACGTAGCTGCCATCTGGCATTGATTTGAAAACTAGAGATCCCTGATTTGAAAACTAGAGGTCCTTACGGTTCGATCGAGGTATCGTTCATTCATTTAGTATAACAGCTTCATTTTTTGCCCGACAGGTAGTTCCGGAATTCGGGCGAAACTGGGAAATTCGCAGAAGTAAGGCAAGAAGTTTTCGTCCAAACAGATATGACTTATAGGGGTAAACACAAGCATGCTGAATCCATATCTGAACTTGGTTTTCTCAGATGATAAGCTTTTTGGCCTTAACCCTTTCGACCCTATTGCCGTCATTTGCCAACCCATTCTTTTCCGTTACGTAGCTGCCATCTGGCATTGATTTGAAAACTAGAGATCCCTGATTTGAAAACTAGAGGTCCTTACGGTTCGATCGAGGTATCGTTCATTCATTTAGTATAACAGCTTCAAGGGTAGGCAGAGCTTTAAAGAAACGGGCCTCGTTGGGGTAAAAAGGGGGGAAATTTCTAATTAGAAATACAGGAAGAGTACAGATTTTAGTTTTCTATTTTTGCTTGTTCCTCATAATAGGTTTTAGTAATACCCATCAAGACTATAGCTGGACCGTAATCTCCAATAGGTTTGCCGTGAGAATTTTTGAAACATCTACCATGGCGATTGACAGACCCAGGACAGACAGGTGAAATTGAGGTTGTCGTCAAATGACAGAATGAGGCTTCTATGAAGACTACTGACATTAGTACTTATAGACTATGATCGCACTTTTGAGACACTGATGGGTGGGCCTATATTCTAATCTACGACATCTTCCAACTCAAGTTTATGTTCACATTTATGGAAAAGCCAACTTCTTTCTGATGGATATAGATGAGCCAGAAATGGGGTCCTCGAATCCGAGAAGGCTTCAACGTGGAAATATTTCTGGTTGCAAGAAGCCTAGAATCTTGGCTGAAGCTTTTCTCAGTTTGGGTGACGACTCGGGCCTTTCTGACTTGTGTATAGCGACCAAAAAGATGACTGGATCCCAGAGGAAGGCTGCGAAGCGGATGACCAAAGTGGTTTTCCGGTTGGGTGGCAACTTTTTGGAGGAAGTGGAACGAGACTTTCATCAGGAACTGAACTCCGAAACAAAGTCCGAACGGTCCAAATTCGTAAAAATTGCCTAGAGCTGGAGAAAGAACGGAGTATCAGCTTTGACAAGCAGATCATTTCCTTCAAAAGGAAGAAGAAGATGAAAGAATATATTCGATAAAACCCTCGCCCTTGTGGCTTGTAGAACCCTGTCCCCTGTGAGGCGTCTGGAATTATGCATGGCTTTTGAGGTTCACCAAGGAAAAACAACCCACATCGGTGAAGCTCGTAAAGAAGCTGGAGTAGGAATGGAACTGTGGAAGATGCTGTGGTCCCCAGGCTTGTCTAACAAATAGAGAAGCAAGTTTACTTCTATATTTTTCCCCACCGAAGCTGTGGTGAGTGAGCACAACTTCGGTGAGTTCATTCACCGACGTCATTGAAAAGACGCAGACGGTCTTCGTGCAGTTGGTATAATACGAAAGACTTCACAAGACGATTCACAGGCTTGGTAAAGCAAAGCCAAAAAGAGCTGAAGAAAAAATGGAAGGGGGCATGGGATGGGACGTGCGAGTCGAACAAGGGAATCGGCTTAGTTCGACAATAGCATTATCACTCTAGCTTCACACAATGGTGAGTTCACTCACCGAACTCTTCGAAAACACGCAGACAGTGTAGAACTGAAGAAGGAATGGAGAGGTGCATGGAATCAGATTGGCGAGTCGGACTAGGGGATTAGCTGAATTCGCTGGTACTACAATAGCATATTCACTCTGGCTTTAAACAATGGTGGAGCTGGCCAAGGGAAGTTGTAAGACGCTGGAGCAGTGAGAAGAAAACGTATATCGAAGGTCAATGTCTTGACGTCACTGAAGACTACAAGCGTAACACTGGGGGTGTCAACGATTCGATTACCTGATCGCTTCGTACAGGATCGAAACGAAAACCAGAAAATGTACTTTGACGACCTTCTTTCATTCCATTGACATTGATTGTAATCCATGTTGGTAATTCGTGGCTTGAGCACTGATGTTTCGAGCATATCGACATCGTTCCTACAAGCCCGTCTCTCTTTTCAAGTTCCGCAATAACATAGCCGATGACATGAATGTAGTTCGTTACGAAGGCATGGCCCGGTCGACCATGTAGAAATGATCTCAGTAGTCATGACGGAACGGGATCTAGTTACCTGCTACGTCAGCGGCACCATCAACGCCAACTTAGAGAAACGAAAACATAATATATGATAAGCTGAATCGCTTCCAGACCCACACTAACGGCCTGGGAAGCACTCTTCGGGTACGAGAAAGGTTCAAAAACGACCAAAATAGAGATCAAGTATCAAGTGCTCAGAGTGGGATGTTGTCCTTTGGCTCAATAAAAGTACCACTGTCAGTAAACTTTCATTTTGTGTAAATTTCCTTTGTTTTGTACCATGACAAGATTATTAAAGCTGTGACCTCAAAACCTCAGTACGTCATCTGACAGAGCCCTGGTTTTTACTCTTAATGCCCGGCGACGTCAATTGACAAACCCCTAGATTTCTAAGAATCCATTGACGTAAGTGAATGAAACTTACACAAGTTCTTAGTGAGCCCCTTAACACTCCAAAGCCGTTGGAAAATAATTTTTAGCTCGAAGGAAAATAAATCGGGTTCGAAAGGGTTAATCTGTTTCTGAATTTTAATAGTAAAAATGTTCAAGGAGTCTGGCGAAGACTGGATCTGGCGTAGACAAGACCCAACTGTCTGGATCAAATCTTGAATTTTTGGGATCCCGTCGACACCTTTGGTCTTGTTGACCTAGGAATATGGGCCTTATGTATGCGCCTACATGAGTATATTTGAAAAGCTATATGCACTACGACATACTTTTTTTAATTTTCGGAAATTTTTATGCCGGTTTTCGAAATACCAATCCAGTTCTTTTATGATTGAAAATTATGATTTGAAAAACCCCATTGATATTTTGAAAAAGAAACTGGAAACATTTTTTCAAAAATTTATACCATAAAGCACACATTGTCCGATGCGTTGCGTTGATTGTATTTGATTTAAAATGTTAGGTAGAATTCATTTACGATAGTGCTAATAGGCTAATTATTTTTAAATGACGAAGATTTTTATGACAGTATATGGTCTAGTTATTAGTCAGTTGCAGACGATTGTGTGTATTTTAGTTTCTACTCGCCAGCTTTGGCGGATACAAATAAATGAATTGAATAAATCGAGGCACAAAATTATATTACAACCCTCCCAGCAAAGACAAGCAAAGTCAAGGTATAGCCCTCGGTTATAGGGTGCATTCAAGGTCCCAGCTAGGGAATAATCCCTAAAAATTCTTCCTTCCAATGTTTCAACCGCTGGCAGTGCTGTGCCACCCGAGACTTTGGGTACCATTCTTCGTGATAAGAAATTCAGGCTGGATCCTATCTCGGTGCAGGGAATTGGAATGGTCAGCCTATACCGCACATTCGCCGGAAATGCAAGTGATCCGACTCGAGCGAAACATGATGGGTGGTACGAGTTCTAAATATTCCATGTGTAATTCCGAACCGCACCTGACGACGGTGGAGGAGCTGGGGGGGGGGGGGGGGGGGGCGAAAATTTTGTGACGTTTTCATTTACTTTCTTGTTCCATCTTCCCGTAAGATGCCATATGGGCTTGTAGCTCTTGTTTAGTAGACATAACGACCAAGAAGTTGAAATAATGGGATAGTTAGCCTAGTAATCCATTTTTACATATAATTTGTATGTAGTTAACTTATAATCAACCGCATTTGTTTCTTGATCACAATGTCTAGAATACCGGAATATTAATTTCATGGATCACACCATACCGTTGGGGGGTTGGGAGGACTCCGGAATTCGGAACCAGCTTTGTCTTTTTTTTTCAAACACGGTGTAGAAGATCTGTTGGATTTTTTCTGTGTTGGAACACCTGCGCTAATTCGTCCTTCCATATGGTCGTTACAGGATTATTTGCCAGGGGTTTCTACTCTTAAATCGTGTGTACTATCCGTTCTTCAGGATAAAAAATAGTTCCAAATATAATAATCCTCGAGCATGTAGTTAGTTTAAAGTGGACGACATTTTGAAAGTTGTAATAACAAATTATAATAAAGAGGTATGGGGGGGACGAAATGTTTTTAAGGCGGGGTCGAAAAGGGAGGAAATAAAGTTGTTGTTGTGTCTTAGGGCATATCTTCTTTTGCACTCGGGAGATGGGAGAAGAAGAAAGTATGTAGGAAGTTCTTCCGAACGTTGTCGTCAGTATTTCTCCTGTCCAATGTGTGATGAGAATGAAGTGTTGTGCGTGTCGTGTGCGAATTTAAGAATTAAGAATGCTGAGGAATTAAGTGTTTGGAGAATGCGTGAGGGTGTTTGATGAAAGATGGGTGTGTAGCATGATTGGTAGTCGTCAGCAGGGGCGTCACGACCGGGGGGGGGGGGAGGGGGGGACGCCCCCCCCACCCAATGCTGTCGGCCAGTCGGTAAAAAATAAACGAGTCGGCGCGAAGCGCCGCGATTTTTCGTCAAAACAGTTGATTTTTTTTCATGAAAACAGTCGGTTTTTCTGAAAATTGGTCGATTTTTCGTCAAAATAGTCGGTTTTTCTGAAAATCAGTGGATTTTTCTGAAAATAAGTCGATTTTTTCAAAACTGTCAATTTTTGTTGTTGAAAACAGTCGTTCTTTCTGTAGACACAGTCGGTAAAAATTACCAGCCAGTCGGTAAATGGCTCGTCCCCCCCCCCAAACATTTTGGCTAGTGACGCCTCTGGTCGTCAGTTTGATGATCTTAGGAGGCAGGCAATATATTTTCAGCACCGAAAATTATGCTTAGATTAGGTTACTAGTTCGTTGTTCTTTGTTTATTTTGTTGCCACGACCTTTTAGCTTTTCTCTGCAATAAATCTTATTCTTATTGTAATAAACAAAATATAAAAAGGCTTCATAAAGAGGCTTTAGCCTGTTTTGGAATATTCACCGAGCGTGGGATCCACTACATACTCGAAGCTGTTTCTAGTTTCGATTATGCTTTAACTGCGTCAATGTTAAGGCTGTGCCAGGGTCCGAGAATTCCGTACGGCTCCCTGAGGACGACAGCATTAAAGTTGCGCATTATGTCATAATTCTCAATTCGTTTTCTGTTGCTCAAAATTTCCTAAGTCTGATAAAACTGTAGCAAGAAATTCAGATGCAACTCAAGTGTATATTTCTCTGCTTAAAGGCGAAACCTTTGTTATTGGTCTATTTTAGCCGGTGACGTTTCACATAGGGACATGGAACGTGGACCTCTTAGATTTCAAAGTCTTCGTTGCTGGTGCTATCTTTGGCCGCTAAGTAGATGAGGAATAGATTCAAATAGACGAAAGGACCCGCCGTACCTATATTGCCAATGCAAGCTACTTCCGTAATTGTATTCATTGATTCTTAACCCCGAGACCCAGATTTCATGTTAAATTCTACACCCTGTAACGACGCCTCACTAATCTTTGCACTTGCCACGGTTAACGTATTTTACATGCGCATTATGCTCCCGAGGAGCGTTCGCATATGCGATTGGTGCGTAAAACCGGTTATCGCAGTTTTGCCGAGTTTTGGGGGGATGGGTATGGGAACTGTAGCAGTTATTTGTTTTTGAATTGGAAAGATTGGTTCAAGGACAGGCTGCGATTGTTAAGTAGACGGTGTGCTTTCAGATTACAAAAAGTCGGCTTGCGACCGAGAGAGGACACGCATGAGGGACATGAACCGCGCATTTGATCAGCTGAGGGAGCGCTTGCCATTCGTGAAGCCGCCAGGGAAGAAGCTATCGAAGATCGAATCCCTTCGGTTAGTATGTGTGTTAAATCAAGAACAAATAATCAGATAGAATCTATCCGTCTTTGGTCCCATGCAGCGACTATGGACGGATACCCCGACAAAATTGAGCGGAGCTAGAAGTACATGCTCTAGCTTTGAGTTGATACCCGTCTACTTCCGTCGTCGCCGTTACTCATTGCAGAGCAATAAGTGCAGGAGGCACGCTGACCCGCACTGGAGCGCTTCCAGAGAACCAATCGAAGTTCCTTCTATGCGGCTTCACAGCGATATAACTATTTGTAGACGTAACGAAACGTGATGTGCCGCGTAGCTCCTAACCTCCGCTCGTTTGCGTCGGGCTGGGTATGGGGAAATACTCGAGTCCTCATTGTCATATTACAGAGATAGGGAGCGGAGGTTCTATCCGATTATTTGTTCTTGGTTAAATTTACCCTCTTCCTTTACGAGCCCGTCATTTCCTGAAGGCATTATTCATACAAGTAGTGAAATGAAAAATAAAAATGCTCCTAGAGCGAACTTGAACTGCAACCTTCGGCTGCATATACCGACGCCCTAACCAGTTGAGCTAATGAGAGGCTTTCGTTAGCTATGATAACTTTTGTCATCGTAAGGGATATGCCTCCTTCAAATCAAGTCTTTGGCTTTTCTCGGTGTTTCCATGAGGACCGTGATTCCCTGGGCCGTCTGCGATGTTCCAAAATTTGAGTCCTAGGCCTGTAAATGCAAAATATTGCCTTCTGGTTTATGTGTCACAGTAAAAGTCCTTTGTATAAGTTCCAATATCGCCATTATTCATGCTCTGGTAACTGTGGAGACGGGGAGACTTTCAGCACTCCTCTTTGACCATATTATTTGCTTTGAAAAAAATATTATTGTAGACCCTTAGTATGAACCCCCTCCTCCACCCCTAAATATAGGACTATGATGCCGATCTATGAGCTTGGTCCGTACTTTGGTCCAAAGAATCCCTGTACTATGTCTGAACAAAATATCTCAACTCCTTCGAGAGTTATCCTACTAACAGACGGACAGACGGATAAGACGGACAACCTGTGCGAAGTTATAGGTATCCCTCCACTTACGTTTGTGCATCCTGGGAAAAGCCTGGAAATATTAGTTACGACCTTCTATTGCTTAGGCTCCGCGTGAAATATTGGTTGTTGCTCGACCAATTTCTAAGCTGTCACGAAACTCGAACAGAAAAGAGAAGCATTCAGGTAAACTGTAGTGTTGTGCAAAACTTTCATCTTCAGGGAGGCTTGCACCTTTTTCTGCTGAAGGAACATAATAAGACACACATTCTAGCAAACTTTAAGTAAAAGCTGATGACGATCATTGGGGGAATAATAAGAACCGCATGGTGTCTCTGGACTGAAATGTCGAGAATTCGCCATATTCCAGTTCAGCACTTTCAAGCGGACTAGTTTCTGTTAATCCCCTATGCCTCACCATCAGCACTTGTCACAGACATAGTAAAATAGATCCACAGGTTGATGAGTAGAAAATCTGCAATCTGCTTCCAAGATTTTTTCAGTTTGATGATGAAAGTGCAGGAAATCCGGCCGGGAAATCCTGATCGTGTGTTCGCACTGTAATGGTTTTGCATATGTCTCTGTCCGTAGGAAATGAAGGTTACCTCACTACCTTATGGATACGACTTTTTACTATGTCTACACAAGTGTTGATTATGATACAACCGGGGAATTAACAAAACAAGTCCACTTGAAGCGCTGAGCTAGAATAGGGCGAATTAAAGTATCCATCGTGAGTAATGAGTAAGAGCTGAGTAAGATTCCTATTCTTGTTTTAGATTGGCTATACGTTACATCCGACATCTACAGTCACTTTTGGAGGAGGCTGGGGATTGTTTCGATTCTGCTCAGCAGACTTACACAGATGGCAGTTACTATCCATCAGCGGCGCAATACCAAAATTACCCAAAAGATGGCTTTGGAATGCAGGTCGGGTACCAGTCAAGCGAGGACGGGGTACAGACGGATTACGAAGCCCTACCCTCATCCTAAACAGATGGTTTCTTCCTGTGCTAACGGTTACCTGTTAACGACTATAAGTATACGCGGAGCATCTGGAGGTATCTGTGGGTATCTCAGAAGTTTTTTGCAAAGAATGTTCCGTAAAGTTTGTCGCCGCTCAAAAGAGAATTCGACATGCTAACTTTACGAAAATCTTCTGTAGCAGATTATTATTTAAAAAAAATAATTAAAAAAATCAGTAGCCTAAATCTATCAAAGTTTGAAAAAACATCATATCAGCAGTTTTCAGTTTCCTGATTCCATATTTTAAAATTTAGATTTAGAATATTGCTTTGGATTCCTATATTTCATCTTTACAAACTTTACGGAGAAAGTAGCCTAAAGTTGAAAAAAAAAGAAGGAAAGTTGACATTCCTGCCGTACAGTATTTTACGCGGGTTTACGGAACAACTTTACGCACTTTGCGATCGACTGTACGTTTAGTTTCTCACAGACCGCCAGGTTCTCTGTGAATTATTTCTTAAGCTGCTTTCTTTACAACAGGACTGATCACTATAGTGGTCTCTTTTTTTTTTGTTAGCCGTTTTTGGATTCACCATAACTGACTGCTTCCTACTGTTAAAACTATTTTTGAACTCATCAGTCGTCACTCAACAGTGTCTGGTTTTACCTTAAGTGCGGACTCAACACGACTTTGTCGGGAGGCAGGTTTAGTGAGAAGACACCGCTAGATGGTGAGCCCAAAAACTCCTTACGGAGGAAACACCAGGGACTATAGTGAGTAAGAACCAGAAACTGCTAGGAGTAAGATATTTTTTATGTGATATCCATATTTACAAATTGCTATTTTTGCGTTTGTGTTTGGCGGCTTGTGTTGTGACAATCAGGTTAAAACATATGCTGGGACAGTGTCACGAAAATGAAGGTGTGTCTTGGTTGGAGAGGTCAGTGAAGATAAGATGCAGTGGTCCAGACAGATTGAACAGTTGTTTAGTTTGAAGGCTTTCCTGTAAAATCTGAATTTTTGGACATCTGGTATTTTGAACTCAACGGCCGGTTGAACGTACGATATATTCGTTCACGTCCAACTTTATGATATGATGATTCCACATGACTGTGAATGCCTAGTCTATTTTCATTTTTTTTTTAATAAATAGTTAATTAACTGTGGCGTTTTGGAACCAAATCGTATACTTCACCCTCTGTCCTCTGTTCTAGCACACGGAGGAGTTTTAGTGGAGTGTTCGTTTACGAGCAATCCAATCTTCCGGCCTCGGATCGGTTCAAAGAATGGAGTTCGCAACTCGTGAACCAGGACAAGCACCAATCACAGATTTGGTGTAAATGTTGATATAGGAGTTGTTATAGGGATGAACGAGTGGTAGGCGAGATTTAATTAATCTAAGGTTCGTGGGGTGTGGGATGAAGACATTCTGACACCTTCTGTGCGCCCACTAGCCCAGGACCAGTCAGCTCGGACTAAGCGTGAAAGAGAACTCTTTTGGCTACGACTCATTCCGTAGCCAAAATACTTTAAATTAAATGAATCAAAGCATGACCTTGGATTAGCACAACAGCTAAATTGAGCTGGGGGATAAAGACTGAGTGAACTATGTCACGATGCCGGGAAATTAATGATGGTGATGGAAATCGAAGAGACATATAGAAAAGTAGGTGATAGAGGGAGGAGATAAATAGGATGGCTATTTCAGAGCAAAGTGGTATGGGATGTCTCCATAACAGGGTCTACACGTGTTTTGTTTGTTTTTTTCGGGAGGGGGGGGGGGAGGGGTCAACCATTGACACCTACCAGGTTTAGGTGCAATTACTAGGCATAAATTTCCTAGTGACTTAAGTTTGTATTTTCGTCAAGTTTGGAGTTAGAGCAATGATTTTTCGTCTACTTTAGGTCTCAAGGTCTGGAAGTATCTGTTAGTATTGTAACTCCCTTCTCCCGTTGGTTGGGCAAGTGGTCCCAGATTGCCCGATGTGTTATCTTCTTGACCTGAGAATACATGTCGATTTAAATTTTGGTGGTCTTTGGGTCTAGATGTGCCTTTTCTTTTTCCCGCCTTCCACACCCACCCGGTTCAGCGGCAAATGGGCCGGTTCCTACTTGACCACAATTAGTGTTACAACGATGAAATTCCGTGTACCCTACTTGCACAATTCTACGTTTTGGAAGTACCTGTTAGAGTAAACTGCCCTCCCACCCTCCCAGTTGTAGGCAACCAGGCCCAAATTGCCCAGTGAGTTAAGTTGCGTTTAGTATTCTTCTTCTTTGGGAGAAGGACTGAAAATTTGGCCGAAACTCAGGCCGAAAATTCCCCATTGTTTCAGTCCTCAACGACAGGTGACGCCAAGCTATCAGTATGAACACAAATGATGCAAAGACCACTTGTTATACAACTTGTTATCGTGTTCTTCTCGTGTTAAAAGGTTTCTAATCTTCCTGTCAGTTGCAGGAACCTGGACAGCTCCTTCAGGCGGGCTTTTCTCAGAACAGCATGTAGGTGTTGAAGACAAGTCAGTCACTCTGTCTTGTCCATGCTGGGCAATCTCGATAAAAATGAACAGTGGTCTCTTTGTTTATTCTACAATGATGGAAGTTGAACGATGAAAGCAGCCCCCCCCCCCCCCAACTCTTTGAGATTCGGTAAAATTTTGGGCCAAAGGCCTAAACCTTTACTAGCAATGTTCGGTATTTTTTCGATACCTGAATCATTCGGTATAATGACGGGGATTCGGTAGTTACACAGAATCCTGAAAAGGCTATCGGTACAAATTTGTTCGGTATAATGATCGGGATTCGGTATAGTTGCCAGGATTGGGTAGTTATCACGAATTCGGTGAGTGAATTTTCTGAAATTATTTGGTAATTATTCGATGCCAGAACTATTCGGTATTTTATGGAGATTCGGTAAATAGCCTACACAGAATCCCGAATAGGTTATTGGTCCGAAATTATTCGGTATCATGATTGGGATTCGATAATTTACTCGGTAAAGTTTTCAGGATTCGGTAGCTTCCACGAATCACGAATAGCCTAGCGGTCTAAACTTGTTCGGTGATTTATTCGGTGTAATTGCCAGGATTCGGTAGTTACCACGAAACTCGAAGAGGTCGAAAGAAGCATTGGTCGCACACAAAAGGTCTGATCTATTATTTTATTGATAGTCCTTACTTTTATTATGGATCCCAAAAAGACCGTTTAATCCGTAACTGATAAAATATGGAACTGAAGCAGTTAAATGTTAACCTACAGGAAAACAATTGGATTTAGGAAATTTTCGCCTGCGGTGCTTGATTTAATTTTATCCTGGGTATAATAAGTAGGAAATTTTCGCGTGCGGCGCTCAATTTAATTTTGTCATGGGTATAATTAATAGAAGCTGTTACTGCAATCGTGCCCGGCAATATATTGTACAGGTGGGCTTCGCCACAACGACGCCTAGTAGCTGGCTTATCGTCTTTCATGCTGCCCGTTAGTGTTACTCTTTGTACTTCTTTTCTGTTCAGTAATTTAAAGCTCAAATTCTCAGTGTCTAGGATTCGGTAAAAATTTTGAGAGATTCCGTAAAAATTTTAACTCCGTAGAGTTGCGGCGCCCCTGCAATGAGGGGGGGGGGGCTCGCTGCAGCCCGGCAAGAGGTAGATTGTGTTGCTGCAATTTTCCCTCTTCGTTTCTTCTTCTCCTCCCCGCGAACCCTCATCTTGATTTTAAATTAAACCTGTGACCCCTCATCACCCTGTCTAGCTCCGGTCGAAAGCCCTCAGACTAGATTTTGACAAGAAGCTACTATAGGACACATGTTGATCTCCCAAGGACTATTTTCTCTGAGAAGCAAAGGATGTTTCGCCTAAGAGAGAGCTTCCTATACTCTTCAACAGAATAAGGCCGATTGTTGCCTCCCCCCACCCCCCACCCCCTGCACCGAGCAAGAGCGATGAAGCCCGGAGTCTATAACAAGTCTCCCCACGTTTCCTATTCTGTGATAAAAGCCATAAAGCATGTTGACTAAATGGCTTAGTCTTCTCTGTTTCGACGGGGATAATGAGGGAGGGAAGGTTGGGAACTTGAGGAAGATTCTGTGTTAGTTTTTGGGATCCTAAACCGTAAGTGGAGAGATACCTATGACTTCGCAAAAGTTCTCCGTCTGTCTGTGAGCACGATAACTCTCGAAGGGAATGAGATATTTTGTACTTGGTGGTAGGATTCTTTGGGTCAAGGGAAAGGTCGAGTTCGTAGATGGGCTCTGTACTCCTACATTTAGGGGTGGGTTAGGGGGTTCAAATTAAGGGGCAAACAAAATATTGTTAAACAGCTAATATTGAGATAGTCGATTAGGGGGTAAGAAGATAGGCTTAACACGATTATGAAAACCATTTTCCTGCCGGACAAGTAGTCCGCCCGGAATCCGGCTAAAACCGGAAAGTCTGTTAAAAGTAAAAGTTGTATTGGATGTCGATTAGATGTTCGATTTAGGGTAAAAAGACATGCTGAACACTGGTGTGAAAATCATTTTCTACCCGGACAAGTAGTTCGGCCGGAATCCGGCCGAAACCAGAAAATTTGTTAAAAGCAAAACTTTGATTTGAAGTTGATTAGATTACCGATTTAGGGGTAAGAAGAGATGCTGAATCCGTATATGACACTTTTTACCCGGACATATAGTTCGCCCGAAATCCAGCTGAAACCGGAAAATTTGTTATAAGTTAAATTTTTATTTGAAGTTGATGAGCTGTTTCATATACGGGTAAGGAGAATTGCTGAATTTGTTTCTGAATTTTGTTTTTCGCCGGACAAGTAGTTTCAGAATTCGGCCGGAACCAGAAAATTGGCAGAAGTAAGGCAGGAAGTTTCGATCGGTTTCGTCAAAATAGTCGCGTCGCTGAGGAAGGTTTGCCGGAAGTGCAACCGAAATATCCGAAATTATATTTATCCCTCGCACATCATCTTGGAGGGATTACTAGCTGATCAAGAAAAAACCCCGAAAAATCACGGTTTTCTATTTCTTTCAAAACTAAATATTTATTTCTCCATGACTCCTTGATCCAGACAATCGGGTCTTGTAGATTTCCTGCCTTCGCCAGACCCTTTAACATGTTACTATTTATCCATGATCTATTTTTGACGAACTATGTCCAAACAACTAATCAGATGACAAATTCAGGTATGGATTTAGCATGCATGTTTACCCCTAGCTTAGCCTATATCTCACATGTGATAGTCTTTAACTTTGACCAAATTCCTCGTTTTAGCTGTATTTCGGAAGAACTGCATGCAGAGCAAAAGAGCTAGTGACATCGAGGGGCGGAACCAAGAACCAGTCGATCAAAATTTTCGGGTTTTGGCGAAAATGAAGTCCAGAGATATACTCATGGAATGTTCTTACCCCTGACATGAACCTCCAATCGAATTAAGAATAAACTGAGAAAAACAGAATTCTGTTTTTACCAAATTTCCGGTTTGTCCGGATTCTGGGTAAACTTCTTGTCCGGCGAGAAAATTTGTTTCATATCTGGACTCAACATGTATCCTTACCTTATATATCGACTATCTCATTGAGTTTTAAAACTTTCTTTCAGATTTCCGGTTTCGACCGGATTCTGGGCGAACTACTTGCTCGTCCAGAAAATAAAGTTCAAAAACGAATTCAGCATGACTATTCCTGCATCGAACCTCGAAATAACTGCAGATGAAACTTTTACATTAAACAAATTTTCCGGTTTTGCCCGGATTCCGGGTTAACTACTTGGTCGGTGTGAAAGTAAAATCGTAGTGGGATTCAGCATGTCTCCTTACCCCTAAATAGTCTATCTCATTAGATTTTGAAATGTATTTGTTTGCCCTTAATTTTAAAACCCCTCCCTCGCCCGGAAATATAGAGATACAGCCCATCTACGGATTTGATCTGTACTTCGACCCAAAAAATCCTCATACCAAGTTTGAACTAACCCCTTCGAGAGTTATCGTGCTAAACGACGGACATACTGACAAACTTTACGAAGTCATAGTATCCCGTCACTAAAGTTTTGGGATCCCAAAAAATGCCTCCCTTAGTCCTTTTAGCTCATCGCATTCACACATATAAAATGGCACAAGCTGTCATCAATCACTCCACATATAGGGTAGACGTTGTAGTTGTCGTTGCTATCTTCCTTCCATCGAGCCTGCTGTCAGCCATGAAGCGATCTAAGATTCTTTATTTCAAATTTTTTTAAAGTATATGAACCTGGACTTGACCATGCCGTAACGGAGGTTTTATATCAAGCTGTTAGCTTTAATAAGGATAGACTTCGAAAGAAAAGTCATATTCCATTACATGTCTCGGTCCTCAAAGTCTTTCTCGGCTCTTTTAAAAAAGTGCACATTTACATTTCTTGTGCCGTTTAAATGGGTACTAAAACCACTGATTGATTGTATTTTTAAATTTGGTTGAACAAAATCAATTCAGTTTAGCACGTGTATATTGTTTTTTATTCTTCTTTTTCGGAAAAAAGTATATTATATATTTTGTGCCGGGGAATCTTCTTCCCTTGGGCGATTCGAGAACCTGACCCAGGAACTTGAACAGAAAAGCGTCCAAGGTCATGTTAATAATCGAGAATTACACATGATTCTAAAGATCAGACGAGCGTAGCGAGTCCTTGCCCCTTTGTTTCAGTAACGCTCCGGTATGTGGGATCCGAGAGAACCATAATATTGCATGTTGACCTGTGCGGAATCTATCAGAGTAGTGTGGAATCCGCCTATATGGAAACCGAATCAGCTCCCCCGAGTCCGTCCGTCTAAGATGATTAGCAACATAGCTCTAGTTCCATCATTTCATTAGTATTACTGTAAACACTCCTTTTGTATCCTTGCCCTTTATGCTTGTTTCTCCTAAGTTGAGTGCACCATCTCTCCGCCCACCAACCTAGCGCGCCTGTCTTCCCAAAATCGATCTTAGAAACTGTTCCCGGGATTCCCATTATAACTAGTGAGCACTTTTCTTTAAGTATGTGAAACTCATCTTTGCAACAGTTCTTCTAGTGCTATGTTACTGTTACTATTGTCCGTCGTATTCGCCTTGTGTGGAGGGGAGGACGCGTTAACCTCATATGTTGAACTTCCGGTATGGTCTGCTAAGCTGGGAAGTAGTCTTAACTTCAATTTTCGGACTAGCTCTCAAAATGGACTTCTAGTGTACCAAGAAGACACTAGGAACGCTAGATTTTTGGAGCTAAAACTAGTTGAGGGTGCTCTGCGACTCCGATACAACCTAGGCAATGGCTCACAACTTATACAAGCCGGTCGGAACTTGCATGATAACCGATTGTATTCCATTGAGATTCGGAGGCTAAGTGAAAATTTCTTCCTTATCTACCTGAACACCAGTGCTGTCGGTGAGATTCGAATCACGAAGATCGATCCACATGTGAATATATTCCACCACCATCATGGTGCTCTGTTTTTTGGCTCCGTCCCAGGATGGTATAGGGCCAAAGCTGGACGACTAATTCTGCCAACGGTCACTTACGAGCCGCCTTTCCGTGGAGCCATCAGAAACTTGGAGTACGAAGATAGTAATGGAATTGTTCAGCAAGTTGCAGTAGTTCCACTTCAGGTGAGAGTTTTTGAAAACTAAAATTGCAAAAATATTGCTAAATAGTCTGCTTTCAATGTTGCTATTGAATTTTTTATTTTGCAGAAGAGAAACTTTTCAGGGTCATTTTATTTCGACCATCTATTTCACCGTTGGAAAGTTGCGAAACTGTATCAGCATGTACCGACGGCTAATTCTTTTAGTTTCTTCATAGCCGTGAAGTGAAAGTGATAGCATGTCAGACTATGGTATTTTCTTTTTTAAATACCTTTTCAGCGGGGACTTTGCCAAAAACTTAAAGGGCCAAATTATTGGCAAACATTCTTCTTCCTTGCTATTTAGTTTTTGTTTTACGTGTGATCGAAATTAATCCAGGTCCTTTTTCCTATCCACATCTTTCTATCATTTAATTTTAATGTTTGTCACGCTATAGCAGCAAGCGACCGTACAGTATTTTTAGTTTTTTTTTGCATTCATGATCTTGCAGCCAAAGGCTTTTTCAAGCGTACACGACTGCTGCTACCTGTTAGATGTAACTGGTTTTCTTCAGTAGGTCCAGGGTCTCTGGTTCATAGATGGCGTTATGTTATGAAAAACGCGAAAGCTTCTTGGTGCTGTTCTTGGTGGCTTTTTGGGATCCCAAAACGTAATTGGAGGACTTCGTAAAAGATGTCCGCCCGTCTGTGAGCACGATAACTCTCGAAGGGAATGAGATATATTGATGAAACTTGGTGTGAGGATTCTTTGGGTCAAGGGACAGGTGAGTTTCCTAGATGCACTGTAAAAAGTTTCTCCGAATAAGGATGCAGTATTTGCTACTGGGATTAATCGTATCTCTATTGGGATAAAATTAATCCGAATTAGGGATAATCTTATCTCAATAAAGACAAGATTAATCCCAGTAGCAAATACTACAATATTTTTTTTACAGTATGGGTCCCAAAGCTGTATATTTGGTGTCGACTAAATTGTATCGGAGTTCCATAAAGTCGTGACTTACATAGTGACGTCGCGTGATTGAAGGCCCAACATAGGATTTGATTGTCCCTAGGCCGTTTTATAAATGTAAACGCGCTCGGCTCCATATATATATATTAAAATATATACTCATCGATAGGAGTAAGCTACAATTTTTCGTTTTCTGAGGTCAAATAGATCAAAGGGTAGGACGTCACGCTTGTATGGAATTACGATACAACTTAGTTTAGACCGTATATTTAGGGGTGGTGGAGAGTTTACAAATTAAGGGGCGAAAATAAATATTTTTTGAAAGCTAATGAGATATTCGATTTAGGGGTGACTTTCTCGCCGGACAAGTAGTTCACCCGGAACCCGGCAAAAATCGGAAATTTTTAAAAGTAAAGGTTGAATCTGAAGTTGATGTTAGATGTCTGGTTCTGGGTAAAAAGACATGCTGAATCCGAAGATGAAAAATATTTTTTCTCCGGACGAGTAGGGGAGCTCGGGGTTAGATCGGACACGGGGCTCGTCTGGACACCCGCGAAACAAATATTAAAAATTGTCACTAAAATCTGAAAAAAATAAATAAATAACATCTGCCTTCTGGTGAACTAACTTTGTACCAAAGTTTCATGGTAATTGCTTTTCTGGCTTTGACAAAAAGATGAAAAAATTGGTTTTCTTGAGGTAAAAATTTTTAGCTCATGGTAGGTTAAAAAGCTGTACCGCGAAGATTAGTGGTACCTGGAAGGCGATTAAATTTTGAGATATAGCTTAGTGATCAGGGTTAGCCTGCTTATTATTTTCGAGACAGATCTCTTAATTTTCCTGTGGTACGCCATTTTGTTATTTTAGTCAGTGTGGGGTTGATTCGGACAGTTTTGAGGGTTGGTTCGGACAGTTTTTGTCTACTGATACCCATAAAAACCCGAAACTGAGTTGGAAAAATACAGAAGATATTATCAGAACCCTTATCATGTAATTTGTTAACATAATTATGTGTCAAAATCTAGAAAAATGAACGCTAAAAAGGGTAGGCCACAACCAAAGAAACTTAGTTGGTAGAATTGTCTACAACAAAGTAAAAAACTAAAAAAAATTGTATTTAATGAATTTAATATTTACGATATTTTCAAGGAGGGAAAAACGCGAATTCGTCCTTGTGAAGTTTAATTTGGGAAAAGGTCAAACAATGTATTTCTTATGTGGGAAAGTCAAATAAGAATTCGTTCGTTGAGATTAAAACCTTTTGAGGGGCTTGACTATATTATTTCTGCGCAAGAGTTGGAATGAAATCAACTTTCTGTAGAATCCTTACTGACATAAGTTTGAAGTTACCAGCCCCTGGAACTGCTAGTTTAACTGAAAGTACAAATGAAGGATTTTTATTTTAATGCAACCTCGGCTACTGAACTGACTACTGTGTTTTCTTTAGTTTTGTATATACTTTTGAGGTGCAATATTATCATTTCCACTTTTTAAAATATTTAAATAAAGTCGATTAAAACATAGTACACTAAAAGAAATGTCCGAACCAACCCGGGGCAGACCCCGGCCCCCAACCCCCTGTCAGAATCAACCCCATGGGTATGGAGTTGGTTCGGACAAACTGAAATACAGAAACAAATGTTTACTAAAAAACCTGATGTAGAAAAAAATCTGAAAAAATTACCAGCTATTCTCCCAAACATTCTACACGTTTGACAACAAAAACGATGTAAATCCGCCTAGAAATGGCGGCCTAGCAAGAAAAGGAAAATTAGTGCCCCGGGTCAACCCCGAGCTCCCCTAGCTCGCCCGGAATCGGCAATTTTAGCATGAAATTTTAAAACCCAGTGGTATAGTCCATGTAGGATGAGGAGACATGCTCTTGCAACTTTCGAACATACTAAAGATAAACAAAAAGTGTATGCGATCAGTTTAGTTATCTCCAAAGTCCCAACCGGCATTTACTGGGTCAAAAGTAGTTCCGAAGCCGCGCCGAAAGTCGGCGGCGCGCCGCCGAAAATAACTCAGCGGGCCGCCGCCGAAAATAACTCAGGGCCGCCGCCGAAAACATCTCGGCGCTCCGCCGTTGTGGTCGACGGCGGCCACCCGCCGGTACAATTGTGCCGCCGAATCTATTTAGGTGAAATGTGTCAAGTTCTTTTTCTACTTAGCTTTATCTTACCAAGGCTCCAGGTTGTTCTTCTGTAATTGCCATCAGCAAGTAAAAAGAGAAAGTCATTGGTTGTGGCGGCAGTGCAGTACTATTATTTATTACCAAAAATTGTATGTCAGCTCCACAGAACGTAAACAAAGTGACCAATAGCGACCGTACTTCCTGTTGGTCCGTCCCTCTGTCCAAAGTTTGCTAGTTCAGCCACTTCCGGACAAGCTAGGGCGGTGAAACTTGCCATTCTTTGCGGACAGTAGCGCCATTTCACTGGACTTGGGAAAACGTTTTAGTTCTCTTGAAATCCCCTCGATTGCTGGACATTCGAAATTCCCTAGAAATCCTCTCGAGTACTAGGGATTCCCCATTTCACAAGTTTTATTTATAGTAAAGCAGCAGGTAGCCGGTACAGGAAAAATATTCTTTGAGCCCAAGCTGACTTTGAAACATTTATTCAAACAATGTTTACAACGGATACGTCAGCTACGATTCTTCCTCAGCGATATTTCGGCCCTTCTTGGCAAGGGTCCTCGTCAGGCTGTCAATCCTGTGGGGCAACGTCGGGGAAGGAAACAAACCTATAATCAATGAACGGTCCAAGGTCATGGGTCCTAGATATGTAATTCTGGGCCATGACGGAATCTGGCTTTTGTGGGGGAGTTTGAGGGGGTTCCTGGATGTCTTCTCCTTTGTGAAATGTCTGAATCTCGAACTCGTGATCCGATCAGGAGGAACTTGCCAGCTGGCGAGAGCAAATTACCAAAATATTCTACTTGTATGGCCAGACCGTATGCGACCCTGAGCTAAAATACATCTACCTACCCTTGCAAGTGCTGTATGATCTTTCAGCTCTTCTGGTACCCCTCGTCAAAATCCTCCACTTGGTTTCTATCCGATAAAGACACATAAATGTCACATCTAGGGCATTTGCATCTAAAACCCATCAAGTTTCATGAAAACTTCCGAAAAATTTCAAGCAACTTTCATCTATCCCGAAGAGGTCGTATCCTTTTATAAGTAGTCAACTGAAAGACGAAAATGCTCGTCAGCCGGGATTTGGACCCAGGACCTCCGAATTAGGAACAGTGTTCCTATGGCCGGCTTCTACTAGACTATTGTAGTGGTTTGCGAACTCTAAGCCCCTCGGTATCTCAAAAGGTAAGAGCGCCTGCCTTGTAAGCAGAGGGTCCTGGGTTCAAATCCCGGCCGAGGAGTATTTTTGTCTTTCAGTTCACTACTTATGAAATTGATAGGTATTATGTAGATGGAATTTTATAGAATGGACTAGTACTGTGATGAATAAACCAGCTGATCTGTCATGGAAAAGTCACTTGAATTGTATTCCATTTCCATCTGCGTAGTATTTGGTCGTATCTGGCCCAGACCTCAATGGCACGTCCGGTCCATGACTTTAGTACCGTCCGAGTTTCATCACTTTCTCCTTTTGGTCCTTATGAGACCAACAAATTTCCGGAACCCCCCTCCGCCGTGTCCACATGCGATTCGGACACATAAATATCAAATCTAGGGCATTTGCTCCTATTAACCACCGAGCACTTCCGGATCTTGGCCACATGACCAAGTTCCATCCCATTCCCTTCGTCCGTTTGATCCCTATGCAGGATACCAAGCCTCCCCCTCCATCCTCCATCGGATGCATTTCGGACCCGCAAACTTTGCGTTTACGGCACTTACTACCGAACAAGTTAACCTTGAATCGGAGAACAGCCGGAAAACTTCGGAGGCCTACCGAGGTCGGATCCGGTTTGAGCCTCAAAATAAAATGCCTAGTTTCCATGACCTTTGTCCGAAACAGTTGGTACCTGTCGCATGTGCAACCATTTCCGGGCCTCACCCTCCACCCGGAGAGTTTCGGAAAAATTAGATGTCTCATCTAGGTCATTTCTTTATATACGACACCAAGCTTCTCTCGAATCGGAGTACTTCCGGAAAAATTTGACATACGCCTCTTCCAACTCCCCGTACCGAGGTCGGATCCGTTCTGGACTTCAACATCACACATCTGGGACCCATGATCTTTGTATTGTCCAAGTTTCATCCGAATCCCTACATTACTTTGGTTCCTTATATGTTCCAAAAGTCGACCTCCAACCTCCCCCTCCCCGTGGTCGTCTTATCTTTTTGCTCCCACAACACATAAAGTTTACTTCGAATCGGGTCACGCAGGTCGCAAGTTTCCGTGTTCTCCCTCCCTCCACCCCAACACGAATGATCGGATTAATCCGCGACAACATGGTTTCTCTGGGCATTCAGCCGAGTCCTTCAGAAGCTTGTCCCGTTTCATCGTCTTACCTTACGTGCGGGAGTGCCCGAACTAGCAAAAGTGAGACATAGGGACCATCAATACGATCGCACATGGCACTTTCCGATGGGGCAGGGGGCACAGGTATTAAAATCTATGACATCTAGCCGGGTGGGTGGTTTGGTCCGAAAATTGCGGATTTAATCCGGGGTGGGTCCCTTCAAAGTTGCAAAAATTGGGATTTTATACCTTGATAAATAGGGTGGGTGGTTTGTCAGTTTTATTTTATTTTTGGGACGAGCAGCATATCATTCGATAGCTCAAAAGCAAAATGGCCATGGCAATACAATCAGAAAAAACACAATGACGAACTTATTTCTCACCACTACTAAAACTACAAAAAATGTTCTCTGTGCATCATATGTTTAAGCGACTGCCCTTCAACTTATATCTGTGCGTAAAAACAAATTTTATCTTCCGGCATATTCGAGTACGGGAGGTTCTCCCCAGGGATTGCCACCGCACTAGACTTATTAATTTTATTTTTTTCTCCCTTTTCCACGTATAGTAGGACAAGCCCAATTTAGTTTTCGGAACCACTGTGACAGGTCCTCCGAAAACGGGACCCAAGATCCCTTACCACCGGACCCTTCTGACAAATTAAAACAGGACCCCAGGAAAAACAAAAATGGGAACGATCTGGCACAACCTTGGTGGAAAAGTATAGCTAGAGTCCTAGATATTCCTTCCAATCGGACCACAAGGAATTCGATCCAACCATGTAGGGAGAGGTTGAAGAAGATAAAACATGTTTTTGGGATCCCAAAACGTAAGTGGAGGGATACCTATGACATCGCAAAAGTTGTCCGTCTGTCCGTCCGTCTGTATCACGATAACTCTCGAAGGGAATTAGATATTTTGATGAAACTTGGTGTGAGGATTTGTTGGGTCGGCATACCAGTCGAGTTCGTAAATGGGCTTTGTAGCCCTACATTTGGGGGTGGGGGAGGGGGTTCAAATTAAGGGGCAAACAAAATATTTTGAAACAGCTAATGTGATAGACGGGGTAAGAAGACATGCTGAACACGATGGTTAAAACCATTTTGTAATCGGACAAGTAGTTCGCCCGGAATCCGGCCAGAACCGGAAAGTTTGTTAAAAGTAAAAGTTTTATTTGAAGTTGATAAGATGTTCGATATAGAGGTAGGAACACATGCTGAAGACGATGGTGAAAACCATTTTCTCGACGGACAAGTAGTTCGCCCGGAATCCGGCCCAAGCCGGAAAGTTTGTTAAAATTAAAAGTTTTATTTGGAGTTGATCAGATGTCTGATTTAGGGCAAGAAGGCATGCTGAACTTGTATGTGAAAACAATTTTCTACCCGGACATGTAATTCGCCCGGAATCCGGCCAAAACCGGAAAATTGTTAAAGTTAAAGTTTTATTTGTAGTTGATTTAGATAACCGATTTAGGGGTAAGAAGAGATGTTGAATCCGTGTATGACAATCATATTTTACCAGGACATATAGTTCGACTGGAATCCGGTTGGAGTCGGAAATTTGTCATAAGTTAAATTTTTATTTGAAGTTGATTTGATGTTCATTCTTGGGGAAAGAAGATACCCTGAGTTCGTTTTTTGTTAGCCGATTTCGCAGTCCAGCCGGGACAAATCAGCTAATGGTTTAGAAGGCGCTTCTGCAGAGAAAGAGCAGAAAAGCGACTAATTTCTAGAAAAGAGGGAAGCACTTCTCCAACGAACGATAGCGATAAATAATGCGGTGTAAGTACAGGCATAGAGCCGGGAGTTCCCAGTCCATCACCCATCTAAATACCAACTGATCCCGACGTTGTGTATCGTCAGAGGAGAATGGAGATTTTTAGCGTGGAAGATGGAAATTTCCACTACGACTGTCATTTACGTATGACTAGGAGCGTGTTCCACCCTTCTAACCAAATCACACCAAACAATCAACAACTTATCCAGCGGTGCCTCAAATTAACATAATGTCAAACTTCTCATCTGATAAGCGCACCAATCTGTAAAAGACAATTAGTTTTTAAGTATCGTTCCTAAATATTACAATTAAATTTTTTACTTATCTACATTATATATTAGATTTTTGGGATCCCATCGACACCTTTGGTCTTGTTTCTACCACGATCATGGGAGCCTTGATCTCTTGCCAACCGCCGTAGAAAGAATTGCCGGATCTAAACCAAACTTGTTTGGACGTTAGAGCTAGTATCCTAATAGTGCATTTTGAAGGACCGAGTCACATCAACGTAATTTCGTCTGCACACCACAACACCACCAAGTTATGTGTACCAGTTTTTTGCGGAGTTCCACAAGGAACTGTGATCGGTCCGCTGTGCTTCCTCCTCATGATAAGTGAAATTGCTGCTGGGCTGGAGGACAGATGGAAATACGTTGACGATTTGTCCCTAGCGGAAGTCGTACCTGAGGATTTGAAAAGTAACGCTGCCGGTTTCATCGACCAGGTTACCTCGGAGTCGACTGAAATGAATATGGTCGTGAATAAAGATAAGTGCTCGGTTACGACCTTTTCTTTTCTTAGAAAAACTCGGCCGTCTTTCGAACCTCCTATCGACCCTGGGTTCATCAGTGATAAAACAACGCTACTAGGTGTAGTGATCTCTTCTGACCTTTCATGGCATGAAAATACAAAGAAAATTGTAAAGAAAGCTAACAGCGCAATTCAAATGCTAAAAACACTGAAAAAGTTTCGGGTTCCTAAGGACAAGCTAAAGCTAATGTTTTGCTCTTTCGTTCGACCCTTAGTCGAATATGCTTAACCGGTTTGGCACTTTGCTCTTACCCAAGGTGAAACTGAAAAAATAGAGCGAGTTCAGAAGAGATCGCTGCAAATTATCTATGTCGGTTCCCCCCTACCATACTCTTTTTACCTCAAAGAATTTAAACTGAATCCCTTTCTTCCCGCCGCGAAAAACTATGCCACAACTTTGGCTCCTCCCTTCTCCAGCACCCCATGTACCGTTCATTCCTTCCCCCACCCTTTTTTCCTGTAAGATCTCGTCCCCCCCCGAGAAGTGGCTGAAAAGGTTCCCAAACGGACCCCAATCTACTGTAACACTATGCGCTACAGTAGAAGCTTTGTGCCGAGCTTCGTAAAGCAGTACAATGATCTTTAGCATTTTTGTGCCTTGTTATTTTTTTTTCTTTTAAATTATCTGTTGACAACTTATTTTATCTTTATTACGACTACAAAAACATCGTATTTGGGCTCTGCCCACAAGAGATATGTTTTGCTTTATTATTAAATAAATTGAAAAAAATTGAAACCCTTCTGACAGAGATAGTAAAATATGGATTTATAAGGTAATGAGCAGGAAATAATAGCTTGCACTTTCTACTCCAAAGACAGTGCAAAACATCCATTGCTCGGAAAGCAGATCGCAGATT
The DNA here is from genome assembly GCA_030848855.1 of Branchinecta sandiegonensis. Taxonomy (NCBI): domain Eukaryota; kingdom Metazoa; phylum Arthropoda; class Branchiopoda; order Anostraca; family Branchinectidae; genus Branchinecta; species Branchinecta sandiegonensis. Next base: position 15,383,655 of record JAUPMV010000008.1, on the reverse strand, counting down.
TTGCATTTATCAGTTTGTGGATACCAGGCTGGCGAAGAGGTCTATCATCGTGCCACTCTCCAATCTTGTTAATGTCGTTTCATACCTCATTTTTTCTCTGTCGGAAATAGTGGCGAGCGTGAGAGGGTTCTGAATATCTTGCAAAGAACTGTGGGCGACGTTGTTTCCGTTCCAATCGTACTTGATGGTGCAGCTTTGGTAGGTTTTTTTGAAGAAGAAATTAACCGGTGTGAGCCTTAGCTGACTTCAAGCTCGACAGCAAGGTGCGAAAGCACGTCAATCCAAAGGATCTAATTGCCAAGTGGTCTGAATTCCTTGGCTTGCAAATATTTTCTAAGGATATATGAACGATTTTATTAAGCAATCGTAAATCACCTCATCATCTATCGAGGAACGCATTCTTTATTTTTATTTTCGTCGGTTAGGGGCTTCCTTCCTTTTCTACTAAGACATACGTTAGTATCTGAGACCTTGAATCCGGCCCCGATGCCATATATGGGAAATAACAGCATAAGAGCTAGACAAGTGCCCGCTGTGTGGCAGTAAGTGAATTTTGTAACTATTAAAAATATTATTATTTATTTCCCTCCATAACGTCACGTAAATATGGAAGATGACACAAGGACTTTTACCGTGACAAATAAACCAGAAGTAAATTTGGATTAAATTTAAAGGTCCATAACTACAATGTCGGAGCCTCGCAGACAGTCCAGGGCGAAACATTTAATTTGATGGGGAAGAGTTTGCACTTTTGTCTTTCAGTTTGCTTATACCAAGATACTTGTAATATTTCCTTCGAATTACACAGGACGAGTATACAAAAATAGAAAAAAAATATATGACAGATCAGCCTACATTATAATCAACTTCCATGGCAACAAACAATTTAAAAATTCAGTCAAACGATTAATAAACAAATCTTGTTAAAATTGTCGTTAACTGAAGGAGGGGAAAAGATTGAGGTTTCGGAAGATCACTGCCGCTTGTTTTTGTAGAACGCACCAAGTTTCTTCCAAAGCGTCGTCTCGCGTTTTTTACTTTAAATTTAGTTATCAGTTCTGAATCACTAAAGCAAACAGAGAAACGAAGGAGAATTTACAATGCTTAAAGTAAGCAACTTTTAATTGTTAACTCGAATGTAAAACTACGAATGGAGTTTGAAGGGTAAAGAACGTGAGGGACAGCAACAGAACTATAAAGGAATCCGAGTTCGTCGCGAGGATATTATAGATGCCGCGGAAACAAATTAGGAAGAGGCAAAAATTCTCTTGCAAATTTTCTCTTGAATATATTTAGAATGGGTCAGAAATCACCAAGTGAAGCGGAATACGGGATATATAATTGCGAACACGATTGTGACTACGGAAGAAATCGAGCAGAACACACTGTAACAACGAAATCCGTGTTCGGAGAGCGGTTTTTATGGCACTTGCCCTTCGGCCAAGTGCCATATAGCGATCGCAATTTTTGTCCGTCCGTCGGTCGGTCGGTCCGGGTTTTGCTAGTTCGGGCACTTCCACATAAGCTAGGACGATGAAACTTGGCAGGCATATCAGGGACCCCAAATGACTAAGTTGCAAATAGTCATTTCCCCGTTCCGACCATCGTTGGGGGAGTGGAGGGAGGGAGAATCCGGAATCTTGAGGTATTTATAACTTTAGAACGGGTGAACGGATAGCAATGAAATTTGATATTTGTTGAGATCTCGTGCCTCAGACGACCCCGGATCCGGGATCCGACGGGATCCGGTGACTTTGGGGGGAGCTGGAGGGGGGAGCCGGAAATCTTGGGAAACGCTTAGAGTGGAGGGATCGGGACGAAACTTGGTGGGAAGAACAAGCACAAATCCTAGATACATCGTTGACGGAACCGGACCGGATTCGGGCACTGTGGGGGAGTTGTGGGGGGGGGGGGCGGAATTCGTTGATCCCGCGAGTTTGCTACTAGGACGATGGAATTCGGTAGGCATATCAGGGACCCGAACAGACTGCCTTAAGAATAGTCGTTTCCTCGATCCGACCATCGTTGGGGAGTGGAGGGATGGGGAATCCGGAAATTAGTAACATGCATAACTTTGGAACGGGTAATCGGACGTGCATGAAACTTGGCAAGTGTCTGGAACAAGCGCCTCAGATGTTCCTTTTCAAATCCGGACCAGATACAATACCTGGGGGGGGGGCTGGAAGGGGGCACCGGAAATCTTCTAAAAGGCTCAGATTCGAGGGATCGGGATGGAAATTGTGTGGGAAGAACAAGCTTATAAACCCTAGATACATTACTGACAAAACATGACTGTATAGTGACATTGACAACTTTGGAATGGGTGATCGGACGTGCATGAAACTTGGTAAGTATTAAGGACAAGCGTCTTGGATGTTCAGTTTCAAGTCTGGACCGGATCTGATCACTGGGGTGGGGGGGGGGCTGGAGGGGGCACCGAAAATCTTGTGAATCGCTTAAAGTCGAGGCATCGGAGTTGGACTTGGTTGGAAGAGCAAGCGTAAACCCTAGATGCATTCCTGACAAAACAGGACCGGATCGTGTCACGGAGGGGGAAGTGGAGGGGGTTTCCCGGAATTCCGGTGATCTCGAGCTATGGTGGTTCTAGATGTGCTAGGACCATGAAACTTGGCAGGCCAATTAGGGTCTCTAACATAGTGACTTGAAAACAGTCCTTTCTCCGATCCTACCATCATGGGGGGGGGGGGGGGTAGAGGGATGGGAAATCAGGTGACATTCATAAGTTAGGAACGAGTGAATCGGACATGCATGAAACTTGACACGTGTCAAGACCGAGTGTCTCATATGTTCAGTTTCAAGTCCGGTGTGGGTCTGATCACTGGGGGATGGGGGGGGGGGGGCTGGAGGAGGACAAACTGACAAACATGCTAACTGTTACAACAAGTACCATATGAGATTTCAGCTCTTGTTTGTTGACGCTTCGATTCAGGGGCCTAACTGACCGGAAAAAGAGAGTTTGCATCTCACTCGTCTTTCGTTTTACCGTAAACCGATTCCGGAGCGACAGTGAAACTCTGGCTGTCGGAGTCTTCTGATCGAGTTTAGGTTTAGGATATACGTTATCCTTGGTATCCTTGGCCACTACACTATGTTTCATCATACATCAGAACGATTTTGTTCCTTCGTGTTTTCAAAATCTCTTTGTCTTTTGCCCGGTATTGTCAGGCTTGGCCGCTACCGATCTATGGCCGATGCAGCAGTGTAATATCCATCTAATCCCGTGGCATGGGGGTGTGAACTGTTTAGATGGATTTCCATTCAGGCAAATTCCCTGTTTCCGTGGCCGGCTTCTATCTGAATATTGCAGTGGTTTCAGAACTAAGTTCACAAACCCCTCTGTAGCTCAGTGGTAGAGCACTAGCCTAGAAAGCGAAACGTCCTGGGTTCAAATCCCGTCCAAGCAGCACCTTTGTCTTTCAGTTCACTCTTATCAGTGTAGTCTTGGGTATCAACCGGTGTATCTGTTTGAAGACAAGCTTCTAGCAGTAAGATACGCGCAGCGGTTGGTCTAGCTGGAGTGAGCGCACGCCGCCACGCCATGGGCGAAACGTTGGAATTTCCTAGTTCGAATTCATGAGAAGACATTCATAGGGAGCTTTTCTAATAGGATTTCAAGATGTTAGAAATATTCCACTGGGTTTGTCCTGTTCTCACAAATGTACGATCATTCCGCTTCCATTTAAACTGTCATAGGGCAGTTCGTGTTTCGCAGTCGTATTCGAGGGCCTGGGTCGTTTTGTTACTTAGGCGCTTTGGCTCCTGACCGTTTTACGTCAACATCTGTGTGCCATTGTTATGCTGTGCTAGACCATACACGATATCACGATATGCTAGTCTATGCCTACGGACTATCGTTAATGAAGTCTCAGTTTAAAACAGAAGTTAATAACACACCGCTATCATGTGATCGATCAACAGGTGCCCAAAGGAAGCTATACAGTAGAAGTATGCTTCTTTGAACACTTCTGCAAAATTTTGTACCACCTTGGTTTTGCTTTTCCTATCTAACGCAGCCTTAATTTAGCTCAGCACATGCTTTATTCAGTGTAAATTTTGTCAGTGTGTTTCCCATATTTCGTGCGTTTTCTACATTATTATTGTTGCCAGTAATGTTATTTTGTTCTGTTATGTGTTTTATCTTTGTTCTTTTTCTTCTTTTCTTTTTCATTACTCCGTCTTTTTGTACATTTGTTCATTATGATGGGCAATATATCTGTTATTATTATTAACCAATTAAGTGACCAATGACCAATTAAGAACTCAAAACTTATTTCCATTTTTTGGACCATACAATGGTTCAAGAGCAAAGTGTTTCGGGTTTCTTTTGACGCATAAGACTAAATTAGATTAGTGTTATTTCGTCTTCTGTTAATTTTCTAATGTTCTGATTCTTCTGTTGGGATGCTTTGAACGGTAATAAAAGTACCGTAGCGCAAAATTGTAATGAAAATAGCGCAAAACTACAATTAAAGAAACGCAAAACAAAACTATCACGGCAGTAATTTTGAAGTTTGAGAGTGTAGACGTTAAGAATAACAAATGTTATAGTTAATGGCTTTAATTTTACTTAATTGTTGTTTGCACTCAGTATTGTGAATGAACATTTGTTAGCTATGAATGCCATCATATTCTTCCATGCTGTTCAAAGTTAAAGGACCCCTCGCCCTATTATTATTATTATTTTGTCTGCTGTTAATTTTCTAATGTTCTGATTCTTCTGTTGGGATGCTTTGAACGGTAATAAAAGTACCGTAGCGCAAAGTACAGTATTTAAAAATATTTGAATACTTTAAAACTAGGCTGTGCTTTCAACAAAAAAAACACGATTTTGGCTGTTTTGACCCTTTTCCGAGACTCGTTGACTTATAGCGGAAACACGGAAACAATTTACACAACCGGTTTTTCTGATGGAAAAACTTCTCGCAGACAACCGTCGACAGCGTGATACACATCAAAGGTAGCAAAACACGGCAAGTGAGAAAATCAGCGTGGTTTTGTACAGGGGCTAGAATGTACCGTACGAAATTGGGGTCTCCGGGTTTAGAAATATATGGAGTGATTGTGGAAGTAGGTTGCGTTAGTATAATAGGTAAGACAGGACCATTAAGCGTCGCATAAAGAAGCATACCTCTACTGAGTTCAGTTGTGAGTGTCTTCTTTACCTTGTGACAAGCCTTGATGTTTTTCTTCCAGGGTATGGACGCATCATCTTCATCGTCTTGCCTGTACAGGAACCCATGCTTTCACGATGCGATCTGCTACGAGACAGACCAAGGTCCTGCGTGTCACTGCACCTCTCAAGAGTTCGTAGGAAAATACTGTGAGAAAAGTAAGTTTAAAATTTGTATGAAGGTTGCCTGAAGAGCTCAGCAATGGTATGTTGGTGTTTCGTAAGGACAGACATTCATCAAAAAAAAATTCATCATTTTTTCATCATTTTATCAAAAAACATGTAAATTAAACAAACAATTTACCATTAACGGCCACTTTCAAGACAAAATAATCCCGATTGTGGCCGCAATTCTAACCACCATGAATCCATTACATCATTCCTTCATTACCCCCCTCCCCTTGGGGTGGGTAAGAAAATAAATAAATAAATAACATTAAATAAATACCCTTCCTCTTATCACACTTCCTTCCTTTTCAAAGAATGGGATTTAACCATTCTCTTGAATGATGCCAGACTTACAGCCGCTCTGACCGATTCTGGGAGGTCATTCCAGACGCTCACACCTATGTTCCTGAGAACAAATCCTGCTCTTGTTGTATTTCTTCTCTCGTGAGCTAAATCCTCCGAATGTCGGGTAAAATAATGGTGATAAAACGAGTTAGTGTTAAAAAAAATCAAGGTTCTGTCGAAAACCGGACTCCAGGAGTCGTATCCGGAAAACTTTTCCCCGGACTGTTTCACTTTTGGTAAATGTCATTGAGACGGGGGGGGGGGGAGACCCTTGTCTGATATTTTGAATCATATATATAATATGTGCTCATTGAAATGACCGGATCGTTTGGTTCTGGGGTCCGGGTTCTGGGGTTGGAGATCCGGTTTTTGCAGGGTCTTTTAGTAACAAAATAGCCTATTTCTAAAACTCTTGAACAGAAGACAACCTTAAATTTAGGAATACGAAGAGACGCCGAATCCGTATATGACAATAATTTTTTACCCGGACATGTAGTTCGTCCGGAATTCGGCTGAAACCGGAAAATTTGTTATAAGTTGAAGTTTTATTTGAAGTTGATTAGATGATCTTTAAAGGAATAAGGAAATACGCTGAACTCGTTTCTGAACTTTCTTTTTTTGCTGAACAAGTAGTTCGCTCGGAATTCGACCGAAACCTGAATTTGGAAGAAGTAAAACAAGAAGTATCGATCAGTATCGTCAAAATAGAGCTGTTTAGCTTTTACCCTCATATAATTCTTATAAACCGACAGAAAACGAGGTGTAACGAGATATTCTTATTTCAACGTCTAACTTTGTCCTAACTTTAAACGGATGCTGAAGAAAAGACAAAACTCCACATCAGGCAACATTAACTGCAAACGAAACGTTTATTTCATGTCCAGTTTATCATGTCAGCTGGATTTTGAAATATTTTCTCTTATTTTTCTTCTGTTTCTTCTTTCAAATTCTGCACGTGTCGCTTAGCGGCGAGTATTTCAGTAATTTGACAGTGCAAAACGGATACGTCAGTTGAAATTTTATAAGAGCTATATTTCGATTTTTCCACAAGTTCGCTTTTTCAACTTGAGTGGCTTTGAGCCTGAAGAGGAACCTTGCCAAGAAGGGCCGAAATATAGCTCTAATAAAATTTCAGCTGACGTATCCGTTTTGCACTGTCAAATACGATTCGCAGTCTCCTCGGCTGAAGGAATATCTAATTTCAGGTAAGAAGATTACACTAAAACTAAATAGGATACACCAATGGAAGAAGGTAGAAGCGTGTTCAAAGGCATAAAAAAACGGTAACTCTCGAAGGGAATGAGATGTTTTGATGAAACTTGGTGTAAGGGTTCTTTGGGTCAAGGGCAAGGTCGAATTGTTAGATGGGCTCTGTAGCCCTACATTTAGGGGTGGGGGAGGGGGTTCAAGTTAAGGGGCAAACAAAATATTTATAAACAGCTAATGTTATAGTCGATTATGGGGTAAGAAGACATGCTGAAAAGGATGATGAAAACCATTTTCTCGCCGGACAAGTAGTTCGTCCGGAATCCGGAGAAAACCGTAAGGTTTGTTAAAAGTAAAAGTTTTATTTGAAGTTGATTAGATGTTCGATTTAGGGATAAAAAGACATGCTGAACACTTACGCGAAAATCATTTTCTTCGTTCGCCCGGTCGCCCGGAATACGGACTAAACCGGAAAATGTGTTAAAAGCAAAAGTTTTATTTTAATTTGATTAGATGACAGATTTAGGGGTAAGAAGAGACGCTGAATCCGTATATGACAGTCATTTTTTACCCGGACATGTAGTTCGTCCGGCAGAAACCGGAAAATTTGTTGTAAGTTGAAGTTTTAGTTGAACTTTGTTAGATGTTCTCTGTAGGGATAAGGAGATACGCTGAGGTTGTTTCTGAACTTTCTTTTTTTGCTGGACAAAAAGTTCGCTCGGAATTCGGCCGAAATCGAAAATTTGGAAGAAGTAAAGCAGGAAGTATTGATCGGTACCGTCAAAATAGATATGGCTTATAGAGGTATATCTGAACTTGGTTGTCTCAGATGAATACCTATTTGCTAATTAATCTGTTTCCAAATTTCAGTAGCAAATATGTTCAAGGATTCTGGCGAAGACAAGACCCAGTTGTCTGGATCAAATGTTCGATTTTTGGGATCACGTCGAAACCTTTGGTCTTGTTTACTATGCATTCCTGTTTTAGTACTCGTTCCGAGTACGCCATGCCCTCCTGTCCCGTTCCTTCTTTTAGACAACCCTAATGATCAGCATGTGACCAGATCGCTACAGACATCCAGCAGAATAATATTATTCTCGTTTATCAAATCACTGGGTAATTAACTTGCCCATGTTTCTTGTTTTAGGAAGGCGGCCAGTGGAAGCGTCCTTCCGGGGAAACGAGTCCATAATCTTTGATCCGACTCAAGGCGGAATGGAGCCAATGATTACCACTCAAGACGAAATCAGCTTCATGATGAAAACGAAGAAGTCTTCCGGTGCCATTTTGTTGGCAGGTGAGAATTGTTTTATCCAACTCAAACATCCTCCTTACAGCTCTTTAGAAGTTCTGATAGCGGGAGTGGATCAGTGACGATGATACACTTGTTACCTATTGACATGAGACAGTGTCATAAAGGACGCATCGTGCCTATGTTTTTTTTGGAAGTTTTTGCTGTAAATATGTGCTCCGGACAGCGTTTATGCTCCCGATGAGTGATGCGTTAAACCGGTTATCTGAATTGTGTCAAGTTCTGGTTAGGTCAGTGGGCCTGGGAAAAGGCAGCCAAAGCCGTGTATAAATAATTAAAAGCAAAGCCTAGTTTTACAGTTTTCATATAGTTTTGAATATTGGAACATAAACAGTAAAGAGTGTGAGGCGTGCTTTAACATTATCCCAGTCTGAAGCACAGTAAAATGAAAGTATATTCAACTACTATATTCAACACATACAACTTTTTCGCAGAACTACACAGGCTACAAAACCTTCAACGGTAAGTAATAACAGTCTTTCCGGTAAGTATGGAGTAGCACGGCCCATATCTGCAGTATTGGAAAGGCGTGAACCCAGTGCGACCCGCTGATCGGAAATGTACTTCTACGATATTACGGCCCTTCTTTGCAAGGGTCCTGATCAGGCCATAGCTTGAAAGCGAACCTGTAGAACAACTGCAGGAACTTGAAGAACTGTTTCAGGCTCGTAAATTGAACATAAGCTATAGGCTATGCTATACGCCATACGTAAGCTATAGGCTCGTAGCGACAGCCTGAAAGAGGGCCAAACGTTGGAACAGATCTCAACTGACTTATTCGATTGGTGCCATCAACTATGATTCACAGGCAGCTTGGGCTCAGGGAATACTTAAATACATACTTCCTCAGCCCAAGCTGACTGCAAATCATATATCACAGTGCAAAACGGATACGTCAGCTGCGTTTAATTAGAGCTATTTTGCCCCTCCTTGGCAAGGGTCCGCTTCAGGCTCAAGCTGGAAAATGAAACTAAAAAATCAGAGCAAAATATCACTAGGGAGTGCACTGTAAAAAGTTCCTCCGAGTAAGGATTACAGTTAACTGCAGCATTTGCTACTAGGATAATCTTATCTCTACTGAGATAAGATTAATCCGAATTGGAGGTAAGATTATCTTTTTAGAGACACATTAATCGCAGTAGTAAATACTGCAAGATTTTTTTTTACAGTGTAGCGCCAAGACTCGAAAAAAGTGACACACACTCGAATAGCAGCGACACTAGCACCACTAGCGATAGAGAACGTCCCTACTGAAACTCAATGAGTCATGCACCTGGTCATGCACCAGCGCTGGCTACGATAATTTCAGATTCTGAATACTGTAAAAAAAGATACAACCTCCCCTGTTTCCTCGGTGTATGCAGACCGCATCTTAGGTGCACTAGAAATTTTCTAACAAACAAGTTTGTCTTGCTTTGAATGTCCCGAGCGTAGTGGCCGGCGCTACGAGTAAGGCCCGTTTCTGATATATGGAAAGCATAGGTATTGGCGCTACTCTCTTGTGTTATTTTGCTCTGTACGAAAGATTCTAGCTTCAAATATCTGATTTTGTGAATTTCATCGTAAACAAGACCAAAGGTTTCGATTGGACCCCAAACATGTAATATTTATTAGGTGTCTTGATCCAGACAATCGAATCTTGTGCATTTCCGAGTCTTCGCCAGACCGTTCAACATTTTGCTGTTTATCCATAGCCCACCGCTTGAATGTGTACAAAAAATAATGTTACCATTTTGGAGTGTTTGGTAACTTACGGCCAAACAACCAATCAGATGAGAAAACCAGGTTCAGATATGGATTCAGCAAGGCTGTTTACTCGAGTATCTCATCCTAATCGACTTCAGAAAGGTCCTTTACTTCGACAAAATTCTTCGTATTTTAGCAGCATCACCGGCGGACTGCATGCAGAGCAAAAGAGCTGGTGACATTGAGCGGAGAACCTTTCAATCCAAATTTCCTTGTTTTGGCAAATTTTGCCAGCTTATCTGCCAAGGAAATGAAGTTACGGTCCTTACAGGACTATCTCATTAGCTTATAAAGCATAACCTTTTTTTTCGAAACCCCCTCCTCTGTCTCTAAATATCTAAAGGACCTATGTACAACATGGCCTGTACTTTGCAAGTGAATCCTCATACGAAGTTTGAATAACATATCTCAACACCTTCAACCCAGACACGACAAACTTCACAGACTTCCATGACTAAACCCAGAGGTTACGTACAAGAAACGCGACTCCCTCTGGCTATCGTTTGATGTGCAGAGCTTTCGCCTGTATGGATAAAGATGGCATAGCCAGCTGTTTTTTTCCGAAAATTTGATCGACAAATTTTATTCAGTTGTTCACCAGACAGTTGTCGGATGCATTCTGCCTTTTTGACCTAGTAAATGCCAGTTGGGAAGATCGCGTACACTTTTTGTTTATCTTTAGTATGTTCGGAAGTTGCAACATCATGTCTCCTCCCTCTATGTCGACTATATCATTGGGTTTTAAAACTTCATGTTAAACTTCCGGATTCCGGGCGAACTATACTTGTCCGGCGAAAATCTAATTTTCATATTCTGATTCAACGTGTCATCTTACCCCTGAATCGAACTTCAAATCAACTTCAGATTCTCTTTTTTTAAAAATTTCTGGTTTTGGCCGGATTCCGGCCGGGTGACCCCTAAATTTTGAGCTAAGAATGTTGACCACCCCCAAGTGTTGAGCTACAGAGCCCATCTACGAATTCTACCTTTCCCTTGACCCAAAGAATCCTCACACCAAGTTTCATCAAAATGTATTATTCCCTTCGAGAGTTATCGTGCTCACAGACGGACGGACAGACGGACAACTTTTGCGATGCCATAGGTATTCTTCCACTTACTTTTTGGGATCCCTGAAACTGCTTGGACTTAAAGCTGTCCGATTGGGTCTTTGAGGGGGTAGAGATTCTTCCGCATTTTGGTTTTGGTATCACCCGTCTCTTCTTTCCAGCTAAGATAGATACCTAATATACCGGCTATGGAGGCTCCGCACTTCGTGATTAAATATTGTCTTCAGCCCAAGGTGACTGCAAGTAATGTTTGACGGTGCAAAACGGATGCGTCAGCTGCATTCTGTTAGAACTATATTTTGTTGTTTTAACACAAGTTTAATTTTTCGGCTTGAGCCTGAACAGTACCTTTGCCAAGAAGGGCCGAAATATAGCTCAAAGAAATTCAGCTGACCGTTATTTAATTATGGTAATTATTAAATTTTTCAGGAAGTTCCAAAGACAACTACATCTATCTCGGACTCTCGCGTGGCACGATTCAAATCATCTACCGTCGTCAAGGAGAAAACACCATCGACAACAACATCAAACCTATATCGATAGACCTCGATAATGATCATTATCACACCATTCGGCTTCAGCGAAAATCGGATGAAATTACCCTCAGTATCGACGGTTACTCCACCTACTGGCCCTTGAAGGAGTCGAAGCCTTACATGACCTCGACTAGGATCTACATTGGAGCAATGCATCATGCCGAGTACGAGTTCGTGAGGGAGATGGATAGCTTTGTTGGTTGTCTGAAAAAGGTAAGTTTCGCAAGTGGCGTTTATGCAGATACCATGGTATCTGATACCATGATCCAAAGTCGTTTTAGCAGTTACTGTTATAACTGCTAACACAGGCAAAAGTCGTGCTTGCAGTTACTGAGTATCTGACCGGTTACCATGGTATCTGATATTCAAGCATCCGTAGTACCAACTGCAAAAAAGACAAAATACAGATCCATTCCGTGCGGTATCAGATCTCGTGGTATCTGCAAAAAAGCAACTACATTTCTGCTTTCTCACTCGAGATATGCTTATTTGGACACTTCTCTAAATGTTAGTACCTTTTTTTTCTTGCTTATAAAACAGTCAAATGTGATTACCAACCAACTGTTTCAGCTTTCTTTTCTGGCACAAACAAGAAGTTAAAATCCTTAATTTGTTGGTTTTCTGTTGACTTGTAAACGTGCTTCTTCTTCCATTGGGGTATGCTATTTACTTCCAACGCCAACTTAAATTCTTGATGAATTACGGTCTGCTTAGCGACAGATGCAAAATAAAACAAAAGGAAGTTAAGAGCGATTTCAAGATCCAGCTGACATATGATAAACTGCAACATGAAATAAACATTTTCGGCGAATATTTGCTTTAGTGCTTTCTTCGACAACCGTTCAAACTTAGGCCAAGTTCAAAGTTTGGGCTTTTTGGGGATCGACTAAAAAGAGCACGGCACGTAATTAAAAGATATTAGCATGTAGTAGAAGTAGACAAGTAAGTCAGAGAACTCCAGAGCCTAAAACAAGACACGTTGGAAGATTCTTCCTGCCGCTCACTCTGTAGCCTGAAAGTGCCCTTTTAGTCGTAGTGCCTCTTTTTAGTACTAATGCCTCCTAGACTATGCCGTGCCGTGCCTCTTTTTAGTCCGTCGCGCCCTAATGTCCTGAAAACGTTCATACTTCTGCTTGAGAGACAGATGCCAAGTGAAAATGTGAAACGCGGTGTTCAGTGTGTTTTCTTCGGTGATCGTTCAGATTTAGACAAAGTTCGGACAGAAAAAATAAGCCCAAAGTTCAAACAAGCGTACCTATATTGTACGCAAACCTTGCGATGACTTCTTTTTGGGATCCCAAAACGTAAGTTGAGGGATACCTATGACATCGCAAAAGTTGTCCGTCTGTCCGTCCGTCTGTAAGCACGATAACTCTCGAAGGGAATGAGATATTTTGATGAAACTTGGTGTGAGGATTCGTTGGGTCGGCGGACCAGTCGAGTTCGTAAATCGGCTTTGTAGCCCTACATTTAGGGGTGGGGGAGGGGGTTTAAATTAAGGGGCAAACAAAATATTTTGAAACAGCTAATGTGATAGAGATTATGGGGTAAGAAGACATGCTGAACACGATGGTGAAAACCATTTTGTAATCGGACAAGTAGTTCGCCCGGAATCCGGCCAAAACCGGAAAGTTTGTTAAAAGTAAAAGTTTTCTTTGAAGTTGATTAGATGTTAGATTTAGAGGTAGGAAGACATGCTGAAGACGATGGTGAAAACCATTTTCTCGGCGGTCAAGTAGTTCGCCCGGAATCCGGCCCAACCCGGAAAGTTTGTTAAAATTAAAAGTTTTATTTGGAGTTGATCAGATGTCCGATTTAGGGCAAGAAGACATGCTGAACTTTTATGTGAAAACAATTTTCTACCCGGGCATGTAGTTCGCCCGGAATCCGGCCAAAACCGGAAAATTGTTAGAAGTTAAAGTTTTATTTTTAGATGACTAGATAACCGATTTAGTGGTAAGAAGAGACGCTGAATCCGTGTGTGACAATCATATTTTACCCGGACATATAGTTCGACCGGAATCGGGAAATTTGTTATAAGTTGAATTTTTATTTGAAGTTGATTAGATGCTCATTATTGGGGAAAGAAGATACCCTGCGTTCGTTTTTGAGTTTTCTTTTCTCGCCGGACAAGTAGTTCTAGAGTTCGGCCGAAACCGGGAAATTGGCAGAAGTGGCAGGAACTTTTCGTCAAAACAGATATGACTTATACGGGTAAACACACATGCTGAATCCATATCTGAACTTGGTTTTCTCAGATGATTAGCTATTTGGCCTTAATCTGTTTCTGAATTTTAACTGTAAGAATGTTCAAGGATTCTGGCGATGACTGGATCTGGCTAAGACAAGACCCAGTTGTCTGGATCAGATATTGAATTTTTGGGATCCCATCGAAAAGTTTGGTCTTGTTTACTTTGGTGTTGACGGAACGTACGAGCCCTTGCGGTGTGAAAGCTATACGCTATGAGCTAGACGACCTTCATAATATCTGACGAAGAATTACCGCCATATGCGCTAGAGAAACAGTGAAAATCACACGTTAAATCATGGTATAAGCTATCTCAAGGGGGAATAAGTGATTACGCTTTCGGTTCATACCGAGTCGCGCATTAGCCCCGTGGTAAAGCAGTTGGTACTGAAGTTGGAAGCCAGGGTTGACAAACTTGATGAAGTTTGACATAACAGAGTTGGTTAGAGCACCCTTAGAGGCAGAGGCATTTTAAAGAGTTTTAAACATGGCTAGGCCTAAGATTAATTGAAAATAATTAAACAAACCTGGTTAAAAGTACGCCAAGAAGTAACTTGTCATTGTTTACTTTATGCTACCGCATCTAGCGGCTAAAAAATCACTAACCTGGAAGGAATTTTATGATTGGCGTATAGGACTATTATTATACGCAAGAGTGTTGCGACTTCAATGCGAAAGCCCCTTAATGCTGGATAGTCTTATTTTCGCCAACTTCTGGTAATCAAAATTGAAATTGACATACGGTTTGTTTAGCCGCGAACAGCGAGTGTTGAGGATCCCGAGCGGTGTATCTGGGAAACTGCGTGTTGCAGTGTATCCATTATTGCACTATCTATTGGTTTGTCGAACGGATTGATTTGAGTAGAAGGATTTTTTTTTTAGGATATTGACCAAAAGTCTACCTGAACCATTTACAGTTGAAAATGAAAAATTGGCGTTCCGTTCCGCTTTTCAAATTTAACTGTCCAAATTTCTCTCATATAGCCTGCGCTAGTGATATTTTCAGGATCTTGCTCAAACTTCTTCTATCTGGAACTGAATAAGTCGTGATCCAATAGTTCGAACTGCCCTCAGCTTCCTCTCAGGCAGATGATATGGATTTTCTTAGGATATTGTTAGTTCAAACGGATGTTTATGATGGAGGTGCGGTGCCAACTTCTGAGCACAAATTCTATCTCCTGAAAAATAGTTTCCTCAGTGCACTGTAAAGAGCTGGAATCGTTACTTCGATGAAATTCCTATTTCTTGATGTACAGTAACTATTGTTACTTACCCGAGATTCAGAAAATGATCCGCCCCCCCCCTCAAGAAAAAGGTTCTGCTCAAAAACTTTTCTAATCGTCCTTGCAGAAGTAATAAAATTGTCATGAAATTTGGTCCAAGTGAAAACTGGTTAGTTCAGACGTATTTCACAAAAAAAGTTCTAGTCTGTTTCTCTAGAAACGCTTCACGGACACAAAGACGGGAAACTCTGAGGTCCGGTCTTCCTTGGGTCCGTAAAGCATCAAGTTAGGTAATAAATGTCAGGACCTTCTAGAAACGCTGGAAGGATTTATTCCATCATATAAGAAACCCAGAGATACAGCTTCGCTGGATAGGGCGAGTAACCGACAAGTTCGAAGTGGGAGCACCAAAGTGTTTACTCCATCGAATGAATAAAAAAGACCAAAGATTTCGATGGGATCCCAGATCCGGATATTTTTTGGACAGAAAATCGGGACTAACAGGTTTACGAAACCAATAAGCTTGCAGTAGAATAGAATAGAATATAATAGAATGATGCTTATTGACCTTATTGACTGTATTTCTGGTCACGAGTGCATTGATACTGTGCGCGCCTCTGGCGACAAATTGATTGTGAAGATAGATAGCGGTGCCGCTGCTGACTTTTGCAAATCTGCGCGCTCGGTTTTTCGTGATTGTGAAGCGAAAATGGTGGAGAAAAGGTTTTTTGGTATAATGAAAGGCGTTGCACAAGATCTTGATTTTGCGCCTCTCAAAGCTTGCCGGGGTGTTCGAGACGCTACGAGAATCGGGAGCTCAAATTGTGTGAAAATTACGTTCGAAGACGAAATTTCTCTTTCCTCGGCCCTTCAATCTGGACTGAAGATAGACTATGAACTGTTCCGAGTGTATGAATATCGGCGAATTCCTAGGTGCTGCAGGAAATGTCAATCTCCTGACCACCTTGCTGCTAACTGTCCCGATCAAAACTACAAATGCTCACGGTGCTCAGGCCCCCATATGAACTCCAGTGACTCACCATGCAGTAACACCCCCAAATGTGCAAATTGTGGTGGAGATCATGTTGCTTACAGTTTTCGCTGCTCCAGGCTAAAGGCTCTTGCTAATTCCAAAGTTCCGCGATCTTCTCGTATCCAATCATGAATGAGTATAAAGTCTCAGTGTGCTCTTTCAATATTAATGGGACAAAGGATAAAGTGTTAAGCCTTGATGAGAAACTAGCTAATCATGATATTGTTCTCTTACAAGAACACCTGCTCCCAAGCTGCAGTGTAAATTTTCTTAGGCGAAGTTCTCAACATGCTGTTTTCAGCACGAATGCCCGTCGTACCCGAGGCAGGCCCTCTGGCGGTCTTGCCTGTATAATTAAGCGATCTTTGCCTAACTATTTGTCTCCTAGCTTCTACCAATCCTCTGAACACTATCTTGCAATCCGGCTTGCAGACGTGATCCTAATCAACGCTTATTTGCCCCATGATAGAAAATCTGTTTCTTCCTTCTCCAGTTATGCGAATGCTTGTAACAAATTAAAGACTCTCATATCTGGTATTGAGCGTCTGGGATACAAGTGGGTGCTTATAGGCGACCTAAACTGTGACATTACCGTTTCCTCGACACGTAAGGAAGCGCTTTTTCAGTGTCTACCCTCAGCATTTAAGGTCCTATCGAAAGACCTCAGCTTTACATATGTCCACTGTAGTGGTTCTGTCTCAAATTTGGACCACTGTATCTGCTCTCCTTCATTACTAACTTCAGCAATTCATGTCGATGAAGATGAGAGAGATTATGACCATTTACCTCTGTATTTCGATATTACGGTTACTTCTGACGTATACTCGGGCCAACCATCACTGTCGCATAAGTGGTTTGAAAAACGTGATTGGTCTAGTGCGAACATGCCTCTTTACCTTGCTACACTTGGAGCTCTACTGTCCACCGTACGTGTCCCTTTCCATCTTCTTTGCACAAACGCGTACCCCACTATTGACAGTACTCGTGCTGATTTAAACCGCTATTATCGTGACATTATTTCATGTATAAAGCAAGCTGAAGATGTGGCCGTCCCGCTGATCCGTGTCAGGCGGAATACCCAAAAACCAATCTGGAAGTGTGATCCTATGCTGAAAAAAGTTAAGAATAAGGCCAAATTCTGGTTAAGAATCTGGTCTGCATGTGGTCGACCGTCTCGGGGTACTGTGTTCGATCTAAAACAAAAGACGAAACTTGAATATAAGCGCCACCTTCGCGCCGTTCGTTATTCCGGTGAAACTTTTCCGAAAAGTAAAAGTGAGTGGCGAAAAGTGATAAATTGTGCCAAGTTTCCGGATACAAGTTCTAGTGATATTATACCTCGTCCATCTTGGATCGAACATTATTCAAAAATATTTTCAAAAGTTAATTATGCAGTGCATAAGCGTTTCTCATGTTTGCTCGAAAAAAATTTGCCGTCACGTATAAGTCAGAGACATGTGATTCCAGTTGAAAAGTCGGCTATTGTTAAAGGTATTAAGGGTTTAAAATCAAAATCCGTGGATCTTGATGGGATTAGTGTTTCGAATCTCGTTCCTAGTTCTTTTGAATTGGTATCTCATCTCCAACTGTTTTTTCAAATGTGTCTCAGTAGTTCGTGTGTGCCCGATTCGTTCTTATGCGGTAGCGTCACGTCACTTCTAAAAAAAGGAAAAGACCCGGTTTCTTGCAGTTCTTATCGGCCCATAACGGTAGCATGTACTCTTAGCAGGCTATTTGAATACCTCCTACTACCTTATATCACTAAGCTTGCTCTAAATGATGATAATCAATTTGGTTTTAGATCTGGGCTAGGTTGTCAGCATGCTCACCGTGCTTTGACCTCTTTGTTAAAAGATGCCCATCGCACTCGTCGCGTACTTCATTTCGCAACCCTCGACTTGTCTAAAGCATTTGACAGTGTTTGTCATACTCAAGCATGGACAGCGTTATGCCAGAGAGGAGTAAATCCGTCGGTAATTCACGTGCTTCGTTTTTGGTACTCCCATTCTTACCTTCGCCTTAAGTCTTTAGATAATTCTTATTTTGGTCATATCCCTGTTCGTTGCGGAGTAAGACAAGGGGGAGTTCTTTCCCCGTATATTTTTAATGCTTGTATTGAAGATGTGTTGTCAAAAATATCGACTACGTGCCTACTAGGACTATCTGATATTTCATATCTGGCATATGCGGATGACCTTCTTCTGATTAGTCAAACTGAGTCTGGTCTTGCCCGTTCAGTGAACTCAGTTACTTCTTCTTTCCGCGATATCGGCCTGTACCTAAATATTGACAAGTGCGAGTTTCTTGTCTTCAACGGTAATAGTTATTCAGAATCACTATACTGCGGTGGTTTTAGTATTCCCCGTGTTAAATCGTTTCGTTGGCTTGGCATAACAGTCTGCGATTCTATGAATGCTCTCCGGTCGCGTGCTGTAAAAGATATTAGTGATAAGCTGAGGCTCGGTTACTCTAAGATCGTTGCAAATCGTGGACACTATAGAAGAAGTGCGCTAACTCGGCTTTACTCAAATTTTTGTGATCATTCTGTACTGTTCTGTACTGGTATTCGGCCACTTCTGTTGACTGGTGATCTAAAACGTATTCGCATAAATTATTACCGGTACTGCAAATTTCTCCTATATCTGCCTCGTTCTTACCGGAATACAAAACTGATAAAGAAGTATTGTGCGACAGATATTACTGGTGTTTTCGAAAAATTATGTTCCAAGCTAGCCAGTGAAGCGCCTTATAGGCTAGGGTGTTTTCATCGCCTTATCCGTCTTTTTTCTGTATGTGATTAACTTTGTTTCTTGTTTTCTCTTGTTGTTTTTCTTTTTGTATTTACTCCACTTAACCTCTGTTCTGTAAAGTGGGTGATAAATAAATTATTATTATTATTATTATTATTATTCAGCCACGATTGTGCCATACACAGAATTTTGCGTTCAGCACAGACAAATATGACAACACAAACAAAATAGTTATTTAATACGACACGGAAAATAAACTACCTTCAATTAGATTTACCGTCACGCAATCTCCCCCCATTTTATTACTTCGTAGTTAGTCGACGTCAATGTACCAGGGAAAAGATCCCCAAACCCAAACTGACTTGGAAAAGGGGACTCTGGCACTGCCCTAAGAGGTGGACAACAAAAAAAGCGGACATCTATAGGCATATTCTCGCCGTTCCCGAGGACTCACTTGAAGAGTCCCCGTGTTTTTGTTTGTCCCGGGGACTCACTCCCCGTATTCTCGCGAGTCCCCGCGGACGGGGAATGCTCCTATTATCATCACCATCATTAAAAAGGACTCCCTTTCAGATTCGGAGGGAATCAATTTTTGCTGGTGTTGGTGCAATGTAAAATTAATGAAAAACAATCAGAATAAACAAAACCAAAAATAAAGTGGATCCAGACTAGTCTGGTCAACTACATATTTATTTTTCGAACAAAATCCATTTTGGAAGCATTCCCCGTGTTCTCGCTGTTTTTGTACGCGGAGTCCGCGTGGAGTGACTCCCTCTATTCTCGCCTTTCCTTTCAGTTCCCCGAGGAGACCTCGCGGAACGGCGAGAATAGGCCTTATAATTACTAAAAACATCTATTAATACATCTATTAATTAAACCATCCATATCTCTCTTTCTCTCAAAAACATTTTTCCTAAACCCAAGTGGTAATGAGTTTGCTCGGAGCCAAAGCTTCAGAGTCAGTGCTGGTAAACGTATTGTATATTAAAACAAAATTCATCCTAAACGTTCTCTTAAATAACTTAAAATAATTTAGGGTTTCAGTCAGAAGTTTAAACTGCTCCATGCCAACTTGTTTCTCCCGGTCACTTATAGCAAGTTCGAACTGGTTCAGCAACTGGGGTGGTCCTCTGGGCCTGATTCCCCACTCCAAGCAAAAGGAAACTCCAGCACGATCGGGCATGGCTTTAACCTGGAAAGATTACGTTCCTGTATTATATCTCAAGCCCTTCTATATATGCTACTCCTAGCAGCCTATCCTCTGGTAATCTTATAATTTTCAACCAAAACCTCGATATCTGTTAGCCTTGTTTTTGTCATTGTGAATATGCCTAACTCCACTCAAATGACTGACTGGGTGTGAGTTGTTGGATGAAATCCTATTAATATCTTTAAGTAGAGCAGCTCAGTCGACTCAAGCTGTGCTGCAGCCTCAAACCACAAAATTCCGGACCGTAATGGACTGTTGGAAGGATTTTAGATTTAAAAATCTAAAATCTGATTTTAAAGTAAGAAAGCAGCACTAAAAGTAGGAAGGGAAGGGAAGGGCGTGGTGACCAAGAAAACAGGAAGGCATACTAAAAACCAGGCAGGGCATACTGAAACGAGGAAGGCGGTCACCAGAATTCAATGCTGCGAAAAACTTTTGCAAGAATTCGGCTTTTGCAAGAATTCGCAGCACTGTTCCCTTCCTCTATTTAGTATTCTTTGAGGGGTCGGCAACTTTTCAAATTCAAAGTTCACAGAGAAAGGGTACGGTGTAACTTTCCGGTTTTTTGCAGCCTTGAATTCTGGTGACATCCTTCCTCGTTTTAGTATGTCCTTTCTCGTTTTAGTACTCTAAGCTATTACTCGTGCAAGCTACTAAAACGAGGAAAGAAATGGCGGATCTTAAATTTTGATAGTTGCCGACCCCTCAAAGACTAATAATTTAGAATCCACCATTTCTTTCCTCGTTTTAATACTTTAAGGTACTACCCGCGACAAGCTACTAGGAATGAAAAGGTTAATTACAATTTTGATAGTTGCCGACCCCTCACTGGACTTTAATGCTTACCCATGTCAGGATACTAAAACGAGAGGAATGATGAACTTTGAATTTGAAAAGTTGCTGACCCCGCAAAGAATACTAAACAGAGGAAGGGAATGGTGCAGCTTTCCAGTTTTTCGCAGCCTTGAATTCTGGTGACAGCCTTCCTCGTTTTAGTATGCCCTTCCTGGTTTTAGTATGCCTTCCTGCTTTTCTTGTGCACCGTGCCCTTCCATTCCCTTCCTGCTTTTAGTAGATCCCCCGAATTCCTTAATATCGCTGCGGAGACCATCCTCCCTCTTTTTTTCAATTCAAGTATATGTTCCTTCCAAATACCCTTTTCCAAAAATATCCTTAGTATTTGATTATTTGATTTCTTTATCTCTATAGCGGAGTCTCCACAGTCGTTTTTTTCCTTCCCGAAAAAAAAATAATTTCTGTCTTTTTAACATTAATGTCAACTTTTTCTTTTGTGAGTGATCTGAAAGAATATTGATTAAGGTTTGGAGGTCCTTGGAGGAAAGAAATTTCACCGAAAATTATTATAGACGCATTTACTCTTATTTGTTTTTGTGCTGAATACACTAATGTTTATTAGATAATTACGTTCATTCGTACACTTCCTGCATAGGCCGGATTACGACCCGACTGTCCAGCCGAGGTGAGAACAAATATGATTTCTTGCCTCACTGTGTCTTTTTTGTATACCAACCGTGCAACAGGTTTACTGGGGAAGTTATTTTATGTTTTTGGGATCCCAAAACGTAAGTGGAGGGATACCTATGACATTGCAAAAGTTGTCCGTCTGTCCGTCCGTCCGCCTGTAACTCCCGAAGGGGTTGAGATATTTTGATCAAACTTGGCATGAGGACTCTTTAGGTCAAAGTGCAGGTCAAGTTCGAAGATGGGCTATGTAGCCCTATATTTAGGGGTGGGGTAGGGGTTTGAAATTAAGGGGAACAAAAAATATTTTTTAAAAGCTAATGAAATAGTCGAATTAGGATTAAAGAGACATGCTGAATCCGAATATGATATTTACTTTCTCGTCGGACAAATAGTTCATCCGGAATTTTTGGTTCACCCAAAAATTTGTGGAAAGTAAAAGTTTAATCTGAAGTTGATTAGAGGTTCAATTTAGGAGCAAGGTGACGTGCTGAGTCCGAATATGAAAATTATTTTCTCGCCGGATATGTAGTTCGGCCGGAATCCGGCCAAAACCGGAGAATTTGTTTACAGTAAAAGTCTTATTTAAATTCGATAAGATGTTCGATTTGCGGGTAAGAAGACATGCTGAATTCGTGTATGACAATCATTTTCTCACCGGACGTACAGATCGCTCGGAATCCGACTGAAACCGAAAAATTTGTTAAAAGCTAAAGTTTAATCTGAAGTTGATTAGAGGTTCGATGTAGGGGCAAGGAGACATGCCGAATTCGTTTTTGAGCTATAATTTTTTGCCAGAAAAGTAGTTTGTCCTGAATCCGGCCGAAACCGAAAGTTGGGCAGAAGTAAGGAAGGAAGGAGATACGACGTAGGCTGTAGGGTAAACCATATGCTGAATCCATGTCTGAATATTTGACAGCGCAAAATGGATATCTGAATAGATCTGAACTTGGTCAAATTCAGCTGACGTATCCGTTTTGCACTGTTAAAGATGAACTTGGGTCTTCTCCGATTATTACCATTGGCCTTAATCTGTTTCTAATTTAAAAGTAAAAATGTTTAAGAAGTCTGTTCAAGACCGAATGTCTACAAGACCGAATTGTCTAGAGCAAATATTAAAATTTTGGGATCCCATTGAAACCTTTGGTCTTGTTAAGCTCCTGCTTTGACGGCTAAAAGGCTGATCCACTGAGAAACCGAGAACAGGTATTGATTCTGCAAGCATTCTTACCCCAAAACGAAAGTTCTAATCGGTTTCAAAATGCAATTGAATTTACAACCAAGTATTCTGGTTTTGTCGGATTCCTGACGAATCGCGTGTCCGGTGAGAATCAGCACGTTGCCTTTATATCAAATCTTACTTGACACAAGAAAAAAAACGTTTACTTACCAAATGTCTGGTTTTGTCTGGCAAGAGGATAAGCATGTCTCCTTTACCCTCAAATCAACATCAACCTGTAATCGACTTCAGAAAAAAAGTTTTACTCTAACAAAATTCCGGTTTGGCCGGATTCCGGGGAATTATTGGGGCAAACTGACACCCTTTGCGAAGCTTGGGGAGGGCTAAATACGATTTTCTTGTCTGAATTTTCTCTCCCTTCTTGGGTCCGCATGAGTTTGCTAGCTGTAACCTAGCAACTACGATTGACCTATAACCGAGTTACTCTTTATCTTGTCAGAATCTTAGAACTGGGAATTAAATCAAACACCAGAGCTAGATCTTTGGAGTGGAAAGAACACAGTTACAAAAACGACGAAAGAAAAAGTTTGGTGACGGGCTTTCAGGAGGAACACTACTAAAAGGGGGAACACTGCACCATCCTTCCCTCTTTTAGTACCTTGTTTGGGAACGAATCCCATTCCCGTGCACGATCCCTGCTCTAGTATACTGTCAGAATTTTCATAACAGATAACACGAGGATGCGCGGTTTCAACAAATAATGTGTAACAGATAACACTTCGGATGTTATCTGTTGTGTTTGAAAACGTTATGCATGAAATGTTATGGATAACAAGCGTTGTTATGAAGAGCCAAAAAAGCATCTACTGACTTTATTCCTTGTCGTCATGATCTCAGAAAACTCAGCAGATACTTGATGGCGGTTTTTCGGTTCTTCCTGATGGTAACGCTTATGCGCATAACATTTTGAAACACAGCATATAACATCCGAAGTGTTATCTGTTACGCATCGTCTGTTGAAATCGTGCATCCTCGTGTTATCTGTTATGAAACTTCTGACAGTGTAGTCGTGCTCCTTATCTTAGTCGAGTTAGCCCCCGCACTTCGAGGGGCAGGGCTCCTATTCTTTAATACCATGTTCCATGTTGCAGGAGAAAGAAGTACCAAAAACGAGAATGACCACTTCCCTGTGCAGGAGGAACAAGTACTAAAAACAGGAACGACAGGGCCCCTAACAAGTAGTAAAGAACAGGAGCACTGTCCCTCTCCATGCGGGGATGCATTCGCTAAAAGAAGGAAACATGGCGACTAGCACAGGGATCGTGCACGGGAATGGTCTGGGCACTCGTGCCCAAACAAGCTTCTAAAAGAAGGAAAGACGGTGCATTGTTCCCCCTTTTAGTAGTGTTCCTCTGAACCAAAAGCCCGCCACCAAACTTTTCCTTTTGTCGTTTTTGTCGGCAGCGTTCCCGATTTTAGATCAAATTTCCGTTTTTAGCACGCGTTCACGTTTTTAGTACGCGTTCCTCTTGCGCCGTGCAATTCCGTTCCGTTCCCGTTTTTAGTCGATCCCTCACTGCTTCGCCACGATCCCCCCCCCCCCCTCGGGACGCCCCGATATGCTAGTGACGATAGTCAATATCACTAAAAGTCTTAATAGATTAATTTTTTCGTAGATGGATAAATTTAAAAGACCTCTATTAGTATTATTTTTGTTATTACTATTGTTATTATACTGCTATTAGGACTCTTCGGTGGGATCGACTAAAAAGAGGCACGGTACGGCACAATATAATGTACGAGCCACGAGTACTAAAAAGTGGCACGAAAACCAAAAGGGCCCTTTAAGGCTTCAGACTGAGGGGCAGGGACAGTAGTCTAACGTGCCTTCGTTTAGGCTCCGGAGTTACCAAGTCTCACTTATTTTGTATTTATCTAGTACTTGCTAATCACTTTTTATTACTCGTGCCTCCTCTGCCATGCCGTGCCCTTTTTTAGTCGATCCCCTCTACGGTCAATGAGCCGCAATAGCGGATAAGACGCGCTCGAATGGCGTCGGAATGCGACTATTTCAAAGTCTAGAATTACATTATTGCTAAATTTTGCCGAGAGTCTGGCACCAGTCACACATTTCGGGGATCGACTAAAACCAGGAAGGGAAGGGAACGCGAGAAAAGCAGGAAGACATACTAGAACCAGAAAGGCTGTCGCCAGAATTCGCAGCACTGTTCCCTTCCTCTATTTAGTATTATTTGAGGGGTCGGCAACTTCTCAAATTCAAAGTTCACAATCCCTTCCTCGTTTTAGTATCCTGACATGGGTAGGCATTAAGTTCAGTGAGGGGTCGGCAACTATAAAAATTGTAATTCACCTTTTCATTTCTCGTTCTGACGGTAGGCGACTAACCAGGAAGGGCATACTAAAACGAAGAAGGGCATCCAAGAACCAGGAAGGCTGTCGCCAGAATTCGCAGCACCGTCCCCTTCCTCTATTTAGTATTATTTGAGGTGTCGGCAACTTTTCAAATTCAAAGTTCACCATCCCTTCCTCGTTTTAGTATGCCCTTCCTGGTTAGTCGCCTACCGTCAGAACGAGAAATGAAGGTGAATTACAAATTTTATAGTTGCCGACCCCTCACTGAACTCAATGCCTATCCATGTCAGGATACTAAAACGAGGAAGGGATGGTGAACTTTGAATTTGAAAAGTTGCCGACCCCTCAAATAATACTAAATAGAGGAAGGGAACAGTGCTGCGAATTCTTGCAAAAGCCTTCCTGGTTTTAGGATGCCCTTCCTCGTTTTAGTATGCCCTTCCTGGTTTTAGTATGCCTTCCTGCTTTTCTCGCGTTCCCTTCCCTTCCTGGTTTTAGTCGATCCCCACATTTCGCACACGCAATCTGCAACTTGATTAGACAAGACTGTAACTTCAGCTGTCACTACTTTGTCCTGTATAACATAAAACACAAAAGTGATAACCGACCGGGTGCCCTGCAACTGAGAATCACAGTTCACCGAAACTATAGCTAACTATAGTATGAAGTTCAAACAAATAAAACTACCAATTCAATATACCCCCCCCCCCCTCCACTCCGACTTAAGAGTATAGAGCTGGTTTTGGATTTTCAAGTCCTAATTTTCCAAGTGACAGTGGTCGCGCTTTGAAGCAAATTTCTGTGTTTACCTTTTAGATTTACACATAGCGCCGAACTTTCCTTTTAATCCCATACCTAATCTTCTTGGCTTGGGACCGGTTCCTAACCAGACTGTTTGGGACTTCAGTACTCCAGGTTCGTGACAGATTCCGGACGACCAAAATCTCACACGACGAAGGTGCCCGCTGTCTTCATCACTAAGTTTTATCACGGCTGAACATTCCATCCTTTCTTTATCCTCTGGAAATGGAACCCTAATCTTTTCTCGGTAGTAACAGTTCGGGCAGGCATCAGAAGTTCCTGACCTAGTTCAGAAGGAATGGAAACAGGCCTCAGCTTTTGCGCGCGGAATTGATGACAGCGATGAAAACCCAAGCAAGAAATCTAATCCGAGGCTGCCAGACCCTATTCGCCTGTTCACATTATAACTTGCGAACTGTTGGAGTTCGAGTGGTTTACAGTAGAGCTGTGCTTCTTTGAACGTTAGTTAACCTTGAACAATGCAAGTTTGGGCTAAATGGTAAAGTCTTTAAACTTTAACCGAAAAGGGATGAGATAAGAACAATCTAGTTACCCATCACATAGTCACTTAAATAAGCTCAGAGACCGATAAAAATACGTTTTTTCGTTGCCCCGCTATTCACGAATAATCGATTTTCATGACTTTCTCTGTCAGATTGTTAATACCTTTATGCGCTTGTAGGCTACCTGTGTTGTATGCCTGACGAAAATAATTTATTAAAAATAAGTGTTGATGCAGTGAGCTTACCCCACCAAGCTCACTTTAGGCCACTGAAGAGCCAGGTTTGTGTTGAGACTAAAATTTTGGTACTTAAGTTGCGAGAACGGCCGTAGGTATTCTGAGCGTCGAGCATATAGTGAAAATAAAAATATAAATCCCCAACACAATCCAAATAATTCAGTGAATTCAGTTTTCATGACACAAAAATAAGTTGGCTTTTCAATTAAACTTTAAACAACTACTTTGGCTAACTACTTGGGTAACTATTACTTTGGGTAACTACTACAACTATTTGAATGGTGACTAAAGCCGGTGGTATAAAAATTCCCAAATGTTGCATAGCTTTACCAAGAGGCGAGTTGAGTAGATGCAATTTCCAAGAGCCGGATACTTTCTTCTTTCGTCTAATCGATTCTACAGGTATTGCTGCTGCAGCCTGCGGAATTTCGTAAAGCTTTTTTTCCACCATTCTTCCGTAGAAGGAAGGGTGTGGTATATACAGAATGGGTGCTATCGTACTGTTAATCAACTTAGGACGTGTAAGCTTTACGGAAGAGTTCTAACTTACTTCTGAGGAAGTAAGGAAGTTTTGTGGGAACCTTGGAAAAATTGTGGGGGGTTTCGACGGGGGGGACGAAAAAGTCATCGTTGTCAAAACATCTTTTTACGGAGGTCCTTGTAAACTGAAACACACGTAGCATGGCAGTTCAGCAGATTAATTTGCGTGTTCGAATTTGTGTTCTCCACAGTGCTTGTGTCATGTATTTCTATTTGTGTGTACATGTTCGAATTTGTGTTCTCCACAGTGCTTGTGTCATGTATCTGAATTTTTGTGTACAATTAAAAAAACTTGAACTTGAACTTGAAGACAGCGAAAACAGTAAAAACGGCAAACGGACTCGGCTGAGATGGTATCTTATGCTCGCTGGTGTGTGGGACTCTTGTCATGGGGGGGGGGGGGAGGTTAGGTTAACTCAGGAAACGTCACTGTGGGCCAACGTAAGAACAGTGAAAACCTGGTGAAAAGGAGCTACACTTTCAGAAGTTTCATAACACGAGAATGTACAGTTTCAGTAGATAACACTTCAGATGTTGTCTGTTATAATGTTGCAAACGCTTTGCATTAAACGTGATGCATAACAGGCATTGCCAGGAAGAGCCGAAAAAGCTTCTTCTGGCTTCTCCGATATCATCATGACAAAACAAAAAGTCCGCAGATCTTTTTCCGGCGCTATTCGGTCCTTCTTGTCTGCATAAAGTTTCAGTGGGTAACGTTTGGAAATCGTAACAGCTCCTAAGTGTTAAAACTGTTGTCTGTTAAACATGCGCATCCTTGTGGTATCTGTTATGAAACTTCTGACAGTGTACGTGCTCATTTGGAGCTTGTTACGGGAGGACTGGAGCAAATGTGGATATCACATAATCCTCCCCTCGCCCCCTCCCCCTCCCCCACCCTCGCCGTTGCCGGGTGTGCTTTGGACCTGTGAATGGAACATCTAGGGCATCCGTGTAAGCGAAAATCATTTTGTATAATGCGGACATGCTTATGTCAAATCGTAAAGGTGTATAGTGAAAATTCGTTGTTTTTACACAGTTAATAAATAAAATTTAATAGCACATGTTTTTCTGTTCTAGTTAAACTTCAGAGCAGACGGTATGGAACTTGCACTTCTTGATTTGGCTCAGACAAGAAGTGACTTAACAGCTGTCGTCGGCCACATAGACTGGCGGTGCAGTGCCGCAGTCCCAACAGTTAAGGTATGTACGATCGGTTTGAAACAAGACCAAAGATTTCGACCATACGCGAATATTTATAGGACTTCTTAATTCAGACTGTCGGATCTTGTAGATTTCCAGATTCCGTAGGCATCTTGTGCATCCCTATAGTCCAGTGGTTCCTCCGTACCGCGTACCCATAATTAAGGTTCAAAAAAGTTGCGTACCCCATTTTTGTTCTACTATTACTAAGATCTGTCAAGATCAAAACGCCAAAGAGACGTTTGAAAAAAAGAGAGAAATATTTAAAAAGGAATGGTACACTTGAGCCTGCAAGATTGTCAATTTCAGTTTCAGTATCGTCAACAAACTGGTCAAGGGTCGGAAAAACACTTGCGCTGTTTCTCTGAACCTTCGTAAGCCAAATCTAATTTCTTGACAAAATTTTTGAAATTCAGACATACCTTCGCGTACCCCTTACGAAGGTCTCGCGTAACCCTTTGGGTACGCGTCCCCCCGGTTGGGAACCACTGCTATAGTCAACCACTTTCGGTAGTTCTTTAGTCTTCACTTTCCGACCTAGGCCAGGGTACGACCGAATATATGCCAGAAGAAACTCATACAGTTATCTTCTTCAATCTGTTCTTATCTTTGTCTCCAGCAATCTCTGGATCTAAACAAGTTTAGATGCAGCTTTTATAGTTGTTAAAATTTTCCGGTGCTGACCGGATTCCGGGCGAACTACTAATTAGTAGTCCGACGAGTAAATACGGATTCGGCAAATCTGTTTGCCTCTGTATCGGGCCTCTAGTCATATTCAGAGAAAACTTTTACTTTTACCAGTTTTCCGGTTTTGGTCGGATTCCAGGCGAACAGGTTGCCCGGCGACAAATAAGATTCAGATATGGATTCCGCATGTTTCATTACCCCTAAATCGGCTATCCCATTAGCTTTAAAACTATTTGTTTACCCCTTAATATAAAACCCCCTCCCCACCCCTAAACATACAGCTACGAAGCCTATCTACCAACTGGGCCCATACTTTGACCCAATGAATCCTCAGACAAAGTTTGAACAAACTACCTCAACAGAATATCCCTTCGAAAGTAATCGTACTAACAGACAGACGGACAGACGGACGGATGGACAAACATTTCGAAGTTACAGGTATCCCGTCACTAATGTTTTGGGATCGCAAAAGGTTTTAAAACATAAAATATGTCGAGGGAAGCAGAAGGGACTGGACTAGACTATAATAATGACAGAAGCAGACTTAAAACTGGAACAAAACTGTCAGAGCTTCAGTTTGAGCAGACAACACTTTGGAAAATCCTATGTTATTATTTTGCAAACGTTAGCCCATGCTTAAAAAACATTGCCAAGATGACTAAAACAAAAACAAAAAACGAAAAAGTATTTGCTGACTTTTACGCTATCTCGATGAAGAAAAGATCAGCGGATGTATTTGTATGCATGGACGTTCGCTTCCGGCAAAGCCACCGAGGGCTGCAGTATCAGAGATTCCATGTATGGAGTCAAAGGGAGACAATCGTGTTTTTTTCAATTCTCTCAACTTTTCTAAGTAAAACTGGTATTGAATGGATGCATAAAGGCAGAACACACCTCAATGTGAGATCCCACCAAAATCTTTGGTCTTGTTTAGGAAAGAAATTAGATGTACATATTTGTATTATAGACCTGCTCTTTACCGTGATGTCGTCTGGAAATATTTTATGTCCTACACCCTGAAGTCTCGCAAATGAACTTAAACGTCGGAGTAAAAATATCTTCGGGACCCCAGTATTGAAGTGAAGAAACCCCGTACCAAGGGGTGGTCGTCTGTACAACCACACGGAAGTTTGCCACACAAATTTATCTCAAAATAGTAGTACGAAGTTGTACGAAAAAGTAGCATAGTACTAGCTGATGCTACTGCATGCTTCTGCTTCAAGGCTACCGTGTTACTGCATGCTCCTATTAGCAAGACTGGATGCTACTATGGCAAGACAGGATGCTACTGGATACTACTACATAAGACTGGACCAGTCTGAGGCACATCAAATGATAGTATTCTTTGCTATTACATAGTATTACATGCAACTTTTTCGTACAACTACCATAAAACTACGCAGGCTACAAATTTTTCATCGGGACATCACTTCGGATTTTACGAGTGGGTAAACTGACTTGTGGATGAACTGGTGATTTTCGTGGGTTACCTGACGTTCGTCTGGGCGAACTGTCGGAAAATCTGGTCGTAGTGATGTATTTTGTCATTGTGTAACAAGACGTCCCGATTCGCAGTATCCACGATTATGCCTAATATCCGCTTGGTATTTTAAACAGCAGGGGCTCCTCCCAGTTCCCGACAGTTTCCCAAAACTTAGTACTTCGGGGGAAAACATTGCGGGTTTCCCAAGCCCCCAAAGTAAACATCGTCTAATGGAGACGGTCTAGAAAAGCAGGTTGTTTTGATTTTAAAGCGCCATGATATGGAGACATTTGTCTTGTTGTCTCCCTAGGCAAACAGTTTTTTTCGCGTCTACTTTTTGGGATCCCAAAACGTAAGTGGAGGGATGCCGATGACATCGCAAAAGTTGTCCGTCTGTCTGTGAGCACGATAACTCTCGAAGGGAATGAGATATTTTGATGAAACTTTGTGTAAGGGTTCTCTGGGTCAAGGGTAATGTCAAGTTCGTAGACGGGCTTTGTAGCCCTACCTTTAGGGGTGAGGGAGGGGGTTCAAATTAAGGGGCAAACGAAATATTTTAAACAGCTAATGTGATAGCCGATCATGAGGTAAAAAAAAACATGCTGAACACTTACGTGAAAAGCATTTTTTACCCAGACAACTAGTTCGCCCGGAATCCGGCCAAAACCGGAAAATTTGTTAAAAGCAAAAGTTTTATTTGAAGTTGATTAGGTCACAGATTTAGGGGTAAGAAGAGACGCTGATTCTGTATTTGACTATCATGTTTTATCCGGACATATAATTCGCCCGGAATCCGGTTGTAACCGGAATTCTTTTTATGAGTTACAATTTTATTTGAAGTTGATTAGATGTTCTTTATAGAGATAAGGATGTACGCTTACAATTAGTTCGCTCGGAATTGGGCCGAAACCGGAAATTTGGCAGAAGTAAAGCAGGAAGTTTCGGTCAGTGTCGTCAAAATAGATATGTTTTATAGCTGAACTTGGTTTTCTCTGATGATTAGCCTGGCGAAGACTGGATCTGGCGAAGAGGACACAATTGTCTGGATCAAATATTAGATTTTTGGGATCCCATCGAAACCTTAAGTCTTGTTTGAAAGGACCGGACGCAGAATCTCTTTGTACTTTTTGGAAGCGTAATAGCATAGATGTTTGTTTTTATGGCACTTGCAGCCTCTGGCTCAAGTGCCATATACCGATCACAATTCCGTCTGTCGGTCTGTCGGTCTGTCGGTCTGTCGGTCTGTCGGTCTGTCGGTCTGTCGGTCTGTCGGTCTGTCGGTCTGTCGGTCTGTCGGTCGGTCCGAGTTTTTTTGTCCCACATATCCGAGTTAGGGTACTTCCAGATGTGCTAGGACAATGAAACTTGGCAGGCATATCAGGGACCCGACCAAACTAACCTGGAAATAATCAGTTTCCCGATCCGACCATATGGGGGGGAGTGCGGGGCGCTGGAAACTTGCAAATTTAGGGCATTTTGTCACTTTTTTTCTGAGTTAGGGTACTTCTAGATGAGCTAGGACAATGAAACTTGGCAGGAATATCAGGGACCCGACCAAACGAACCTGGAAATAATCAGTTTCCCGATCCGACCATATGCGGGGGAGTGGGGGCGCTCGAAACTTGAAAATTTAGGGCATTTTGTCACACTTTTTCGAGTTAGGGTACTTCCAGATGAGCTAGGACAATGAAACTTGGCAGGAATATCAGGGACCTGACCAAAGTAACCTGGAAATAATAAGTTTCCCGATCCGACCATATGCGGGGGAGTTGGGGCGCTGGAAACTTGAAAATTTAGGGCATTTTGTCACACTTTTTCGAGTGAGGGTACTTCCAGATGAGCTAGGACAATGAAACTTGGCAGGAATATCACGGACCCGACCAAACTAACCTGGAAATAATCAGTTTCCCGATCCGACCATATGGGGGGGAGTGCGGGGCGCTGGAAACTTGAAAATTTAGGGCATTTTGTCACACTTTTTCGAGTTAGGGTACTTCCAGTTGTGCTAGGACCATGAAACTTGGCAGGCATATCAGAGACCCGACCAAACAAAATTAGGAATAATCAGTTTTCTGATCCGACCATTTTGGGGGGGGTGGAGGGCAGGGGAATCCGGGAAACTGAGAAGTGTGTAACTTTCGAACGGATGATCGGATTGTAATGAAACTTCATAACTGAAGAGAATATATATCTGTAATGTCCCGTTTAAAGTCTTGACCGGATTCGGTAGCCAGGGGGAGTTGGGGGGGGGAAGACCGGAAATTTCAAGAAACGGTTAGAATGGAGGGATCGGAGTGAAACTTGCTGGGAGGAACAAGCATCTGCTCTAGATAAGTCCTTTAGACCATTGTACTGGATCCGGACACTTATGGGGGGGGGGCCGGAATTCCGGTGATGGTGGTTTTTTAGATTTTCACGATGAAACTTAGCAGGCATATCAGGGACCCAATCAAACTGACTTCAAAATAAAAATATTGTTGATCAGATAATGGTGGGGGAGTGGAGGGAGGGGAATCCGCAGGGGAATCCGGGAAATTGAGAAGTGTGTAACTTTCGAACGGATGATCGGATTGTAATGAAACTTCATAACTGAACAGAATATATATCTGTAATGTCCCGTTTAAAGTCTTGACCGGATTCGGTAGCCAGGGGGGAGTTGGGGGGGGGAGACCGGAAATTTCAAGAAACGGTTAGAATGGAGGGATCGGAGTGAAACTTGCTGGGAAGAACAAGCATCTGCTCTAGATAAGTCCTTTAGGCCATTGTACTTGATCCGGACACTTATGGGGGGGGTCCCGGAATTCCGGTGATGGTGGTTTTGGGGACTTTCACGATGAAACTTGGCAGGCATATCAGGGACCCAATCAAACTGACTTCAAAATAAAAATTTTGTCGATCAGATAATGGTGGGGGGAGTGGAGGGAGGGGAATCCGAAATTTTCAGTCATGCGTAATTTTAGAATGGTTGATCGGATTCGAGTGAAATTAAAGAATTCAACAGAGGACATTTCTCCGATGATTTTTTTCATATCCGGACCGGATCCGGCAACTATTGGGGGGGGGGGGGGGAAATACGTGCCCCGTTTAGAATGGAGGGATCGGGATGGAACTTTGTGGGAAGAACAAACAGATGCTCTAGGTAAGTCATTTGCTGAATCGGATTGGCTACGTGCACCGCGGGGGAGCTGGGTGGGGTGGGGGGGGGGGGTGGACCGGAAATCTCGAGAAACGGTTAGAATGATGGTATCGGAGTGAAACTTGCTGGGAGGAACAAACATCTGGTCCATATAAATCTTTTACATAATTTGACTGGATCCGGACACTTGAGGGGGGGGGGGGAGGAGGGGTATCCCGGAATTCCGTTTTTGGGGGATTTTCACGACGAAACTTGGAAGGCATATCAGGGACCCGGTCAAACTGACTTGGAATAAAAAAAAAATCCTCGATATGATAATCTTGGGGGGGGGGGGGGGGAGTTGAGGGAGGGGAATCCGGAATATTGAGTCATGCGTAACTTTGGAACGGGTGATCGGATTCGAGTGAAATTTAATAATTAAACAGAGGACATTTTTCTCTTGTGACCTTTTTCATTTCCGGACCGAATCCGGCAATTATCGGGGGGAGGGCGGAAAATACTTGACCCGCTTAGACTGGTGTGATCTGGATCGAACTTCGTGGGAATGACAAACAGATGCTCTGGATTAATCATTTGCAGAACAGGATTGGCTCCGGTTATTGTGGGTGGAGTTGGAGGAGGGGGAGGGGGGTCTGGGATTCCGGTGATCGCGCGTTAAGGTACTTCCAGATGTGCTAGGACGATGAAACTTCGCTGGAATATTGGAGACTCAACAACATTTGCTTAGAAATTGCTACTTCCCAAATCCGATTATTCCTTAAAGTACCAATCTTGACCGCAAAGTAAAAAAAATACTTTTAAGCAATATATGCATTTTCGTGATGCCCATCAGCCCATTAGCAGTTTTGCCTCAAGGGTTTTGCTGACAAATGAAGTTCCAGCTCCCTTATAGCGCGCATCTCAACCGCAAAGTCGAAACTTACTCTTGATCAATCAAATCATCTTGACACATGCAAGTGCCATATGAGCTTACAGCTCTTGTTCGAAAACAAAAATTAGAATCCTCTCCTATTTTGTCTATAATGTATCTAGGATGTATGCTTGTTGTTTCCACCAAGTACCGTTCCGATCCCTCGACTCAAAGCGTTTCAAGAGATTTTCGGTGCCCTCTCCAGCCCCCCCCCCCCAGTTATCGGATCCGATCCTGATTCGACAATGAACATCCAATACAGTTCTTGACACCTGTCAAGTTTAATGCACGCCCGATTATCCGTTCCAAAGTTATGAATTTTACTAATTTCCGTATTTCCCATCCCTCCACTCCCCCATTGACGGCCGGGTCGGGTAAGTTATTATTTCCAACTCAATACGATCGGGTCCCTGGTACGCATGCCAAGTTTTATCGTCCTAGGTTATGTGGAAGTGCCCAAACTAGCAGGCTGCGGACAGACCGACCGACAGACAGACTGACAGACATTACTTCTGTCCTATGTTTGGTCATGAGGACGAAAGCGTAGCTCATTTGATGTGTGATTGTG
Source organism: Branchinecta sandiegonensis (assembly GCA_030848855.1). NCBI lineage: Eukaryota > Metazoa > Arthropoda > Branchiopoda > Anostraca > Branchinectidae > Branchinecta > Branchinecta sandiegonensis. Next base: position 15,348,521 of record JAUPMV010000008.1, on the reverse strand, counting down.
TGGAATTGAATGAATAGAGAAAGGAGGTATTTGGTGAGAGAGTGTATAATGAGGAATGGATGGTAAGGATGATGAAGGATGAACGTTTTGTTACTGTGAAAAAACTTGGACGTTACTTGAGGCTTGCGATTGAGCATAGAACGAGATTTTTGGAATAGGAGCAGTGTATAAGGAAGTGAATTTCTTATTCAGTTTTTGCTTCCATGGCCCACGGGCTTTTTTCGGGAATTACATTCTATTCTATTCTGTTCTATGGCACTTGAGTAAGCTCAAGTGCCATAAAAAGGAAAAAGGACGGAGAACAAAAGAGAAAAAAGACGACATAACAAAAGGAAAATATTGCATTTTCATAGAGGAGAAAGTCAACAATTACAAACTGAACTCTCTCGCTGAACAACTGAACATATTTACATACCCAAACTCAAAAGAATTTTTCTCCAGGGGCGGGACTGGATTTTTGTATCGTATTTGTTTTGCCATTCATCGTTTCTGTTTTTTTTCCTTTTTACATGATTACTCCGTCTTTTTGTACAGTTGTACAGTAACAATGAAAAAAAATTATAATAAGAATAATTCCTTAAGAGATCGAGACGTTTCTCTCAAACCGCTACCATCTCTTTAGTTCAGTTACGACACAGAAACAAGCTGCTGTAATGTTTTGCTCAATGCCACAATATACATAAAACGAAATATAACACTTAACCTCGAGCTTCAGTAAAAGAAAATGTCCAGGATTGTAGCTACATATTTTGAACTAGTTTTTCTTCTGTTTCCGTTCTCAGAAAGCAAATCTGAAGAGGCGTCGCACAGGCATGTGATTATTTTATCCAGTTAAGATTTGGAGCTGTGTGAATAAAGCAATTCCTTTGATACTAAATTCCAAGCCCTGCTTGTCCTCCTCTCCTCATATAAGCATAGCCTACATTACATACAGCTGGTTCGGTAAATTCGCGTTTACATTAAAGGGTATCGCAAAGCTCCCATCGTCAGGAAAATTTGCAGCTCCATGCTGAAGGGATGTAGCTAAATACATCAGAGTTTTTCTTAAACGTTGATGATGATGATGGAAATTGAGGGGCTAATAGAACTAAACCGCATTGTGAGTCTGAACTGGACTATGGAGAATTTGCAACTACAGGGTAGTCGGAAACCGAACATTTTTGGAATATAGTAGATCGAAAATGTTGCTGATGAAACTTTGTATTACGAGAGTCCAAAGAGCTTTTGTTTATGCATGGACGATTGCATATTTGTGAGTTTGATCAACTTGTACATAATTCATCCTCACGAATATTTTGAGTCTTCTTTCATTTGTATTATCTTTCTTGCTCAAAATCAGTTGATGTTTAGAAGAAGAGTGTTTGGTATCTGAAATCTTGTCTCCTAAATTAATGTTTTTCCTCGTTTATGTTGCTAATACACGATCAGGATTTCTCAGACCGATTTTCTACACTTTGATAATACAGTTGAATCAATTTCGACTGTGGATTAAGGTGTTGATGATGGTGTCGAAAATCATGGCTGGAATTCAAGTCCACACCTGGTCGTTTGTCCGCAGCGTTACCACGGTTTACCGTACTCCTCGTTATAATTTAACAACAATTTCATCATCCCGCATGAGTTGGCATCGAGGGAAGAGTTTCTTGATCTAAATGCCACCTTCTGATAGTAATGTCTATGCTCGCTTATTTGTGGGCTCTGTTTACCACTCTGCTCCACACGGAGCACTTTATTATCAGCAGAAGCTCGAGTCCCAGTTTCGATCGGTTTGTGATAGTGTACTTCTTGTTACTAGGGCTTGGTTTTGGTTAGTTCAGTCGAGTTAAGGATGCCGTGTTAGTACTTTTGGCAGCGCACTAGTCCATCTGAACTTTGGAAGACTGTTAAGCCGGGCATATTTGTGCCGTTGAGAGGATGTGCTATATCTGTCCCACACAGTTTCACAATTGTTTGGGCTGATTCACATGATTCTATCGTTGATGTTTCTTTTTTATAGCCGTTCGGTACAGGCTTTGTCGTTGCGTTGTCCAGTCTTGTGTAGTTCTATCTGTCTGTCTATGTAAGCCATCGAGTTCGCTCCAGCTGGCAGCTCGACACGGGTAGTTGAAGTTCTCTGGCAGATTTCTGTACACTTTATATATTGTATTGGAAGCCTTTAATCTCGTATTCCCACGCTGTGGTCCTAAGTTAATCCACTTAGAAAAAATGTAGGATCTGGTGTAAACCTTGGTATCCCCTCGGAAAATCTTATCACATTTTTGGTTATTCGTCCATTTTAGCCATGGAGACGTTTTGCCATGGAGACGTTTTGCCATGGAGACGTTTTATACGGTGACGTTTAGACACTGTGATGTTTTGCCGCGGGAAGTTTTGTCTTGTAGACGTTTTGTCATTTTTTTCAGATTATTTATTAACACAAAAAAAAATAACACACTTCCCGGAACAAACTGCATGTCCGCCTAAAGAAAGCCCTGCGGCCTATGGGAGCGAACAAACAAATAAGGAGCTCATTCAATAATACTCCTTTTTAAACAAACATAAAAAGAAACATTATTTTTTTGAATACATACATTACAAATACCAACTCTCAACTACTTTCACATGAAAATGACTCTTTAAGTTGTTTTTTAAAAGAGTAAAGGGTTGTTGCATTCCTAATACACAGAGGTATTTCATTCCATATCGCTACACCTCCATGTCTTATTGAAAACGCCCCTCTTGAAGTATGCCTTCTTTGGTGAGACAACAAACTATTTGATGCTGAACACTTCGGAAAACCATGAAATGATGATGATTCTTTAAAAAGATCCAGCTGTAGAATTCCAGGAGGTGAAAGTGAAAGTGGGGGCGTTTCGCCGACAACCCATCTGAACCGAACTCCGGTGTCGATGGTCTGAAACTAGCCATTCAGTTAACTGGGTCGACATTGCTCGGATTCAGTGATGGCACGCCGAGGGGTTGTCTCGCTGTTACCATGTTGATTCTTCCGAGGGCTCATTTGGAACCGTCTTCTTCTAAGTTCCAACCTTCTTGTGAAGGCGTGACCTATTCGGTGCGACTAGTCTTTTTAGAGGTCAGTTTATTTACCGAATCAATAAAATAAACATGACAACAATGAATGGTTAACACCGTCACAATCCAAATATCGGAACACGGAATAGTACCTGAACGTTTATAACCAAATCTCTGCCACCTCAAAGTTTTATATTTCACGAAATGTTTGATGGCTTGGCCCTCTTGTACGCATTTTCAAAATCTTCCATCCCCACATCCTGCTCTGACCCCCTGCTCATTTTGTCACTACAACAACGAAGTTCGCGATGGCTTAACATAATCCTCAGGTTCATCTTTGCATTACACGTAACCACAGTCTAGGCCTAATATGTACGTCCAGTGTACTCGGTAGTTAGTTCATTGAACGTCTCATAACAACAACAAGACCAAAGGTTTCGATGGGATCCCAAAAATCTAATATTTGATCCAGACAATTGGGTCTTGCCTTCGCCAGATCCAGTCTTCGCCAGGCTAATCACTAGAGAAACCCAAGTTCAAATATACCTCTGTTCAGGCATAAGCCATATCTATTTTGACGACACTGACCGAAACTTCCTGCTTTACTTCTATCAAATTTCCGGTTTCGGCCGAATTCCGAGCGAACTAATTGTCAACGTATATCCTTATCTCTATAAAGAACACCTAATCAACTTCAAATAAAACTTTTAACTTATAAAAAGATTCCGGTTACAACCGGATTCCGGACGAATTATATGTCCGGGTAAAAAATTCTTGTCATATATAGACTCAACGTATCTTCTTACCCCTTTATCTGTCACCTAATCAACTTCAAATAAAACCTTTGCTTTTAACAAATTTTCCGGATTTGACCGGGTTCCTGGCGAACTAGTTGTCCGGGTAGAAAATGTCTTCTTACCCTAAATCGAACATTCAATCAACTTCAGATGAAACTTTTACTTTTAACCAACTTTCCGGTTTTGCCGGATTCCGGACGAACTACTTGCCCGACGAGAAAATGGTTTTCACCATCGGGTTCAGCCTGTTCTTGTACATCATAATCGGCTATCACATTAGCTGTTCAAAAAAATTTTGTTTGCCCCTTAATTTGAATCCCCTCCCCCACCCCTAAATGTAGGGCTACAAAGCCCATCTACGAACTTGACCTTACCCTTGACCCAAAGAACCCTTACACCAAATTTCATCAAAATATCTCATTCACTTCGAGAGTTATCGTGCTCACAGACAGACAGACAGACGGACAACTTTTGCAATTTCATAGGTATCCCTCCACTTACGTTTTGGGATCCCCGTAATGGCAAATACACAAACATGACGCACTTCAACTCAGTTTATCACGAAACACGGGGTACGCGTTTTGTTTTTATGGCACTTGCAGCTCCGCTCAAGCGCCATATACCGATCACTTTTCGGTCGGTCGGTCTGTCAGGCCACTCATCGCGAGTTAGGGTACTTCCAGAAGTGCTAGGACGGTGAAACTTGGCAGGCATATCAGGGACCCGACCAAACTAACTAGGAAATAGTCACTTCCCCGATTCGACCACCGTGGGGGGAGTGGAGGGAGGGGGAGTCCAGAATATTGACAATTATTTAATTTTTGAACGGGGAATCGGATCTTAATGAAACCTGATATTTCGAATGACCTCCTGTCTCAGGTATCACACTTCAAGTCCGTATCCCCGATCCGACTTTCACCGGATCCGGGAGTCCGGAAACTAGGAACAAGGGGAGCAAAAGAATAATGTCCAGATGTGGTATCGATCCGTCGTCCTCTCTCATGAAGGCAAGGCGCTAGACCACTCCGCCAACGGGGCAAATGCTATACTTTTATCTGATTGTTTTCTGACTTTCTTGGTATAGATTTCAGTTTCGGATGCTCATTATCCTGTAACCATGAGTCAGAGTTTAGTTGAGTAACTAGTAACATGTATAAGTTTGGAACGGGTAATCGAACTTGAAATCGGTTGAAACTTGACAAGTGTTAAGAAAAATTGTCTCGGATGTTCAGTTTCAAATCGGACGCCGGATCCGATACCTCGCCGATAACTGGTGCGGGGGACCTGGAGGGGGAACCGGGAATCTCGTTGGTCGCGAATTAGGGTACTTCCAGATGTAGTAGGACGATGCAACGTGGCTTAAACATTAGAGAACCGACAAGATTGGCTTAGAAATTGTCACTCGTCAGATCCGATCATCCCTTAAAATACTAATCCCAACCGCAAAGTACAAAAAATACTTTTAATCAAAATATACATTTTCATGATCCCGTGAGCCCATGATCATTTTTGCCGTAGGGTTTTCACTCAAAATTGAATTTTAGCACCCTTAACGTGCGGATCTTTAACCGAAAAGTGAAAAAAATACTTTTGACCAACGATATATATTCATGGTCCCCAAGGACCCATGATCATTTCTCTCAAGAGTTTTGCTTACAAGTTAATTCCTTAAAGTACAAACTATAATTTTGAGCAAAATATACATTTTCATGATCCCGATGAGCTTATCATCATTTGCGCTTCAAGAATGTTCGTTACAGATGAATCTCTAGTGCCCTTAAAGTGCGCATCAAAGCTATACATGCCTCGTGATTTCCTATTACGCATGATCATTGTTATCTGAAGGGTTTCGCTTACAAATGATTACAGCAAAGCCACGAATTGACGAACTCCTACTTTCATCCTCTGACCAAGCCTTGCAAGTGCCATATGAGCTTCCAGCTCTTGTATTTACTGCTTCAGCCGAAGCTGGCTGCTGCTCAGTTCAGCTAAACGGATAAGTAAGCTGAGGCGTGTCCTAGCGATATTTCAGCAAGTTCCTCGTTAGACCGTATGTAAAATAACAACAACGAAGAATTGTTTCACCTAGAGCGTGTTCCACCGTTCTAACAGTAGTAAATATTAGTTACTATTTCTGTTCCAGCCTCGTGAAAAGTTACTACGCTAATCGTTCCAACCTACTCGATATAGTAACTATTTGCTTACCATGCTCGGGAGCGTATTAAGCTTAAGCATGGTAACTACGATCTCTGTCACGTGACTGGCCCGATTAGCTCGCGGCATGATATTTTGCTGAAAATAGAATAAATCGTTCCAGCCTTGACGCCAAGAAGCCAGAATCCATGACTTCACGCGTAGTAACTACGGTAAGTAGGGTGGAACACGCTTCTAGCTACATCCTGAAGAGGACCATCTCAGTCGTTTTTATCCGTTCAGTGCCATCAAACATGTCGGATTCCTATATCTCGGAAAGTTATCCGGAAGCCGGATTTTCGGGAAGGAACAAACGGGGGCACTTTCTCACGAGCGGGAGAGGGGCGGGGTGTAGAAAAAAACGGATCGTTAACCGGGCAGATCGCGCGGAAGGCTTCGACAAAGTCTTCATAAATCTACTAGCTTCTTGGTATTCTAGGTTCGAGACGTATCGAAATATTCTTCTGATGAGCTCATCGTCTCCGGATTCGGTCCTGGCTGTTCAACCTCGGATGACGTAGACAGCGATTGCGTTCCAGCGGCCGTTCCTAGTAAGTAACGACGAGAGATTGAGATATTCTGCCAGACACAAAATATAGCCCTTCCGAGAGTTGGTCTACTCCTATATCTTCCATAGCTACATCATAACAAATATTTTCGGATCAAGAAATCCGAAGAAATAATCTTTGGAGGTTAGATCAGTCGGTTGACACACTTTCAAAGTTAAGCAGTAGCCTTTATATCTTACTTAATATTCTAAGACGTTTACTTAAAGGAACAGAAAGCTTGACTCAAACTTGACTCGGGAGCTAGCTGACATATCAAGGATGTACCCTGAGTCGATATTTGAGAGTAAGAAAACTTATCGTTACGACCATTGCAGTTTCCGGGCAATTTCCGAAAATTAGACTTTTGAGTTAGTAGAAAAAAAAGCAAAAGGTTTGTGTGCCGGGAGTAGGAATCGACTGCACGACTTCTTGACTACTGTCCCGATCTGTTAGTCAACATGGCCAAAGGCGAACTTTTACAGTGTGTAAGTGCATCATTACAGTGCATAAGGGGCAAGCTGGCCTGCCAGCTAGCTTTGGGAGCACTAAGGAGGGGTTTCGAGATAAAAAAGAAGGGGGCCCTGTCTACAATAAGTCCCTGTATCTTTATCTAAGCCCCCCAGGTCGGTTTGATGGCCGAAAGTTGCGTAGTCAAGTTTTCTGTGCATTTAAGACATTATCTTTAAAAATGTGACACACTGCTTAATATTTTCAATATTTGAATGAATGAATGCTTTATTTTACCAAAATAGCGTTAGCTAGCGCAGGTACGTCAAACACACGAGTCAATACATAAATCGTACCACACTAAATATTTCAACGCAAATGTGTGTAACTACGAAAATACATAGAGATTAAAATAAAATATATCAGAATTCTTCATTTAGCGTTGCTTGGTTGAAATAATCAGTAAAGTACGGAACGAATGACTTGATGTAACGTTGAGTACTAGTCGCCGGGTATGACGATATCAGTTGACAACTCTTTGTCTTTTCTCGACGCCTTGTCCTCGGTCCGTCAACAATAGGGTTTTCGAAGTCTGGCAGTAGTCGACGGTGGAAGGGTGAGTCAAGACATTTCAGTCCAAATCTGACAGTTAGTTCATGTCTGCGTTTTTCCAATGACAGTAAGTCAAGTTCTGTTAGTGAGCTGTCATAGTTCGTGTAGTTGGGGCCCAATATTATTTTCAGAGCCCTTTTTTGAACCGACTCAGTTTGAGCAGATTGTTCCTTGGTCAGACCGGGGTGCCAAGCGGGACAAGCGTATTCTAGGCAAGGTCTAACATAGCTACAGTATACAACTTTAAGAATTTCTTTTGGTATTCCAAACCTTTTCAGCTGTGAAAACGAACGAAGCAGAGAGATTTGGTTCGCTTCCGTGGTAAAAGCGAAGACCGAATTAAAGGTGCCACCTCCAGCCTATGTCCATCGGCTATGAGATACTAGTGACGCAACAGCTCAAAGAACCTGGAGTTGAAACGATCTTGGTATCGCTAAAAGAGTAGATTTTGATTGAGCCAAACTTTAAATTTCGGGGGATAAAGATCAGTTAAAAGATTATGGGAGAAGAGCAAGTGAGTACCAACAGACTGTGCTCAAGGTTCGCAAAAGTTCGTAGTCACGTCTGGAAAATCTGTCGCAAGTCCTTAATGGAACTGTCTTACCTATAACGCAACCTACTTCCATGATCATTCGATATATTTCTAAACCCGGAGAACCCAATTTCATACGGTACAATCTAACCCCTCTAACAAAACCATGCTGATTTTCTCACTTGCCGTGTTTTGCTACCTTCGATGTGTATAACGCTGTCGACGGTTGTCTGTGAGAAGATTTTCGATCAGAAAAACCGGCCTTATAAATAAAGCTCATTTTCGGTTAAACTTTGTGATAAAACTGTGATTTAAGAATTAAGAAATGTTCTTACGCCCACAATTCGGTCTCGAAGTAGGAGACACCATGCCTCGTAATGTTAGGCTATAGAGTAGAATAACATTCAAGTTCAAGTTCAAGTTTTTTAATTTTACACAAAAATACAAATACATTAGTGTGGAGAACAAAAATTCGAACATGCAGTGCTTGTTAATTCGAACATGCAGTGCTTGTTCTTATAGTATAAATAGTGTTTATTCAGCCACGATTGGGCCATACACAGATTTCTTATAGACAACACATACAAATATAATAATGCATCGCAAACATAGTTCTACTACAACACAGAAAATGAACTACCTCCTATTTAGATTTTTCCTCACGTAATCTCCCACCATTTTATTCCTTTGTAGTTAGTCGATGTCAATATACCAAGGAAGAGCAACCCGGGCCCAAACTGGTCCGAAAAAGGAGACTCGTTCGCCCTTTTTCTTGAGGTGTCTTTTTGCCAGGAATTTTGACCTTTCATGAGTTGAGCTCCGAGCAACCCTGACTTGTGTAGTAAGTAACAATGTAATAATAATAATAATATAATTATAATAATAAGGCTTTCGCCTCTATAAGTTTCTCGGGACACTTTACACACTAAATTGATAAAATAAATGAGTACCGTACTTTATTTATAACCCGCCACTTTGAAAAAGCGGAGTAAATGAAAGAAAATAAATAAAACACAAAGACACAGAAAAAGACACTTAATTGTCAATCTTCGGCCAGGAAGCAGTGGATAACGTCGTGCGCTGGTTGGGCCCTCTTGTCCATGATTTTGATAGCGACGAGGAAACATCCAAAAGGGTAACACTTGCATCTTGTTTCCCTTGGCTTGTTTCCCTTAAGACTATATGAATACAGAATAAGCCCCGCCCATTGCCAGGCCTTATGTAAGGCCACAAAGAGTTAATGGTGTTCTTATTAATTATGAATAAACTAAACTGAAACTAATTTCGAACTTCTCCGTCAATGTATGGTTATGACATAATTTCGACAAGTGGAGTAGGTGCTTTGATATATATATAGGGGTGATAGAAATTGCCAATGTTAGAATGCTTCCGGTTTCGCTCCTATATACAACTCCCCTCTTTTCCTGTCCACGGTTTAACTAATCTTGAGAACAGGGGGACAGATCTATTTTTTTAGCTGAAGATCGTTTTTGTGTCTGAAGAGGATGGGGTCTCTGGGATTTTTCCAACTAATCTTTGCCGATCTTTGAGAGCTTTAAGGTTGATTTCCCTGAGGGCCTTCTTTCAAGAAATATCTAGCGGAAAGTCTCCATCACTTACGAACACAGAGGTAATAAAAGTATAAAAGCTTGAGTAATGTTGGATGACGGGATGGAAACGTGGTGAACATGAGAATCAAGGATACTCCAGTCCCATCATACTATCACAAAATTCAGCTAGATTAGAGGAGTTGATTAATATGGTGCAAAGTGGGGGAGAAATGTGACCGAGATGTACTTTTCTTTCGGGAAAATGTAAAAAAACACACATAATAATCCTCACATTAAGCGTCAGAGAGTCACTAGTCAAAATGTTTTTTTTTTCTGGGAGGGCAGTGTAGAAAAATCGACTTGTTTTTTCAGAAAAATCGACAGTTTTTAAGAATGATTGCTGCGCTTCGTGCCGATTCATTTTTTTTTTTTGTTACCGACTACTTTCTCGCTATGTGATACCTCCGCCTCCTGAGGTTGATTGGTTATTTTACTTATTTTAGCCTCCACGTTTTAGTGCTTGCGCACTTGCTACTCAAACACCAGCTAAATATTTGTATTTTACTGACACTGCACAGCCATGTACTTCCAAACAGCGCCACTAGTTCATCCCACAGTCGTACCAGGTCCTGGTTTGAGCTAGCGACTTAAGTGCGGGTCGTGCAGACAACGCAAAGACTGAGAATGCTTCTAGGATAACTCCTTCACAACTGTATACTACAACAGAAACGGGGTAGCCTGAACAAATATTCTTCTTACTCCTGCAACGGTAATTCAGGATTTGTGGACGAATTGTCTCTGCCTTTTAAATCGTTTTCACATGTGATGGTTTCAGCCGCAAGCTGCCAGGAGAAGACCCCATTCATTCCGCTAACAGCGTTCTTAATTTCCAGTTTTCTGATTCAGTTAAGAACCTGCTTTCATAACGAGATGTGACTTTCCCAAGGCAGGCCACGATTTTTGTAAAGACAACCAAATTAGCTAGCTAGCAAGTTTTGTCTAATAAACCTTACTTACCTTACTTACCTATCATCACCCCCTAGATGTGTCGGGCGAGTTCCCATGTAACCGGAGCTTCTTCAAACTACCCCTCTCGGAGAACTTTAGACCTGGTACCCCAGAAAATGCTGTCCGGATTGATACCCCCTTTGGAGGGAACCGTCTTCACTTTCCAGCCCAGTTTCCAGTCTGTTTTGTAATTATGTGGTTCAGTGTTCCTTCCTCCAGCTGTGCAGTGCCTCATTGAATATACTCCATCTTTACTCTGGCTTTGGTGTTAACTGACACTATTTTTCTGACACCAGTATAGTCGTTAATATAGTAGAATATAGTCGTGTGACGAGAAATAACGCAGAAAAAGAGTATTGGTTTATGTAGGCTATAACAAAAAGCAACATTTACAAAAAAACTACCAATCGTCTTAACTGACCATGCCGAACTATCGAAGCTATCCCGAAGATTCCGTAGCTGCCTCTTTTCCCTTGCTGACTTTCTAATCATCCTGTATTTTCTAGGTGATGAGTTGATAACACCCCATGTTATCATTCGCCAGCCTCCGGTAACGCTCAGACCAAAACTTCCGGTGTCAACTAGCGGCCCTTCTAGAAAACCAGAGATTCCATGTGACGACGAAGAGTGTGACGAAGCCTCTGGACAGGGAGAGATAGACACGACGCCCTACCAGAAAGTAACTAGTAAGTGAGCTTTTTACTGCCAGTCCTAGCAAGGCACCATGTCTTTCTAAGGCACTTGCAATTTAACACATGTTAAGATGCGGCTTTGGCAGACGTGTCGGAGCCCCCCCCCCCCCCCCCCAGAGGTGCCATGATATGGTACGATATTTAATCACACACAAAAACCAAATTGGTTTTTGGCAATACACAAAAATAAAGACCAGACAAAAAAAGTGCTCAAAGACTACCACCCCAAAAATCTTTCACAATCTGCCATACCCACGCGTATGTACCTAGCACAACTCTTCATAGTTAAAAAAAAGTCTTATTGATATGACATGATATGATATAGGTTTATTACCTGCCAAAACCCTACAAGTACAATAGGGGGCAGAGGATGAGGAAAAAAGAAAAAGCAAAGAAAAAGGCAACAGAATACAGTGAAACACATATATTTACAACGGATAAAATACGCTCAACATCCAACAATCAAGTATAGATTTCCAGTTTTCCAAATTTCCAGAGTCACCCATGCCAAGGGTAATCTCGAGTCTGGAACTTATTTTGATAATTATCAACTGTCGTAGGAACAGCAACAGCCGGGTCTATCAGACCAAATCTTTTAATCACATATTGGTTACTGGACCACGGAGGTAGACCAAGCAAATACTTCACTCAAGGCTATTTTCTAAAAGCCCCATAAACCAACCTTGTATCCTTTCTCAGCTCTCAAGTGTCTCTTTTCTTAGCTCTCCCATCTCCTCACAATCAACCAAAAAACGAAACAAATTTCAGTTTTCACTACGTATATTGGGTAAAAATATGTCAGGTCCCGGTCAGACATTGCGACAATATGGGGAGTTGGGGGGGGGAGTGTTCTTCTTTGATTTCAAGTGACTTCTGGACGAGCTAGACGGGAGGGGTGCGGGATATAGACTAGAGTCCATAGGGCATGGGAGAGAGGTAAGGCACGCATTACTTTTGAACAGGTAGACGGATCGGGAAGATACATGATAAGCAGAAAAAGCACTTACCCTATACTGTTTTCAAGACTGAAGAAATGAATTTATAGGGATGAATTTATGTGGTATCTATCGAACGGCTCCAGTTTATGTAATGTCTATATAATCCCGTAACGTTGGGATGTGAACTGCTAAGATGAATTAGCCTTCTGCGGAATCACTGTTCCTGTGGCCTGCTTCTGTCTGACAATTATAATGGTTTTCGAACATGTTCACAAACACCTCTAGCAGTGGCCTAGAGAGCCGAAGATTTTGGGTTCAAATCCCGGCTAAGGCGCACTTCCTTTACTGCCTATAAATAGTATATAGGAATATATGTACTACCTTAATTACCTAAACTTGCACTTCGGAGCGAATAACGTCCGTGGTGGATTTGTTTTGCTCCACTTATGTTTTTATGGCAGGTACTTCCAGATGTGCTAGGACGATGGAACTTGGCAGGCGTACAGGGACCAGGTCAAACTAACTTGGAAAAGTCAGTTGCCCGATCCGACCGTCTGGGGGTGTGTGGTGAGGGAGGTGGAATCCGGAATATTTAGTCATGCGTAACTTTAGAACATGTGATCGAATTCGAATGAAACTTCATAACTGAACAGAAGACACGTCTCTGGTGTTCCATTTCAAGTCTGGACCGGATTCGACAGGTGTGGAGGAGTTGGGGGAGGGCCGGAAATCTGGTGAAACGGTTAGACTGGAGGGATCGGGGTGGAACTTGCTGTGAAGAACAATCATCTACTCTAGACAACATCCGGACTGAATCCGTACACTTACTTTGGGGGGAGGAGGGGGGGTTCCTGGAATTGTTCTTCCCTCCAAGTTCCATCCCGGATGGAATTGTTCTTCCCTCCAAGTTCCATCCCGATCTCTCGACTCTAAGCGTTTCACGAGATTATGCCCCCCCCCCCCCCAGTTATCGGATCCGGTTCGGATCTGAAAATGATCATTTGAGAAAGTTGTTCTTGACACTTACCAAGTTTCATCCACGTCCGATCACCCGTTCCAAAGTTGTGCATGTCACTAGATTTTGGATTCCCCATCCCTCCAATCCCCCTACGATCATCGGATCGGGGAAGGAACTATTTTTAAGTCAATCTGGTAGAGTAGTTTTATGGTCCTAGTACATCTGGAAGTACCCTAACTCGTGATCACCGGAATTTCGGGAAACCCCCTCCAACACCCCCCTCTGTGACAGGATCCCGTCCTGTTTCATCAACAAAGTATCTATAGGCTTTATGTTTGTTCTTCCCTATAAATTCCATCTCGATCTCTCGATGCTAAGCGTTTCCCGAGATTTCCGGTGCCCCCTCCAGCCCCCCCCACCGTTCTCGGAATCGGTCCGGATTTGAAACTGAATACCTGAGATACTTGTTCTTCACACTTGTCAAGTTTCATGCATGCCCGATTACCCGTTCCAAAGTTATGGATGTTTCTATTTTCCAGATTCTCCATCCCTCCACTCACCCCACGATGGCCACATTAGGGAAGTGATTATTTCCAAGTTAATCTGGTCGGGTCCCTAATATCCCTGCCAAGTTTCATCGTCCTAGCTTCTGTGGAAGCGTTTCACGAGAATTCTGGTACCCCCCCCCCCCCCCCCAGTTATTGGATCTGGTCCGGTATTTGAAACTAAACATCTAAGACACTTGTTCTTGTCATATGTCAAGTTTCACGCATGTCCGATTACCCGTTCCAAAGTTATGCATGTTACTAGTTTCCGGATTCCCCATGCCTCCATTCCCCCACGATGGCCGGATCGGGGACGTGATTGTTTCCAAGTTAATCTGGCCAGGCCCCTTATATGCCTGCCAAGTTTCATCGTCCTAGCTTATGTGGAAGTGCCTAAACTAGCAAAACCGCGACAGACCGACAGACATTACGATCGCTATATGGCACTTAAGTATGCTCAAGTGCCATAAAAAAGTACTTTTGACCAAATGAACATGTCATTATCCCTAAGGGCCCATGATCATTTGTGCCACAGGGCTTTGCTTAAAGATGAATTTTTAGCACCCTTAAAGTGCGCATCTGTTTTGACCAAACGATACATATTCATGGTCCCCAAGGGCCTGTGATAATTTTTGCCTCAAGGGTTTTGTATATAAGTGAATTCCTTAAAGTACAAAAAATACTTTTGAGCAAAATATGCATCTTCATGATCCGCGTGAGCCCGTGATAATTTTTGCTTCAAGACTTTTGCTTACAAATACATTTTCAGACCCCTTAAAGTGCGCATCTTAACCGAAAAGTGAAAAAAAAAATACTTCGACAAACGATACATATTCATGATCCCCAAGGGCCCATAGTTATTTTCGCCTCAAGGGTTGTGCTTACAAGTGAATTCCTTAAAGTACAAAAAATACTTTTCAGCAGACGTACAATTTCATGAATATTCATGATCCCCATGAGCCCGTCATCATTTTTGCCTCCGGAGTTTTGTTAAACATAAATTTTCAGATCTCTTGAAGTTTAACTGAAAAGCCAACTTATTTTTGTGTCCGTTAATTGAATACACTGAATTATTTGGCTTCTGCAAAAGGATTTGTTTTATTTTGCAATATCTGCTCTAGCTATGACGTTCATAATATCTGCGGCCGTCGGATCCCCACAGTGTAAATTCTACTATGACGCGGGAAATTTTAATCTCAACACAAACGCGGCTTTTTAGTGGGCAGTGGTGAGATTAGTGAAGATTGCTTAGTACCTGAACAAATCTTTCTCGTAAGGCATACAACAAAAATACAAGCGCATAGAGGTACCACAAATCCCACTGAAATTCCACTATTTGACAATCGATTATTCGTGAATAGCGGAACAACGAAGTAACGCATTTTCAGCGGGTCTTCAAGCCACTTTAAGTGAACAAGTGATGGGTAACTAGATTGTCCTGTCCCAGCCCTTTTCGGTTAAACTTTAAAGTGCGCATCTTAACCGAAAAGTGAACAAACAAAATACTTTTGACTAACGATATATATTCATAATCACCAATTCTTTAAAGTATAAAAAATACTTTTGAGCAAAATATACAATTTCATGATTCTCATGAGCCCATCATCATTTTTGCCTTAAGGGTTTTGCCGAGGGTTTTGCTTACAGATGAGTTTCTAGCTCCCTTAATGTGCGCATCGTCACAGCCAAGTGCAAAAATTTCACCCTCTGACCCAGTCTTGCAAGTGCCATTTGAATACTCCTTGAGCCCAAGGCGAAAGGGAAACATACGTTCAAAGCGTTGGTAAAGGTATGAACCTGCAAGAGCTTCTAGCTCTTGTTCTATCTGATTGGATGGTCTTCTACTGTCTCGTTCTCTGTTAATGTTGGTTTCGATGGTTGACGCAGTATTTAATAACATTACGCTGACAAAGAGTCAGAAAATGAGAACTGGACTTCGTTGGGTGTTCTTCTGCTTCAGTTCTACATATTTTCAGGATCGCCACAGCCCAACAGCAGCGCCAGATCATCTGCAACACCACCAGCAACACGCCCTACATTCCGATCCACAGTCAGACAAACCACACTGAACAAGAAATTCTGGCTCCTTGAGGAAGAATTCACGACGGCTAAAGAAATTCAGAGCACCACGATTGGTGCGCAGCGGATCTACCCGGGGGGCGGGGGCATAGGAGGAGTAGACATGTACAAGCCCATCCCCAAGCGGCCCAATCAGGAGGAGCTGGAGAAAATCCGGGAGCGCGTGAGCTCTGACACGGAGGAGAGCACCGCCCTCATCATCGGAATCATCGCAGGAGTTCTGATAGCAATAATTCTAGTGGCAATATTAGTTTTAAAGTTCAAGCAGCATTCAGAGCGGAAGGAAAAATTGGACGAAAGGCCGAAATCATGGCCTGGAAAGAAATGCGATCTGGGGAATCAGAAAGTGGGAGGCTCGGATCAGCAGCTTGAGGCAAAGTCGAAAAAGACTTCGCCCAACGGTAAATCGAAGCATTTGAAGGAATGGTATGTGTGAATGTGATAACGTGTTGTACAAGCCCCTTTTCTTCTTCTCGTAAGTTCCGCCTTCGTCGTCCAGCTTCTCCATTGGTATGAGAAGCTGAATTGGAATTTGATGTGGAGGGTGCTAATAACAAAAATAATGACTGCCCGCGAATCTTATTCTGTAACGAGGGATACCTTTCAGAAAGTAATAAAAGAAGCTATACCCATGTCCCATTCCAAAAATATTCCAACGTCATGTCACATAGTGTTCCAGCGTGAAATGAGTGGAATCATGTCCACTCCACTTTCCGGAGAACCTTCTCTTTATTAAAAAAAGCTGTTCCGGCTAATAGAAATTCCAAATTTACTAAGAAAAGGGTGCACCCCACTCCCCCTCATAGCCGGATTCACGATTCAACGCAACTATTTCATTTCCATCAGAACTGATGAGTATTTTGAAGAAAAAAGGTCATATTAAAACTATTCTTCCATAAATATTTGGGAGGAGATTAAATTTATACAAGGGACTAGAAGATAGAGCGTCGACCCGGTAAGTTGAACAAGACGGGGGGTTCTAATCGCGCTCGAGGTGCACTTTCGTTTTTAATCATTTAACGATACAACACAAAAACAATAGAGAATTGAGAAAAGAGAGAATTGCAATCAATACTTTAAAGTGAGCTTAATTGTGTGGGGGTTTCGAAAGCCTTTCGAACCTTCCCGAAAAGGGGCCAAAGACCGCCGATCTCTTCGATCTTAATCTTTCGAAGCACGAAAAACCGTAATTGGTAAAAAAACAAAAACAAAGTGAATCCATGTTTTATTATCGACAGTCCAGTGTTAGCTGATTTAATACTAGTACTTAGATGCTGTTGCGTATTTGATTCCTTTGTAACTGGATTGCGAAAATACTAGAATATATGAATGGTTGTTTCGGATGGTGACAATTTGTGCTAAAGCAAAGTTCATGTTCCTTAGTCCTGTTTGACGGATCTTTTCACATCTACGGAATCGCTGGTACCTGGAAGGTTTGAACCACACCGCTTTGGATCGATGCGTGCCTCTCATTAAGAAAGCAGAAGCGGAAGCTTCGATTGCAAATGCTGCATTAGCCGTTCAAGTGACGTCGTTTCTGCGTTGAAACTATGCGTTTTCGCACCCTGCTTCAAAACGGTGCGGTATTTTCAGTTTCTCATTTCTTCGAACCCTACAATGAAAAGAGTGCCCGGAAAAGAGAATAGAATTGATGCCCGATGTCTTTGCCACTGTTTGAGCCATAATTTAAGCTTCGCAAGCTCTTTCCCATTGTTTATTTTTTAATGTTCTGTTTGTAGTTTGTTGTTTTATATTATGTGATACTGGTATAGATTTGTTGGAGATTTGAGATTTGAACTGCAAGGGTACTTTTTATTGCTTTAGCGGAACTGTTCATATATTATTTATCATTTTCTGGTGAAAAACTCTGTGCCAGCGCAACGCAGTTGACGTGCTTTGTGTGAACCAGAGATTAGTTGTAGAATTAGAATGCAACTCGGATCCGTCCGTCATTGGAGTCTCCTGATGCTGCTGGAAATATCCGGTCTAGCCACGGAATTTCCTTGCTCCAGGAGGCAGGAAAAAATTCAGATTTGATGAAACACTAGGAGTGAACTCGAACAAGATGGCTACATAAACCACAATAATATTGTAAAGTACGATATAGTAAGATACAGTAGGTACGATTTTTTTCTGGATTCACCGAGATGCAAACCGTCACTGAAATTTAAGTGAAATGTTTAAAAGCAGAAGCTTTAACCATAATTTCCGTTTTTTATCTCAATACTCCTCGCGATCTCCTCGCAGTTCTCCTGTTTCGTTTTTTATGACTATTGAGATGAAGCCAATTCTCCTTTTTTTCGTTTTGTCAGAATCGAGAACAGGGAAAATTCGTGATTCTGTAGAATCGAGAAGTTGCTTCGATAGTCAATTCTCGGTTCTCCGTTCTCTCTCCTGATTGGTAAAAAAGGGCGGATGTTCTACCCGTATAAGCAGGTTTTAACGGGTGGCTAAATTAGTGTTTTTGTCAAAAGGAAGAATGGAAAAGCGAGAAGAGCAAAAACGGTAATTTATACGAAACATGACAACTGAGAAGCGAGAACTGAGAATTCATACCGAAAACGCAATTATAGTGAAGCGCTGAGTACAGCCAAGAACTTATAAATACAAGTATTTATAAATTCTTGGTCCAATTCAAAGCTTTTACTTCTTCTTGTCGTGTCTGGATCAAATGAAAACACGGTTGTTTGTATGCAAAGTTTATGATCGTTGACTGTTTCAGTGTGTCCGGTGGTTATCCCGGTGTACAGATTAATAAATATGAGCAAATAAAATAACTAATTACCTGTTATTTGGTAGTATTTATACTGTAAAGGCTACAAGATACCTTGGCTTCCTGATCTCCAGGGGAGTCGCTTAGTAAAACTCGTGATAACAGCAAGCGTTGAAGTAGTCGTAAGTCCGAGCTCAGGGGCGGTTTGAAGGGCTTGGGCGTGGGAGGTGACGACCTCAAAATATACGACCGGCAGATGTCCGGCAAGGAGCAAGGGTCACACCACCAAGAAACAATATTGCCAAGAAACACAGCCTTACATGCGGGAAAGTGTACCAATTTAAAGAAACATTAAACCTAGTATTTGTATGGGTAAGATGAACGCATTCGTAATTACAGGAAGTCGCTTCCGCTACCACGTCCTCTATTCTTGGTTTCTGATAAACTGTAGCACCAATTGCGCCATCTACCGGGTTTGGCTAAACTAAACGCTCTATCTCTGGAGCCCTTCAGTTAACTTTCAAGGTACAACCCTTCAGTTGTACTTTAAGTACTGATGCCTTTCAGTTAAGCTTTAATAGGCTATCTTTCAGTCACCGTTTAACAACTTTTCAGCTGGACAGATGGCATGTACTGCACATCAAATTCTCAGTAGTGGAGATCAAAAGTTTTTTTTTTAACTGAAGGGCATAACTGGAGGGACAAAGATCCTTGAAGTGCAACTCAAGGGTTGTACCCTTGAAGAGCTTAATCTTCAAAGTTGAACGGAAGGGTTTTCCCGCTTAAAGTTGAACTGAAGGTCACAATTGCAACATCGAAGGAAATATGTCATTCAGTAGGGTTGAAGTGCTCGAGCCCTTAAGTTACAACGAAGGATTGTCCCCTTAAATGGAGGGCATAGCCCCTTGAAGCTCAACTGAAGAAAACTTGTGCGACATACCAGCACTTTCTTGGCCCAAAACGTTTTGCTGAAAGATATTCTACGTCAGCTTTAGACACGCAGTGAAAGAGCAAGCGCAACGCTTATTGGCATCTTAGAAAAAGGGCCCCAAAGCCAAAACCGTAGCCTTAGAGTTAAACTGAAACGGCACAGGAACCGCCGGATTCCCCCACGCCAAAGCAGAACCGTGTGCAGGGGAGAGTCAGATGCATCTATCGAGTATTTTTTTCGCTCTACAACGGACAAAGGTTAAACACAAATTAAAGCTAATGGTCAGTTCGTCGAGTTTTCTCTCCCTTCAGACTCTTTCGCCTCTCATGCATGAATTCAGAGGCAGTGGGTCGAGCAAACGTGGCGACAAGAGGCTGACGTTCTTCGCAGTTGGCGTAGGCACTGTCGGTCTCCTCGTCACCTAACCGAAGTGGAACCATTTCCTGGAAAACAATAACTCTTCTTATTCCAGGTATTTCGTACAAGACACTTAAGTCATACAAAACAACCCCTGCCAGCCAATTTATTCTTATCGCTACAGCGTTAATCAAATAATTCAGCGTGAATAACTGAAGGACATGACTCCTTAAAGTTCAAGTGAAGGGTTTTTCTCTAAACTGAAGTGAAGGACACGATTCAAGTACACCTGGAGGATTGTACTTGAACCCTTACAGTTCAACTGCATTTGTGATGCTGTTATTTTGTCTTCCGGTCGCGAGCGAATCATTTGTTTTGGCCGGTTCAGGCTGGATCCGTTCCCTTTTCGGATCCCAAAAAGTCTGTGAAGGAGTTGCTATATCATGGTGTGTTAATTAGTCCGTCCGTCTGTCGCAAGGGCCTGCTCACGATATTACATACATGGGGCTTTTCATAGAAGGGACTTGCACCGTGACAAATAAACCAGAAACAAATTTTTTAACTGAATTTAGAAGTTGATGGAAAATTCGTCCTTGGGGTCGAAACATATAAGTAGTGAAGTAGTGAACTGAAAGACAAAAATGCTCCTCAGCCTGGATTTGAACCCAGAACCCTTCGCTTACAAGGCGACTGCTCCGGCTGAAGAGCATTTTTGTTTTTCAGTCACTTCTTATTAACCTGCGCACGATAATTCGCAAACGGGAGTGAAATACTTGAATCATCTGAATCAGGTTCATAATCTTTTTAGTCTTTTTCATTTTTTGAAAGATTTTTGAAAAGATTCATAATCTTTTTAAATATGCCTTTTTTCTTGCCTCAACTACTTCCCAAACAAATTTTAGCTTTTAACTTTGCTCATATCCGAAGCTAAAACCTCACCTAAATGACGCGCCGTTCGACTAGACGGAGAATAGGTCACTACGGAAGACGCTGCAGGCGAAGTTTTGGAAGTATTTATGGTCGGAGTCTTTTTTGGATTCCAACCGAAAGTAAGGGATGCCTATTATGTCAGAGATCTGTTTGTGATCCAATAACTCCCAAACGGAGTGGGATGTTTTGCGTTGGCACATGGCAGCGCTTCCACTCGAGCCTTTCCGAAAAAAGAAAGTGGCCCTCCAGAATAAAATAGATGCAGAGTAGATTTGATCTGAATTGTCTGAACAAAAAATTGTGGAACCGTCATCTTCATACTGCTTACAAAGCCGGTTTATGTTGAAACAAGAAGTCAACCTGTTTTATGCTAACATAAAGAGATTTGTGAGGGTGATGAGGGAACACTATCTTGTTCATATTATGTGTGGTTGTGATGAACTGGAGGATTTAATGATGGAGTTCATAGGAGGGACTGGTAGGTAAAAATTATGCAGAGTAGGTCTTTTCTTAGTTTGAGAAACCTGGCGAGGTTCTTCAGAGTGGCAAGCCTACACTAGAACAAGAGCTGTAAGCTCATATGGCACTTGCATGTGTCAAGATGATTTGATTGATCAAGAGTAAGTTTCGACTTTGCGGTTGAGATGCGCGCTATAAGGGAGCTGGAACTCCATTTGTAAGCAAAACCCTTGAGGCAAAACTGCTAATGGGCTGATGGGCATCACGAAAATGCATATATTGCTTAAAAGTATTTTTTTTACTTTGCGGTCAAGATTGGTACTTTAAGGAATAATCGGATTTGGGAAGTAGCAATTTCTAAGCAAATGTTGTTGAGTCTCCAATATTCCAGCGAAGTTTCATCGTCCTAGCACATCAGGAAGTACCTTAACGCGCGATCACCGGAATCCCAGACCCCCCTCCCCCTCCTCCAACTCCACCCACAATAACCGGAGCCAATCCTGTTCTGTAAATGATTAATCCAGAGCATCTGTTTGTCATTCCCACGAAGTTCGATCCAGATCACACCAGTCTAAGCGGGTCAAGTATTTTCCGCCCTCCCCCCGATAATTGCCGGATTCGGTCCGGAAATGAAAAAGGTCACAAGAGAAAAATGTCCTCTGTTTAATTATTAAATTTCACTCGAATCCGATCACCCGTTCCAAAGTTACGCATGACTCAATATTCCGGATTCCCCTCCCTCAACTCCCCCCCCCCCAAGATGATCATATCGAGGATTTTTTTTTTATTCCAAGTCAGTTTGACCGGGTCCCTGATATGCCCTCCAAGTTTCGTCGTGAAAATCCCCCAAAAACGGAATTCCGGGAGACCCCTCCCCCCCCCCCTCAAGTGTCCGGATCCAGTCAAATTATATAAAAGATTTATATGGACCAGATGTTTGTTCTTCCCAGCAAGTTTCACTCCGATACCATCATTCTAACCGTTTCTCGAGATTTCCGGTCCACCCCCCCCCCCCCCCCCACCCCACCCAGCTCCCCCGCGGTGCACGTAGCCAATCCGATTCAGCAAATGACTTACCTAGAGCATCTGTTTGTTCTTCCCACAAAGTTCCATCCCGATCCCTCCATTCTAAACGGGGCACGTATTTCCCCCCCCCCCCCAATAGTTGCCGGATCCGGTCCGAATATGAAAAAAATCATCGGAGAAATGTCCTCTGTTGAATTCTTAAATTTCACTCGAATCCGATCAACCATTCCAAAATTACGCATGACTGAAAATTTCTCCCCTCCCTCCACTCCCCCCACCTTTATCTGATCGACAAAATTTTTATTTTGAAGTCAGTTTGATTTGGTCCCTGATATGCCTGCCAAGTTTCATCGTGAAAATCCCCAAAACCACCATCACCGGAATTCCGGGACCCCCCCCCCCCATAAGTGTCCGGATCAAGTACAATGGCCTAAAGGACTTATCTAGAGCAGATGCTTGTTCTTCCCAGCAAGTTTCACTCCGATCCCTCCATTCTAACCGTTTCTTGAAATTTCCGGTCTCCCCCCCCCCAACTCCCCCCTGGCTACCGAATCCGGTCAAGACTTTAAACGGGACATTACAGATTTATATTCTGTTCAGTTATGAAGTTTCATTACAATCCGATCATCCGTTCGAAAGTTACACACTTCTCAATTTCCCGGATTCCCCTGCGGATTCCCCTCCCTCCACTCCCCCACCATTATCTGATCGACAATATTTTTATTTTGAAGTCAGTTTGATTGGGTCCCTGATATGCCTGCCAAGTTTCATCGAGAAAATCCAAAAAACCACCATCACCGGAATTCCGGGACCCCCCCCCCCCATAAGTGTCCGGATCCAGTACAGTGGTCTGAAGGACTTATCTAGAGCAGATGCTTGTTCTTCCCAGCAAGTTTCACTCCGATCCCTCCATTCTAACCGTTTCTTGAAATTTCCGGTCTCCCCCCCCCAACTCCCCCCTGGCTACCGAATCCGGTCAAGACTTTAAACGGGACATTACAGATATATATTCTCTTCAGTTATGAAGTTTCATTACAATCCGATCATCCGTTCGAAAGTTACACACTTCTCAGTTTCCCGGATTCCCCTGCCCTCCACCCCCCCCCCCAAAATGGTCGGATCAGAAAACTGATTATTCCTAATTTTGTTTGGTCGGGTCTCTGACATGCCTGCCAAGTTTCATGGTCCTAGCACAACTGGAAGTACCCTAACTCGAAAAAGTGTGACAAAATGCCCTAAATTTTCAAGTTTCCAGCGCCCCGCACTCCCCCCCATATGGTCGGATCGGGAAACTGATTATTTCCAGGTTAGTTTGGTCGGGTCCGTGATATTCCTGCCAAGTTTCATTGTCCTAGCTCATCTGGAAGTACCCTCACTCGAAAAAGTGTGACAAAATGCCCTAAATTTTCAAGTTTCCAGCGCCCCAGCTCCCCCGCATATGGTCGGATCGGGAAACTTATTATTTCCAGGTTACTTTGGTCAGGTCCCTGATATTCCTGCCAAGTTTCATTGTCCTAGCTCATCTGGAAGTACCCTAACTCGAAAAAGTGTGACAAAATGCCCTAAATTTTCAAGTTTCGAGCGCCCCCACTCCCCCGCATATGGTCGGATCGGGAAACTGATTATTTCCAGGTTCGTTTGGTCGGGTCCCTGATATTCCTGCCAAGTTTCATTGTCCTAGCTCATCTAGAAGTACCCTAACTCAGAAAAAAAGTGACAAAATGCCCTAAATTTGCAAGTTTCCAGCGCCCCGCACTCCCCCCCATATGGTCGGATCGGGAAACTGATTATTTCCAGGTTAGTTTGGTCGGGTCCCTGACAGGTATATGGCACTTGAGCCAGAGGCTGCAAGTGCCATAAAAAGTGTCTGAGTGGTATACAGTGTAATGTGGTAGTATGTTAGTTTCTTTATGTATATAAATGTGTTTATTTTTATGGCACTTGCAGCCTCTGGCTCAAGTGCCATATACCGATCACAATTCCGTCTGTCGGTCTGTCGGTCTGTCGGTCTGTCGGTCTGTCGGTCTGTCGGTCGGTCCGAGTTTTTTTGTCCCACATATCCGAGTTAGGGTACTTCCAGATGTGCTAGGACAATGAAACTTGGCAGGCATATCAGGGACCCGACCAAACTAACCTGGAAATAATCAGTTTCCCGATCCGACCATGTGGGGGGGAGAGCGGGGCGCTGGAAACTTGCAAATTTAGGGCATTTTGTCACTTTTTTCTGAGTTAGGGTACTTCTAGATGAGCTAGGACAATGAAACTTGGCAGGAATATCAGGGACCCGACCAAACGAACCTGGAAATAATCAGTTTCCCGATCCGACCATATGCGGGGGAGTGGGGGCGCTCGAAACTTGAAAATTTAGGGCATTTTGTCACACTTTTTCGAGTTAGGGTACTTCCAGATGAGCTAGGACAATGAAACTTGGCAGGAATATCAGGGACCTGACCAAAGTAACCTGGAAATAATAAGTTTCCCGATCCGACCATATGCGGGGGAGTTGGGGCGCTGGAAACTTGAAAATTTAGGGCATTTTGTCACACTTTTTCGAGTGAGGGTACTTCCAGATGAGCTAGGACAATGAAACTTGGCAGGAATATCACGGACCCGACCAAACTAACCTGGAAATAATCAGTTTGCCGATCCGACCATATGGGGGGGAGTGCGGGGCGCTGGAAACTTGAAAATTTAGGGCATTTTGTCACACTTTTTCGAGTTAGGGTACTTCCAGTTGTGCTAGGACCATGAAACTTGGCAGGCATATCAGAGACCCGACCAAACAAAATTAGGAATAATCAGTTTTCTGATCCGACCATTTTGGGGGGGGGGGGGGGGGGGTGGAGGGCAGGGGAATCCGGGAAACTGAGAAGTGTGTAACTTTCGAACGGATGATCGGATTGTAATGAAACTTCATAACTGAAGAGAATATATATCTGTAATGTCCCGTTTAAAGTCTTGACCGGATTCGGTAGCCAGGGGGGAGTTGGGGGGGGGGGGAGACCGGAAATTTCAAGAAACGGTTAGAATGGAGGGATCGGAGTGAAAATTGCTGGGAAGAACAAGCATCTGCTGTAGATAAGTCCTTTAGACCATTGTACTGGATCCGGACACTTATGGGGGGGGGGGGCCGGAATTCCGGTGATGGTGGTTTTTTGGATTTTCACGATGAAACTTGGCAGGCATATCAGGGACCCAATCAAACTGACTTCAAAATAAAAATATTGTTGATCAGATAATGGTGGGGGAGTGGAGGGAGGGGAATCCGCAGGGGAATCCGGGAAATTGAGAAGTGTGTAACTTTCGAACGGATGATCGTATTGTAATGAAACTTCATAACTGAACAGAATATATATCTGTAATGTCCCGTTTAAAGTCTTGACCGGATTCGGTAGCCAGGGGGGAGTTGGGGGGGGGGGAGACCGGAAATTTCAAGAAACGGTTAGAATGGAGGGATCGGAGTGAAACTTGCTGGGAAGAACAAGCATCTGCTCTAGATAAGTCCTTTAGGCCATTGTACTTGATCCGGACACTTATGGGGGGGGGGGGGGGTCCCGGAATTCCGGTGATGGTGGTTTTGGGGACTTTCACGATGAAACTTGGCAGGCATATCAGGGACCCAATCAAACTGACTTCAAAATAAAAATTTTGTCGATCAGATAATGGTGGGGGGAGTGGAGGGAGGGGAATCCGAAATTTTCAGTCATGCGTAATTTTAGAATGGTTGATCGGATTCGAGTGAAATTTAAGAATTCAACAGAGGACATTTCTCCGATGATTTTTTTCATATCCGGACCGGATCCGGCAACTATTGGGGGGGGGGGGGAAATACGTGCCCCGTTTAGAATGGAGGGATCGGGATGGAACTTTGTGGGAAGAACAAACAGATGCTCTAGGTAAGTCATTTGCTGAATCGGATTGGCTACGTGCACCGCGGGGGAGCTGGGTGGGGTGGGGGGGGATGGACCGTAAATCTCGAGAAACGGTTAGAATGATGGTATCGGAGTGAAACTTGCTGGGAAGAACAAACATCTGGTCCATATAAATCTTTTACATAATTTGACTGGATCCGGACACTTGAGGGGGGGGGGAGGAGGGGTATCCCGGAATTCCGTTTTTGGGGGATTTTCACGACGAAACTTGGAAGGCATATCAGGGACCCGGTCAAACTGACTTGGAATAAAAAAAAAATCCTCGATATGATAATCTTGGGGGGGGGGGGGAGTTGAGGGAGGGGAATCCGGAATATTGAGTCATGCGTAACTTTGGAACGGGTGATCGGATTCGAGTGAAATTTAATAATTAAACAGAGGACATTTTTCTCTTGTGACCTTTTTCATTTCCGGACCGAATCCGGCAATTATCGGGGGGAGGGCGGAAAATACTTGACCCGCTTAGACTGGTGTGATCTGGATCGAACTTCGTGGGAATGACAAACAGATGCTCTGGATTAATCATTTACAGAACAGGATTGGCTCCGATTATTGTGGGTGGAGTTGGAGGTGGGGGAGGGGGGTCTGGGATTCCGGCGATCGCGCGTTAAGGTACTTCCAGATGTGCTAGGACGATGAAACTTCGCTGGAATATTGGAGACTCAACAACATTTGCTTAGAAATTGCTACTTCCCAAATCCGATTATTCCTTAAAGTACCAATCTTGACCGCAAAGTAAAAAAAATACTTTTAAGCAATATATGCATTTTCGTGATGCCCATCAGCCCATTAGCAGTTTTGCCTCAAGGGTTTTGCTTACAAATGAAGTTCCAGCTCCCTTATAGCGCGCATCTCAACCGCAAAGTCGAAACTTACTCTTGATCAATCAAATCATCTTGACACATGCAAGTGCCATATGAGCTTACAGCTCTTGTTGTTTGTTTAATACGGCCCTTGGGCTCTTAATGTCTAAATAGCATATCATATCACAATTTTGAAATTTGAAAATCAGCCCGTTTTCTGCTAAAATACAGAGGTTTTGGTACAAAACCAGTTGCGTTCAAACTGTACGCCAAATGGTGAAAATCACGATCCGGTAACTGCACTTATGTTGTTCTAAGCTCGAAACATATGACTGTCATTCCAACTTACCTGAGACATGGGTCTCTTCGGTGAGCTCGCTTCACTCATCAAGCCCTTGTTTTTCCTCAGGATTGACGCGGGGCCCGTCGCTCCTGAATCAACGACACTTCGTTGGGACGCGGCTCGAGAGAGACTAGAATGAGCCGCGTCCTGCCAGCCGACAACTTCTGTGACAGTGCGACTCCGAGCGGGGTTAGAAGTGACTAGACTTAAGTTGGATGAACGGAAGTCAACCATTGCCGCAGGGGTTGAAACGATCGGGTTCGTTTGCAGGAATAACACATCGGTTTCATCTATAGGTAAAAATGTGTTTAAACACGCATACTAAGCCTACCGAGACGTGTAGTTTAGAATTATTAAAGTTCAAGTGAGAAGCCAGCTTATTTTCTTGTATATGTATAGTGTGGGTATAGCCCCCCCCCCCCGGACATACCATGCAAATATATAGGAAATTATAAAAATCTTATTGAAAACTGCAGTTTGGAACACGAGCACTTAGGCATTGTCGGTCTCCTCGTCACCTAACCGAAGTGCAACCTGAAAAATAATAACTCTTCGTATTCCAAGTATTTCTTATAGGACATTTAAGTCATACGAAACAACCCCTGACAGCAAATTTATTCTTATCGCTACAGCGCTAATCAAACAATTAAGGATTTTCCCTAGACACACGAGTTAAATGTAAACGCGTGACCGCGGCTCGCAGGTCGCCAGCATCCAGCATGTCCGAGTCCGAGACATGTCCGATACCGAAGTCACGTCAATACCACAAGCCAAGACGAGCCCGATCGTCTCGGACAAAAATTCTTCGAGACGAGACTAGATCGAGTCCGTGAAAAAAGCGTCTCGAGACCGAGTCACGCCCCGAGTCCTAACAACAAGTTTTGTCTTCAAATAGTAAACTGCATTTTTCATATAGCCTACACAGAATTTATATGAGAACGAAACAGGGCGAAATAAATAAATTGAAGGATATTTTGTGGAAGAATATGTTTGAGGTAGGAGAGCTTGCCAAACACTTCGGATCAGGTTCTGAGCCAAAGCATTGGTGTGCTTTTGCTGTTTAGACAAGGCCAACATGTTCAATAGAAGATCTTAAAAGTTCAGCATCAGAGAGACGTTTTAACAGAGGCCGAAAGTGACCAGACCATGAGAAAAGCATGCATCAACATTTTTCCGCATTTGAAGCTAGCAAATTTGATAAGAACCAGTCGGGAACAATCGAAAGAGCTAGTAAGGATATTCAAACGAACCAAATCTGGATCTGAAAAAAATAAGTGTTGTGGGAAAATATCCTGCTAAAAAATGTAAAAGACGGATGGATCGAATTGGATGAAAGTTGGATAGTGCCGACTTTATGCGGCCTAGGGGACTGGATTTTGCCGACCGGAAACGATTCGAGCCAAGCTTGATGGATGAAAGAGGAGATGTCAGAGATACGACCTTTATTTTTCCGAGTCGTATTCGGTCACAGTGGAGGAAGTTCGAGGGGTAGTCCCATAAATATTGTGACTCGCAAATGGGACAAACGAGTGGCGTGATTTGAATGAAACTTGGAATTTAGAAAGATCATCTGCCCTAGATGGCAGATTTCGTGGTCCAGACCGGATCCCCCACGGTGGAGGCACAGGAATTTCCGGAAATATGTACGAACTTGAGTGAAACTTGATGGGTAGCAAGAGAGGAAACGATTGATGACTTCTTTCAAACAGAATTCGAACACTATTGGTGGAGTTTGAAGAAGTTTCCGGAAATTTTATGACATACCTAGGGATAAATAATCCTTGAACCCAAGCTGACTGGGTAACATACTCAACATACTCAAACAATGCATAAAACGGATGCGTCAGCTACGATGCTTTGGCATCGATATTTCGGCCGTTTTTGGCAAGGGTCCTTGTCAGGTTGTCGCGGCTGAAATATTGCTGGCAAAGTATCGTACGATACTTTATTGTACAACGAGCTTTCACAGCATTGGATTGCCGAACTTGCCGCTTTTGTCGGGTACATCATAACTACATAACATCATACTAACGTGATTATACACAATAAGGCAATAGTCACAAATAAGATGGCAATAGTCAATAGCCATAGCCAATGAAAATACAACATTAAACAGTAAAACATTGTTTGGGATACGATTGTCACTTGTTGAAAACTTCGATAAACGCTGGTACAAAGCTCTTTCTGTAACGCTCGGTTCTTGTACTGATGGGGTTCGGAACGGGGACTTTTTGTGCTTTACCTCGAGGTAATCTAGGTTTTGACGGGCAATACGGGGCTGGAAATAGGTGCTCAAAACTTGGGTGGAAACGAAGATTATTCCCGAAATTAGTACAAAGACTAAAACGCCGGGCTGCTAAGGTTGGGAGGCGGAATTCATTGAGTAGGAGGATATTCTTCTTCTTGACGCGTCCAAACTATCTTATGATGATATTGGCAAGAAACAAGAGCTGTAAGCTCATATGGCACTTGCATGTGTCAAGATGATTTGATTGATCAAGAGTAAGTTTCGACTTTGCGGTTGAGATGCGCGCTATAAGGGAGCTGGAACTTCATTTGTAAGCAAAACCCTTGAGGCAAAACTGCTAATGGGCTGATGGGCATCACGAAAATGCATATATTGCTTAAAAGTATTTTTTTTACTTTGCGGTCAAGATTGGTACTTTAAGGAATAATCGGATTTGGGAAGTAGCAATTTCTAAGCAAATGTTGTTGAGTCTCCAATATTCCAGCGAAGTTTCATCGTCCTAGCACATCTGGAAGTACCTTAACGCGCGATCGCCGGAATCCCAGACCCCCCTCCCCCACCTCCAACTCCACCCACAATAATCGGAGCCAATCCTGTTCTGTAAATGATTAATCCAGAGCATCTGTTTGTCATTCCCACGAAGTTCGATCCAGATCACACCAGTCTAAGCGGGTCAAGTATTTTCCGCCCTCCCCCCGATAATTGCCGGATTCGGTCCGGAAATGAAAAAGGTCACAAGAGAAAAATGTCCTCTGTTTAATTATTAAATTTCACTCGAATCCGATCACCCGTTCCAAAGTTACGCATGACTCAATATTCCGGATTCCCCTCCCTCAACTCCCCCCCCCCCCAAGATTATCATATCGAGGATTTTTTTTTTATTCCAAGTCAGTTTGACCGGGTCCCTGATATGCCTTCCAAGTTTCGTCGTGAAAATCCCCCAAAAACGGAATTCCGGGATACCCCTCCTCCCCCCCCCCTCAAGTGTCCGGATCCAGTCAAATTATGTAAAAGATTTATATGGACCAGATGTTTGTTCTTCCCAGCAAGTTTCACTCCGATACCATCATTCTAACCGTTTCTCGAGATTTCCGGTCCATCCCCCCCCACCCCACCCAGCTCCCCCGCGGTGCACGTAGCCAATCCGATTCAGCAAATGACTTACCTAGAGCATCTGTTTGTTCTTCCCACAAAGTTCCATCCCGATCCCTCCATTCTAAACGGGGCACGTATTTCCCCCCCCCCCCCCCAATAGTTGCCGGATCCGGTCCGGATATGAAAAACATCATCGGAGAAATGTCCTCTGTTGAATTCTTAAATTTCACTCGAATCCGATCAACCATTCTAAAATTACGCATGACTGAAAATTTCGGATTCCCCTCCCTCCACTCCCCCCACCATTATCTGATCGACAAAATTTTTATTTTGAAGTCAGTTTGATTGGGTCCCTGATATGCCTGCCAAGTTTCATCGTGAAAGTCCCCAAAACCACCATCACCGGAATTCCGGGACCCCCCCCCCCCATAAGTGTCCGGATCAAGTACAATGGCCTAAAGGACTTATCTAGAGCAGATGCTTGTTCTTCCCAGCAAGTTTCACTCCGATCCCTCCATTCTAACCGTTTCTTGAAATTTCCGGTCTCCCCCCCCCCCAACTCCCCCCTGGCTACCGAATCCGGTCAAGACTTTAAACGGGACATTACACATATATATTCTGTTCAGTTATGAAGTTTCATTACAATACGATCATCCGTTCGAAAGTTACACACTTCTCAATTTCCCGGATTCCCCTGCGGATTCCCCTCCCTCCACTCCCCCACCATTATCTGATCAACAATATTTTTATTTTGAAGTCAGTTTGATTGGGTCCCTGATATGCCTGCCAAGTTTCATCGTGAAAATCCAAAAAACCACCATCACCGGAATTCCGGCCCCCCCCCCATAAGTGTCCGGATCCAGTACAATGGTCTGAAGGACTTATCTACAGCAGATGCTTGTTCTTCCCAGCAATTTTCACTCCGATCCCTCCATTCTAACCGTTTCTTGAAATTTCCGGTCTCCCCCCCCAACTCCCCCCTGGCTACCGAATCCGGTCAAGACTTTAAACGGGACATTACAGATATATATTCTCTTCAGTTATGAAGTTTCATTACAATCCGATCATCCGTTCGAAAGTTACACACTTCTCAGTTTCCCGGATTCCCCTGCCCTCCACCCCCCCCCCAAAATGGTCGGATCAGAAAACTGATTATTCCTAATTTTGTTTGGTCGGGTCTCTGATATGCCTGCCAAGTTTCATGGTCCTAGCACAACTGGAAGTACCCTAACTCGAAAAAGTGTGACAAAATGCCCTAAATTTTCAAGTTTCCAGCGCCCCGCACTCCCCCCCATATGGTCGGATCGGCAAACTGATTATTTCCAGGTTAGTTTGGTCGGGTCCGTGATATTCCTGCCAAGTTTCATTGTCCTAGCTCATCTGGAAGTACCCTCACTCGAAAAAGTGTGACAAAATGCCCTAAATTTTCAAGTTTCCAGCGCCCCAACTCCCCCGCATATGGTCGGATCGGGAAACTTATTATTTCCAGGTTACTTTGGTCAGGTCCCTGATATTCCTGCCAAGTTTCATTGTCCTAGCTCATCTGGAAGTACCCTAACTCGAAAAAGTGTGACAAAATGCCCTAAATTTTCAAGTTTCGAGCGCCCCCACTCCCCCGCATATGGTCGGATCGGGAAACTGATTATTTCCAGGTTCGTTTGGTCGGGTCCCTGATATTCCTGCCAAGTTTCATTGTCCTAGCTCATCTAGAAGTACCCTAACTCAGAAAAAAGTGACAAAATGCCCTAAATTTGCAAGTTTCCAGCGCCCCGCTCTCCCCCCCACATGGTCGGATCGGGAAACTGATTATTTCCAGGTTAGTTTGGTCGGGTCCCTGATATGCCTGCCAAGTTTCATTGTCCTAGCACATCTGGAAGTACCCTAACTCGGATATGTGGGACAAAAAAACTCGGACCGACCGACAGACCGACAGACCGACAGACCGACAGACCGACAGACCGACAGACGGAATTGTGATCGGTATATGGCACTTGAGCCAGAGGCTGCAAGTGCCATAATAAATTGATTGATAAGGCACTTTGCCCTGGCAGTAGATAATTCTCAAGGCTCTCTTCTAAGTAGTTTCAAGCCTATCAGACTGATCTACCGTCAGGCCATAGTGCCAAACAGGACAAGCATACTCAAGCAGTGGACGGATGAAAGCTATGTAAAGGCGGAGAACATGTGATTTTGGGCATGAAAATTTGGAAAACCGTTTGAGGAGAGAAAGCTGACGTACCCATTTTATACATTGTTTGAATATACAGGGATCAAACGAGTGGAGAGATTACTCGAACATATGTAATTCCATTGGGAGCTCTGCTGGATTTCCCAAAGATTACAAATCCAGTTCAGCTTCGCACAGCCCCTTAGTTTTGATGAGAAACAGGGAGAAACTTGCATAACCGGGACTACTAACCAATTAGCTTATCCTAAGCGAGAGCCTACACTGTCAGAAGTTTCATAACATATTGCTCATAACACTTTCAAGAATAACACCTTTTCACTTAGAAATAAAGTGTTATGACCAATTAAGTTTATACTATTTCGTGCCTAGATCTCCAACAATACCTTCAATAGGTAAATACTACACTGTCAGAAGTTACTTAACGACAACAGAAGGATGCGCGGTTTCAACAGATAACACTTTGGGATGTTATCTGTTATGTTTCTTTCGTTCCCGTTAGTATTTTTACCAATTGAAGATGTTGTTGGAGATCTAGGCACTAAATAGTGTAAACTTAATTGGTCATAACACTTTATTTCTAAGTGAAAAGGTGTTATTCTTGAAAGTGTTATACGCTATCTGTTATGAAACTTCTGACAGTGTAGTCTGGCTAGAAAAGCGCCGAACAAGGAGAATGCTAGAATCAGTCTCACTGCTTGACAGTTAGCGACAATGATGGTACAAATGTTTTTTTCATACCGCACATAGTATTTGTTGACGTTTTGGGATTCTCGTTTTTAAAGTTTAACCGAAAAGGGCTGGGATAGAACAATCTAGTTGCCCATCACTTCTTCACTTAAATTGGCTTGAAGACCTGCTGAAAATGCATTACTCCGTTGTCCCGCTATTCACGAATAATCGATTTTCAAATAGTGGAATTTCCGTGTGATTAGTATTATCTATATGCGCTTCTATATTTGTTATATGCCTTACGAGAAAAAATTATGATTTTTTGTTCAGGCACTAAGCAATCTTCACCAATCTCACTACTGTCCACTCAAAAGCCGCGTTTGTGTTGAGATTTAAACTTCCCGCGTCATAGTAGAATTATCGCTGTGGTGACGGCCACAGATATTCTGAACGTCATAACTAGAGCAGATAGTGGAAAATAAAAAAATCCCTTTGCAGGATCCAAATAATTCAGTGTATTCAATTAAATGACACACAATAAGTTGGCTTTTCAGTTAAACTTTAAAGCGTATCAATTAATTTGTTGTTTGCTGTTCTAATGTCGTTTGTAAATATTTTGTATGACTGCTTTTCCAAACCAACTTTGACCACGTATACTATGGCTTTAAGCCACTGGAATTTAAAAAAAAACTGATTGACTATAACAAACTGAAAGCTGAAAACCTGGTATGCACTAAAAACTAATAGTCAGCTGAACCGGCAGCAAAATTAGACGGAACAACATTTATTCTAGATCACTTACCAGTAGCTGGAGCATCCGAGCCGTGTAACGAGGCCCTATCTTCGTCCTCTGTCACCTTGTCGAAGACATCTTCCATGGCTTCCTCATTAAGAACTTGAAGCGCTCCATGAATCAACTGCTCTTCTAGGTTGATCTGCAGTAAACTTAATTAAGTAATAACAAGAACAAATAAGCCAAAAGAGCTTCCGTCATTTGGTCCCATACAGCGACTATTGATACCCCGACAACACTAAGCAGAGCTAGAGCTACTTGCTAAGCTTTAAGTTGACGCCCGTCTACTTCCCGCTTCGCCGCTGCGCACATCAGAGGACAAACTGTAGCAGGCGTGCATGACCCGCTCTGCAGCGCGTCACAAAGGTAGACAACCAATCGGCTGTCACTCTCGAAATTTCTTCTCCTGGCTCTACTGAGATACACACGAAGGTAAAGAATTGTGATGTTCCGCGTAGCTCCTACCCTCTGCTCGTTTGCATCGGCAAGGGTTCTTTGAATTTATTCGACTCCGCATGGTCGTATTACAGAGATAAAGAGACGGCGCTTATTTCTTATTTCTTGCGCTTATTTGTTTTTGGTAATAATTCAGATGAGATTGGGCAGTTCTTAAGGAGCAGAAGCGATATTTGGTGGACCTTCAGGACGGATACAATGGTTTTAGATAAATGAATTGCAGGTAGACACAAGAGAAGGGAGGCTTCCCTCCTTTCATGCCCATTCTATATGGTAGCGAGGCTGAGTAAGAGCAGGTTAGAACTACACTGAAATAGAGTTATTATCGTCAAGAGCTGCGTTCTTTGTCACGGGAGTTCTCACCGGTGGTCTCCGGTTTTTGGGATCCCAAAACGTAAGTGGAGGGATACCTATGACATCCCCAAAAAATGTCCGTCTGCCCGTCTGTCTGTAAGCACGATTAACTGTCGAAGGCAATGAGATATTTTGATGAAACTTGGTTTGAGGATTCTTTGGGTCAAGGGTAAGGTCAAGTTCGTAGATGGGCTCTGTAGCTCTACATTTAGGGGTGGAGGAGGGGGTTTAAAATTAAGGGAAAAAAAAACATTTTCTAAAGCTATTGAGATAGTTGATTTAGGGGTAAGGAGACATGCTGAATCCGAATATGAAAGTTATTTTGTTGCCGGACAAGTAGTTCACCCGGAATCCGGTGAAAACCGGACACAAAACTTGTCGACCGGTTTTCGGTTATAGCGGTCTACCCCTTTATTCTCAAACGATTATAGCTCTGCGCACGTGGCAGTGTGTTGTTTCAGTGACGTAATCGAAGGTCGAAGGGGGCGAGGCGAAAGAGACATGGGGTGAATGTGTTTATTTTATAGCGGGTTTCGATAGGGAGGAATTGAAATTATTAATTAGTATGCGTGCTGATGTTTTACCGCTGGGAGATAGGAGGAGGTACACGGGAAGGCCGATTGGGAGAATTGGGTATTGTAGGAAATGTAGTAGGAATTGTAGGAATGAGTGAGGGGTTGCTCACTGAAAAAGGTGTACTTGTTAAGGGAGGGGTTGCTCACTCGAAAAAGATGTACTGGATAAGTGGGGGGTTGCTCAGTGGGTGTACTAAAGTTGTTTGAGGAGGGGGTGGGGTCAGCCGGTCCCAGGTACTCGTGAACCAATCCCAGGTGCACGCGAGGGGTTAGGAATTGGGTGTACCCGTTAAAGGAGTACTCGAGGGGTTAGACACTTGGGTGAGCCAAGCGAGGGGATTGATTCATGGTGTACCAAAGAGGTAACTGCTACGGTACGCGAAGGGCTACTAACTGAAAGAAGGGTGAACTGGGTAAGTGAGGGGTTGCTCACTGAAAAAAGGTGTAGTTGGTAAGGGAGGGGTTTCTCACTGGAGAAAAGATGTACTGGATAAGTGAGGGGTTACTCTGTGGGTGTACTACAGTTGCCCGTAAGCAAAAAACTTCAAAATGGTAACATTTTTGTTGTAGGCTACATATTCAAGCGGTTGATTATGGATAAATAGCAAAAATGTTAAAGGGTCTAGCGAAGACTTGGAAATGTACAAGATTCGATTGTCTGGATCAAGAAGTCTGATAAACATTACAATTTTTGGGATCCCATCGAAACCTTTGGTCTTGTTCTTATATAAACCGTTTTTGAATATAAGGTTTGAAGCCAAGCTGACCATTCATTTCCAATACAATAGAAAAAACGAGATTTTCGGGGTTTTTTCTTTATCAGCTAGTTACCCCTCCAAGACGATGTGCGAGGGATAAATAAATTTCGGATATTTCGGTTGCACTTCCGGCAAACCGTCCTCACCGAAAAAAAAACAAAACTAAATCATAAAATCCACAACAATCACAACAGGAAAACGACGCGGAACCAACAGACAATAAGACGACATGCTTCCACGGTGACTCCTCACCAGTCTTATAACCCGTTTTTATGGCACTTGCAGCTCCGCTCAAGTGCCATATACCGGTTTACGGTCGGTCTGTCGGTCCACTGTTCTCGAGTTCGGGTACTTCCAGAAGGGCTAGGACGATGAAACTTGGCAGGCATATCAGGGACCCGACTAAACTAATTTGGAAATAGTCACTTCCCCGATCCGACCACCGTGGGGGGAGTGGAGGGAAGGGGAATCCGGACTCTTTAGGAATGTACAACTTTGGAACGGGTGATCGGATCTTTATGAAACTTGATATTTGGGAAGACTGCGTGTCTCGGATGTCCCATTTCAGGTCCGGACCGGATCCGGTGAATGTGGGGGGAGTGGGAGGGGGAACGGAAACCTAGTGACACGCTTAGAGTGGAGCGATTGGGATACAACTTGGTGGAAAGAACAAGCACAAGCCCTAGATACGTCTGTGACAGAACCGGCCCGGATTTGGGCACTGTTGGGGGAGTTAGAGGGGGGGGGGGGGCAGAAATCCGGTGATCGCGAGTTAAGGTACTTCCAGATGTGCTAAGACGATGAAACTGGTTTGAACATTAAGGGCTCGACATGATTGGCTTAGAAATAGTCAGTTCCCCGACCTGATCATCGTGGGGGGAGTGGAGCGAGGGGGAATCCGGAACTTGAGGTATGCATAACTTTTGAACGGGTCATTGGATCTTAATGAAACTTGATATTTGGAAAGACCTCGTGTATCAAATTTCCTATTTAAAGTCCGGACCTGATCCGATGAATGTTGGGGGGGGGGGGGGGGAGAGGGGAGAACCGGATACCGGAAATCTTGTGACACGATTAGAGTGGAGCGACCGGGATGAAACTTGGTTGGAAGAACAAACACAATCCCTACATATATCAGTGACAGAACTGGACCGGGTTCGGGCATTGTGGGGGAAGTTGGAGGGGTGGGGGGTCCGGAATTCCGGTGATCACGAATTAAGGTACTTCCAGATGTCCTAGGACGATGAAACTTGGCTTGGACATTAGAGACTTGACAAGATTGGCTTAGAAATTGTCACTTCTCAGATCCGACCATCCCTTACATACTAATCCTAACCGCAAAGGACAAAAAGCACTTTTAATCAAAATATACATTTTCATGATCCCATGAGCCCATAACCATTTTTGTCTCAAAAATGAATTTTTTATCACCCTTAAGTGTGTATCTCAACCGAAAAGTAAAAGAAATACTTTTGACCAAACAATATACATTCATGGTCCCCAAGGGCCCATGATCATTTGCCTCAAGGGTTTTGCATAGGCCTACAAGTTAATTCCTTAAAGTACAAACTATGATTTTGAGCAAAATATACATTTTCATGATCCCTATGAGCTTATCATCATTTTCGGTTCAAGAATGTTCGTTACAGATGAATCTCTAGTGCCCTTTAAGTGCGCATCATCGTAGCCAAATGCAAAAATAAAATAGTCTTTACGAACGATACATGCTCGTTATTTCCAAGGATCCATGATCATTCTTATCTGAAGGGTTCTGCTTACAAATGATCACAGCAAAGCCACGAATTGACGAACTCCTACTTTCATCCTCCGACCCAGCCTTGCAAGTGCCATATGAGCTTCCAGCTCTTGTTGAACTAACCGGTGTCCGGTTTTACCTCACCGGTGCTGACTAGCCAGAAACTGCTCGGGAGCCCGACTTTACCGAGGAGTTAGCAAGTTTTAAACAACTCACCGATGAACCAAAAAACGCGTTATAAGAGAAAACCGGACACTGGTGACAAAAGACCAGATACAGCCCGGAGTGCAACGAACGCAGGTAAGGAATATTTTAGTGTTATTAAGAGGTACGTAGTTTGATATTTATATGAATATGCGTATGCCATGTAATATTTATATTCATATTGTTTTGTTCTTCGTTTGTAATCTACTCGCCCATTTCAGCGGATTATATTGAAATAATAATAAGGATACATTAAATAATGACTAAAAACGGAAAAACTCAGCTATGATGTTCGCCCTACGATATTTCGGCCCTCTTGGCAAGGGTATGTTTCCCGTTCAGCTTTGGTCTGAGGAGTGTTTAATAAGAATACACTTTAGTACAAGAGTAGTAGGCTATCTCAAACTGGCCACGAAATCAGCCATTACCAAGAAAGTTAAAACCATTAAGACCATTACTCTTCGAATGGACTTTTATTTTCTTTTTTTTTGGTACCTCTATCTGTCTCGTCTCGCCGCCTTCTGGCTTTTCCGAGCTTAGCGTCCGTAACACATGGAAACGCAGGATTTTTTTGAAATTCAAATTCTCCGCATCTGGATGAATTCTGGGTTGTCGTGGAAGCAGCGCACATTCCGAACGTTATTACTAGAGCCCTGGGTGAAAACTACAAAATCCCTTAGATGGGTCAAAATAATTCGGTGTATTCAAAAATAAGCTGCCTTTTCAGTTAAACTTTAATAATAAATATTACACATGATAACAAATATCAGACGAGCGTGGCGAATGCCTGCCCACAGACCTCAAGAAAATTTGGGAAATAATTTCTTGTCAGTGAAACCATAGGCCGTTACAACCCGGACTAACCCCCATAACGTACGAAGGTACGGAGCTACTTTCTTTCAAGATGCAAAAAATACTTTGGATCACCTCCCTTCACAACTCATTTAAAACCTAAATTCTCATTTAGACACTGAATCTACTTTCTTTTTTTTAAATTTCAAAATAAATGCGGCACAACATCATGCGCGAGCAAATTAATTGGCACTTGTCATTAACCTACAACTAAAACATATATTCAATTGTCATAGAATAAATACAGTAATTCAGGTAAGGTTGTTATGATTACAAGGTAAACTGAGGCACACTACTATTACGGTACCTTTCAGTTTGGTACTTTTTTGGTACTTTCATAGCTGCTTTCTCTTGGAGGTCTGGTTCTTTCCGGTTAAAGGGTGGCGGAAGGATGTTTCGGTAGAAAGGGTGGGACAACAAATTTGTTCCAAAACGTTGGAAATTAGCTGTTCTCTACGAACAGAAACACATCAATTCTGCCGAATTGTTGTGTTATTATTTAGACTGGTATTACAAAGAACTTGAACTTAAAACCAACCTGTTTGTCATAAGTTCCGCTATCCGTCCTAGTCGCCAATCTGTGAACTGGCATTACAGGCTCCGTAGTTCGGGTTGGGAATGATTTTTCCCGATTGCGGAGCGCTAGAACGAGAGACTGAAAGAGCTCCCAATCCCCAAAGCTCATCCTCAAGACAGGCTTGAGATCCGCCAGACTGCAAAGAAGAAGGACACGCCCGCAGATGTTGTTCAATTTCAAGACGTCGGCCACTCCCTGTACGCTACCAGCACGAAGACCTTCGATGAGCTTGAATCCTTCACAAAGAGTTTCGGTAGACATCTGAGCCAAGGGCTGGCGAAGCAGGATATCCTACAAGGCATAAATTCGAATAAATGGGAATCCGGAGAAAATATTTGGGAAGTGCAAAGGGACGGTCTATAGTGGTCCTTACTTCTGCCCAATATGTGTTGGTGTGGATGAGAATTTGTATCATTTTATATGCGGGTTTCATTTTATATGCGTATGTGTGGAGTTGAATGATTTGAGAGCTGAAATATTTGGTGAGCGAATTTTGGGGAAGGTTGGTTCGTTGAAAAGTTTAAGGAGTAAAGTCTATTAGGGTTAGGCAACTTGGACGGTTTTTGCTGATGGGTTGGAAGTACAGAGAAGGGTTTCTGTAGTTATAATTTATTAGAAGAGTTGTTCGTTTGTTTTTATTTGTTCCGTATGCGATGGCCCTCGGGCCTTAAGTAATATATATTATATATCATATCCTATCATAGCCTACAGTTGTGAAGGTTTTCTATACCTTTTTTGTGCCCTGTTTGTTCTGTGATTCTGTTAATTTCCGGTGTTCTTATTTTTATCCCGTAGTATCTTTTGTAATTAGACTTATTTTATATTATTTAAAACAAAACTAAGGTATCACATTTCGTACTTTTTGTGGCTACTCCTCCATCCCTCAGTGACCTAAATTTTAATATATTCTTACCCACTTCTAAATATTCATGTTACCCATAACTTTTAAAAATAAACCCATATTTTATTTACTATATTCCCCCCGAAAAACTGGAAATTAATTATCTCACTGTAATATTTCAAATAATATTTTTTTTTTTTACAAATTTTCGTGAAACAACTTGCAATCATACTGTTATTTATTTAATTTTCTTCTTGCTGCAGCCTGACGAGGACCTAGCGTAGAAGGGCCGAAATAACGATGGATCAAGCTAAGCCGACCTATCCGTTTAACTTCATCAAATATGATTCGCAGTCACCATGGGCTGAAGGAGTAGGTCCATATGTCCAAACTACGTCAGCTGCCATCACGCCCTGCGAACAATCCTAAGCGCTCATGTTTGACAATACCAGTGCTATATCGGGAGAAGTTTGGGGAAAATAAAATAGATTGAACTGAATCGAATTGTACCTGTTACACGAGTAAAATGTATGCAATATATGTGTATTAGTATTATTTTATTCGACAAAGTCTTTATGAAAACAAAACTGTCTTTAAACTGTATCGAAAACTATATACTATGTACTAGTATGTCGGTGTATCTCTGTTGACATTTCCGCTTTTCTTAAAGGGCCCGTCGTACCTGTAATGACAATTCAACCTAATTCCGTAACTGCGTTCATTAATTATTAAACCCGCAGACCCAGGTATCATACGTTACATTCTGGACCCTCTAACTACACCTCATTGATTGTTGCACTTCCCACGATTCACTAGCTTCCATGCGCATTATTCTTCCGACCAGTGTTCGAGTATTGACTACTGATGTGTACACCAGTTTTCTGACTTTGACTTAAGATTTTCTGAACTGATCTGAAGTTTTTGCTGTAGAAGTCAATGGATCTGTGGAAAGGCTTAAAACAGACCAAGCCATGGGCAATTTGTTAACAGCAGAGCTTAGTTTTACAGTGTCCAGATGCTTTTGCATATTAGAACATAAACAGTATTTAGCGCGAGGTGTGCTTCACCGAAGAATTTTTGGAAAAATAAAATGAATTTACTTGAAACTGAAATCGTGAGTGACGGCTGACAAATCATGGGCCTTCGATCTTACCGGAATGGGAGGATGAATGCAAGGCGTCCCTATGGGAGCAAGGCAGGTACACTGCGGAACACTGGGAAGGTCGGTATTTCGTCGGTCCGCGTCGCTTAGTCGAATGCTCTCAAAATCGGTGAGAGCTGGCGCTGCAGCGGCCAATATTTCCTTGCAGTTCTCTGAAACCATACATATTTAATTTCGGATCCGCACTGAAAGTAAAGCGACGTGAATATTGCATCGTTCATCATCAGGGGAATGTAACGGACCATCTGGCACCTCCTGTTAGAACACATGGGAGAGAGCATGGGAAGGGAAGAACTATTAAAGTTTAAATGAAAAGCAAGCTTGTCTTTATACCTTGGACTCGGATATGCTGAATTACTGTGACTCCGCGAAGAGATTTTGTTTTTACCTTGGCCTCTAGTCACTGTCAGAAGTTTCATAACAGACAACACAAGGATGCGCAGTTTTAACAGACAACACTTGGGATATATTTTTTTTTTTGAAAACGTTTTGCATGAAATGTTATGCATGACAAGCATTGCCGAAGAGCCAAAAAATGCCAAAAACGCATCTGCTGAGTTTTCCGATACCATGACGAATGACGACAAACAAAAGTCAGCAGATACGTTTTTGGCATTTTTCGGCTCCTCGGTAGTGCTTGTTATGCATAACATTTAATGCATTACGTTTTCAAAATCACAAATATTACATCCTAAGTGTTGTCTGATGAAGTTGCGCATCCTTATGTTGTCTTTTACGAAACTTCTGACAGTGTAGTGACGCTCAGAATTTGCACTGATGGCCCGATAAGACATAGTTCATCCCGTCGCGGAGAACTGGAATTTCAAGAAAAGCCTGAATTTCTACGGCTAATGAAGCAAAGCTCAGGAAATGTCCAATTCCAGACTGTAATGTCACTTCCGAAAAAAATACACCTATTGTGTGGTAAATACAAATCTTGTGGGTGAGTGCCGTATCTCAGCCCTATTCAGTTAAACTTTAAACCCTACCGAATGGCGTAGAGGTATGGTCACGGTGCTTAGAACACTACTTAAGCATTCTCCGGAGGGGCCCTATGCTTCCACACGACGATGTGCTTCACCCTCAATGTTGGGTACTTTATTAACAAGAGCTGTAAGCTCATATGGCACTTGCATGGGTCAAGATGATTTGATTGATCAAAAGTAAGTTTCGACTTTGCGGTTGAGATGCGCACTCTAAGGGAGCTGGAACTTCATTTGTAAGCAAAACCCTTGAGGCAAAACTTCTAATGGGCTGATGGGCATCACGAAAATGCATCTATTGCTTAAAAGTATTTTTTTTACTTTGCGGCCAAGATTGGTACTTTAAGCAATAATCGGATTTGGGAAGTAGCAATTTCTAAGCAAATGTTGTTGAGTCTCCAATATTCCAGCGAAGTTTCATCGTCCTACCACATCTGGAAGTACCTTAACGCGCGATCACCGGAATCCCAGACCCCCCCCCCCTCCTCCAACTCCACCCACAATAACCGGAGCCAATCCGGTTATGTAAATGATTAATCCAGAGCATCTGTTTGTAATTCCCACGGAGTTCGATCCAGATCACACCAGTCTAAGCGGGTCAAGTATTTTCCGCCCTCCCCCCAATAATTGCCGGATTCGGTCCGGAAATGAACAAGAGCTGTAAGCTCATATGGCACTTGCATGGGTCAAGATGATTTGATTCGACTTTGCGGTTGAGATGCGCGCTCTAAGGGAGCTGGAACTTCATTTGTAAGCAAAACCCTTGAGGCAAAACTGCTAATGCGCTGATGGGCATCACGAAAATGCATATGTTGCTTAAAAGTATTTTTTTAGAGTAAATATTGTTATCGAATTTAGTTTTGTTAATTTAATTTTATAAATAAAGAATTGAAGGAAAAAAAATAATTAAGAAATTAAAAAAATAAACGTAGAGTGTAGGTGACGCTAAATAGATAGGCCGGTCATGTGTTTAACTTAAGATAAGACCGTTGGCGTCACCGAGGGTAAGTGGAAGCGTAGTCACCTGGCCAATTCATATTGGACTGGAAGAACAGAAAAGATACTACGAGGCTCAAAAAAAAAAATTTACTTTGCGGTCAAGATTGGTACTTTAAGGAATAATCGGATTTGGGACGTAGCAATTTCTAAGCAAATGTTGTTGAGTCTCAAATATTCCAGCGAAGTTTCATCGTCCTAGCACATCTGGAAGTACCTTAACGCGCGATCACCGGAATCCCAGACCCCCCCCCCCCCCCCCTCCTCCAACTCCACCCACAATAACCGGAGCCAATCCGGTTCTGTAAATGTTTAACCCAGAGCATCTGTTTGTCATTCCCACGAAGTTCGATCCAGATCACACCAGTCTAAGCGGGTCAAGTATTTTCCGCCCTCCCCCCAATTATTGCCGGATTCGGTCCGGAAATGAAAAAAGTCATAAGAGAAAAATGTCCTATGTTTAATTATTAAATTTCACTCGAATCCGATCACCCGTTCCAAAGTTACGCATGACTCAATATTCCGGATTCCCCTCCCTCAACTCCCCCCCCCCAAGATTATCATATCGAGGATTTTTTTTTATTCCAAGTCAGTTTGAATCCCCCAAAAAACGGAATTCCGGGAAACCCCCTCCTCCCCCCCCCTTCAAGTTTCCGGATCCAGTCAAATTATGTAAAAGATTTACATGGACCAGATGTTTGTTCTTCCCAGCAAGTTTCACTCCGATACCATCATTCTAACCGTTTCCCGAGATTTCCGGTCCACCCCCCCCCCCCCCCCCAGCTCCCCCGCGGTGCACGTAGCCAATCCGATTCAGCAAATGACTTACCTAGAGTATCTGTTTGTTCTTCCCACAAAGTTCCATCCCGGTCCCTCCATTCTAAACGGGTCACGTATTCCCCCCCCCCCCCCCAATAGTTGCCGGATCCGGTCCGGATATGAAAAAAATCATCG
The DNA here is from genome assembly GCA_030848855.1 of Branchinecta sandiegonensis. Taxonomy (NCBI): domain Eukaryota; kingdom Metazoa; phylum Arthropoda; class Branchiopoda; order Anostraca; family Branchinectidae; genus Branchinecta; species Branchinecta sandiegonensis. The sequence continues at coordinate 15,303,655 of JAUPMV010000008.1, read as the reverse complement.
GAGAAATGTCCTCTGTTCAATTCTTCAATTTCACTCGAATCCGATCACCCATTCCAAAACTACGCATGACTGAAAATTTTTATTTTGAAGTCAGTTTGATTGTGTCCCTGATATGCCTGCCAAGTTTCATCGTGAAAAACCCAAAACCACCATCACCGTAATTCAGGGACCCCCCCCCCCCATAAGTGTCCGGATCCAGTACAATGGTCTAAAGGACTTATCTAGAGCAGATGCTTGTTCTTCCCAGCAAGTTTCACTCCGATCCCTCCATTCTAACCGTTTCTTGAAATTTCCGGTCTCCCCCCCCCCCAACTCCCCCCTGGCTACCGAATCCGGTCAAGACTTTAAACGGGACATTACAGATATATATTCTATTCAGTTATGAAGTTTCATTACAATCCGATCATCCGTTCGAAAGTTACACACTTCTCAATTTCCCGGATTCCCCTGCCCTCCACCCCCCCCCCAAATGGTCGGATCAGAAAACTGATTATTTATAAGTTTGTTTGGTCGGGTCTCTGATTGGCCTGCCAAGTTTGATGGTCCTAGCACAACTGGAAGTACCCTAACTCGAAAAAGTGTGACAAAATGCCCTAAATTTTCAAGTTTCCAGCGCCCCCACTTCCCCGCATATGGTCGGATCGGGAAACTGATTATTTCCAGGTTAGTTTGGTCGGGTCCCTGATATTCCTGCCAAGTTTCATTGTCCTAGCTCATCTAGAAGTACCCTAACTCGGAAAAAAGTGACAAAATGCCCTAAATTTTCAAGTTTCCAGCGCCCCGCACTCCCCCGCATATTGTCGGATCGGGAAACTGATTATTTCCAGGTTAGTTTGGTTGGGTCCCTGATATGCCTGCCAAGTTTCATTGTCCTAGCACATCTGGAAGTACCCTAACTCGGATATGTGGGACAAAAAACTCGGACCGACCGACAGACCGACAGACGGAATTGTGATCGGTATATGGCACTTGAGCCAGAGGCTGCAAGTGCCATAAAAACACAAGCTGAATCTACATCTGAATTTCATCTTTTCACAAGACTATAGGAATTCGTCCTGAACCGGGACCCCCCCCCCCCCCCCATAAGTGTCCGGATCCAGTACAATGGTCTAAAGGACTTATCTAGAGCAGATGCTTGTTCTTCCCAGCAAGTTTCACTCCGATCCCTCCATTCTAACCGTTTCTTGAAATTTCCGGTCTCCCCCCCAACTCCCCCCTGGCTGCCGAATCCGGTCAAGACTTTAAACGGGACATTTCAAATATATATTCTATTTAGTTATGAAGTTTCATTACAATCCGATCATCCGTTCGAAAGTTACACACTTCTCAATTTCCCGGATTCCCCTGCGGATTCCCAACCCTCCACTCCCCCCACCATTATCTGATCGACAAAATTTTTATTTTGAAGTCAGTTTGATTGGGTCCCTGATATGCCTGCCAAGTTTCATCGTGAAAATCCAAAAAACCACCATCACCGGAATTCCGCCCCCCCCCCCCATAAGTGTCCGGATCCAGTACAATGGTCTAAAGGACTTATCTAGAGCAGATGCTTGTTCTTCCCAGCAAGTTTCACTCCGATCCCTCCATTCTAACCGTTTCTTGAAATTTCCGGTCCCCCCCCCCCCCCAAATCCCCTAAAGGACTTATCTGGAGCAGATGCTTGTTCTTCCCAGCAAGTTTCACTCCGATCCCTCCATTCTAACCGTTTCTTGAAATTTCCGGTCTCCCCCCCCCCCAACTCCCCCTGGCTACCGAATACGGTCAAGACTTTAAACGGGACATTACAGATATATATTCTATTCAGTTATGAAGTTTCATTACAATCCGATCATCCGTTCGAAAGTTGCACACTTCTCAATTTCCCGGATTCCCCTGCCCTCCACCCCCCCCCCCCAAATGGTCGGATCAGAAAACTGATTATTTATAAGTTTGTTTGGTCGGGTCTCTGATTGGCCTGCCAAGTTTGATGGTCCTAGCACAACTGGAAGTACCCTAACTCGAAAAAGTGTGACAAAATGCCCTAAATTTTCAAGTTTCCAGCGCCCCCACTTCCCCGCATATGGTCGGATCGGGAAACTGATTATTTCCAGGTTAGTTTGGTCGGGTCCCTGATATTCCTGCCAAGTTTCATTGTCCTAGCTCATCTGGAAGTACCCTCACTCGAAAAAGTGTGACAAAATGCCCTAAATTTTCAAGTTTCCAGCGCCCCAACTCCCCCGCATATGGTCGGATCGAGAAACTTATTATTTCCAGGTTACTTTGGTCAGGTCCCTGATATTCCTGCCAAGTTTCATTGTCCTAGCTCATCTGGAAGTACCTTAACTCGAAAAAGTGTGACAAAATGCCCTAAATTTTTAAGTTTCGAGCGCTCCCCCGCATATGGTCGGATCGGGAAACTGATTATTTCCAGGTTCGTTTGGTCGGGTCCCTGATATTCCTGCCAAGTTTCATTGTCCTAGCTCATCTAGAAGTACCCTAACTCGGAAAAAAGTGACAAAATGCCCTAAATTTTCAAGTTTCCAGCGCCCCGCACTCCCCCGCATATGGTCGGATCGGGAAACTGATTATTTCCAGGTTAGTTTGGTCGGGTCCCTGATATGTCTGCCAAGTTTCATTGTCCTAGCACATCTGGAAGTACCCTAACTCGGATATGTGGGACAAAAAACTCGGACCGACCGACAGACCGACAGACGGAATTGTGATCGGTATATGGCACTTGAGCCAGAGGCTACAAGTGCCATAAAAAGGTCACCAGAGAAAAATGTCCTCTGTTTAATTATTAAATTTCACTCGAATCCGATCACCCGTTCCAAAGTTACGCATGACTCAATATTCCAGATTCCCCTCCCTCAACTCCCCCCCCCAAGATTATCATATCGAGGATTTTTTTTTATTCCAAGTCAGTTTGACCGGGTCCCTGATATGCCTTCCAAGTTTCGTCGTGAAAATCCCCCAAAAAACGGAATTCCGGGAAACCCCCTCCCCCCCCCCCCCCTCAAGTGTCCGGATCCAGTCAAATTATGTAAAAGATTTACATGGACCAGATGTTTGTTCTTCGCAGCAAGTTTCACTCCGATACCATCATTCTAACCGTTTCTCGAGTTTCCGGTCCCCCCCCCCAGCTCCCCCGCGGTGCACGTAGCCAATCCGATTCAGCAAATGACTTACCTAGAGCATCTGTTTGTTCTTCCCACAAAGTTCCATCCCGATCCCTCCATTCTAAACGGGTCACGTATTCCCCCCCCCCCCAATAGTTGCCGGATCCGGTCCGGATATGAAAAAAATCATCGGAGAAATGTCCTCTGTTCAATTCTTAAATTTCACTCGAATCCGATCACCCATTCCAAAATTACGCATGACTGAAAATTTCGGATTCCCCTCCCTCCACTCCCCCCACCATTATCTGATCGACAAAATTTTTATTTTGAAGTCAGTTTGATTGGGTCCCTGATATGCCTGCCAAGTTTCATCGTGAAAATCCCCAAAACCACCATCACCGGAATTCCGGGACCCCCCCCCCATAAGTGCCCGGATCCAGTACAATGGTCTAAAGGACTTATCTAGAGCAGATGCTTGTTCTTCCCAGCAAGTTTCACTCCGATCCCTCCATTCTAACCGTTTCTTGAAATTTCCAGTCTCCCCCCCCCCCAACTCCCCCCTGGCTACCGAATCCGGTCAAGACTTCAAACGGGACATTACAGATATATATTCTATTCAGTTACGAAGTTTCATTACAATCCGATCATCCGTTCGAAAGTTACACACTTCTCAATTTCCCGGATTCCCCTGCCCCCCAAAAATGGTCGGATCAGAAAACTGATTATTTCCAGGTTAGTTTGGTCGGGTCCCTGATATTCCTGCCAAGTTTCATTGTCCTAGCTCATCTGGAAGTACCCTCACTCGAAAAAGTGTGACAAAATGCCCTAAACTTTCACGTTTCCAGCGCCCCAACTCCCCCGCATATGGTCGGATCGGGAAACTTATTATTTCCAGGTTACTTTGGTCAGGTCCCTGATATTCCTGCCAAGTTTCATTGTCCTAGCTCATCTGGAAGTACCCTAACTCGGAAAAGTGTGACAAAATGCCCTAAATTTTCAAGTTTCGAGATCCCCCACTCCCCCGCATATAGTCGGATCGGAAAACTGATTATTTCCAGGTTCGTTTGGTCGGGTCCCTGATATTCCTGCCAAGTTTCATTGTCCTAGCTCATCTAGAAGTAACCTAACTCGGAAAAAGGTGACAAAATGCCCTAAATTTTCAAGTTTCCAGCGCCCCGCACTCCCCCGCATATTGTCGGATCGGGAAACTGATTATTTCCAGGTTAGTTTGGTTGGGTCCCTGATATGCCTGCCAAGTTTCATTGTCCTAGCACATCTGGAAGTACCCTAACTCGGATATGTGGGACAAAAAACTCGGACCGACCGACAGACCGACAGACGGAATTGTGATCGGTATATGGCACTTGAGCCAGAGGCTGCAAGTGCCATAAAAACACAAGATGAATCTACATCTGAATTTCATCTTTTCACAAGACTATAGGAATTCGTCCTGAACATGGCAAAACCTGAAGATTCGATAGAACTGAAAGGACACATAGACAATACAGAATTGAAAGGACACATAAACAAGATGGAACCTGGCACTTGTTACGAGTAGTTGGTGCAAGAAAGCAGATGAGAACGTCACAAAATACCCCCTTCAACCCCCCCCCCCCTAGGATCGAACCTAGAAATAGGATGTCTAGTTTCACTCGAGCATTTCCCTCATCGCCTCAGATCATCTAGAGCAAATGACTTTTCTACCTTCCAAGTTCAGATCAACTCAATTGGTCCCTAGCCGTGCCGCACTATTCCCGGTGCACCCCCCCATCAAACTCCCCTTCCGTGGCCGAGTCTGGTTCGGACACATAAATGGATCTTCTAAACCCAACCGAGCTCGGTTCCGGTTCGCACCCTAAAATATGCCCTTTAGGGCGTATAGTCTCTCTACTTTCAAAGTTTCGTTCAAATCACTCCAAAAGTTTGACCCCTATGCGATCCACAAAATTTCCGGGACTCCCCCTCCAACTCCCCCGACTTGTGGCCGAATACGACTCAGACACATAAACTTCGCATCTCTGACATCTCCTCTTCCAATCCATCAAGTTTGACTCGAATCGGAGCAAGCCAGCAAGTTCCCGCTTCATCCTCCTCCTACCGTGGCCGGATCCGGTCCGGACGCCAAATAACAAACCTATAGGCTTTATAAACTCGGCAAGCATACTGTCCAACTTGCTTCCCCATTCGTTTGGTTTGTGTGCATGTCACAAAATTTCGGCCCCCTCCTTCAACTCACCCCAACCATAACCGCACGTGGTTCGGACACATCTTTAGCATATCTAGGTCATCAGTCTTTATCGCCCATGAAGTTTCACTCGAATCGGACCAACCGTTCGCAACCTATGGAATTCAGTAATTTCCGGATCCCCTTCCCTTAACTTTCTAGTTTTCTAGGACATTGTGTCGGGTTCTATCTGGTCGGGTCACTAATATGCCTGCCAAGTTTCATCGTCCTTAGCAAATCTGGAAGTATCCTAACTCGCGATCACCGGGATTACGGACCCCCCCCCCCAGAGAACCCCGATATGATCTGGTTTTGTCAAGAGCGTATCTAGGGCTTATGCTGACCCCTCGACCCGAAGTGTTTCACGGGATTTCCGATGCCGACCTCCACATCTCGCCACAAGTACCGGATCCGGTCTGGACTTGCCATAGGACACCTGTGACGATAGATAGCTCTTTCCACTTGCCAAGTTTCATTCAAATCCGATTACCCGTTCTGAAGTTATGCATGCTACTAGATTCTAGGTTCCCCATCTCTTCACCCCCCCCCCCCCCACGATGGTCGCGGGGAAACGGCTATTCTTAAGTCAGTCTGTTCAGGTCCCTGATAAACCTGCCAAACTTAATCGTCCTCGTTCATCAGGAAATACCGAACTCGAGGGATCACCAGGATTCCGGACCCCCCACAGTTCCCGAATCCCGCCCGGTTATGTCAACTATGTATCTAGGACTTCCATGCTTGTTCTTCCACAAGTTTCATCCCGATCCCTCCACTCTAAGCGTTTCCCAAGAATTCCGGTACCCCCCTCCAACTCCCCCCCCCCCGCCCAGTCACCGGATTCGGTCCGGATTTTAACGGTGTCGGGTGAGACATGAGTTCATTCTAAATACCAAGTTTCATTAAGATCCGATCAGCCGTTTGAATATTACACATACCTCAATTTTCCGGATTCTCGCTCCTTCTACTCCCCCCCCCCAAGGTGGTCGGATCGGGGAATTTCCCAGTTAGTCTGTTTAGGTCCCTGTATGCCTACCAAGCTTGATCGTCCTAGCTTATGTGGAAGTGCCCGAGCAAAACCCCGACCGACCGACAGACTGACGGACGGACGAACAGAAAGCAAGCGGTTCTTGGCTCGGTCACGGTTGCTACCACTTATTGATCGTAGGTGAAGTATAGGCAGTAAAAACAGAATACATTACCTCTAATATACTTCCCAAGGAAGGGATCCAGATTGTTTGTGAATGGAACGAAAATCTTCAAGTGAACCAACTGAAGCGCATTTCGACTCGACGAAATCAGTGCCTCGAGCTTTTTCGGATCCTTATCGATATCAGCGAGCGGATCACTGGAGGCTTTCATTACTGGGATTAGGTCTTTCACGCTATAAAAGAAATGGCATTTTCTTCAGGATTTTCATTTTCATTTTAATTGGTACGTGCTCTTCCCGTCCATCAACTACTAAAGGAGTTAAATCGTAAGCATTTTAATAGTTGCAAGGTCTAGAACACCCCCACACAAGACCCACTGTGAAGCCACGACTCGATTCAACCGCTGGGCCATCCAATGGCGCGGTTCGGAAGCACCCGACATGGGAGGCTGGATCATAGTTTGAATATGGATCTAACAAATTTTTTTTTTTTTTTAGCAGTTACATGGAAAACGTGCAAAAAATCAAACTAATTACTAGCATTTTCGATCTCTTTTAGTATTTTCTTTTCTGTTTTTTTCTTGTTACTTCCCGCAAGTCCAAAGAAGAAAAAATGCAAACTGGATCACAATAAACAAACGCCGTAAATTATGCTAAATTCGTTATAGTGATTTCTTGAAGATTCTGAAATTTGACTAAATATTATTATACTTCCGAGACCAAAAAAATGTCTGACTGACCGATCATTTCCTCTGCCGACATATTTAAACGTTCACGTGGTGACATACTGATGATGATGAAATTTTATTTACGCACTTAAAAAGAAAACTTAAAAAAGAGGATCCTTAGTAGTACTGATCCTCTTACTGGCCACTCGATCTTCTCAAAAGTTTAGTACCTCTTTTGACCTCCGGCAGAGGATCACTGAACAATTAATGAGTAATGGCCACCTTGCATTGAAGATTGAATGTGTTCAAGTAATTTGTGGATAATATTGGCTACCGTGAGGATTTTGAAGAAAACAAAGGTAACAGTTGTTCGCAGAAATCTGACCCATCGAAAGATAGTGGTGTCTCCCACCTTCTCCGCCCACATGAGTCAAATTCTTTAAGTTTATGTTCTTTGTCACATAATAAGAATTTACAAGAAGCTGCCACCGTCGTTGAATTTTGTAAGATCCTTCTGTAAAATTTAGTCCCATTTAGTAACTATTGGTATAAAGTTGGAACACACCTTTACTTTGTCCAAAGAAACAAGACCTAGAAGCTTATATGGCATTTGCAAGGCTGAGTAAGAGGATAAAAGTAGGAATTTGCCAATTCGTGGGTTTGTTGTGATCATTTGTAAGCAAAACCCTTGAGATAAGAATGATCATGGAACATTGGAAATCTCGAGATTGTATCGTTTGGTAAAAAGTATTTTATTTTTGCACTTGGCTGTGATGATGCGCACTTCAAGGGCGCAGGAAATTCACCTGTAAGCAAATGAGGCAAAAATGATGATTGGCTCATCGGGATCATGAAAATGCATATTTTGCTCAAAAGTATTTTTTGTCCTATACCCGATACAAAAAAAAGCTTCGTACCGTCATTCGTCGAAATGTATCACTCATCGTAATTCTTGTATAACTCGTCGTAATTCTTGCTTATTTTATAATTGTTTGAATCCTAGTTCTGATATACGTGTAATGTGACGTCATTCGCCGAAATGCATACTTCGTCGTAACTCTGGTTTATGTTATAGTTATTTGATTTTTAGTTCCGATAAAAGTGTAACTGTAAATGATCACTTACCGTGATTCGGATTGTATATGAGTTTAATATTTATGACAAAATTATGACAAAGATGTTGATGTTATTATATTTATAACGAAAAATCTAATGTTCGGCTTGCCCGTGAAGAAATTTTGAAAATAAATTGAAACTGAAACTGAAACACTTGTAAGCAAATCCCTTGAGGCAAAAGTTATCATGGGCTCATGAGGATCATGGAAATGTCTATTTGCTTAAAAGTATTTTTGTACTTTGCTGTTAAGTACTTCAAGATATGGTCGCATCTGGGAAGTGACACCAGGGGCGTCACTATGGGGGGGGAGGGGGGACTCCCCCCCAAAGGTCTTGAGAAAGTACTTTCGTCGGGCGAAGCCCGGCGAAAGTTCACTTATCTGTCGGCGCGAAGCGCCGGCAAACACAGAAGAAATAAAATTTTGTATGCTTTTGTCAGGCGTCGGTCGACTCGTCGTCACATCGGGTTCTTTTCATATGCAAGAAATGAAATCCTGCAAACATTCGTCGGGCAAAACACTAAAAAAATCGAATTCTGCATGCTTTTGTCGTGCCTCGGTACTCTCGTCGGCACATCGGGTTCTTTTTATACATAAGGAATCCAGAAGAAATAAATTTTTTATGTTTTTGTCGGGCGTCGGTCGTCTCGTCGGCACATCGGGTTCTTTTTATACGCAAGAAGTGAGATCTTGCAAACATTTGTTGGGCAAAACACTAAAAAAATCGAATTCTGCATGCTTTTGTCGTGCCTCGGTACTCTCGTCGGCACATCGGGTTCTTTTTATACATAAGGAATCCAGAAGAAATAAATTTTTTATGTTTTTGTCGGGCGTCGGTCGTCTCGTCGGCACATCGGGTTCTTTTTATACGCAAGAAGTGAGATCCTGCAAACATTTGTTGGGCAAAACACTGAAGAAATCGAATTCTGCATGATTTTGTCGTGCCTCGGTATTCTCGTCGGCACATCGGGTTCTTTTTATACATAACAGAAGAAATAATTTTTTTTATGCTTTTGTCGGTTGACTCGTCGGCACATCGGGTTCTACTTATCCGTAAGAAATCAAATTGCGCAAACTTTGTCAAACTTTGTCTCATCGGCACAAGGGGTTATTTTTACACGTAAGAAATCAAGTTCTGTACAGTCTAGTCTAGCAGAACACAGACAAAATCAAATGCACGATGGTTTTGTCGTGCGTCGGTATTCTCGTCGGCACATCGGGTTCTTTTTACATGTAAAAGATCAAATTCTGTAAATTTTTATCGGGCGCATGCCGGAAGTTCAAGTCTCGTCGGTACATCGGCTTCTGTTTACACGTAAAACATAAAGTTCTTTACAGTCTTGTCGGGCAAAACACAGAAGAAATCGAATTCTGAATGCTTTTCTCGGGCGTCGGTATTCTTGTCGGCACATCGGGTCTTTTTATACGTAAGAAATCAAATTCTGCAAATATTTTTCGGACGCAAATTTGCTTAGTTAAACTTGTTCTGGATACAGTCGTTGGAAGCTTCGCTTTTTAGTGAAAACTGAAACGAAAAGACGAATATGTGAATTTAAATATGTGAATTTACATCAAAGGAACGATCTCAACTGATGCATTACAGTTAGTTTTACAAAAAATTTCGCCTGCGGCGCGTTTTGTAGTATTCTCTATTTGGAAATTTGTCCGAAAAAAAGCCAGGGTTTTATGCCAGGGTTTGGTTCCGAATAGTTTCCTCCTGGGTACTATAACATCGGTGATTAAGCGAGGGAAAGACGCGGACCTTTGCAAAAGCTATCGGCCAATCACAGTTTCTTGTACCATAAGCAAAATCCTGGAATACGTCCTTCTTCCAGAACTAGTTGAAAAATGTAGCTTTGGTTCAATGCAGTTTGGATTCCGTTCGAGCGCCAGTTGTGCGCACGCTCATCACATATTGACAAAAATGATGAAACAGGCTACCCGCGACAAGTCTTCTATAAATATATGTTCTATAGATATAGCTGGTGCTTTTGACAATATAACGCATTCTCAGGCCCTATTTTCTCTCATTACTTCTGGCGTGAATCTGTCTGTCGTCTATCTGTTAAAATTTTGGTATGGTCATTCTTCAGTAAGGTTCAAATGGCAAGGTAGCTTGTCAGAGATTATTTCTGTCCGAACTGGTGTTCGCCAAGGGGGAGTCTTATCTCCCTACATCTTCAAATCGGCCATATCTTCTTGTCTCGATTCTTTGCTTCCTGCTTACTTCTATAAAGACTATGCCTTCAGCTACATAGCCTACGCGGACGACTTGCTCCTAGTAAGCCGTAGCCGATCCACACTCACAAAAAATGTAAGTAAGCTGTCGTCAGAACTTCTGAAAATTGGCCTTGAAGTTAACCTTTAAAATGTGAGTACCTGCATTTCAACCCTTCGTCAAATTGTTCGAGTGCATCTAAAGCTTCTGTATCTCTTGGATCGTTCATCGTCAAATCAACAGACTCTCTACGGTGGCTCGGCATAACATTCAAATCTTCATTGTCAAAATTTTGCTCTTCGGTTGTTCAAGAAGTTTATAAGTCGATCCGTAGCGCCTATGGGCGCATCGTCCCCAACCGGGGGCGCTATAATCGTAAAGCTTTGGGAAATTTGTACAGCACCTTCTGCGCTCCTTCTATACTATTTCGTTCTGGCGTCACTCATGTTCTGCGAAAGAAGGAGATTAAAAAGATGAGATCATGTTATTTTAAATATGCAAAGCACCTGCTCCACTTGTCGAAATTATGTCATAACCATACATTGACGGAGAAATTCAAAATTCAAAGACGCAAGTGTTACCCTTTTGGATGTTTCGTCATCACTTTCAAAACTCATGGACAACAAGCTGCTTCCTGACCGAAGATTAAAAATTAAGTGTCTTTTTCTGTGTGTATATATGTGTTTTCTTTATTTTCTTTATTTTCGTCATTTACTCCGCCTTTTCAAAATGGCGGGTCATAAATAAATTACTTACTTACTGACTAAAGGCAGATTCAAAAAATTTCGCCTGCGGCGCTTGCTTTAACTTAGTACAGTCATTGGAATCTTCGCTTTTTAGCGAAAGCTAAAATGAAAAGACGAATATGTGAGCTTTAATAAACGAAATTATACCAAAGGAATAATCTCAACTGATACCTTACAGTTAGTTTACAGAAAATTTCGCCTGCGGCGCAGTATTTTATATTCTTTATTTGAAACAACCGTGTTCATTTAGTTGGCGTTTTAGGATTGAAATTCGTGGGGGCCTGAAACACGTTAAAAGCTAGAACTTGTATGGTAGGTATAGCTAATTTTTTCGGAAAAAAAGGCAGTTTAAAAAAATTTCGCCTGCGCCGCTTAGTTTAACTTGTTCTTGGTACAGCCGTTGGAAGCTTCGTTTTTCAGCGAAAGTTAAAATGAAAAGCCAAATATATGAACTTAATATACGAAATTACATCAAAGGAACAATCTCAACTGATGCATTACAGTTAGTTTTACCCGGTTCTATTCTGCTTGTCGGCACATTTCTGAGTCCGTCGGCATAAACCGGACGTCCCCCCCCCCAAGGTAAAGGCTAGTGACGCCCCTGAGTGACACTTCTAAGCCAATCTTGTCAAGTCTCTAATGCTCCAGCCAAGCTTCATGGTCCTAGCGCATCTGGAACTAGGCTACCTTAAGTCCCCCCTCCAACTCCCCCAGGGTGCCCGAACCCGGTCTGGTTATGTCACTGATGTATCTAGGGCCCATGCTTGTTCTTCCCCCAAGTGTCAGCCCAATCGCTACACTCTAAGCGTGTCACAAGACTTCCGCCGCCCCGCCCCCGACTCCCCCCACGTGAGTCAGATCCTGGCCGCACCTGAAATGGGACATCTGAGACATAAGTTCTTTCCGAATATCAAGTTTCATTAATCACCCGTTCGAAAGTTGTGCATGCCACTAAATTCCCGATTCCGGCTCCCCTCCCTCACCCCGCGATGGTCGAATCCGGCAAGTGACTATTTCCAAGTTAGTTTTCTCGGGTCCCTAATATGCCTGCCAAGTTTCATCGTTCTAGCACATCCGGAGGTATCCTAACTCGCGATCACCGGACTGACCGACCGACCGACAGACCGACCGATGGAAAAGTGATCGGCAAGCGGCACTTGGCCAGAAGGCAAGTGCAACAAAATCAGATACAACAACCTGTCAGAAGTTTCATAACAGATAACACAAGGATGCAAAGGATGGTTCTTGCATCATCCACGTCTGGCTCTTTTCGAAGTGGATTATGCTTCCGCTAATTGCCTCCAAGGAGCTCATTTATCGGAAAGACGGGTTATGCAGTAGTGCACTGTCAGAAATTTCATAGAACAGATAACACAAGGACGCGCAGTTTCAACAAATAACATACGGGATGTAATCTGTTGCTATTACGAAAACGTTATGCGTTAAACACTATGTATAACAAGCATTGCCAGGAAGAGCCGAAAACCGCCAAAATAGCATATTCTGACTTTTTCGTTTGTCGTCATGGTCTCGGAAAAAGCAGCAGGTGAAACTGCGCATTCTTGTGTTATCTGTTATGAAACTTCAGTAGTATCACCACCCAGCTAAAATTTAAACTATTATTATTAAACAATTCGTTGACATTCCCGGTTGACGTTGTCATTGAATCTCTGCTAATGTCCATCGGCTGTTAACGGTTCTTAATTACTTAGATTTGGGTCTTTCCGCACCTGGTGGCGCATAAGCCGGCAACTACTGACCTCCACTTGACTCTATCTTGGGCAGCATTCCACAGTTGAATAAATTTAAAGTAGCGGCGATGTTTCTATTGCGGGCCGATATTTCCTCTCTCAATGCTGTAAGCCTTGCTAATCAGGTTGGCGTAACTTGTCAAGGCAACCTACCGTTCGTATAGACACCGCAAGGACAGGAAATCGTCTAATTTGTTTTCTCTCTCCTCTACGTAGGCGATGATCCAGGAAATCCGATATGGCCACTGCTCCGTTAGGTTGATCCATGACGACAGGTGAAGCCAGTTGAAATCGATGTGAAATGCCTTCATCAAACGACCTGCAAATTCAGACACAAAGCGTTCTATTCCCATAAGTATTTGATATGATTTATACTGCTTAAAGCCCGAGGGCCATCGCATACAAAACAAATAAAAAACAAACAAACAACTCGTCTAGTAAATCCTATCTACAAAAACTCTTCTCTATGCTTCCAACCTATCCGCAAAAACCTTCCAGGGTGCCTAACCCCAAACAACTTTTTCTCCTTAACCAACCAACCTTCTCCGAAATTCGCTCTCCAAATATTTCAACTCTCAAACCATTCAACTCCACACATTCATACATAAAATGAAACACATTTTAATCCACACAACCACACACTGGGCAGAAGTAAAGACCATACTAGACCGCCCCTTAACACTTCCCACAAAATTTCTCCGAATTCCCAGGGGGAGGCTATCATTAAGAGCGCTAGCAATCAATTTTAATTCCTCCCAAGATAACTATCCCTGAAAGCATTAGAGGTGTCAGTACGTACCCGGCCATAAAATAAGACCAATGGTTTTGACGGGATCCTAAAAACTGAATATTTATTGGACTTCTTGATCCAGACAATCGGGTCTTATACATTTACCGGACTTCGTCAGAATCTTTTGGCATGTTACTATTGACAGCTGATCAACTGCTTGAAAATGTAAAAAAAAAAAAAAAAAAATGATACTGTTTCGCAGGGCCGTATCCAGGATTTTTTTTCGGGGGGGGGGGGGGGGGGTTAACAAAAAAGGCACTTAGCACTTAGCCTTAAGTGCCCTAGCGGTTCCTTTGGGTGACGTTTCTTGTTCTTCGTAAGTCTCGGTTTTCATATAGAGTCATATTGTTCTTGGTCATACTGAGCATCTCATATCCAGAGCAAACATAAATTGCGAGAGGGGAGGGATGGGGAGAGATCACAGCAAGAACTTAAAACATTACTGCGCAGTTAGAAGATCCGTTTCTCCTTTCTCGTAATTTATTGAATACTGCCTGGCAGAAAGAATGTAGCTAGATCACAATGACATAAAGATAGAACATCGACATTATACGACACAGTCGTAATTGGTGTATTTGGAATAATAGTTCACGTGTCACAGTCTAGTCACATCGTTTTGAGTTTTGCTCCCAACACATTCCAAGATTTTTCATGTGGGGGGATTTCTCTAGTTGCTTTCTGGGATCCGAAAACGTAAGTGAAAAGTTGTCCGTCTGTCCGTCCGTCACGATAACTCTCAAAGGGGTTGAGATGTTTTATTCAAACTTGGCATGAGGACTCTTTGGGTCAAAGTACAGGTCAAGTTCGAAGATGGGCTCTGTAGCCCTACATTTGGCATTGGGGGAGGGGTTTCAAATTAAGGGGTACATTTTTTTTTTAACGCAAATAAGATAGTCGATTTAGGGGTAAGAAGACATGTTGAATCCGAATATGCAAATCATTTTCTCATCGGGCAAGTAGTTGGCCAAATTTCCGGCCAAAACCGATGAATTTGTAAAAAGTAAAGGTTTAATCTGAAGTTGATTAGGTTTGATTATGGGTTAAGGAGACATGCTGAATCCGAATATGAAAATTATATTCTCGCCGGACAAGTAGTTCACCCGGAATCAGGCCAAAACCGGAAATTTTATAAAAAGTAAAAGTTTAATCTGAAGTTGATTAGAGGTTCCATTCAATAGTAAAAATATATGCTGAATCCGAATAGATAGATCAGTGTATTTACCTAATTTGGGGAGGGTTTCAAGTTACAGGGTGAAAAAAAAATATTTTTAAAAGCAAATAAGATAGTCGATTTAGGGGTAAGAATCGAATATGCAAACCATTTTCTCGCCGGGCAAGTAGTTCGCCCGATATCCGGCCAAAACCGGAAAACGTTTAATCTGAAGTTGATTAGGTTTGACTAAGGGTTAAGGAGACATGCTGAATCCGAATATGAAAATTATGCTCTCACCGTACAAGTAGTTCACCCAGAATCCGGCCAAAACCGGAAAATTTGCAAAATATAGAAGTTTTATTGTAGTTTGATCAGATATTCGACTTAAGGGTGAGAAGACATGCTGAATCTGTTTATGACAATCATTTTTTTTCCCGGACGTACAGTTCGCTCGGAATCCGGGTGACACCGGAAAATTTGTTAATTCATTTTTGAGATGTAGTTTTTGCCAGACAAGTAGTTGTCCGGGAATCCGGCCAAAACCGGAGATTTGGCAGAAGTAAGGCAGGAGTTTTGCTCAGTTTCGACAAAGTAGATACGACGTAGGATACAGGGGTAAACACACATGCCGGATCCATATCTGAACTTGGTCTTCTCAGATGGTTACCACTGGCCTTAACCGGTTAAAGTCTGGATCAAATATTACATTTTTGGGATCCCATCGAAACCATTGGTCTTGTTGTATCCGTGATGATGATGATTTGTTTTAAAAGAAACTCTCACGGTCAACTTGGTGTCTCTCAAGACGGGCGGTTCTCTGACTGGATACCAATTACCTGTGGTGCACCGCAAGGTACAAGACTTGCAGGCCTGATTTTCTTAGCCGTTGTCAATTTTATCCTTGCTGACTTCGCCGATCGTGCTAAGTTCGTTGATGATTTGACGTTCTTGCTCAAATTTCTAGTCAATCAAGGAGTCACTTTACCGCAGTTTGAACCCGACTTAGTGCCTTCTTTTTATCGTGACTGTGACCTTGCAAAACTAACTCTAAACCCGCAAAAGTGTAAAGTGATTCGGTTCAACCCGCTGAAAAGTGAATTCAATGAGCCTGATCCTATATTTAACATGGTTAAGAGTCACACTTTGTTGGGTGTCACTTTCAACGAAGATTGCAAATTCAGTGATCATGTTTGCAACCTAGTGAAGAAAGGGAATGCTGCACTCCAGTCCATCACGACAATGAAGCGATTTGGATTCGGCGTAGAATCTATGAAATTGGCCTATGTGACCTACGTGCGACCGCTACTGGAGTATGCCTGCCCAGTTTGGGGACCCTTTGTACAAAGGAGCATACAACATAACGAAGAGATTGAATCACTGCAAATCAGAGCGTGCCGCATTATGCTAGGACTGAAATACAATGGTTACGAAGCTTCCCTCCTCCTATTAAGACTTGAGCCACTCCATGTCCGCCGGGAAAACCTAATTTTACGTTTTGGCCGATCAATCCTTGCCAGTGAAAAACATAGAGATATTCTGCCCGATCTAGCACCGGTGACAGGACGGACGAGGCATCAAAATCTCCTGGTGCCAGTTAAATGTCGCACAAACCGGTATTCAAATTCCTTTGTACCGTATTTCACTGAGAAGATTAACAAAAAACAAGTGAATTCTAAGTGATTGATTTTCTTGTATGTAATAATAGTATATATTCAAGTTTTTTAACACATGAAATGTAATGGTCGACGTATTTAGTGCCATGTCGGCGCTACGAGTTGGATCAATAAAATATCTATCTATCTATCTATCTATCTATGTTCTCGGAGCGTATGGGCATGCAGGTTTGTATCTCGACTGAAAAGCCAGGGTACCACATGTCACGTCTCGTGCGTATTGTTTGCATGTCCGTTTCGAAGGAAAGTACTAGCGTTTGGAAAAATTTTTGGAAAAATTGACGGATTTAAAAATACTACAAAAATGACAATCGGTACAATTTGTTCACAAGATCAACAAACGTCGGATTTGGGAATCTCCTTTTTGGTTTCATTCTGGAGGACAATGAAACAGCGAACAAAAACGAAAATGAACAGGAAACGTGGGACTTTCAACGGCAAAAGCCCAAAGGCAAACAGCGATCAAAAACCGTAGCTAGAAATGCTAAAAAAAAACTAACCTGATACCGAAACGACGTTCATAAGCCTTCGAAGACTTTTTGGGTCTACATCGCTGAAGTAACCGTCGGTTAGCAAAACTTTAGTGACGTCAGCTTGGTGTCCCATCATCGCAATACCAGACTCCATACTGTCGCTTAAATGTCTGAAAGGAAACAAGTTTAGAGGATAGACTTAAAAGTCCGTTTCACAACCTGGGCAGACTAGTCACAATCCCTTAAAGTTTAACTGGTTAGGGCAGCCCATTTCAGCATAGAGCGACAGGCGCACAGAACACCACAAATCTGAAAGATTGTTTATTTGATGAAATTCATTATCTGTTGGCAGCGGACAAATGGAGTAACGCCTTTTTATCGGGTTTCAGTTCTATTTACACTGTAAAAAGGCCGTCCTAAATCAGAGATTGCAAAATGGAGTTCTCCATTTACGGTGTATTACCACCCGAAGTAGGAGTAAATACTGCCGGCGGTGGAGGCGGGTGATATTTATCTTTATCCGGACTTCGTCGTAAAAGTTGTTCTTGTCCGGAAAAAGATAAGGACAGTACTTTTGCTTTGGGGGTCCAGATTGGGATGAAAACGTACCATTAGGTTACGCAAAGGAAGGTTTGTATCCTTTTCAGATGTTCATTTTTCTGTCGGATGATACTCGTTCTTTTTTAGTTGAAATTCTTCCGCAGCAGAGAGATGCCCCGATACCTAGCGTCTATTTCTGCCTCTTTCTTCGATCAGGAAGTACGAAAGAGAAGAAAGGAACATAGTAAGAACAATCAGTGGATTTCTACAGCCTAAGTTTCAGTCATGGTAAGATTTGTTATTTTTGCTACCAAGATGTATCTATCTTTTGCTGAGGAATGATTAAGACGTTACGGGATATAAGTTGTGCCTAGCCTAGTGTGAGATCATTTGGTGTCTGAGAAATTGTCACAAAGATACATGGTACTTAGGGCAAACTTAGGGCCTAGTTTGCGGCTTTACCAGATGTTGACCAGGTTTCTGGTCCAAGTTCTCACTTACGTTTGCATAATTATTTGTGGTTTATGGATCTGGCATGCAAATCATTTGCCAGATATGAACTTGCTTAAGGTTTGGTAGTAAAGTGGAAACAAGAGCCACGCATTTCCCACCCGGGATATTTTAGTCAGCTTCAGAGGTTTTAATGGTGATAAAGTAATCGCAATTTCTGTCCGTCGGTCGATCGGTCCGGGTTTTGCTAGTTCAGGCACTTCCACATAAGCTAGGATGATGAAACTTGGCAGGCATGTCAGGGACCCCAAATGATTAAGCTGGAAATAGTTAATTCCCGATCCGAGCATCGTGGGGGGATTGGAGGGAAGGTGGATTCCTGAATCTTAAGGTGTCTATAACTCTTGAACGGGTGATCGGATCTTAATGAAATCAGGTATTTGGAAACACCCCATATCTCAGACGACCCACGTAAAATCCGGACCGGATCTGGTGACTTCGGCGGCAGTTGGAAGGGGAACCGGAAATCTTGGGAAACGCTCAGAGTGGAGGAATCGGGATGAAACTTGGTGGGAAGAACAAGCACAAGTCCTAGATACATCATTGACATAACCGGAGCGGATTCGGCCACTATGTGGGGAGTTTGTGGAGCGGTTACGGAATTCTGATTATGCCGCAAGTTCGGTACTTCCTGATGTACGAGGACGGTGAAGCTAAGCCGGCCTATCAGAACTCATACAAACAGACTTGAGAATAGTCAGTTGCATGATCTGATCATCGTGGGGGAACTGGAAGGACGGGGATGAATCTGGTGGCATTCATAACTTTTGAACGGGCGTTCGGATTTGAATGAAACTCGGCAAGTGGAAAGAGCTATCGTCTCAGATGTTGCATGTCAAGTCCGGACCGGATCTGATACTGGGGGGGGGGGGGGAGGTGGCACCAGAAATTTCGTAAAACACTTAGCGTTGAGGGATCGGATGGGATTTGCTGGAAGAACAAGCATTTAAGCATACACTTTATTGACAGAACCAGATCATGTCGGGGCTCTTTTAGGGGACTCGAATGGGATTTCCCGGAATTTCGGTGATCACAAGCTTGGATACTTCCAACGTGCTAAGGACGAGCAAACTTGATAGGTATGTTAGTGACCCCACTAGATACACTTAAGGACCTGACACACTGTCTTAGGAAACCTTTCTTTCTAGGACCCGACTATTTCTGGGAGACTAGAGGGAAGGGCAATTCGGAAATAACTGATTTTCTTAATTTGCGTCCGATTCGAGTGAAACTTTAAAGGTGATTAGAACTTATGAGCTAGGTATGCAAAACATGTCTCCGAACCAGATACGGCAATGGCTTGGGGAGTTGGAAGGGGGGGGGGGTCGGAAACTGTGTGACATATGCACAAAACCCAAATGAATGGGCCAACTGGAATGCAAATTGCACAGTACCGAGTTTGTGCGGTCTAGTTTGTTATTTGGCTTCCGGACCGGATCTGGCCACGGTAGGAGGAGGTTGAAGCGCGCGGAAACCGGAAACTTGCAGGAATGGTCCGATTCGAGTCAAATTTGAAGGACGAGATAAGAAGATGTCAGAGATGCGAAACCTACGTGTTCTAGTAGTATTCGGCCACAGTGGGGGGAATTGAAGGGGGATTCACGGAAATTTTATGGCAGGCGTAGGGATCAAACGAGTGGAGTTATTTGAATGAAACTTGGATATTATAGAGACGATGTGCCGTGGATGACATATTTTAGAGTCCGGACAGGATCTGAACACGGTGGGGTGGGGGTTGTATAGGAGTTTACCGAAAAAAGTTAAGACGTGAGTGAAACTTGATGGCCGGTAAGAGAAGATGCTTTAGATAATCTGTTTATGTGGCTAAACCGAATTCAGGCGCCGTAGGGGTAGTTTTAGGGGGAGGGCTACCGGTAACACAACAGCACTCCTGAGGATCAAACTCGTATGATGAGACATTTGCTCCAGATGATCCGAGGCGATGCCGGAAATGCTCAGACTCGCGCGAAACTAGATACCTTATTTCTAGGTACAATCCTAGGGTCGGTTGAGTGGGGTGTTTTGCGACATTCTCATCTGCTTTCTCGTACCACTACTCATAAGAAGTGCCATATAGACTCTGCCATTTCAAAGTTTTTTTCTTTTTTACAGGCATATCATAGAAGAAAACGTTAAGAAAGCAGTCCTGGGAAGCAAACACAATTTTGAAAAGCTGACTGTCCGTGCATCATTATGACGAAGGAAAAGAAGGAAGGTGGATATCTAGATACTCTTGATGACTAACTCTCCTTGCCGATGCAAAATCGTCGTGTACCAAGCGGAAGAGCCGGAAGCGGCACCACAGCTCTCCCCAACGATCGCCTTGATTGGTTTACATAGGCTTTGAGTTGTTGAGTTTTACGAGGAGTTTTAGTCGTTAGGGCGACGTTTTCTCGTTCTTCCTGAGGATCCCCAAGTTCAGTTAATGGCAATTATTGTGCTGGGAAAAAAAGTGAAACGTGAATGAAATATTTTTATGATTAATTCAGAAGTTATTGGATTAAGTGAAAGTTAATCTTTTATTTTTGTTTTGAAGATGACTAAGAATGACATTTCCAAAGCTTTCTCAAATGTGATTTTTCAATTTTTCTGATAAATGTGATGTATTTACTAGTACGAATTTACTCGGCCGCTGGCTGAAATTCAGAGAGACGATCCGGCAACCTTGTAGATTGTTTTTTCAGGAGCTTTCACTGTAAAAAGTTTCACCGTCTAGAGATTAAAGTTAACTGCAGTATTTGCTACTCGGATTCACCTTCTCTCTATTTGGTATTAATCTTATCTGCGTGGAGATAAGGATAATCCGAGTAGCAAATACTGCAGTTAACTTTAATCTTTATACGGAGAAACATTTTCCAGTGTTTTCTGGTTTCGGACAAAACCAGCCCGGTCAGTGGAACCCAGCGGTAGTATTTCCTCCTTGTAGACAGGACTTTAATCCTAGTTCGGACTAATCGTCGTCTTTCCAGAATGTCAATAAACCACATTTGGACGCAGCTTATTCGTATCTGGATGGTTTTCGACTGCTCTCACGTACCAGATTCAAAAGAATCGCCCGCATTAGGGAGCGTATTATCCTTACGAGGAGTATTATCGACCACATTTTCTGTACAGGCGATCCGCATCCGGATACGTTTCGCTCTTAACCGGTTTACTTTAGTCCGCCACTTCGTCAAAGAATGTCCTAATACGGCTTAGTCTTTTCTGTATTAGGACTAACATTAGCAAAAAGTACACCTTATGAGGACTGCTTTCGTCCTACGGTGGGAGAATCTGGAGCAATTCGGTCTCTCCTGAGATAAGATTCGTCTTTTCCCGGCTGTCGTAGAATGTCTTTATCTGGGTTAAATTCATCCACGCGTAATCTCGAATAAGGATTACTTTCATCCAAGAGGAAATGATACCGACTACGGATGGTTTTCATCTTTATCTGGACTTCATCCCGACGAAACGATGTTATCCTAATAAAGATAAGAGTAATCTGAGTAGTGAATACTGCAGTTAACTATAATCTTTATTCGGAGGATTTTTTTTTACAGTGTAGGGGAATGCGAGATGTGTAACTAGACTGTCGGGTGATATCCCTTTTCGGTTAAATTTTAAGCTTCCGCTTGACACAGGCTCACCTTCAACACCAGCCAAAAATGCGTTATTTCACAGTCTCGAGTAACCCAAAAGCTGAAAGAATTCGATCTCAACAAATACCCAGGACCAGACAGGCTACACCCAATATGATGAAAGAACTAGCGGTTGAAATATGCTCCACTCGCTTACATATTTCAACGATCGATCCAAGCTAGAACCATCCCATCTCTGTGAAAAAAAAGCTGTCATAATTCCGATCTACAGGAAAGGACACAAGCAAGATCCCACAAATTAGAGATCCATCAGCCTGACGTCAATAGCCTGCAAAAACTTGTGATTAAAACCTTTTGTTTGTATACGGACTATACTCATACGTGTCTTGTTTAAAACTACTTAAGAGTAGACTGGCCTGTAAGGCCTAGTGTACGATGGGTGGTTGATAGCCTATAGTGAGTTCAGTCTGCAAACCATTGTGTGAATTAACCTAGAGTATCCATAATGAACCCGTGAAGTTCTTCATGTGTAGTAGGCAATCTTGACCCCGATGACTGTATGCTTGGACATATACAATCTTCTGTCCGGCCTACTACACCCCTCGCCATAACATCAGGCTGGGAATGCATCTTCACACTCAAATGCGGTCGTCGGAACAAACATGATTAGATTCATATCCTTTTCTTTTCAGGGGGCTTTCGTAAAAAAGGTCGATACAAGACTTCCAAATAATAGGACCAACTTAAGCTTACCTGTTCCTGCCAAACGCATCGTTGACACTATCAGTGTGATGGACTTTGCGGTTGAGATTGGCTGCACTGCTTCGATTCCGA
Organism: Branchinecta sandiegonensis; assembly: GCA_030848855.1. NCBI lineage: Eukaryota > Metazoa > Arthropoda > Branchiopoda > Anostraca > Branchinectidae > Branchinecta > Branchinecta sandiegonensis. The sequence continues at coordinate 15,281,137 of JAUPMV010000008.1, read as the reverse complement.
CGCATGCTCGTCAGCGGCGCTGATGACTCGCCAGAAGATTTTTTGACAGACTAAAAAATGCTGCTTTGAAAAAATGAATATTTGCTAGGCATTTCCAAGACTTAACGGAAGCGACTTAAAGAATGAACAGAAGGGAAGGCCGCGGGGCAGGCGGAACGATTACTACAAAAGGAAACGACTTAATAAGAGAAACGCTGCACCAGGAGGCAATCTACTAAAAAGAGGAACGATGCAACGTCGCGTTCCTAGTCAATCGCTTGGTCACGAGTTCTGAAGCATGCTCGCCCACGACAAGGGGGGAAGATACCGACTGTTGGAATTAGTTCCCTTCTTCAGTTTGTAGCTTCTTTTAGACGACCGGTTGGTGCTCGCACGGGTCTGCTCGAGAATTCATGCCCAACCAATCGAGCAAAACAAGATCCTCGTCATGCTCTAGAGCTTGTAACGAGGCAATCAACTAAAAAAAGGACCAGGACAGTGCGTCGCTTCTCTTTTTCATAGCTTGCCTCCCTGGTGTTTATGCGTCAGAGATTTCTTTTTAGTACTCGTTCCACCTGCACCATGTCCTTCCGTTCCGTTCCCTTTTTAGACGATACCAAATTAAATCTCTCCTCGAAAGACGTAACGTTAAATCCTCTATACCAGCATGAAGCAACCAGCTACACGCTACACTCTATGATAGATAGATAGATAGATAGTTTATTGCTACAAGCAGCCCGAACTTTTCGAGGAGCTAATCGACGAAAACGCAAGAATCGCCGTTAGATTTGAAGATATAAACACTATGTTCTCGGTGACTGAAGTTCCGGTCCGGCTCCTCATCGATTATCATAATCTCTGTTACAAGAACTTACATGTTTAGCGGCTGTAGGTCCGAACCCATCGTCCATCCCTCCTCGAGCTGTAATCGCCGCTTGCTGCGAGGTTTTAATCTTTCGAAGTCCTGCATTCTGAAGGTAGAACGGCAGCTGAACAATATTTCGAAGGTAATTGTACCCAGTCATTGGAGACTCGTTTAGGACGCAACTGACGTTGCTTTCAACAGCCTGAAATCAGTTTAAGGTTTTTAAAGATGTATCCATATTAGTCGCGTCCTTCGCATTCCAAGCGGTTCCTGCTTTTTACTAACTAGTCTATGGTAGAGTTTTCTCCATCTCCTGTTGACTTCTCACTAGAACCTGCCTCCCGACACGGTTTTGGTAAGTCCACACTGCTGAGGTAAAACCAGACACTGGTGAGTCCGAAAACGGCCTATAACACGACGGAGCAGTCAACTCCAAAATTGCCTTACAGAAAAATACACAGACCACTAGTGAGTTTTAAGGTTTAGGTTCAGTTTTTTTCACTCAGTTTTTGGGCTGTATTAAAAGCAAAGGTTCAGCAGCGTCGCGAAAACTGTGCGACATGCGCCTCTTTCACCATGGATCTTATTTTAAAGCACAACTCTTACTAGAAATGATCTTTTCCCTATGAAATGAATCAGAAAAAAACGTTTTTGGACATACCATTACTTTCCACCTAAAAATAGCGATTCTCTTGTTAGCGCTTTTCGACTATATCCAGACTCTCTGTGCCCGGCTAGGCGCAAAACATTTGAAAAACTGAACATGCCTTAGTTAAAAAGTGGGAAAACTACGAAAATGAAAGAAGTAATAAACAGAGATTATAAGTATATTAAAATAGGCAGAATAAGCCAGAGGGGTCCTTTAACACTTTAAAATAAAGAAAACTAACCTTCGACACAAGATGGGGGTCAATAGCCAGAAGCACAACGAAGGGAGAGTTGGGTTCCGAGAACAGTTGAGACACTCCATCGAGAATAGCAACGACCTGCTCCTGCTTATAGGTATCCAAACCATCAAGAGCGACGGTCATGCGCGTCGTACGCCCGCAGAAAGCGTCCAGCGTTCGAACCTAAAATGACGTTATTAATATACAAACCATAATTAGTTCTGATTTCATCCTTACCTACATTACTGATTGACTCTATGCAACTATAGTCGTTCCATCAATTCTCATTTCCAAGACTTTCCTGTCATTTTTACCCACCCTAACAGCACTACACTGATTTTAACATTCGCCGTGTTTGGCTTTTCTTTAGTCTTCAATTTATTTCTCCCGATGAGCTCACTGGTCAGAAATTCCGGTTGTGCTCGTCAAAACCGAGGGGGCCGAGCGAGGCTGGAGACACCCGGGACGAGTTTGCAGTCTTTTGAGAAACCCCACAGTTTTGAAGGAGTCAAGTATATTATGATACTGGAACAGAAACTATATTAAGTATGACTTGCGTTTTGAAACTGGATGAATTTTTCCTCCAATCCTACTGTGACCCAGTGCCTTGAGCTGGTCATAAACAGATTATTATTATTAACAATGAAAATCACCAAAATGTCCTCAAAGGCAACAAATACATCAGATATAAATGAATACAATCGAACTTTCTTTCTAGAAAATAATGACCAACGTAATCGGTAGTCGGTAATCTTCCCAAATTCGGGATAATAAATAATACTGAAGAACGGAGAATCAACTTAAGTCATTCTCGAAACAACCGGAAATACTGTCGAAACTGTGCAGGTCAGATACCCTTTTAACGAAACCAGGAACCTTTTCCTTAGCAGAAACAATTGGAGATTAAGAGTGTAGGTAATATTACTGTTACAACTACACAACTTTATGCGAGACTTGGGTTTGAGCTTACGAGCCTGGTTGGATGCCCACACCAACTACCAACAACATATTCTACCAAGCAAGTTCCAAATGAAGCACACGTTTCTAATGGAAGTTCCAAAGAGACACAATATTACGAAGCAATGAATCTTCCGTGCCGGCAGCCGAGATGGGCGGATCCGAGCATGAAAGGACTCAAATGCGAATACGAGCTTAGCTGCTAATCAGAATCTGTGCTGAAATGCTGCTGATCCAAAACCCTTATCAGGATCTATTCGGAAGATGCTTCAAGATCAAAAGCACATGAGTAAGGTTCAGGCAATCGGCCGTAAAAAGCCCCCCCCCCCCTTTGGCTCCCCTCGTAGACGCCGAGAAAAATCAGTCCTCGTAAGGAAAACTCCAAACACACCTCAAATTCACACAGAGAGCGAATTTCACCGCAACTGGCAATATCCTTCACGCCAAGCACTGAAACAAGACCCGATAGGATCCAAAAATTCAATATTTGATACAGACGATTGGGTCTTGCCTTCGCCAGATCCAGTCTTCGCCAGACTCGTTAAACATTTTTACTATAAAAATTTAGAAACAGATTAAGGCCAAATAGCTAATCATCACAAAGCGTTATTTTAAGAGAAAATGGTGAGGTTTCTGACCCCCTCGCAATCACATGCGGCGTTCCCCAAGGAACACGCCTCGGTCCCATTCTTTTCCTAGTTCATATTAACAGACTTGCATCGAATTTTAAGAACAGATTTAAATTTGCTGACGACCTCACAATTGTTTTGCTTCAGTTAATATCAAATTACTACTCAGCTTCTGATGCAATAGAAAATTTGAAGACTGAGTGTGAACAGTTAAAGCTAAAAATAAATCTTGAGAAGTCGTCGGCTATGCGAATCTCTTTTTTGAAAAGGGGGATTCCAAGTTCCAGTCTAACTTTTGCCCCAGTCAGCCAAGCGAAAATACTGGGAGTTTGGATTGATGATAAACTTAATTTCAAGCATAACACACACCTCAAAAAGTTTGGTTTTGACCGTCAAAGTCTCGTTTACTGTTATAAGACATATGTAATCCCCCACACTGAATACGCTTGTGCCGCTTGGCACCCCGTACTTACGTCTGAATTGCACGATTTAATTGAATCAATCCAGACGCGGGTTGTTAAAATCATACTTTCTCACGAATACACTAATTATGACCAGGCGCTTAAAACTCTCCGGCTTGAACCATTAAAGAAAAGACGCCTAAATTTAAGAACAGATTTTGGTAAGAAAATTCTGCAGTTAAACAGATTCCGCCACCTCCTTCCCGAACAACTCCCTGAACCGACTTACCCAACGAGACACTCAAATTTACTCAAGCCGTTTCCAGCATCAAGTAGCCTACCGCACGTCGGCTCCACTCATTCTCCCCCCTTGTTACTAATTATTTTAATAACCAATAAAATTTCACGTTTGTTGTTCATTTGTGACTGTTCGGTTCTTGATTTGTTTTGTATTTTGTCTTAAGTTTTGTGTTGATGGTTTATTATTTAGATGTTGTTAGTTATTACTGTGTGTTCATTTATTTTCTCCTTGTTGCCTATTGTTTAGCTTTTGCTATTGTGGCAATTTTTCCATTAAACCTTAAACCTTAAAACCAAGTTCGATATGGATTCAGCATGTGTGTTTACCCCTACAAGTCATATCTTTTTTGACGAAACTGATTCAAACTTCCTGCCTTACTTCTGCCAAATTTCCCGTTTCTGCGGAATTCGGGCGAATTGCTTGTCTGGCAAAAAAATAAAGCTCATAAACGAATTCCGCGTATCTCCTTACCCCAATATCGAACATCTAATCAACTTCAAATTAAACTTTAACTTATTCTTCTTACCCCTAAATCGGACATCAATCCACTTCAAATAAAAGTTCTGCTTTTAACAAATTTTCCGGTTTTGGCCGGATTCAGGGCGAACTACTTGCCCGGGTAGAAAATGATTTTCCCCTAAGTGTTCAGCATGTCTTCTACCCCCAAATCAAACATCTAATCAACTCAAATAAAAATATTACTTTTAACAAACTTTGTTTTTTATGCCAGATTTCGGGCGAACTACTTGTCCGGCAAGAAAATGGTTTTCATAATCGTGTTCAGCATAGCTTCTTACCCCTTAATATGCTATCTCATTAGATGTTTAAAAATATTTTGTTTTCCCTTAATCTGAACCCCATCCCCCACACCTAAATGTAGGCCTACAGAGCCCATCCATGAACTCGACCTTTCCCTTGACACCAAAGAACCCTCACACCAACTTTCATCAAAATATCTCATTCCCTTCGAGAGTTATCGTGTTGACAGACGGACGGACAACTTTTGCGATGTCATAGGTATCCCTCCACTTACGTTTTGGGATCCGAAAAACGCACCGTCAGGTCAAAAAACGCTTCGTCAAGCATCGGCCAAATAATTTGCCCCAGGCAAATAATTTGAAATATAGAAAAGACGGATGTAAACCAGGTACGGTAATCAGTTTGGTTTAGAATTACCCAGTCATTTACGATACTTGTATCAAGTGGTATAAAGGCAATGGAATAAGAGAAAATGCATGAAGGAAATCAAATTCGGGCGAATTCGAGATTGCATACCCTCCGATCTCGTCTAGACGTCGCGAAGCGTATTTTTGCCTTCAAATATTAAGACGCCCTCTGTGTGAATTCCGCTTTAACGCGGATGATTTTGAGCACCGAGCATTTGCACGCTAGTAAGTTGTAGGGTATGTACATTACACATAGATACATTACGGCTGGGAGAGTAAACATCATTTATGTTGGCAGGGAAGTTGCACTTTATCTGCGTAGCTGTATAAACTAGCGCCTTACCGTCTCAACGAGCTCTTTCACCTCCTCTTTCAGTACATGCAGCTGCTGCTGACCATCAGAGCCCAAGTTGGCAAACTGCGCTATCTTCTTCTTCAGTCGAGAGCGCGGCGATACCGCCAAAGCCAGAAGCGCCCGGTAGATGCCGTTTGCGCTCGCGATAAGCGAGATAGCAAATATGATGGCGCAGGTGATCATTGCTGCTTTTACAGCTGTTATGTCTTCGGATTCTTTGCTAGAAAAGATAAAGCGATATGACATGATACGATATGGTATTACACCAAAAGCCCAGGGTGGAATACAAACAAAAATAAAATTACAAACTGATCTCTAAATACCACCAAACTACAAAAAAATATCTCTGTGTTTCATCGACAGCTTGAGGAACCTAACCACTTTCTTTATTAAAGTTTAACCGAAAAGGGCTGGGATAGGACAGTCTAGTTACCCATCACTTATTCACTAAAACTGGCTTGAAGACCCGCTGAAAATGCGTCACTTCGTTGTTCCGCTAATCACGAATAATCGATTTTCATGCGGGCATCGAAGTCAGCCCCGAGTTCTTTCCATGCGGGCATCGAAGTCAGCCCCGAGTTCTCCGTGACTGACCTCGATTACGCTGATGACATCGGCCTGCTCTCTGACTCAGCAGCCCAGTCCCAAAGGATGCTGGACGATGTATCAAAGGAGGCGAAACCATTGGGGCTCAGAATCAGCTCTGAAAAAACAAAGTACATCTCCAACGAACCGTCGGATTTGGGCATCAAGCTGACCCAGTGTCCCATAGAGAAGGTTGACACGTTCAAATACCTTGGCTCACTCATGAACGTGACAGGAAGCAGCAGCGAGGAAATCCTGGTCCGAATATCAGCTGTTAACGGCGATTTCGCTCAGCTAAAAAAGGGTCTGTGGAATCGTAGAGGCATCAGTCGAAACACAAATGTTAGAGTTTATGAAGCCATGGTCAGATCCACCCTTCTTTACGGGTCGGAAACATGGCCAATAAAAGCTGCCGAGGCCCAATCCCTTAATGTGTTCGACCATGGATGCCTCCGAAAAATCCTGGGAGTGACACTCCGAGACCGTCTCATTAACAACGAAATAAGGAGACGGGCCTCCCAAAAATACGATGCAGCCTCTTTAGCGAAGAAACGCCGATTGTCCTGGTTCGGCCACGTGAGCAGAAGAGAAGACTCCACCCTGGCGAAGAAAGCTCTGCTCGCCATCCCCATGCCCGGTTGGAAACAACTCCGGGGAGGTCAGCGTAAAACGTGACTGAGCACCCTCAAGGAAGACCTCGAGCCCATCGGAGGCTTCCGCCGGCATGGGAGGAGATGGGATCCCTACTGAATTCAAATCTCGATGCCATTCACAGAAGACCGAGATTCATGGCATGCCTTGGTCCGTCAGCTGCTGTCGCCAGGGAGAGCTGCACAGCTTGTGTCCTGACACAAGTACAAGTACAAGAACAAGATTTTCAGATAGTGGAATTTCCGTGTGATTTGTGGTACCAATATGCACTTGTATTTTTGTTGCATGCCTTACAAGAAAGATTTATGATATTTTTTTTTTGTTCAGGCACTAAGCAATCTTCACCAATCTCACCACTATCCACTAAAAAGCCGCGTTTGTACTGAGATTAAAATTTCCCGCGTAATAGTGGACTTTACGCTGTTGGGATGGCCGCAGATTTCTGAACGTCATAACTGGAGCAAATAGTGGAAAATAAAAAAAATCCCTTTGCAGAATCCAAGTATTTCAGTGTATTCAATTAAATGACACAAAAATAAGTCTGATGTTCAGTTAACTTTAAAGTATAACAATCACTCTTCAAAATTCACCTCATCCATTCCTGATCGCACTCATCTACTCTAAATTTTCCCCCTCTCAAACCATTTAATTGCCTATCTTCATACACTAGATGCCTTACACAGTCATTCATACCTCCACACACCTTGCAGAGGTTAAGGACCAATTCTCCCTATCGCCCTACTAATTTCCCTCCTTCTACCCCCAAACGTAAAGTATCAGCCCACCTACTAGTCAATAAATTTAAATTCCTATATAAAATTCCTCCATACAATCCCCGCATTAAAATAAACGCATTCACCCCGTGTCTCCATGTAAAACCTCAAAAATATCGAACTATCCCTATCAGCCCCCCACCCCTGAATTTCATGGTCCCGACGTAGATTTTTCACCACTCTAGCTAGTGTCCCAACTCTAATCTCATGGCCCGTACCCTCGTTCCACCTATCACCAATCTCACACTCGCCTCAGATTTTCTTCACCTTATCTTATCTCTATAACCTCTTTACATCGTCAGCATTGAACTGCAGGAAGGAAAATTCGTATATTTAAATGCACATATTCGGCTTTTCAGTTCAGCTTTCGCTAAAAACCGAAGCTTCTAACGACTGTATACCGAGAACAAGTTAAAAAGCGCCGCAGGAGAAACTTTTAAACTCTGCCTTTAATCCGGAAAAAATAAGCTATCCGTACAAATTCTAGCTTTTAACGTGTTTCAGACCTCAAGAATTTCAGTATCAAAACACCAACCAAATGAAACGCCGTTCTTCCAAATAACGAATATTACGAAATGGGCCACGGTCGAAATTTTGTGTAAAACTAACTGTAATGCATCAGTTTTATTATTCCTTTAATGTAAATTCGTATATCCAAATTCACATTTTCAGCTTTTCGTTTCAGCTTTCGCTAAGAAAACGGAGCTTCCAACGGCTGTACCCAGAACAAGTCAAGCGCCGCGGGCGGAATTTTTTTAATCTGTCTACTTTCTGGAATAATTTAATCTATACCTACCATACAAGTTCTAGCTTTTATTGTGTTTTAGACCCCCGAGAACTTCAAGCCTAAAACACCAACTAAACGAAACACCATTCTTCCAAACAGAGAATACTACGAAATGCAACGCAGGCAAAATTTTGTAGAAACGCTGATGAGCAAAGGGCCTCTTTACGATCCCAAAGAGAAGTAGATTTTTTCTGAATTCACAGCAAAAGAAGTAGTTTTCACGTTAAAAGCCACGCTTAATACTGGAGTACTGCTATCGTAATTGCGTTGCATCCCGTCAATTATCACTTTCCGACCACACCGAGAATCGACCAAGAAACGAAATACGGATCCGAGTTTGCCGATAAGTCTTTTTTCGACCACCGATGTGCAACCCAGATCAACGAAAAGGGCAGTATGTGGGTACGAAAAGACAAAGACCTACAAACTAAACCGGGAAAACAGGTTTGCCGAATTTTGACGACAAAGAAGGGAACGGAACGAAAAAGTCTTGACAAAAGCATTCAGAAATTCGCGACAAGACTATAAGGAAGTTTAATTTCTTACGTGTAAATGTAAGCCGGTGTGCCGACGAAACTTAAACTTTCGGGGTGCACCCAATAAACGTTACAGAATTTGATTTCTTACGTGCAAAAAGAATGAGCCGACGAGAATCCCGACGCCCGACAAATCCATTCAGGATTTGATTTCTTCTGTATTTTGCCCGACTAGACTACAGAACTTGATTTTACATGTAAAAACAACCCGATGTGCCGACGAAACTTCCCGGGTGCGCCCGAAAAATGTTTGCAGGATTTTATTTGTTACGTATAAAAAGAACCCGATGTGCCGACGAGTCGACCGACGCCCAATAAAAGTATACAAATTTGTATTTCTCATGTATAAAATGAACCCATTGTGTCGACGAGAATACCGAGGCCCGACAAAGCATACAGAATTCGATTTCTTCTGTGTTTCGCCCGGCAAATGTTTGCAGAGTTTTATTTCTTGTGTATAGAAAGGACCCGATGTGTGACGAATCGATCGATGCTCGAAAAAAGCATACAAAATTGTATTTCTTCTGTGTTTGCCGGCGCCCCGCTGGCGTCCATTGCCAGGGTGAACTTTGGCTGTCTGATTTTGGTCGACCTTTGTCTATTGCCTTTCTGTTTTGAATTTTTTCCTCGCGACACTTTCTATCATTCTGATCCTCTAGCTAACTCGGCGCTGAAATCTGATGGTTTTGAACAAGCCAAGAAATGTTTTCCCCATCCAACTGAATATTTAGCTTCATTTTGTTTTCCGAAATGTTGGCCCTGGTCTGTTGGACGAGGCTCCAACACTGGAGTCCTCCTAAAAAAAATCCAATTCAAATACCCACTTCAAGTTTCTTTCCCACGGTAAAAGTCACTTGTATTACATTCATCTGTACGTAATATCAATGATTTTGAAGCTAAAATGCACGCAGCTCTGGGGTTGCAAAACTTGCAAACCATTTGTAGTGATCCACCGAAAATTACGGACATGTATATGAAATCGGCACAAACATCGATCCATTCGTAGAAAACAATGCCCACGAATTGTTTCCTCGCAAACTTTTGCCAATTTCTGTTACCGACATTCCAAAAAAAAATTGCCAGGTGCTAAACTAAATGCTCAGAATGTTTGGTTAGGATACTTTTCAGCCAGTGTGACATCTGACTGAAAACTGGTACATGACGGCGATTCAGCTCGACAAAATGGCCATCCGATACAAAACTGAAACAGAGTAGCCTTTACTGCACCCACCTTAAACATAGGCTTAAAACCTTTCTCACCGTTTTACAAAATGAACAAGGAGTTAAGTGGAAAAGGAGTCCACTACAGTCCCGTCAACTACGAGCACCTTCCTTACCTTCCAGGGTCTGCAAGGTCTACAAGGAAATTGGCCATTAGGCCAACACCTACGAGTATGATATCGACGAGTACTATGAACACGACAACTGAGGGAACGCAGCAAGCACGGCGGAACTTCCACGTCGCATATCTTTGACCTGCAAAGAATCAAGGTGAGAATGAAAGATGAATGAAAGGTGAGCCGCAGACAGTACACCTGCAACTTCCTACATACTGAGCGTGTTCCACCCTTCTAACAATAGTTACTATTAGTTACTATTTCCGTTCCATCCTCACGAAAAGTTACTACGCTGACCGTTCCAACCTTCTCGAAATCGTAACTAATAGTTACTATTTGATTACCATGGTCGGGAGAGTGGTAAGCGTAGTAACTACGCATCTCTGCAACGTGATTGGTCGGATTCGCCCGTGGCATGATATCCTGCTGAAAAATAGAAAAATCGTTCCAGCCTTGACGGAAAAAGGCCAGAATTCGTGATGTCATGCGTGGTAACTACGGTGAGTAGGATGGAACACGGTAACTATGTTCTATTGTGTATTTTTTTTATCTTGAACATTCGCATCGCTGTCGCACTCCAAGTGAAACTGTTCTAATTTTTGTGAATCCCTTTTCTTGTCCGATGCGTAACAAATTTTAATCATCATCACCGTCAAAATCGTCAACCGACTTCAACGGCCAGATCAAGAGTACAGTAGAGTTTATTCGAAATGGCTTTCGCAGCACTGATGCAGAACTTGCATTTCACATAATTATCAAAAGTCATTAAAAAAGCATCGTCAATTCAACGTTTTCAACAGATACACAGAACTAGAGTATGTATACAATTTAGACACAGTCAAGGTTATTCAAACAAAAATGCGAGGACAAAAATTCGTATTTAGTCTTGAGAAATAAAATGTGTCACGAAATATGGAGCAATGCTTTACCTGTATTTTTCGTGTGTGCAAATTACTGGTGTTAATTTGGGAACTTTCTGGGATTTTTCCAGGGGGGGGGGTCACGGGTGGGTGGAGAAAGATCACGGAACCTGGTGTTAGAGAAAGATCGAATTCCGTCATTATAGCACAGTGTGTGTCTTCTTTCCTCAAGCGCTGTGAGCTCAAACTCTTTTAACCTTCCCGTCCAATCATACGGAATGGTCGATTCGGATACATTCTATCCGGTCGGAAAGATCTGTAGTAAGGCCAAAGTGCCATACCGGAAAAGCATATTCGAGAATGGGCATATAACGAAGTATAAGAATGGCGAAAATCTGGAGCAAGGGCTGAAAATTTAACCATGTGCTTTAGCAGGGGTAGTGAGGGGAAAGATTGTTTAGTAATAGTTTCGTCATGAGAATCCCATTTAAGTCGTTAGAGAGGGTAACACCCTAACGCTAACCACCGACAGCGCTACCTCTTTGAATGCAGTTTACTTCCTGAACCGAGTAGTGAGTGACCACGAAGGGCACAACAAAACGTTTTATTTTCTTCCTTTACTAAGGTTTACACGCGGTTTAAAACGGTCTTGCGGTTTTAAACTAGACAATCGGTACATCCTTCTCGGCATACTTTTGAAAGAACTGACGTTGTCCACAATAATTATACAATTTACTTCCATCACCACTCCATCCATTATTATTGACAAGATTCTGCACTTCACATATGCTTATTTCACCGTTTCGAGTTTGCACTTTTTTTTACGATTTCTCTCTTTACGCATCTCATCAGGCTCACCAATTCCTGTTTCCGAGAAGTTGATTGGTCAGCGGACCGGTTATGGTCATTCCGCCACGTTTGCCATCCTAGACAATCGGTCTGCAGAGGGGTTAAAAGCAGCAGAAGCATTCCGTAATTAGCTGTAGGCAGAGACCAGTTTCAAAGTGGTCGATTATCTGAGAACACCTTAAAGCACAACTCTTACTAGAAATTATATTTTCACTATAAAATGGATCAGAAAAACTTTTCTCGAAAACACTATTACTTTCCATTTAAATTTAGCGATTTTCTTGTTAGCGCTTGTCTATTCTATCCAGCCTTCCTGCTCTCCGACGCGGCGGCTGGGCGCAAAACATTTGAAACTGAACGCACCGTGGTTAACAAGGAGGAAAACTAAGCAAATAAAAGAAGTCAAAAACAGAAGATTCTCATATCCTTGTGTGTGAAAGAGTTGCCAGCGGACGTTCAAGATTCTGGCAAACTTTGCGTTGTGTAACCGGCAAAACTCGGCACGGCCGAGAAAGCGCTAAAAATTCGTAGGTAAAAAAGGAAACCATGGAGAAAGGTGGGGATATTAGAAGCTTATAATTCCATAAGGGAGCTAGGTATGTTGTAAAAGGCAGAATAAGCAAGAGGGATCCTTTAACAGAAATACTAGTTTGTACGAGGGCTTCTTTGATGTTTGACTGAAAAGCCAGCTTATTTTTGTACATTCTTTTCAAATACACCAAACTATTTGGACTCCAGTGAGAGATTTTAATTTTTCCCACAATAGGCTCTAGTATCTTGAGAATATTGCCGACCTCCCGGCAGGACCAGTTCCACAACTGGACCGCTAAATTTAAACAAGAGAAAAACCTGATTTCTCTGGCCTCCCCTCTGATAGAGGTCGAATTTGATGACTGAGGAATCAAAGATCAGACGTTGTAGATTTCAGTCGATAATAGACGCTGAAAATATTCTGCTGAAAATCTGCTATTTCTAGTGTTCCTTTTATTTAAATAGATGTATTCTGGGAACCGTTTGCCGATGTAGGATAGAGGCACAAGATCCTAGAGGTACCACAAATATGAAAGGGAAACTTCACGATACGAAACTGAACTATCTGAGAATAGCGGAACAACACAGTATCGCATTTTTATAGGCGTATTCTCGCCGTTCCCCGAGGACTCCTCATGGAATCAAAGGGAACGGCGAGAATAGAGGGAGTCACTCCACGCGGACTCAGCGTACAGAAACAGCGAGAACACGGGGAATGCTTCCAAATGGATTTTGTTCGAAAAAAATATGCAGTTGACGAAATTAGTCTGGATCCACTTTATTTTTGGTTTTGTTTATTCTGATTGTTTTTAATTAATTTTACATTGTACCAAACCCAGCAAACATTGATTCCCCTCCGGATCTGAAAGGAGTCCTTTTTGATGATGGTGATGATAATCAGAGCATTCCCCGTCCATGGGCACTCGCGACAATACGGGGAGTGAGTCCCCGGGACAAACAAAAATGCAGGGAATCCTCAAGTGAAGCCCTCCGGCCCATTCGGCCCAAAGCCCATTTTATTCAAAAAGGGTTAGGTAACTTGATTGTCGCATATCAGTCCTTTTCGATTAAACTTAAAAGACTTTTCTGAGTTGATTATAATACGAAAACTCAGCACCCCAAACCTACAGGACGAGAATCTCCGACTGTGACTGGCTGTTTCAGTCGGGTTGTTGTTGCCAATGGGTTTTTGACAATTAAGCCGGCCCTATGGGGAAAAGGAGGGAAAGGATAGGCGGTTGCGTACTACAGAAGGATGTGCAACTTTTTTTTCTGAAGGGACTCACCGGTTTTGGATCGAAAAACTCTGCACATTCTCGTTGCCACCTCGCCGTACTTGGACTCAACTTGCTCAAACAGGGAAGTGATGATAATTAGAATCGAGACGCCACTGTTGCCAGTCGAAACGCGGGCTTGATCGCCGAACACGAACCTAACAAGGAAAGTTAAATATCTCTGATAAGGTGAGATAAGGTAGACGCGTAGGCCTAAACATAAGAAAATAAAAAAATGTTGTCATCCCAAAGACTAAAAAAACCACCATGTATATCTTGGCGGCACATATAATATGGGTGCTTGATCACCCTACCTACTAACTGCTGCCGAAGTCATGAACTTAATTCAAAGACAAAGAGTGAGACAGTCAAGATCCACCCCCTCGCAAATTATCTTCTAAATGTGTGCACGTCGACCAGTACTAGACAGAAACAACAATCCCTAATGTACGCTTACGCTACACATCGCTAGTTCGCAGAACTAGTTATGGACGCCTGACTGAAACCGAAAAGGACTGTGATAGGATAATATAGTTATTCATCGCTCATTCACTTAAATAGGTTCGAAGACCCGATGAAAATGCGTTACTTCGTTGATCCGCTATATTCACGAATTATCGATTTTCAAATAGTGGAATTTCCGTGTGATTTGTGATACCTCTATGCGCTTGTATCTTTGTTGTATGCCTTACGAGAAAGATTTATGATTTGTTTTTTGTAAAGGCAGCAAGAAATCTTTCCCAATCTCACCACTGCCCACTGAAAAGCCACGTTTGTGTTCAGATTACAATTTCCCGCGTCATAGTAGAATTTACGCTTTGGGGACGGCCGTAGAACTTCTGAACGACATAACTAGAGCAGGTATAAATGGAAAATAAAAAAAAATCCTTTGCAGAATCCAAATAATTGAGTGTGTTCAATTAAATGACACAAAAATAAGTTGGCTTTTCAGTTAAACTTCAAGCGGAGGCGCCCATAGGCAGGTCTCTACTCCGCCCATTTGGTCCCCCAGCTACCCTTTAATGGGTCTACAAAATGTCGGCAAACAGACGCAAATGGACATACTGGAGAGGCTTAGCGTCCTTCGAATCCGTAGCATTAGGATCTGGCGGGATGCAAAACGTGACCTTTGTTAACAGGACAAGGCTGTTCAACCAGGAATACAAGAAATCCAGACGGCTCGGACTGTAGTACGAATGGTTCCTAAAAGAACAAGCTTAAATCAATAAATTTAGTGTTAGGCAGGCGTTAGGCTACAAGCCGCAAAAAAAGTACCTTACGGAATATAGACAAGAAAGCAACCAAATCAGACTAGGATACATCTGCGGCGATCTAACTGAAACAATATAGACCAGAAGATGAATGAATGAATGAATGTATTCCCAAAAAAGCCCTTTGGGCCATAGCGGGACAACATATAAAAATAAATAAGCACTCCAACTGCAATGTGCCAGTCCAAATATTCAACACTCAACTCATAATTCTGATAACGAAATAATGTCTTCTCTTCAACCGCAACTGCCTATACTGCCAACTGCCTATATGGTCTTTATCTTGCTTATTTTCTTAATTTATTTCATTTCATTTCCTCATCTAGTTACCCTGTCTTTACGTACAACTGTGCACCATGATGGGTCATAAATCCAAATATTCATACAGTAATGATATCGAAAGAAAGCTCAGTTTATATTTGTTATTTTTCTTACTGCACTGTTTCCTTTCCTTGTTCTGGGCGAAATTAAACTCGTCATGAACATCATTAATCGTCATCCCTACACACATTCTAAAGGTGACATACCTGTTGCTGTGGCAGCGGAATGCAAAAACGCAGGAGAAGGAGACCACGAAGAGAACCGCGAACGTCACAACTCCTGGGACCCAATCATGGAGTGCTATTCCAACGACCAAACCAATGATTACGACCATGTTCAACAAAAACATGCCGAAGGAAAAGTTAACTGTGCACGTTTTGTCGATGCTATCATGGCCGAAATACTGCAGCTCCTCTGAAAAATTAAGGCCAGTTACGGGTGAATATGCCAAGTATGAAGGGTCATCCCCTACCCGGCTGAAAGAAACCCCACGGAGGCCAATGAGAAACGTGGTTGGGCACCCTCAAGCTCATCGGAGGTTTCCGCCGTCATGGAAGGAGGTGCGGCTCCTCCTGATGACAACTCTCGATGCCCTTCACGATAGACCCAGACTCAAAAGTACAATATGGCAAAATGAAATGAAATTTCCTTCAAGATAGCTAGTGCCGCTCTTCTAGCCCGGGTGTTCGAATTACGTCGAATAATGCAATTCTTATGCAAAATAAAGAGAAACATGGTCGACAATTCTGCAAATAACACACGGATACAGAAGATTCTGTGAATTAGTTACGTGTAGATTTGCCAGATTTCCGCAACCTTTACCGGCAGTGAAATCCCTACACGATTAGTGCGATCTACGCTACTCTGAGAGACTTGCAACGTATGTCTTCTGTCTGGTCTGGGACATTTCCACAAATCAACGGAAGTTACGACATCATTGAAGTGAGCGATTTCATTATTTTGGCATTAACCGTCATCACAAGGGGTACACGTTTAAGACTGTGAAATCACGATTCCACAAGGACGTGTACAAGTGGAATTGTACACTAAATTGCTGATCCCTGGAACACCCTTACCGAAGATGCGGTCAATGCTGGATCGATTAACAGTTTTAAGGGTATTACAGATAATATTTGTAACTCTGTACAGTATGACCATCCTCAATTTCTTGCAAATATGTAGAGGCGAAAAGATTTTATCATGCAATATATTATTATTCAGTCAGGTCTGGATGTACTAGGGATGTACGTCCCATTTCGATCGTGATCTCCTTATAGGAATAGAAATAGGTTTATTTTTTGAGTTCCAATATTCTGAGTAATTCAAATACTACTGGAATAACATAGATGGAGCGAAGCGGTACAGTAGAGGTATGTCTATGTGAACAGTTACTCTACTGTGAACAGTGCAGTTTTGGGCTGAATGGTAGAATAAAGATCCAAAATACCAATTTAGGTGTTTTCAGATGCCCTTAATTACCTATTTTGGCTAACTGGTAGTTAGCTTTAGGCATAGCAAGTGCATGAAAATGGCAAAGTCCAATGTCAACAAACGTTCACTCTACTGTAGACAAAAATCACTGTTCTAAAACTCTTCATTACAACTTCTGATGAAATAGGGGACGAAAGGCTTCCAATATGGAATGAATAGGTGAGCAGACCAGAAAAAGTTTTCTAAGAATGCTTTTATGTATGTATCATAAAAGAAGACTAAAATATTCTCCCTTTGAGCGTCAAATAAAGATTCAGGGGCACCAGAGGGAGATATATCAGTTCGTATTGTGGGCACAGGGACCGAGAGACTTTCCTTATCTGTTCTTGGCATAACAGATTCGTTACTAGCCAAATGTTTTGGGGGGGAGGCAAGGTATTTACCGACTGGCTGGTCATTTTTACCGACTGTTTGTCTGCAGAAAAAACAATTGTTTTTAAGAAAGAAAAAAACACTGTTTTGACGGAAAATCGACTGATTTTAAAGAAAACCGACTTTATTAAAAAAAATCGACTATTTTAACGAAAAACCGATTGTTTTGAAGAAAAATCGACTGTTTCCAAGAAAAAAATCGACTGTTTTTACGTAAAATCGCGGCGCTTCGCGCCGTCTCGGTTATTTTTGCCGAGTGGCCGACAACATTGGGGGGGGGGGGCGGCGTCCCTCCTTCTCCCCATACGTGAGCCCCTGGGCATGAGGCATTATCAGTACCCATAACGTTAGGACTTACCTTTAAGCTTGTTGATAAGGAATGACTTGCCAGAGCCCCATTTGGCAAACAGGCCGACGGTTAGCGGCAGTGACGTCATGGGGTCAATCAAGATGTCCGACAGTGTGTTGCTATACAGGCCGTAGCCAAGGGAGTTTTCTGAATCTTTGCTGGAAAACAGACGACCTAAAAAAAAGATCAAACAGAAAATCAGACTCCAGAATTTACAAATGAAATGACAAATAGAACTAGACTATGTTATAAACCCTTTTTTCACTAAATCCTAATCCTTTTTTCACTTAAAAAGCGCACTGATAAGTTTGTTTATTCTGATCTTCGTTTTTTCCTTTGTATTTCACTGAAGATTTTACAGGCTAATTTGTTTTCAACGGTCAGCTGTTTATTTGTATGTAAGTGTGTGTGAGTTTGATTGACATGTTGTTGTTTCTTTCTATATTTTACTATTCAGTTTTGAAGGACTCAAATGAATAACAATAATAATAAAGAGTTTAATTTAACTGGTTTTGTGCAACCCCGAGTTCAGCCTAAAACTAATTTCAGAGAAAGACAATGTCCCATAATAAGCCAATCATAGCTTAGTTGTTCACAAGGCTCTACTACTGTACCTTCAACACGGCGCTTCAAGTTCAGTTTAATCCACTGCATGATGTGGCGCTGAAAGTTCCCTTTCAGCTTGAATAAACGTAGCTTACTTTACCCATGAAATTTCAAGTAGTAATGTTTGTTTTTGAGACCAAATCAATTTTCTATCAGTCGAAAACAGAGCGCAAAGTGCACCACTCGTAGCTGCTCTTCGAACCAAATTATCTTACAAGGAGAGAAGAAGATAGTCTTCATCACACTCGCAGAAGGCCCTTGTGAAGGAAAATAAACAGCCTCAAAGCATACATTTTTTTTAACCCGCGCTCAAAGGCAGGGCGGAACTAAAGTGGGTAGCCCCCCCCCCCCCCTCGCTACCAGAAGGTCTAACTCGCCTTATACCAGTTCACCATTCCAAGCGGATCAGTCTTTGTTTGCCCCCACCTTGCCTCATTATCGTTTTCCATCACACAGGGGTATTAAAATAGATCCATAGGTTCATGGAAAGAAAAGAGAAGCTTCATCTTTTAATTGTACTTGACTAAATACCACAAGGCAACTTTTGCGCCAATGGGGTGGGGAAAATACAACAAAACTATAACAACAGGGACCAGCACCTGTAAAATACCCAGTGAACCTGTGAATTTGACCAAGTTATGATATTTACTCATAGATGTTTTGATCATTTGACGTGTTACGTATGATTAAATGATGATGATTAAATGATGATGATGATGATGTTTTATTGATCCACCAAAATTGATGATAATAAGATAAGTGATTATATGAATACGCAAAAACAAACCAACACTAAAGCAAACTCTAATCTATCAGAACGACTAAAATAAACAACAACCCATGAAAATGGCGAAGGCAGACAAAATACCGCAACAATGACAAAAACTATGATTAAAGGTTTTACTTAGAGTTTATTGTGATATACATGTTACATTGACCAAATGATAAACATTAGTTACAGTTGTTTTTAATTGCTAAGTTACATGACAGAAGAAATTCAATGTTCGGCTTTGTACGTGAGCGAATTTTTGAAAATAAACTGAATTGAACTGAATTGAAACTGAATTGAAAATATACTATCAGGAAAGCTGAAAAACGAAACTTACGGTTTCCCGATATCTGGACCAGGATGGGCTTCTCCTTGGAGTTATCGATGTTGTAAGGGGTCATCCCTGCCTTATTCGGCTTGTACAGAAGCTTCGAGTTCTTCATATCCTTCAGAATCATTTCGGCGATCGCCTTGTTGTGTTTGCGCATGGCAATATGAAGTGCAGTGTCCCCCGCTTTGTCCACGGCACTCACTTTCGCCCGCTTCTCAAGAAGTAACTGCGCAGCTTCAGCATTGGCTACTTTCGCGGCAGAAAGAAGCGGGGTGTTTCCATCCTAAGAAGAAAAAAACAAGCTTAAAGCACAAGTCGCAGTACAATCCTATGTCCTAAAATACTCCTTTGAAACTCTGCTGGGAAACCGGAAATTTGGTAAAAACAAAACTTCATTCTCAATTCGTTTAAAGGTTAGTATTGGGGGTTACAACAATCGATGAATCCATCTCTGAACTATTGTTTCTCGTCAGACAAATATTCTGCCGAAATTTGCCAAACCCGGAAATTTGGATCGAAAGGTTCTTGGTTCACCTTTCAATGTTCAGTTCGCCTCTGTCTTGCTCTGCATGCAGTTCGCCAGGAATACAGCTAAAACGAGAAATTTGGTCGAAGTGATGAATGAATGAATTTATAACATGTAGCCTAGTAATAAGGCATTTGCACAGTACATACAGAAAAACAAGACCAAAGGTGTCGATGGGATCCCAAAAATCTAATATTTGATCCAGACAATTGGGTCTTGTCTTCGCCAGATCCAGTCTTCGCCAGGCTAATCATCAAAGAAAACCGAGTTCAGATATTCCATCTATCTATCAATCTATACCTCTATAGGCCATATCTATTTTGACGATACTGACCGAAACTTCCTGCTTTACTTCTGCCGAGTTTGCGGTTTCGCCCGAATTCCGAGCGAACTACTAGTCCAGCAAAAAAAGAAAATTCAGAAACGAATCCAGCGTATCTCCTTATCCCTATAAAGAACATCTAATCAACATTAAACAAAACTTTGACTTAAAAAAAATTCGGGTACAACCGGATTCCAGACTACTTATTTGTCCGGGCGAATGAAGATTGTCATATACAGACTCAGCGTCTCTTCTTACCCCTAAATCTAACATCTAATCAACTTCAGATATAACTTTTGCTTTTGACATATTTTCTGGTTTTGGCCGGATTCCAGGCGAACTAGTTGTCCGGCGACAAAATGATTTTCACCATCGTATTCAGCATGTCTTCTTACCCCTAAATTAAACATTTAATCAACTTCAAATGAAACTTTTACTTCTAACCAACTTTACGGTTTTTGCCGGATTCCGGACGAACTACTTGTCCAGCGAAAAAATGTTTTTAACCATCGTGCTCAGCATGTCTTCTTACCCTTAAATCAAACATTTAATCAACTTCAAATGATACTTTTACTTTTAACAAACTTTCCGGTTCTGGCGGGATTCCGGACGAACTACTTGTCCCGCGAGAAAATGATTTTCACCATCGTGCTCAGCATGTCTTCTTACCCCTAAATCAAACATTTAATCAACTTCAAATGAAACTTTTACTTTTAACAAACTTTCCGGTTTTGGCCGGATTCCGGACGAACTACTTGTCCGGCGAGAAAATGATTTTCACCATCGTCCTCAGCATGTCTTCTTACCCCATAATCGACTATCGCATTAGCTGTTTAAAAATATTTTGTTTGTCCCTTAATTTGAACCCCCTCCCCCACCCCCAAATATAGAGCTACAGAGCCCATCTACGAACTCGACCTTACCCAAACAATCCTCACACCAAGTTTCATCAAAATATCTCATTCCCTTCGAGAGTTATCGTGCTTACAGACGGACGGACAGACGGACGGACAGACAGACAGACGGACGGACAGACGGACGGACGGACGGACGGACGGACGGACGGACGGACGGACGGACAGACGGACGCACGGACGGACAGACGGACGCACAGACGGACGCACGGACGGACAGACGGACGCACGGGCAACTTTTGCGATGTCATAGGTATCCCTCCACTTACGTTTTGGGATCCCAAAAAGGTAAGTGAACACTTAACAAAAACAAGAGCTGTAAGCTCATATGGCACTTGCATGTGTCAAGATGATTTGATTGATCAAGAGTAAGTTTCGACTTTGCGGTTGAGATGCGCGCTATAAGGGAGCTGGAACTTCATTTGTAAGCAAAACCCTTGAGGCAAAACTGCTAATGGGCTGATGGGCATCACGAAAATGCATATATTGCTTAAAAGTATTATTTTTTACTTTGCGGTCAAGATTGGTACTTTAAGGAATAATCGGATTTGGGAAGTAGCAATTTCTAAGCAAATGTTGTTGAGTCTCCAATATTCCAGCGAAGTTTCATCGTCCTAGCACATCTGGAAGTACCTTAACGCGCGATCACCGGAATCCCAGACCCCCCTCCCCCTCCTCCAACTCCACCCACAATAACCGGAGCCAATCCTGTTCTGTAAATGATTAATCCAGAGCATCTGTTTGTCATTCCCACGAAGTTCGATCCAGATCACACCAGTCTAAGCGGGTCAAGTATTTTCCGCCCTCCCCCCGATAATTGCCGGATTCGGTCCGGAAATGAAAAAGGTCACAAGAGAAAAATGTCCTCTGTTTAATTATTAAATTTCACTCGAATCCGATCACCCGTTCCAAAGTTACGCATGACTCAATATTCCGGATTCCCCTCCCTCAACTCCCCCCCCCCCCAAGATTATCATATCGAGGATTTTTTTTTTTATTCCAAGTCAGTTTGACCGGGTCCCTGATATGCCTTCCAAGTTTCGTCGTGAAAATCCCCCCAAAACGGAATTCCGGGATACCCCTCCTCCCCCCCCCCCCCTCAAGTGTCCGGATCAAGTCAAGTTATGTAAAAGATTTATATGGACCAGATGTTTGTTCTTCCCAGCAAGTTTCACTCCGATACCATCATTCTAACCGTTTCTCGAGATTTCCGGTCCACCCCCCCCCACCCCACCCAGCTCCCCCGCGGTGCACGTAGCCAATCCGATTCAGCAAATGACTTACCTAGAACATCTGTTTGTTCTTCCCACAAAGTTCCATCCCGATCCCTCCATTCTAAACGGGGCACGTATTTCCCCCCCCCCCCCCAATAGTTGCCGGATCCGGTCCGGATATGAAAAAAATCATCGGATAAATGTCCTCTGTTGAATTCTTAAATTTCACTCGAATCCGATCAACCATTCTAAAATTACGCATGACTGAAAATTTCGGATTCCCCTCCCTCCACTCCCCCCACCATTATCTGATCGACAAAATTTTTATTTTGAAGTCAGTTTGATTGGGTCCCTGATATGCCTGCCAAGTTTCATCGTGAAAGTCCCCAAAACCACCATCACCGGAATTCCGGGACCCCCCCCCCCATAAGTGTCCGGATCAAGTACAATGGCCTAAAGGACTTATCTAGAGCAGATGCTTGTTCTTCCCAGCAAGTTTCACTCCGATCCCTCCATTCTAACCGTTTCTTGAAATTTCCGGTCTCCCCCCCCCCCCCCAACTCCCCCCTGGCTACCGAATCCGGTCAAGACTTTAAACGGGACATTACAGATATATATTCTGTTCAGTTATGAAGTTTCATTACAATCCGATCATCCGTTCGAAAGTTACACACTTCTCAATTTCCCGGATTCCCCTGCGGATTCCCCTCCCTCCACTCCCCCACCATTATCTGATCAACAATATTTTTATTTTGAAGTCAGTTTGATTGGGTCCCTGATATGCCTGCCAAGTTTCATCGTGAAAATCCAAAAAACCACCATCACCGGAATTCCGGCCCCCCCCCCCATAAGTGTCCGGATCCAGTACAATGGTCTAAAGGACTTATCTAGAGCAGATGCTTGTTCTTCCCAGCAAGTTTCACTCCGATCCCTCCATTCTAACCGTTTCTTGAAATTTCCGGTCTCCCCCCCCAACTCCCCCCTGGCTACCGAATCCGGTCAAGACTTTAAACGGGACATTACAGATATATATTCTCTTCAGTTATGAAGTTTCATTACAATCCGATCATCCGTTCGAAAGTTACACACTTCTCAGTTTCCCGGATTCCCCTGCCCTCCACCCCCCCCCAAAATGGTCGGATCAGAAAACTGATTATTCCTAATTTTGTTTGGTCGGGTCTCTGATATGTCTGCCAAGTTTCATGGTCCTAGCACAACTGGAAGTACACTAACTCGAAAAAGTGTGACAAAATGCCCTAAATTTTCAAGTTTCCAGCGCCCCGCACTCCCCCCCATATGGTCGGATCGGGAAACTGATTATTTCCAGGTTAGTGTGGTCGGGTCCGTGATATTCCTGCCAAGTTTCATTGTCCTAGCTCATCTGGAAGTACCCTCACTCGAAAAAGTGTGACAAAATGCCCTAAATTTTCAAGTTTCCAGCGCCCCAACTCCCCCGCATATGGTCGGATCGGGAAACTTATAATTTCCAGGTTACTTTGGTCAGGTCCCTGATATTCCTGCCAAGTTTCATTGTCCTAGCTCATCTGGAAGTACCCTAACTCGAAAAAGTGTGACAAAATGCCCTAAATTTTCAAGTTTCGAGCGCCCCACTCCCCCGCATATGGTCGGATCGGGAAACCGATTATTTCCAGGTTCGTTTGGTCGGGTCCCTGATATTCCTGCCAAGTTTCATTGTCCTAGCTCATCTAGAAGTACCCTAACTCAGAAAAAGTGACAAAATGCCCTAAATTTGCAAGTTTCCAGCGCCCCGCACTCCCCCCCATATGGTCGGATCGGGAAACTGATTATTTCCAGGTTAGTTTGGTCGGGTCCCTGATATGCCTGCCAAGTTTCATTGTCCTAGCACATCTGGAAGTACCCTAACTCGGATATGTGGGACAAAAAAACTCGGACCGACCGACCGACCGACAGACCGACAGACCGACAGACCGACAGACCGACAGACGGAATTGTGATCGGTATATGGCACTTGAGCCAGAGGCTGCAAGTGCCATAAAAAACAGAGGGTGCACAAAATCTACAAAAGTAAGAGACTTTAGTCGATTAGAGATGAGATATAGAGGTAAAAATGAATGCTGAATCCATATCTAAACTTGGTTTTCTATTCTGATTAGTTGTTTGGCCGTAATTTGCCAAAAAACACCAAACGGTATAATTTGTTTGTACATTTTCAAGCGGCTGGGTATGGATAAATCGTCACATGTTAAAGGGCTCTGGCGAAGACCAGAAATCTACAAGAGCCAAATGTCTGGATCAAGAAGTCCAATAAATACTCACAATTTTTGGGATCCCATCGAAACCTTTGGTCTTGTTCTTAACGAAGAATTTTTAATTGTTGGAAAAATAAAGTGAACTGATGGTGAAAGTGAAATCTTGGAAACGAGAACGGATAGAATAGACAGGTTATGGACGTAGAGAGAAGCAGTAACAGAGGTATGACGAGTCCTTCAAGGTTCAACTCTTAATAGAAATGATCCTTTCACGATAAAATATTTCAGAAATATCGTGCCGAAAATAGCCTACCAATACTTGCTCCGTCAGGTTAAAGATTTTTTTGTTGGAGCTTGTCGACCCTATCCAGACTCCCCGCTCTCTGAAGCAGAGGTGGACGCAAAATATTTGAAAACTGTGTGAAAAGTGGGAAAATCCAACAAAAGAAAAGGAGTCCAAAAAACACGACAGACATGTTGCCCTACCATATTTTCCAGAGCGTAAAAACAAACTTTTGAAGCTTCTTAAGTTTGGTTTACACTGGTTCACACTGTTCAGTATGGTCTGGGGCTGCAGCAACTGTAGCAAGTGACACGCTTCGCAGTGCTAAATATGATTTCAAGATTGCATTTCTCAAATCAACAGACGATAGTTTGAGGAGTGCAGGGCGGAACCATGTCCAGGCAGACGGAAAACATCCCTTAGGTCTGGCCATACGTAAATTGGGGATGACACTGTTCAAACACTGCAGAATATCATGACTAAGCGATGGGCCTTTTCGAACAGGAGCAAAATTGTACAGGATCAAGTTCGACCTTTTTAATTCAGCCTCCATACGGTCTATTTTTGATTGATTTCTGGTGACATCTCTGCCTTTGAAAGTTTGAAAGAGTTATTGGTGGACCTTGAAGCTTTCGGCGAAGTTTTCCCTGCTTTACTTGCAATCCCGGGTCGGCCGAAAAAGCCCAAAAAGGTCGTAGGTGCAAAAAAACAAGAGCTGTAAGCTCATATGGCACTTGCATGTGTCAAGATGATTTGATTGATCAAGAGTAAGTTTCGACTTTGCGGTTGAGATGCGCGCTATAAGGGAGCTGGAACTTCATTTGTAAGCAAAACCCTTGAGGCAAAACTGCTAATGGGCTGATGGGTATCACGAAAATGCATATATTGCTTAAAAGTATTTTTTTTACTTTGCGGTCAAGATTGGTACTTTAAGGAATAATCGGATTTGGGAAGTAGCAATTTCTAAGCAAATGTTGTTGAGTCTCCAATATTCCAGCGAAGTTTCATCGTCCTAGCACATCTGGAAGTACCTTAACGCGCGATCACCGGAATCCCTGACCCCCCTCCCCCTCCTCCAACTCCACCCACAATAACCGGAGCCAATCCGGTTCTGTAAATGATTAATCCAGAGCATCTGTTTGTCATTCCCACGAAGTTCGATCCAGATCACACCAGTCTAAGCGGGTCAAGTATTTTCCGCCCTCCCCCCGATAATTGCCGGATTCGGTCCGGAAATGAAAAAGGTCACAAGAGAAAAATGTCCTCTGTTTAATTATTAAATTTCACTCGAATCCGATCACCCGTTCCAAAGTTACGCATGACTCAATATTCCGGATTCCCCTCCCTCAACTCCCCCCCCCCCAAGATTATCATATCGAGGATTTTTTTTATTCCAAGTCAGTTTGACCGGGTCCCTGATATGCCTTCCAAGTTTCGTCGTGAAAATCCCCCAAAAACGGAATTCCGGGATACCCCTCCTCCCCCCCCCCCTCAAGTGTCCGGATCCAGTCAAATTATGTAAAAGATTTATATGGACCAGATGTTTGTTCTTCCCAGCAAGTTTCACTCCGATACCATCATTCTAACCGTTTCTCGAGATTTCCGGTCCACCCCCCCCCCCCACCCCACCCAGCTCCCCCGCGGTGCACGTAGCCAATCCGATTCAGCAAATGACTTACCTAGAGCATCTGTTTGTTCTTCCCACAAAGTTCCATCCCGATCCCTCCATTCTAAACGGGGCACGTATTTCCCCCCCCCCCCCCAATAGTTGCCGGATCCGGTCCGGATATGAAAAAAAATCATCGGAGAAATGTCCTCTGTTGAATTCTTAAATTTCACTCGAATCCGATCAACCATTCTAAAATTACGCATGACTGAAAATTTCGGATTCCCCTCCCTCCACTCCCCCCACCATTATCTGATCGACAAAATTTTTATTTTGAAGTCAATTTGATTGGGTCCCTGATATGCCTGCCAAGTTTCATCGTGAAAGTCCCCAAATCCACCATCACCGGAATTCCGGGACCCCCCCCCCCCCCCCATAAGTGTCCGGATCAAGTACAATGGCCTAAAGGACTTATCTAGAGCAGATGCTTGTTCTTCCCAGCAAGTTTCACTCCGATCCCTCCATTCCAACCGTTTCTTGAAATTTCCGGTCTCCCCCCCCCCCCAACTCCCCCCTGGCTACCGAATCCGGTCAAGACTTTAAACGGGACATTACAGATATATATTCTGTTCAGTTATGAAGTTTCATTACAATCCGATCATCCGTTCGAAAGTTACACACTTCTCAATTTCCCGGATTCCCCTGCGGATTCCCCTCCCTCCACTCCCCCACCATGATCTGATCAACAATATTTTTATTTTGAAGTCAGTTTGATTGGGTCCCTGATATGCCTGCCAAGTTTCATCGTGAAAATCCAAAAAACCACCATCACCGGAATTCCTGGCCCCCCCCCCCCCCATAAGTGTCCGGATCCAGTACAATGGTCTAAAGGACTTATCTAGAGCAGATGCTTGTTCTTCCCAGCAAGTTTCACTTCGATCCCTCCATTCTAACCGTTTCTTGAAATTTCCGGTCTCCCCCCCCCCCCCAACTCCCCCCTGGCTACCGAATCCGGTCAAGACTTTAAACGGGACATTACAGATATATATTCTCTTCAGTTATGAAGTTTCATTACAATCCGATCATCCGTTCGAAAGTTACACACTTCTCAGTTTCCCGGATTCCCCTGCCCTCCACCCCCCCCCCCCCAAAATGGTCGGATCAGAAAACTGATTATTCCTAATTTTGTTTGGTCGGGTCTCTGATATGCCTGCCAAGTTTCATGGTCCTAGCACAACTGGAAGTACCCTAACTCGAAAAAGTGTGACAAAATGCCCTAAATTTTCAAGTTTCCAGCGCCCCGCACTCCCCCCCATATGGTCGGATCGGGAAACTGATTATTTCCAGGTTAGTTTGGTCGGGTCCGTGATATTCCTGCCAAGTTTCATTGTCCTAGCTCATCTGGAAGTACCCTCACTCGAAAAAGTGTGACAAAATGCCCTAAATGTTCAAGTTTTCCAGCGCCCCAACTCCCCCGCATATGGTCGGATCGGGAAACTTATTATTTCCAGGTTACTTTGGTCAGGTCCCTGATATTCCTGCCAAGTTTCATTGTCCTAGCTCATCTGGAAGTACCCTAACTCGAAAAAGTGTGACAAAATGCCCTAAATTTTCAAGTTTCGAGCGCCCCCACTCCCCCGCATATGGTCGGATCGGGAAACTGATTATTTCCAGGTTCGTTTGGTCGGGTCCCTGATATTCCTGCCAAGTTTCATTGTCCTAGCTCATCTAGAAGTACCCTAACTCAGAAAAAAGTGACAAAATGCCCTAAATTTGCAAGTTTCCAGCGCCCCGCACTCCCCCCCATATGGTCGGATCGGGAAACTGATTATTTCCAGGTTAGTTTGGTCGGGTCCCTGATATGCCTGCCAAGTTTCATTGTCCTAGCACATCTGGAAGTACCCTAACTCGGATATGTGGGACAAAAAAACTCGGACCGACCGACAGACCGACAGACCGACAGACCGACAGACGGAATTGTGATCGGTATATGGCACTTGAGCCAGAGGCTGCAAGTGCCATAAAAATACTGGAGAAGGGTGAGGATTTCTAAGCTTATAATAATTCCACAAGGGAGCTAGTGATCTAAAGGGCAGGATAAGTAAGAGGAGTCCTTTGAGGTTTTAAAGCAAAGAAATAATTAATATCAACTCACGTCGGAGACAGTCTCCAAGTTCGGATTCGTTGCCAACAAGATTCGGACAATGGAGATGTGATTTTTCATGATGGCCCAGTGCAACGCCGTATCTCCATTCTTTCCTTGCGCATTCACATCAGCATACTTCTTGATCAGCTTCTCCACTATCGACCTGTGCCCGTTTTTCGCGGCGTAGATCAGCACAGTATCCCCATACCGATCAGACCCATTCACCGTGGCGCCCGCGTCGAGAAGCATCTGGCAAATGTCGACAAAGCCCTCCCTGCAAGCGATGGATAAGGGAGTGTATCCGTCGACGTCCATCACAAAAAGATTCGGTCTTTTCTCTAACAGTCGGCGGACGACGTCTATGTGGTTTCCTTCAACTGCGACCAGGAGGGCTGTCCACGATTTCATGCCAACGACGTCCACCGTGGCTCCCTTCTTTAGAAGTAGTTCCACCAGAGCTAAATTCCCTTTCCGAGCAGCCCAGATCAATGGCGTGTTTCCGTGCTGAAAGAGACAATGCACTTATTTGTGTAACTAGCAAGAACCGACAACATAGAATGATCACGTAGATGCTTCTACGAACTGCTCTTTCTTTGAGGCGCATTCTCACCATTCCCCGAGGACTTCTTTGAGGAGTCCCCGTCGTTTTGGACGAGCCCCCCCCCCCCCTATTTGCACGAGTCCCGCGGATGAGGAATGATCCGATTATCACCACCATCACCAAAAAAAGAACCTCCCTTTCAAATTCGGTAGGGAGTCCAGTCCATTGGTGCTGTTCATTTTTGAAAAACAGATGTTAGGGAAGGTTGATAAGAGTTTCTGAGATCAATGCTGAGTCTGATCCATTTTGGGGTTATTACCCGTTTTCTCACTGTTTTCACTCCGCGGCGTCCTCACGGAGTGACTCCATCTATTCTGACCGTTCCCCCCAATTCCCCAAAGAGTTCCAGGGGAATGGTGACAATACGCCTTTGGTTGCATCTTCAGCAAGAATAGATAACTGACCCTCCAGAGAATGTCCTTTTACATTATTGTGCAAAAGGCAGGGCTTTTTGAAAAGGTTTAGGAAGCTCCTGGAGGAATTCTTTAGCCTGCCAAGTTGCTGGCACATTACTTCTGAAAGCAACTGAAGTTTCTCTTCATTCCTTATGAACTCTCGATACTGTCGCGGTCCGACGGTAGAAAGACGGGTCCGACGGGAGAAAGATGCGACGGGTCCTTTAAGGTTTTACAGTAAATGGCTTTTTTTCCACCTCATGTATCTGATCACGATTTTTTTCTACGACCTTGCTCGAATGTGGGAAAACCAAGAAAGGAAATACAATTCATTTTGATCATAATGATAACACCTAATAATTAACTGAGCTGTGGGAAGGGGCGTCGTGAACGATTCCAGCTAATCCAGGTCAGCCAAACAAAAATTTTGAAGCAGATAAGGGGCACATGGCAGAAATATGGCGTCACGGATGTCTTAGAACGTGTTGTGTCCTATTTACCGTAGTTACTTCGCACGACGTCACGAATCCTGGCTTCTTGGTGTCAAGGCTGGAACGTATTTTTATATTTTCGTCAAAATATCGAGCGTGATAAGCAAATAGTTACTATTAGTTATTCTTTTGAGAAGGTCGGAACGGTCAGCGTAGTAACTTTTCACAAAGTTGCAACGAAAATAGTAACTAATCATTACTAGTGTTAGAAGCGTGGAACACGCTATTAGTAATTTAGTTAGCTTCATCAGCCATATAGGCTCGAGGCTAGGCTAGATGGTTCGAAAAAAAATATCAGCGATCGTTTGTGGGGCCCACAAGTATATTTGTAAGACCAAAAGGTATATGTGGCTCAAATCTGACAAACAACTTTCGAAATGGTTTTCAATTTTGTGGCTCCAAATTCAAATATTTCTTCAGCCCAAGGTGACTGCGGATCATTTTGGCAGTGCAAAACGGATACGTCAGCTGAAATTTATTAAAGTGGCGACAAGCTAAAAGCTTAACGCCAAATGTAATAATAAATAAATATTTCGGACCTTCTTGGCGGCTTGAACCTGAAGAGGACCCTTGCCAAGAAAGCATAAAATATACCTCTATTGAAATTCAGCTGACGTATCCATTTTGCACTATCAAACGTGGGTCCACATTTGGCGGCAATTTCAAGTCCAAAAAGTAAAATGAGTTTTTTTTTAACCAGACAGACATAAAAACGAAAGATCCTTCTAGTAAAGAACGAAAAGGTAGTAAGCCTGATTTTCTCTTTACTACGATTTACTTTTCTTTCAGGCGTTCGAAAATACCAATAAATAGAGAAAACGGCGTTTCCGTGAGTTTCAAATTGTGTTAAAAAACGTGCGGGAGACAAATATTATATGGAAAAACGCTTTATGACTCGACTACTTTAAAGGACCCCTCGCACTATTTACTCTTCAACTTATAGTATTTTAAAATATTTGAATACTTTCAAACTAGGCTGGGCGTTCAGGAACTAGCCCATGGTTTTGGCTGTTTTAAGTTTTTTCCGAGACCCGTTGACTTGTAGCGAAAACAGGGAAACAATTTACATAACCGTTTTTTCTGATGAAAAAACTTCTCGCAGACAAGCGTCGACAGCGTGATACACATCGAAGGTAGCAAAATACGGCAAGTGAGAAAATCAGCGTGGTTTTGTTAGAGGGGTTAGAATGTACCATGCGAAATTGGGGTCTCCGGGTTTAGAAATATATGGAGTGATTATGGAATTATAGGTAAGACAGGTCCTTTAAGGAGTTCCTCCTCTATACCAAAGCTCATAGCGATGAATAAGACAGATGTTTCTGTGGGTCCTCCCTCTCACCTTATCTGGTCGGTTAACTTTCGCTCCGTTTTCCAGCAATGCTTTAGCCACTTCAGTATATCCCCGACCAGCAGCCCAAATAAGAGGCGCAGCATTATGGTGCCCACTACATTCGACATCTGCACCGAACTGAATAAGTAGCTGTACAGTGGAGACTCGGTTCTTGTAACAGGCCCAGTTCAGTGGAGTCCAGGCACCCTGAAAGATATACCCCCACTTACATCCTTGGTAGAAGCAGAGCATTTCATAAAAGATCCTCTTTTCAAGAACGAATCAGAAAAGGGTATCAGTTGAGTCTGGTATAGTTCCTTCTAAACGGATCATAAAGAAAGACACACATTAAATGATGTGAGCTTTGCGTGGCCCTGCTGATGAATAACAGATTTACTGACTGATTAAAACTCATTCAAACTTATTTTTCGTTACGTGTCATATCTTCATCCGTGAAATTACAGCTGATGGAAAACATATTCCTAAGATAATGCTTAAAATTTTAATTTTCCTGTCCTTCGAAAGAAATGACTGTACTAACTCGCTGTCAAGCCACGCAGCTGTGGTCTATCTCTAATGAGCAGAAGTCGACAAATTTTGTTTGTACTTGGGTCTTAAGCCTAAAGCTACATTCTCCCTTGCCTCGTCTTGTCTTCTTGTAACTGCCTTTCAAAGTTTAACACTGTTTCAAATTAACCCTTGTCAGGTGAACGACTCTGCAGAAAAACGTCACAACTAAAACGCTATTAAAAATCCAGCTGAGGTAGGACCGAGAATTACTCCTAAGCAAAGTCATCACTAATCGGGTCTTGTCCGACATGGCAGTGACAACTTTGTCAGCTGACAGGGCAAATAAAACGGTAATGATTAGACAAGCCAGTTAAAACAAGAGCTACGAGCTCATATGGCAATTGTTACGAGTAGGCGGTACAAGAAAGTAGATGAGAACGTCACAAAATACACCCGCCATCCAAAAATACGGTTCGGTTCGGACTTAAGTCACTTAAGTCTGAGCATTTCCTGCAGGCAAATGACTGTTCTAACTTCCAAGTTTTTCAGCCCAATAAATCCACCCGTTTGATCTCCAGATGTGCCGTACGATTTCCGGTACCTCCCTCCAACTCCCCCTACCGCGGCTGAATCTGGTTCGGACTCGTGAATGGGTCATCTGAAGCATCTTCTCACTCGAATCTGAGCATTTTTTGCATTCCAGTCCCCCCCCCTCACCCCTGTTCGGATTCGGTTCGGACTCTAAAATATGTCATCTTGGGCATATGATCTCTTTACGTTCCAAGTTTCGTTCAAATCGCTGCACTCGCTTGACCCCTATGCGAGTCAAAAAATTTCCGAGACTCCCCCTCCAACTCCCTGTACTGTGGCCGAATACAACTAGAAAACATAAAAGTCGTATCTCTGACATCTCCTGTCCCGTCGATTAAGTTTGACTGGAAACGGAGCATACCCTATCTGCAAATATCCGGTTTCCCCTCCGCCCCCCTCCCTACCGTGCCCGGATCCGATCCGGACGCCCAATAACAAATCTAGGCCGTATAAACTCGGTACTGTCCAGCTTGCATCCCGTTCGATACATCCGTTTGGTTTTTGTGCATGTCTTAAGGCTAGTACCATCGACCTATTCACGCAGTTTTTCATCAAAGACAGTAGAGCCTGGAAGTGGTTGACGTTGTCAAAAGCTCCAGCGAAGTCAATGGCACAAAAATGAATTGTCTCTCTTTGAGAGAGACATTTGAGACGATAGCTCTTTCCACTTGTCAAGTTTCATTAATTTCCAATCACCCGTTCAAAAGTTCTGCATATCACTAGATTCCGGATTCCCCACCCCTCCACTCGCCCCCCCCCCCCCACGATGATTGGATTGGGGAAACGATTGTTCTCAAATCAGTCTGTTCGAGTCCCTAACACGCCTGCCAAGTTTCATCGTTTCATAAGGAAGTACCGAACTAGCGGGATTGCCAGAAATCCCCCCCAACTCCCCCACAGTGCCCAAACCCGATCTGGTTATGTCAATAAAGTATGTAGTACTTGTGCCTGTTCTTCCCACCAAGTGTCATCCCTATCCCTCCACTCTTAGTTTTTCCCAAGATTTCCAGTTCTCCCCCCCCCCTCCAACTCTCCCAAAGTCACCGGATCCGGTCCGGATTTGAAATGGGTCGTCTGAGACACTAGGTCTTTCTAAATATGAAGTTTCATTTAGATCTGATAACCCGTTCGTAAGTTAAAAATATCAAAATTTTCCGTATTCCCCCTCCCTCCACCCCCCCCCCCCCCACCCCCCGATGGTCGGATCTGCGAAGTTACTATTTCCAATTTGATCTGCGGGTCCCTGATATGCCTGCCAAGTTTCACCGTCCTAGCTTATGTGGAATTGCCCGAACTAGCAAAACGTGGACCGACAGACCAACCGACGGACAGAAATTGCGATCGTCATATGGCACTTGGCCGAAGGGCAAGTGCCATAAAAAAGGGCATTTGGCGGACTGTACTCTCTTTATCACTTGCAAGTACAATTTAAGTTAAATTAAGGTAAACTGTCAGAGCTATGCCATACTTCCACAAAATTGGTAGAAACTTACCAAATCCGTGTGGTTGACTGCCGCCACAAACTCAAGGAGTGACTCACAGATGCTGGTATGACCATCCCTTGAAGCACCAAGAAGAGGTGTCCAAGAATCCTATGATAAGAATGACATAGTAGTTGCATATTTGATCTGAATTCGCAGTTCTCTGTTTCTTCCTTCTATATCTCAGTTCTCTGACAAATAACCGATTTTACTCTTCTTGCTTAGTTGTCACTTTTGACAAACCATCAGTTTAATGACCCGTTAATGCCTGTCAACAAATACTGAACATCCGCCTAATTCTGACCAATGAGGAAGGACTACGGAGAACGAAAATTAAGAAGTGACTATCGAAGCAACTTCTCAATTCTGCGGAATCGCGAAGCTTTCCTCGCCCTAATTTTCGAAGAAAAAAGCTGCAATGTGCTAACAGCGTTACGAGGTATAGATACTATACATAAAGAGACAGAGAAGGGGCAGCAAGGCAAGCAAAATGACCAGACCTAAGGATAGATTTTGGGGTTGGTTAATCGAGATGCCTTGGCCGAGGCTGACTAGGCTTGGCTAGATTATTTTATGCTGGGGAGCAAATTTTTTTGGCTGGTGTGACAATTCCAAAACCTGAGATTCTGAGAAAACTGATATAATAATTTTTAATGTATAATATTTAAAGGATTTAGACGAGTTGTTTAAAGAACATTTTGTTAAAAATGATTCTAAAAATCAAAATGAGAGAATTGATTTCCAATTCTTAGGGGGGAAGAATAATAAGTTAAATATGGGTTTATTTTAGAAGTTAGGTGTTGTGAACAGTCAAAAGTTGTAAAAAAAAATAGATTAAAATAAACATCACTGAGGGATGGAGGTGTAGCCACAAAAGTTTGAAATGTGATTTTTTAGTTTTTTTAAATAATATAAAAATTAGTTAAAGTACAAAAGATGTTACGGGCTAAAAAAAATACTAAAAAAAAAAACTCAATGGAAACTCAGACCACCGATTAAGAAAACACAAGGACTGCAGAATTTCTGGTTTCCGCCATACTATAAATAAAACACTGATAAAGAAAATATGGTGTCAGCAGAGCCATTACTATCCAAAATGTTTAGGGGGGGGGGCAAGGCGTTTACCGACTGTTTCCGCAGAAAATACTACTGTTTTCAAGAACAAGAGCTGGAAGCTCATATGGCACTTCCAAGGCTAGGTCAGATGAAAGTGATGGTCAAAAGTATTTTTTTCACTTTTCAGTGAAGATGCACACTTTAAGGATGCTAAAAATTAATTTCTAAGCAAAACGCTTGAGGCAAAAGGATCATGTGCTCATGGCGATCGTGAAAAAGTAAATTTTGCTTAAAAGTATTTTTTGTATTTTGTGGTTAAGATGAGTTCTTTAAGGGATGGTCGGGTTGGAGAAGTGACAATGTCTAACCCGATGATGTCAAGTTTCTAATGCTCCAGCAAAGTTTTATCGTCCGAGCACAACTGGAAGTACCTTAACCCAGGATCACCAGACTTCCAGACACCCCCATAGAGCCCCCCCCCCCCCCCACCCCCCTCGGTACCCGAATCCGGTCCGATTCTGTCACTGATACACCTAGAACTTGTGCCTGTACTTCCCACGAAGTTTCATCCTGATCGCTCCAGTCTATGCGTGTCACAAGATTTCCGGCTCCACCCCCCAGTTCATCGGATCCGGTCCGGACTCGAAATGGGACATCTGAGACATGAAGTCTTTCAAGATATCAAGTTTCATTAAGGTCCGATAACCCGTTCGAAAGTTATGCATGCCACTAATTTCCGGATCCCGCCGTCCCCCCCCCCCCGATGGTCGGATAGGGCGAGAGACTGTCTTCAAGTTAATCTGGTCGGGTCCCTGATATGCCTGCCAAGTTTTATCGTCCTAACCCACCTGGAAGTACCTTAACTACGGATCTTCGGAATTCCGAAACCCCCCTCCAACTTCCCCCACAGTGTCCGAATCCGGTCCAGTTCTGCCAGTTATGTATCTAGACCTTGTGCTTGCTCTTCCCACCAAGTTTCATTCCCATCGCTCCACTCTGAGAGTTTCACACGATTTCCGGTTCCCCCCACTGACTCCCCCCCCCCAGATTCATCAGATCCGGTCCGGACTTGCAATGAAACATCCGAGACACGAGGTCTTTCAGATATCAAGTTTCATTAAGATCCGATCACCCATTCGAAAGTTATGCATGTCCCTATTTTCTGGATTCCGCCACCTCCCCCTCCACCCACGATGGTCGGATCGGGCAAGTGGCTATTTCCAAGTTAGTTTGGTCGGGTCCCTAATATGCCTGCCAAGTTTCATCGTTCTAGTACTTCTGGAAGTACCCTAACTCGAGATGAGTGGACCGACAAACCGAAAAGTGATCAGTAGGCCTATATGGCACTTGAGCGAAGCAGCAAGTGCCATAAAAAACTACTGTTTTCAAGAAAAAACATTACAGTTTTGGAAAAAGTCAACTGATTTTCAGAAAAAACAACTGTTTTGACAAAAAATCAACTGATTTTCAGAAAATCGCAGCGCTACGCAGTTATTTTTTACTGACTGGCCGACAAGATTGGGGGGGACTATGGATCTAACAAAATGTTTTATTTTAGCAGGCATATGGAAAATTTATAGAAAAATCCAACTAATTATTTGCATTATCGATTCCTATAAGTATTTTGCTTTCTGTTTATTCTTGCTAATTCTCGTAAGTCCAAAGAAATTAGGATGTCAACTAGATCACAATAAACAAATGCTGTGAATCATACTAAACTCGTAAGAGTGATTTCTTCAAGATTCTGAGATTGAGCTAAATAATATTCAGCTTCCGAGAACCAAAAATGTCAGACTGGCCTATAATTTCTTCTTCTGATGTATCTAAACATCCACATGATGATATACTTAGTTATTTTAATCCTCTTACATGCCACTTGATGTTCGCGAAGGTTTTAGTAATCTTTTGATCTGCACCAGGAGATCAATGAATACTTAATTAGCAATGGAGGATTTGCCTTTAGGAGTGAATTGTGTTTAAGTAATTTTTGGATAACATCGGCTACAGTGAGGATTTTAGGGAAAACAAAGGTAACAGTGTGTTCGTGAAAATTCCGCGCATCGAAAAATATTGGTGTCTCCCACCTTCTTGGCCCACATGAATCAAAGACTTTAATAAATTTGTAAGAAGGCTAAAATGAAAATGATTGGAAGTTTTCTAGAATTTTTCAGAATCACCCCCCCCCCCCCAAGTATCCACTTCAGATCTGAACTCAGTTTAGCATCATACCCGAAATTAACCTAACCTAATGACTGCACCTGACTGAATGACCTAGCCTTAAACTTCAACTGAGGACAAACGACAATAAAAATGGTCCTCACATTGTCTTCAATGTTTGGATTCCAACCACTAGCCAGCAATTCAGAAACAAATGATCCTCTTCCTAGTTCAACTGCAAAATGCAAAAGTGTCCTTCCAAACTCATCTCTTTCATTGACAGTCTGAGAAGAGCAATTCTGGAGCAGACTACGGAAAACTTTAAAATCATCGTCTTGAATACACGGTTTAAGCTTCAAATACATTTTAGCTTGACCTCTCCTCTACAATCATTTCACATGGAAGTAATCAAATCGCCAGACTCGGCAGCATTGCTCACGTTATTTGAACTACTCGCCGTCGCCAAGCTTTTGGGTAGAGTTAACACGCTCAGTTACAAAATCCAAACGGTTGTTTTAATTTTTTGATGTTCTTGACTTTTAGCGGCTTAAAATCCAAAAGTTGACTAAATCATTCCAAAACAACATATTACCTGAAGACCCTCTCCTCCTACACTTATGCACGGATGCCTGATCCGTCATCCGATTGACCTTTTGCCGTTTTTGGTATCTGAAACTAAGACCACGAAAGACGTATTCTCGCCGTTCCCCGAGGACTCCACTCGAGGAGTCCCCGCGTTTTTGCTTTTCCCGGGGACTCACTCCCAGTATTCTCGCGAGTCCCCACGGACGGGGAATGCTCCGATTATCATCACCATCATCAAAAAGGACTCCCTTTCAATTTGGAGAGGAATCAATTTTTCCTGGTGTTGGTGCAATGTAAAATTGATTAAAAATAATCAGAATGAACAAAACAAAAAATGAAGTGGATCAAGACTAATTTCGTCAACTGCATATTTTTTCTTTTAACATAACCCATTTCGGAAGCATTCACCGTGTTCTCGCTGTTTCTGTACGCGGAATCCGCGTGGAGTGACTCCCTCCGTTCTTGCCTTTCCCTTCGATTCCCCGGGAGTCCTCGGGGAACGGCGAGAATACGCCTTAGGGCATAGACTTGTACCACTTAACGTACTTTATTCTTTAAATAATATTTCTTATTGTATAGTAGGCGAAAAATGATTTTATGGTGTAGGTAGTACTTCAACGAGAGGCGTCATTTGGGGGGGAGGGCTGACCCCCCCCCCCAACCCCCTGGGCCAAGAGCTACCCAGGAAAAACAGAAAAACAGCAAGAAAAAAAAAACAGTTTCTCACCAGTCACATCTGATTGCGCCATAGCCTGGCCATAGCAGTTGAGCAAAGATAATGACAGATTGTTCAAGGATCGAATATCTTCAAGGCGTATTTTAGCAGCTGCGACTTCTGAACCTTAAGAGAGATTTTGAGCGTGTTCCATCCTACTTACCGTAGTTACCACGCATAATGTCACAAATTCTGCCCTTTTGTCGTCAAGACTGGAACGACTCTTCTATTTTCCAGCGGAATATCATGACACGGGTGAATCTGACCAATCACGTGACAGAGATTCGTGGTTACTACGCTTACCATGCTCCCGAGCGTGGTAAGCAAATAGTTACTATCAGTTACTACTTCGACAAGGCTGGAACGGTCAGCGTAGTAACTTTTCGTGAGGTTGGAACGGATTTAGTAACTAATAGTTACTATTGGTACGAGGGTGGAACACGCTCTTTATCTTTGTACCGTGGCGTCGAGTATCACTTTTTCCTGGATAGCTGAAGGCCCCCTTGGAAATTCAAGTGCGGGCACCACCCCGAAGGCGCCAAAAATAGAAGCGAAGGAAGGGGGAGAGGGCCAGCAAACACTCAGGGCTTTTTCCCCTTAACCCCAGCTTGTTTATTTTTTAAAACGGTAAAAAAAAGTGTTATATCTAGTTCAACGTAGGTTGCAGCAAAGGCTACTCTGTTTCAGCTTTGTTTCGGATGGTCATTTTATTCGGAAAAAGGTTGAGTTCAAGCACCGTCATGTACGGCTAAATACTACTGGCTAGATTTCGCCCAGGAGCTGGCGTAAGGGCAACTGGGACACCACCGTTCGGCAACATATATAGATGCCGGGTGAGGCGGCAATCTTCTGGTCAAGTAAGTACCGTCGTGTATCAGTTTCCAGTCAAATGTCTAACACTGTTTGAAATGTATCTTGACCAAACAATGTGAGCTACTCTGATCATAAAAATTAAAAAATTATCATTTCGCCTGCGGCGCCTTTACTAGTAAGCTCTGTTTACTGGAAGAGTGAAGACTGTCTTACTGTAAGGTTTGGCTCACAGTTTTCGGGATGGGCCGTTTAAAACCTAAAATTTGTACGGGAAGTAGCTGGTTTAGTTGTGAAACAGGCAGATTTAAAAAATAAAAATTCGCCTGCGGTGCTA
The DNA here is from genome assembly GCA_030848855.1 of Branchinecta sandiegonensis. Classification (NCBI taxonomy): domain Eukaryota; kingdom Metazoa; phylum Arthropoda; class Branchiopoda; order Anostraca; family Branchinectidae; genus Branchinecta; species Branchinecta sandiegonensis. Next base: position 15,241,603 of record JAUPMV010000008.1, on the reverse strand, counting down.
AATTGCATTTTGTTGATGCACAGGCGGTACAAGCTGTGGCTAGCTGTATAGCGTGTTCCTGTTATTAGGCTTGACCATTACCTTTCTCAAACTGGTTTCTTGAAATTCGTTTAGTTTTACGGATGTGGTCCAGTACGTTTCTTGTCTATTGTCCTTACTGGATTTCCGAAAACTGTATTTTCCGGTTTTCACCCCCCCCCTTGCCCAAGCACTTCGAACAGCCCCCGCGTCAAGGGGCCCGGGACGACGCCGCTACCCCCCCCCCCCCCCCTTAGGTTTAAGCGAAATGACGCCTCTGACTTCAATCTCCGCGGATTATATCCCCTCATTGCAGAGAAATTCTACAAACTAAGTGAGCAGAGAGTCAAAGATACAGTTAAAAAAGAAATCAGTTGATTTCCAAGCTCAAATCCCAGAATTCAGCTCCGCCTACATCTTTGGTACGGTACTTCGCCTTGAGACTGCAGAAAAGGACAGGTTTACGAGTGCTTGAAGGTCCATAGGATTGTTCAAGCTTACGTTTAAGGGGCAGAATTCCTGAATTATACTTGCTATGCGCGAATATCTGTGGTAAAACTGTCATCCCGCCAGGCCTGCTGTAGTAAAAATTAATAGGAACGGGTTCTATTTTGTGTGTTAAGTTATACGCGACGAATCACAGCGTTTGTTTCCGTCACGCGACTGTCAAGAAAGAAGAAGAGAAACGGATAAGGAGAGATATTTGTAATATAACTGAAACTGAATGAGCTCTTTGAATGGATGTCAGTCATACTAAACTGTACAGCTAATTGCGTTTTGACAACTACAAGCTTTTACCTTATCTGAAATAATTTCAGCAATCCTGGTAGGCTCAAAACTAAATAGAGAAATCTACATTGGTCCACTGCAACAGATATAATACTAAGTTTGCGCAAAACCGGTCGAGGCTGATCTAAAATTCCACATTTCAGGATATTCAGTGTCCCTAAGTCATCAAAGGTTAGGTTCTCTTGGGATTCATTGTCAGGCTCCAGGCTCCGTGTTGTTAATCTGCGCATACGTTGGCGTATAACTTGATTTTCAAGTTGAACGGAAGAGGAGGATAAGGGTTACAAGGCAAAGTATTTTTATTCATGTTACAACACAAGCGTGAACGGTCCTTACCGGAGCTACGCTAATGAACGAACACTGTTTTATAGGTGTGAACACTGGCCGGAATTTCAACACTTTCATCATAAAGTTGAAAGTCTCAACTTCTCCATATGGAACTGATGATGGTGCCGCAATCCGGGCAGGAATTCCAGTGTGCAAGCACCCGACCCTGATCATCTGTTCAAGGCATTGTTGGCGATTGCACAGTGCTCACATAGGCAAATACCATTGGTTTTCCTTGAGCAAGATGAGAAGGCTCTTTGCTACATTCGCGTCTGACGCGGATAGGGTTGTCACAACTCACAAGTGATTTTCGTAAGAGATGAAATTTGTCTTCTTTAGAGGTATCACTTCGTTTGAGTTCCTGAACTGGCCGTTTAGAGCCTTTGGCATGTTGTCAGTTCCGGGATTCGTCTGTTGATTTCTTTTTGTTTTTACCAATACAGCAAACCAAACCAAAAAGCAAAGCAAACCAAACCCCTCAAAATGAGTTCGCTCGATCAGGACTTAAAGTCAGACTTCACCGTCAAGATCTCTGTGGCTTCCGCAGAGTCAAGCCAATCCTTCCGGATTGACACGACAGTTATGATAGCTGATTTTGCTATTTTTCTAGCATTTCTTCCATATCCCCTTCACATATCTTTTGCCTCTCGGTCACAAACGTCAACCCCTCCCCCCTTTTCTCCCAAGGCGTATTCTCGCCGTTCCCCGAGGACTCCACTTGAGCTTGAGGAGTCCCGCGTTTATGTTTGTCCGGGGACTCACTTCCCGTCTTCTCGCGAGTCCCCACGGACGGGGAATGCTCCGATTATCATCACCATCATCAAAAAGGACTCCCTTTCAGATTCGGAGGGGAATCAATTTTACTGGTGTTGGTGCAATGTAAAATTAATTAGAAACAATCAGAATAAACAAAACGAAAAATAAAGTAGATCCAGACTAATTTCGTGAACTGCATATTTTTTTTTTGAACAAAATCCATTTTGCAAGCATTCCCCGTGTTCTCGCTGTTTCTGTACGCGGAGTCCGCGTGGAGTGACTCCCTCTATTCTCGCCGTTCCCTTCGATTCCCCGAGGAGTCCTCGGGGTACGGCGAAAATACGCCTCTTCTCTACTCATTCGAATATTTATTGTGTCTCTCTAACGCGTTGCCTCTATGACACCCCCCATATTATGGAACATCCCGGACATCCAGACATTTCTGACCTGGCTCCACCTTCTCGGATGTCTAGAATCCGAAAGAAAAATCTGGGGGGGGGGGGGGGGGGGGGTGGGGTTGAAAGTAGACCTTTACACGTCACAATAGCTGCGTTTTTTATCTGATTTCTAAGTTTTCGCTTCTCAATCCACGATTCTCGTAGAAATGACCGTTTTTGCTCTTCTCGCTTTTGACAAAACACTAATTTAGCAACCCGTTAATACATGTTTATACGAACTTAACATCTACCCTTGTTGACCAATGAGAATCGAAACGTGACTATCGAAGCAACTTCTCGATTCTGGGAATCGCGAAGCTTTCCCCGTTCTCGATTCTGCGGAATCAAGAAGCTTTCCCCGTTCTCGATTCTGACAAAACAAGACCAAAGGTTTCGATGGGATCCCAAAAATTTAATATCACATCCAGACAATTGGGTCCTGTCTTCTCTAGACCCCTCAAGCATTTTTACTACAAAAATTCAGAAACAGATTAATGCCAAATAGCTAATCATCCGAGAAAACCAAGTTCAGATATGTGTGTATGTATGGATTCAGCATGTTTGTTTACCCCTATAAGTCGTATTTGTTTTGAAGAAACTGATCGAAACTTCCTGCCTTAGCTTACTTCTGCCAAATTTCCGGTTTCTGCCGAATTCAGGAATTACTTATGCGACAAAATAACAAAGCTCAAAAACGAATTATCGAACATCTAATCAACTTCAAATAAAGCTTTAACTCACGACAATTTTCCTGTTTCAGCCGGATTCCGGGTGAACTAGGCGTCCGGGTAAAAAAAACAATTGTCATATACGGATTCAGCATCTTCTCTCACCCCTAAATCGGAATCTAATCAACTACAAATAAGACTTTTGCTTTTAACATATTTTCCGGATTTGGCCGGATTCCGGGCGAACTACTTGTCCGGCGAGAAAATGGTATTAATAATAGTGTTCAGCATGTCTTTCTACTCCCAAATCGGACATCTAATCAACTTCAAATAAAACTTTTTCTTTAAACAAATTTTCCGGTTTTGTCCGGATTCCGGACGAACTGCTTGTCCGGCGAGAAAATGGTTTTCATAATCGTGTTCACCATGTCTTTCTTTCATTAAATCAAACATCTAATCAACTTCACATTAAACTTTTCTATTAACAAACTTTCCGGTTTTGGCCGGCTTCCGGGCTAACTACTTGTCCGGCGAAAAAACGGTTTTCACCATCGTGCTCAGCATGTCTTCTTACCCCATAATCAACTATCACATTAGCAGTTTAAAAATATTTTGCTTGCCCCTTAATCTAAACCCCCTCCCCCACCCCTAAATGTGGGGCTACAGAGCCCATCTACGAACTTGACCTTACTCTTGACCCAAAGAATCCTCACACCAAGTTTCATCACAACATCTCATTCCCTTCGAAAGTTATCGTGCTGACAAACGGACGGAGGGACGGACGGACAACTTTTGCGATGTCATAGGTATCCCTCCACTTACGTTTTGAGATCCCAAAAACAAGAAAAGGAGAACAGGCTTCATCTCAATAGTAAAACGCAAAATAGGAAAAGATCGCGCGGACAATTAAGATCGCAAACGCAACTAATATTTCAGCTGAGCGAAGCGCACAGTGGTGAAAACAATTTATTAAAATACGAAAGTGATAAGACGGCATCATATCACATATCACACAAACTTCACAGACGGTCCTTGATCCACACTTAGAACTTGAAATGGTCCTTATCCTTCTCATAAACTTCCTTCAGAATTTGGTACACCTTCGTTTCGTTTCCGGAGACGCGGTCCTTCCACGACTGTATCAGCCCTGCTGGGGTCGCTTTGTATGACTTCAAAGTTACTTGGTCACCTATGGTCCAAAAGGCTCAAAACTTAGTCAATTGAGTTAGCTTCTCATACTAATAATAATAATAATAATAATTTATTGGTAACCCACTGCACAAAAACAATGTGAAGATAGTGGAGTAGAGAAGAGAAAGAAACAAATGAACAACTGAAGAAACACTAATACAACAAAATTAACACAAAAAATCAACTGAACAAACGGATGAGCCCGTGATAGGGAGTAAGCCGTTCATATGCTTGTCCAGATAAATTTTTATGGCTCAAAACTTAGTCAATTGAGTTAGCTTCTCATACTACTACTACTAATAATAATAATTTATTGGTAACCCACTGCACAAAAACAATGTGAAGGTAGTGGAGTAGAGAAGAGAAAGAAACAAATGAACAACTGAAGAAACACTAATACAACAAAATTAACACAAAAAATCAACTGAACAAACGGATGAGCCCGAGATAGGGAGTAAGCCGTTCATATGCTTGTCCTGATAAATTTTTATGAAGCTCCTGGAGTTTTGCCGTTATATCGGGGAATCTATAGTATAAGACAATTGATTATTACGACCTACGGTTCAGAATATCGGAAATGTTCTAAAGGAATATCGAAGAAGGGACTAAATTGACTTCTGCTGTGCCTTTCTTCCTTTCTTCTGAATTTTCAAAAATTGGTCTTGCCGTTATTGGTCTTGCGTGTTCGAAAAGTGAATATCTATGTTTTAATACTTTATCTTCTGGTGCGCCAGTGACGCTGTCCATGGGTCTGATTTCAGTTCCTTTAACTGATTCGTTGAAGTTGCTTGGCCTCAATTTTAAAAGTACGCTACGCTGTCAAAGACATGCTCGGCTCTAACTCAGGATACCTCCAAACTGGTTCAAATTGCGTATGGCCGTCTCTGTCCAAACCGAAGTCGCTATAATCGAAAGGCACTTGGGCGAGTTTATCATGCATCTAGCGCGCCCTATATCCTGTATTGTCCCGGTGTGTACCACATTCTGCGGAAAAAAGACATGAAAGTTTTAAGGAGGTCCTACTTTAATCATTGTTAATTTTTAATGCATCTCCCTCCTTCATGTCGTAACCATAAGTAATTCAGAAGTTCGACGTGCAAGATGTTATTCGGCCACTGGAGAGGATGTCGGCGTCTCAGCTAAAAACATCTAGTCATCCAGATCATCATCTACATATGCTGTTTTTCATGAATTTGTCAGGCCTAATTGGAAATTAAGTCCAATTGTCGTCATAAATGTTGATATTGATTTCTGTGTTTTTTTCTTTTACTCCACTGTCGCCTTGTGCATTTAGTGGGTCAAAAATTAAATATACTACAAATATAGCAGCGTCCGGACCAGAGGCGTCACTAGCCAAAAAGTTTGGGGGGGGGACGAGGCATTTACCGACTGGCTGGTAATTTTTACCGACTGTTTCTGCAGAAAAAACGACTGTTTTCAGCGACAAAAAATGACAGTTTAAAAAAAAAATCGACTGATTTTCAGAAAAATCCACTGATTTTCAGAAAAACCGCCTATTTTGACGAAAAATCGAGCAATTTTTTTGAAAAACCGACTGTTTTCATGAAAAAAATCAACTGTTTTGACGAAAAATCGCGGCGCTTCGCGCCGACTCGGTTATTTTTTACCGACTGGCCGACAGCATTGGGGGGGGGGGGCGTCCCCCCTTCCCCCCCCCCCCCCCCCTAGTCGTGACGCCCCTGGTCCGGACTTCCAAAACCGCAATTCTGCTGCGAGTACCCTACCTGCTTTTCTGCCCTGTTTCACCCTTAGCTATCATTTATGTAGCAGGGCCTCAATGTACCCATAAATGTTATGTTCTGATACGGAGTTTCTGCCAGCGCTGTCTCCACACTAACGGTGAGAACACGTGATCAGGAACGGGAGCTCCCGGACAGGAATTCCTGCCTGGATTTTCGGCGCCATCATCACTTCCATATTGAAAAGTTGAAAGTTTTTTCTACTATAAATGATGAAAGTGCAGGAATTCCAGCTGGGAAATCCTGATCGTGTGTTCGCCATCTAAGGATAACTACCCCGATTTCTGGTGCTTGAGCTTCCGGAGATGGCCTCGGGTCACGTCAGAAGTTTCTCTTCTCACTCAACATATACCGGAAATGACACCAAGAGCGAAAACCACGTGCCAAATTTTCGCCGCCCAGCGATTACAAGTCGAGCTTATTTCGTCGGGGAGTTGCTCCAGTCTGGTTGTTGCTCTGCATCGAACGCTTTCAATCGGTGGGGCGTCAAACCCCTTAGCTGATAGTATCGCTCGAGGGAGCGTACTGATTAGGAGTCGTTTCATTTATTCCGTTTTGTATGTAGTATCTGAATGAACTTGGAAGAATATAGACCGCTTGGAGTACGCTACAACAATCGGTCAGTGTCATCTTTGTAGTGAGGGCGGGTGTTCTCACCCCAAATAGGTTAAATAGCCACAGGTGAAACAGAGCAAATTCGCCCAGTTCAGCGCTCCAAGTGGACCAGTTTTTGTTTATCCCCCCATTTGATATTCAACACTTGTGATAGACGCAGTAAAAAGTCGGATCCATAAGGTAGTGAATAAATAACACTTTCTACTAATGAGACATATGCAAAATCTCAATTACCTGGGAAGCAGATTGCAGATTTCCTACTGATCAAACTGTGAGTAGCTTTTTATTACGTCTGTAGCAAGTGTCGACAGTGAGGCATTGCCAGAAACTAGTCCGTTTGGAAGCGCTGGATTGGAATAAGGCAAAAAAGAGAACTTACCTGAGATATGTGTGTTGCACTGGACGAAAAGCTTCCTGGGGGTCCTTCGCGCCATTACTATTTCAATCCACTTGGACCAAGGCCCCTTTACCTCTGTGTACTTGTCAAACATGGCCTTGGCTGCCGCGAAATTGGCAGTCGCTTTGTAAACCTACATATGGATAAAAGAGTCAGATAAAGAAATTGGTCACTTTATTGTAGGTCAAATTAAATGGGACATTTTTAAATTTCATATTATATGAAGGTTTTAAGACATGTGCCTAAAGCGACGGCGACACTGTCAGAAGATCATAGCAAATTTCATAAGATATGAGTTAACTAACTATCTGTTGACGTTATATTATATTTCGGTTTTGACGTTTGTAGTTTTACTTTTTCGCTACAGCAACACTGCAAATCATTCCTATTGGTATGTTTTACAAAACGTAAAACTTAAAGGACCCCTTCCTCTTGTTTATTCTGCCTTTTTATATTATCCCTAACTCCCTTCTGAAATCCCCGCCTGTCGCTATTGTTCCGTTTTTTCTAACTACGATTTTTTAGCGCTTTTCTTCACGGTCTTCACCGTTGCAACACCAATTACGGACTGGCCGAATAGCAGGTGGAAAGTCAACTATAAATTAGACTAACCAAAATAATCAACATAGTGGTTCAATTGTGGTCAAATTACATACGAATACTGCAAACAAACTATGTAAGGAACAGTTACTGTATGTGTGATGCAGCCATGGAGGCAAAGAAGGAAATAATATGCAACGTAGGGAACGGCAGCCCGCTCCATTTTCATATGTAATCATGCAATACTTATTGTAGATAATTGAGTTAGTACAAAATTGTATTGTGGACTTCAATATTCTGCGAAATAAGTTTATTCGACTCTTATAAAAAAAACGATTGTGATAACAGACAACAGGCGTAAAACAATAACCTACTAATTTCTATTACGTATGGAAAAAAGAGGGGACAAAACTTTTCTTGTATCTCCCATGTCGGCAAAAAACTGGTTGAAGGGTAGGGACTGGTTCGTAAGCTTGTCTTTTAGACCTCGCCGTTTCTGTAGCAAAGTCAGGGGGGAGGATGTCGCGAAGGACTGGGTACAGAAGAAACTTCAAGCACAGATTTTCACGACGCTAAGACAGGGTTGTCAGATGTAAAAAGCGAATTTTTCAGTTGAAATATTCGGAGGCCTCTCGAAAATTGCGAATATTCCGAAAAACTGAAATATTTCGCAAAATTGAAAAATATAGAAAAATTAAAAAATAGAGCGAATTTTCGCCATTTTCGCAAGAAAAATGCAATTTTCGGGAGTTTGCGCCCCCTCGCTACGCAATCATGTCCAAACGCGGCACGCAATAATATCCAACAGGTTCGTAGGAAGGCGATTCTTTGCAGCTTTGATGGATAACTGGGGATGAGTCAGGTTAGTCAAGGGTTGCATTGCATTTGAAGGCAATTAAAGTGTGATTTAGATACGAAGGAAACGTATGATAGGAAAAGAAAGATTCTTTATTTGTAACTGATGATTATATTTTATTTGATTACTAGAAAAAAAAAGGATCGGCAGGGGAGGGGCCGCGGTTTCATATCCAGAAGACGAAAATTCTTGTTTGTCTTGCAAATTAGATTCTTGTACTGATTGTACTTAAGAAATAACCAACCACATCACATCAGAAATAACCTACCTTTAACTCCTCTGTAGATTCAGCTTAGCAGAAAGGATGGTTGGCATATTAAGAGGGGTCTCTTACTTAAACCAAAAAATTCATGTTGCTGGTGCGGTATACTTATTCTGCGCTGTCAGTGGATGTTACCGGGTGCTGGAGGTCTGACAAGGATATGCATGTCATTCGTGTGAACTTGTTTTACGTCCGTTATTTTTATTTCTTATGAAAACCCACCATAGTAATCAATAAACAAGTGAAAAAGTCATGAACTTCTCTCAAGCGAAACAATGGGACCAGTTTCGAATAAGGACTTCTTACTAGGTCTACTAATCATTCTTAGGTGGGAGAGAGGGAAGGGACACCGGGACTCGAAACTCTTTCGTTTGCGCATTTGACGATGTCTTCAACGGGAATTATATGTAAAAAAGAAGTCCCTCGTTGACGGAAAACCGAAGGAGTGGCGACCAAACGGATTCTGATTAGCAGAAATGAATTCTGCGTAAAACCAGTTCATCTAGCCGCAGTGTTCAGAATGCTCTGAACCCGTTGTACAGAGGAAGTGATCTGAGTGTTAGGGAGCAAACCACTGCCACAGAGTTGATCTGCTCACTTGCAGAGAGATACTTCTGATAAAGTTACACGGGGTGAGAGCATAATCTTGTCTGAGTTCCTCGGTTTTGGTCTGACACAGATCGAAATTTGTTCAGACACGATACTCGAGCTCAGCATCTTATTTTTCAGCTTTTGTTTATTTTTCGCAATTTTCCAATTTTTCAACGAATATTCGCAATTTTCGCAAGATAAAATGGAGGTATTGAAATTTTACATCTATAGTTGTCAGATAATATTTTTTGAGAAAATAGATGCGATGAATTTTCAGAGATTTATCAGTTATTAGCAGAGCTCGGTATTATATCCTCTCTAGAGCATCCGATGGCTCGCGAGTTACACCAAAATGCCATATAGGACAGCAATATTCTAGGACTGGGCGAACGAAGAAATAAATGCGCAATAGATGTTCGGAAGGGATACCATAGTTGCGTTTTTGCAGATACCATGGTATCTGTTACCACGGTAACTGGATCTGCAATTAGTCGTTTTTGCAGTTATCGTGATATCTGATACACGATGCTCTGCAAAAACGACTATTGCCGAAATTGCACTTTTCGAAGTCATCCAAAAGAAAATCAGATATCCAGTTACATTACTAAGTGCTAAACTTCTTTCTCACCAATCTGACAAAATTTGATGAAAGTGAGATGACTTTTCAGATACCACGACCAGTTACCACGGCCGGACCGTAGTATCTGAATATCTGATACCACGATAACTGGCCAGATACCACGATAACTGCAAAAACGCCTTTTGACCGTGGTATCAGATACCACGATAACTGCAAAAACGCCTTTAGACCGTGGTATCAGATATCATGGTATCTGCAAAAACGCAACTCATGTTGGAAAAGTACTTTGAGTCGCCGAAGGCCTGTGTTGGCCTTCTTTAAAATGGAATCTAGGTGCGTTTTCCACTTGACGTCATTCGTGATGTATAGGTTACACCCAGCAGTTTTATTTCTTTAACATGGTTGCGCACTGGGGACTGGAGACAAAATTTGGGTACACTTTTTTGAAAAGAGATTGTTAGGATTACTCATTTTCCATGTTTACAGCCATTTGGTCTGCAGATGCTTCATCACAAATATTGTCCATGACATGTTGTGCTTTACTTTTTAAATTTCTATGGCAAACTTCTAAAGAGAGTTATCTACATATTTCCAACGGTCATCGGTCGTCAAGGTCGCAAGCTCATAAACAATGACTAGAAACAGCAGCGGACCCAAAGCGTACCTTGCGGAACTCCACAGAAAATTGGAAGGGAATCAGAGTATGAATTCTTATATTTAGTCTGCTGAGTCCCATTAAATAGAAAATTTGCGACTATTCTGACGAGAAATGATGGCACATCGAAATTTACTTTCAATTTCTCTAGTAGTATGATTATGGTTTATTAGGTCGAACGCTTTACGTAGATGAATGACATTTTCCCACTATTTAACTATCTATCTATCATCTATATAATTTCACGTGGCAAGTAACGGTGTTTTCGAAAAACGATATTTCTGAGCATTGCATCGTGAAAAGATAATTTCTAGTAAGGGTTGTGCTTTAAAGATAGGCTAATATCAACAGATAGTGTTATCCCATATATGTTGAAACTGTGCATGCTTATGAAAACGTTATGAAACTTCTGACAGTTGACCTGTTTCCCGAATTCTGTTCTGTGAATTTTCGAGACGCTTCCATCGTAAAACGTACACGTCCAACCGGTTTATAAACAGTAGAAGAAAAGGAGTGGGCAAATTTTTTGAATTATAGAAGGGCTTGGAACAGGGATGCAGTACTAGAGGTCCGGTTAACCTAACTGGAAGCTTCGCGTTCGCTCGATGAAATTGTCAGTCAGAGTGCAAGGAAGAACGCTTTTGTCTTAAGTGGGTTATAAGTTCGCGAGAACTGCAGCTGTGGCCATTTTCTTTAAGATCAAAGTAAATTAAGTGCGCACATTCACCGTGTAGGAAATGTCTTCGTAGTTTAAAACTGTACGGAACATTTCGTTTTGGGGGGATATGTAGAATTTTAAATTCAGATTGTTTGTCACGGTTAAAGCCCCTTGTATATGCTCCTTCTTTACGTAAAAAGTATTCAATCCCGTGAACTGAACTGTTTAGATGATCTTTCTTCGAGCGGGATCACTGTTCTTGTAACCCTCTTCTACCAATCGACCTCGTGGTTTACGAACCCTCCTCGACTGCTCACTGGTTGGCACATCGGCAACTGAAGCCGAAGGTCGTGAGTTCAAATCCAGCCAAGGAGCATTTTTTCCTTCAGTTCACTAATTATAAGATCTAGGAGAGCGAAGAATTTAGGTTGTACCTGGAGTTTCCTCAAGAAATCGCCAATGACCCTTTTTCCTTCAGTCTCAATCTTGGATCGGTCAAGAGTGATGAGAAGATCAGGGTTTCCGTCTTCACCAGTTCGCTCTTCAACCTTCAGGAGTCCATCTGCTTCGAGCATAACTTGGACGATTGCAAAGCGAGCCATTGAGTGTGCCTACGAGAAAACAGAATTCTGAAATCGTTGATGAGGGGTTAATTAAAAGAGCTGTGAAATGTAGTGTTGTAATTAAACGGACCGAGAAAACTTCACTGCGACAAGTTGAGCAAACTGCGAAATAAAACGTAACTTAAATAGGTCAGTTGCCCTTAGGATGAACGAATAATAATAAGAACTCTCTCAGCCCCTGCAGCGATCCAAACCGATCCGTGAACACTGAGCATGTGCCTTTACCCGAGACTTTGTATACCGACTCTTTGCATAGCACCATAGAGCTAGTGGAACGAATTGCAGATAATGAGAATGCACAATTTTCGGCTACGACGATACAGCGCATTCGGGTCGGGATTCGGAACACCGGACACATTCAGAAAAGGAAGAGACGACGGTCTACTACAAAGCAGTTTTATGAGCTCTGGATTTGTGTTCGCTCGATTTTCCTCTACACCACTAGGCATCCACAGAAGAAAAGCAGATAGCGCCTCGCGATACAAATTCCAAAGGAGTAGTGCCTGTTAGGAGAGTTTGTTATACTTTCTCCTTTTGGTTCTTCCTGCAAAAGGAAGCATCACGCTGGCATGACGTCTAGTCTTCGTTGTTACCAATAGGCTATCGTAGGTATATCGATTTAGACCTGTTTCTGTCGAACCGTAAAATCGTGCTTTCACAGAAATAAACCGGATCAAGAAATGGAAGGGTGCGTCAGTGAAGTCAGTGGACTATTATCCTTATTCCTTCAGCCCAAGCTGACTGCGAATCATATTTGATGGTGGAAAACGGATACGTCAGCTGAATTTTATTGGAGCTATATTTCGGCCCTTCTTGGCAAGGGTCCTCTTCAGGCTCAAAACCGCTCAACTTGGAAAGACGAACTTGTGGGAAACACAAAACTAAAGATTCTAGCCTAGCGTTAAATATTTAACTTCGTAAATTCTTTCGTGAGTCTTGCTTGGAGTTAAAAAGGTTGCTGTGATTTCATTTTGGACACGGCTGCTGTTTTTGCTGCTCGACTGGGTCGTAGGTCGGGTAGAGATTTTTCTGCATTTGGGTTGAATTTCGTTTTGTTGTAGAGAGGAGCTTGGGGTCTGAATTTTCTTTCACTGATGATGCCTTTCCATGTTTCTGGTAGTGAGTATTCGCCTGTGTCTCTGTTGATCCCTGAACGGTTTTTCGTAATTTCAACGGCTTCTCTTATAGTTTGATGAAGTCCGGTGCATGTTGCAAGAATCTGGGCTTTTTCAAAATGTACAACGTGGGATGGGTTTTCGAAAACGTGTTCTGCCAGTGCTGATTTGAAGGTGTAATTTGGACGGTGTCCGTTGGAAAGGGCGTGGTCGATCTCCTGTTCATGTTCTCTGAGTCTCTTTTCGAAAGTCCTCTCTGTCCTGCCAACATAGCGCTTCTCGCAGTCGCAGGGTATCGAATAAATACCTCGTTGGTTCTGGTTTGGGACTTGATCTTTGCCGGTGTTTAGGTAGGACAGTAGAGTGTTTTGAGTCCGGTGAAATGCTTCGATGTTGTACTTTTTTAGGTTCCTGGACAGTTTTTCAGTGACTCCTTGAATGTACGGGAGGTAGACACGGGCATTCTTCTCTTCTGGTTTGTCACTACTAGGAGTGCCAGTGTTGCTTTTGGAGGCCAGATGAATCTTCAATCTTCTTTTGATGATTTTTTCGACTAGTTGGATGGGGTACTTGTTGCCGTAAAGTTCGTCTCGGATGTGGCTCAGTTCGGCGTCTAGGAGAGTTTCGTCGGAAATTTTGATGGCTCTGTCGACCAGTGAAATGACGACTGCGCGTTTCACGTTTTCTGGCTGGTATGAATCGTAAGGCAGATACCTGTCGTTGTGGGTGGGTTTCCTGTACACTGAGCAGACGAAATTTGTTTTTCCGTTGGCGATCATAACGTCTAGGTATGGAAGTTTCAGGTTGTCATTCTCAAATTCGGTGGTGAACTGGATTGTCGGTTGGACTTGGTTCAAGGTGTCGACAAAAGCAACAATGTCTGTTTTTTGACCCTCCCAGGCTGTAAATAACGCTAGGCTAGAATCTTTAGTTTTGTGTTTCCCACAAGTTCGTCTTTCCAACTTGAGCGGTTTTGAGCCTGAAGAGGACCCTTGCCAAGAAGGGCCGAAATATAGCTCCAATAAAATTCAGCTGACGTATCCGTTTTCCACCATCAAAAACTATTATCCTTGTGTAATCTATGGAATGAGTGAGAGGTTCCCGGATGAGAGGTAAGGGAGGTTGCACAAGAATCTTCGTTACCAAGAAATCCTCAGCGTGACGTGCCCGCCGGTTAGGCGGTACATTGGAATGCGGGACGAGATACTAGCCCTCTTTGTAGACACCACACTGTCAGAACTTTCATAACAGATTGCGCATAACACTTTCAAGAATAACACCTTTTCACTTAGAAATAAAGTGTTATGACCAATTAAGTTTACACTATTTCGTGCCTAGATCTCCAACAACACCTTCAATTGGTAAAAATACTAACGGGAACGAAAGAAACATAACATATAACATCCCAAAGTGTTGTCTGTTGAAACCGCGCATCCTGCTGTTGTCGTTATGTAACTTCTGACAGTGTAGTATTTTTACCTGTTGAAGGTGTTGTTGGAGATCTGGGAACGAAATAGTATAAACTTAATTGGTCATAACACTTTTTTTCTAAGTGAAAAGGTGTTATTCTTGAAAGTATTATGCGCAATCTGTTATGAAACTTCTGACAGGGCAACAGTTTACTTGTTGCATCAATTACTGTTATCATTATTAGCAGATAGAGAAGAAATAAAATAACGATAGGGTCAAGGGTAAACGGATTGGTTAAAAGACGGAATCAACTTGGTTCAACAAGAAACTATATCTGTAGAAAAGTTGGAAGACCCGGTCCTTGGGACAGAAGCCCAAATGTGTGACGGGTCGAATGAGAATCTGCAGCGGCTGATGTTTGAGTACGACATTCTGTCGCGAGAGGAAAAAAATGGCAGAACTTCAGGCCCAAAGTTTCTTGCAAAGAGCATAAGCAAAAAAAAATATGGGAGCATAGTATTTATTTTATTGTTTTTATTTTTGTAACGTTTATATCTTGGTCTGTGACATGCGATCAAGGCTCACGGGCTTTTTTGTCCCTTCAAATTATCATCTGTCGATGACGCAGCAGCAGACTATATATTATGCGATCCGCACAAATCTTGGATGAATGACATAAGGCGTATTCTCGCCGTTCCCCGAGGTCTCTCTGGGGGAATCAAGGGGAACGGCGAGAATAGAGGGAGTCACTACACTTGGACTCCCCGTACGGAAATCAAATAGAACACGGCGAATGCTTCCAAAATGAATTTTGCTCGAAAAGAAAATATGCAGTTGACGGAATTAGTCTGGATCCACTTTATTTTTGGTTTTGATCATCCTGATTATTTTTAATTAATTTAAGTTTTTAATTCTTGCAAATAACAAGAGCTACGAGCTCATATGGCACTTCATACGAGTAGGTGGTACCTAAAAAGTAGACGAGAAACCAAAAGACCCCGCCATCTAAAATGCGGTTCGGACCTAGAAGCACGATATCTAGTTTCACTCAAGTTTGAGCATTTCCGTCGCCTCGGATCACCTAGGGCAAATGACTTTTGTACCTTCCAAGTTTCAACCCAAAGATCCACTCGTTTGGTCCCTACACATGCCACACGGTTTCCGTCATCCCCCCCAACTTCTACTACCGAGTCCGAATCTGGTTCGGACTTAGGACTACTAAATGGGTTATCTGAAGCATTTTCTCTTACCACCTTTCAAGTTTCCCTCAAATCTGAGCATTTTTTGGGAATTTTCCGGTAATTCCCCCCCCCCCCCTCCCCCAGCGCGATCAGACCCTAAAATATGTCATCTAGGGCATGTGAGCTCTCTACATACCAAGTTTCATCAAAATCGCTCAACTTGTTTGACCCCTATGCGAGACAAAACGTTTCCGCGGGAATCCCCTTCCAACTCCCCCCCACTATGGCTGAATACGAATCGGAAACATAAACGTCGCATCTCTGACATCTCCTAGTCAAGTTAGACTGGAATCGGAGCATAGCCTATCCACAAATTTCCGGTTCCCACTTCACCCCCTCCCCTACCGTGACCAGATCCGATCCAGACACCAAATAACAAATCTAGGCCGCATTAACTCGGAACTGCCCAACTTGGATCCCAATTCCGTACTCCCCCCCCCCCACCCCCTCGTCCAGCTCTCCTAAACGTGCCAACATGTGGTTCGGACGCATGGTTTGCTTGTCTAGGTCATCAGTTCTTATCATCCATAAAGTTTCACTCGAATCGGACCACCCGTTCGCAACTTACGGAAGCTAGTGATTTCCGGATTCCCCTTCCCTCAACTGCCCAAAGATGGTCGGATCCAGGAACACAAGTTTTCCTAGGGCATTATGTCGGGTCCTTAAGTCATTAATAGGCCTGCAAAATTTCATCGTTCTTAGAATAGCTGGAACTATCATAGCTGGCGATCACCCGAATTTCGGGAAACACCCTCCAACTTCTCCCACAGAGCCCCGATACGATCTGGTTCCGCTAGGGCTAATGCTTGTTCTTCTCACGAAGTTCCATCCCAATCCCTCCACTCTAAGCGTTTCACGAGATTTCCGGTCCCCCCTTCACCCCCCCCCCCCCCCACAAGTATCTGATTCGACCAGGACATGACATGGGACGTCTGAGACGATAGCTCTTTCCACTTACCAAGTTTCATTCAATTCCGATCACCCGTTCAAAAGTTATGCATGCCACCAGATTCCGGGCTCCCCGGAATGCCTTCCAAGTTTCATTGTCCTAGCACATCCGGAAGTACCGAACTAGCAGGATCACCGAAATTCCGGACCTCCCCTCGACCCCCCACAGTGCCCGAATCTGGTCCGGTTATGTCAAAGATGTGTCTAGGAGTTGTGCTTGTTCTTCCCACCAAGTTTCATCCTGATCCCTCCACTCTAAGCGTTTCCCAAGCTTTCCGGTTCCTCCCCTTCAGCTCCCCCCAAAGTCACCGGATCCGGTCCGGATTTAAATTGGGTCGTCTGAAACACGGGGTCCTTCCAAATATCAAGTTTCATTAAGATACTAAAACCCATTCAAAATTTATAAATTCTTTTAGATTCCGTATTCCCCCTCCCTCCACCCCCCCCCCCCCCCGATGCTCCGATCGGGGAAGTGACTATTTCCAACTTAATCTTTTGGGGTCCCTGATATACCTGCCAAGTTTCATCGTCCTAGCTTATGTGAAGTGCCCAAACTAGCAAAACCGGGACAGACCGACCGACCGACCGACGGACGGACAGAAACTGCGATCGCTATATGGCACTTGGCCGAAGGGCAACTGCCATAAAAAAACCGTAGCTACACCTAAAAAGAGGTATTTTTCTCAAAATCGGTTTTAAACCGTAACAAAATTTTTGTTAACCGACTCTATAATATATGTATTTTCGAAAAAGAAGAAGATTCTCCACCAAATCAGAAAGGGAGTCCTTTTAAGATGATTGTGATGATAATCGGAGCATTCCCAGTCCGTGGGGACTCGCAAAAACATGGAGAGTGAGTCCCTGGGACAAACAACAAGAGCTGGAAGCTCATATGGCACACTTGCAAGGCTGGGTCATAATATGGAAGTGATGGCCAATTTTTGTTTTCATTTTCGGTTAAGATGCGCACTTGAAGGGTGCTAAAAATTAATTTCTAAGCAAAACCATTGAGGCAAAAATGATCATGTGCTCATGGCGATCGTAAAAAAGTAAATTTTGCTTAAAAGTATTTTTTGCACTTTGCCGTTTAGATGAGTTCTTTAAGGGATGGTTGGATCGGAGAAGTGACGATGTCTAACCCAATGATGTCAAGTTTCTAATGCTCCTGAAAAACGTACTAGCACATCTGGAAGTACCTTAACTCACGATCACCGGAATTCCGGACACCCCCCTACAGCCAACCCCCTCGGTACTCGAATCCGGTCCGATTCTGTCATTGATGCACCTAGGACTTGTGACTGTACTTGCCACCAAGTTTCATCCTGATCGCTCCACTCTATGCGTGTCACAAGGTTTCCGGTTCTCCCCTCCGACCCCCCTCTCCCCAGTTCATCGGATCCGGTCCGGAATTGAAATGGGATCGATGGGTCTTTCAAGATATCAAGTTTCATTAAGATCCAATAACCCGTTCGAAAGTTATGCGTGCCACTAATTTCCGGATTCAGCCGTCTCCCCCTCCCCCCGGCGATGGTCGGGTCGGGCAAGTGACTGTTTCCAAGTTAATCTGGTCGGGTCCCTGATTTGCCTGCCAACTTTTATCGTCCTAGCCCACCTGGAAGTACATTAACTACGGATCGTCGGAATTCCGGACTCCCCCCACAGTGTCCAAATCCGGTTCAGTTCTGTCAGTGATGTATCAAGAGCTTGTGCTTGTTCTTCCCACCAAGTTTCATCCCGATCGCTCCACTCTGAGAGTTTCACACGATTTCCGGTTCCTCCACCCCCCTCCGACTACCCCCAGATTCATCGGATTCGGTCCGGACTTGAAACGAGACACGAGGTCTTTCCAGATATCAAGTTTCATTAAGATCCGATCACCCGTTCGAAAGTTATGTAAGGTAAGGTAAGGTAAGGTGTAAGGTATGCATGCGCCTATTTCCCGGATTCCGCCACCTCCCCCTCCTCCCACGAAGTGACTATGTCCAAGTTAGTTTGGTCGGGTCCCTAATGTGCCTACCAAGTTTTATCGTCCTAGCACTTCTGGAAATTCCCTAACTCGAGAAGAGTGGACCGACAGACCGACCGACCGACCGACCGAAAAGTGATCGGTATATGGCACTTGAGCGGAGCTGCAAGTGCCATAAAAACACAAGGACTCCTCAAAAGGAGTCCCGGGGAACGGTGAGATACGCCTATAATATAGAGTTCTACGGAAGCACCTCGTTTCTTTTTTCTTCCGCTTACCCCCAAAACCCACTAACCTGTAGCCAAGCTTTTGTGGCCGGCGCGTACATTTCCAAGGCTTTTCCAATTCCAGCAAACGCCATACTGAGCCAGTTTGCGTAGATAATATCGTCAGCTTCCTGACCTTCGTGTCCGAAGATCCTGCAAAGATTGACAACCAGTCAGTACTTCGAGGGCGACAGAGAAGAGTAGCCTAAGTATGTCTGATCCTTAAACCCACTATAAGATATTTAAGGACTAACATGCCAGGCGTTTAAAACACAATGGATTGTGTTTTTACTCAACATTTTTCAAAGGGTTTCAAAACCCTTATGTTAACCCTTCGACCTTCTGTTTTTCTATTTCCGGTTCTGAACCCATCAGTACAAGAACCGTGTGTTACAGAAAGAGCTTTGTACCAGAGTTTGTCGAAGTTTTGAACAAGTGACAAACGTATCCACCACAATGTTTTAACTGCTTAATGTTGTATTTTGATTGGCTACGACTATTGACTATTGCCTTATTGTGTATGACTATTGCCTTATTACGTATAATCACCTTATTGTTGTTATGTAGTTATGATGTACCTGACAAAAGCGGCAAGTTCGGCAATCCAGTGCTGTGAAAGTTCGTTTTACAATAAATTATCGTAGTGGTATCGTTTCGACTTCATTTTTTTTAAATATTCCTTTGGCTCCCGCGAATCATGGCCGACAGCGCTAAACGGGTGTGAGCTGACTTTACTCCAGCGACATTTCGACCCTTCTTGGCAAGGGTCCTCGTCAGGCTGTGGCTTTTTCGCTCCATACCCAAAGAACGGCTAAAACGGACAAGTCAGCTGCGATGCTTCGGCAGCGATATTTCGGCCCTTCTTGGCACGGCTTTACGTAGCTGACGTATCCGTTTTCAGCCACTGTTCGAATATATGTTTCCCAGTCAGCTTGGGCTCAAGGAAGATTTACCGTTTCGCTCTCCTGTGCGTCTTGTTTTGCTAAAATTTAAGAAGGAAAATTGTCCAAAACTGACGAAAAACATATTGCTCCAACTTAAGATGCGTCAGGTGGACAGTAATTAAAAAATATACAAATATCGTTTACGACATCGCATTTGGTCCAATATATCGTTATCAATATCGAATCCGCTCACACTACGATTTAGCACGGAAACTATTGCTTTACCGTTAGTAACTATTGCTTTATTGAGGTTTCTGTGCTTTTAATTAATTAGTACAGGCGTGATTACTTACGTTAGAACTTCTCTGTCGAGGCAGAGGTACAACCCGACGCACTCCGCTCGACACTCTTCATATGCTGAGCCAATGGTAGTGAAGACTGAGTCATAGGTATCTCCCTCGTCGTAGTGTTTCAGCTACAAAAGGCGCCATTAACAAAAATAAATAAACATATTTCTCAAATTATACTGTTATTTCTCTTACCTCCCCAGAAACCAAGTTAACTCCCATTTGCAGTAGAGGTATGTTTATGTTTCTTTGATGTGAACAGTGCAGTTTTGGGCTAGATGGTAGAATTCAGATGTTTTCAGATGCCTTGAATTAACTATTTTTGGCTAACTAATAGTTGGATTTAGACACAGCAAGTTCATGGAAATGGCAAAGTCCAATGTCATCAAACGTTCCTCTACTGTAGTATATCATCAAGGAACGATTTTCGGCTTTACTATATTTTTCTGTTTACATGGTCATACATTTTGCTGGGTAAGTCAATGACGGAGTGTTTTCTAAAACTGGTGACACGAAAGGTCAGAATCATTTTGCACCTACTTCTTTCTTGGTTATGTTGGCTTTCAGAAGAAAATTCTGGTACTTTTGAGGTCAGTGGCTTCCAGGTTCTCAAATCTAGAGCGTTCAATTCCTGATCATGACTAAACACCTTGCTATAAAATCTGCAAATTAATTGGAAAGACTGATGCGATTCCAGCTAGGACACAGATTAAAAACAAGAACTTTTGAAGATGCACGGCTGCTTCGGGATTTGTATGTATGAATCTCTTGGTCAGATTAAGGCAGAACCGACGGACTAAGGTAAGGTAAGGTAAGGTACAATTTTTATAGCAAATATGAATAAACCTGGAGTTTGTCAAAAGCATCAGACATGCCAGTGGCATAAAATACGACGCTTCACTAATTCTGATGGGTTTGTAAAAATTATTACTAGGACTACACTATTCAATCAGAGTATCTCAACACAGTAAAATACGGCTACCTCGCTGTAATTGGAGTTGGAAGTTCGCATGGTTACAAGTACTTAAGTAGTTTACTTTTAACCCGCCATTTTACACAAGATGATTATTTATGTATTCTTAGTTTAGCATAACCTTCCGACCGGGTGAGAGGTCACCGGCTTCGGACCAAACATCCCGATACACATTTTCACCATCCTAGTATCACAGCTCTCGAGTTACGTAATTTCAATAGCGTTCAACATTGATGTTGTCAGTTTAGGTCCGCTATGTAATCTACCTACCTTCCTGAGCAAACATGAGGGGCTGAGGAGTGTAAATGTCGCAAAGTTGTATATACATGTAGATTTTTATTGTCACACAAAACAACCCATCGGCTGGTCCGTTATGTGTTTTCAAATTAAATGAGTTGTACAGGCGACATAAGGCCCCAGGTCTCATCGCCAGATCTCTTCAATAGTTTGCGATGAACGAACACGACAAAATCGATCGTAGCCTAAAAACTGATGCTCCTCTTCGTGCCGGCATCGCCCTGTGCCTAGCAGAAGAGCCAGAAACATCACCACAGCTGCCCCCAACAAACGTTGTTGATTGGTTTGCATAGGGTTTGAGTCATAGTTTGAGTGACGTTTCTCATTCTTCCCTAAGTTCACTGGCGTGTTTCGGATATTCGATCATATAGATTATCTGGTAGATGTTCTCAGGACACCACCATAGGCAACGGATGGTATGAAACGAATAAATACCTCTTCTCCTTCCAGTAAAGATTCCTTGACTGCAGCTTCGTCGTAGTTCAACTCGCCTTTCTCTTTCCTCAGAAGTTTTCCACTTCCATGTCCTACAACGAAATGGTGTCAAAAGCTGAGTTTCGTTACGATTGAGAACAACTTT
Organism: Branchinecta sandiegonensis; assembly: GCA_030848855.1. Lineage (NCBI taxonomy): Eukaryota > Metazoa > Arthropoda > Branchiopoda > Anostraca > Branchinectidae > Branchinecta > Branchinecta sandiegonensis. Next base: position 15,219,853 of record JAUPMV010000008.1, on the reverse strand, counting down.
TTTCACATCAACTTTCAAAAAGAGCTAAGAGCTCAAATAACATTTTTATGATAGTTAATGAAACGTCACAAAATCTACTCTCCCCTCAACTACAAACAGAACACATAGAGCATCTGCTCCCACCACCCATCAAGTTCCACTCGAATCACTCCAATGGTGTTTCAAGTAAATGTCCGATTGGCCTACCCTCTTCCAACTACGCCTACCGAGGTAGGATCTGGCATGGAACGATCTAACAAAACTTGGACAAACATTACTACCGCTGTGTGGAACTCGAGCCGAAGGATGTAAGTGCACCAAAGGCATGAACTGTGACATCTGAGACACAGGGGTCTTTCCAAAACCAAATATGAAGTTTCATTAAGATCCTATCTCGTGTTTGAAAGTTATACATAACTCAGGATTCCGGATCCCCCCCCCCCCCCCCCCAATGGATGGATCGGGGAAGTGACTATTTCCAAGTCAGTTTGGTCGGGTCCCTAATATGACGGACAAAATTTTATGGCACAAAAAATAATGAGTCGGCCAAAAGTTGCTATAGCGATAAAATAAGAATGTGCTCAAATGGCCATGGGAACAACAAGACAACCCCAAAACAAGTCTATAATCTGATCATCTGTTTGCAAAAAAACTTTCCCCGTGACTCATGTCAACCTTAAGGAATCCTCCCAAATATCTTATATCCCTAAAACTTTTACTTCCCAATATTTGTTTAAGCCATTCCTCCCCCCACACCATTTCCCCAAATATTTCCTTCCTCGGGTCATTTAATTCCTGATATTCAGCCATTAAATGAAAAATACACTGATTATTTTTTCCCATGCATAGGACAAAAGTAAGGATTTCAACCTTTCTTGGTAAGAGTTTCAGAATGTAGCTAGAAGAGACAAACATGCAATGTTGGAACTGAAGGATTGCAGGCCGAAATATAGATGGATCAAATCTCATCTGACTCATCCGTTTAGCGCCCTTAAATATGATTCGCAGCCACCTTGAGCTGAAAGAGTTCTTAATAGACTAGGTGGGGATCACAGACCCTCCAATATAAAACCATCAGGCTCGGTTTAGAGAACTCGGCATATTTTCAATCTGCCTTAGCGAGAGCCCTAGTCGGGATAGTGCTTGCGCGGTCGGTTGTCAGAGGAGAAAGATACGCAGCCCATTCTATCTCTGAGCACCATCGACTCTTTTCCCAAACTTTGGGACTCCATGCCAGACCAGACTAAACATATGGATATTAGCTACCACTGAAAAGCAACGACTTATTCAGCCGCCCACAAACTCACCCTAAAGATATTTATCTTCATTTCTGCCATATTCTATTTGTAATTTTAACTGTATGCAAAATTCAACTTAATTTATAATTTGATATGCGCAATCAACACCTAGCAGCTTTAATGCTTTAAGGAAACACATGAGTTATTTATTCTACTTATCTCGTTTACTGTAGGTTAAGAGCTTTAAAGAAAACAAACAAGAGAAAAAAGAAAATTGCCATCCAGCTTAATATTTTTTTTTATTATATTTTTTCTCTCTATAGCTCGAGCCCTAGCCGGACGTTTAGTATCAGAATGCGTTCCTCCCTCTCCCTCCATTACCTTCCTTTTCAACCCACAGCCGGAAGATTTTCAGTCCTACGTTATCATGCTGTGAAACAGGTATTCAGGAATAAAATACGATGATTGATTGCTTGATTGACTGAACCCAAACACAACTTCCGCTTGCACTCACCTAGAAGCTCATGGAGACCAACTTGCACTTCAAATGATTCAATCCTATACTTGTCCATAATAATCTTATCTTCTGGCGTGATGAAAGGGAGCTTGGCATCCTTATAGCTGGCAGGGATCACATTTCCAAGTGAGACATTTTTGAAGCCCTCGTTTTGGCGGATCTCATCATCTATAACAAACCAACTAGTAATCGAAAACACAATACCCAGGAATCTATCGAAGTACGATATTCTACCACTGATTATTATCTGAAGTTTTCCTCTGATTGACTCACTACCTTGTGAACTTCTCAAAATTGGCCTTGAAGTTAACCTTTCAAAATGTGAGTACCTGCATTTCAACCCTTCGTCAAATTGTTCGAGTGCATCTAAAGCTTCTATATCTCTTGGATCGTTCATCGTCAAATCAACAGTCTCTCTACGGTGGCTCGGCATAACATTCAAATCTTCATTGTCAAAATTTTGCTCTTCGGTTGTTCAAGAAGTTTATAAGTCGATCCGTAGCGCCTATGGGCGCATCGTCCCCAACCGGGGGCGCTATAATCGTAAAGCTTTGGGAAATTTGTACAGCACCTTCTGCGCTCCTTCTATACTATTTCGTTCTGGCGTCACTCATGTTCTGCGAAAGAAGGAGATTAAAAAGATGAGATCATGTTATTTTAAATATGCAAAGCACCTGCTCCACTTGTCGAAATTATGTCATAACCATACATTGACGGAGAAATTCAAAATTCAAGACGCAAGTGTTACCCTTTTGGATGTTTCGTCATCACTTTCAAAACTCATGGACAACAAGGCCCAACCAGCACACGATGTCGTCCACTGCTTCCTGACCGAAGATTAAAAATTAAGAGTCTTTTTCTGTGTGTATATATGTGTTTTGTTTATTTTCTTTATTTTCGTCATTTACTCCGCCTTTTCAAAATGGCGGGTCATAAATAAATTACTTACTTACTTACTTACTACCCAGAATGTTTCATTACCTCACGTTTATCAACGCGCCGGAGTGTAATACCAAAAATACATAAGCAATGTGCGCACTTAGATTCTTCAGCAGACGCTCTGCGAATGCTCTGGGTTTATTGCCCGTTCTCTATGACTTTTTCGGTCAACAGGTCCCTTTGAGCAGAGACCGCTCACCCGGGGGTTCATTGCCCTCTCTCCCAAACAAAGGGTCGAAAAGTCGGACCGACCCCCCACCCCGAGCAGAGACCGCTCACCTGAGGGCTCATTGCCCTCTCACCCTGACAAAGGGGTCTCCTTACCGCTCACCCGAAGGTTTGGTTCTTCATGCTTTATGTTTGAGCGTCTGATTTTGGTAAGTAAAAGTTTCTATGTAAGATGTTTCAACAGCAGGCAATAATGAACAACACATACTGAAATACCATTCTGCCTGACCAATCTAAGAATGAATTTAAAGAACATAGAACATTTTAATATAAACAAGATTTTATGATATTATTGACAGAGGAGGATATTTGTATTTTCACTCATATTACACAGCTATTCTGAAAGAAAAAAAAATCGCCATAGGATGAGATGCGGCGTGGCAACCTTATGGCCTTCGCCCAAACAAGACTAACACTCCACTAAAAAAAAAATTACAACAGGGGGGAAAGATCTATGACTGAAAATCCCCCATTTAGCTTCGTTCATTGACTCAAATTCGGAACCGGTTGCCGGTTTACACAAATACTCCTTGAGCCCAAGCTGACGGGGAAATATACATTCAAACAATGCACAAAACGGATACTTCAGCTACGCTACTTTGGCAGCGATATTTTGCCCCTTCTTGGCAAGAGTCCTCGTCAGGCTGTCGAAATTCAGGGACAACGTAGGGCAAGGATTGCAGGTTCGTTACTTCCACAACTTTGTCCCTGAAGTTGGACAGCCTGACAACCCTTGCAAAGAAGGGCCGAAATATCCCTACCAAAGCATCGCAGCTGACGCATCCGTTTTATGCATTGTTTGGTTTACACAAACGGCACAGATATCACTGACTTTGTCCACACATGCGAGTCACACACATCTTTGTTTCACACATGCGAGCCTTAGGGTACGTGCACACACGGTCCGACCTCCGGAGTCAGATGCGAATTTTTTCCATCGATACGGAATTTGACGCATCGCAAGCAGGTTTTCCCACAATGATAGGCCTTACACACTTAGAGCGTATTCCACCATAGATACCATAGTTCCTACGCATAAAGTCATGGATCCTGGATTTGCGTCAAGGCTGGAACGCATTTTCGACAACAATCGTGCCATGGGCTAATCGGGCCAATCACGCCACAGAGATCGTAGTTACCACGCTCACTATGCTCTGAGCTTGGTAAGCAAATAGTTGCTATTTCGAGAAGGTTGGGACGGTCAGCGTAGTAATTTTCCACTAGGTTGGAACGAAAATAGTAACTAATAGTTACTATTGTTGGAGGATAGAACACGCCCTTAATTACGGTGACATGACCACACGCAATGCTGGACTGAAGAACAACCCATCAAACACTTACAGTTTGGAATGTTGATCCCGGCCGGAATCCCACTACCTGCGAAGGCAACGACATCTAATGAGGTAAAATCCGGCTTGAGGAAGGTATCTTTCTCCAACACAGTTCCCCACGGTAGGAGCTTCAGGAAGCTTTCCGCTTTGTCCACGAGAGTGGTGAATTTGGCAGACATGGGTTTGTTCACAACAGCAACAAAGCCTTCGAATTCCCCACGAACACCAGACGGATCTCGGTACGTTTCAATAAAACCAATGTACCTGAAAACGGATAGAAATCTAGCAAACAGTAGCAGACTACAACTGGGTTTCGGCGATCTGACTACACTATCACTAGTTACACAAGGATGCGCAATTCCAACACACAATCTGCTCATGCTACATTTTTTTTTTTTTTATTTATCATTTCCATAAAACGGTAAGCTAGACACTTGTCACTATTATACAAATAGTAACATATGATAATACAACAGCACTGACGAAAAAATATATGTAAATTACTCTAAACAACTTGATCCCGACATTGGGTCTTGTAGACATTCGGTCTTCGCCAGACTCCTTGAGCATTTTTACTATTAAAATTTAGAAACAGATAAAGGCCACCCGCTAGTTCAGAAACGGATTCAACATGTGTGTTTACATATACTTCATAACTACTTTGACGAAATTGATCACAACTTCCTGCGCTTAATCCTGCCAAATTTCCTGTTTCGGCTGGATTCCGGGCGAACTACTTGTCTGACAAAAAACTGTAGCTCAAAAAGAATTCAGCATATCTCCTTACCCCTACATCGAACCTCTAATCAACTACAGATAAAACTTCAACTTTTAACAAAATTTGGCCAGATTATGGGCAAACTGTTTTTCCTTCGAGAAAATAATTTTCATACACAGATCCAGCATTGCTCCTTACCAGTCGATCAAACCTCTAATCAACTTTAGATACAACTTTTACTTATAACAAATTTTCCGGTTTCAGCCGGATTCCGGGAGAATGACATGTCCGGATAGAAAATGATTTGGTCAAGTTTTAACTTTTTTGTATTTGGTTGAAGTTTTAGGTAGATAACTTTCTTTAAACGAATTGTGAAATTCTGGAAGTATATGATTTTGTGAAAGTATACCGTCTAGTCATTGGTCAGTAGTAGACCTATTAATTACATTTTATTATGTATTTTTTACTCGCCAGCTTTGGCGGATATAAATAAATGATTTGAGCTGAATGGATTGTCATATACGGATTCAGAATGTCATTTTGCCCATAAATGGAACATCTAATCAACATCAAATAAAACTTATACTTTAAAAAAAAATCCAGTTTTGGCCGGATTCCGTGCGAACTATTTGTCCGGTGAGAAAATGAACATGTCTTCTGTCAACATGTCTTCTTACTGCTAAATCGAATATTTAATCAACTTCAAATAAACTTTTAATTTTACAAATTTTGTGGTTTTGGCCGGATTTCAGCCGAACAACTTGTCCGGCGAGAAAATGATTTTCATATACATCTTCAGCATGTCTTCTTACCCCTAAATCGAACATTACCTGTCCCTTGACCCAAAGAATCCTCACACCAGGTTTCGTCAAAATACCTCATTCCCTTCGAGAGTTATCGTGCTGACTGACGGACGGACAGACGGATAAATTTTACAAAGTCATAAATATCCTTCCACTTACGTTTTGGGACACAATTTTTTAGAAATTTTTGTTGGGACTACAATGTTATTTGTTTGTGCATTGGCCTTAAAGTGTTACTTTTGGTAAAATATGTTTAAAGGTCACGACGGAAATATTCGGTAACATAAACAGATGTAGTGTTATCTCATTTCTGTTGAAACTGCATTCTTGTGTAAATGCAATGAAACTTCTGACAGTTATGGTACTAAAAAACATGTAATGGCTTTTAAGACAACCTCCCACCTGATACACTTCTAAATTTCAATATCAACGGGTCACATTTGTTCGGTACTGTATTTAGTGGTTGCCACTTAACCCAAGGAGTTGGAAGGAATTCCCTCAAGAACAGGAACAGGACTATCAGTTGACTGAATCCTATTAAGTAGTGAATAATAGCGAGTGACTCAATCAATGGATATCGATAAACAACTTGACAACAATCTTTTGCCATAAATGTCTGAACTCTGAACCCCCACACATCAATGTTTCCCGCGTATGTTGAGCAAAACAAAAACAGGCCCATCACTCGTACTCAAACCCAGTTTAACAAAGTTATGCTGACTAATTATCCAGTCGGTTCAACTGAAAGATATTTAAACTCGTGTATGCCGTATTTGGTCGTTTAATAGTTCTTACAGTCGTATTTATTTGGTATCATTCGTCACTGACCATTTTCTGTATTTTATTTTGGTGAAAGTTTTAGGGTGACTTACCTTTGCTAGCTATCTTGCTATTTTGGTCAATTACGGTATATTCAATTCAATTCAATTTATTTCCTGCCAATATCATCATAAGATAGTTTGGACGCGTCACAAAAAAGACAATGGTACAAATCTCACAACACGCACAATTGAGATTAGGCAAAAATATGAACAATTACAAATAAATAAACCAAATCAAAATCAAAAATATATTTACAATTACTCAGATCTTATTTAGCCTATACACTTTAATTCAATCAACAGTCAAATTCTCTAAGCTTATCTTCATTAAAATTCCGAACGAAATAAGGCACAAACGACTTCTCATAGCGGCTTGTCCTGCAAGGAGGCGTTTGTAGCTGCTCCACTTCACTCACTTTCAGCCTTGTATTTGGGCGACTTCCTGTTACTAATTTGTCCATGAAGTCTGGCAGAATGCTTCGATGTATCGGGGAAGCAAGACATTTCTTGCCAAAGTCCATCAGTAGGCAGTGCCTGCGGCTGGAAAGCGTTTGCAGTCTTAGCGTTTCCAGACTTGACTCGTAGCCCTTATACTGGCTACCCAAGATGACCTTGGAGACCCTCTTTTGTAGTGCTTCAAGCTTGTCCGTCTGATCCAATAATGCTGCATGCCATACCGGACAGGCATATTCAAGGTTGGGCCGAATGTGTGTCTTGTACACTGCAAATAGTTGAAGAAGTAACCCGCCTTTCTTGATTATATTGTTTACTTGGTTTTCCAGCTCAAGTCGCTGTCGGTGTGGATGCCAAGGATTTTTACCGATTTTGCTGTAGATAAACCAAGGCTCTGGATACACGGTACTTCTCTTTTCAGGAAGCAAAACCTGAGGATGGAGCTCTTCTCTGTGCTGAGCGTTAGCTTGACGTCCTCAGCATCACTTGTTAGTGTTTCAATCGTCGAAACCAGAGGATTTCGCCTGTCGGGTCACTTAACTTGCGGAGTACATTGATTGAAAGATCATCAGCAAATTTGTATTTGTTTTTGATGTCTCGCAGCAGTCGGTTGATCACAATCAGGAAGACAAGCGGTCCTAGCTTGGTTCCTTGAGGCGCTCCGCCTCCGAGATGACGTTCTTGAGTATGACTCTTTGGGAGCGGCCAGAGAGAAAACCAGCCAGCATGCGCAATGAGTACTGGCTTGCTCCCATTTCAGCCGCTTCTTGTAGAATTGTCTTGTGGTCCAAGAGCTCGAACGCTTTCACGAAGTCAGCAGTAATGGTGTCGACGAAAGCTCCTTTACTTTTCAGGTGTGACAGAACTTCATCGAGGAACTGGACTAAATAGTGATTGGTACTGCATCCAGGGCGGAATCCATATTGTTGGGGTCGAGTTTTTGTTGTATCTCCTCAAAGAGGACTACAATCGAACTTATTACCCAAACGACTGAGCTTAGCTGGACCACACGCTCCCCTTTTTGGACATATTGGATAAATTGCGTTCGCTCTTTTCTTGTCTCGACGCCAAATCCAGTCAAACAAGATCCTACAAGACGCTGATTGGCAGCGCCATCTAGTGTTGTCGCTATCAAATAACTTCGTCGACTTCTGACCGCTAGATACCAGCGTCCGCCCACTAGCGAAAGGAAAATGAAGCACGTTTGTCCCGAATGCTATACAAAAGTGACGACTAACTCGCTGAGGTGTAACGAATGCGTCCAGTGGTTCCACGCTGGAGTTAACAGGTGTGCCCGAATCGATATAAAAGAATGGACACAGGACTGGATATGCCTAAACTGCCAAACAAAAGTCCATATCCCCATACCTGTTCCGGTGGATGTATCAACCGTGTCACCACCCCCCTTGCTTGATGTTGACCCTGCTATCAGTATATCAGGGCCTTTGCCTTCCAGTGAGGCTGTGTTGAGATACGCGACGAAAATTCACTCTCTGACATGGGAACTTGAAAACTCAAATAAGCGTCTGAAAAAGAGCGAATCCGAGACCCTGCGTTTACGCGTACAGAGTATGAACCGTAACCATTCGTCCCCGTTACGTAATCAGAGGCTGGATTTTTCCTCGTCTAATGCCCTGAACGTTACTTTTGCCCAAAGAAATAAAAACGAGGATAACTGGACCCAAACAAATGATCAACCGAGCTCCGCTACTACCGAGGATTGCAGTAGAGCTATCGTTAGAGATTGTGGTGTACAAGTGCATCTGCCTAGCCCAGCGTCCGATTGTAAGACCAAGAGCACACAATGCGACTCCAAAGGAACTGATTTGGTCCATGTTTATTCCCAGTGTGAACCCGTTACTACCGAGGATTACAGTGAAGTCATCGTAAGAGATTGCGGTATGCAAGTGAATTTCCCTAACTCCGCAGCCTCTTGGCAGTCCAAGAGCATTCAGTGCGACTCCGAGGGAACTGCCCCTGCTTATACCCAGTGTGAACCCTTTTCCTGTCCCGACTGTGAAAAGAAATGCGAAATTATTCTTGAACAGGAAACCACTATCAAATCGCTCGGATCAATGATTTCGATGCTTCAAAATAAACTGAAATTGTGTGACAGATCAAGTGAACCAAAAGCTGTCGAAGCTCCTAGCAAAAACCAAGAATGGACAACCACGATTGCGGCCAGTGATGAGAACGAACTCACTCAGTTGAATAGTTGCGGTAACTCGAAGCTTAATAATAATACACAGTTTGAAAGACCATGCAAGTTTTTTCAAAAAGTGACCAAAAAGGGGAACTTGAACATCGGCAAAAAAGAGAAACAAGAACGTGTTAAACCCTGTCGGTTCTTTCGTAAAGAGACTGGAAGCGGGAATTCCGATCCTGCTGATGGGAAACAAAAGCTTAGCACCAAAAGCGAGAAATTTAATGTTATATGTACGAATAAATATTCCTTCAGCCCAAGCTGACTGCGAATCATATTTGATGGTAGAAAACGGATACGTCAGCTGAATTTTATTGGAGCTATATTTCGGCCCTTCTTGGCAAGGGTCCTCTTCAGGCTCAAAACCGCTCAAGTTGGAAAGACGAACTTGTGGGAAACACAAGTTCGTCTTTCCAACTTGAGCGGTTTTGAGCCTGAAGAGGACCCTTGCCAAGAAGGGCCGAAATATAGCTCCAATAAAATTCAGCTGACGTATCCGTTTTCCACCATCAAATATGTTATATGTACGTTTGATTTGGCCGGCCACTGCAAGCGCAAAAATCGCTGCAAGTTCCTGCATATATGTCCGAAGTCTATGTCTAGTGTTTGTAAAAATAGTTCTTGTACTTATGACCACGTTGACCTTTGCGCTAATTTGATATGTATGAATCGAGCATGCCAATTTGCACATGCGTCTACTCCAGTACCTGTGAAAACTACTATTGAGTCTGCATTTACGAGTTCAAAAAACTTGAACAGACGGGGGACGGAACAGGGGATGATTCGTGTGACTCCCACTTCCCCCCTCCCTCCACCTTACGCTTTCCTTTCCAACCGGTTTCAAGTACACTCTCGCCAGAAACCCTCTCAGGCGAGTCCGACGTTTTGTCAGCGTCCGGCCCATCCACAAAACATGGTGCACTCACCGCAGGTACATCCCTGCTCAGATCAAACAGACTACCGACAGCTTATTTTGAATCCACCCCCGTTACTACCGTATCAACGCCAAATTACCTTCCATCCCTTGCGTCCCATGTTTCAGAACCTTGCGCTAGCTTAATTAATCTTTCTTCTAGCAGTAATAGGTTTGCCGTCCTTGCCACTTTAGATGACGTCCCTGTTAAGCCCGCGGAGACGATTTCAGCAGTTCCAAACAAAAATCCCTTGCCCTCTGTTCGTATTAAGGACCTATTGCTTAACACCTACCACAATTGCTTCCCTGAAAAAAGGACGAAACGCTTTTCATCTGACCGTCCTTATATCACGAAGGAAGTTAAGGATCTGGTAAGGGAAAGGCGGCGTCTTTTCCAAGAAGGGCGTCCTGTCTTTCAACCCAGATATCCCCGAATCGTGTAGGGTTGGTGAACTGAAGCTGCTGGGAGTCACTATAACGTCAGATCTGAGGTGGCAACGACAGGTTGAAAATATGCTTAAAAAAGCTAACGCAGGGATAAGTTATCTTAAACTATTATCTCGTTACGGTGTTCCAGCCCTCCATTTGTTGCGAGTATATTTGTCATTTATCCGTCCGAATCTTGAATATTGCTGTCCTGTGTGGCATTTCGGGCTGACCCATGAACAGTCGGATTCGCTTGAGAGGATCCAATATAGAGCGTTACTCGTAGTATCTAAAGCGCCAAAAGTCCCATATATTGGTCTTTTGAGGGAATTTAAGTTAATATCCCTTTCTTCTCGTCGACTAGAGCTGTGTATGAAATTTGGTACATCTCTGGTTCAAAATCCTTCTCAGCGCGATATCCTTCCCCCTGATTTCGTCCCATCCCGTACCCGACTACCACGACAGGCGTCTGAACCTGTGCCCCGTCTGGAACCGATTTTAACTTTACGAACACGGTACGCTCAAAGTTTTGTCCCCGCGTTTGTTCGGTTGTACAACTCGGAACGTGTCTGAAATGGTTTGTTTTCTTTTGTGTTTATTTATGTAATGACATTAGCAACCTGACTATGTACCCTAATTGTATATATATTTATTAATAGGCTATTTATCAATCTTATTGACTTGAAAGCAACCAATCGGCTTGTCCGTTATTTGTTTTGAAATAAATTGAATTGAATTGAATTGAATTAAATTGAATTGAATTGAATATAGATAAAGCATTCAAGTAGTTTTGAGAACAACGAAGTATTTGAAATTGGTCGTAGCTCGTTGATGCTGGCTGGTTGTTTCTTTTTATTAACGACATATATATAAAAAGAACCCTTTTCCCCTTTTTCGAAAGCATTGTTTACCACAATCTATTTAGAGGCCAACGATGGCCTACTCATGCACTGTTGCTGGCCCCTTTGCATGGTGGAGGAGAATTTGGCCCACAGCTTCCTCCTCCAGGGCCATGCCCTTCCGCAGGCGGAATTCTGAAATCTACAAACCCCAGCCTTATCGTGGAAAAGCGCTAAATTTCGTACAGAAATATAACTTTAGATTGGTTGCAACGGTTTATTTTGTTTTGTTATGCTATTTATGTTGCATGGCCTTTAAGCCAAAGAAAATATTATTATTTTACAAGCACAAAACGCGATTTCACCTCTAGCCCAGATAACTGAATGTTACCCAGGTGGCACCCAACGCCTGTTTTAACCTATTCAAACTCTACCACTTACAACACTATCAGGATGATTAATCAACTGGTCCTCTATTCGATGTTCAACATCTATCTCGATTATTTGGTGGTTAATTTGGTATTAAGCCCCTACGTAACGGGCCATGGAGCTTTGTAGAGGTGGAAACTTTTTTTTGCTCTCATATTTTTGTATTTAATAAACTGAACTGAACTAAACCATCTTCTTCTAGTAATAATATAATAATATAATTGCAATAATAAGGCTTTTGCCTCTATAAATTTCTCTGGACACTTTACACACTAAATTGAATTTCAGCCAAGCGGTAGTCGACACCTGCTTTGAATTGGTTGATATCTTCGGCGTTTACCACACTTTCTGGGAGGTTATTCCAATCTTCTATTATTCTGTTTCTAAAGCTCCATTTTCCAATGTCTTTTCGGAATTTATTACCACTCAGTTTCAAGTTGTGTCCTTTAAGACCGTTGTGGTTGAAAGTGAGGACATCATCAGGTCTTCTGTTATCAGAATAACTATGGCAAATTTTAAAAGTTTCGATCAAATCACCTCGTATAAATCTGTAAGACAAATCGTAATTTTTGAAGCCGGTTTTTATAAGGAAGATGGCGAATGGCTGGCACTGTTTTTGTGGCTCTTCTTTGAACTTGCTCAATGGCGATAATATCCTTGATATAGAAGGGCCTTGCTGTTGCGTGGCCATATTCAATTAGTGGGCGAGCTGGTGCCTTAAATAAAATGGGAAAGAGGGAATTGTCCTTAAATGTAAATGTCCTTCTCATAAGATTCACAATTCTTGTAGTTTTCATGATGACAGTTTCGTAATGCGTTGAAAATTTCAGATCTGTGTCCATAACTACCCCGAGGTCACGCTCAGAGGTGGTTTTCGAAATCGTCCTTCCGTCCAAGGTGTACCGATGGTTAAGGATGGTGGGGCCAAGACGAAGGTGGTAACATTTGTAGGTATTGATCTCCATGTCCCATTTAGTCATTCACTGGCAGATCATATCAAGGTCCTTTTGAAGAGACTCGGCATCGTTCAATCCCATTATGCCTCTGTACAGCTTAGTGTCGTCAGCGTATAGCATAACAGGAGAGCTGATACCTTCGGTCAAGTCATTTATGTAAATCTTAAAGAGAAGGGGACCGAGAACACTCCCTTGTGGTACGCCGCTAAGAACATTCACCTCCGTGGTGCTAAGCTGGACATCCACTCGTACTCGCTGTGTTCTGGACGTCAGGAAATCATCTATCGAAGCTAAATTTTGTCCTACCACACCCAAGCGTTTCAGTTTCAAAAGTAGCCTTTTCTGCGGTACTTTATCAAAGGCTTTCCGTAGGTCAATATATAGTGTATCCCCGCGTCGATCATTGCTCGCCAGGCTTCACTGGCAAGTAGAAGCTGAGCTTCTGCAGATCGCCTGCGTATGAATACAAACTGGCTTTTGGAAATGTCAGTCAGATGTCTGCAGAGGTGATCAGCAAGGAGGGACTCAAAAATGTTGCTTGGGATGCTTGTCAGACTTACTGGTCTATAGTTTGATGGGATTTGCCTCGAACCGTTTTTTCCAAAGTTCTGTCTGTCTCTAAAGAATTTAAAATTTCTGTCTCTAAAGAATCTTTCACGATCAAGTTTTGAACCGAATAGCGTCTTGTCCGTTTTCGAGGCATATGCAACTGAAAACGAAGCATTTGAAAGTTTTTAATCGTTGGTAAATCTTTATTTCTACTACCGACTTACGTTTCAATGACAGGCCCCTTATTTTTGATCCAATAGCGGCTTCCGTCCTTGTGCGCATCCAGTGAACCGGTTCCGAAGGACTCAATGTACTGTTCGACCATGTGAGCTTCGGTCTCGTTAGCAGCATATTTCTGAAAAAAATAATTATGTGTTATCCCTTCCCTCACTGCATGAACGTCGTAACACACTGATTTTCAAATTTGGCTGTAAAATCCTTAAATCTGTCGATCACCGTACTGTCCGCCCACCTTATGCGCCTGTAAGTACGCATTCGCACCTGAAGCTGAAGTCAGTTAAAATCAAAACAAAGAGGCACATTAATACGTTTGTGACGTTTTTCGTTAACATGTTCAGTAAATGTCTATGCAGCGATAGTATCAGTACCGCCATGTGACCCGTTATGTAACTTGTGAGTGTTAAAAATAATGATTTTGTAAAGACAATCAAATCAGCTCGCTAGCAAGTTTTGTCTAATAAACCTTACTTACCTACTAAAGAATGGATATTAAGCCTTCCTATTAAAAGGAGAAATGGTACCTTTCCGAATCTGAGGCTTAACGAATCAATATTTTTCCTTCGAAGAGGTTTCTGACGGTATTAAGAAAAACCAGCGAAAACTAGGCCAGCTTCGGTTAACCGGTTTTAAGCATCAGTAGCATGATATGAGAACACTCGACGGGAGTATAATTCGCAAGGAAAATAGTTAATCGTGGCAAGTGCAAAGATTAATAAGGTATCTGTAGCGGGCTTAAGAATTAATGAATGCAACTACGGAATATGCTGAACTGCATTACAGATACGACGGGTCCTTTAATGACTTTCTAAATACAGATACATATGGAATTGGGTGACACAAGGCCGGAGGATTAAACACGCGACTTAGAATTCTACGATGCGGCTATTAAGCCATTTGTCTGACCCTCTAGGAAATGAACCACTTACCTTGGCTTCCTCTAGTTCTTGGTTAACGAGTTCCAGGAGCTGACTGTAGTCTCCAGAGGTGACGGAAAAGTGCACGCCTTCAAACTCCTCCGGCTCTTGCAATGTAGACGAAGTTACACCAGCACACCGAATCTAAATCGAGGACTCAACTTAACGACTCAGCAGGAATTAGGATTATTTTCATTACTAAATGTAGGACTAGTAAATATGAAATATTTTGGGAACGAAGCGTTCTTACTAGAAATGACCTCCCCGCTCTTCGAAGCGGCGGCTGGATGCAAAATATTTGAAAACTGAACGCGCCGTGGTTGAAAAGTAGGAAAACCAAGCAAAAGAAAAGAAGTCCGAAACAGAATATAGGCCTGATGGCCTACCATGTCTTCCAAAATGAAAAACGACAATTTGAAGCTTTTCATGCCCTGATACGTGAAAGAGTTGTCGGCGGATGTTAAAGCTTTCGGCGAAGTTGGCGATGCGCGACCGGCGAAACTCGGCTTGGCCGAAAAAGCGCTCACAAAGTCGTCAGTAAAAAACTAAACAATGGCGAAAGGCAGGAATTTCACAAGCTTATCATTCCTTAAGGGAGCTAGATATAATATAAAAGGCAAAACCAGTAAGAGGGGTCCTTTAATGCCAAGAGTAAAACTACTAAAATTAGCAAATCTGGAGGCCCTGAAGGATATATCCCCACATTCGTGGCCCTGTAAGAGTGCGGTATGGATATTTCGGAGTGGGACTGTGGGATTCAGGGGTGGATATGGAAGAAGGTGAAACTGGAAAAAGCGTAAGTAATAGGTAACAAGACCAAAGGTTTCGATGGGATGCCAAAAATTTAATATTTGATCCAGACAATTGGGTTTTGTCTTCGCCAGAATCCTTGAACATTTTTACTATTGAAATTTGGAAACAGATTAATTTAGCAAATAGCTAGTCATATGAGACAACCAAGTTCAGATATATCTCTATAAGCCATATCTATTTTGACCATATTGGTCGATACTCCCTGCTTTGCATCTTCCAAAATTCCGGTTTCGGCCGAATTCCGAGCGAACTACTTGTCCAGCAAAAAAAGAAAGTTCAGAAACGAATTCAGCGTACCGTAAAGAATATCTAATCAACTTCCAATAAAACTTAAAACTTATAACAAATTTTCCGGTTTCAGCTGGATTCCGGACGAACTACATGCCCGGGTAAAAATTATTGTCATATCCGGATTCAGAGTCTCTTTTTACCCTAAGTCTGTGATCTAATCAACTTAAAGTAAAACTTTTGCTTGTAACAGATTTTCCGGTTTTGTCCGGATTCCGGGCGAAAAAGTTGTCCGGGTAGAAAACAATTTTCATATAAGTGTTCAGCATGTCTTCTCATCCCCAAATCGAACATCTAATCGACTTCAAATAATGCTTACCATACGGACGAACTACTTGTCCGGCGAGAAAATGGTTTTCATCATCGTGTTTAGCATGTCTTCTTACCTTATAGTCCTTCAGCCCAAGCTGACTGCGAATCATATTTGATGGTGCAAAACGGATGAGTCAGCTGCATAAGTCAGCTCGAATAAAATGTAGCTGACTTATCCGTTTTGCACCCTCAAATATGAACTCCCACCCCTAAATGTAGGACTACAGAGCCCATCTACGAACTTGACCTTACCCTTGACCCAAAGAACCCTCACACCAAGTTTCATAAAAATATCTCATTCCCTTCGAGAGTTATCGTGCTCACAGACGGACGGACAGACGGACAGACAACTTTTGCGATGTCACGGGTATCCCTCCACTTACGTTTTGGGATCCCAAAAACACAAAGAAATTCTGGCTTAGCAATACCAGAAGAGGGATTCTCTTCCCTACGTTTCATTGCTGCGGGCACAGAGACTTGGGGTTAAGTAGTTTTCTGTCAAGCGGGGCTGGGAAGGTTATATAATTGAAACGAGGGTAGAAGGTCTACCGCTTGGGCTAGGAGAAAATATATTGGTAATGGAAAAGGTAAGAGCGGAATAAGTATGATGAGAGTACGGTACATTCAGTGTGCGAATGCGAGGAACTGAGTGAGTGGGGAAAGGACGGCGAAACTCAACAGGCGTATCAGGGAGCCGACCAGATTGATTTAAAAATTGTCGCTTCCTCGATTCGACCATCTTGGGGGGAGTGGAGGGAGGGGGAACCCGGAAACTTGAGGGATACATAGCTTCCGAACGAGTGATCAGATCTGAAAGAAACTTTGCTAACCGGCAAGAACGCATGTCTCAGATGCTCCAACTCAAGTCCGGACCAGATCCGACAACTGTGGGCGGAAGTTCAGGTTGCACCACAGAGGGGCACCAGACACCTGTTGGCACGCTTAGAATGGAGGGATCGGCCAGGGCCGGGACTTAATGGGAAGAACAAGCATGCCCTAGATAATCATTTATAAATGCGGACGGAAACCAGGACTGTGAGGGGAGTTGGAGGGTGGGCGGTATTTTTGTGACACATGTAACTTTGAAAGGGGTGATCTGATTCAGATAGAACTTCACAAATGGCAAGAGGACACGTCCTAGATATCAAGTTTACAAGCACGGACCAGATCCGGTCACTGTGGGGGTAGCTGGACAATTTCTTGTCCAATTAGTGAAGCGTCGTTTTTTATGCCACTGGCATGTCTGATGCTTTTGAGAAACTCCAGGTTTATTTATATTTGCCATTAAAATTGTACCTTACCTTACCTTCTTAATGACGGAGATTAATTTACGTTTTCGTTGTCGCCATTGATATTTTTTGTTTCTTTTAATCTCTTCTTGTTCAAATATCCGTCCGTACGTATAGTTCTGTACGAAGTTGTGAAATAAATGAATAACAATAATAACAGCATATCCTGGCTCAACATTTTTATCCGCCCATTGCCAACCATTTACGGTTCGAGTAAGAAATTTGTCGGTTCTGCAACTGAAAAAAGACCTACCTCGTAGTTCACTTTGCCATCCTTGACATGCTTAAAGCATCTGTTGTTGTAGCCTTCCAATCCCTTGGATTTGAAGTATCTATTGACCAGTTCCGCATCTTCTAAGGTACAATTTGAGGAAAAGTAAGTAGAAATACCCTGTAAAAAAAAAAAAATGAATAACGCCATAGATGCCACCGAAGCGCCTGGGATCAGCGTACTAGATTGTACAGCGTAGTAGATTCAAAGCGCGTTTGGCTGCTGATTGGCTTCGCTTTAGAGAAGCTGGTAGCCAAAAACGTTGTTTTCGCAAACCACCCAAAATTCGGCAGTCCTTTAAAATGGAAATCGACCACGCAGTCGGATGGTATGTTTTTTTTTCCGGAGTACTGTGTCGAACTGGCAACCCAACGGTAGTAGTCACGTCATATAAAACCGTTAAGAACACATCTTGCAGGTGGAATAACCGTGAATGAACGAATTCAAACGTTCGACTCTACTTACTTCCTGACTGAAGATTAAAAATTAAGTGTCTTTTCTGTGTGTTTATGTGTTTTGTTTATTTCCTTTGTTTTCTTCATTTACTCCGCCTTTTCAAAATGGCGGGTCAGAAATAAATTACTTGCTTACTTACTCTCTTGGGCATAAAATCTATGTCAATCGTGCTTAAAGGACCCCTCTCAATATTTAATGTTTATGTTCCAAAATTCTAAAAATTGAATACTTTAAAAATAGGCTCAAGACATTACCTAAGGCTTTGGCTGTTTTAAGATTTTTTCCAGGCTCGTGATTTCTAGCAAAAACTCCACATTCTTATGAATAGGCTTCTCGCGAACAACCGAGCACGATGAGCATCGAAGGTAGCGAAACAATGCAAGTGAGGAAATTAAGGAATTGTCGTTGCGGAGGTTAAAATGGGTCGTATGAAGTTCGGATCTCTGGGTTTAAAGGACCTCTCTTGCTTATTCTGCTTTTCGTATTATCCCGCCACAACATTTAAGGTCTGTCAACAACTCGTTCACAAATAAGGACAAGCTTTAAGTATGATATTTCATTCTGGAAGACACGGCATACCATCTTCTGTTTTGTACTTCTTTTCTTTTGATTGGTTTTCCATCCAAGGCGCGTTCAATTTTCAAATATTTTGCGTCCAACCGCCGCGTCGGAGAGAGGGAGGCTGGATAAAGTCGACAAGAGCTAACAATAAAATCACTAAAGATATTTCTGAGCCATTTCATCCTGAAAAGATCATTTTTAGTTAGAGCTGTACTTTAAGAATGGTTGAAGCGATTGCGAAGTAGGTTGCATTAGCACTAAAAATAACACAGGTCCTTTAATGCTAACTAGCGGGAATAAGCGGAACTAGCTTTTCACCTGCGACTTCGTGGCTTCGTGGCCAGGACTCACGGTCCTGGATAATAATATATACTTTTCATAGAAGTACACAATTAAACCTCTAACGGAATAAAAATAACGCAGAACACACTTCTATAAAGAGGTAATTTTAGTGAGTACTGGTTTCATCCAATATTTTGTTCTTTCTATGGATTTTGCCTAAAACGTCATCCTCGTGGAAACGGCAGAAATTAAGGAAACGGGCGGAAGACACCCATTGTAACAAAACGTAGCCTACCTTCTCTCCCAAACCTAGCTGTTGCCTTCTTTGATCCAGCGAATAGGCATGCTCTTTGACCTCATTCCAAAGATCGGTTAAGGGGGTGGTGGCTTCTGATCCAATGGCGTTGATCAGCGCTTCAAACTTCTCAACTGGTAGATTTGGAATGAATTTGGAGTCGCCAAACCCTTTATAATTACCCATATTGGCGTAGAAGCCGCAGGCAAACACAAGAAGAGCCTAAAATACAAGAACTTATAAAGCTGCAATAGAATGAGCAACTTCTCTAAACCTCGATTATGATGTTCCATAAGAAGAGGCCACGAATGAACTTGAACTCTCTAAATTAAATGACCGACGAAATACAATTTCAAAAATGTATGACAAAGATTGTGTGTTGTCCCCAGATGATCCTTTTGTTTAGACATTCTATTTACCGACTTCTTTTTACGGAAGTTTCTTGTTAAGTATGTTGATTAATTGCTTGTTGTAATGCCACTTGCGAACATTTACTATGTCCTTGCCTGGTTTTCCTAGCTAATTTCGACGACTTATTCTAGCTTTAAGCTGTTCCGTTTACCAAATTTGTAATGATTGACTATCGAATTTCTGTCTGTTGGTTTGTCAGTCCAGGTTTTGCTAGTTCAGGCACTTCCGGTCGCCAACGTTGGCTCGTTCACGACCTCAGGTTCCCGAATGCACCACCTGATTAAGCAAGTTCTCTTAACAGAACCCCTTCCCTCTTGGCGAAAGAGACCGGGTGGTCAACTTAAGCACTGGTCGGCGAAAGCAAAAAGCACTTTCAGCCTGTGTGCAGCTTCCGCCGCTTTGGCCAAAGGTGGTACAGAAACATCTGGGATGCCACCAGAGATGGGCGAATCCGGATCCGGATTCGGATTCGAATCCAGGATTCGTCCTTTTGGCCGGATTCGAATCCGGATTCGAATCTTCTGCTTGTCAGGCTGGATTCGGACTCGGATTCGAAACCCTCAATCTTACGAATCCACTCAAATTTCTGGTCTTCATCCTTCCTGTTTCCATGTTCCGAATTTTACACAGTGTGCTTAGGCAATCCAACTTTTTGGTCTCCACCACCAACCATCCTCAGTAATCTATCGCGTTATCTAATTACCTTAGATATCAGTGCTTTTTGTCACTGATATTTTAAACTTTAAGATATGTACATGATTTGATTTTCTCAGCATGAAGTGGTGGATTCGCATTCGGAATCGGATTCGTACCTAGCCCTGGATTCGGATTCGGATTCGCCCATCTCTGGATGCCACCCTCTGACAACCCATTTGAAGCCCGTGAGGCGTCAATCGTCTAGTCCCGTTACAAGTACAAGAATGTCCATGGGGCAGTGCTGTTCATTCTTTCATTTATTGCTGTTCATTCTTTCATTTATTACCTGCAATTCCTCTTCAATGAGACCGGCTTTATTCAAGGCAATATCACGAACTTCATCGACAGAACGCTGATTGAAGATTCCATGAATGAGGTTGAATAGCAGAGGCGATTCTGGTGAAGTCTGGAATAAAATAAAATCTAAGGTCACAAAAGTCAGTGCATTTGAATTTGCTTTTAATTTTCTAGTAACAGTAGCAAATCTGTTGCCTCAACCGTTTCGGACTAAGTCAGTGCATGTCCAAGCAGAACTGCTGGCCGACATTTAACGTATACTCTTGGGCAAAGGTAAAGGTAAGGTAAGGTATAATTTATTGACAACTGTAGAAAAAATGAAGTTGCACAAAAGCGACAGACATGCCAGTGGCGTAAAAAAATGACGCTTCGCTAATCCTGATTGATTTGTAAAAAAAAAAGCAAGTGAGCTTATTGGAAAAGCTCTTAAAGTGACCGGGGTGGGGAACAAATAGAAATAGCTAACCAGATGTACAGCCAATAATGTCAAGTTTAATTAGAAACTGACAGGTGACTCTGATCTAACGCAAGACCCCACACGAACTATGAAAATACTTCCGGTTTCAAAGTAGGCATATCCCCAACATTTGTTTCCTAACTTCCTTCCATCAAAGAGCTCTAACATGTTAAAGGACATATGGTAGACTACCAGGAACACTCCTCCGCTCTACTGCGCTGATAGTTCCAAACGCAGTTATCCCAGCAATTTTTGAAAACTGCACCCTAATTGGGAATGTAGCCTAATGGTTTTTCCCCTTCCAGCACTTCGCTGTTTTTAGACACGTATTACACTGTAAAAAGTTTCTCCGAGTAAGGATTAAACTTAACTGAAGTATTTGCTACTGGGATTAATCTTCTCTCTAATGGGATAAGATTAATCGGAATTAGAGATAATCTTATCTCAGCAGAGAAAGATTAATCCCAGTCGCAAATACTGCAAGATTTTTTGTACAGTGTAGACTCCTATACGAGACACCGTCGCAACTCCGGTTGACCATCTCATCTATTTGGGTATCCGAATTG
Source organism: Branchinecta sandiegonensis (assembly GCA_030848855.1). Classification (NCBI taxonomy): domain Eukaryota; kingdom Metazoa; phylum Arthropoda; class Branchiopoda; order Anostraca; family Branchinectidae; genus Branchinecta; species Branchinecta sandiegonensis. The sequence continues at coordinate 15,198,363 of JAUPMV010000008.1, read as the reverse complement.
GCCGGACTATTTATTTATTTTATTTTATTTCAAATAAGGCCAACATGGGCCACAAAATAACAAAAACACACTCAACAAACAAACAAATGTAAATACGAGGTCACTTACGTGACTCCCGTCAAAAGACCTGCGTACAACTCACGAGTCCACGCAAGCCATACAGGCAGAGAAAGCCGCATCTGAGGCCCACAAAGGATCCTAAGAAGTGGGCTAGGGGATCGGAGGATCCTGGTTTGAAGGGAAAGAATTGACCGCCTCCGAAGTTCACCAAAAGATGGAAGCCCTTCACCAACAAACATTCCCGATGCACTACAATTCCAAGGAAGACCGTGAAGCCACCGGAACGAATTATTATACATAACCCGAAAAGAATTCTCACATTTCACACTGACATTACACGCAAGAGGAAGGCAGTAAAGTGGCGTGCAGTAAGCCCTGAAAAGAAAACTCTTTACCGGGGCCTCGCAGCTACCAAACCTCCTTATCAGGATATTTGCTCTAATAGATAGAGACCTCATAAGCGAAGAAACATGCGCTTCAGCAGTCATCGAAGATGAAAACGTGAAACCCAAGTATTTGAAATGCTGGACAACTTGAATCTTTGAACTAGATAGTACAACATCTGGGATAATCTTCAAATGAAGACCACGTGGAATGAATGACATACACAGCGTTTTCTTCGTGTTGAAGACGACATCATGCATCAAAGCAAATTCGTCACAAACAGCCAGTAGCTTTTTCAGTGCTGCTACTGTTGGGGCAAGAACGGCTAGGTCGTCAGCATAACTAAGGTTGTTGAAACACAGCCCTTGTATGAAGCAACCAACTCCAGTTCTAGCCAACAGCAAATTCAAATCATCAACATACAGGTTGTACAATAACGGAGACAGCACACCTCCTTGGCGAACCCCATTCAACACTGCGAATGGCTGGCTAATTACACCACTCCACTTCACTCGGAACTGCTGTGTCTGGAACCAAGCAGCTAGGGTTCCAGTTACCCTAGGGTCAATACCCCTCGAGGCCATCTTATTCAGAAGCTTCTCGTGGTTAACCCTGTCGAACGCGGCCTTGGCGTCAATAAAACACACAAACACCGGACTAGAAAACATCCAGAAGTACTGGATCACTGCCTGTAAAATAAAAACACAAAAATCGGTTGACGATTTTTCTTTAAACCCAAACTGGTAATGTGAAGAACGAAGCTGGGGTTCAAGAATAGTATACAAACACTTCTCGAACACCTTTGACACGACTGCAGCCAGTGCAATTGGTCGGTAATTCGAAACTGCAGACATATCACCGGAGCTCGTCTTGGGTATGGGAACAAGACATACTTCAGTCAAAGCCTCCGGGACAAAATGATGATTCAGAAAACCATTAAATAGCACAGACAACATGCAAGTCACAGTCGGACCGGCAAATTTAATGTGGTTAGCTGTAACACCATCAAGCCCACCAGACTTACTACCTGCAAGCCCAGACACCACGCGAGAAATACTCTCTACGGATATCAGCTGCTCACCAGGGTTAAGCTGGGAGTCAATAAAGGCCTGACGCCTCAGACCACTCACATCCGATTCTACCGAAGAAAAAACTTCGCTGAAGTGTCCACGCCATAACTCGGCAATCGCAACAGGGCCAATCGCTGGCCCAACTCTTTCTGCCGCTTTTGGCACCGATACACGTTGAACCTTCGCAACACACTTCCAAAACGCATTAAACCGAAGTGTCCCAAGAGCCCTTGCAAGTGCCGTAGCCCGAAGTTGCACAGTATGCTTCTTGCACCAACGAAGAGAACTACGAAATTTACAATTTAGAAGCCTTCGTATCCGATCGAACTCGTCACCAATCCGTCTACCATGAGACACCCAAGACAAAAAATGCTCTTTTAGCAGCCAGGTAATGTATCTTCACATGACTACTCCAACCAGGCACGACCCCTGCCCCAGAACCAGACCTAGGGCCATGTAAGGCAGAAGTCGGTAAAGTTTCACATGCAGTTAGTAACAAAATACCAAGAATTGTTAGATACAAAGATTCAAGATATTGCTGCTACCGGAAGCTTCTGGTGCAGCACATTGACAATAAAGTACTCAACGCTAATGTTTCAGCTGAAGTATCACAGTTAAATATGGGTAGGAAACTACTCTGCCAGATTTTGAATAGTTTTGTAATGGGCCACATTTTAGGATCCCAAAACGTAAGTGGAGGGATACCTATGACATCGCAAAAGTTGTCCGTCTGTGAGCACGATAACTATGGAAGGGAATGAGATATTTTGATGAAACTTGGTGTGAGGATTCATTGAGCCAAGGGAAAGGTCGAGTTCGTAGATGGGCTCTGTAGCTCTACATTTAGGGGTGGGGGAGGGGGTTCAAATTAAGGGGCACACAGAATATTTTTAAACAGCTAATGAGTAAGTCGATTAAGGGGTAAGAAGACATGCTGAACACGAACACGAAAACCATTTTCTCGCCGGAGTTCACCCGGAATCCGGTCAAAACCTAAAGTTTGTTAGAAGTAAAAGTTTTATTTGGTGTTGCTTAGATGTTCGATTTAGGGGTAAGACGCCATGCTGAACACCTTTGTGAAATCATTTTCTACCCGGACAAGTAGTTCACCCGGAATCCGTCAAAAACCGTTAAAAGCAAAAGTTTTATTTGTGGTTGATTAGATGTCCGATTTAGAGGTAAGAGGAGATGCTGAATCCGTATATGACAATCGTGTTTACATATAGTTCGCCCGGAATCCAGCTTAAACCGGAAAATTTGTTATAGGTAAAAGTTTTATTTGAAGTATATTAGTCAGTTCGTCAGTTCGCCCGCTTGTCAATTCCATCACATGTCAATTGACAAACCCGTCCGTTCGCGGCTCACGTCTGTTCGACCGTAAAAACGAGTCAACAAAATACTGAAGGTTCACTTTTTAGCTACAGCCTGAATGTTACGAAGGGTCTTCATATCTTAATCATTAGAATATTTAAATTTCTCATCTTGTTTACCTTTTAAACCCCTACGGTCTAGGCAGAAGCCGTTACAGTAATTCCCTAACACCATGACATACAACTCATTGTTTTATGAAGAAGACAACTTGCCAAAATGGCAGAAATATCGCTGGACTGAACCTTAGCATGATCTGAAGGAATACCTATCGATTTGGCAACTCCTTGACACACACTTTGAGTGATTGCTTGTTTCTTACCTGAGCCAAGACTATGAGGCCACCATAGTAAGAGGCCTTTGAGAGATGGTGGGCATAGCGTTTCTCTTTTTCTTCAAGGGCAGCAAAAGCCACCTCACAATCAAGATAAACAACTGGAGTATCATTTGGGTACACAAAGTGGCTTTTATCTGTAACACTCATTTTCAGCACGGTGGTTGAATAGAATACTTTCCTAGGGGACCTGAAATATAAAAGCTGTAAAAAACGAATTCTTCCTTTTTTACTCAGCTCAACTTTCGTTCAAACTAAGTAGCACTCTTTAATCCTAATTCCAATTCCCGAATTTTCTTCAAATCATACAGCCAAAAGCCAGGTTGGCTCAAATTTCCTCAAGTTTTTCTCAAACTTCAAATTTTAACTGGATGAAAGCAGGGCACAAATGCTGAGACACACAATGACAAATGTAAATAAAAAACTCAACTGAAATATCCAAGATCTGCCTACAAACAGCAATGGGAACGTCTCTCCACCCCTTCCTTATTTTTGTTGGTCAGTTTGTTCTCAGGTCAGGTTAGCCTCCATTGTGCACTTACAGTTCTGGGTTTCCAAAAGACCTTGAGGTATTGATTTCTGCGTGTCTTTACCTCTTTTGAGAAACGGAAAATAATCATATGGTAGCCTCCAGATCCAAGGTTATTATCTGTATTTGTATGGCAAACAGAAGATTCTATCTTCTAGTATAAGCGATTAAGCCCACATTTTCTTGATTTTCCCACAAACTTCCAATGCTATGACAAGAAACTTTAACTACTGCTAATCATTCCGTGTTGAGCCTACCTGTTAATTATAGTGGAAATGGCCTGAGACTTCAAGAGATAATTACAGTTTTGAAAAACAACTGAATTATATGCAGAATATCCAGACGAATTGAGACACCTCTGCAGTTTTGTAGCATTCTTGATAAGCGTCAGCATGTTTATTTAGTATGGCACAGGGAACTGACAAGAAAAATAAGATGTAACCTATGAGACGGAAATTCAATTCTTGGAGATTCTAATGGCTAGAATAAAAGCACAACTACCACTTGCTACTACCGTTTCACAGGTAAATTTGCCAAGTATCTGCTGCATTTGACCCCTGGACCACTAATTCTTTTTTAGCACAGAAATTTCAACTGTTTCTGCCTGCAAAGATCACTGATAAAAGGTGAAAAATTTCAAATCTGTCGCTAGTAAACTGAACCACCTCTTAGTGTAATCTGTAGTTCTGCTTGTGTTGTGCTTAGTGTAAAATTTGTCCTACATGCATTGTCTTTATTCCTCTGTTGTGCTTTCGTTGTACTCCCTCACTAGGGCTACACGCCCTCTGTTGTTTTTTTGACGGGTTAGAAATAAATGGAATTGAAGATTTATGGCTCTGATGCACTCAACTACTACAATATTAATAGTCTATGCCATCCCTGGTCAACTTACTCCTCAGTTAGCCAATTTTACCTCTACTGATGATGTACCACTAGCAACTCAATGTGAATGATGTATGCATCAATGTTCAAATGGAGTAGAAGTTCTAGTAGGCTACTGTACAAGTTTTTAACTTGAAGATAGAACACAGATCTGGAATCAGACAGCTGATTTTATTTCTTTAATTTTTGTAATGTAGGCTACACTAGCCAGGTATAACACAGATAATAGAATACAGGTATACAGAGGCGTTACTGTAAAAATGTTTTTTTTGGGGGGGGGGGGGCAAGGAATTTACCGACTGGCTGGTGATTTTTATTGACTGATTTTCAGAAAAAAATAACTGATTTTCAGAAAATCGACTAATGAAAAAAATCAAATGTTTTGGCGAAAAATCGCGGCGATTTGTGCCGACTACTCTTTTCTTACAGACCGGCCGACAACATTGGGGGGGGGGCATCTCCCCTCCCCCTCTGGTTGTGACGCACCTGCAGGTATAAAACATAATACGAAATGCTTCTTCAAACACTTTTCTAAATTTTGATGTACATTGGTTTGTGTTTTGCCTTTAAAACAGTCAAGTGTGAGTCATAAATCAAGAATTTAATACCTTGTAGGCTAAGAACTAAGTGCTCCAGCTTTCTTTTGATAAAGAAAATTAAATCAGGTTGCTCAGTTTTTTTTTGCTGTTTCTTTATGAATGTTGATTGTCTTCTGTTGGAATACAGGAGTAGGGGTCACAACCTCAGATTATGCAAAATGAAACTGGACTCAAATAGGTTAAATCAAACTGCTGTGCTGTCTTCAATAAAGAAGCACAATCTTACTATTTCCGATGGTTTCGAGTTTCTTCTTAGTCCACATTCATGAGTTAAATTCCAATACAGGATTAAAATGCTAAAATGCAAAATGCTGCAGATTAAGTTATCCTAATATGCAGTATTTCGCATTCTGGCGTTTTAATCTTGTGTCGGATTTTAACTCCCTGAATTCGGATTTTAACTCTCTGAATTCTGAATAAAAGCAACCACTAAAGTCCAATGTAGGAGAGAGTTAAATTCCTAATTCGGAGAGTTAAAATCTAATACAGGATTAAAACAAGGATCAAGGACAGATGTCAGCGCTAACTGTTTTCAAATAAGGGGCTACTCATTGCAGCTGTTAGCCTACACCCGATATGGGACATCGGTCATACAGGGAGTAAGCAAACATCATTGTGGTGCCATAACTTTTCCCCACACTGTAAAAGCCTCACCTACACAGCACCTACATCAGACCTGCATCAGACTTTAGTGGTTGCTTTTATTCCGAATTCGGAGAGCTAAAATACAAATTCGGAGAGTTAAAATCCAATACAGGATTAAAACGCTAAAATAAATAATAACGTATAAATAAAACGCTACTATGCAGTATTTTGCATTCTAGCGTTTTAATCTTGTATCGGATTTTAACGGATTCCAAGATTGTAAAGCTCAGGATATCTCTCTACAATGGACACCAACATGTGTCCATTTGGATCACTTCTTTTATGGACATAATCAAAATTAGTGCTCCGATTTTGTTGTTGCTGACGTTGAAGAATACCCTTCGATAAACAAATCCACAGGTAAAATGTTCACAAAATTAAAGTTCAAAATACCTGGGGATTTGTTGCTATTATACCTGCAGAGTACGGGCAAATACCCTTCGTGTAAACAAAGCTTAACTGTTCCTATGCACAACAGACTAGTTACAAAACAAAAATTCTGTACTGTACAAGATGTGTTCTGGTTACTCAATTTGGTTTAATTGAGCTTCCCAAATTTCTTCTCTATGCTCCAAAATCCTTTGCTAGTTTAAGAGTTAAGTTTTAGTTTGAGAGTACTTTTTCACGGGAAAAGGTAAACCGGGCCGGGCCCATTGATGATATGTTGAAGCAGTGAACATTACTAGATTAAAGGATGTATGAGAAGCAGATCTACGCAGCCTGAAGGAGAGTTGGCTACTGTTTTGTGTTTCATGGCATTGTATTTCAAAGTTAAAACACATTGACGAGAAAGGTTTCATCATTGTCTGTTCAGGTTAGTACAGGGTTAATACTAGGAATATTTTGGGTTTTGGACGGTTGAAAGGAGAAGTAGAACGGCAGATCCTCTCTGCCCTCTTTGATTTTGTGTCCCCAACAGGACTGTTGTCTTACATGTGATTTCTCAATCACTCCTTCGGCTTCGATGATTTTCGATGTTATCTGCCAAAATATTTACGAATCTCTTTAGTTTAGTGGTGCAGAGAGCTAATGCCGTGTGTTTTTACCTTGCCAAGCTGAGCCAAAACACATTCTTGATAATGCAAGACAAACAAGAAGGAAAGGCCTTCAGAATAATCTATCTGGCTCAATCTGGCTTGAAAGGAACCAATAAAAATGACAAACATACTAGATTGAAGCTAATCAAATGGTTTACATCAGTCTACCACAAACCCCTGATCTTGGATACCCTATGCCAGCCCTATGCCAAACGCTTGGTATATCTAGCGGTTTGTACTCTATGCCTAACGCTTTATACACTAGGCTATGCCAAATGCTGGATACTATAATTGAGTAAATATTGATGATTTGACTGAAGCTCAGATATCAACCAATCAGAGTTCATCTGTAGTTAGATAGGTCAGGGTTAGATTAACAACAGGTAGGCTATCCAGCGTTTGGCCATAGGGTATGCCAAACGCTAGATATATCCAGCGTTTGGCATTGGGTATCCAAAAATCAGGGGTTTGTGGCTGACTGGTTTACATAGTGGATAAATAACTATTGCTTCAACATTTCTAGTTAAATATATTTTTCTTTTCAAACAAGATCCCTTCATTCTAACCTTATTTCAATTGCCTTACAAAATTATGAAAAAGATAGAGTTAGCAAAGTCAATAGCCAGAAAATTCATTCCAAAGCAGCTTCAAAACAATGAAAAGGCACAGAATTTATGGACAGATGACTTTGAAAAAGTCATATTTTGCCTCTTCACTGCCAGGACAGCATGTACATTTCATTTTAACATTTTTGAGGCAAAAATCAAGGTAGTGTAAAAATTAGGTTAGGTACCCCTCCTGTACAGTACACACAGTAAGTTGTAGTTAACCTGATCATGAATCTATATTTATCCTGGCAGCATTCCGGGAGTTGACACGTAGAGTGTAGAAGGAATCTACCAGATTTTGGTCGTCTACTCATTGTCTTACACAGCCACAGATCTTACAGGCATGCAAGAAAATTATTTATTTGTACAAGATTTGAAAGCCAGGCTTCACCTTCCAGATTCCTAGATGTCTGGGGCTTACAGATAGTCAAGCTAACTCTTCTAGACTGATTCTAGATTTGATGATAGTGATGACAGCTAAGTAATGATGCTATTCTCCAACATTTTCGTCTGCATATTTATTGTGTCTTGTCCAGACGTTTTGGCTTGGCTTCACCTTCCAGACCCGTCTCGACCAATAAGACTGTCTGGAATCCAGAAGAAAAATTTGGAAGGTGAAGCCTCACTGTGGACTTGAATCATGGCCTACCCTGTCAAGCAAGTAACAAGAGAAAGCTAGTCTTAAACCTGTCATATAAGAAATAATTATTCAGGCAGAAAGTCATCAGTAGTAACTAACTAGTAGCCTACCTGTTAAGATCTCAGGTCTTTTGAAAGTTTAAAAAGAATCTTCTGAGCTCAAGCAACAGCTATGAGGTCTCCTTCTTCTATCAGACTTGGTGCTGCATTTTCATTAGGCTACTTTGGTCCTGATCTACTTTGTCTCTGGACTACTTTGTCCACATCATCAACCAAGCACATAAACCAGATAGATTGATTCATGACAACTTATCATAGCTCGAAACCACTTGACCAATGAATTATAAGCACCAACGAAAGTCTTCTTTTGGCTAAATTCCTGATGAAAACAGGGATGAGAACATGATTCTCACCCGTTACTACTGCACTTAGGCCATCCCCACCCTTAAGTAGAAGGTTCGTTCCTACCCGTGAAAGACCTGTATTTGGAGCACCTTATTTAATTGAAAAGTTCCTTTCAGAAAAATAAAAATATGAGCCAATAATTTACATATTGATACAATGTGTGGTTGATATATTGAAAATACTAATTCACTAATTCGACTTATGTCACAATGTAATTTGTAAAGTTATTTTGGCAGAAGTTAGTTGGCAGAATAATTACTTAGTTAATTAATTGATATGATGTTAAATTAATTGGAAATGAAGAGTAGACAAGTCCATGATTGATGATGATAATTTGACTTAGCAATATTGTCAGCCCCTAGGTGTCAGTAACTTAATTATTTGCAAGTTCCTTGTTTTACTTTTATCCTACCTTTTATCATTATTGTGTTTCACTTTTATCCACCATCTGCTATTAAACTGGGGGGCACTTTTGTTTTCAAATAGATTAAATTTCTTCTGTCATTTTGTTTAGCTTTCAGTAAAACTTCAGTTTTCTGTCCCTTTAAAGTAAAATGAGTAGGAGGCTCTGGTGGCTTTCAAGTTGCCGGCAAATGGAACAGTCATGTAAGCAGATGCCATATGGCATATTATTTTAAAGCTGAACCTTCAAGTCGTAGAAAAAAGCAGAATTCGTCGTAACGGGCAAAAGCTGTTTGAAACGAAAGGTGTTTCTGAATTGTTGGCCTAGTCCTAATTCTGATTTTGCAGCATGCTTTCCGGTCTTGCCTGCTGCCCCCAAGAATCGGTCACTGCAAATCGCCAGTTTCCAGAAAATAAGTTCATCTAAGCTTTTGCCGGTTACCATCATTACCGGATTTGGATTTGATTCGTTTTACAACACAAGCCATTATGTCAAGCCTACTTCCCTGGGATTAGAGAATGCAAGCTGTCATATTCAGGCGAGGCCAAAGATGGCAAAAGGTACGGTAGATGTTATTTATCTTTCATGGATTATTACAGTCCTGTGCTTAGCTGAACTCAATAGAAGCAAAACTGCGATTTTTGAGTGAAGTTCGACATTCAGAGGCTGCATCGTCGTTGTTCCAGCAACATCAGGGGTGCAACTGCTCCGCCAGGGCCTTGTGACAGAGGTAGGCCGCGACCGGGTCCTCGAAGCCTCGACGACCTCTATTTTGTGTGTCCCCCAGAAAGGGGGTGATGATTGAGATCAGATTTGATTCAGATCTCCGCATTCTAGCTGTATCCTTTTCCCGTCGTCGGTTAATTATAAGCAAACGGAAGGAATGATCCCATTCGTACGGTTTTGCATACCCACTCTTGATACATACGGCATTTTACTTATTCTTACGTTTCTCACGGTTGGCTTTTGAGGCCCATCTCCTTAACCGTTTATATTATATTGTTATCATTTATAGCTCGACTGGGTTGGCAGACAAGCACTGTTATGTAAACTGTAAAACTTTATTGTAAGGTGACCTTCCTCTTTTTCAGGTGGCATAACATGGTACAAGACGAATCAACCAGCACCCTCTCCAGCATCAGATAAAATTAGCCGTCTGACCGCCATGCTGAAAACGTCGACCGGTCATGTTGAGCCCTGTGATTGTTGACTAGTCTTGGCATAATTAGTGCAATACGGTATCTCCATTTTTACAATGGAAGGAATATAAAGAGACTTTACATTCAAGCAAGAGCAATCGTTTCCACTGGCTGTCCCGGTTATTGGATGTTCACCTACTGCAAATGCAATATTATGCCTGTGAGAAAATTGAAAGCAGAGTTACAGTGTTATTACTATGTGGTCTAACCTACCCTGAAAGTCTTGGCCAGTTATGTCTTCGCTCCAGCGCGCACAGATATTTTAGACGAGATTTGATCGAAATGTCGAAACTAATTAGCAGCGGTCATGACAGCACTAAAGCGAGCGGAATCGTACAAATTGACTGCAACCGTCTTCGTCGGGGCACGGATACCAGAGTGTCAAATCGCGTTTCCGCAAGGATGTGTGTAAGGGGAGTTTGCAAACAGAATCGCTGGACCGCTGAAGAGTCTTATCGAAGATGTGGTTTAAGGCGGAATCGTACTGTACATTTGTATGTAGTGATATATTGTGGAATTTTTTTTGTATACCCGCTCGGTAGGTTTGGCTCCTACGTTCGTTGCAAATTTCTTCGCGATCTGTAGAGGCGAAAGCCATTTATAATGCAATGCATTAGAAGAAAAGATTTGCTACCGTCGCGGTTGAATGAATGGTTTATTTGACCAAAATAGCGTTAGCTAGCGCAGGCATGTCAATAGATAAATACACGAGTCAAGACATAAATAGAACCACAATAAATATTTCAATACAAATTTGCTTAACTAAGATAGTAGGTAAAACGCATAAAAACTCTTCATTTAGCGTTGCTCTGTTAAAATAATCAGTAAAGTACGGGACGAATGACTTGATGCAACGTTGCGTACTAGTCGCTGGGTAAGAAGATATTAGTTGACAACTCTTTCTCTTTTCTCGACGCCTTGTCCTCGGCCAGTCAGCAGTAGGATTTTCGAAGTCTGACAGTAGTCGACGGTGGAAAGGCGATTCAAGACGTTTCAGTCCAAATCTGACAGTTAGTTCATGTCGGCGTTTTTCCGATGACAATAAGTTAAGTTCTTTTAGGCGCTGTCATACACTGTCCGAAGTTTCATAATAGATTGCGCATAACACTTTCAAGAATAACACCTTTTCACTTAGAAATAAAGTGTTATGACCAATTAAGTTTACACTATTTCGTGCCTAGATCTCCAACAACACCTTCAATTGGTAAAAAATACTAACGGGAACGAAAGAAACATAACATATAACATCCCAAAGTGTTATCTGTTGAAACCGCGCATCCTGCTGTTGTCGTTACGTAACTTCTGACAGTGTAGTATTTTTACCTATTGAAGGTGTTGTTGGAGATCTGGGCACGAAATAGTATAAACTTAATTGGTAATAACACTTTTTTTCTAAGTGAAAAGGTGTTATTCTTGAAAGTGTTATGCGCAATCTGTTATGAAACTTCTGACAGTGTAGTTTGTATAATCGTGGCCTAATCTTATTTTCTGAGCCCTTTCTTGGACCGACTCATTTGGGCAGATTATTCCTTGGTCAGACCAGGGTGCCAAGCAGGACAACGTGTGGTTAAGGCCTTGACGCTATTGAGGTTGATGATCTACATGGGGTGGAAACGTGCATCCCTGCGTCTGCAAATTTAGAGATATTAGAGTAGGTCCCAACTGTCACATTTCGTACAATAAAAGCTTGTCCTGCAAGTTTCAGTGATCCGAATGTGGTACGGGATTGTAAAGAAGAGGAGTGACGTCTGGTCTGATATCATGGAGGACTCTTGGGGTCTCTATCTCCTGCTACTTCACTTACTCGTTAACTGGAGCACAGTCACTGCTACACGGAGCACTGGCTTCCTTAAAACCTGGTTGCTGCTGCATAAATACATTTATGCAGCAGCATTTATCCCTTTTCATGTAGAAGCTTTTCTGCCCGTTGTATCAGAGACCACTTGAAATAGTCCATTGAGTCAGCCAGGTACTAGAGAGACTAAAACGTCATTTTAGGTTTCTGCTGCGTATCAGGCTGATCTCGGGAAGCGTGCGATCCGTTTCACCACGCTTGGTCTGGAATAGCACATACTGGAATACCACGCCCTTTCTGCTTTGATATTTCGGCTTCCTCACCCTGCTGGCCAGACACCATATAGTAAATCTGTTGTGAGAACCTGCGAGCAAAGTGAAGACCCGCAGGAGAGGGAATACACACGGCCAGGTGATTAAGGGCTACCGCTCGGGGCTCCTGTCCGTCTTTGATGAAAGCGATTATCCCACGTAGAAAGGAGAGGAAACTGGCTTGTTAAAAAGTTTCTCGACAGTCAATTTGGTTTGTTTGCTCAGTTTTGTTGTTTATTATTGGTGCCATCTGGAGAATGGGAAACACCGCCATCTATAGTAACATCGACGGCTCCTAACAAGTCTAAAAAGGATGTCGCTGGCAAATCGAAAATCACTGTTTTTACAACAGCGCAGCCATAAAACAGGATGATATCTACCTTAACATAAGCCTGATAGTATTGCACTAATTTAAAACGATTTTCTGATACTTTTCTGCCTCACAGTTACTTTTCTGCCTCACAGTATACAAGTTGTACACTGAGTATACAAGTAGTAGAGGACTGTATGCGGAACTTATAAAACGTAATCTGTGAGTATGGGGGGAGGAGGAAACAGGAAATTGCATAAAGCAATCACTCCACACGGCTATAGGGGCAGATCACGTGCTTAAAGAAAAACAATATCTCTTCGATTTCTAGATTAAGGGTCTCCTTTCAAAATGGGTCTGTCAGCCGCTTTTTGCGACAATAAACATGAACCTGCCGAGAGAGTGAATCGCTTCTAAAACCACTTAATCAGTATTTGAACGGACAGATAGTTAAGCCAATGAGACAGGTTAAAGAAGCTGCACCCTTATACCCGTGATGACCCCCCCCCCCCCCTCCGGGTTTGAGTTACATAAGTTCCTTTAAAATGGATCTGTCAGCCGCTTTAAATGCGACCGGTTTCAGGGCCAGATAGTGAAGCCGGCAAGACCCTTATACCGACCCCCCCCCCTTCAGGGGTCCAGTTGCCGCAATCGGATGGTAAATGGCTACTGTAAACTCGTTTTTGGGATCCCAAAACGTTAGTGGAGGGATACCTATGACATCGCAAAAAAGGTCCGTCTGTCTGTGAGCACGAAACTCTCGAAGAGAATGAGATATCTTGATGAAACTTGGCGTGAGGATTCATTGGGTCAAGGGCAAGGTCAAGTTCGTAGATGGGCTATGTAGCTCTACATTTAGGGGTGGGGGAGGGGATTCAAATTAAGGGACAAACAAAATATTTTTTAAACAGCTAATGTGATAGTTGATTATGGGGTAAGAAGGCATGCTGAGCACGATAGTGAAAACCATTTTCTTGCCGAACAAGTAGTTCGTCCGGAATCCGGCGAAACCCGGAAAGTTGGTTAAAAGTAAAAGTTTCATTTGAAGTTGATTAAATGTTCGATTCAGGGGTAAAAAGACATGTTGAACACGATGGTGAAAACAATTTTCTCGCCGGATATCTAGTTCGCCCGGAATCCGGCCAAAACCGGAAAATTTGTTAAAAGCAAAAGTTCGATTAGATGACAGGTTAAGGGGTAAGAAGAGAGGCTGAGTCTATATATGACAATCATTTTTTACCCGGACATACAGTTAGTCCGGAATCCGGTTGTAACCGGATTTTTTTTTTAGTCAAACTTTTATTCAAAGCTGATTAGATGTTCTTTACAGGGATCAGGAGATACGCTGGATTTGTTTCTGAATTTTCTTTTTTTGCTGGACTAGTAGTTCGTCGGAATTCGGGCGAAACCGGAAACTTGGCAGAAGTAAAGCAGGAAGTCTCGGTCAGTATCGTCAAAATAGATATGGCTTATATGTATATCTGAACTTGGTTTTCTCTGATGATTAGCCTGGCGAAGACTGGGTCTGGCGAAGACAAGACCCGATTGCCTGAATCAAATATTAGATTTTTAGGATCCCATCGACACCTTTGGTCTTGTTGTTTTTGCTCTGAAAGTGGATGACACTTGCCTCACGAATGCAGCTCTTTGTTACTAGGTAGCATGGAAGCTTCCAGACGCAACTACTGATTATAGGGTTCCTTTCAAGATGAGTTTGTCAGCCGCTTTCAGCACTTGAGCTGGCAAATAGTCAAGTCAACGAGACCAACTACAGGAACTGCGACAGTAAACAAAAAATTACCCCACCCCCCTCACTTGCTCCGAGTATCAAAGGTTGCTGAAACTTCTCGCAATAGCTGGCAGTCGTGAGAGAGCAATGAACCGGACTTTTGCATGACAACGAATAACAATGCCATTATCTGAACTTCGTGTCTGTGTGAATTATCTCGGTTTTACCTCTGGTCTTTACTTGTGGTACGATACCAAGTAACTAACATACGTATAACGTGTATCCTAGCTGGTGGTAACGTATTTGGACTATACCGGTAGTCCGAGTGGTTAGCTTGGTTCGTTACTCTAAAGGAGAAGTTCTGACGGTGGTCCTGGGTCCTAAATTCAATAAACAGTATTTAAAAAACACTTGTGTTTAATAGTGAAGTTCCGCATACACTGAATACATCTGCTACCCACTCTAACACTGACTTCTCCTGATTCACTACTGACTTTCTCAGTGCATGTACACTGCTCCTTATATACCTGGTTTCTGCTCTTTGCATAAGAGACAAGACAAAAAATACTACTTTCGAGCGCTGCGCTAAAAACAGCCAACTCACGAGCGCTGCGCCAAAAACGGGCAACTTGCGAGGTCACGATAAACATTTTGAACTTTATATTTCGTGTCGCTACACGCTAAAAGAATGGTCTACAATAATACAAAATAATTCGTATGTACTCCTTCAGCCAATAGGTCAACTGATATTTTAGAGATACTTCGCAGGTTCGTTTTCAAGCTTTTGCCTGCCTGGAAACTGAAAAGGACTATTGCCAAGAAGGGCCGAAACATCTAGGGCATTTCCTCTCACTATTCATCAAATTTCGGTGAAATCAAAGAACTTCCAGAATTTTCCCCCACCGGGGTCGAATGGTGTCCGGACCTAAAAATAGCACATCTAGGTTCAACGACATTTGTGCCTTCCAAATTTCATCCCATTTCCTCCATGCGTCTGTCCTCTAGGCATGTCAAAAATTTCCGGTAGCCCTCCCCCTCCAACTACATCGGATGCACTTCGAAAATGTAAGCCTATCCTACCCTCCATCAAGTATCACTTGAGGCGTTCGCAAGTTACATGTGTCAAAGAATCCCGTTTCCCCGCTCATTCCCTCAACATTGATGGTCGGTGTAGGGACAGGAAGCTTTCCTGAAGTATTTCGACGGGTCAGGATCCTTTGTACGCGTGCCAAATTTCAATGTTCTCGCTAATGTGGAAACTCCGACAGAGCAACTGATATTACACCACACTACAAGTACGCCAAATTTCTGCTCTGCGTCGCTCTCTAAAGTTCACGGAGTTCTAGCTAAACGCAAACAATAAAAACTACATACAAGTACAAACGTCGGAAGTAGGTGCTCGAGCAAGGGCCCTAAGCGTCTGCGCCAGACACATCCTATTTCAATTCGTTGTATAAGCTAACGTTTACAGGATACTCGTTGTACGTACTCCGCTTTTTATCTTTTCTAATCCCGAAAAAACAAAGATACTGATGGCCTATAAGTATTTATAAGATCCTAGTACAGTCAAAGCACAAATAAAACAAAAAAAATATATACCCCCAAGGCTTTACTATTCGTCAAAACCATTCACGTACTCAAATCTCAATACTAAGCCACAGGCAACAAAGCCTCGTTTTATCTCGTAAGTAATGGTAAATTCTAGCATGGCTAAGTTCAACCGCGATCGGCGCATTCAGCCAAACTGCGCAGGCTAGCTTAACACAGTAAATAAAGCTGGACGATCTGCGCAATCTGGACACTATCTGCTTTGACAGTAACTACGCTCAAGCCAATCAATCCGTTAAGGAAACACTCCGAGAAAAAAACCGTAACTGCCCGCTGCAACACCAACTCGAATCCACAAAGACCACAGTAGCATTTTAATGCCAGTTTGAGAGGCCTTATCCTAGCCTTCAACGATTAACTTCTTCCTCGAGATACCTTTACGCAGATGTAAAACAGGTCCACTCTAGTTACCACGGGAACAGATTCGGTTAAACACATTCTTCATAACACTGCGCTTCTGTTCGATATACCAACCGTGACTAGAGCCGAAACTTATCTAGCGAAACTTACAGACTTGCAGTGATCAGACGTCTTGGTGTCCCCACTGTGAGGGTTCACTAATGGTTTCGTAATTTTACGACTTTGTCATGTAAGGAAGAATAACGGTTATTGCTCATTGCACTTTGAGAGAATTTACATTCACGCACTAAACACCGATAAAACTTTCACTAACACCAAGTCCAATCTTTATCTGACAAGAGCTGAAAGTTGATGGATCCCACAAGCTTCACGACTGCGTTTGAATGTAAGATATGGATTCCATTTTGTTGGCCGACTAAAAAAGACAAGCTGTTAGGATGATCCTGACGGAGAAGTACCTTGGCCTACATGACCAGCGCTCTCCGAAGGGTATAGGCTGATCGAATTCTTGTTCTGCACAACTATCAGCAACTGCAAGACCAGAAATGACGATGTCTACGAAGGAAATATTTAACGACAAGGCATAATCGGTCTGACATGATCACTGATAACATGCGAATATTTGGTGATTCTCTATTTTATTTCTGGAAACATGAATGGCTCATTCAGGAAAAACGTCCAGTATCCTCCCCCCTCTCCGCCCGAATGGAGGTCAGATCCAGCCTATCCCAAAAAGATCATCAATCTAGTTAACACGAACTTGTTTTCCCGCAAGTTCATTTTTCTAACTTGAGCGGCTTTGAGCCTGAAGAGGACCCTTGCCAAGAAGGGCCGAAATATAGCTCTAATAAAATTCAGCTAACGTATTCGTTTTGCACTATTAAATATGATTCGCAGTCAGCTTTGGCTGAAAGAGTATTTAACTACCTAAATACTTGAGTACTTAAGTACTGAAGTACTTTTTTAAAAGTACTTATTACTTGAGTAGATTTTTCAAAAAGCACTTAATACTTATACTTAAGTAAAATTTTCTCGAGTGCTTGGTACTTGTACTTAAGTAAAAATTAGAAGTACTTGGCACAACACTGCTCCTGGACAAGAATGGTTGCCAAGAATGGTTGGTAAGAAGTTAATAAAAACTTATTAATCGTTTTTTGTTCTGCCCCATGCATCACACTCATAGATTGTTCTACACAATTGTTTGTTCCTTCTTGTTTTACGTCATTACTGTACGATGATTTAGTTTGTGTATCTCTGTCCAGTAGTTGATGTCTCTCTATGAAAGCTGAACTGGAAATAGAAAAAAAAACTGAGGCTGCCCTCCCCCCCCCCGTCCCTACCGAGGTTGGATCGGACCGGGACGAACAAGACCAAAGGTTTCGATGGGATCCCAAAAATTTAATATTTACAGACAATCGGGTCTTGTAGCGGTCCACTGGTAATCATCGGAGAAGACGAAGTTCAAATATGGATTCAGCATGTGAATTTACCCTATTGCCTGCATCATGTCTACTTTGACGAAAGTTCCTGCCTTACTTCTGCCAAATTTCCGGTTTCAGCCGGATTCCGGGCGAACTACTTGTCTCGCAAAAAAATGAAATTCAAAAACAAATTCAGCGTATCTCCATACCATCCATATCTCCATAATCAACTTCACATAAAACTTCAACTTTTAACAAATTTTCCGATTTCAGCAGGATTCGTGGTGAAATGTGTCCAGGTATCAAATGATTGTCATACACGAATTCAGCATGCCTTCTTACCCGTAAATCGAACACCTAATGAAATTCATATAAAACTTTTACTTTTAACAGATTTTCCAGTTATGGCCGGATTCCGGGCGATCTACTTGTCCGGCGACAAAGTAATTTTCATATTCGGATTCAGCATGTTTCACTATCCTGAAATCGAACCTCTAATCAACTTAAGATTAATCTTTTATTTTTGACAAACTTTCCGGTTTTGGCCGGATTCCAACTTTTGCGATGTCATAGGTATCCCTCCACTTACGTTTTGGGATCCCAAAAACAGATCATTACATAGAGCATATGACCTGCTGCACCTTCCAAGTTTCATCCCAGTCGCTCCGCGTCATTTCTGACTCGAAAACAGTAAACCTGGTACTTACCTGTAGCTTCACGATACACAAGCGAACTTTTTGTAATAGCCATTTCCAAAAAGACTTTTTGTAGTTGTAGCGAACAACAGATGAAAAACCAGACTGGGGTTGTGGTGTAGAGTGAAAAAAACATCCTCACCACAGCCACTAGAAAAAAACAAAAGAATTGAAAGTTGCTTTGTAAATCCATTAGACTCTTGTTAATTACCGTTTATACCTCGAGCGTACAATATAACACTTAAAATTTTCTTTCTTTTAGAAGGAGTTAATGTTGCCGGACTTGCCTGGCTCTTCTGCAAGGTACACAGCTGACTGTAAGGAGCACGACAGTAAGTTTTTATCTGAATGGGTATATATTCAGCAGACTTTGTTTCCACTCTATAATTTCTACAAATAACTATATTATTAGTTTATACGCAAGGCAGCCAACAATGACTACCTATCTGTTAACATTCTACACTTCATACCAATCTTGTTTAACCTCAAACAGCATTCTTTTCATTTAGTCGCGTCTGTGTTGTGAGATAATAACCACAAATAATTGCAAATACGTTGCCCTAATTCAATTACAGGATTTTTGTGCAGCGGATAATATAGTATGAAGCCAGATTCAGCTTACAGATTCGACCACAATCCCCTTAACAAGCAAGGCTCCCAGAGGTTAAAAACAAAAACAAATGTCTTTCTTGTTGTTTTCTTGCCCCTAGCAAGTTAAATAAGAGTTACGACCTCATATTTCACTTGTCACGAGTAGGTGGTGTGAAAAACGAGAAAGTATAATCTGAGCCTTTTTTCGGAAATCCCGGCACCCGTCCCCACCGAGCTCGGATCCAGCCCGGACAACAAAATATGACATCTAAGGTATACAATCTCTCTACTTCCAAAGTTTCACTCAAATCACTCTACTCGTTCAGCCCCTATGCGAGCCAAAACATTTCTGGGACTCCCCCTCGAACTCCCCCCCACTGTGGCCGAACACGACTCGGACACATAAACTCCGCATCTCCGACATCTCTTCTTCATGTTCATGAAGTTTTACTCCAATCGGAGCATATCTGCAACGTTCGAGTTCTCGCTTCATCATCCTCTACCTTGGTCGGATCCGGTTCGGACGCCAAATGACAAATCTAGGCCGCATAAGCTTGGTAGGGGAGAGTGGTATATACTGGGTATAGGTACATAGTAGATCAGTGAGATTATCTGTCATCTCGTGAGACAAAAAATAATAATTTCAGTAGCACATGGCAATTCTTGACATATGGCCACCAATTTCATTCACTTATAAAGGTATGTTGCAATCTTTGTTTTCGAGATATCTGACTTTAAACTCTTACCCAAAACATATTTTGGGATTCTGTTTTGATTCATAATTTCTTCAAGGTATGGCAGAATTAAGAGATTTTTCCACAGGTTAGTAGAACTATGTCCTGGCTACAGATTAGCGCCATCTAACATTCAAATTTTTGAAAGTTCAAAAAGGTTTTCCAGTTTCTGCCAATAGGGTTGGGGTGGTACATAGTGAATCACCAATGGGTGGTACATACTGGGTCACGATATAAATAGGATTTAGCTTAGGGTTTAACCATATTTTCGCTAAATTTCTTTGTGTAGTGGGGTAATTATCTCTCATCCGTATCTTTAAAGCTGCTATAGCATACTAAGGTCCGCTGGTTACGATAAACTGCACAGAAAGACCCTCATAAGATGAACAAGAGCTGTAAGCTCATATGGCACTTGCATGTGTCAAGATGATTTGATTGATCAAAAGTAAGTTTCGACTTTGCGGTTGAGATGCGCGCTCTAAGGGAGCTGGAACTTCATTTGTAAGCAAAACCCTTGAGGCAAAATTGCTAATAGGCTGATGGGCATCAGGAAAATGCATATATTGCTTAAAAGTATTTTTTTTACTTTGCGGTCAAGATTGGTACTTTAAGGAATAATCGGATTTGGGAAGTAGCAATTTCTAAGCAAATGTTGTTGAGTCTCCAGTATTCCAGCGAAGTTTCATCGTCCTAGCACATCTGGAAGTACCTTAACGCGCGATCACCGGAATCCCAGACCCCGCTCCCCCTCCTCCAACTCCACCCACAATAACCGGAGCCAATCCGGTTCTGTAAATGATTAATCCAGAGCATCTGTTTGTCATTCCCACGAAGTTCGATCCAGATCACACCAGTCTAAGCGGGTCAAGTATTTTCCGCCCTCCCCCCAATAATTGCCGGATTCGGTCCGGAAATGAAAAAGGTCACAAGAGAAAAATGTCCTCTGTTTAATTATTAAATTTCACTCGAATCCGATCACCCGTTCCAAAGTTACGCATGACTCAATATTCCGGATTCCCCTCCCTCAACTCCCCCCCCCCAAGATTATCATATCGAGGATTTTTTTTTTATTCCAAGTCAGTTTGACCGGGTCCCTGATATGCCTTCCAAGTTTCGTCGTGAAAATCCCCCCAAAACGGAATTCCGGGATACCCCCTCCTCCCCCCCCCTCAAGTGTCCGGATCCAGTCAAATTATGTAAAAGATTTACATGGACCAGATGTTTGTTCTTCCCAGCAAGTTTCACTCCGATACCATCATTCTAACCGTTTCTCGAGATTTCCGGTCCACCCCCCCCCCCCACCCCCCAGCTCCCCCGCGGTGCACGTAGCCAATCCGATTCAGCAAATGACTTACCTAGAGCATCTGTTTGTTCTTCCTACAAAGTTCCATCCCGATCCCTCCATTCTAAACGGGTCACGTATTTCCCCCCCCCCCCCCCCAATAGTTGCCGGATCCGGTCCGGATTTGAAAAAAAAATCATCGGAGAAATGTCCTCTGTTGAATTCTTAAATTTCACTCGAATCCGACCACCCATTCCAAAATTACGCATGACTGAAAATTTCGGATTCCCCTCCCTCCACTCCCCCCACCATTATCTGATCGACAAAATTTTTATTTTGAAGTCAGTTTGATTGGGTCCCTGATATGCCTGCCAAGTTTCATCGTGAAAATCTCCAAAACCACCCTTCACCGGAATTCCGGGACCCCCCCCCCCCATAAGTGTCCGGATCCAGTACAATGGTCTAAAGGACTTATCTAGAGCAGATGCTTGTTCTTCCCAGCAAGTTTCACTGCGATCCCTCCATTCTAACCGTTTCTTGAAATTTCCGGTCTCCCCCCCCCCAACTCCCCCCTGGCTACCGAATCCGGTCAAGACTTTAAACGGGACATTACAGATATATATTCTGTTCAGTTATGAAGTTTCATTACAATCCGATCATCCGTTCGAAAGTTACACACTTCTCAATTTCCCGGATTCCCCTACCTCCACTCCCCCACCATTATCTGATCGACAAAATTTTTATTTTGAAGTCAGTTTGATTGGGTCCCTGATATGCCTGCCAAGTTTCATCGTGAAAATCCCCAAAACCACCATCACCGGAATTCCGGGACCCCCCCCCCATAAGTGTCCGGATCCAGTACAATGGTCTAAAGGACTTATCTAGAGCAGATGCTTGTTCTTCCCAGCAAGTTTCACTCCGATCCCTCCATTCTAACCGTTTCTTGAAATTTCCGGTCTCCCCCCCCCCAACTCCCCCCTGGCTACCGAATCCGGTCAAGACTTTAAACGGGACATTACAGATATATATTCTCTTCAGTTATGAAGTTTCGTTACAATCCGATAATCCGTTCGAAAGTTACACACTTCTCAGTTTCCCGGATTCCCCTGCCCTCCACCCCCCCCCAAAATGGTCAGACCAGAAAACTGATTATTCCTAATTTTGTTTGGTCGGGTCTCTGATATGCCTGCCAAGTTTCATGGTCCTAGCACAACTGGAAGTACCCTAACTCGAAAAAGTGTGACAAAATGCCCTAAATTTTCAAGTTTCGAGCGCCCCCCCTCCCCCGCATATGGTCGGATCGGGAAACTGATTATTTCCAGGTTCGTTTGGTCGGGTCCCTGATATTCCTGCCAAGTTTCATTGTCCTAGCTCATCTAGAAGTACCCTAACTCAGAAAAAAGTGACAAAATGCCCTAAATTTTCAAGTTCCGAGCGCCCCCACTCCCCCGCATATGGTCGGATCGGGAAACTGATTATTTCCAGGTTCGTTTGGTCGGGTCCCTGATATTCCTGCCAAGTTTCATTGTCCTAGCTCATCTGGAAGTACCCTAACTCGAAAAAGTGTGACAAAATGCCCTAAATTTTCAAGTTTCGAGCGCCCCCCCTCCCCCGCATATGGTCGGATCGGGAAACTGATTATTTCCAGGTTCGTTTGGTCGGGTCCCTGATATTCCTGCCAAGTTTCATTGTCCTAGCTCATCTAGAAGTACCCTAACTCGGATATGTGGGACAAAAAACTCGGACCGACCGACAGACCGACAGACGGAATTGTGATCGGTATATGGCACTTGAGCCAGAGGCTGCAAGTGCCATAAAAATTTGGAATATCTATCTTGCAACATCTCAACCAGCCTCCACCATCACTATGATGAGCTCCTTGGTCTACCGAGGTATAGGTTGTTGCCAAGTTAAAGTGATGGCCATGGCAGGCATCTCGCGGTGGAAGTGGCCTGATAGAGAAGACTTGCTATTTTATCCGAAAGAAGATGTCATGAAAAAGCTGGCTAACCCTGAGCCAGCCCCCGGTACGGCTTCTAGAGCCTCAGCGTTCTTCATTTTTCGTGACTGGTACAGTGACTAGAATGGACTGATTTGAATTTGAGTTTAGTTCAACTTATATTTGAAAGTTTTAATCGAAGTATATATCGAAAGTTTGTCCAACTATCTGAAGTTAAATAAAAATCTAATGATAGTATATCCCATCCTACTGGAGAATATATTTGACAGAACATAGAGAATATGTAAATGACCCACTATATACCGTGCCCCCGATCTAGTATGTACCCCCCCCCCCCCCCGGTACATAGAAGGTCAAGTGGTACATACAAGATATAGGGGGTAAAAGGGCGGTTTCTGGTATGAAAATTCCCCAAAAATCGGTCTAGATAGAGTTTTCGAGGGTCTTTCAAACTGTGTAAGATTCATCCATATTGCCGATTTTCCTAAGAAGTTATTTAACTTTTCCAAATATTGACCCAGTATATACCAATCTCCCCTACTGTTCAACTTGCATCACAATCGGCCCATCCGTTTGGTTTTTGTGCACGTCAGAAAGTTTTCGGACCCCCCCCCCCCCCACTAATCAGTTCTTATAACTCATAAAGTTTCACTTAAATCGAACCATCTGTTCCAGCCTACGGAAGTCTGTAATTTCAAGATTCCCCGTTCCCTCAACTACCCGAAAAATGGTCGGATCCATTAACGGAAGGCCTAGGCCTAGCCCCTAGGCCTAGCCCCCCTAACCTAGGGCATCGCATCGTGTCTTTAAGTCTATTTGATCGGGTCACTAATATGCCTGCGAAGTTTTACCCTCCTTAGCACATCTGGAAGTATCATAACTGGAATTTCGGGAAACCCCTCCAACTACCCCTGAAAGAGCCTCATGATCTGGTTCTGTCAAGAACGTCACGATCCCACGGCACTAAGCGTTTCACAAAAATTCCGGTGCCCCCCTTCACCCCCCCCCTCTCCTAGTATCGGATCCGCTCTGGACTTGGCATGCATCTGAGACAATAGCTCTTTCTATTTGCCAAGTTTCATTCAAATCCAATCGCCCGTTCAAAAGTTACGAATGCCACTGGATTCCGGATTCACCATCCCTTCACCCCCCCCCCCCCCACACACACACACAATGTTCGGATCGTGCGAACTACTATTTTCTAGTCCGTCTACTCGGGTCTCTTATATTCCTGCCGAGTTGCATCATCCTAGTACATCGGGAAGCACTAAACTCGCTGGATCACCAGAATCCCCCCCCCCCCCCCCAGTGCCCGAATCCGGTCCGGTTATGTTAACGAAGTATCTAAGACTTTTGCTTGTTCTTCCACCAAAGTTGCATCCCAATCCCTCCACTCTAAGCGTTTCCCAAGATTTTCGGCTCCCCCCTTCAACTCCCTCCAAAGTTACCAGATCCAGTTCTAATCTGAAGTGGGTCGTCTGAAACACGAGGTCTTTCCAAATATCAAGTTTCATGACAAATCTGATCACACGTTCTAAAGCCATAAATACCTCACGATTCCGGATTCCCCCTCCCTCCACCCCCCCATGATGGTCGGATCGGGGAAAGGACTCTTTCGAAGTTAAGCTTTTGGAGTCCCTGCTATACCTGCCAAGTTTCATCGTCCTAGCTTAAGTGGAAGTGACCGAACTAGCAAAACCCAGAGCGACCGACTGACAGAAGGGCAGAAATTTGGCACTTAGATGTTCGATTTAGGTATAAGAAGATATGCCGAATCCATATTTGTTAATTATTTTCTACCAGGACATGTGGTTCGCTCGGAATACGGTCGAAACCGGAAATTTTTTTATAAGTAAAAGTTTTATCTGAAATCGATCAGAGGTGCGATGTAATGGTAAGTAGGCATGCTGAATTCGTATATGAAATTATTTTCTGCCGGACCATTATGTTACCGGGAATCCGGCTAAAACCGGAAAATAAATTTTTTATCTGAAGTTGATTAGAGGTTGAATGTAGGGGTAAGAAGACATGTTGAATCCGTTTTGAGCTTTAGTTTTTTTGCAGGACACGTAGTTTGCCTGGAATCCCGGCCGAAACAGGAATTCGGTAGAAGTAAGGCAACAAGTTGTATCAATCTCGTCAAAGTCGATAGACGTACGTAAGGGTAATCACACATGCTGAATCCGTATCCAAACTTTGTTTTCTCAGATGATTAGCCATTGGCCTGACCCTGTTTCAAAATTATAATAGTAGAGTTGTAACGAGTTTAGTTAATGACCCAAATGTTACAAGACTCAATTGTCTGGATCAGATACTAATTTTTCGGGATCCCATCGAAACCTCTGGTCTAGTTCATTGTGCGGTGACGTTAGACATTTGTTAGGGATGCTAGGAATTCATTTATAAGCGAAATCCTTGTGGCACGAATGGTCATGGGCCCTTAGGAATCCCGAAACCAATCGAGCTTCGCAGAAATTATTGGTATCTGACACTGGAGCCAAAGTCTGCAAGTACCATACAAAAAAAACAAACATACAAAATCCCGAAGTAGCCAAGACAATCAACTGCTAATTAATTTAAGTCAATTGCTAATGGTATCCGTTTTGGTTAAAAGTAAAATTGTGCTGAACCTTTCGTGGTATAACAGATAAGGCAAGGACTCGGTAAGCTATACACTGCCTTTTGTGCACCATAGGTAAACTTTCTGGCCAGACTACATGGTATACTAAGGAAAAAAGACCTACGTCACATACGTTCCACATATTTCAAATACTTCCGTTTCCTGTTATTTACCACGTCGCACGCGAAACTGATATTTGATTCTACGTTTGTTGGTGCACGACCCACTACTGACAATGGAAAATCTGACTTAGAAATTACCTACTCTGATTGGCCGTTTACATGTTCACCCTCCCCCCCCCCCCCCATTGGCTTAGTTCCTATTTGTGATTAAATTTGTGTATTTTTGTTTAGTGTTTTCTCATGTTATTTTTTGGGATCCCAAAACGTAAGTGGTGGGATACCTATGACTTCCTAACAGTTTTCCGCCTGTCTGTTTATCCATCTGTCAGCACGATAACTCTCGAAGGGGTTGAGATATTTTGTTCAAACTTGAAGTGAGGATCCATTGGGTCAAAGTTCGTAGATGGACCCTGTAGCCCAATGTGTAGGGGCTGGGGAGCGGATTTTAAATTATGGGATGAAGAAAATATCTGTTTCAAGCTGATGCGAGAGTAGATTTGGGGTAAAGGAGACATGCTGAATCCAGAACTGAACTTCATTTTCTCACCGGACAAATAGTTCACCCAGAATCCGGCAAAAAACGGAAAATTATAAGTTTTATTTGAAGTTGATTAAATGTTGGATTTATGGATAAGAAGACATGCCGAATCCGTATACGACGACTGTTTTCTTCTCGGACATATGGTTCGCCCGGAATCTGGCCGAAACCGGAAAACTTGCCGCAGGCAAAAGTTTTATCAACCAACGACGTTACAATGGAAAGCCTACTTTCTCCGAAATTGGTGATTTTAAATACCCAAGAGTTTGGGTCGTCGGGCCCAACCAACAGTCACAAGGATATTGCCTGATTTTAAATCAACGTGAACAATTGTTTTTGAGTGCAGAAATTCTAGCCCGACTGCTATCTGTTTTGCCATTTCATTAAACAAACGAGGAGCAAGACTTGTACTGACGTCTCTTTCAATATCCGTCATAAGACCGGTCAATTGCCTGCCAGAATTAATTTCCCTGTTCTCTCCATTTCCAAAATCAAAGATTTTACAACAGTATTCTAACCCGATGATCATTTCGGAAGGACAAACAAACATTAACTTTATAATATTTTGGTGGTTGAGCAAATAAACTGTGGACCCTTCTTTAAGGAGTCTACTTTCATACTCGGGATTCCCCTTGCATCCAACATACCGCTTCATGCATACCCTTTCCCCAGAAAACATTCCAGTAGTGAGGCTTGAACAAGAACCACTTCCCAAAGATTTTTCATTGTCAGGCAGTTCATTTCTCTCAATGATGGTTTTTCTTTTTTTGATGGTTTTCCATTTCTCAAAATGGTTTTCATCGTCGTGTTCAGCATGACTTCTTCCCACAAAACCGACTATCACATTAGCTGTTTATAAATATTTTGTTTACCCCGTAATTTGAACCCTCTCCCCTACCCCTAAATTAGGACTACAGAGCCCATCTACGAACTCGACCCTACCCTTGACCCAAAGAACCCTCACAACAAGTTTCATCAAAATATCTCATTCCCTTCGCGAGCTATCGTACTCACAGACGGACGGATGGACAACTTTTGCTGTCACAGGTATCCTTCCACTTACGTTTTGGGATCCCAAAACAATGTCAGTTGCTCTGCTGTCGTGACCAGAACGTAAGAACTAAACTTGCTCATATAATCCCCGCTCTCTTCCAAGCTCCATCTTTTCTCATTTCTTTTTAGTATTTATGTCGTCAGATCCTGGAAAGAAAAAATACAAATCCTTGACTTTCCTCCTGCTCATCAGCGTTATCTGGCGGACGTTTTAGTAAGCCAATTTCTATGCTTAACGGAAGAAGAAGAATTTTCCCAGAAACACTTTTATAGAAGCCATGTACGTCGCTTCTGAGAAAGTTTGTATGGGGACATGTGTAGCCAACTAACTGGCTACTGAGAGTGTTTCTGGGGGGACATGTGTAGCCAACTAACTGGTTACTGAGAGTGTTTCTGAGGGGACATGTGTAGCCAACTAGTTGGCTACTGAGAGTGTTTCTGGGGGGACATGTCTAGCCAACTAGTTGGCTACTGAGAGTGTTTCTAGGGGACATGTGTAGCCAACTAACTGGCTACTGAGAGTGTTTCTGGGGGGACAATTGTAACTAAGCTTGTTTGTATAGGGCACACCAAGAGTAGCCAACTAACTGGCTACAAACTTTTGGTAGTATAGTATGATCAGCTACATACATTTCATTTATATATAAACTGATCAATCTTAAAATGGCTGAATGGTGGTGTCCCGTTGTAGAGGCCAATTAAAATTTCAGTCAGCAGCCCCTCCTTCCTAGTCAGAACACAACCTTACAACATCATGAATCCGAGCTTCTTGCAATCCGTAAGCCTATAAGAGGATCCGTAAGCCCAATCCGTGGACACATAAGAGGCAAGCTGTTTTTAAGAACTTTCCCCAAATGGGCCAAATGATAAAAGAAAAAGTTGTGTGCGCCAACAACTTAGCGTTATTGCTGCGTTTCAGTTGATTTATGGATAGCTTCGTTGCAACAGTGAAATGTCACGAAATCAATCTAGTAATGAGGTACAGTCGGGCCCAGCCCCGGCCCCATTTACCCCCTCCCCTTTTTCACAAGGAAATGACCAATACCAATTCCTTGTTGGGGTTGACCCTGGTTCATCTGATTCTTCTTTGCGCGTGAGTTCAAATCTTTACAGCCTCTTCTTTTCTTTCGGGTGTCGGCATTGCTATCTTTTTTCTTCGCAAATGATTCAAAAGTTAAAACATGCAGCTGATTCAAGAACAATGACTAGTGCCTTTTTTTGCCATCCCAGACCTTAGTGAGGGGATACTTGTGAAAAAGTAATTGACTCTTAAACTAGAGGATATGTCATATCCCGATCATAGGGTGATGTTGTACTGAGCATCAGGTTGTACAGTAATCAGACCGTAATATGTGCTGAATATAATATAGAATACCTTGCTATTTGCACTATCCCCCATGAATGAAATATATGCATGCAGTTCCCACTGTCTCTTTCCAGCCTCTACACTTACCAGATTCAGACCATGAAATATATGCATGCAGTTCCCACTGTCTCTTTCCAGCCTCTACACTTACCAGATTCAGACCAGGTTAGCCCAAATATCTTGAGTGTGACTGTTTGCACCAGAATTTTTCTGTTGCATGTATTTGCTCCCATTTAACCTTCAGCTTTGTTTTGATCCAGACGATTCTTCAAGTAGCTGGATAGAAGCAAGTGAATGACATTTGATATTAATTAATTCATTCAGAATCAGAGGCATTACTAGCCAAAATGTTTGGGGGGGGGAGCAAGGAATTTACCGATTGGCTGGTAATTTTTACTGACTGTCTTTGCAGAAAAAAAGGACTGTTTTCAAGAAAAAACGACAGTTTTGGAAAAATTGACTGATTTTCAGAAAAAAATGACTGTTTTACTGAAAAAAATCAACTGTTTTGGCAAAAAATCTAGGCACTTTGCACTGACTCGCTTTGTTTTTACCAACTGGACTACATTGAGGGAACGTCCCCCCCCCCCCCCGGTCGCGATGCCCCTGGTCAGGATAGATGTATTTTGATGTTCCTCCAGTGATCCTTGCTATTTAGTCTTTATTTACACAAGTTGACTAGGGGTGATGCAAAAAGCAGGGTATCCTGTAAGAGAGGTACAGTACTTATGCTTTTTTGAGTACCTCTCTCATTTTTCCATATCTGGGCTTTGTTTCTTGTTTATATTACAGTCAGGAAAAGAACAAACCTTGTATCAGTGAACAGCTAATGTATCATTAATCTTTCTGGCACAGAATTAAATTGAAAAAGAGAGGTACAGTACTTATGCTTTTTTGAGTACCTCTCTCATTTTTCCATATCTGGGCTTTGTTTCTTGTTTATAGTACAGTCAGGAAAAGAACAAACCTTGTATCAGTGAACAGCTAATGTATCATTAATCTTTCTGGCACAGAATTAAATTGAAAAAATTGTGTTTACATAGCCTTTGAATTTTAAAACTTCTCCTTCTTCCAGTTGCTGGCTTGAATAATTTAGCAGTGAGGAAAGTAATTTGGAGAAAGCCATCTGCCATTTTAATGTGTTATGTACCCTGTAGGATATGTTCCTGTCAGTGACAGAAAATTCTGGAAAATATTGATGCACAAGTTACCAAAAATGCATTTTAAGTCGGGACAGCCATGCACAAATCCTCAATTTTTGGGCATGGTGCTCCAGAGTCAAGGCATGCCCCAATACATGCTGAACACCAGAGTGTGGTGCCATGGTGCTTATCATTGGGGCACCATGCCCGTGAACAAGGGCAAAGTATCCCCATATAAATCTGCTAAAAAACATATTTCCGTTGCAAATTTTCAGTTCAACAGAGTTTTAATTGGGTAAAGTGCCGTTGGTGCAGTTCATGGTGCCCCAACATGAGCACTGGGGCATGCCTGATGTTGGAGCACCATACCCCAAAAATGAGGATTTGTGTATGACTAACCTAGGCATTGATATATTAATTCATGGAACCGTGGAAGAAGAAACTGAGGCAAAACGAGCATTCAAACATTTTATGAAACCTGAGTAGCCTACTTGGATAGGAATTTTGGCATTTTTGGCAACTATTTTGCAGTGAAAATTGCCTGGTATGGTTCAAGTGTTTCCTTTGGTGACAATCTGCTATTAGAATATGTTCATATAAGCATACCTCTACTCTACCAAGTGGAACTTGGCTCTCTTCTTATTACAGTAAACTTCACCATTCTCACTACTACAGGTAACTTAGGCCAGCTGATATTGAGTCCATAATCCTGGAGAGATTGTAGCCTACCCCATCTAGCACAAGCTTGCCACAAACCCCTTTATTTTCGGATAGTCTATGCCAGATGCTGAGTTTATTCAGCTTTATAGGGCTGTGCTTGCCTTATGTTTAAAGCTGGGGCCATATTAAGGACAGGCATAGGAGGGTTTACTAACCTCAAATAACACAACTGGGAAACTGTCCTCAAAAATCCTAAAAGAGGATTTCTGCTTGACCTGTGACCTAGTTAGGACTGCAAAAAATTTCCATTCCTGTGGGTCAATTCCCTTCTATAGATCAAGGTTAGGTGTTAGGGTACCCAGCATTTGGCATAGGGTGTGCCAAATGTTGGGTGTACATCTAGTATTTGGCATAGGGTGTGCCAAATGTTGGGTGTACACCTAGTATTTGGCATGAGGTACAGTATAGAATTTTTAATATTTCCATTATTTGGTTGTAGTTTTGGAGAAAAAATTTATAGGGATGTTGGAGCTTACAAACTTTCGCGAGAACAATGGAGTCTTGCATCGTATTAGCAGGTTTTGATTTACCTTAAATTGCATGTTGTATCCCGATGAGTAGCTTGCGGATGATGATGGTGCTATTTTCTGGTTGCTGCTTCCGGGGCGCACCAGTCCTCTTTCCAAGGGTGAGGCGAGGGCGTTACCGCTCCCCAACTAAGGCCTGACCTAGGCTTATTGAGCTTCAGCATGATAGTTGGTTTGCGGGATGCGACTGACCGTTTGAGCATCCCTAGGGTCTGACCGGCGCTAGCCTTTTTGGTATGAGAGTGGAATTTTAGTTTGTTGTCCACAGTAACTCCGAGGTCCCTTTCTTCTGGGGTGGAAGGGATCGGGACTGGGGTGCTTGACCCATGTCTTCTCTGGTACTGTCGCTTTGGGCTATTGTGTCCAAAGTGAACTTCTCTTTGTTGAACTCTAGCTTCCATTCACTTGACCAGTCAGTTAAAGTGTTGAGATCCTCTTAAAGGGTGTTCGTTAAGGCATTGGCAATTAGCTTCGAGTCTTCTGCGTATTTTGGCATGGGGTTCTTCAGGAGCTGATGGGCGTCGCGTCGTTAATGTATATATTGAAGAGGGTTGGTCCTAGTACTGTCCCTTGCGGGACTCGATTAAGTATCATGGCTTCCGATGACAAGACCTCACCTGCTATCCCAAAGACATGGACTCTTTGCTTGCGTCCAGTCAGAAAGTTATGCACCCAATCTGCAACTTGAGGGTGAATCGAGCATGCGTCGCCCTTGATGCGTAATCTTCGGTGACTGACTTTGTCAAATGCTTTTGCCTGGTCATGGAGTGCTACGTCGACTGGTGTGGCTTGCTTCAGAAAAATGTTGGCAATCTCGTAGGACTGTATTAAGTTAGTGTCCACAGACTTTCCTCGGACGAATCCATGTTGGCTTTGGTGGATGATGTTGTTTGCTGCCAGGTGCTGGGGTATTTTCTTTAATAACGATGCCTTAAATGACTTTGGATATAACAGATGTCGAGCTGATTGGAAGGTAGTTTTCTGGGGAGTTTTTTATTTCCCTTCTTGTAGATGGGAGTGATAGTGGCAGTTTTCCAGTCCTCAGGTATGGATCCTTGATCAAGCGATAGTTGAAATATTCTTGTTAGTACATGAGCTAGGACGGAGCTGGCCTCTTTCACTGTCCTTGGGTGTATTCCTTCTGGTCCCCTAGATTTGTTGGGGTCTAGGGTCGCAAGACGTTTTTCGACATCTGATTCAGAAACGACAATCCTTTCCATGGGTATGATGACGATATATTTTGTCATATCCGGTAGATCCTTGTCATTCAAGTCATTTGTGTACACAGAAGAAAATTGCTCGTTCAGGGACTCAGCAATTTCCCGAGGGGTGGTGGAGGTTGATCCGTCAGATCTTTGGAGGGGGGGGGGGGGTAGTTAGCCGAACTGGCATCAATGATGACATGTGCCGCCACAATTTCTTCGGGCTTGTTTTCGCGTCGTGGCAAGTGATTCTTCGTGCTTGGATATGCATTGGTTGGTCGCTTTTTTTCATATTTTTCTAGCATGCGTGTAGGCTTCCAGATTTTCGGGGAGTGAGTTTTACGGTACTTTGACCAGGCTCGTTTACGCTTTTTGATTGCTTGTTTAACAGATGCAGACAGGTAAGGTAGGGTTTTGGGTTTCTTTATGAGTCTTACTGAGGTATGTTTTCTTTCGGTCTGAAGTACAAGATCACGTAACAGCACCCACGCAGTCTCCCGCTGACTCGGCTGACATAATGGTTCTCCAGTCTGCTGCACCTAGGTCCTCTCGAATTTTCTTGTAATCAGTGAAGACTTTTTTGGTATAACCCTTTTCTTCTGAAAAACCTACCAATCTCTGTGTTGAAAGTTTGAAACCCTCAAGATCTTCTTTCCAGTGAAATGTTGCTCCATACCGTGAGTAAACAATACAAGAAATTTTAGCAATCTTTCAGTAAAATACATTTTGGCCACTCGTCATTAATTGATCTCAGCAAGAAGTCGTTTTTATGGCACTTGCAGCTCCGCTCAAGTGCCATATACCGATCACTTTTCGGTCGGTCCACTCTTCTCGAGTTAGGGTACTTCCAGAAGTTCTAGGACGATGAAACTTGGCAGGCATATTAGGGACCCGACCAAACTAACTTGGAAACAGTCACTCGCCCGATCCGACCATCGTGGGTGGAGGGGGAGTCGGCGGAATCCAGAAAATAGGGGCATGCATAACTTTCGAATGGGTGATCGGATCTTAATGAAACTTGAGATCTGGAAAGACCTCGTGTCTCAGATGTCTCGTATCAAGTCCGGACCGGATCCGATGAATCTGGGGGGGGGGGAGGGGAGTTGGTGGGGGGAACCGGAAATTGTGTGAAACTTTCAGAGTGGAGCGATAGGGATGAAACTTGGTGGGAAGAACAAGCACAGGCTCTAGATAAACAACTGACTAAACTGGACCGGATTCGGACACTGTGGGGTTGGAGGGGGGTTCCAGAATTCGGGCGATCCGTAGTTCTTATACTTCCAGGTGGTCTAGAACGATAAAACTTGGCAGGCATATCAGGGACCCGATCAGATTAACTTGGAAACAGTCACTCGCCCGATCCGACCATCGCGGGGGAAGGGGGAGACGGCGGAATCCGGAAATTAGTGGCATGCATCACTTTCGAACGGGTGATCGGATGTTAATGAAACTTGATATCTTGAAAGATCTCATGTCTCAGATGTCCCGTTTCAAGTCCGGACTGAATCCGATGAAAGGGGGGGGGGGTCGGAGGGGAGAACCGGAAATCTTGTGACACGCATAGAGTGGAGCGATCAGGATGAAACTTGGTGGGAAGCACAGGCACAAGTCCTAGGTGCATCAGTGACAGAATCGGACCGGATTCGGGTACCGAGGGGGGGGGGGGTTGTAGGGAGTGTCCGGAATTCCGGTGATCGTGATTTAAGGTACTTCCAGATGTGCTAGGACGATACAACTTTGCTGGAGCATTAGAAACTTGACATCGTCACTTTTCCGATCAAACCATTCCTTGAAGAACTCGTTTTAACCGCAAAATACAAAAATACTTTTAAGCAAAATTTACTTTTTCACGATCGCCATGAGTACATGATCCTTTTTGCCTCAAGGGTTTTTCTTAGAAATTACTTTCAACACCCTTAAGTGCGCATCTTAACCAAAAAGTGAAAAAAAAATTGACCACCACTTCCATCCTCTTGACCCAGCCTTGCAAGTTTGGCGCATCTTAACCGAAAAGTGAAAACAATACTTTTGACCATCACTTCCATCTGACCCAGCCTTGCAAGTGCCATATGAGCTTCCAGCTCTTGTTCAAGGTGAAATCAATTTGGTCAGTCAAATAAGTTGTTCAGTTCAGTTCAGTTCATTTTATTACATGCAAAAATAAGTGAACAAAATAAGTGTCGACCCCTAGAAAGCTCGATGACCCCAAGTAACCATGGCCCCCTCCCAACTAACCATATTGTTCGTCCTCATACCTTTTTTCACTACAGTAGGCTAGCATACAAAAATCATGATGTCACACTTTATAGATGGTATCTGGTCACCAAAATCAGTGAGTGAATTACAGCCTTTTAGAGATTCTTAATCCTAGCCAGATTCTAGCCTAGTATACCATACCCTCTATTTATTCAGGCCGAAGTTAAAGGTTCTTTTTTATTTAGGTAACAACAGTATAGCTGTTGAACTGAATAATCCATGAGTTGCTGTTGATTCTATGAACGTCGCCAGTCCCATATTATAAATGGAGTCACAGGATCTACCTCCCAGACACTTTCTGGTTACAAACCTACTTGAAGATTCTGTTGACAAGATATCTTTGGAAGGAGTTGGTTGTTGGCTATGTACCAACAAACGTCGATCTTTCATCTGTCAGTGGTGCCTAAGAAAAGGCGACTTTTTCAGTCATAGCGAAAAGAAAGAAGCTTCTCCCAGCAGGCCTACAGACAAAGCTAACCTAAATGTTGGATGCCATGGCCTCAGGTTACATGACGTGGCAGACCAGAGGCTTCTCAGATATATTGATCGCAAAATGCACATGATCAAATTGGAAGCTGGAAAAATTGATGTCCTATCGCTGATTGAAAGCAAAGTTGAGATCCTCCATAAAAAATTGAAACTTGTAAGTATGAGCTACTAAAGTAGCTCCATTTTTCTCAGTGTAGTACTTAAGTAACAAGACCAAAGGTTTCGATGGAATCCCAAAAATTTAATATTTGATCCAGACAACTGGGTCTTGTAGAGATCCAGTCTTTGCCAGACTCCTTGAGCACTTTACTAATAAAATTTATAAACAGATTAAGGCAAATGTTGATCACCTGAGAAGACCAAGTTCAAATATGGATTCAGCATGTGTGTTTACCCCTATAGCCTGCCTCAAATCTACTTTGACAAAAGTTCCTGCCTTACTTCTGCCAAATTTCCGGTTTCGACCGGATTCCGGGCGAACTACTTGTCATACAAAAATTGAAGTTCAAAAGCGGGTTCAGCTTATCTCCTTACCCCTATGTCGAACCTCGAATCAACTTCAGATAAAACTTCAACTTTTAACAAATTTTCCGATTTCAGCCGGATTCGTGGCTAACTATGTGTCCAGGTAGAAAATGATTGTCGTACACGAATTCAGCTGTCTTATTATCCGTAAATCGAACACCTAATGAAATTCATATAAAACTTCTACTTTTAACGAAATTTCCGGTTTTGGCCGGATTCCGGGCGATCTACTTGTCCCGCGAGAAAGCTATTTTCATATTTGGATTCAGCATGTTTATCTATCCTTAAATCGAACGTCTAATCAACATCAGATTAAACTTTTATTTTTGACAAATTTTCTGGTTTTTGCCGCATTCCGGGTGAACTACCTGTCCGATGAGATAATAATTTTCATATTCGGATTCAGCATGTCTTCTTATCCCTAAACTTTCCGGTTTTGGCCGGATTTCGGGCGAACTACTTGTCCGGCGAGAAAATGGTTTTCATATTCGTGTTCAGCATGTCTTCTTATCCCTTAATCGACTATCTCATTAGCTTTTAAAAATATTTGTTTCGCCCCATAGTTTGAAACCCCTCCCCCGCCCCTAAGTATGCAGCTGGGGGGCCCGTGTACTAACTCGACCTTTCCCTTGAGCCAAAGAATCCTCACACCAAGTTTCATCAATTTCCATTCCCTTCGAGAGTTATCGTGCTGACAGACGGACAACTTTTGCGAAGTCATAAGTGTCCCTCCACTTACGTTTTGAGATCCCAAAAATAGATACAAATTTAATACTAGAATTGGGCTATTTTAACAACCAATAGTTGCGTTTCTGGTCTGAATTCTCTGTTCTCGCTTCTCTATTTTCGATTCTCGCATGGCTTACCGTTTTTGGGATCCCAAAACATATGTGGAGGGAGACCTATGACATCGCAAAAGTTGGCCGTCTGTTCGTCCATCTGTCAGCACGATAACTCTCGAAGAGAATGAGATATTTTGATGAAACTTGATGTGAGGATTCTTCTAGTCAACAGAAAGGTCGAGTTCTTAGATTGGCCCGATAGCTGCATATTTAATGTGATAGTCGATTATGGGGTCAGAAGACATGCTGAACACTATGGTGAAAACCATTTCTCGCCGGACAAGTAGTTCGTCCGGATTCCAACAAAAACCGGAAACATATATTCAAATATTGCATACAACGGATACGTCAGCTACGATTCTTCAACATTCGATTCTTCAGCGGTTACAATACGATTCTTCAAGAATCGTAGCTGACGTATCCGTTGTATACATTATTTGAATATATGTTTCAAAGTCAGCTTGGGCTCAAGGAATATTTAAAAACCGAAAAGTTGGTTAAAAGTAAAAATTTCATTTGAAGTTGATTAAATGTTCGATTTAGGGGTAAGAAGACATGCTGAACACTTTCGTGAAAAGCCACTCGGACAATAGTTCGCCCGGAATCCGGCCAAAACCGTAAAATTTTGAAAAAGCGTAAGTTTTATTCGAAGTTGATTAGATGAGAGATTTAGGGGTAAGAAGAGACGCTGAGTCTGTGTATGACAATTATTTTTTACCCGGACATATAATTTGTCCGGAATCCGATTGTAACCGGAATTTGTTTATAAGTTAAAGTTTTATTTGAAGTTGATTAGAGGTTCTTTATAGAGATGAGGAAATAGGCTGAATTCGTTTCTGAGTTTTCTTTTTTTTTTTGCTGGACAATTAGTTCGCTCGGAATTCAGCCGAAACCGGAAATTTGGCAGAAGTAAAGCAGGAAGTTTTGGTTAGTATCGTCAAAATAGATATGGCTTATAGAGGTATATCTGAACTTGGTTTTCTCTGATGATTAGCCTGGCGAAGACTGGATCTGGCGAAAACTACAATTGTCTGGATTAAATATTAGATTTTTGGATCCCATCGAAACTTTTGGTCTTATTACCCTTGAAACAACATCCAATCAATTCCAAATAAAACTTTTACTTTAAACAGATTTTCTGGTTTGGGCCGGATTCGGCGAACTACTTGTCCGGCGAAAAAGTAGTTTTCATATACTTGTTCAGCGTGTCTCCTTGCCCCTACATTGAACCTCTAATCTACTTCAGAGTAAACTTTTATTTTTCACAAATTTTCCGTTTTTTGTCAGGTTCCGGGTGAACTACTTGTCCGGCGAGAAAATAAATTTTCATATTCGGATTCAGCATGTCTCCTTATCGCTAAATCGAATATCTCATTACATTTTAGAAATATTTTTGTTCGTCCCTTATGGTGGGTTTACAACACTGCGTAAAATCCGAGCGTATTTTTACGCACTTATTTGAGCTTGAAAAGATTTCTAGCAATACGGACGTATTTAGATACAAAACGGACCGATTTCTCAAATACGTCCGTACTGCTAGAGATCTTTTCAAGCCCAAATACGTGCGTAAAATACGCTCGGATTTTACGCAGTGTTTAAATGCACCATTAATTTGAAACCCCTCCCCCGTCCCCAAATATAGGGCTACAGAGCCCATCTTCGAACTTGACCTGCACTTTGACCCAAAGAGTCCTTGTGCCAAATTTAAATAAAATATCTCAACCCCTTCGAGAGTTATTGTACTAACAGACGGACAGGCGGACAACTTTTACGAAGTCATATGTATCCCTCCACTTACGTTTTGGATCCCAAAAACAAAACAAAAAGAACAAGACCAAAGGTTTCGATGGGATCCCAAAAATCTAACATTTGATTCAAACAATTGGGTCATGTCTTCGCTATTCAGTGTTCGTCAGATTCTTTGAATAATTTTACTGTTAAAAAGTTCAAAAATGGATTCAACATGTGTCCTTGCCGAATCTATAATCGATTTCAGAAACAACTTTGGGCTCAATCAAATTTCCAGTTTCAGCCAAATTCTTGATGAACCATTTCCCAGCAAGAAAACTAAGTTCGCATATGGATTCAGCGGACCTCCTTGCCCTCTCATTGAATATCTTATTAGCTTATAAAACATACATGTTTTTACCGTAAATTCGAAATCCCTCCTCTGCCTCTAAAGATAGGACTAAAGGACCCATCTATGAACTTGACCTGTACTTTTACCAGTGAATCCTCATTCAGCAACATCCTCACTTGAACATTATATATCAACCCCTTCGACCTTCGATTACACTAGATCTCTCCGACGTCACACAGAATAAACAGAGCGTGTCCGAAAGCTCGGAAACGAACGAAAATGCTGAATTAATTCAGCAATTTATGCAGCATTTCGCTTTCGGACTTAAATTTTCGCTCAGTTAATGCAGCATTAATTCATCGAAAACTTCAGCGAAGATGCTAAATTTTACGCTGAATTTTCAAGAAGAAACTGGGGAGCTGGCGATTAAGGCTAGATTTCGGAATTAGAAGTTTCAGAGAAGAAATAAAGAACGTGTCCGAAAGCTTTTAGTGCTGTAAATGCTGCATTTAATGCTGCGTATAAGGCAAGAGCTTTCGGACGAAAATAAAAATAAAAATGCAGCATTAAATGCAGCATTTCCAGTCCTGAAAGCTTTCGGACACGCTCACAAATGCATGTCGGCATCCACGCGCAGAGCTATACTAGTTTGGGAATAAAGGGGTAGGGACTGCTAGAGCCGAAAATTGGTCCGGTTTTCGCCGGATTCCGGGTGAACTACTTGTCTGGCAAGAAAATAACTTCCACATTCGGATTCAGCATGTCTCCTTCTCCCAAAATCAACTATCTCAATTGCTTTTGAAAAATATTTTTTTTTGCCCCTTAATATGAACCCCCTCCCCCACCCCTAAATGTAGGGCTACAGAGCCCATCTACGAACTTGACCTTGCCCTTGACCAAAGAATCCTCACACCAAGTTTCATCAAAATATCTCATTCCCTTCGAGAGTCATCGTGCTCACAGACAGACGGACATTTTTTGCGATGTCATAGGTATCCCTCCACTTACGTTTTGGGACCCCAAAAAGAGTCAAAATAATTGTGTATTTTAAGGTCCAAGATTTAAAAATAAGCTGGCGTTTCACCTATACTTTAAGTACGCCACTGCCCGTCATCCCAGCTGTAAGCTACACCCTAACGCTGCTTTCTCATTTCTCGTTTGATTGTCTGTTTCAGGTTTCAGGCTTCATTTCTCGTTTCAGGCTGAGCTTGTCGATTCGAAGAAGCAGCAAGTCCTGGAATTGGAAAAGAGACTTTCGGTGGATGACGCAGCTTTCCGTCAAGGTAAGCGGGCGTTCTCAGATTCTTTTGATAATATCAAGAAAACATTGTTGTTTTACCAAACATAAAAAACATTACTCATGACTATACAGTTATTCATGCGAGTTGAACAGGAGGGGGGGGGGGGCACTTCAACAGAAAGGGAAAGGGGGACTTGGATAAACCTGTAGCTTACATCATAATTCGTCTTGGGCGGGTGAGAGGGGGGGGGGGGGGTGCAGGCTGTCTGTCACAAATCCCTGATTTTTATATAGCTGTGCCAAACGCTGGGTATATATACCCACAGTCTGCAATACCATTTTCCGCTGGCTCCCTAATCCGATGAAATATTGACGAGTGAAGCTCTCAAAACAAAGTCATTCAAATATATTTTTTAATCAAGCATTAAATCTAGTGTTGGGGAGACTCCAGCTGTCAAGTCCGACGTTAAACAATGTTTAGTGCGCGACTATTATAAGGTTTAAAGCCAAGCTGACCTTTCATATTACAAGAAACAAAGCGAGATTTTCGAAGTTTGTAGTATATAAAAACATAAAGGTTTACCTATTAATTTCCACCGCAACCTATTAAATTATAAATCAACTGGACATGTTGGTTAATGCCAGGCTACTAACCTGACAGCAGTTTTACAGGCTTAATTTACTTACAAACCCAAAACACTATGAGCGTGTTCCACTCTACTTACCATTGTTACCCTGCATGACGCCACCGATTTTGGCTTTTGGCGTCAATGCTAAATGAATTTTTATATTTTCGTGTTCCACCGTACTTACCATAGTTGTGCGTGACAACTTTTCACCAGGTTGGAACGAAAATAGTAATTAATAGTTACTATTGTCATAAGGGTGGCCCACGCCTCTATATGGCATGTTGTAAAGGAAAAGGCGCGGAGAATTCAAACATCTGTCTATTAGAGAAGAAGGGTGACTCAGCACCACTGTAATATTAGGATTGCATTTCTTTAAGCGGGTCCGACCACTGCAAGAACTGCTTTCTCGAGTAGGGTTTCTTTTTAGGTGTTGAGGAAGTCAACTCGTGTCGTCAGTGCAGTCTTCTTCATGCCAAACGAATCAAGAAACTTCAGTCCATCAACGAATCAACTATTCGCGGATTGCAGGAGTATAGGAATCGGATTATCCGGAAAAAGCAAGACACAGCTCGTTTGGTGGGGGAGCAAAAGAAACTCGTTAATGAACTATCGGAAGGACTTATGCAGATTTTCCCCCTCAGTGAAGTTGAAATCCAACCGTAAGTCTGCAGCTAACTCTTATAGACACTAAACTGGGCATCAGCCAGGTGACGGTCTACTTCTGCTTTAAATCGGTTTGAGGTTTTTGCGTTCACGATAGTTTCAGGGAGACGATCCAGTGATCCAATGTTCAGTTTTGAAACTCCACCTTTTCTGGTAATTTCTCACCACGAAGTTTCGAACTGCGTCCACTGAGACCGTTGTGGTTGGCATGGTCGATCTCGTGCATTTGCTCCGTTACTCTGGTCGATTGCTACACGGAGAAGACAGAACACTGACGTATCGGTCCCGCTAGTTCTATTCGCTTTATGTTTTCAAAAAATTCTTCGTTACGAAAAATAGCATAGGAAATTTCAACAAAAATTCAAATCCTGAAAATTCAACAACTCAAATCCTGTGTCAACCAATCACGGCGATCGTTGGGGATAGCTGTGGTGCAGTGAGGAACAAGACCAAAGGTATCGATGGGATCCCAAAAAATTTAAAATTTGATTCAGACAATTAGGTCTTGCAGATATTCGGTCTTCGACGGATTACCCCTACATCGAACCTCTAATCAACTTCAGATAAAACTTTAACTTTTAACTAATTTTAACACCGGTTTTTAATAATTTTAATACCGGTTTCAGCCGGACTTCGAGAGATCTATACGTCCGGTGAGAAGATGATTGCCATATACGTATTCAGCATGTACATGTCTTCTTACCCGCAAATCGAACATCTTATCAAATACAAATAAAACTTTTACTCTCAACAAATTTTCCGGTTTGGGCCAGATTCTGGCCGAACTAGTTGTCCGGCGAGAAAATAATTTTCATATTCGGACTCAGCACGTCTCATTGCCCCTAAATTGAACCTCTAATCAACCTCAGATTAAGTTTTTACTTTTCACAAAGTTTTCCGGTTTTTCCGGATTCCAGGTGGACTACTTGTCCGGCGAGAAACTAATTTTCATATTCGGATGCAGCATGTCTCTTTACCCCCTAATCAACTTTTACGAAGTCGTAGGTATCCCTCCACTTACGTTTTGGGATCCCAAAAGGCAGAGACAGCCCGGAGTGCAGCGAACGCAGCTAATAAATAAAATTTTTACTAACACGTAAATATCATATACAGTTTGTTCGTGTTACAGTGTCAGTTGGGTCAGTTACTTATGACCAGTGGCGAAACTAGCCCATTTTCGTTGGGGGGGGGGGGGCAAGCCCAGATTTTACCGACAGAACTTGACAATTTACCGACTAAATGCGCCGTTGCCGCTTCGCAGACGGAGTAATTAT
The DNA here is from genome assembly GCA_030848855.1 of Branchinecta sandiegonensis. Classification (NCBI taxonomy): domain Eukaryota; kingdom Metazoa; phylum Arthropoda; class Branchiopoda; order Anostraca; family Branchinectidae; genus Branchinecta; species Branchinecta sandiegonensis. The sequence continues at coordinate 15,156,117 of JAUPMV010000008.1, read as the reverse complement.
TGGTTCTGGTTCTTCTGATCGCCGTTCTTCGCGTCAAGAAAGTGCGTAGAATTCAAAATAAACGGAAAGAGATACCATTTTGCCCTTCTCCCTCTCAACAAATCGTAGCTACCACCAGTTTGAAGAAACGAGATGAGGAGCTACTGTACGGCGAGATGAAATAAGTCGTGCATTCCAGCGTTCAAGGATGACGAAAATAAAGGCAGAAAGGGACCAACAGCAATTTGGACCTGTTACGACGACTGTATTGGTATGTGAAGATGCACTCTCAACTGATGTTATGGCGAGGGGTGTAGTAGGCCGGACAAAAGACGGTAAATGTCCTAAGATACAATTATCGGAGTCAGGATGGCCTAGGGCTCATTATGGGCTCCCCAGGTCAATCCACACTGGTATGCAGACCGAACCACAATACGCTATAAACTACCCATCATACACTAGGCCTTACAGGCCAGCCCACTCTAAGGAGCTTTAAATAAGACTCATAGCAGTGACCTATGGTCCGTAAATAAACAAAAGATTTTATTAACTGGTACTGTACTTACAAAATATGCAACCTTTAAGTAAAAAGGGTCGTTGGCCGGTCGAGGCCCTAAAAGAAGTGTAGAAGAAGGTGACTCAAGTTCGTGAGATGAGTCATGATCATGAGCTAACAAAATAATAAAGAGTAGACTCCGGACAGTATGAAGGATTAAGCATAATGAACGAAAAGGGAGTAACGCTGCCTAGCGGCGGCAGGAGTGATCAGTGCGGGGTGCTGGCACCACCGTAACAGACCCGACGCCATTCAAGTTTAAAGAAGGAAGGGACATACTTCTAAAGTTCTAAATGTTTTGACTCTAAATTTCGAATGTCAGTTAGAATATCTGTCCCACGAGAAGCGAGAAGATCGATTTACCGTCGTCATACAAAAACATTCATTAAATGTCTGTGGCAGATTCTTGTTATTAGTGATGAAAAAACAGACTGTTAAAAGCATAGATAATGAAAAATTTAGCCAGATGTATAGTGCAACTACCCGAAATAATGAAATACATTGACCAAGAATAATAAGTTGTTATCACAAATGGCAACATTCTGAGTGATATCTTACAATCATTAATTACAATAGTTATTTATTAATTTAGAATTAGGATAAAAATCTGACCGAGATTGAAAGTTGTTTTCAGTTGTATTATCCGTGCATAAATCAGCACTGTTTGAACTACCCCCTTTTCTGACTGCTTCATCACTTTTGCTCTAGAGGAAAAAACCTACTTAGCTTTTGGACAGGGACCTTATACGAATTCTTGATTGTACTATAGCAAACTCTCACTCTTTACTTGTTTTTATTTCTTTCTTCTGTTTCCTAAACTCCGCTTTCCAAAATGGCGCGTAAAAAAAAATTAGATACTTTGTAGAGATTCGATGAATAAGAAAAGGCTAGAGATAGGATTATCTGTTCTGAGCATTATGACTTCTTATGCGGCAATAATCGGCCGATACCGGTAAACGGCTGGACTGTCACCTGAGCCCCAAATTTCCTCTCTTTAGCATGGTGTCAGCTTGATTTGCCACCGAAGATCCAGGGTAATGTGACTCCCCTCAATGTTTATGCATAACTATTCCTTTATAAGGTTTGAAGCCAAGCCGACCATTCATTACCAAAGAAATAGAAAACCGTGATTTTCGGTTTTTTTTTATTGATCAGCTAATTATCCCTCTAGGATGATGTGCGAGGGATAAATATAAATTCGGATATTTCGGTTGCTCTTCCGGCAAAACAACCCCGAAAATCAAGGTTTTCTATTTTTTAACTATTCCTTTCTCTAGGAGCTATCACGAGGATCTGTCCCCGGTATCAGCGGCTCTTGTGGAAGCCTCCACCACATCGTATGTGGGTGGTCGTTGGGTGGACTCGAGTGGCTCTTCGTCGCAGCTGAGGAAAATGGTGCAAATTGTCGAGAGTCGCATCCCACTGTCAATAAGTGGATCAATTTTTCAAGTGCTCGGTAAGAAGCCCACAACAGCCTACATAGTTTGCCTCTAGGACTCAGCTTGCAATTGTCGCTCCGGGTGCCATTGCCATTATTTATTTATTTATTTGTTTATTTCCCTCAGAATTGAGGAGTACAAAATATATCAGAACTATGCCTAAACCAACTGATCCATTCAGTGACGTATAAATAAATATTCTTTGAGCCCAAGCTGACTTGGAAACGTTTATTCAAACAGTGTTTACAACGGATACGTCAGCTACGATTCTTAGCTGAATCGTAGCTGACGTATCCGTTGTAAACATTGTTTGAATAGACGTATAAATACTATAAAAAATACACATGATTTATTTCTCGTCATTTATTTCTGGTCGTATCTTTTAGATATATTATTTTTATTAGATATATTATTCTTCTTCTAGCTTTAAGCTATTTGGAAATAAATTTGATTCATTGGTTGACTTCGACAACTAAATTACAATTGTTTACTCACTACATTATTCAATACAGAGAGCACTTTGTCTTTGTGTCTATCCATCTGTTCGCTGATATTATGTAGTTCCGGATAATAAATGAATGAGTACTTTTATTCAGTATCGATGTGATGAACATAAACAGAAAAAGCACGCAGAAAACCAAACAAATTTTCGACGGTTAGTTGCTTCATGGATAGACAGACATTAGGAGATAAGCTTTGCGGCAAACTTCATAAGCTCATAACTGAAAGATTTTTAGATTAGATTAGATTGGATTTTATTTTGCACATGTGTACAAAACATTTTACAGCACCTGATAAGAAAGCCCCAAAGGGTTTGTTGGCCGCAGGTGGCAGTCTTCTCTATTCTACATAATGTGGTAAACTGACAGACAACAAAGAAATTAAGCTTTACCCTAAGCCTCGAAGACGAGATGTGACAGGGAGACTGAACCAATTCAGTTTTTATCTTCATTTCCCAGACTTGACCTTCCGCGGCGCGAGGGAGGGGGATCCGCGAGTTGAGGGAAGATGGATGTGGCCCTTTATACTTGTTACGGAACGCCAGCGTCGCTTTGCTTCTTCGCTGAATTTTAGCATACACTGTAAAAAAAATCTTGCAGTATTTCCTACTGGAATTAATCTTGTATCTAAAGAGATAATCTTATCTCTAATTCGGATTAATCTTATCTCAGTAGAGATAAGATTAATCCCAGTAGCAAATACTGCAGTTAACTTTAATCCTTACTCGGAGAAACTTTTTACAGTGTAGTCTTTTCCCCCAGTGTTTTTTAATGTAAAAACTTAGTCTTGTAGTATTCTAATATTCTAGTAGCCTATCTCTTATCTCAGTAGAGATAAGATTAATCCCAGTAGCAAATACTGCAGTTAACCTTGATCCTTACTCGGAGAAACTTTTTACAGTGTAGTCTTTTCCCCCAGTGTTTTTTAATGTAAAAACTTTGTCTTGTAGTATTCCACCGTGTTAATTGCTTTTGTTAGTACGATTTTTGTCAATAAACATGGGCACTCCGTTTTCTCATTTTATGTACTCCGTTATTTGACATTTTATGTATATTTATAATGGGACAAAAAACTAATCATTTATTTATCCGTAACCGGCTAACGGTGGTCCTATTTAGACAGGACGTGACAAGCGAACATTGTGCATGACCAGGGGCACAGGTATGAAATCTACTGATATCTGGACTAAAATCAGACAACTTTCAAGAAAAGGACCCAAATAACCCACGGTTTTGGCTGTTTTAAGCCTTTTCCGAGACCCGTTGACTTATAGCGAAAACAGGAAAATAATTTACATAACGGTTTTTTCTGTGGGAAAAACTTCACGCAGACAACTGTCGACAGCGTCATACACATAGAAGGTAGCAAATACGGCAAGGGAGAAAATCAGCGTGGTTTTGTTAGAAGGGTTAAAATGTACCGTAAGAAATTGGAGTCTCCGGGTTTAGAAGCATATGGAGTGATTATGGAAGTAGGTTGCGCTAGTATTATAGGTAAGACAGGTCCTTTAACTCGAAATGGGCCCACCCAAATTAAATCCACAATTTTCTGACCAAACCACCCACACCACCCGGCTAGATGTCAATAAATTTCATACCTGTGCCCCCCTGTACATGCCCTTGTTGCAACTGTTTAAGGTCTGGACAGCGTTGGTCCGTTGTAGGGGAGTTGCAGAAGGGATCCCGCGTGACATATTTAATGGCGATGAACGGAAAAGTCAACTAAAATTTTCTAGCCATCAAATATGATACGTATTTTTCATTTGGTGTGTCGTTGCGTTGAGTTACAAGATTTGAGAAGGGAGATACTTGGGTGAGAAACGATGGAAGAGGATGGTTTGGTAAGAAAAATGGGAAAGAAAAAACTTCATTGGTTCGGGATGAGGATGGAAGAGGATGGTTTGGTAAGAAAAATGGGAAAGAAAAAACTTCATTGGTTCGGGAGGTTTCTCAGGCAGGCTATTTGGCATCAGAACGTTTTTTGGGGTAAAGAGCGGAGATATAGGGGTTTCTTTTTGGTTTTATGTTATGATTGGAATTGGCGAGTGTTGGTTTTTATTATTATGTTTCCTCGGGCTTTTTTGGGGGGAAAATTCATTTATTGATTTTATAATTCACAGTCAGCTTGGGCTGAAGGAGCACTGACCCAGGGTAGCTTCCAGGAAAGGAATGTCAGGTACGACTGGAGGCATTCGTAGGTAGTGCGAGCAAATAACCTAGTTTTTGGGATCCCAACTATGCCTATATGATATAGGTATACCTATGATTTCGTAAAAGTTGTCCATTTGTCAGCACGATAACCTGTTTTGGACAAATCATTGTCTCGTCGGACAAGTAGTTCGCCCGGAATCCGACCGAAACCGGAAAATTCGTTAAAATTAAAAGTTTTATCTGAATTTGATTAGATGTTCGATTTGGAGGTAAGAGGACATGCTGAATCCCGTTTTGACAATCATTCTCTAACCGGACATACATTCGCCCGGAATCTGGCTGAAACCGGAAAATTTGTTGAACGTTTTATTTTTTGTTGTATTAAGTCTTATCTGAAGTTGATTAGATGTTTCATATATAGGGGTGAGAAGATCCGCTGAATTTGTTTTTGAGCTATCATTTTTGCCGGACAAGTAGTTCGCACGGAATCCGGTCGAAACCGGAAATTTGGTAGAAGTAAGGCAGGAAGATTTGATCAATTTCGTCAAAGTAGGTATGACGTATAGCCTAGGGGTAAATACACACGTGCTGAATCCATATCTGAACTTGGTTTTCTCAGATGATTAGCCACTGGCAGTATTCTGTTTCTAAATCTTAATAGTAAAAATGTTTAAGAAGTCTGGCGAAGACCGGATCTACAAGACAAAATTGTCTGGATCAAACGTTGAATTTTTGGGATCCCATCGAAGCCTTCGGCCTTGTTTCTTCTGATGGTTTAATGACCGTGTTACTTTTCTAGAAACCGACGTCCTTGTGGCGTCCCTTTGCAGTTCCCTTGATCCGAATGAGGTGACCAACTTTATCCTTCCTGGATTAGCCTATTCCGCCCAGATGACGAATCTTTTGGCACAGTTCCTTAGCTTGAGACTTCCCAAGAAGGTCTCTTACAGGTCGGTAGATCGTGTCCCCGCACGCCTTTCCGTTCTCTGAGGGCAGTTCTGTAATTTCTCTGTAAAATTGGATTGGGGCTAAGGCCCGTTCACGAGCGTGCTTAGCAAGCACATATACTTAGGCACATGACTAGCATCACCGTTTACATCCATTCTTTGGCACAGACTGGTATCTTTACTTGTCTAGGCATGCTTTTGACCGGGGATTAAGCCGTTATAGTTCTCTGATTGATACTAGTGTCGCTAGTTTTTTTTTTTCCTCCCATAGATTGAAAAGATTTGAACGAAAGTGACCGACTTTGGGAAAAAGAGGTTTTCATGTGTTTTAGTGATCAGCTAATTATCCCTCTAGGATGTTAAGCTGAAGGAATACTTATGTTAAGCGAGGGATAAATCAAGTTTCAGATATACCGGATGTACTTCCGAAGAACAAACTAAAACACATATTCCAAGACAAAAAAATAACCCAAATGAACGATGCGGACTCGACAAACAGTAATTTGGCATGCAACTCCATTAGTTTTCAAGTTTAAGCCAACGTCGAAGTGTTCCCGAAAAAATGACACTATAGGCCTGTGGTTATGTATGTAGAGAATATAATCCAGTACCTGTAGGCATCAAGCTTTTGTGAAATTTGTCTCATGCCAGGCTTGTGCTCATTTACCACAGATTGGGTTATGCCACGTCGCAGATACGTTCTACTTTTCTCAATAATTGAAGAGCTGAGCGCACAAAGGTGATAACTCGCCTTTTTTCGCAAATTCAGTTAAGAGCACCATCTGGTACACATTTTTGCGCTCTTTCTCCTCTTGCTATCAGAATCTTCGCCAGATCACTCCCTACTGAGATGCTCGGTGGACAAGAATAATAACTAGCTTTCGATATGCTAACTGCCCAAACTTCAAATGCGATTATCTCGAAACTAGCAAAAAGTGAGTTATCACCTTTGTGCGCTCAGCTCTTCAGTGATACGGAATATAAACAATTGCAAATCTGTCTGCTCAGTGCAACAAAAGACTATTTGTACCATATTTTGTAAAATGTACAGCCAACGAATGTGATTGTGCCTGATTGTACCAGTAGAAATGAAATGTACCAAAATGATACAATATTTTTTCTACCAACGTCCGTATCTAGAAATCGGGGGAGGGGTTGCTAAATGATAAGGGGGAGGTATGCTATTGTTGAGGGCAATGGACCCAATTCTGTAATAAGAATGGGGTGAGGGGTATCCATGTCAGGGTCTTCTGTGGTGTTGGCTGCACTACTCGGAATTGGATGAAAAAAGGCGGAGACTTTACACCTTATAAGACTACAGGCCAGAGCGCGGGCATACGTCCCTCATAGAATCCGATGACGAATTGCCGCCAGTCGCGCTACAGGAACAATAACAATCACACGTGAGATCTTGGTATAAGTTATCTGAAGGGTGAATAAGCGATTAGGCTTTCGCTTCATATCGAGTCGTGTATTAGCCCCGTGGAAAAGTCAGCCAGCACTCAGCACTGAATTCGGAAGCCAGGAATGACAAACTTGATGACGCTTGACAGAACAGAATTGGGTAAAGCAAAAATAGAGGAAGAGGCACCTTAAATAGTTTTAAACATGGCTAGGCCTAAGACCAATTGAAGACAAACCTGGATAAACGTACACCAAGAAGTAACGTGTTACTGTTTTCTTTGCGATAGAAAATCTAGCGGCCAAAAAACAACTAATCGGAGAGGAATTTTATGAGGGGCGTATCCAAAACCACCTAATAAGACAAATGAAGAACGACAGTCAAAGTTGAATGTCGATGCCGAACGCAGCTTCTTTCACACGACTGGCAATTTTTGGCCGACGAAATATCTTGCAAATCTGCATTAGCCGGGGTGACCAGATCATAATCGCCTTCGGTCCTGGAGGCGTCGGTGTTCTTCGCTGGGTTATGAAGGCTTCGACCGACCACGTTGTCTCTTCCACCCCGGATTTACGAATTTTATTTTAGGAGTTTTCTCGCCGAAGATCGTCCAGCAAAGCTGAAGTCTTCTTTCTGTCGTCTAGTCTTTAACCTACTGCATATTGCCTATCAGCTGCGAGTTCCAGCCGAGGAACTAGAAGCGCCTTATAACCCCGTAAAACTACTCTCTGTAGTTTTAGAACATCGTCGCCTGCCTTTGAGGTCAGTTTGAGCTTTGGGCTGGCGGTGAGAGGAAGTAGCCTATAGCTGCGTAATGGCTTTTGGCCACCCATTTTGAAACTTACAAGACGCAAACATTATTTGTTTTACAGAGTCTAGGTGGCCAAATTTGATCAAATTGTTTCGTTCAATCATTCATAGTTGACTTTTTATACTTGTATCTTAAAAGCATTCAAATCAGTTCAGATTCAAAACTTTTTTATTTTCAAAAACAACCCAAGGCGGCAACGTGCCGACATTCTGAAGTGGGTCCTCCACTTGCAATCGTAACCGTGCTCGTCCGGTCCCGGTGTGCTCTCATTGGTTGAAACTAGAACCACCAAAATGGCTGCTTACCCTACGATTCGTTACGTGTTACACTCATTGGCGGAAAATCGCCAAAAAGGCAGCTTGTGACATGTTACGATCGCTTATGAAGCTAACGATTGCCAGTGGAATACCCACTTGAGTTATTGGCCTAGCGGTAAGGTTTGTATAAGAAAAAAAAAAATGAGGAAAATACCGAGCCTAGATCATTCATAGACTAGAGGCTGTTGCCGTTTAAACCTTATGCCAGGCGCAAGTTTCTTACATGCATATTTGTTTATATTGTTTAAAGCGCAAGTCGTAGTATATAGAGTTCATGTTCAACTATCTAAATGTACCTAAAACTGTGCAGTGTTAAAAAAAAATAAAAAAAATAAACCCATATTAGCAACTATCCCGATGAAAAATTTATCTCAAAGTAGTACTATGAAGGAGTACGAAAAAGTTGCATGCAGTACTAACGATACTACTACATGCTTCTACTTCAAGGCTACCGTGTTACTGCATACTACTATATGGTACTATTAGCAAGACAGGATGCTACTGGATACTACTACATAAGATTGGACCAGTCCGAGGCACATTAAATGATAGTATTCTGTACTATTACATAGTATTACATGCAACGTTTTCGTACTACTACCATACTAGTACGCAGGCTACAAATTTTTCATCGAGATAGCAGCAAAAAAGTAGACTTGTATATCTGATTTGGTGAATTCCTTTGTGAGAGTTGCTTAGAGTTAAAGTTGGTGCTGTGATTACAATTTGGACACGGTATTTAAGGCTAAGCTACAATCTTTATTTTGTTTCTCCACAAGTTCATTTTCCAGCTTGGGCCTGAAGAAGACCCTTGCCAAGAAGCGCCAAAATAATATAGCTCTAGTAAAATTCAGCTGGCGTGTCCGTTTTGCACTGTCAAGTATTATTCGCAGTCAGCTTGCGCTGAAGGAGTATTCATATGGCATTTATATATAGGCGATACTAATGAGGGATAACAAATACTCTTTCTCCAGGGATTTGAATGATGGCTGCTACCTTGGAAACGCAGACCTTCTTAGTTTCACTGTTGATGACGAAACTGACGAAGATGAGAACGAAGAAGAGGAGGGAATTGCCATCAACGACTGGGAGTCGGTAAGGCAAATCTTACCATCTTACATCAAGGCATCCACTCCCCAAAATCTATCCCTGATTCCATGAAGCGAAGCTGAAATCTGGAATGTTCCTGTCTCATCTTGTTGTTTCACAACAACCCGCCAACCCAGACTTCCCTAAAGATAACGATTCCCAAATCGGGGTAATATAAGCACAGGGCCCCGACACCATGGCACTTTACTCCCCTAAAAAACTGTTAATGGACCTGTCTTACCTATAATTCCAATGCAACCCACTTCCCCAACATCATTCATTAGATCTTAAACCCGGAGATCCAAATTGTCTATGTTACATAACGACACCTCACTATAATATTTGCACTTGCTGTGGTTCACTAGTTTCCATGCGTATTATGCTCCGGACGAGTTTTCGCATATCATGCTATCGATGCAAAAAAACGGTTTTCTAATTTTGCCAAGATCTTGCTAGAAGTCGGTGGGTGGAAAAAGGCTTAAAACAGTCAAGATACCCTAGCTTTATAGCATCCATATAGCATTGAATATTGGACATAAACAGTCAATAATGCGAGGTGTGATTTAAAGGGAAAGTTTTGACGTAGCAGATATCGGTATTACCATCATCGTTTAAGAAGACAAAAAGTCTGGACGGGCTAGAGCCAGAAATTTTAGCAGTTTATTTTGTGTTGAAATCATCCAGCAGAACTATCTTGGTGTCATATTATGACAATCAAAAGGTGGATGATCCGAAGTGCAAAGGGCACTTCGACTGACCGAATCCTCTCCTTTTTTCCCCATCCCACGCTTTGTTTGTGAATGCGTTGTTTGTTCTTTTTCAGTACTTCGTACAGTCTAGTACACTAAGCCCTTTTCTTATAACCATGCTCAGACGCTGGGGCATCCTGGTAGTGGTGTATGTGAAACTCATATGTACCTTGTTTACAAGAGGGGTATCAGTATACAGATATTTCCAAGTCAAAATAATACTAAATTGTTGGCGTGGTTGCATGATCGTGTATACTGACTCTGGGGAATAAGTAAGTATGAATGAATGAATAGTTAAATAGTCTATTGGCCGCACAAAGCACATGAATGGTAGGCCTACATAGTCAAAATAACACATTTTACATGTATCCAAAATGTCCCTTTATCTGGCTAAAATACTCTTCAAAACTTGGCATATCTCTGTTATGTTTGCTTTATTTCTAGTATCAAGGACATCAGGAACCTGATTCATACCGTTAAGAAAATGTCTCCTAAGATCTGAGAGTCGCTCGCATCCTACCAGAACCGTGCTCATCCCTACCAGTATTTCCCAGCGTTTGAGCATGGTTATCAAAAAGGGGCTTGGTGTACTTGACTGAGTTTATATGGCACTTTTTGTGCCATTTTTGTCGGAGTAATAGGATTATTGACTGGCTCAAGGTTCAAGTTTTTTTTTTATTATTAAAGGACCTGACTTACTTATAATACTAACGCAATGTACTTCCATAATCACGCTATATATTTCTAAACCCGGAAACCCCAATTTCGTACGGTACATTCTAACCCCTCTAACAAAACCACGCGGATTTTCTCACTTGCCGTGTTTTGCTACCTTTGATGTGTATCACGCTGTCGACGGTTGTCAGCGAGTAAGTTTTTCCATCAGAAAAAACGGTTATGTAAATTGTTTCCCTGTTTTCGCTACGAGTCAACGGGTGACAAAAATAAAAAAAATCGACCCAACGCTGAGTAATACAACCACCGCACACAGCCGCCTAGACGAAGCAAAATCAATCCGAACACCCTTTTCAAATTCAGTTCAATTCAGTGCGACACCAATTACAACTGGCCGAATAGCAGGTGGTAAAGTCAAACATAGATGAAAGACTAAACAAAATAATCAACATAGAATAGAACGTCGTTTACTGTAAACTGAAAACAAACTATATAAAATATAGCGAGTGGGGTAACAGACAACGGGGGTAAAACAATAACCTACTAATTTCTATTACGTAGGAAACAAAAGAGGGGACAAAACTTTGATAAAACGTTGTATGGGCAACTAAAATTTCGTTCTTGGGCAGGTGACAGCGGCACTACCTTCGACAGCACCTCCGACATCCCCTGGTAACATTCATGTGGCAGCCAGTTTCGTCACAAGTGCCGCAGCAGGGGTTGCAAGTCTCTGGCGCGGGTTCGCCGGTAAATATTAAGACTTCTTTATATTTGTACCGTGTTCTTCAAAACTGTGCTAACTGCATTTTCATAATTTTTTGGCCCAGTTTTGTGTTTGCCATCTGCATGAAGAAAGTAGGAACTCAGAAAGTAAAACTAATCTACCTGTTAGACGGTGCTCATGTCTTTTATTCAAACAATGTTTACAACGGGTACGTCAGCTACGATTCTTCATCAGCGATATTTCGGCCCTTTTTGGCAAGGGTCCTCGTCAGGCTGTCAATCCTCTGGTTCAACTTCGGGAAGGAAACAAACCTGTAATAAATAACTGAAGCTTCTACCGACTATAAATATCTTATTAAAGTAAGTTATCTTCAAATACCACTATAGTGAAAAAACTAGTCCTGTGATTTAATTTTTGACACGGACGCTGTTTTTGCTGGACGATTGGGGCGATGATAGGAAAGGTTTTTTTCTGCATTTTGGTCAATTTAGGTTTTTTTTATTAATAAGGGACTGAAAACTTAAATATTATTTCATTAATAACCTCGTTCTACGTTTCTATTATCGAGTACTCGTCTGTATCTATTACTTTGAATAATGACTGCACGGAAAAACTAGTGCTGAGATTTAATTTTTGACACGGCTGCTGTTTTTGCTGCACGATTGGGGCGACGGCAAGAAACATTTTTCTGCATTTTGATCAACTTCGGTTTTGTTGTTAATAAGGGACTGAGGCTTAAATTTTCTTCCCTTAATAACCCCGTTCCACGTTTCCGGTAGGGAGTACTCGCCTGTATCTCGGTTAATGCCTGCTTGGTTAATGGTGCTCATGTCGTCATCTAACACTTAGCACAATTTAACAGACTATCAAATCAGCTATGTTCTTTCAATGGTAGGCCTATAGTTAACTCAGTTTTCCAAAATTTTTCAGTTAGCACAGTTTTGAAGAACACGGTACATTTTATAGTGACTCTTGTAAAGGCGATATCCTTTATTTTATTACTTCAACTAGCGACCCCTGACGTATGTGATCCACAAGGGCCATCTGCTAACGTTGGTTGCGTTCCAAAGAACTTATCACAGGTTATGATGATAAGAGGAGCCAGCTCTTTATCGTGGTAGTTACTACCAGGAACAAATATTCTGATAGAACCTCCGTCTCTCTATCTCTGCAATACACCTATGCGAATAGATTTTGATACCCTACTCGATGCAAACGAGCGAAGGAGGAGCTACGCAGAACATAATTTCTACATCTCAGTAGAACCCCGCAGAAAATAGGAAACACCGTCTGAGTCGTCCTTTACAGCTGATTGGTTGTCTACCATTGTGACGTCATGTCTAACTCGCTGCAGACCCGGTTCTCCACCCCTGCAGGCATCCAACGTTTTTTCATCTGGGATGCGCAACGGCGAAGAGGGAAGTATATAGTCGCTGCATGGGACCGAAGACGGAGGTTCTATCAGATTATTTGTTCTTGTTACTACCCTCTCTCGCCCTCTGACGGGAATTCATGCTGAACAGATAGTTGTTTTCACTTATGACGCTCCCAACCATCATAAAACCCTTCTCTAAAAAAAAAAAAAAATCAGTCAAACAACCCGAACGACCCAACGCTGAGTAGAACAGATTAATTTCTCAGAGTTATCTAGAGGCGAAAGCCTTTTCTGTTGCTTTGTATTATTATTAGTATTATTATGAGAAGTGTATTGTAACGATCGCGACTCTCGTTGAACGAAAATGGATAAGAGGGAGGGGAGTCTTGTCAGACTGAACGGGTGAACGAAATAAAAACAATCGTAACTGGTGATAAATCGGTGGAACGCAACCAAAATGTACTAACATCGACGAAGTACTAAATTTTATCTGAACCAAACATGTTCCAGTTCAGCGCCGTAACCAGGAAGTGGAGAAACGTTACCCTAAATAAAGTGGCATAAAGTCCGCTCTGTATTAAAGGGTGGTGGTTGAAGGCCCTTGTGGATAACATGTTAAGACAACTTTTTATGGGTACTTGCTTTAACGGAAATTTTTAACCAAATAAACGCGTATTGAATTTTTGTTGTATGAAAGGGAAGACGAACGTTCATTTCAGTTTTGTAAGACCAATTGGCACCACTATAGTGGCTATAGTGGCCAGGACATATCCCAGATCCAGAAATGAAGAGCCACCGTGTCGAGCGCCGGTCCCTTTCGGCCTTTCCATTTATTAGGGCACTGTTGTCGCCTCTACCTATATTCTCAAGGATGACGTTGACTAGGGCTTTCTAGATTTAGAGCCCAGTTTTCTTCGGGAATATCGTTGAGCTGAATGTCTGCTTTGGAACCAGTGCCGTCTTTACCCTTAAGCCGGTGCTTGGGGGCAGGCAAACGAGAGGCCAATAAATTGTTGAGAAATAATGCTAGGGTTGCTAGCCACGTTGCCTTGTTCATTATAATCCAGGTACGACCAGCTACGTTGCACCGTCGTCCACTACGTAATCGAAATCATGCTCAGATGTGACCACAGTGCAGCTCGACCAAGAATCGTGTGTGCTAATAATAATAAGTGTATTTAAAAGCCCAGTGGCCATATACATAACACAACAATAGTACACATTACAAAATAGAACAACAACATTATTTTTCTACGGTTATGAAGCCTCGCTACTAAGCTTGGTCGCTGTCAGGTATAATTGCCAACTTTGCAAAGCAGGGGTAGAGGAAAACATGGACCACTTTCTCAATCGATGCCAGGAGCTTTCGGAGTTAAGGGGATCTTATTTTAAGGGGAGTGTTTTGCTTCTTCCGGATATCCTGAATAGCACTTCGGAAAGGGTTATAACAAAGGTGTGTGCTAATGTGCTGGCGTTTTAGGTAAGGGGCCAAGAATCCATGGATGGCCTAAGGTCCACCAAAAGTAAAAGAAGTTGGAACGGGATGTTGTAGGGTTTCGTCATCTATTCCCGTCTCATGCGATCTGGACTTTACCAAGAGCTAGAAGCTCATATGGCACTTGCAAGGTTGGCTTAGAGGATGAAAGTAGGAATTTGCCAATTCGTCGGTTTGCCCTGATCATTTGTAAGCAAAATCCTTGAGATAAGAATGATCATGGGCCCTTGGAAATCACGAAAATGTATCGATTGATAAAAAGTATTTTATTTGTACACTTGGCTGTAATGATGCGCACTTTAAGGGCGGTAGAAATAATCATGGGCCGAAATGTGTCGTTTGATCAAAAGTACTTTTTGGGATCCCAAAACGTAAGTTGAGGGATACCTATGACTTCGCAAAAGTTGTCCGTCTGTCCGTCCGTCTGTAAGCACGATAACTCTCGAAGGGAATGAGATATTTTGATGAAACTTGGTGTGAGGATTCGTTGGATCGGCGGACCAGTCGAGTTCGTAAATGGGCTTTGTAGCCCTACATTTAGGGGTGGGGGAGGGGGTTCAAATTAAGGGGCAAACAAAATATTTTGAAACAGCTAATGTGATAGTCGATTATGGGGTAAGAAGACATGCTGATCATGATGGTGAAAACCATTTTGTAATCGGACAAGTAGTTCGCCCGGAATCCGGCCAAAACCGGAAAGTTTGTTAAAAGTGAAAGTTTTATTTGAAGTTGATTAGATGTATGATTTAGAGGTAGGAAGACATGCTGAAGACGATGGTCAAAACCATTTTCTCGACGGACAAGTAGTTCGCCCGGAATCCGGCCCAAACCGGAAAGTTTGTTAAAATTAAAAGTTTTATTTGGAGTTGATCAGATGTCCGATTTAGGGCAAGAAGACATGCTGAACTCTTGTGTGAAAACAATTTTCTTCCCGGACATGTAGTTCGCCCGGAATCCGGCCAAAACCGGAAAATTGTTAGAAGTTAAAGTTTTATTTCTAGCTGATTAGATAACCGATTTAGGGGTAAGAAGAGACGCTGAATCCGTGTGTGACAATCATATTTTACCCGGACATATAGTTCGACCGGAATCCGGCTGGAGTCGGAAAATTTGTTATAAGTTAAATTTCTATTTGAAGTTGATTAGATGTTCATTATTGGGGAAAGAAGATACCCTGAGTTCATTTTTGAGCTTTCTTTTTTCGCCGGACAAGTAGTTCTAGAGTTCGGCCGAAACCGGGAAATTGGCAGAAGTGGCAGGGACTTTTCGTCAAAACAGATATGACTTATACGGGTAAACACACATGCTGAATCCATATCCGAACTTGGTTTTCTCAGATGATTAGCTATTTGGCCTTAATCTGTTTCTGAATTTTAATTGTAAGAATGTTCAAGGATTTTGGCGATGACTAGATCTGGCTAAGACAAGGCCCAGTTGTCTTTTTTCTGTACATAGTTCGCTCGGAAGTCGGTCGAAACCGAAAACTTGGCAGAAGTAAAGCAGGAAGTCTCGGTCAGTATTGTCAAAATGGATATGGCTTATAGAGGTATATCTGAACATGGTTTTCTCTGATCATTAGCCTGGCGAAGACTGGATCTGGCGAACACAAGACCCGACTGTCGGAATCAAATATTAGATTTTTGGGATCCCATCGACACCTTTGGTCTTGTTGACTTTGCGGTCAAGATGCGCATTTTATGGGAGCTAGAAATTCATTTGTAAGCAAAACCCTTGAGGCAATAAAGATCAAAGGCTCATGGGGATCATGAAAATGTTATTTTGTTTAAAGTATTTTTTATACTTTGCGGTTAAGATTAGTACTTTAAGGAATGGTCTTATTTGGGAAGTGACAGTTTCTAAGCCAATCTTGTCGCCCTCCACCCCCCCCCCCCCAAGTGTCCGGATCCGGTCCGATTGGGTAAACGATTTGTCTAGAGCAGATGCTTCTTCTTCGCAGTAAGTTCCACTCCTATGCTCCTATCTCTCCAATCTAACCAGACGCCGCGCCGAATATCGACGGCGTTACGCTGAAACAGCTAAAACGCGCCCACGAAACGGCGGCGCGCCGATCGCCGACGCTGATACATCGGCGGCGGCGATTCGCTTGTGTTTCGGCGTTTGCGTAACATTTTTGATACATTCTTGTGCTTGTGTTGTACTGAGGAAAATTATTGCACACAGTTCTGCCTAAACTACATTACGTTACAATCCGGAGTTTATTTTTTTGTTTTGTCGCTCTCTGGGCACTGACGACTCCAGTGAAGAAGGCAAGTGTAAACTATATTCCAGTAACTTCTGTCCAACAGGGAACGTCACACTGAAGGTGAATCCAGGCTCAAGACTTCTGATTCAAATTTTTGCTTGAACTTAATACTGAGGTAACTAGTGTTGCCCTATGCCCAAGCTAGCCTATCACCACCCTCCAAATAAGATAATTTAATCACTCAACTCAAGGTCGAAATACCAACCAAGTTCCACAACATATTATTTTTTGCCAGCAGTACAGTAAATTTCAGTAAAGCAGCAACTCTAGTCAAGCTGTTGAGGCAGTTCTGGTTTACTTTTGATGATTTTGTTTTGCACCTGTGACGCTTTTGTAAAAGTCGAATATAGGGAGTAACGTAGTGCAAAAGAAATGCCAAACAGGGACTAGTTCATGTCGTCTAAGCGTCGAACAGTCCGTCTGCCGTTTGGCAGTTGTTTCCACAGGAACATTATTCGGTTTTAGGAGAAAATAGGGGCTATACCCCTGTTTTGGGGGATTTTATATAGCCTTTTTTAGGCTCCTTACTGTTTCAGCATGTGTTTCCTTTTAAAATGAAAAATAATTATTCCTAATATTTACTTATAATTAATGTTAAACATTCATAACTTGTATGTACAAGTTTTATAGCTGCTGAAATTTTGTGAAGCTAAAATAACAGAAAAAAACGGATTTCAGGTGCTAAAGTGCAGGAAACGCAGATCAACCGGCGGCGCGCCGCTTCGCGGCGAAATGGCTCGCCGACAGCGTCCCGACGTTTTTACCCATCGCCGCCGCTGATTCTTTGAACCGGCGCGGCGTCAGGCTCTAAATCTAACCGTTTCACGAGATCTCCTACCCCCCCCCCCCCCATATTCCCTCGCAGCAGTCGAACCTGGTCCAGACCTTAAATGAGACATTAGAGACATGTCTTCTATTCAGTTATTAAGTTTCATTCGAATCTGATCACCCGCCAAAAGTAATACGCCACTCAATTTTTCCAGATTCCCCCCCCCCCCCCCCCAGATAGTCGGATCGGGAAACTGATTATTTCTAAGTTAGTTTGGTCGGGTCCATGATATGCCTGCCAAGTTTCATCACGTCTGGAAGTACCCTAACTCGCGATCGTGGGACAGACCGCCCGACCGACATACGGAATTGCGATCGGTATATGGCACTGAGCCAGAGGATGCAAGTGCCATAAAACGTCGCGCGACGAAAGGGTATGTAGATGTTATGTAATATGGCGAAGTAATCCGGCCTGATTTTCTTCGTTTTCACCAGCAACTTGAACAAATCTTAACTCTTACAAATGGAACTGATGATGATGCCGAAATCCTTTTTCGACAGCACACTCTAGAGTACAAAGAGTTTTTAATTTTTAGGTACTTCTGAATATAAAAAGTGTGTAGCTGAAAATAGGGTACAAAAAGGCACACGTATTCTAAGATTTTCAAATGTAAACCACTTCAGCACTGATTCCACTTCCAACGTTCCTGGATTTCAAATCGACTGCCAGTCGGGCGAAAGATCCGCCGCTTTCTTCTTTGGTCAATTTATCGGGATTCACAACCAGACAGCCGTCGACGAGCTATAAAACGAACATCTAATTTGTTTTCGCAGTAATCCATATGTTCTACATGAGGGCAGACAATAAACCCGGCTTTAAACAAAATAACTTGGTAAGGTTACGTACAATTTTACTGACAATGGCATTACTAACGTATACGAATGTATCGAAATCGTGTTACTAATGTATCGAAACAAACACCTCTCTTTTTATTAAATACTCATTTATATTATACTCATTTATATTAATTACTCATTTAATATACAGTAGAGGTATGCTTATGTGAACGTTTGTTGACATTGGACTTAGTGCACTTGCTACCAGTTAGCCAAAGCAATGAAGGGCATCTGAAAACACTTGAATGGGTATTTTGGATCTTCATATACCATTTAGCCCAAAACTGCACTGTTCACATTAAAGTAACTGTTCACATAAACATACCTATACTGTACTACTGTGTACTGTCATTTTTTTTTAACCATTGTCGTTAATCTGCAGAAAGATGGTTGAAACTACAATGGCAGAAATACCCTGTTCTCAAATAAGACAAAAAAATCGTCAAAACCAGTTATCTGACACCAATAAATCGTAGAAGCTTGATAACATATAACACAAAGATGCGCGGTTTCAGCAGATAACACGTGGGATGTTATCTGTTTTGCAAACTTTGCGCATAACAAGCTTTGCCAGGAAGAGCCGAACAGGCACCTGCTGACACTCCATACTTGACGAAGAGACCAGACGCCCCCCCCCCCCCGCCCGACTAAAGTCTTCTCTCCCCGCTGAAAGCTAGACAACCAAGTGACAGGAGAAAACAGAAATGCACTGATTAAGTGGAAAACCTACCTTGATGAACGGTGCATGGTTCGACGGCAAAACCAAAACGTGGGGAATTTCCTCTATATGCGCATGTGATTCCCAGTGTTCGAAGTCTATGTTCAGGTCCAGGGATGGTGGGTAGAGGGGGTACATAGACTTTTGCTCCAAGATGTAGTGAGACACCCGTTGTTCCCGGTTTGCGGATGATGAACCACTAGAACCAGAATAGTTCGTCATTTCCCATTTGATAATTCCGGGTAGGTGGAAACAAATTACGTGAAAAAGGAGAATCTATCGACTGAAAATACACAAAGGGAGTGGAGACAAAGAATGAATGTACATGGTTAATGGCATCTGCCTGCCTGGGGAGTTTGCAGGCTTCTAGCTGGCTTATCTTGTTTAATAATTTTCTATATCTGATTCCCAGTCAGCATGGGCTGAAGGAGTATTTATATAAGAATAGTTTACCGGGTATGATTAGGAGAAGTGCGGTCCTGTGATTTCCCGGGTTATAGTAATTTATTCGCTCACACTTTCACGGAACAAAACCAAAAATTTGTGATTACTGCTTTCCACAAATCTGTCAATATTACAATTACATTTAAAAGTACGTACAAATGTTAAAGGCTATCTAGAATTTCAACAACCGTTAGTATAAAACTATTTTGTAACAGCTGTGTTTGACCGCTACTGGTTGGAATGTTGGGACCTTCGTAGAAATGGGAGAGGGAGAAACTGGTTGCAGAAGATGAGTTGCAAAACAAATCTTACTAAAATTTATGGTTTTAAAGCTTTGATGCAATGACACGACAATTCCGAGTGTACTCTTTCGGCGGTCTATCTGAAAGGAAAGCGAATTAGTAGTGATAAAAAGAAAGTAATCCTACCTGCAAATTTCTTCATTCGCAATATGGCCATACACGTCAGTAGATGTAGCAGCAATTCTGATGCCCTCCACCTCCACAAAGCAAGGATCGCATAGCATCATAACTTTTCGAGTCTTAGCGGCGTAGGGAGGGGTTGGATAGACTGGCACGCCGCTGCATTCTTGACTTGAGGAAACCAGGCACACCCGGGTGTCAATGCTGTGGAAAAAGGGAACATTACATTTTAGTAACTGCAGTGTACAGGTTAACTGGAGCGGTTCCCAGCTTCGTGAACGTAAACGTCCGCCGGGGTCAGAGACCTAATATGGTAGCAACGGCATAAAAGATCAAGTTATCTTTCCATCTACTCTGGATCACGGTAACGAAGGAAGTCCTCGAATTTTGGTACCGTCTATACCCTTCTGTCGCGCGCCCACAAACACTCCGCGCCCCGGAAGTAAGGATGTCTTTCTCCAGCGGACCCCCCAAACATGCTGAAGGCGCGCTGGAACATTCGTTTCCGGAGAAACCAAACCCTTGAATAGCAACATTAGCAACCTAACAATATCAGGCTCTCGAACTGAGAGAAACTTTCTTAAAGACTGTCCTTCACGCGCAGATCGTCCGGGACTACCTGACTGTTTTGGTGGCCTGTGCAGTGCCTAATTTGTCGTATTGGGAGCTCCAAGGTCCGACCATTTTGTTTTCAAATATGTCTTGTCCCATAGCCTAGAACATGGCAAATTGGCAATCAATGAGCCTTTATCGACTACGGAAGCTGGCCTGATCGTTCGGAAACAGAGGCAAATTAATACAGGTCGCGTTCCACCCTAGTTCGTGGTAACTACGCACGACGTCAAAGGTTCTTGGTGCCCAAGCTGGAACGAATTTTTGTACATTCGGTAAAATATCGCGCCATGCCCTAATCCCGCAAACTGCCCACACAGAGATCGTAGTTACCACGCTTACTACGCTCCCGAGCGTGGTAAACAAATAGCTATTATTAGTTCCTATTTCGAGAAGGATGGAACGGTCAGCGCAGTAACTTACTATCGTAAGAAGGGTGGAAAACGCACATTAGGAGCAAACAAAAAACACAAACCTCTCGACCGCGTTTTCAAGTCTTTCAACAAAAGCTGCAAACTCTTCCGCGAATGTCCGTTCAGACGGCCAATTTTCGGCGCTCAGCGACTCCGCTGACATGACAGGTCCCAGAAGTAGTAAGATATGAGGACGTTGCTTCCTCACAAAAGCAAGCAGATCTTCAAGGGGCGAGACGTCCAAGCTGGTGCCGAGGTGAAACGGACCGCTGGCGATGACCATCTGAAGCAGTCCTGAAAGATCAGATTTGCGTTAAATAAAACAAGGTATAATGGCACCTCGTATCCAAGCTGGAGATAGTAGTTTGCGTTAAAAAGGCTAGAACAAGAGATAATGGTGCCTCGTAGGGCAGTGCTACGAATCTCCTTTTGTTTATACCAAAAAATACTTGATTGAAATACGTGCAAGAACAAGAGCTCTAGACGTTTGCGCAAGCCACATGCTAACTCAATTTGTCATATGAGCTTTGGTATTTGTAGCCTATTAGTATGTGTATACATTTTCTTAGGTTCTTGTTTATTTTTCGTGTGTATGCCGCTTTTTCCCTCCTGCAAGCGGGCAAAAATAAATATATATGTATATATATATATAAACAGGATCAGAGATATGGCATCTTGTAGGGGTCTACTTTGTTTATTTGGATAGGACAGATAAAAGACTGTTATCGGCATTTTGACATCTATGGATGTGATGGCGAACAAGAGAAAGAACAATTTAGACAGGAAGATTTAGAGCCATCTCTAGATGATAGGTCTGTAAGTTAATTTATGTTTTTTCTAACGAAATGACGTTCATCTACACGTCAAACAAACTCTTGCTGTGTTTGTAGCTTTCGTGGAGTGATCCCGCCTAATGCCTAAGGGCCGGATGCTGGCGGACCGGAATTCCTGCCTCGATTTTCGGCACCATCATAAATTCCGTACGGAAAAGCTGAAATTTCTTAAACTTGAAGATGAAACTGCAAAACGACCGTCCGAGAAATCCTGACTGTATTATGTGTGTTATGTTAACGTTGTTTGACGGTATGTTTAACGCTAAACCTCTAAGTAGTAACTTACCCAAATCAGGTTTCGAATCAATCGGCATCGCTTGTTCCACGCTGGGGTAAAATATATCCGAAACGTGTATCACTTTTCCTGTAGGATTAACTCCCCGCACTCCGATGATCTGACCCGGGAAAAGCCCGTAGGTTGAAACGCCCTTAATGTCGAGGGCTGTTGAGCCGCCCTTCGACAAGGCTAGGCTGCTTTGAAGAAAAACGGAGGTGGAGTTGAGACGAGCGTCAGAAGCCTCGCAGCACACACGGCCGACGCATACAACTGGGTCCTGAAAAAAAAAAGATAGTTCAGATCTTATCAGTGAGTCACAGTTCGTTACTATTGGGAATAACAGAATAGTACTTTACTAGTTCACACTTTCATGGGAACAAAACAAAAATTGATGAATACTTGTTGCGTTCTTGCATGATACCACGGAAACTGGATTTTCATTTTGTCATCTTTGCAGTTACCGTGGTATCTGATACTACGATTGCTTTGCAGAAACGATACGAATTTGCGCTTTTAGAAGTCATCCCAAAAGAAATACTAACATCCACAATGATACTACGATTGCTTTGCAAAAACGACAATTGCCGAATTTGGGCTTTTAGGGGTCATTCCAAAAGAAATACTAATATCCACAAACATCTTAAGTGCCAAGCTTCTTTTCCCACCGATCTGACAAAAACCCTGGCTCCTAAGTTGGTGATGATGAGAGTGAGACGAACTTTTCAGATACTACGATAAGTTTGACCGTGGTATCTGTATATCAGTTAATAAGGTAACTAGACAGATACCAACCTCCTAAACAATCGTCGGGAACATGTTACGCATCAAAATTAACAAAACATGGCAAGTGCAAAAATCACCGAGTGGTCGTTAGGGTCGTAGATTCGGTTTTCCTGATTTAACAATGGATTACTTGTCGATTACAGTAGTAGTTTGCATTGGCACTACAGGTACGGAGGGTTTTTTGACCGAAAAGGGTCAAGATACGATAGTATTTATTCAAACAATGTTTACAACGGGTACGTCAGCTATGATTCTTCATCAGCGATATTTCGGCCCTTTTTGGCTTTTTGGCCTGTAATAAAAATTACAGGTTTGTTTCCTTCCCCGAAGTTGAACCAGAGGATTGACAGCCTGACGAGGACCCTTGCCAAAAAAGGCTGAAATATCGCTGATGAAGAATCATAGCTGACGAACCCGTTGTAAACATTGTTTGAATAAATGTTTCAAAGTCAGCTTGGGCTCAAAGAATATTTAGATACGATAGTATATGATAGATTCACTTAAATACCCGATAAAAATGCGTTACTTTGTTTCTCCGCTGTTCATATAATCAATTTTCATCGAATGAACTTTTTCTTCGAATGTGTGGTACCACTACGTGCTGTACTTCTACGTTTGAAATAATATAGATGGCACTTTAGACAAGGGACTTGTACCGTTACCAATACCATAAACAATTTTTCGAATATAATCTAGAAGTCTAGGACTCCCTTGTCGGAGCCACGTAGACAAACCAGTACCCACAAGACGGGGTCTCATGGTGAAAGCCAAATAGAACCAAATGTATAATTTCAATGGGGAAGACGCCCTTGAGATGGAAACATTTTATAAGTAGTGAACTGATAGACAAATATGCTCCTCAGCCGGGATTTGAACCCAGGACCATCTGCTTACAAGGCAGTCACTCTACCACTGAGCTACCGAGGGGCTTATGAACAGAGTTCGCAAACCACTACAATAGTCTGGTAGAAGCCGGCCATAGGACTGGTTTGTCTACGTGGCTCCGACAAGGGAGTCCTAGACTTCTAGATTATATTCGAAAAATTGTTTATGGTATTGGTCACGGTACAAGTCCCTTGTCTAAAGTGCCATCTATATTATTAATTTCCGTGACATGGGGATGTGAACTGGTAGATGAATTTGCCTTCGGGCAGGATCACTGTTCCTATGGCCGGCTTCTACCAGACTATTGTGGTGGTTTGCGAACTCTGTTCATAAGCCCCTCGGTAGCTCAGTGGTTAGAGTGACTGCCTTGTAAGCAGAGGGTCCTGGGTTCAAATCCCGGCTGAGGAGCATTTTTGTCTATTAGTTCGCTACTTATAAAATGTTTGAAATATTTTTCAACTAGGCCATAGAGAGATTGCACCCTACCCAACGAAAACGGGTAGGCGTAGAAAAAAGTAATTTAACATTGTAAGTATAGGACACTCGACTTTGAGACTGAATTATCCATGTTTGAAACATTTCACTGGCTTTTTCTTAAGTGTACATCCCAGATTTGTAGAAAAGTTTCATCAGAAATTAGAGCTTGGAGGCTTAAAACATTTACTACAAAATCGAATCCTGTTCCTTGGGTTTTTTAATGAAACTTCACAACCGACCAATAGGATGAGACTCCGTCTTTTGTTTCATTAACATTTCCAGCGAAACTGAACATTCGCTGAAAAAAAAATTATCTTAGCAGAATCAAGATAATTCAGTCTATCCAAGATATAAGAATAAGCTGGCTTTTCAGTTAAACTTTAAAGGCTCATCACACAATTTTTCTGTAACGCATATGTCGAAATTGCATATCCTCGTGTAAATGTTAGGAACTTTTGACACGTGTATAGGTTGGCTGTCATAAGTAACTTACTGGATGCTGTTCGGTTGGATTCGCAAGTTCTTCCAGTTCATTCTCAGAGACGATCGCTTGTCCAACCTCATTGATGACATCATCCAAGACCAGACTTTGATCGCGGAGGTTCTGATGCATGTACTTGTACTCTGGAACCTTCTGAGGGACCTCAACTGACGGCGTCGATGCGGCCCCGCACCAAGTTTCAGGAGTTGCTCCGTGCTTGATGTACGAAAGCAGTTGGTTGCTTCGACTCTTGTACTTTGATGAGGAGGTGTCGTTTCGATTTGTGCTAGAATAAGACTTAACGATCAAACGCTTTTAAAATCATCTGAAGTTCTTATCCAGCCATTATCACGCGTACATGATTGCCTTCCATTTTCTCTGAAACCCCCTGACATAAGACAACTCCGTTTTTTGTCCTTTCTGTTGTGAGTTACTCCAAAAGCGGGTAGACATTCCTCTGTTATGTCCATGTTCCAGAGAGCTATGACCAAGCGCACTACAGAATAGGTTTCGTCAAACAAATCACGCAATTTGTTTGACGGACAGACGTGAGACTGGAAAGCATAAAAATCCCACACAAATTTTTCGGAAACTGTCAAGAACCGAAAAGATTTTCTGCTTGAGATACTCTATATGACTAAGTCCTAAACACGCCAGTGCTCCTTAGGAAGAAGGAGTAAACTTCTCCGTAATGACTCAAGCTCAACAACTCAAATCCTGTGTCAAACAATCACGGCAAACTTCGGGAACAGCTGTGATACCCGAGGTGATAACACTTCTGGCTCTTCCGCTAGGTACCCGGCGGTTTTGCGTCGGCAAGTAGAGTTAGTCATCAAGAGTATTGGAAGACGTTCAAAATTGCGACTTCGATGGCTCAGGACAGGAATGGTTGTAAAGATTCTGACATAAATTAAACATGTCTCGTGTCACTTGTGTTTCAACTATGTCATTACAAGGGAAGACTGGAAGGGCAGCGCACAACTAGCTGGGCTGACGACAGAGCAGATCATTGGGGAATATCAAATAATGCTAGCTCAGGCCCTTCAGTTGAAGCGAATATGAGCATAATTACCTAGTAAAACTATCCTTTAGGATTTCTGGCGAGTAGGTCTCTACTGCCCTTTTTATGCCAGTCGTAACTGGAGTTGACGGGGTCTTCCATATCTGCAAAAGAAAGAACTGTGTTAATTCTTATATTGCTATTAGTGAGGTTTTCAACCACCGTACAGAACTGTACACACAAAAAAGTAAATAAGTGCTAAAAGAGGAATATCAATACTAGTCACGCTGGTGATGGTGCTGATTACAGAGACACAAAACAATGCAATATAGTAGGGCCTTCGGATCTACTCTAAGGTCGTCGGTTCTCCAATTAAAACTACCAAGCAAAAAGAAAGGTATAATCAATGTCAAGTAGTCGCTCCGATAAGAGACAGTGGAAGGCCCTTATGAATGAGTATGAGAAACATAGGCCACCATGGACCACCGATAATCTGAACAGAAGCTAGTCCGCTTGGAAGCGCTGAACTGGAATATGGCGAACTGTTGCACCATACAAAAGTTTCCTGTAAATTTCCAAACGGGTACAACCGGAGTAGGTGTCACAAGCAGACTCGACTACAACCAAACAAACGAGTAGCAGTATGAAGCTCTTCGGACGAACATACTTCAACTACATAGGTAACGAAGCGCCCATTATAACTGGAATGCTGTCTGTGAGGCGTTAATCCATTGAGGTTAAGGAAAGCTGGCTCTTCTCCTTTTAACTATTCCTCAAAGTTCTTGCAATAACTATGCACATCTGGCGATTTCCTACGAAACCATTCACTATGGTCGAACAGATAGCGTGACCGACGGTCCTTTTGCCCTCCAGATGGCGGCTGGGCCTTATTCCTTCCAAAAAGGGAAAATCCCGAATCAAGCCCGTTTACGAAACGGCCTCATAGTGCGATCGGGATTCCCGGCTGGATTCTCTGCACTTTCCTCGTCAAGTTGAAAAGTCTCAATTTGTACGTATGAAAGTGATGATGGTAGTGGAAAATCCTGGAAGGAATTCCAGTCCCCGACCCTAATCGTCTGTCCAAGGTGTTTGTCCAACACGCAACAAAAACTTCTTAGGTACTACCTGTCGGAACAATTCGGATTTGACGACATAAACTTGCAGAGGGCTTGCATAGAGATAATAAGCAAAGTAAATTTACTGAAGGTGCGGACAGAAATGATCAGGTCCAGCTGGATTTTCTGCACTTCCATTTTCACGTCTGAAAAACCTTTTGATGGTGCCGAAAATCTTGGCAGGAATTGCAGTCCGTGATCACCCTACACCGATCCGTATGCCATGAGAATGGAATGTATGGATTTCAATGAAGGTTTAGGGATCATCGGCTCGTATAATACATCCCTGACTAACCTTCCTTTGACTTCGTAGAACGGCCACAGAAAAACACGCACAGACGCTGCCATCCTAGCCAAGGACTTTTGACCGAAAAACCTTCGGACAAAAAATCTGAACTCGCATTCCAACAGCTTGTCATTTACAAAACCATATCAAGCCACCTTGACTGAGGCATTAGTCTTCCAGGGCCTTGGTTCACTTTCCCTATTTTGCTTCAAGCGCTTACTCCTCGCTGCTCTTTTGGTCGTTTTTTGGCCAAGTCCTTTGTCTTTTCTGCGCAGGCCTGCGGAGAAAAGGACTAGCAACTCCGAGGTGAGTTGACCAACCTGCTAAGCAGAACAGCGCCATTAGCAGAAAGGAGAGAGGACATGGGAGAGGTTTAACTTGGACCTGAGTCAAGTGCCCGACCTTGGGGTGGTCCATATGTAGTTTTCTACTGTTTGAAATAAACTCTCTTTCTCCCTCTCTCTCTTGGTAGCGAAGTCAATTCGACCAAAATGGCAGACCAGGGTGTACGTACTTATCTTGAATGAGCATCCCCTTTAACCTACGGACAGTTTCAATTTCAAATAATCTGCTTGTCCAAAAGGGGATCTCAAAGATGTGTTCAGCTGGTGTAATAGCTAAGCGCCGTCAGCTAAGCACCGTTACGGCGTCTTAATAACTTTGTAGAATCATAACCCATGTTTGCTCCAAATACACACCCTTCGTAGTACGCCAAGTCAACAACTAGCATTTCGTCCGCCCTTGAGAGTCACGTTTCAAGTGATGACAGAATAAAACAGATCTTGATAGATAAGAGGCATTCATAACAAAAAAAAAAGTCCCGAGTTCGTAGAAAGTATGCAGGGTCAGCAGAGAAACGTGTAATTGCTCTCTTTCTAAGATAGCGTTGTTGCCAGAGATGAACTAAACTGAAAACGATCGAGCATAAAATGAATTACGTGGGTCACTAATCTAGCACAGCCGATTCTATACGAAACACGGCCTTTTCTTTCCTACTTTCTTTGATTTGTTTCCTTGAAAATACACTTAGAGTGGAAGTTAGGCCCCGCCCATTACCAGGCAGTAACTATCATCGAATAAGCGCCTAGCCATGCAGTAAATGACGTCAGTATTTCTTTTCGTGATTAAAATAAGCTAAAACCAATGAGTTGGTAACCCGACTGTTGCGTGGACATCTGGTGTCTGTTCTGCGCCCCCTTGATTGGCCGAAAAATGCATGCTCAAAGGACTTGATAACTTGGTTATTATCTCTTACAATCTCCCTAGTGCACTAGCGTTCTTTATATGACTTCGGACAGTAATGACGAAAGAAAAAGGGTGTAGGAAGCTGCGTTTTCCAAAGATGAACTTCAACACCACGATGGATGAGTGTGGATCTAGTCACGACTAGACACGCGGACCAGATGCAAACTCACCGATCGGAGTGCGGAGTGACAGCCCGGGTATTTCAACCCTTAATTGCCCTGAGCCCCAATGACCGGTCTACCTTGTACAATTTGAGACCGCTGATTCAAAACATCCGACAAGAATGCATTATCGTAAGTTTCGACTGCCATGTCACACAGAAAACATAGTGCAAACTCTTGCTTCGTCTGATACTATCCTGATGTCAGGTATTCTGTGCCGCCCTCAATCTGTTTGCCCAATTTTTCTTTTTCTTTTTTTTTCGACACGCTGCTAGCAGTTATACCCGGCAGTAGCCTTGCTAGCGAAAGTTGCGCAACAAAGTTGAGGAACTTACAAAACTGAATCCTTTGGGAATGGTTTTTAGCATCAAGGATTTATAACTACTCGAGAAAGAAGGGAAAGTATAGCTGAAAGCAGCCCAGCAAAACAGCCTGCCACGAGAAGGCCTAAAACGTAAGAAATCCAGAAAAGTAAAAAAAACGGCCAGAGGCAAGACTATAGGTCCATTTTAATTTTCTCGATTCTCCGGGAAATTTGAGATTTCGTTCGCCGGAACGGGAAAAAAACGAGGCAAGTCCCGCAAAAACACGGTTTCCCCAGTTTATGTTTATGAAACACGCGTGCAGTCGAAAACAAAGGGTATCGAAAAGAGTCGATGGCGGTAAAAGCATCCAATCAACCGATAAACCCAAATAAATCATCAGCCAAATATCATTAGGACCGTTGAAATCGATGGTACGAAACTCAAAGTTCCTAGGTTGAGGACGGATCACACAGTTTGGCTTACTGAGGAGGAGGGGAGGAGTGCTGTGGAGTACTACATTTCCTTCAAGATGCGGCAGGGGTGTTGAGGGGCGACCAGCTATGGGTGAGTATGGATCTAGTCACGACTTCAATGACACGTGAGCAGAGGCATACACACCTACAGACAGACACACTCGATGGATGAGAAAAGAGGAGGGGTGTGGAAAAGCTGGTGAGAAGGGGAAAATCAGAAGGATGTACGTGTGACCGGCGATGTGTGACCTCTTCTCACTAAGCGACCCCCTATTAGCTAAAGGTAGTAGGCGTATTCTTAATGCTTAAAAACATGACACCCTCAAGATGCAACGTGCAATATATAACCACCGCAAAATTTTATAAACATGTGGGTTTTTTTCATGCAAAAAACAACCAATCGCTCGGTCCGTTATACGTTTTAAACTTAACTGAATTTCAAAGATTGAAACCTACTGGGACGGTTACTGAGAAAGAAAATAATTAATACAGTATAGGCCTTCAGCTATACCTTGACAAATATTTCGGCAGTATAATAGGTCAAGACAAGGATATCGATGTTCAAGCAACATCTTCGTTGCTTGTGTTTTTCTCCCCCTTTTTTGACTGATTTATTTGTTCTTGTTTTTCGTATGTTTGCAAGCTGCCCTAGTTGGTCCTTAGTTTCATGAATAAATGAAAAACAAATAAATAAATTAAGGGTCAACAGTGTAGCTGAACTGGTAAATACCAGTAAACAGACTTTGATTCAAACCAGAGGACTGAGTCACAGCTACAAATAAGTATGAATCAAACATTCACGGTTCATCGTAGCCCGCAATCCCACACACGTGAACACCGCAAGTCTGGCTCAAGTTGACCAAGCTCCAAAACCCAGCAGAGCAAAAAATAAAGGCAGTAGTAATTGGCAAACTTCCTATTTAAATGACTCCTCAACATGCACAGATGACCGTACTTGGAACCTCCCAAATGAACATAAGTAACAACCAGTAAGGATCAAGACAAAAATCTGCTCGACTGCAAGAACTGTTCCTCCACAAATGGTTAGATCAATTCTCTCCACCAGAGCTGCTTAATATAGTTAACTGCGCTAAACGGGTGCGTCAGCTGATTTTATTCGAATGAAATTTCAGATTTGGCTGAAGGAATATTTATCCACGAAGTACGGAACTTCCATTGCCCAGCCATGCCGAGAAGTATCAGTCTTAGCTAGAAAGAAGGGATAGATGATAGCAAAATCAAAATGCGGAATTCAGCTTGGAAATTTTGACTCTTCTTGGCAAGGATCCTATTCAGGCTCAAGCTGATTAACGCTGCCCGAACTTGCCATTCTAGGGTTGTATTTAGAGGACAGTCATCGAACGAACAAACGCAACAGGAAACTCAATAAATTGTCCGAAGTTTTTGAACATTACACAAGAATGCGCAGATGACATTTCAAACTATATGTTGACGCCAGAGTCTTCCCGTTATGACCTTTTTAAGTGTTACTTTCGCAAAAAGTAACGTTGGAAACCTATTTCGTGTTGTTTTACAGAAATGTAACGTTTAAAGGATCGCAGCACAATTTTTCTGCAACATCAAGAGATAGTGTGTTTCTCACGTATATACTGAAACTGCGCATCCTTGTGCAAACGTTATGAACCGTGTTAGACAGTGTTAGTGTAGTGGAAAATTCCAAACGGATAAGCATAGTTTGAATTCCTCATCCCAACCAATAGACAAAACTAATCGTTTTGCAGGCTTTGACCTCTGACCTATTGTCTTACCGTTTGGTACGGATTAGGTCCGAACCACAGGTAGTCCCTCTCCCCCCCCCCCTGAAATAAATTCGTGGAGACGGACCTGCGGATATGTCAGCTAAGATTTTTTTCTACCGGTATTTCGATCCTTCTTGGCAAGGTTTCCGCAATCAGGTTCGTTTTCCGAACAACAGCCTGACGAGGACCCATGCCAAGAAGGGTCGAAATATCACTGAGATAGATTTTAGCTGACTCATTCAGCCAGCGCAATCGACCGTAGTCAGCTTCCGCTGAAGGAATGCTTCACTCAATAACTCAACCGTATGTCAAGAAAAATTAAAGATAGTTAAACACTGCGTTTACACTGCAAACGTTGGGTAACAAATTGCTTCCATTGCAGTACTAATTTCCAACCGTACAGAAAAAAAACAAAATGGATCTTTATAACAAGCAAACTGACCTTTCTTGAGTTGGGAAATTGATGACAGAAGAAGAATTAGTTCGTCTGATAATTTTTGCCTTCAGATATATAAGGTTTAACTGACAACTGCCACAATAGCAAAAGCTAAATATCAGGCAGCAAAAAATAAAAAACACAATTAAATTCCAAATAAGATGGAACCGGACAGGCAAGGAAACATTTTGTTACTTTACGAGTTACAGTGTAGTTTTTGACTTTCTGTCATCAACTCGGGAAAAGAGGAGCCTAAATCATGTATTCATGCTACACTTGCCTTTAAATGCAGCAATCTTTTGTCACACAAAACGTCTACTGTTCCAGCCATTGTAACAACATCAAAAGGAAATTTGGTAACATTTAGACCGAGGATGCGTACACTTCAGATGTTACCCTCAACTTTCAACACATTTTCTGAGACAAAACAAGATGGGCAACTGTTTAGCCGATTTACTTTGTTGTGTCGATGTTAGTTTTTTGTTTTCTCTCTTCTTTATTACTTTCTTTTTAACACTCCGCTAGTCCCCTTATAGTTCAGTGGGTGAATAAAATCATCCTTCAGTATCCAAAGTTTTAAATAAAGGCCGTATCCGCCAAAACGATGAGAGATACAAGATTAAACACAAAAAAGTAGATGTTAAAATGTTATGAAACCTCTGACCCATGTAGGTGCCCTACAAGTAATTTTTCGGCCATAAAAGTACTGCTGCAAATTCTCAATACAAATCTTGATATAAACCCAAGCCTCCTTCGAACCAATTAGCATCGTGATGCAACCCAAACTAATCAAGAGACCTAAAGAGTCACACCGCATAATGACCGAGACTTCCTCTAGATTCGATTGTTTCACCTGGCAGGTAAATCAGAGCTACCTCCCTACGTACTTCTTCGAGCCAAACCCCATAGGCGATATCAAGCCAACGGACTTTCACCAACACGATCCTCCAACTTTCACTTGTAAGCTTTGGCAATAGGCGCCAAATTTTTAAGAACAGCTTCCAAATGTCTGCATTGTGAACTGAACATAGTATGTTCTAGCTTGGCTATGGTTTGCTAGTATTTTTTGCTGGGTTCACTGACCAGTTTTACAAATATGGGAATAAACAACTCTTCCTTCCACACTGTTACATACTTCATTTATATGCCGAAAATCTCGCCGAAGCAACTAATTCCTCCTCCACTAGGCTACATTCATACGAGCGTTTCTGAAATCTGTTATTGCCAGTTTGTTCACAAATTTAATAATTACTAACTATCTAATTCTGACCAGTCTTTGTTGAGATGTTGATGTATTATTTATGAACCGAGTTCTTAAAATATTGAACCTACTCAAAGCTATTTTTATATATTTTAAAGATATGGATCATATCATGACTTATGATTTATTTGTGCAGGATTAAACCCTATGAAGACGCCAAGGCAGACAAAATTGCAGGGCCCCCTTTGCAAATTATCTCCTCTTAGCGTGCAAGTAAACTCCTGGCCTGGACTATCACTAATGTACATTACAAATGTAGGTTGCACCAACGCAGTTCCAGAAAGATTGTACAAAAATTCTTCTCCTAAATAGCAACCAACTTCGAGCGAGAACAGAAATAAAAATGGAGGAGGCACTAGAAGTATGGTAATGACCAAATTATTACATGCTGATATCGGAAACTCGCAGATTTTTCAAATCCTCGATTTCACTTATTGGTTCGAAACCCGACAACGAACGAAAGCGGAAGAAAGGAAAAGAAAACACAACAACAGACCTTGAAACGAAGATCTTGAACACAAGAACAGAACACGGATAGTGAATAAATACATGAAAAATGTGTTGATATTTAGATGCATATTTTAGAAGGCAATGAAACGTGTGCAGATTTTGGAAAATTTGCGGACCCCTAATCTCTCGCCGACTCTTGTGGTAGGAGCAGCCCGGACACAGACGATTTTTATGGCAAGAGCCCAATTAGGAAACTTAGGATGCGTACTCCTCTTGGCTACCCTTGACTCTTGATCTTGAAATACAAAAAAGTGGGCGCTTTGATTCTACGTGATGACGGCTACTTCCCAACTCGACCAAAAATAAGCACTTTATCTCACTCTTCATAAACAACGTCTTACTTCACTTTAATTCATTTTATTACGGTCAGTAATACTAGCCAATCACGTGGTTGATGTGCACCACCTGGATTCGCGTACGGCGGTGGTTTTCCCTCGTGTTTCCCACCTACCCGACCCCACGAAAAATCGTGAAGCGTTCCAGAAGGAGTACCATTTAAACCTACTCAATAACAGAAGTTCTGACCGAAGGGTTGCCCACTCTCGATTTTAGTGTCCAGCAAGGGCCCGGTGTCGCGGTGCCCGATCTGTGCCGGCACCGGCTGACATGTACCCGCACAGGTTGCCACGTGTTAAAAACATCAAAATAAGCATTTTTAAAAGCGTCTGAAAGATGAACTGCCTAACTTATTGCCCGCGCCGGTGCCGGCACAGCCGATTGCGGTGGGTGCCTGCCGGTGCCGGGAAAGGGTGTACAGCAGGTAGTGGAGTGGAGTGGAGTAGGTGGAGTGGGCACAGGGTTGCCACATCAAAAATATTTCGAGAGTGACTTTTGGCCCAAAACAGAGAGTGAATTGGGAGTGAAATTTATTTTCATGAAATGTTCACTTTTGGTCGGAATCGCCTCTATAAAAATGACACATCTTAATTTTAATTTCATGAAAAAAAACTTGAAATAGTCACTTTGGTCAGAATCCCTGCTGCAAAAATGACACATTTGATCATTTTCGGAAATAGAGTGATTTTCATGTCCTACGTAGGACAAAAACAAAATAGAGTGACAATTCACACTTTCGTGCGACATGTGGCAACGCTGAGTGGGCAACCCCTCGGTTCTGACACGGGTTCTCATCGAAGAGGGTCTTCACCCCCGAGCTCAGGGTTGCTAAGGGAAACTCTGACCGTAACTAACTTGCAACAGGTAGTTCTTGATCCCATAAACCAGCCAGTCCCGGGCCTAATTTTACGACAACTACCAACCCTGACGTGCAGAAAGATTCATACAGACAACGGCCGTTGGAAACACCTGCGCCCAAAGGGACCACTATCAAAAATATGCGGGAACCGAGGGGTCTGTCACTCGCTTTTTCATTTACACCCGCTAGCCCTCTTTGAAAGACCGCGTCAAAATATTCGCAATCAGGTTTTGTTTTATGTTTTCCTTTGTACAATATTTTGCTAATCGGCTGATTTTCCTTCGTGATTTTGCATGCGGTTTCAGACTTTTCTTGAATTTTCCTTGTTTTTCCTTGATGATAAACTAATTGTTATTATGGTTATTATACTGGCCGAAACAACTGATGATCAAAGGCGTACCGACAGCCTGTACATTATAGGCATACGGCGGCTGTTTGGGACCATAAACTGATACTGCACTGAGCTTATACCCACCCGTTAAGAACCCTGACAGGGCCTCGCTCCGCTCGGCTTCTTGTTTAGAATTATTTGCGTACAACTATAGATAGAAACTTATTTACTTAAGAAAATTTAAAGGTCACTGCAGTACCGAGTTACTGCACCGAAGTCACCATTATATGTGTGTCTGGCCGTTGGTGGTTGACCGAGATGCACACCCCAGTCTGGGAGTGAGGAAGTCTTGGCGGGAATGCGAACGAGATATTAACTTGCGGCAGGTGGATTCCAACCGTGGGAACCGGAGGGGAAACCGTTTTTTTTCCGGAGCTTATCGTGGTTTGCAGGCTGGTACTATATACATTTATCAAATTCCCAACTAAGGCAGATTGACGGTTTCCGACGAGAATTTCCGATAAGATGACTATTCATTTGTGACCGGTTTCGGAATTTCGGACCCGGCTCCAAATATCCGGCTACAGTTTGCTTTCCGAAGCTTATGATGGTTTTGCAGGCCGGTGCTAAATTCATTACTGGAATCCCCAACTACGCACCAAACTAGACAGTTTTGTTCTGTGCATACTGAATGCGATGGAAATTCCATTCGCGGACGATCCTGAAATGATCAACTTTTCTGTCCGGCTTCTGATTCTGACGTCGCACTTGACTTTAGGATCGCGCAAACAGGTCGAAAAGCGGGACGCATACGGCTGAGTATCCACTAACCAGCCTAATATATTGTATAAAGTTTCAATACGCTAGTCTTGACTCTCGAATCATTTTGTATTTTCCCCTTACTTTTGTTTCATCCTTTCTTATTTTGTAAAAGCATAAATAAATAATATTAATGAACTATTTGTGAACCACCCGGACGTCCACCCAGACTTCCAACCGCGTGACAGCGTTGTACCATTGTACCGCGCGACAACGTTGTCAAGCTTAGTACAGTACAGATGCAATAATCTCACTGACTGGCAATGAGCCTACACTAGGGATTGTCGGATAGACCCCAGCTCTGAAAGGATTCTCCCTTTCGGGACATTAGCAGGTGTTCATCTCCTAGGAATCCTTGTCGCTCTTTCTAGTGACCTTGAGTAGAGGTAGCCAAAGAGGTTACAGTATTGTAGGTTTCCGAGTTTTAAGATCCTGTGCTCCGCCACTGCTCTCCTGAGTTCCCCCGATGAAAACTGTGCAGCCTGTGCAGATGCATGTGTAGTTGCACGAAAACATTTCAGGTAACTGTGCTTCCGTCGAGATAATCTTAAAGGACCCCTCTTGCTTATTCTGACTTTTATAATGTACCTAGCTCCGTTCTGGAATTGTAAGCTTCCAAAATCCTAGCCTTTCTCCATTGTTTCGTTTTGTGCCTACGAATTTTTAGCGCTTTTTTGAAAGTGCCGAGTTTTACCCGTCACACAAAGGAAACGTTGCCGGAATCTTCAACGTCCGCTGATAACTCTTTCACACAAAAGGATATGAGAATCTTCTGTTTTTACTTCTTTTATTTGCTTAGTTTTCCCACTTTTTAAACACGGTACGTTCAGTTTTCAAGTGTTTTGCTCCCAGCCGCCGTGTCGGAGAGCAGGAAGGCTGGATAGAATCGACAAGCGCTAACGAGAAAATCGCTCAATTCAGATGGAAAGTAATGGTATTTTCGAAAAAGTTTTCTCTGATCCGTCCCATAGTTGGAAGATCATTTCTAGTAAGAGTTGTGCTTTAAACAGTAGCACCAGTCTTGCTATAGTAGCATGCAGTGGCAACAGTTACTGATGTATGCTACTAAAGCTTACAACTTCATATAACTAATTTTCGAGAAAAAAAATTCGTCGGGCCAAGAGGGATTCTTGACACTAATGGCAGTAAAATCATCCAAGTTGCTCGACCGCTAATTCCTTAAAAGCCGGCGATAGATTAGGTGGTCGTAAAATGTACGCAGACCAGCGACAGAGTGGGCTAAAACGCTACAACTATGGAAACAATGCAATTATCTCTGGGCCCATCACTCCCTAGAATTCTAGAGTTCTATTAGGAATAATCATATGCTCGCGCATTCATATTGTCTGACTGAGACGGGGGACACATCTGCTGGACATCTGCATCTTGAAGGGCAGTGAAAGGAAACGTAACGGACAAAGCTTAGGTAGGCTCGAACCACAGCCCATCTGCCTGCCACGTAGAACAATAGCAGGGAATCAATCGACAGACAGATCGAAAAATGACTTTTCTAAGAGAAAATTAAACAATCGCTCGCTCATTAACTCTTCATACCTATATATATTAGCCAAGTCCAGATTTCCGGATTCCACACAACCGTTTTCGTCGAGGCAAATCTAGAAGGGCCAGGCCAAAAACGTCCGAGGCAACAAATTTTAAAGACTCAAGAAATGAGTGGGAGAAAGGATAGTGATTGACAGTTGAGCTACCTAGTAAATCTTGAAGGATAGTGAGATTAGCCATTATCATGAAAACAAGGAAGGGTCTCGCTATTCACTTCGAATTATCTTCTCTCACACTGACTTACCACCCCTACTACAAGAGTGTTGCTTATCTGACATTACGTCAATTCCAACATCGTCTTAAAAGAGGCCAAACAAACAAGCCCTTCCTCTTCTTTTCGTAGCTTCTTTACCTGATCTGTCATTGCTGGGACTGAATAAAACTAATTTTTGGCGGTGCAAAAGCAACAATTACAGTATTGACATGTTAAAGTATAGGTGACTGCTATTTAATCCTTGGTCACGTTCAGGAAAATTATGTCATAAGTTATGCCCAAGAAAGTTTCACACTATATTTCCAGTGGTTGGTCGACCTGCTGGTGGAATATCGGGAGGTTCTAAGATTTTTTTTTTATTTTTTATTTGCTGCTGCTCAAACTAATGGCCAATAAGGCACACCACTTTCGTGGTCTTCCACAAAATCCAGACAAGTCATTTGAATTTTTTGCAGATCATATTTCAGATTTCTTCTCGGTTCCCAATTTCGACTAGCAATTTGGAGAACATTTTGAGCTCGAAAGTTAAGAGCCTCTTAAAGTTGCCAAGAAGAAAGTGAAGAAATTGTCAGTAAAGTCCGACGTTCGCGCGCAGAAGAAGATTAAACTTTTATCGGTTCACTCCCTTTTCTCTTTTACTAAACCCAGTAATTGGAAAATGGTTGGTTTATTTTTGTCTTGTCAGATGTTTGATAGACTTGTGCTGCTTACGGACCCTAATATTGACCGGAGGGGTTGCTAACTTGGTGGGTATCACCATCCTTCGATGAAATTACCGTACGCCTATTTTTTGAATGAACAACCCCTGGTTACAGACTCGATACTACTGATTATTCCTGTGCGACTCACAATGAAAAGAAATGAGAAAAAAGACAGAACTAGTTTACCTGACTTCAAGATCAACCTGCGTCCTTTCCTTTCCCGCTCTTACACTCCTGTTACTACTTCGGGAGCCTAGATTACAACTGCCTAGCTTTGCCAGCCATATCAGTAAACGCAATGTCAAGTTTCACAATTCCTAGCTGGAAATCATCCCTCCTTTTTCCAAGAACAGGCCACTCAACTAATGATAATAAATGCCCAGAAGAGACATCCCTCGCTTACCGATGAAATCGAAATGACAGCTTTAGAGGGTAAAAGAAAATGGGAGGGAAACGGACGCGCAGGGGGGGTCGACGGACTCGAAGGCAGGTAGGATTCAGGTACATACTACCTGTTGCAACCCAAGGAAGTTGCATGGGTAGGGCCGTTGCCACGCTAATGGCATAAAACTTCTGCTGTGGATGGTCCACCTTTGGCTTCCACCAAAGATTTGGGGCAAAAGAGGAACCCAATCCCCACAAAAGAAAGATATCCACGTAACAAACAAACTTTTTAAGATATTCTTCCAGCCAAGCTGACTATAGTAGAGGTTGCCAACATCACGGACAGTTAAAAGGATATTTCACTGGCTGTCCTAACTAGATCCCAACTGTCAAGAAGCAACACTCAAATGACCTAGGACTTCATATAAATTTCTCTCAAAATTTATCAGGACGATTTCGAGATTATGTAATTCGAGGTCGGGAACCCCTCCTGCCTTCAATGGAAAAGAAAAAATGCAGTCATTTGTCATTTGTCCGGTATCTCTAATATCGGATTTCGATGATCCAGCTTCGACCAAACGAGAAACTCAGTCCTCAAGAAAGGTCTCTTGGTTAGGATCCAGGTTCAGGAACACATTCCTAGCGGACATTAAGTTCGGACGGACAGAAGTTTCGATATTCCTTCCCGCCATTCTCACTAGACCATAAAGGTAAAGAAGAGTTTCGACAGTCCTTGGTCCTAGTGAGGTAGTTCAGAGCTCCTTTCGACTTCGAATGGGCTTCATATGATGAGAACTGGATTCTCTGTTCAGCTAGATAGCTGACTGACGCCATTTCAATATAAACGTCTCTAAGCTACACATGTCTGTTTTAGCCTTTTAGCTTGACTATCCCAAGAAAAAGACTCGACAGGAAAAACTTGCTAAAAAAGAAACTCTTGAATAATACATTCCGAGGAATGCAACAAGTTTTGCGGACGGCGCAAGAACCCAGAACACTTCCGAAAGACAAATCTATCCAAACGTCTCCCCGCATACTGATACCACGACGCCCTGAAACATCATCTTCCAATGCAGGCCTTCTATTAGAATACCACAAGAAAAGTAATCCGGGACAACCCCTATAAACCAACACCCAACGCAACATTCCGGACACGAAATCATTGACAGACTTACAGTACTTGACAGTAATTTCTACGATTTCGATGTCTTTAGCTCATATCAGAAATGTGGTGCTCAGAGGTTGGTTAAAATGTTACCACACCGATAGCTACGTTAAAGCAGTACACTACGACGAACTTACCAGTTAGTTGCAGTTCCATGTAGAATCCGAAATCCAAGAAAATCCTCTCTCATTACAAGTGTCGGTTACGATTCACGTTAACCAAATGAAACGTTTCCTGGTGATTTGAATTTGAACAGATCCCGCCAAGACTGTGTACAGGTTTTCCCTCTTCTTGTCTTTGAAGACATGGTTCGCGCCAAGCGGCTGCTGATTGGTCCCCTGGACAGTGACGAAACAAAAGTCGAGTGGGTGGCGCCCACCTTCCCTCCCCAAAAAGAGAGCCCTAGGGCCCTAAAAGCGAAAGTGGCAGAAAAAGACAATCTCAGCACAAAGAGACGAAGCAAAGATGGTGAAAAATTCCCGACGCAAAAAGCCTAAAAGAACAAAGGCAAGAGTCGGCACAGAAACCGGAAAAGGGGACAGAAAAACAGCGATTTACGGAAGAAATTTTGATCCTCCAAAGTACAAGAGTGATGAATCGGACTCTGCACCAGACCACACCTAAGAAGATGAATATCTTCTGAACCGGTGGTTTTGGAGGGGACAAATCCTAAGTAATCAGAAGGTTCTAAGTAAATCTTAAAGGACCCCTCTTGCTTATTCTGCCTTTTACAATATACTTAGCTCCCATATGGAAATATAAGCTTCTAAAATCCCTACCTTTCTCAATTGTTTCGTTTCGTAACTACGAATTTTTAATACTTTTTCGGCCTTGCCGTGTTTGCCCGTCACCCAACGAAAAGTTTACTGGAATCTTCATTGTTCGCTGACAACTCTTTCACACATAAGGATGTGATAATCTTATGTTTATTACTTCTCTTATTTGATAAGTTTTCCCACTTTTTAACCAAAGCACGTTCAGTTTTCAAAACTTTTGCGCCCAGCCGCCGCCTCGGAGAGCAGAAAGGCTGGATATAACCGACAAGCGCTAACAAGAGATTCGCTAGTTTATGGTGGAAAGTAATGGTATTTTCGAAAACTTTTTTTCGGATCCATTTTATAGGGAAAAGATCATTTCTAGTAAGAGTTGTGCTTTAAAGTTTAACTGAATACCCAACTTATTTTTGTGTCATTTAACTGAACACACTGAATTATTTGGATTCTACAAAGGGATTTTTTATTTTCCACTATCTGCTCTACTTCTGGCGCTCAGAGTATCTGCGGCCGTCCCCACAGCATAAATTCTACTATGACGAGGGAAATTTTAATTTAAACACAAACGCGGCTTTTCAGTTGGCAGTGGCGAAATTGGTGAAGATTGCTTAGTGTTTGAAAAAAAAAATCATACATCTTTCTGGTAAGGCATACAACAAAAATACAAGCGCATAGAGGTACCGCAAATCACACGAAAATTCCACTATTTGAAAATCGATTTTTTGTGAATAGCGGAACAACGACGTGACGCATTTTCAGCGGGTCTTCAAGCCAATTTAAGTGAATAAGTGATGGGTAACTAGACTGTCCTATCCCAGCCCGTTTCGGCAAAACTTTAAAGTAAGCCTCATTAACATCATAACACGGACATCAATAAGTAACGGGTCGTTGTTTACTTTAAACTAGTGCACATAGCGTATAAAAAAAGAACTAATCCGGAAGGAATTTTAGGAAGGGTGTATGCGAACTCACAGTACAAGAGCCAGTGGCACAAATGCCCACTAGGTTGCATTGAGCATAATGGATCATAAGATAAGGTTCAGCTCAACAGAAGAATTTACTAATCAACTTTTATATTCCATTCAGCAAATATATTTGTCTAGTTATGCCTTGGTCTGCTATGTAGCCTACTAACTATAGCCAGAATATTCCATTCCGGTTCAAATTAAAGAAGGCCTTGTTTTACTCAAAAGAAATGCTAATCTTCTCTAAACGAGAAGATCATGGCGAAAAAAACAAAATTAAAGGACCAACATCGAAAAGCTTCTAGCATTTGCGATGTAAAGAGCCGCTACTTCAAACCAAGACTCAGTCCGACCGTGGGACCATCTAGTGGCGCGATTCGAAGCACCGTGACTGGGCAAAATCAAAATCGATGCAAGAAAATCCGACAAAAGAAAAACATTTAGCTGATATGAGCTTTTAGTACATGAACGAGGCATACAAAATGCCTAGATATCTTTCAGTCTCTATTTTTTTTTAAATATTTTTGCGGTTTCTCTATAATTTTTATTTAGAAACGTCACGCTTGATTGCGATATGTACGACTACGATATTTAGATATGTCACGCTTGGTTTCACGCAGTGAAACACCGTACCTCTTGTACGAAAGCAAAATTCGTCTTCATTACATTATTTGAATTTTATATTCACGCAACTGGACATATGCAACCTGTCAGGTACCATACATGCTTTCTAGTAACCATGACCATAATGCCGTTTGCCTGCAAGCGATTAAACCTAGAATGTTCAAATAATACTAATCAAAAACTAATTTCCGCTCGACTTGGCTTTTTTGCAAAACAACTCAGCCAGTAATCACAAGAAGTCTGCATAAACATTCCCGCTGCTTTTACTGTGCATGAAACACTTCATTTCAACAAAACTCCTGCGAGAAATGAACAAAGAAGTTACTACAGGCGTTCTGCCGAGACACTCCCGGGTTATAATCCTAGATAGATCAGAGAAACAGCAAACTGACTCAGATTACGAAACGGCAATCCGACGATCTTGAATCCTGAATCTCACTCC
Organism: Branchinecta sandiegonensis; assembly: GCA_030848855.1. NCBI lineage: Eukaryota > Metazoa > Arthropoda > Branchiopoda > Anostraca > Branchinectidae > Branchinecta > Branchinecta sandiegonensis. Next base: position 15,113,907 of record JAUPMV010000008.1, on the reverse strand, counting down.
AACGCAAGATTTCGGAACTGACGACCTAAGACCGAATCCGGAGAATCCGGTTTGTGAATCGTCAATCTAGATTGCCACGGAAAAACGCTCAGAGAACGGTATTGACGTGAGGAAATGTGACGACAATTTTAGTTCCGAACAGATATAATTGAACTAAACCTAAAACTAAACTAAACCTGAACGTTAATAAAACAGAAATTGTAATATTTGGTAAGAAAGGAGATAACCCTGAAAAATTTACGTTTAAAGGTAAAGAATTATCCCAAAAGAAAAGTGTTAAGTATTTGGGGGTTACTTTGATGTCAAATGGTAGTTGGAAGGAACATATTGCAGAGATGGGTAAAAGAGGTATAGCTGCATCGTTTGCAGTTTTAAGAAACGAGACGTTAATGAAAGTTAAGAACCTTAAGATGCATAAGCACGTATTTAATTCTAAAATTGATCCATTATGGGGCGGAGGATGGGGCGGAGGGTTGCGAGGCTGCTAAGCAACTTGAATCAATTTAGCTACAACACTACAAGAGATTAATTGGTCTACATCCAACAACTCATACACAAGTAATGAAAGGAGAATTAGGTTTGCTGTCTCTTAGAACGCGTAGGGTAGTGCAAGTTGTTAGATTTTGGTTAAAAATAGTAAGTCTCCAAGAAGATAGGCTGCTGAAAGTGGCGTACCTGCCCTGGGATCAAAAAAAAAAGCGTTCTTGGCCTTGGCAAGTGAAAAAGCTGTTGGACGAAGCTGGACTGTCGTATGCTTGGAATGATGGACGAAGATTTGGAAAATTTGTTAGGAAAATTTACCTCGGTACTTCAGGACCAAGAAACCCAGTTATGGAATGAGGCTATTCGTAAGTCGGAGTCGCTCATTAATTATCCGAAGTTTAAGATTTTATTTGGATTAGAATTTTATTTTAAGCTAGGCCTACCCGCAGAAATATTAAAGATGTGGTTCCAACCCCGGGCGAACTCTCTCCCATTACGAAGTAGGAAAAAGGTTTTTGAAAAGAATAGGTCTTTGCCGGTGACCGAGTTTGCTTGCCGATTCTGTAGTGAGGTAGAAGAGAGTTTATGCCAACTGCTGACGGGGTGTCGGGGGCTGAAGGAAATTAGAGATAGTTTTTTTGGTGGGGTACCCATACTATTTCCTGGTATTCTGGAGTCGACGAATCGTCAGGTAATTCGGTCTGTATGTGAATATTTTAAGTGTATACTGGAAGTTTAGATTGGAGGTAATTTGGTTAATAGTAACCTTGTTGTATCTAGTAGTGAAGGTCAATTTTGTTGGTTAAGTGCGAGAATGAATGCTGATGTATGGCCCTTTGTTGGCTTTAATAATAAATTATTATATTACGGTCGTATCCTATGCCCCTGGAAGAGAGGATTCCTGCGGAGGAAAGTATCCTTCAAACTGAGTGTGATGAGATTTTGAACTGTTTTATTTTAATACTTTTTTGTAAAAAGGCTACAAAAGGGGGGGGGGGGGGGGACAAATAAGATACTGATCTGGGATAAAAGTATATAGACAGGCTATACTGAAATTTTTGAACAGGATTCAGAAAAAAGAAAACTGCTGATTGCTATCATTCTCACATCTCAAATCCAGACATCCTAACTCGAATGACACTAAATCAAAAGAGTTAGTTTAATTCCCATCGAAAATTACTGCCACCCGAACAGGCCCGTGTCCAGGAATTTTTTTCGGGGGGGGGGGGGGGTTGCCTTTCGGGGGGGGCCTGCGGATCGGACAAAAAAGTACAAAAAGACATAGATCAGTGGGAAATGCCTATAAAAACGACTATTTTTGTATGTTTCGGGGGGGGGGGGGTTAAACCCCCTAACCCCCCCCCCCCCCCCCCTGGATACGGCCTTGCACCCGAATCAGTCACGGACTAATTCCGATAGTGCCATGGGCAGTATTGCACTTGACATTTCAGTAGTGAGTAGCCCTCGCGTACTAGAGGAGAGACAAAAATCATTCCGAGGTAGCTGTACTACTAAGCCTCGTCATTTTCAACCAGCTTCGGGGCTATTTTTTTTATTGACTGGTCAGTAATGAAGCCATGCGTAATGAACCGTATTCGGTATTCTGGACATTCGTGGGTTGTCACACAACGAGAATAACGCCGAAAGTCGGTGATTCAAATCGGAGTACTCGCGTGCGGCTGCGTGTGCTGGCCGAAACACGTGGTATAAATCACGGGAAACCCGAAGACACAACCTGAATCTGATCTTCAAAAGCGCCGGATCTTAGCATATGCAATTTTCAAAGCTTTGTCCTGAGCTCTGTCAGGTGTTCATTTCAAGGGGGATGCACCCCTCGCAACCGTGGGTGCGTCGATCGGGTATGGTGGTCGCGGATTTAAAAACGAGAATTTGATTATCTTTCCCAAAATCGATGTAGAAATTCGAGGAAGCCCCCTTCCTCCTTCTAACCAACTCCTCCTTATATATCGCAATACCACTAAAATCTAGCTTCCATAAAAGTGCCATAAACACACTGTCAGAAGTTTCATAGCAGATAAAACAAGGATGCGCCGTTTCAACAGACAGCACTTGGGATGTAACCTGTTGTGACATTGAAAAGTTCTGCACTAAATGTTATACGTACAAAAAATTGCAAGGAAAAGCCAAAAAACTACCGAAAAAGAATCTGCTGCCTTTTTTATGGCACTTGCCCTTCGGCCAAGTGCCATATAGCGATCGCAATTTCTGTCCGTCAGTCGGTCTGTCGGTCCCGGTTTTGCTAGTTCGGGCACTTCCAGATAAGCTAGGATGATGAAACTTGGCAGGCATATCAGGGACCGGACCACATTAAATTACAAATAGTCTCTTCCCCTATCCGACCATCTGGAGGGTAGTGGAGGGAGGTGGAATCCGGAAAAATTAGGTATTTTTAACTTACGAACGGGTGATCGGATCTTAATGAAACTTGATATATGGAAGGACTTCGTGTCTTAGACGTTCCATCTTAAATCCAGACCGGATCCGGTGACACTGGGGGAGTTGGAGGGGGAAACCGGAAATCTTGGAAAAGTTTAGAGTGGAAAGCTCGGGATGAACTTGCGTGGGAATAACAAGCACAAGTCCTAGATACGTGATTGGCATAACCGGACCGAATCCGCTCACTTTGGGGGAGTCCGAATTTCTAGTGATCCAGCGAGTTCGGTGCTTCCTGATGTGCTAGGACGATGAAAATTGCCAGGTATGTCAGGGACCCGAACAGATTAGCTTGAGAATAGTCGTTTCGTCGATCCGACCATCTGGGGGGGGGGGCTGGAGGGAGGGGGAATCCGGAGAAGTGATGTATTCTTAAAGGACCTGTCTTACCTATAATACTAACGCAACCTACTTCCATAATCACTCCATATATTTCTAAACCCGGAGACCCCAATTTCGTACGGTGCATTCTAACCCCTCTAACAAAACCACGCTGATTTTCTCACTTGCCGTGTTTTGCGTAAACGCTTAAAACAGGCAAAACCGTGGGTTATTTTTGGAAGCACAGCCTAGTTTTAAAGTATTCAAATAGATTAAAATACTAAGTTGAACAGTAAATAGTGCGAGTGGTCCTTTAACTTAAGAACGGGTGATCGGATCTTGATGAAACCCGATAACTTTGCCCGAGTCTTCTTCTGAATATAGTTCATCGAGCGGTAAATTCAACCAATTAATGACAGCTCACTTTTTCCCGTAACCCGGGAAGTACTACCAACCGAGGGGTTTCCCACTTCCCGCCATCTGCTGTACTTTCCCAGCATCAGCCGGCAACGACCGAAATCGGCGGTGCCGGTCATGAATTAGGCATTCTGTTCCTATCCTTCAGTTATTTTCGTGTGCTGCTAACGAAAGCTGAAACGTAAAACAATTTTGGCCAATTAACGCCCGCTCACTTTTTTCGCCCAGTCCGGGAAGTAGCCAACCCAAGCGGGCGGTTCGGATCCCCTCGTGTCTCTAATGTCTCCGGGGCCCCGCCCGAAGCGGCCAACCGAACCAGATGGCGAACGGAGCGGACCTAAGGAATGTGGAGCAAGACAAAGACGGGTTTCCTACCATCAGCCATCAACGGACGAAGGAGCCTCGCGCGGTCAGCGCCAAAGTCCAATTATCTCCGCAAGCGAGCGTGGATGAATAAATCAATGCGCAACCAAAATAAAATTCAACTTTGCCCCGTAATTACGCGAAAGAAAGACCCATAAACAGAACGGCAAGTGCATTGGCAAAATCTCGATCCGACAAAGGGGAGATTTTCAAATAGCAAGCTGCAGTCACGTAAAATCGCCCTCGCAGTACATAGTGTTTCTGCTTGGATGTTTTGCGATAGTGGACCACTTTACCAGTAGGCCATGCTTACAGAAAATTACACACGGATTTGGCTGTTTCTAGCCTTTTTCCATGTCCCTTGCCTCGAATGGAAAACTTGGCAAAATTTGCATAAACGATCTTCGAACGAAGAAGCTCGTCAGAAACAATTATCGGGCGCCTGATAAGTCGAGTAAAGAGAAAAACGCAGCAAGTGTGACAGTCAGTGTGTTGTTAATAGAGGAGATAGGAAACGCTTATGAACTGAAGAATCTCGGGAATGACAATGGATGGAAATACTAGGCTACTGGAGTAGAACAAATTACTATCTTAAGTCCAACGTGTCCTTTACAGCACGTATTTGCATGTGTACTCACTTGAACCGACAAAACAAAATAACATAATGAAGAGACATTTGAAAATTCTCTACCGTTAAGTGACCAAGATTATTTGTTTTGAATGTTTGAAAACTAAATGAACCTGAAACTTTTACAGTCCTTCTCGTAACTCAGCTAAACCGTTACATGGAGAATTTTAGCACAGTGACGCATCGGTGGCTCGAACCAATCGCTGAAAACTTTTGTCAACGCATTTAGTCAAGTTCACTCACATAATGACACTAATATTTTTGGGAGGAGTAAGAGTGACATGAAGAATCAGTTCATTTAGGTAAGGCCTAGCTGCTGCAACCAGATTTAACCACTCACTGCTTAAAGGCGTTTTTTAGCGGTTCCACATTGAGCCAATGTTGACCAACAGTGCGTTCTAGTGACCAACAGAAACCTCTGTGGCCAACATTGTTGGTCAAAACGGCCAACATTGTTGGTCAAAACGACCAACAACTGAAAGTGTTGTTGGTCGAGTCTGTTGGTCAATTTGTGGAGTAATCAGCCAGACTTTTCAAACAGAGTGTTCTGGCGAAGATTCACCTCTGTTGACCAACAGGGACGTTCTGGCGGTTAGCAGTAGTTTGTTGGTCAACGCTGTTGATAAACTTCAATTCAATTCGATTCAATTCAATTCAACAGAAGGACCGCTAAAAAACGCCTGAAATAATGACAATACAAGAAATTTCACTTACCGGTACCACGGGTTTTGTTCCATATGTGCTTAAGATGTCAGATGCAGCTCCACTAAAATCAGAGTCAAGGAAAAAACATAAAAAGCTGAAGCTTGCGGAAATGTACAAGGAACAATGAACAGGTGAAACAAAAAAATAAAATATCCTTCCTTGACCCTTCAGAATAATTGAGACTGGAATGGGCAAGCTCCGCATTCAAACAATTGTCAGTGGTCCTTCAATCCAGGTCTCATCAAGCCGGCGAGGACCAAACTGTCAGAAGTTTCATAAAAGATGACACAAGGATGCGCCGTTTCAACAGACAACACTTGGGGTGTAATGTGTTGTGATTTTGAAAACATCGAGTAGTAAAAAACTGGAGAAAAAACTCTTAAAGTTTAACCGAAAAGGGCTGGGATAGGACAATCTATTTACCCATCACTTATTCGGTTGAATTGGCTTGAAGACCTGCTGAAAATGCGTTACTTCGTTGTTCCGCTATTCACGAATAACTGATTTTCAAATAGTGGAATTTCCGTGTGATCTATGCGCTTGCATTTTTGTTGTATGCCTTGCGAGAAAGATTAATGATTTTTTTTTTTGTTCAGGCACTAAGCAATCTTCACCAATCTCAACACTGCCCACTGAAAAGCCACGATTGTGTCGAGATTAAAATTTCCCGGGTCATAGTAGAATTTACATTGTGGGTAACAGCCGCAGATATTCTGAACATCAGAACTAGAGTAGATAGTGGAAAATAAAAAAAAACCCTTAGCTGAATACAAATAATTCAGTGTATTCAGTTAAATGACACAAAAATAAGTTGGCTTTTCAGTTAAACTCTTAATAAAACAACAACTAAATTGGATCAGAGGTAAATCGCATACAGTTTGATGACCCACTTCCCAGTGGCTGCTGCACTGTCAGGAGTTTCATAACAGATAACACAAGGCTGCGCCGTTTCAACAGACAACACTTGGGGTGTAGTCTATTGTGATTTTGAAAACGTTATGCATAAAATGTTATGCATAACAAGCATTGACAGGAAGACCCGAAAAAATGCCGAAAAAGCATCTGCTGAGTTTTTGTTTGTCGTCATAATATCGGAAAAGTTAGCAGATGATCTGAAAAAGTTAGCAGATTATCTGGAAAAGTTAGCAGATGATTTACCGGCGGTTTTCGGCTCTTCCTGGCAATGCTTGTCATGCATAACGTTTTCAAAATCACAACAGACTACACCCCAAATGTTGTCTGTTGAAACGGCACATCCTTGTGATATCTGTTATGAAACTCCTGACAGTGCAGCAGCCACTGGGAAGTGGGTCATCAAACTGATATACTATTTACCTCTGATCCAATTTAGTTGTTGTTTTATTAAGAGTTTTTTCTCCAGATTTTTACTACTCGATGTCACAGGAGGAACTAAGGTCGAAGGTAAGTAGGAACCTGTGTCTCCAGGCTGATTAGCCGAGCAAAAATCCGCGACCGTGTTCCTGAAACATCGAGCATATGCCTGTACCCGAGACCCTGTATACCATCTCTTTCGCATATCACCAGTGTACCGAAGGTTGGAACACACCCTTTGTTTCATTCATAATATGATCTGTCAATGAACTGAAATGGTCATTCTTAACTCAACTCTGATTAACCAAGCCAAGAAAGGTTGGTCCAACCATTCTATAATGCACAACGATCAAAACCTCTTTCTCAGAAAACAGCGAGTCGTTCTTGATCATAAGATTTTTTGTCTGGTACAGTCGCTGCCCCAGTTGTGAATCCATTATATTTTTTACATAACTCATGATCCCCAAGATATGTTTAACTAACCACTACTCTCATAAGACATTAACCATGTCACATACTCGTATACCGTTATATATAGTCATATACAAGGACTGCAGTAGTTAAAGGTTAGATACCAGTGGCGCCATTTCAGTAAAACTCGGGGGGGGGGGGGGGGGCAAACGTCAATTTTGAGCCCCCGTCCAGATTTTTTTTGCTAAAACGCAATTTTTTTTTTCTTTGATAGGATAAAATTAAAGCAGTTTTAAAATATACCATAATGAGCATATTGTTTAAAGTCACCCATTGTTCAAAGATCCTTCACAAATAAAAATGTTCACTGGAGCATCCTATGAGCTGGAGTTTGAGAGAATAAGCAACTTAGACTCTCTGAGGCCACAAACACCAAATTATACTGAAACTGAGCGCCGCAGGCAAAACAAAACAAAAATCAGCCTGTTTTCTGCTAAAATACAAAGATTTGGGTTCAAAATCAGATTAGATACTGTGCCATGCAGTGTGAAATTTACGATTTGGTAAATGCCTTTATGTCATCATGTCAAACAACAAGGGATATAAACTAAAAAGCCTCGGATTCTTGGCCCCTTTCAAATTCAGGGGGGGGGGCAGGGCCACCACTGTTAGATACCAGTCAAAACCTCCCCCAGCCCGATTTAAAACAGCCATATACAGCGAAACATACCCATTTTCCAATAACACAACTCCAAAATGGGTAGGAAATCTTGCTAGACTGGTTATACACCACAGACTGTTTGGGTGTGGATAGATTGGTTGGACTGGAGGATTTAGAAGCCTCGTAAACTATTAAAAAAACTGAACTTTGTGTTTCCAAGATATTTTTTTCAAGATAAATTTTTCTCAAAATAATGAGAAGTCCCCCCCCCCTTCCTTTGTAAATGTCTTTAGTACTACTATCGTAGTGGGATTTTTTCCACATTTGTAGTTAAATTGTCTAGAAACGATTTGTTGATTCATCATGACATCTTTCTGTAAGTCTGTAACAAGTCATAAAGGATACATATTCAGGATGGTAGGTGTGGAGACTGGATTCTTTCCCATCACTGCTTTGGGTGTTTTTGCTCCTCCTGAAGACTTGCTCTGCTTCATCAGATATTCATCGAATTTTTCCAAGTTTGCATCCTTTAGATGATTCCTTTCAGTCGAAGGCAAGTGGGAGGTTGAGAAAGCAAGCCAGTTCTCAACAAGCTGTTCTTCTGAGATGCCATAACAGATGCAAAATCCAACACCTAAAGAGATTCTGGATTTTAAAGTAAGCGGAACAATGCAAATACTTTTTCAATTTACCAAGGCTTTCTAACTGTTTAAAATCATACCACAGTACACCATATTTCAAAAGCGCATGTTTTCTAATCCTGATCCATGAGATTAGAAGAAATCTTCTGACGGTTTGTTCCTCTTCTTCCCATGCATGAGTTTCAATGAACAAAAAACAAGGGTGTGTTTCTGAAAAACAACCATGCAGAATTTACAGTTTTTGGGTCTGTCAACCCAAAAACTGTCAACTATTTTTTGTTTGTTTTGGATGTGTCTTGAGTGCTTGTTGGGTTGAAACAATGCTAGTCAATACATCCTTCTGATAAACAACCTGGAGCAGTGGCGAAACTACGGGGGGGGGCGTGTGGGGCAGCTGCCCCCCCACAAAAAATCCTGTCGGTAAATCGGCAGTGTTTGTCGGTGCACAAACGCTTTAATCATATCGTTTCTGATACTGACAAAAGCTCTGTCGGTAAGCCAGGAAACTTCTTGTTGGAAAATCGGCAGCGTTTCTCGGTGCGGAGACGGTGCGTAGATTCGATTTTCGGTACCGATAAGAGCTTTGACAAACACTTCCTCATTTCGTATTTGATACCGACGAAAACTCTGTCGGTAAACCCTGAAACTGTAGGGAAATCGGCAACGTCTGTCGGTGCACGGATTCCGTTTTCAATACCGACAAGAGCTCTTTAGGTAAATCAGGAAACTTCTTGTTTGGAAATCGACCGCGTTTTTCGGTGCGGAGACGGTGCACGGATTCCGTTTTCAGTACCGGCAAGAGCTCTGATAAAAAAAAACTTTCCTAATACCGTTTCTGATACTGACATAAGCTCTGTCGGTAATCAGGAAGCTTCTTGTCTGGAAACTGATTTTTTTGTCGGTGCGGAGATGATACCGACAAATGCCTTGTCGGGAAATCAAGTCGATGATAGGATAGAGATCCTGATATCTGTTGTTTTTCATTTTTCGATACAATGACTGGAAAAAGTCTTGTCGGTAAAATGGGAACTCTCTTTTTCGCTCTGTTTACATCCAGAATGGATTAAAATCTTGTTGTTAAATTAGTATTTGTGAACTATTCGTCAATGCGAGACTTTTTGATGTGGTGACTAGAATATTCTCGTCTGTAAATTCGAAAATGCATCAACCAAACACTTCTTAGTTCCTTTCTGTTCCTTGAGGGTAAACCAACCACACTGGCAAATCTGTTTCCTCGAATTGTTCTTGAGTGATTTCTCTGTTCCTACCCATAAACTACCCTTTTGGGTTGATCTAGCTGTATACCAATCCGGGAAACAGTTCACTTTTTTCAGTTACTTTATGAGTTTCAAATTCCCGTCGGCGATACCCCCACCAACTGATATCTGAATAACACATTTAGGTCACATGCACGCAGTATTGCCAAGTTTATCTCAATCGCTCAGCCGACTTGGTCCCTAAGCGTTTAAGAAAATGTCCAGGACCCACCTCTAATCCCCCCACAGCACTACAATGGCAAGAAGAGGTTCGGACACATATTTGGCATCTGCGTCACTCGAACGGAGCATTTCCTAAAAATTTCCAGTGGGCCTACCGGTCCGGTACCCCTCAGCCCCACCTTAACCCAACGGACGTCAGATCCGTTTTGGGCCTCAAATTACCTGTCTAGGTCCCAGGAGTTTTGTACCTTTCAAGTTTATCCCAATCACTCTATCCATTTGGCCCCTACTCGTATTACAATATTTCCGAGACCTCACTGTTCCCGGACGCTGATAAATTGAACATCTTGTGCAAGTTTTAGTCGAATCCGAGTGCTTTATAACGCCCATGCACACGTTTGGTTTTTGAAGCGTATTACAAACTTACTCTGACCCCGACCTTCCACTCAGTTGTCGGATTTCGTTCGGGCACAGAAGCAGCAAATTTAGGGCATCTGCTCCCATCACCCATCAAGTTTCCATAAAACTGGATTGCCCGTTCACTTCACCTGTACTTTGATGCAACACTTCCTCCCACCAAATTTCAACAAAATATCTCAACCTCTTTGAGAGTTATCAAGGTAACAGACGGACAGACAAACTTTACAAACTCATAGATGCTAACGTTTTGGACCCCCCCAAAAACCACTTAGTTTACAAGCAAAAAAGACAGCCGCGTAAATCTTCAAGCAGTGAAGTAATCTGTTGCAGTGCCTATCACTACTTTTCAATTCATTAATTAATTAGAAAACCACAACTTATTATTGCAATGGTTGTAAGATGAATTTACAGATAATGTGTAGAGTTGCCGCTGCACGGCAACGGCTCTTTTTGTCGGTAAATCGTTAAATCTTGTCTGTAAAATCTGGGCTTGCCCCCCCCCCCCCCCCACCACAAAAATGGGCTAGTTTTGCCACTGACCTTGAGTCATCCTTCTTTAAAGAAATATAAAAAAAAAATCCATGTCAAACCTACATTAAATACTCCTCAGCGGAAAGCCTCAGATTTTTTTCCCCAGAAGAGGACCCTTGCAAAGAAGGGTAAAAGTATCGCTGAAGAAAATCCTTGCTGATTTATATGTTTTTAGTCATTTGTCATATACAAGCATAGATTGTCTTTTAAGGAATGAAAAGGCCTACTTCAGTCTTTTCTCCAACTCTTCACACATCTGACCTCAAAAACCGAACTAGGCCTAGGCTCAAACCAGTCAGATGCACCTCATAAATAATCATTGAACAACAAGTCATTAGCTCGACTTATAAGGACCTGCTTAAATCCGCTTTGTGAGATTCTGTAAAATTTTGAGGCCCAAAATTTTACTAAGTTTACTTGTTAATTTTTATCCCAAATAGGCAATCAGTCTAGGCTTATCTGTATAATGATCGGAATTCGGTAATCTACTTGGTATAATTGCTAGGATTTGGTAGTTATAGCAAATCCTGACAATTCATGTTCAATTTCAACTAAATTATACAAACATATTTGGTAGAATTGGAATTGTAGCTGTACGGCATTCTGAATATGCTATCAATCCAAGATTATTTGGTATAATGATTGTGATTCTGTACCTTATTTGGTATAATTGCCAGGATTTTGTAGTGTCACAAATCTCGAACCCTTAGTCCATAATAATCATTTGCTTTAATAGCTGGCATTTAGTACACAGAGCGTGTTCCATCCTACTTACTGTAGTTGCTACCCATGTCATCACAAATTCTGCCTTTCTGTCGGCAATGCTGGAAAGATTTTTCTATTTTCCAGCAGAATATCATCCGGCGGGCAGATCCGACCAATCACATGACAGAGATCCGTAGTTACTACGCTCCCAACATGGTAAGCAAATAGTTACTATTAGTTACTATTTCGAGAAGGCTGGAACGGTCAGCATAGTAACTTTTCGTGAGGTTGGAATGGAAATAGTAACTAATATTTACTATTGGTACGAGGGTGGAACACACTCATAGTTACACCAAATAAGGAATATCCATACAAAATCATTCAGTATTGGCCTAGCCTAGCCTAGTATAACAAACCCTAAAATCTCTGTCAACAAAAACTTGGTATATTTATCAGGATTTGATAATCGTTCTGTCAGTGTGTTTTTGTGTTTTAGTTTTAAGGTTTCTTGCATTTTCTCCATTATTGTTGTTGTTGCCAGTAATGTTCTTTTTATCTTTTCCTTTCTATCTTTGTTCTTTTTCTTCTCCTACATTTTAATTACTCTATTCTTTTAGTGCATTTGTACACTATAATGATGGGCAATAAATCAATTATTATTATTATAATCTGTTAAAGCTCGAACTGTCAGTTTATAGGATTCAGTAGAATTTCTGAAAGATTCAGTTAAAAATTTTGGCTCTGCACCCACCCAAAGAACATGCCCTTGCAGTGATGCCCCTGCTGCTAGGCCTTTCCAATTACAGTGCTAACCCTTGACTTTGAAAAGCAATGGCTAAAAAACTAAACAGAACAGACCTAGCCACAATCTGGCCACAATACGCTTCTACATTGAACTGAACTAGTTTCCAAAGAAATGACCCACCAAGTGATATTTACAGTTGTTTAGCTGGCTTTCTTTGGCAGAAACTCCAAAAGAAGAGAACTCTTCTTCAAGCACTTCCGCACTCACCGCCATTTTTATTTTGGATTTTGCCGCTTTCGGGAAATTTGACGCCATACACGAAGGAGTAAAATCACTAATTCTATTAATGCAGCGTTTACAAGTAAAGGCGGCTTCACACTGCCACTTAAGAACTAAAGTTAAGTAGCAAAAGTTACGTTAAGTTAAGTAAGCCTTTCACACTGTACTTAGGCCTTTCACACCAAGGAGCTGAAGCTAAGTAAATTTTCTTCATTTCTTCCTAGATTTTCACCCTTTCCTCATCAGCGAATATTCTCCTCTCTTCCTTAAGTCAGCCTTAAGTGCACTTAACTTTGAGTGTAGAAAGTTGAAAAATTTTCAACTTTGAAAAATACTAAAGTTAAGTGAGATTTCTTACGTTAAGTGCAACTTTAGACGCATAAAGTACACTTAAGAGGCCTAAGTACTCCAGTGTGAAAGGGGTCTTAAGTCAGTGTGAAGCCGGCTTAAAGGAATACTTGAACAGATCCGATCTTCCGCATCACGCAGAGGGAAAAAAATTAATTCTTCAAACCAGAAAATCTCACATAAATAAAGTCACAGGCCAATAAAAAAATGTTTGAGAGAATTTATGACATCAGCACTGATGATTGCTGCTCTCAAAAGCTAGCTAGTTTACCAGCGCCGCCGAAAAGATTCCTTTCAAGTAGACCGGAATTCCTTTCATCATGAAAGGATTCCCGTCCCGCTAGACTTTTTTTCTACTCGTCTTCACGAACGGAATCCTTTCGAGTCGACCGGAATTCCGTTTTACTCGACGGGATTTCTTGTCCGTGTCTAAACGCTAGGTCCCACCCTAGTAAAGAGGCGTGTTCTCGCTTTCCCCGAGGACTCCACTTGAGGAGTCCCCGTGTTTTTGTTTGTCCCGGACTCCGTATTCAGGCAGAGTCCCCACGGACGGGAATGCTCCGATTATCATCGCCATCATCAAAAAGGACTCTCTTTCAGATTCGGAGGGGAATCAATTTTTGCTGGCGTTGGTGCATTGCAAAATTAATTAAAAACAATCCATTTTGGAAGCATTTCCGTGTTCTCGCTGTTTCTGTACTTGAGGCGTATTCTCGCCGTTCTCCGAAGACTCCACTCGAGGAGTCCCCGCATTTTTGTTTGTCCCGGGGACTCACTCCCCGTATTCTCGCGAGTCCCCACGGACGGAGAATGCTCCGATTATCATCACCATCATCAAATAGGACTCAATCAGACTAATTTCGCTGACTGCATCTTTTTTTTGGAACAAAATCCATTTTGAAGGCAGTCCCGGTGTTCTCGCTGTTTCGGTACGCGGAGTCCGCGTGGAGTGACCCCATCTATTCCCGCCGCTCCCCTTGATTCCCCGAGGAGTCCTCCGGGAACGGCGAGAATACGCTTATAATTACAGTCTGTCAACTGTCCCTAGAGTCATCAAAAATCACATTCCATAGGATTTAGATTATCTCGATCGGTGACCGCGACGAAAATATGCGCCGATTTCGGAGATTAGCGGCTGATTTTTGAATTCTTTTCAACCGCCATTTCCGCGCGTAAATCAGCCGCTGATCGAGAATCGGCCGCTGTTTCAGCCCCGTGTGAACAAGCTATCGATGTCGCAGAACCCGACTTCGAGGTTCGCTAACTTGTTTGTGGTATCGGTGTGGCTTCGGAGTTCGGGTACTAGTGTGAAAGCTGGGAAAACCTTTTCCCACAAAAAGTCTCTGGTGTGCGTTCTAATATGCAGCGCCTTTTGACTATCCTGTCGAAATCGTTTTCGATTATTTCCAGTTGCTTCAGGATTTTATAGGCGTATTCTCGCCGTTCCCCGAGGACTCCACTTGAGGAGTCCCCGCGTATTTGTATCACTCCCCGTATTCTCGCGAGTCCCCACGGACGGGGAATGCTCTGATTGTCATCACCATCATCAAAAAGGACTCCCTTTCAAATTCGGAGGGGAATCAATTTTTGCTGTTGTAGGTGCTATGTAAAACTAATTAAAAAGAATCAGAATAAACAAAACCAAAAATAAAGTGGATCTAGACTAATTTTTTCAGCTGCATATTCATTTTTCGAACAAAATCCATTTTAGAAGCATTCCCCGTATTCTCGCTGTTTCTGTACGCGGAGTCCGCGTGGAGTGACTCCCTTTATTCTCGCCGTTCCCTTCGATTCCCCGAGGAGTCCTCGGGGAACGGCGAGAATACGCCTTATAAGTCTTCAAACAACGTCAGGAGGGATTAGCGCCTAGCGGCGTCATTTTTGAAATGGTCGCAACACATGATCCTTGTGGAATAATATGTATAATTTTGACTTATTGCGCTGTAGGCTACGCCGATTATGTAGTTTTGAGATGGATTTTAATACAGACAATGAATGAAAGGTAAGGTTTTCAGTTTTTTTTTTTTACATTTGAAGCTTCCAGTTCTTCATTCCTGTTTTTCAGTTGTCAACTGAAATGACAGACTGAAACTGAAATTCAGTTGTCAGACTCAACAAAGCTTCGATTGTCTTTCATCTCAATGTTTTCCAAAGAAGACACATTTCTGTAATATTTCAAAAGAAAGCTCTTTAAATCTTATCTGTAGCTGGCTACGGCTGGCTAAGGCCAAGCATATGCTTCAGTCTTTGAACACTTTAAATTAAGAGAACATCCTCTTACATTGTTAGAAATCTACTACTTATGAGTCAAAACTGTATATGTTTGAATGCGACATACAGCAATACAGATACAGATTTCCCTAACACAGCTTTTCCCTTTTATTTCTAGCTTGTGGGCCCCTGTTCATGCTGTAATTTTCAACACAGTCATACTTTTGTCTGTACTTTCACATTGGAAAGCTGCCTTTTCTGATCCTGGCATAGTGCCCCTACCATCTGCAAAGTTAGATTTCTCTGATCTTCACAATGGAAATGGTAAGTTAGAATGTTGTTGTAAATGAGTTATATTTCGGAATACCAGGTTTACATTAATCTGAGATATAACTCATTTCTAAATATGATTCATACCAAGCAATCCGTGTGGGAAGATGCAGTAGTATCAGTTCACTTCAGGACTCCCTAAGCTTCTGAATTACATTTGAATTTGCATAGGGACAAAAGAAACTTAAATCCGCAAGCCACCTTATGACCATCCCCCTTGTAATGTTTGTCTATTAAGTAGATTTATTGACATAGGCTGCCTACAGAAATAACAACATGAGACTTCCATACAAAACATAAATATAAAATACGGTACTATATCTTCCTCCAACATACAATTACAATTACAATTCATTTACAAAATGCAAGGGATTGTCAAATTACAATTTGGTTAATTCACATTAAAATTGCGGATAAAATAAGGCACAAATGAGTTCAAATAGCATTCACTGCTAGAGTGGGCGGGTTCATTAGCTGAGCTTTCTTAGCTTCCCTTGAGATACTACAGCTGGTCTGGGGATGCAAGCACGTGGACTGGTGTATTCCTGTCCTTTAATATACCCAGGGAAGGGGTCTTCTCCGTTCTCTGTCGCATTCGTCATAATGTTTAGTGAGATGTGTACCTCTTTCTCATTTTGTCCGTTGGATTTCGGGTGTCCAGGGCTGGACGTGCTTAGTGAGATTCTCCAAGCCTTGGCAAAATTGGTGAATTCTCTCAAAGTGAACTGAGGCCCGTTGTCCGACATTAGCTGAGGCGGTATGCCGTATCGAGCGAAATGAGCCTTGAGTCTCGTGTTGACTGCACTGGAGGAGGTCGTCGGAAGCTTGTTGATTTCGAAAGTTCGACAATGGCAGTCGACCGTTACCAAGAAACTGGAACTGTTCCATTCGAACACATCTGTCGCCACCTCTTGCCACGGCGGCGTTTCGACGTTGTGGTTAATCATCGGTTCCTTTGAATTGCTTGGCATGTTGTTGGCGCATGTTTGGCACTTTGCTATGTACTATTCGACGTCTGCGTTGAGTCCTGGCGAGTATACCAGCATTCTGGCTAGTTGTTTCGTTTTCTCGATTCCGAGATGGGCTGCGCGTAACTGCTGGAGTGAAGCTGACTGCATATTCTTGGGGATCATCAACCTTTCTCCTTTGAGTAGCATGCCCTTTTCGAAGGAAAGTTCATGCTGCAAGTTCCAGTATGCTAGGATGTCGGTTGGGCAATCTTTTCTGGCACTCGGCCACCCCGCTTGGACCGTTTTGACTAGGGTGACTCCGAGTCCTTCGTTGTTTTCGAGATTTCGTACGACTTCTTTCCTTCCTTCTATGGTATAGTCTTTGGGATCCACTGACCCTTCTAGACTTTTTCTTTCTGAAGCTTGGCTAAACTTTAGAAGCTGGGCTCAAGGGACGGTCCTCTTGCCTGGTCAATGACGGTGGTTGGATGGTCTACGGAGTCGCTGCTAGACTTTAATGTCTGCTTTCGCTAGTAGATCGAGGACATCCCTATAAATCATTGTTTCTTGTGCTGTTGGCAATTTGCTGGACAGGCTTATCGTAGCGATGTCTGGTTTTAGATCCAATGATCTAAAGGTTGAGATCATTTTCTTCCTCCTTTCGGTCAGGTGTCTGCACTGGAATAGGATATGCTGCAGAGACTCTTCCCAGTGGAGACAAAATATGCAGAGGGGGGATGGGCTGAGCTTTCGTTGGAATAGCTCCTTCTTCAGGAGAACTGATTGGCTCTTCACCCTGAAGAACATAGTAGTTCCAAGCCTGGTTTTGAATGGGGAGGCCAGAGGGGGTTGAAGCGCTGGAATACTCTGATGCAATCTGTTTCTGAGGACATCTCTGAATGCCGTTGGTCTGTTAATGGATGGGAGGGCTCTGCTAATGCTTTGTTGAGCGGCTTGATCTGCAACTTCGTTTCCGTGTATGCCGCAGTGGCTTGGGACGTGCTGAAACCTGATGACGACATCTATCCGCTGTAGTTCTTGGATTACCTCTCTGATGTCCGTTAGGTCGAGGTCGCCGGTTTCCCACTTGATCTTTTTGATTAGAAGGAGAGCTGACTGCGAGTCACTGAAGACAACGATTCTCTTCGTGGTAGGGGGGGATTGCATGACTACTTTCAAAGCAAGTAGGATTGCTCTCAGTTCGGTGGTCAGGATTGAAGAGTTGTCTGGGATCCTTTGCTGAATGATGAGGTTCATTGATGGTATGAAGGCTCCAGCTGCACTCTTATGTCCCTGAACTGAGCCGTCTGTGTAGATTTCCAAGTGTTCCTGGTACGTCTCGTGCTTTCGTAGGTGGAAAAGCTGGGTGATCAAGGACGAAGGCATTTCGTCTTTCTTAAAGGGGATCAGCTCTGTTTCTACGTCTATGGCGTCCATGGTCCATGGAGCAGAAGAAGGGTGAGGGGGGTGATCCTTCTTCAAATCCATTCTCCAGTCGGGTATCAAACGTTGGAAGATGTTGAATGAAGATCTTTGTTCATTTGCCCTGTGATGCTGTTTGCTTGATTGTTGCAAAACTGACTCATAGATAATGTGTTTTCTTCCTAACACTGAACTTTTGAATAGTATTTCAGTGTTAAGATCTTCAGTCGCTCTTCGATTTTTGGGATTCCTGATATTTCTCCAAGTGATTTCAGAGATGTATGTGAGTGAAGGCCGAACGCGACTCGTATTGCCATGTTTTGCACTGTTTCCAATATTCTGATGAGGTTTATGGAACATGTGCCGAATGCTTGAATACCGTACTCCATTTTCCCTCGGATATACTGTTTGTAGAACTCCATTAACGTATGGGGGTTGGAGCCCCACTCGGTTCCCGCCATCCGCTTCATGATGTTGATCCGTCTCATGGCTGTCGTCTTAATTTCCAAGACTTGGGGGAGCCAAGTTAGCTTCTGATCAAAGGTCACTCCCAGAATTTTTGCGCTTGTGGAAATATCTAGGATTCTTCCTTTCAGTTTGATTTCGGGACAGACAATCTTTCTTTTCCGGTGGAAGAGTATTAGTTTTGTTTTTTCTGCTGATAGGGGTATCCCAGCTCTGGTAGAGTATTCGTTGATTTCGTCCAAAGATTGTTGTGCTAGTTTGGTTACTGCAGCGGAGTCGCGTCCTTTGTGGCAAGATACGAGGTCGTCTGCAAACATCCCTTTCAGTCCTTGTTGATCTTTCAGTTGGATGTCTGATACGAATATCAGAAATAGTAGAGTACTTAATATAGCACCTTGGGGAAGACCTTGTTCGATTTTTCTGACTGAGGACAGTATGTTCCCTATCCTTACTACAAGTTCTCTTTGCTTTAGGTAGTTCTCAATGAATTTCCAAAAGAAGCTGGGGAATCCGATTTCTTTCATTTTTTCGACAAGGAGGTCATGGCCGACGTTGTTGTAGGCTCCTTCAAAATCGAAGAGAATTGCAATTGCAATTTTGCCATCGTCGAGGCTTGTTCTGATGAAGTTCTCAAGTCTGATAATGTTGTCGATGGTACTGTGTCGTTTTCTGAAGCCTGTTTGTTCCGCTTGGACTACGAGGTTGCTTTCAATGATCCACTCTAGTCTCCTATATATCATCTTTTCAAAGGCTTTCCCAATGCATGGAAGGATAGCTATTGGCCGGTAGGATTTGGGGTCTGCTGGTGGTTTTCCTTGTTTGAGAATCGCTTTGATCGTTGATGTCTTCCAAACCTTTGGGAATGAGCTCTTCTTCCAAGCTAAATTGAATACTTTCAACATTCGCTGACGGTACTGGGCTGGGGTTTTCGCTATCCAGACATTCTCAATTTCATCTATTCCTGGCGCTGATTTTAGGTTTAGGCTGTTGATGGTATCTTCAAGTTCGTCGGCTGAAAATGCGGCTTCAAATTCCAGTGAATGTTGAAATGATTTCTTTGGTCTGCTACTATCTTTAGGCTGGTTTTGTCTGGTGGCGGAGCTGGAGCGTTTGCTCTGGAAGAGGTCGGCAAAAACTTCAGCTTTTGCTTTGTCCTCTGTAATTGGTTTTCCGTCTTCCTCGATGTCGTACGTTTGCTTCTGTTTGCTTGCAGGTTTGCCATTCATCGTACAGACAAAATTATGGACTTTTCCTGAAGGGTGATTAGGGTCGAGGGAATTGTTGTAGCCTTGCCAAGGTTGTTTCTTGGCTTCCGACACTGTCCTTTTAGAGATTGCTTCCATCCTTCTCATTTCGATTAGGCTTTCAACTGACGGGTTTCTCTGGTGTCTTCTTTGCGCCCTTTTCTTATTTTCCATTGCCTCTCTGCACCTTTGATTCCACCATGGTCTTGGGGTTGTGTCTTGAGATGTTCTTGGAGGTCTCGATTTGGCTGAGACTGGAATGGCTGATTTTGCCGCTTCGAGAATGATTTTATTGAGGAGAGAAGCAGCTTCTTCGACGTCTGAGCGTGATTCTATCTCTTCGTAATTATACTCTTGGAGAATATTTTGAAAAAGATTCCAATTTGCTTTCTTGGTTCTGAAATGTGGATATTGTTCCTTTGGTGTTGCGTGAACTGCACACAGTGTCGTAAGTATTGCAAAATGGTCTGCGAAAAGTTCGTTTATTCTTTCAATAACGATGTTGTCAGCTAACTTGGTGCTTCCCAACTGTAGGTCGATCGTCGATGGGACGTTATTCCTTGGGCATAGATATGTACTGAGATTTTTTGGGGTAAAAACAACGACGTCCTGTAGTTCCGCGAGGATTCTTTCCAAACTTTTCCCTGACTTATTCATCTTTCTGCTACCCCACACAGGGTTGTGAGAGTTGAAATCTCCTACTATGAAAATTTCTTTGAATGACTTCAGAACTTCCTTCAATGTATCTTCAATGTCATTATTCCCATTAGGGTTATAATATGAATACACTGCTAGGGTATTTTTATTATTCCTCTCTATGGTTACCCCAACCACATCATTGTCATTATTCCACTCTTTGACACTAATGGGAGAGTGTTTCAGGTTTCTATTCACTAGTATAGCAGCTCCTCCTCCTCGTCTGTCCGAGCCTCGGTCTTTTCGGTATGTCACGTATCCTTCAATTTCTAATGCACGGAACTCGTTGAGGTTTGTCTCTTGTAGGCAAATTATATCAACGCTTTTCTTACTCAGGAATTCACTTAACATTTTTATTTTAATGTTATTCGCTGAAACTATGTTCCACTGTAGGATACTTATCTGTTCCTGGTTCCTCCGGTTTGTTGATTTGGGGTTTGTTCTATCCATGAGTAGGGTCAGAAGTGTCCATTCCTGGTTGGTTTTCTATGTTGGTGTTCTCAGAATTTTTTGAATGTTGGGAAGCTGTGGATGAGTTTATCCCTTGTTTCTGACCTGCGTTTTCTGTAGAGGTGCTCGAGCTTCCTTTCTGAGGGATGACTTCTAGGTTGGTTGCCCTGGTTTTCATCTCTTGAAATATCTGCTGGGCTCCTGCCAGT
The DNA here is from genome assembly GCA_030848855.1 of Branchinecta sandiegonensis. Lineage (NCBI taxonomy): Eukaryota > Metazoa > Arthropoda > Branchiopoda > Anostraca > Branchinectidae > Branchinecta > Branchinecta sandiegonensis. Next base: position 15,093,047 of record JAUPMV010000008.1, on the reverse strand, counting down.
ATCTCTTGTCCCAGGAACATGGAGACGGCTTCTATCTTCATCAGGCCCTTGATTGATTCAGGATGGTTACTGCTGTTAATAAGCTCGGTGAGTGCAAGTAACAACATGATGGGTCGGAGAGCTTCTCTGATTTCGTGCGAAACTTGGGGCTTCATTGTTATTTCATGTGATGCGGCATAAATGGTAGAATGGGTTGATGTGAGTGAGGAAATGGTGAGATCCCTTGGAGCGAAGTTGGTCGGGATGGTCCTGGGAAGAGAGTTATTGGAGTTGATGCACGAGAGCTCTGAGTACTTGCTCTTGACCTGGGACCGGTTCCAGGTCTCCTGACAAAACGTGTGGGTGTTTCCACTGTGTGTTGTGCTGGTTCTTCTGTTCTCTGATGGATGGTTTGCCACCCTCTAGATGGTCTTGGTAGTTCGGGCCAAGCCTTCCTCTCATCTTCTGGACAGTTTGTTGGGTTTTTTTCTTCGGTTCCTCTTTCTTCCCCTCTTTGGCTAAAGTGGTCCTGCTCTCTGACTCTTTCACAATAGCCGCTGCTAGGCCTATTGGGATCTGCTTTGTTTCTGCTATTCTCAGAACTTTACACCTGTTTGCATAAGCAGCACAGATCTTGGAGTCTGTTGGTTTGTGTTGTCCTTTGCAGTTCTTGCAGAACATTTCTTTGATGCAGTCCGCTTCGTTATGGCCTTTCTCGGAGCATCTCGCACAGGTCTGTTCTGATGATGTACAATTGTTTGAAGTATGGCCAAACAGGAAACATTTCCTGCACTGCATAGGTTTGTCTTTGTAGATCTTGAAGGGTTTGGCATCTCCCATGACATATATTTTTTCTGGCAGTGCCTTTTGTCCAATCACCATCGCGACTGACTTACTTGGGGTCAGTGTTGTTCCTTGTCTGACACTGAGTCTTGTTACCTCACGAACATCCAACAAACGGTTCCTTTCGTCCAAGCAACTGCTACTGATATCTTCATCTGAGTACCCTGCTGGGATATTGTATACTACAGTCTTGCAGGTCGACTGTTCTCGAGGGGTTAGCTTTGCTGCTGCAACTGCAAGTCCACTGATGACTTTTGAGAGGAGGGCATGTTCAACTGCTGGTCCTTCCTGTAGATAAATATCAAGGTTTCCGGACCTCAAAATGTTTAGGCTGAAATTAACCCTCAATTTCCGGAAAATATCTGACCTGATGTCTTCTACATTCTTAATGTCGAATTTTTGGCTGATTACTGAGGGAGTGAAGCGCACTGCAACAAGTTGGGTTTTTGCTGTTTCTTGCTGAGCTGGTGGGGGTAGGTTGTCCTTGTTTCCCTGTTGCGGTTGTGATACAAGTAAGGGGGATTCTGAATGTCGCCCTCTTTTGCTAGGTTTCTGGCCGCTTCCATCTGCCTTTTTTCCACTTGGTGGGGGTAGAACTTCTTCTGCCGGGGAGACGACTCCAGAACGGACTGTGTTGAATGTGTCGTCTTCTCCATCTTCCGAGGAGTCAAGTTGTACATCGACAGTAGTCTTGTACATGTTTTGGATTGGTGGATAGTTAGTCTTAGACATTCCAGGGGCAAGCAGGGGTCGTCAGCATTAATAATCAGCACTTATTTTAATGTGGGGGCTGTACCCACTAGCCGATCCGATCGGATAAAAACAAATTATTTAACTTTGATTATTTCCGTATTTCATCTTTTCTCCAGCTCCATCTAATGATGTACGTAGATATCTAGACTTTCTTCCAGTGTTGGATCCGCGTCGGCGAGGGGTAGGTGGCATAAAGTATCTGCTACAGGAGTCTCAGAGCCCGGTCGGAACTTCAGGCTCCGGTTATAAGGCTGGAGCTGGAGCATCAGTCTCTGTACTCGGGGTGGGGCCTTGTGAACGGGGTTTGCCACCACGGTTTCGAGGGGCGGGGTCAGTAGTAACTTCGACATGCCGACCATAGAGATAGTGGTGGAAATGTTTGCAGCCAAAGCGATGGCGTACAGCTTTTTTGCGAATATTTCTGCTCTGTTTTGCCGAGCGACCGCGATGCGTATGCTGTGACTTGCCCCTCCGAGACCAGGTGTCACCAAGTCCGTGGCTGGAAGCGTCGACTATGAGTTCCACGTTGTTTCTTTTGTGGTTGAATAACGGGGTGTTGGACACTGTGTAGCTCTTCAAGTCTTATAGTATCTGTGTTTGTTCCTCTTTCCCGGTAAAGGGGCTGATTTAGTCAGTTCATGGAGTCTTTTGTTCTTTGTTAAGAGACTTGGTATGTACTTGGCTAAATAATTGATCATCCCAAGAAGTGTTTGGAGGTCTTCTCAGCATGGTGTGTTTGGTATGTTGTTTATGGAACAAATCTTATCGGGGTCTGGCTGCATTCGATGAATTAAGTTTATTTTCCAAATAGCCTAAAGCTGGAAGAGGAATAAATATATAAAATTACTTCATTCATTCCTTCAGAGCTTATGACGTGTCCAAAGTACTTCACACTGGAGACTGAGAACTCGCACTTCTCTTCGTCAAATTGGATGCCCTTGACTAGGGCGCGTTTAATATTGCTGCCAGACGTTCGTCGTGTTCTTCTTGGGTGTTGCCGTACATGATCATGTCATCAGTGATGATTTCGAACTCTTCTAGACCTTCTAAAGCGTCTTCCATCCGCCGTTGAAATTCATCATGAGCTGAGATGATTCCGAAAGGTATCTCCAGTAGATCGTGCTGAATGTCATGAGGTAAGAAGCGTCCTCAGATAGCAGAGTGGACCAGTAATCGGATCGGTCATCGAGTTTGGTGTTTGGTGATTACTTTGGCTCCATATAGCTTTGAGGTGACATCGTCTAGAGTGGGGATCGGGGAGTGCGGACGTTTGATGGACTTATTTGGGTCTACTGGCGAGAGAAGGTTGTTCACGAGTTTAATCGTGTAATGCGAAAAAAGGACTCTGCCTGCACCAGTGTAGTAAACTACGCCCTTTTTATATCTTGCTGTAGGAGCATCCAGTTTGCTAGAAGTAACATGCAGTGGCAACAGTTACTACTGCATGCTACTTTTTCGTACAACTCTATACGTCTGATTCTCGAAAATTTTTCATGGGGTTGTCACAGAAGATTTTTCTCTTAGTCTCAACCCTCCTACCAGCCATTCCTCTGCCCCAACACCCACTCTAAAACTTTACTCCATAATTATTTTAGCCCTTCGCACACATTAGTAAAGTGATATACGTTATCTAGCGTCTTTCCAGTGAGGAAGAGAAGAGACGATCCACTGCCTTAACTTTACTTAGGTATTTACCTTGTCCTCCAAGTGGCTTAAAGTTCGCCTTGGCTCCACCCATTCATCTCATCCTTTTTTGTGAACTAAGGAAGTACGAAGTAGAACTAATTCCCTTAAAATTTAAGTTCATGAAAAATTTATTCTTGGGTCTTGGTCATCTTCTCTGATATCAGTTTAATCCATTCCGCTTAGACACAACAGAAGTTTCAGTATGAAATAATATCCCTCCCTTTTCCTGCCTCCCAGGTGTGGACGGGACGAAATTCGCTACAATATTATCGGTTATAGGCTACACAAATCCTCCTTTTTTGAGACAGTGCTCTAGCACTGTCTGCTCTAGTGCTCTACGAGTAACTTGCCTTGCTACAGGAGTACAGTTCCGTTTTAAAGTTAGTGAACTCAAAGAAAATCTCGCTCTCCATTAGATTTGCCGCGTGAGGCTGTGTGCCGTTCCTAATGGTTATGTCCAGCTCTCTCTCTCCAAAAAGTATGACTGATTCTTAGTGGTAGCAAGTGCACTGTAGTTATTTCTGGTAAATGTTAAATTTTAGGAACTGCAAGATCAGCTCAACAAGAAGAAGGGTGGACCGTCTGTTTGAAGTGTGAGACTTACCGGCCACCCAGAGCTCACCACTGCCGAGTATGTAGAAGATGTGTCAGAAGGATGGATCATCACTGCCCCTGGTAAGGTGTCTTATCATGTCAGTCCATCTCATCTTTGCCATTCCCACCAGTATCTAGCAGTGTTTCTGCTTTGTTTGAAGTTAGTAGATCGTTTATTATCAAGTCTTATCAACCGATTCCTAGACAATTTATTTTCGCCAGTGAGTAGTTTCGGCTTTGTGCTGCCTGCCATCCTCCATTTTACTAGCTGTGACAGATACAAGCGAAGTTTATTTTGTCTTACCCATTCGTTGTTATAATACACTCCAGATTATCTGTATTATCAAGAACACATAAGCCAATAGAACCTCCGTCTTTGGTCCGATGCAGCGACTACGGATAACTCGACAAAACTGAGCTGAGCTAGAGGTACTTTCTGAGCTTTGAGTTGATGTCCGTCTACTTCCCTCTTCGCTGCTGCGCATATCAGAGGGAAAAGGGCAGCAGGTGTGCTGACCCACTCAGCAGCGTGTCACATGCAACTTCAAAGTGGTAGACAACCAATCGGCTTTTACTTTCGAAATTTCTTCTCTGGGGCTTTACTGTGATATAGCTATTTGTAGAGGTAACGAATTGTGATGTTCCATGTAGCTCCTACCCTCCGCTCGTTTGCATCGAGCAGGGTATAGGGAATCTGTTCGACTCCGCGTGGTCGTATTACAAAGATAGGGAGACTGGGAGACTTCTGGTAATTATTTTTTATTGGTAGTATTGACAAATAGTTTTATTGACAGTATTAAATGACAATTTGTGAACTCTTCTTTGTGAATTCTGGCCTGCAAGCTAGTAAGTCTGTTATATTTATAGGTTTTTTGCACTATAACAGCACTGCGCTGATTTTGGGGTTTTCCGTCTTTGGCTCTTTCGGAGACGGACCATGCTTCCACTTATTGCACCTGAGAAGCTGACGGGTCAGAAAGACCGGTTATTCAACTTTTCTCGTGTTTCTTGTCAAATCAGTGGGGCCGAGTGAGGCTGAAAACAGCTGGGACTGTTATGTAATCTTTGAGAAACCGAGCACGTATGTTAGAATATTGGGGTAGAATCTGTACCTACTGCCACTTGCGCTTTAAGACCTGTATAGCTTAATTTTTTTGTGCTTACACTGTTAGATATCTTTCTGAGCTGAATCAGTTTAGAATATACACGTTTAGTTTGGAGCAAATTTTTTGCATCTGTGTATCTTTATTATTTCTGTTTTCAGGATCAACAACTGCGTTGGAGAACAGAACCAAAAATACTTCATCCAGTTTTTACTCTACATTGGTATTTTATCCGCCTATGCAGCAGGTCTTGTCGTTTATTCTTGGATGATGGAGTGTGAAGGTTGTGTGATTGATAAAAAGATCCTCCAGCACAGAATGTGAGTAATTTTCTTTTGTATTTTCAAAGGGTGGTTTGTACTGAGTTGACCGAGCACTTTGTTCGGAGACCTTTCTTACTGTATCAAATAAAATAAAATCGAATGTTCGTCATCTCGTCAGACGTCTGTAGGCTATACATACATTGTAAAAAGTTTCTCTGAGTTAGGATTAAAGTTAACTGCAGTATGCTACTGGGATTAATCTTATCTCTACTGGGATAAGATTAATCCAAATTAGAGATAATCTTATCTCAGTAGAGACAAGATTAATCCCAGTAGCAAATACTGCAAGATTTTTTTGTACAGTGTAGTCGAAGAGTTCAGTGATTAAAACATACTAAGAACAATTGCAACGTTAAATTTGAATTCAGTTTTAAGCAATTCATACTGAGAATTCACAAAGGAAGAACAAAGTTATAATTAATTACGGATATCCAGAGGCGTCGATTCCCGGAGGGGGAGGGGCGGGAGGGCAGCTACCCATGAAAAATAATGAAACCTGCGAGAAATAAAGTGATTCGACGAAATTATGACAGGCTCTCACCAAACTTCGAACTTAAGCGGAGCTAATGACAAGGAACGACACCGATGTCCCCCCCCCCCAAAGTTTTCGCGAAATAACGCCCCTGGAGATATCATAGAGTCGAACTGAAGTGGTATACGATATGTCTTTGAATGACAAATTGACTTGCTTTTTTAGAGTACACAGCGTTGTGCTGGTAGTGGAAAGCGGCCTATTTGGACTTTTCGTCTTTGCTATAATGTGCGATCAAGTGCAGGCCATTTTCAGCGATACCACGGCCGTAGAGCATATTAAGCATGAAGGACCGAGAAGACCTCGAAGGCCAAAAATGGCCCTAATGGCGGATGTGTTTGGACGAGGTAAGCTGTACAGTGAGCCTGATTGATTTTTTTGTTTACCCTTGATAGATGCATTCTGTTTTTGACTCCCCTGAAATCGAATAGAACTTTACTGATCAAAAGTAAATGTCACAGCATTACCGCCGAATTTGACATTTTCATCATACAAAATCAATCAAATATAGGTTAAATCAGTTTACCATTTTTATCATGAACAAGAGCTAGATTACAAAAAAGATTTTCAACTGTCACGTTCCCTTCGTGAGTTCGTTCCGAGTTTGGTTAGTTCCAGTAAATCTTAAATATATTACATGAGCACTGTATAGAATACTCTATATGACAAGTCTAAAACACGCCAGTAATCCTCAGGAAGAACGAGAAAACGGCCCTAACGACTCAAACTCAACAGCTCCAATCCTGTGTCAACCAATAACGGCGATCGTTGGAGCTGTGATGCCTCTTCCGGCTCTTCCGCAAGGGACACGGCAGTTTTGTATCGGCAAGGAGAGTTAGTCATCAAGAGTATAGAAATTCAGACGTGCCTGTAACATTTCTCTTTCGCGGCCAAAGCTCTCGTAGCGCCAATACCACTTTGGAAAGTAAAGAGGGTTTTAGCCTAAAGGTCCTGTCAGACTGAAAAAATCTCTCACACCGAAACCCTTGCAGTCGTTACGTCGGCTTAAAACGCTTATGTTGTTCTCCGTAATGTAAATAGCCTAAATTCCGCCCAAAAAATGTAAGGTAAACGTAGATGCTGGTTTATTTGAAGATGTATCGTTTAGTTTTTGTGTTTTTTGTTACAAGTTGTTTACTGTTGATTTTGTGTAAAAATAAAATAAAGAATAAAATAAAGTGAGGCAACGTAAGAAGTGGAAATTAAATACAAATTGCCTGATTCGAAAATTTCTCTGTTTGTTCACGAGAGACCTTGGACTTATGAAAAAAAAAAGTTGTCTTCGATGAAAGTGATGGAACAAGAAGATAAAAGAAAATTCAGAAATTTTACGCTTACGCTAGTCTGATGGAGCCCACTGCAGGTGTGAAAGAGTCATCATGACAGAAGGGATTACGGACACATTAGTTGCGTTTTTGCAGATACCATGGTATCTGTTACCACGGTAACTGGAGCTGCAATTAGCCGTTTTTGTAGTTACCGTTGTATCTGATACTACGTTTGCTCTACAAAAACGATAATTGCCGAAATTGCGAGTCATCCCAAAAGAAAAACTGATATCCAGTCACATTACTAACTGCCAAACTTCTTTCCCACCAAGTTGACAAAATCCTAGGCTCTATTGTTCGTTATGATGAAAGTGAGACTACTCTTTTGGATACCACGTCAGTTACCGCGGTAACCAGCCAGATACCACGATAACTGCAGAAACGACTTTCGACCGTGCCATCAGATCAGAAACTCAACTATTAAGTGAGGTTATACGTGACAGATTGAACAGACCTTAAGCTGAATGAGCGCCCTTAGCATAAATTACGTGCGCCTCGAGACGGCTAGAATCGCCCTTGGTTTGCGTTTGTATTTGATGATTGATGGATATTATGACCCGTCAAAATTGGACAGGTCAGGGAGTAATATAAGGAAACAAAAAAGAAAAGCACGAAAGAGAAACAGTTGATAAAACACAAAAGAACATCTGCCCTAAAACTTGACTAAATAGAATCGTAAGGATTGTGAAAATTGAGTTCAGGAAGCCAGTGAATGCACATTTCAAAGAGAATTCTAGGAACGGCGCTAGTTGTCAATAATGCCATAGGCTAGTTTTGGCCTTCAGTTGTTCTTTAACCGCGCCTGCTACTCAATACCCAAGGAACTGTTATGTTTCAGGTCATCCATTGCTGTGGCTTCTACCTTGTAGTGACTTACCTGAAGCGAGGTCACGACCGAGTGGCATAGCTTACGAGGTGTAAGCCGATCCCTTTCTACCTTACCAAACATAGAAGGTACATTTAAAGTGACATATTGCTAAGTAAAACCACACTGTCACAGTGTCAGATGCTTCATAACAGTAAAGGGTGTATCCTTTTATTAATAGCTTTGGCTCCTGTCCTCTTAATTCTGGACCATTTTCGTCCACTGCCGGGTATGTCCTCTAGGGCGTATTTCCTTGTGTGCTGGAATAAGGTACTTTAACCCTGGAAGTTAATTTTCTTTTGTTTTGAGTAAGACAAAATCAGTTCATCTTTTTTCAGTTATAGTTACTATATATATAGTTATTTCGAGGTGGTGCGTGAAACGTAACCAAAACAAGGTTAAAATTCGTAAAAAAAATAGGCAAATAGTTTTGTTCCTAGCTGAGCGTCGTCTAACGGAAAACGAAGATACTTAAAAGGGGGAAGAAGATAGCACAGGAATCATTGTAACAGAAGGTTTCCTGTGAAAAACTAAGAGCATCATTTGCCTTGCTTATCCTGACAACAGACTCTACTACACTGTCAGAAGTTTTAATTCTTCTTCCTGGCCGAAGATTGAAAATTAGTGTCTTTTTCTGTGTCTTTATGTGTTTTATTTATTTTCTTTCATTTACTCCGCCTTTCCCAAATGGCGGGTTATAAATAAACTAATTAATTACTTATCACCTGTAACAGTTGATACAACACAAGGATGCGTATTTTCAGCAGACAACACTTGGGATGTTGCCTGTTATGATTTTACAAACCATTATGCATTAAACATTATGCATAAGAAGCGCTGCCAGGAAGAGCCGAAGAAGTATGTGCTGACTTTTCCGATATCACGATGACAAACAAAAAAGTCAGCCGATGTTTTATCCGGCGGTGTTTCGTCTCTTCTTGTATGCATAACGTTTTAATGCGTAACGTTTGCAAAACATAACAGCCAACATCCTAAGTGTTATCTGTTGTAACCGCGCGTCCATGTGTTATCTAGTAAGAAACATCTGACAGTGTAGTATTAAACTCCTTAAAGGAACAGAAAACTTGACTCAAACTTGACTCGGGGAGCTAGCTGACATATCAAGATGTACCCTGAGTTGATATTGAGAGTATGAAAAATTCTCGTTACGACCATTGCAGTTTCCGGGCAGTTTCCGAGAATTCGACTTCTGAGTTAGTAAAAAAAAAAAAGCAAAGGTTTGTGTGCCGGGAGTGTCGTCCCTGTATCTTTATCTAAGCCCCCCAGGTCGGCAGGGGCGTCACGACTGGGGGGGGGGACGCCCCCCTCCCACAATGCTGTCGGCCAGTCGGTAAAAAATAACCGAGCCGGCGCGAAGCGCCGCGATTTTTCGTCAAAACAGTTGATTTTTTTCATGAAAACAGTCGGTTTTTCTGAAAATTGATCGATTTTTCGTCAAAATAGGCGGTTTTTCTGAAAATCAGTTAATTTTTCTGAAAATCAGTCGATTTTTTTAAAAACTGTCATTTTTTGTTGTTGAAAACAGTCGTTTTTTCTACAGAAACAGTCGGTAAAAATACCAGCCAGTCGGTAAATGCCTCGTCCGCCCCCCCCCCCCAAACATTTTGGCTAGTGACGTCTCTGCAGGTCGGTTTGGTGGCCAAAAGTTGCGTAGTCAAGTTTTCTGTGCCTTTAAACCTAGAGCGGTAGGAGGTAATGTCGAAAACTGGTGCCTAGATGGCACTGAGTGATTTTTTGTCCGTTAGATGGCCTCCTATAATTCTCTCATTGGAAATACAATCTTCCCCACAGAACCTTTCTAGATCCCTCCGAGGGGTCGCCGACTCCCCTGCACTTCATGCACACCCTTTCCCGGCCTCGACTCGGCACCGGGCAATTGTTATACACTAAATTTGACAGTGAGCACGGCTTAACTCGAATCTAACACCGGAAAAACTTGCCAATTCTTGTGTAGAAGTAATAAGCGAACGCCAGTGGAAACTTACCGAAATATCCCCTTCGGGAATGTTTTAAAAATCCGAGGTTTCGTGGGAAGTCTTTTTGGTGGCTGTTCTTGGTTCGGTATTTCTGTAGGACTTACATACTACCCTTTGCGTATGTGAAAATAACCACGTCTAACCCTTGAAGGAATTTGAGTAGAGTGCTTTCATTCCAGTAATTTACTCTAGTTCAAATAATGAAGCGTGCTTTCATTGCTGTGTTATTTATTCTGTGTGTCGGAGTTTTTGTCTTTGTTTTACCTTGATTAAATGTTGCGTTATTTCAGTTGCCGGTATATCTGAGAGATTACACTCTCAGCTGTTCTTCAAGTTTTAATATATCCGCCACAAAGTAAGTTTGCGTTCCATCGTTTAAGGAAATATATTTCAATCCTAGCCACTGGTACCCATCTTTCTTTCCGAAAAGGCTTGTGTTCCTTAGATTTGTTAGCCAAGCTTGTTTTCTGACACAGTACCCGTGCAGAGCAGTCACGGAATTCTACGTTGCCGAGTTTGGGAAATAGTCCGTATCCTTAAAGCACATGTCGCAGTAGACACGGTTTCTGTTTCAGTTATCTGAAATGCTAACTTCTTTGAAACTCTGCCTGGTTTCTAGAAAGATTACAAACCTGTTGGGTTGCCCCATCTCGCGCGATAGTGTGAAATATCACTCTATTTTCTTTTTGGCGCTCTTGTTCTACGTAGGACACAAATTTTGTATCATTTTCCAGCAGTGATTCCGACCGAAAGTGACTAATTTACGTTTTTTCATGAGAATCAAACCAAGACGTGTCATTTTTGCAAGAGTGGTCCCGACCAAAAAAGACCATTTCACATTATTTCATGAAAAAAAAATTCACTCCTAGTTCACTCTCTGTTTTCAAAATTCACTCTACATTTTTTCGACGTGGCAACCCTGTTTGGGAGACCCGGAAAAATCTTACGTAGCGGGTCTTTCTGAAGCCGTGGCGGCCGATATTCATCTGTGTAGAATAGCTGTGTGTAGTGTCGTTACCTAGTCGGCATTGAACATTGGCTGACCGGAAAAATACAAACTTTTCGGAAAGCTTGAAGTGAACTGCGGAAAACCCAGGCCGCTTACGTAAGCTTAATCCTGCTAGGTCAAGATAAAAAGGTGTTTTATTAAATCACACGAAATACAAAATGATGCATAAATTAAGCACGCATGTGTATCTTATCATACTGCTATCTCTGGGGCGACTGACGTAGCATGTGTACTGCCCTCAACCGAACTGGATTCGTTCTTGACTGATGTCTCCTTAACTTCAGCTACTAGTACCATGCTGTTGTCCCCTGATGTAGTGACTGGCACAGGAAGCCAAGTATTATTGTCTTTCCCCGTGACTGGCAGCCATGTGCTATTGTCGATGTGAGGCCACAAGGACGTTGTGGCATTATCCGTGTTGTTCTGAGGCTTGAGAGCTATGACCTTAAGATGAAACAAGTGTGGCACGCCATTGATAATCTCCTTGTTGATCGTTTCGTTCACTTGAATAAGGCTTCCGTCCACTATCTTAATGGTAGAAGTAACGTTTCTATAATTGTTAGGTAACGTTTCAATGGTAGATGCGTTGAAGTTACCGTAACTGTTGTACATGTGTTGAACCTGGTGCTGAAGTCGCTGCAGGGACTCTGAAAGAGATAAACAGTTTAATCTCTGGATCTTGCTATCCATCTCGAAAACTAACGGTTACTCAGTTAAACCTACAAATATTCTGTGAAAGCCGTAATCCGGAAGATATCTCGTTAGCCACGTGGGCATAAGAGGCCAAAACTGAAACTTGATCCAAAGGATTTAGTAAAGATGTAGGAAGGTGGCATTGCAGCAAACGACTTCTTCAAAGCATTGCAACCATCATCTTGACGCACTGACAACGTAAAGGCGAAAGCCTCTGTATCAAGTCGAAATTCACTTACCAACAACGCTGTTCAGGAGCGGAGCGCCAAAGAGGGGGAAGAAGGGCGAGACGGTCTCCTGTGTTTCGTCGTCATGTTCATCATCAGATGTCATGCTCATCGAACTTATGTTAAACTCGTCCTCGTCATCATGGGACACGGATGAATTGTCTCTTGTCTGAATGGCAAGGATTGGAGCTTGGACTATCACATCGTCAACCCCACTCTGAACTTTAACAAAGGGGTTGAAACTTGCTCTTGACTGGCCAGCGTCCTCGGTTGTGTTATACCGGTCGAGAGGAACCCAGGCTTCTGGAGACTGAACAACAGCAGATTTTTCCTCTGTATCCTCCTTCAAAAAGGTGTTGAAGTCGGGGCGCGATTCGTTTGTGTCGACCAAGGTTTCTTCGGATTCGTCAGAGGCATCCAACACTTTTAGAATCTCCTCATCCAAAATCACTGCGAGTTTCTCGTTGTCCTTTGCATCTTCTCCGCTTTGCTGAGTATTTTGTTCTGTCTTAGCATCTGCCTCCAGAAGGATTTCATCGTTCGAAAGCTCGGCTCTCATACCAGCTTCCTCTCTAAGATCTTCACCTGTCACATCTAGTTCGCCTTTCGTCGCTTCCGGGGGAGCTATGAGCTCGTCTCCGAACAAAGGCCTAACCTCGGCGTTTTCATCTGAAACGTCGTCTTCCTTAGCTAGCTCGTCAACCGGCTCAAGAAGGTCGTCGCTCTCCTCTCCTGCTACGCTACCACCGGTGGCTTCGAACAGGGACTCAAGGTTAGCCCTCTTCGCGTTGTCTGGTAATTCTTGGACCTTAGCATTGAACTGGTCGAAAGAATCTGGAAGGTCGTCTAGAAGGAGAAAATGTATAGGTACGCTGAGCAGCGTCGTTACTAGCCAAAATGTGTGTGTGTGGGGGGGGGGAAGAGGGTATTTTACCGACTGGCTGGTCAGTTTTTTACCGAGTGTCGGTAAAATTGAGGCGCTTCGACCCAATTTTTTTTCGAGTGACCAACAGCGCGGGGGGGGGGGCTACTAGCTTTGGTTTATAGGTGGGAAAAGTCCAATGGTCGTCTGACCACTCTTGCGCAGAGACCCCTGCTTGCTGTCCGTCACGACCGTTAGTACACCGCAGGGCCCCAACTACTCAAAGGACACATCATACTTATGATACTATTCATTCTACTTGAGTAGTATTTCCATCCATTCTCGTTCCTGAAATTCTCGATCTCATGAATGTATCCTATCTACTCTTTTGGCATTACACCGATTATCACGCTTGCCGCGTTTTTCTCTGTGTGCGACGTATCAGGCTCCGGACCTTTGTTTCCTTTCCTTTGCTGTTTCCTATCAATCAGCAGACCAGTTATGCAAATTTTGTCACGTTTCTTATCCGCTGAAGAGACAGAATAGCGGAGTACAAACAATGAAAAAGAACACAAAAAATACTAAAACACACTAAAATTCACTCTAGAAGAAGGGACAAGCCGTGATGTGCGGGGAAGCTGAGATGGGACGTTGTCGAGAATTTTTTACTTATGGCCGAAAGTTTCAGCGACATATCCGGAAGCTTGTAACGTGAAATCAGATGTCTGTTCTTATACCAGAGGGGTAGGAAAAGAAGGAACTTTGCAAATCGGTAATAACAAGAACGGAGGGAATGAAGATCTTTTTTCTTTAAAACTGAAGAGAGGCCAGAGAGAAATAAGATAGAATGGTCAGTAAAACTGCTGTAAAGTTTACTAAGGGCTCTTTTATTGTATTTCCCACGATTAGCAACGATCTTCGAGTATGATACTTCAATCTTTCTTTCTGCATCATTAACCGATTGAGACCGGAACGATTTGAGGCTGTTAGTAATGTGGATGCCCAACCACCGAAGAGATGTGACAAGGGGGATAGTCTTAGTTGGGAGAATAAGCGGCTCTTGGTTAGTTGAATTGAAAGATAAGTGTTCGCATTTATGAATGTTCAGAGCGAGACCGATCCGGTCGAAAGCAGCTGAAACAAAAAGAAAGTGACTTCTTTAATCCGGTCTTGCTTCGACTTATCAGCAGAATATCATCGGCATAAGCAATATAAGAGATATTAATGGAATTAATAATGCAAGTGGCAGGTATAGAAGACAGGATGTTAGAGATGCACATTTTAAAAAGTCTTATAGTAGTCAACTCTCTCAAAGGATCTTAGCAGAAACACTGTGTAGTACGAGGTTTCCTTTAAAGCATACCTGGCACTAGTAACTGTGTGCGTGCCACTATTCTAAAATAGATGAATTCTTCAAAACCAGGCTCTGCTTTTAAAAAACTATCCGTGGCTTTTCTGTTTCAAGCCTTTCTCCTGGCCCATTGACTTCTAGCACAAACTTGGCAAAGTTTACGTAGTCGTTTTTTCTGGGGCCAGCATCTCGGGAGCCTGCATGTTACATATCGAAACTATCAAAACATTGCAGATTTGAAATTCATCGAATTGTCGTTAGGGGTTAAGATATACCATATTACACCGGGTTTAAAAATGGATGGAGCGATTACGGAACAACATTGCATTGGCATTACAGGTAAGACGGGTCCTTTAAGGTATATATTAATCATATTTTGTTAAAGTTGACAGTCCTAGTTATCATGCTGTGAAACAGATATTTAGGAATAAATACGATGATTCATTGATTTATCTGGTGCAATTCTTACCATCATTGTGTACCAGCTGTATCGGCGTAGCCGCAATAAATCCAAAAAGCACCACTAGAACAAATATTGATGCGTTCATGACTGATTCTAATAGCCAACAGAAATGCTCTACTGATTTTGCTGTCACAGCCTAGGCGTTTCCAGTATTCTGATCACACACTAATACAATGCTCACGAACTTCCGTTGTTTTATAGAAAAAGCATATAATGCTAATGTGTTAGTCAGCGTCGAGGAAATCCCTGTTTTAGGAAATCCAAATCCTCACGCGGAGAGTTGCGTAATATATTTCATGAGTTTTACAATGTTGTGCTGGAACGAAAAAAAATACCGAAATCGTAAATCAGTACTACAGTATTAAATTTTGACGACCTAATTCTGAACTGTTGTTAGTAAAGGTTAGACCTTGAATCTTGGCCGATTTTTCATCATCCGTCACAGAATTCATACATATTTTCTTTGGCTTTCCGTAAGGATGAAAGTGAAAGAATCCAGCCATGAATTTAGTTGTATGTACATATTAGTTATATAGGAAGCATCAAGACCCAAACGATGTAAACAAGGCCGTATCCAGAGGGGGGGGGGGTTAGGAGGTTGACCCCCCCCCCCCCCCGACAGGGGCGTCACGACTGGGGGGGGGGGAGGGGGGGACGCCCCTCCCCAATGCTGTCGGACAGTCGGTAAAAAATAACCGAGTCGGCGCGAAGCGCCTCGATTTTTCGTCAAAACAGTTTTTTTTCACAAAAACAGTCGGTTTTTCTGAAAATCGGTCGATTTTTCGTCAAAACAGTCGGTTTTTCTGAAAATCAGTGGATTTTTCTGAAAATCAGTCGATTTTTTTCGAAACTGTAATTTTTTGTGTTGAAAACAGTCGTTTTTTCTGCAGAAACAGTCGGTAAAAATTACCAGCCAGTCGGTAAATTCCTCGTCCCCCCCCCCCAAACATTTTGGCTAGTGACGCCTCTGCCCCCCGAAACATACAAAAATCATCATTTTTACAGGCTTTTCCTTCTGATCTATGTCTTTTTGTACCTTTTTGTCCGACCCGCAGGCAACCCACCCCCCCCCCCCCCCCACCCCCCCGAAATAAATTCCTGGATACGGTCCCGGATGTAAACGACCCAACCGAGCAGCAAAAATAGCAGCCATGCCCAAAATGAAATCTCAGCACCGACTTTAATTCAAAGCATTCTTTATGAAGTGTTAAAGCACAAGGGGCGCATTAGTTTCATTCTTCTGCTTAGCAAGACTTCCACCCCACCAGAACTTAAAGGGCCTCTCTTGCTTATTCTGCCTTTTGTATTATCCTTAGCTCCCTTATGCCTCTGTCCCCGCCTCTCGCCATTGTTTCGTTTTGTATCTACGTCTTTTTAGCACTTTTTTGGCCTAGCCGAGTTTTGAAGGTCACGCAACGCAAACTTCGCCGAAAATTTCAAGGTCTGTCAACAACTCTTTCACAAATATGGACATGCGAAGCTTTAAGCATTATATGTCATTTTGGAAGACCCGGTGGACCACCTTCTGTTTTGAGCTGTTTTGCTTGGTTTCCCAGTTTTTAACCAAGGCGGGTTAAATGTTTAAATATTTTTCGTTCAGCCGACGCGTCGGAGAGAGGGAGGATGGATAGAGTCGACAAGCGCTAACAAGAAAATCGCTAATTCCTCTTGGAAAGTAACGCTATTTTTGGAAACGATATTTCTGAGCCATTTCCTCTTGGTAAGATCATTTCTAGTAAGAGTTGTGCTTTAAGAATTCGTATTTTTTCCAGTTCTTAGCAGTAAAACACTCGTTCGGCTCTCTGTGGTAAATTAAGGCATGGCTTTGTCCCCGCCCAATCATGTTCACTTTCATGGATGACGGGAAGCATATAGCGTGACATCTACAAAGGCGAAACTTATATCCTCGATAGATGGCAACATTTTTCTTCGTGCCGAGGAAGAATCGCCAGGTGTCCAGAGAAAAGCCAGAAACGTCATCACAGCAGACGCTGTTGATTGGTCTGCATAGGATTTGAGTCAGTTTGAGGATGACCCTTCTCGTTTTCGGTAGGATCACTGGCGTATTTCGGACTTTCGGAAGTCATTTAACGTATTGCTATCGCTATCCCTGGATAAAAGTTGCAATAGTAAACGCCTACAAAACAAGCAGGAAAACGGTGTTCGTGCCATTACCACTTTAATTCTTTAACCATCCCGCCCGAGACCGCTTGATCCTCCCCCTCTTAAAAGGTCCCCAGTCAATTGAAAACTCCAACCGAAGTCCAGAAACCAATACGCGACGTTCTCTTCTTATCGCAGTGATTCCCAACCGGTGGTGTGCGTACCCAAAGGGGTACGAGAAAACCCTGCAAAGGGTACGCGAAGGTAAAAAAATCAAGTTAGTGTATAGCTTTAATACCGTCCCTTAAGCAAGCAGCGACTATGAATACCCCGACAAAACTGAGCTGAGCTAGAGGTATTTGCTGAGCTTAGAGTTTTTGCCAGTCTACTTCCCTCTTCGCCAACGCACATGTCAGAGGATTGAGTGCAGGAGGTGCGCTGACCCGCTCTGAAGCGCTTCAAGACAACCAAGCGGCTTTTACTGTGGGAATTTCTTCTGCGGAGCTTTATAGCGATATAGCTGTTTCTAGAGGTAACAAATTGTGATGTCCCGCGTAGCCCCTACCTCCGTTCGTTTGCATCGGACAGGGTATAGAAATCTATTCGACTCTACATGGTCGAAATGCGAAGCAATGATTTACTTTAAGTATGTTCGAAAATCAATTTAAATTTATCCGAAAAAAGTAATTAAATTGTGAGTCTGAGTGATAAAACTGATTGGGGCCCAAAACTGATCTTTGCCCCCCCCCCCCAAGGTTTACCGAAATGGCGCCTCTGAAACAAGGGAACTGTCGGTATGACGTCAAGAACTCTTGGTGATGTGTATAAATAAGAACCCAGATCGGGTAAAGCAAACGTTACTCCGAACATTTCATAGGCATAAAGTAGAACTTGAGCGATTAGTGTTGTTGTGGTAATAATGGGGGACTCCCGTCGTAAAAAACTAACTAGGAAAAAGGAAAAAGATTCGTGGATAGCCTACTACATCAACAGTACTAGACAGTACAGCATTTAGGATCCTTGTCATTTACACTGAACGTCGATACAGTGGACTGCATGCTGCCGCGTTCGCTGGGTCTTATGTGATGAAAAGATTTCAAGGCAATTTTCGGACGTTCGTGACGGAAGGCCTATAGTTCAGTGAGCTAACGAAACTTCGGACTTGAAAAATTCGATGACTCATGTCGTGTGTGAATCGACATCTTTGCCAGATCATTCTGCACAGGATCTGCTCATTGACCACGGAGGAAGTGGACCGACACGAACGCTTTCAGCTCCCGTCACGATCAAATTTCCGGAAATCAAATAAAATGCTTGCCGACTTATCATATCAGCAGCTGTTTTGTAATTATGACCTTTAATTTGAAGAGTAGTCCAAGAAGGGGAACGAAGTGGTTTCGCGGGAAACGGTGACAGAGCTTAGTTATGTTTCCTGGGGCCAAAAATCAGTTTTGGACTGAGCGCTAAGTTTTCTTATGTAAATAAAGTTTATGGATGTTTAAAAGTAAACAATTCAGAACAAGTAGCCGAGTGGAGCGAGACCCTAACGCTTGTTTAAATTTAAACGTTACGCGTTTGCGTCTGGTTTGCATTGTCTTGACCCAAAGAGTGAGGACTCTTTGGGTCAAGGGAAAGGTCGAGTTCATAGATGGGCTTTGTAGTTCGCCCGGAGTCCGGCTGAAACCGGAAGATTTGACATAGACTAAAGTTTTATTTGAAGTTGATTAGATGTTCGATATAGGGGTAAGGAGATAATGCGTCACATCAGTCTCTAAAAGTAGTGGTATCATCCTTATAGTCACAGAAAAACACTTTTACCGGTTTTCGTACTTTCTCAGGTCCTTTACAGTCCGGATACCATGATGCCACTGTTCATGTATTTCGGCCGCCAACAGAATCACAGTAAGATTCAGATGGAGGAATTATTTATCAGCAAAATTGTCTGAATTCGTTTTCGAGCTTTATTTTTTTTGCCAGACAAGCAGTTCGCCCGGTATTCGGCCGAACCGGGAATTTGACAGAAGTAAGGCATTAAGTTTCGTCAAAATAGATATGACACATGCCGAATCCATATCTGAACTTGGTTTTCTCTATTTGGCCTTAATCTGTTTCTAAATTTTAATAGTAAAAGCTGCGTTCGTTGCACTCCGGGCCGTCTCTGGTGTTTAGTCACCAGTGTCCGGTTCTTCCCTTAAGAGTTGATGAAAACTGGCTAACTCCTCGCTGAAGCCGGGCTCACGAGCAGGTTCTGGTTAGTCCGCACCGGTGAGATAAAACCGGACACTGGTGAGTTCAAAAACGGGTTATAAGACTGGTGAGAAGTCACCGGTGGATGCAAAAACGGCTTATAAGAAAAACCGGAGACCACCGGTGAGAACTCCAGTGACAAAAAACGCAGCTAAAATGTTCAAGGAGTCTGGCGAGGACTGAATCTGGCGACAAGACCCAATCGTCTGTAACAAATATTACCGACTTCTTTAGACCCACGACGGCTACGACATTTAAAGTACTAATCCACTCTGCTTCCTTACTAGCTCTATCAGTTCTTTTTTATTCTCTTTTAATTCTGATTACTCATTTAATTTCAAGAAAAAACATGTAAAACGATAAGTGACAGATAAAAAAAATAACCGAATTGAGTGCTGGCTGACTTTTCCAGGGGGCTAATTATTCCGCCTTCAGATAACTTACATCAATTATCTAATGTGTGATTGCTGTTGTTTCTCTTGCGCACGGTGTTGCGATTCTGATGTTTTGAATTGTACTAGACATTACCAGTGTACTTCCCGAGAAAAAATTTACCAGACGCCAAGATTTTCGGAAAACTTCCGTTCGCGGAAGAAAAACTTCCTTCGCGGTACTCCACGAATCTATACGATATCTTTCTTTTTGCTTATTTTTCTCTCTCCTCCCGTTTTCTTTTCCATCCTCCTTTTTCCGCACCCTTGTGTCTTTTGGGATAGAGCTTGGCAGGAAGGAGTGCTCAGGACCAAAATGTGTCTATCAAGGTAAATTTGTTCTGGCAAACCTATGTAACTAGGAGCTGGAAAGTCACACAAAATCTGCCAGAAAGGAAAAGCGGTTGGGTCGCAAAGAAATTTGACTGGATCCTTGAGCCACGGACACAGAAATGCCTCTTCCGAGTTAGAGCTCTGGGTAAATCACCGAAGTAGTACGATAAGTCGAGCAAGTTCTTTTTCTTAGTTTTAAAGAAAACGTACTGAATTTGTACCAGTTTGTCGTAATTGTCGTGATTTTATGACTCTAAAAACAAGACCAAAGGTTTCGATGGGATCCCAAAATTTAAAATTTGATCTAGACAATTGGTCTTGTAAATATCCGGTCTTCGCCAGACTCCTTGAACATTTTTACTATTAAAATTTAGAAACAGAATAAAGCCATTGGCTAATCATCTGAGAACACTAAGTTCAGGTATGGATTAAGCATGTGTATTTAACACTATTCGTCATATCCACTTTGACGAAATTGATCAAAACTTCCCTGCCTTATACTTCTGCCACGTTTACGGTTTTAGCAGAATTTTAGCCGAACTACTTGTCCGGCAAAAAAATAAAGCTCAAAAACTGATTCAGCACATCCCCCTACCCCTATATCGAACCTCTAATCAACTTCAGATAATTCCGATTCCGGACGAACTATATGTCTGGGTAGAAAATGACTCCCGATGAAAAATTTATCTCAAAATAGTACTATGAACTAGTAAGAAAAAGTTGCATGCAGTACTAACGATGCTATACTACATTCTTCTACTTCAAGGCTACCGTGTTACTGCATACTACTATATGCTACTATTAGCAAGACTGGATGCTTCTGGTAAGACAGGATGCTACTGGATACTACTACATAAGATTGGACCAGTCTGAGGCACATTAAATGGTAGTATTATTTGCTATTAAATAGTATTACATGCAACGTTTTCGTACTACTACCATACTACTACGCAGGCTACAAATTTTTCATCGGGTTGTCATATACGGATTCAGCATGTCTTCTTACCCCCAAATCGAATATCTAATCATCTTCGGATATAACTTTTATTTTTAAAAATTTCCCCGGTTCTGGCCGGATTCCGGACGAACTACTTTTGTGACGAGAAAATAATTTTCATATAAATGTTCGGCATGTCTTCTTACCCCTAAATCGAACATCTAATCAACTTCAAGTACAACTTTTATTTTAAACAAACTTTCCGGTTTTGGCCGGATTCCGGTCAACTACGAGAAAATGATTTTCATATTCGTGTTCAGCATTTCTCCTTAGCCCTAAATCTCATTAGCTATTAAAAATATTTTGTTCGACCCTTAATTCGAAACCCCTCTCCCACCCCTAAATGTAGGGCTACAGAGCCCATCTACGAACTCGACCTGTCCCTTGACCCAAAGAATCCTCACACCAAGTTTCATCAAAACATCTAACATCGTGCTAACAGACCGACAACTTTTGCGAAATCATAGGTATCCCTCCACTTACGTTTTGGGATCCCAATAAGTTGTACAGATGTACAGGTCAGAGAAAAAAGTACTGAATCTGGTACAATTGTACCACCCATCGCAACACCGCTTGCGCATCTGGCGGAAATCCGTCTTGGATTTTATGAAGGGCGTATTACTTGCCTACTCGGACCGGAGAGCAGCCCGGGCGAGGCCGTAGGAAGTGGAAGTAGGAAGATTGGACGAAGAGGCTTGCCAGGTTCAACAAAAGAAAGAATATTCATGACACCAGGGGCGTCGCAAGTGCATTTTCGGTGGGGGGGTGCAGAGCCAAAATTTTACCGAATCTTTCAAAAATTTTACCGAATCCTAGAACTAAGAATTCGAGCTTTAAATTATGGAACAGAAACGATTACGTAGGAAGAGTAACAATAAAGAGCAGCATGAAAGACGTTAAGCCAACTATTAGGCTGCGTGTTGGTGAAGCCCACATGGAGAATGTATTGCCGAGCATGATCGCAGCAACAGCTTCTATCTAGTATAGCCAATAGAAAATTAAATCGAGCGCCGCCGGCGAAAATTTGGGAAATCTTTTTTTTTCTGTAAGCTAAAACTGAACTGCTTCTCTTACAAATTCTATCATTTACCGTTGATTAAATACCGAGACTAAAATGTTCCGGAAACCAGAGGGAACGACGTTCAGCAGCAGCAACTTTAGTCTAGTCAATATACTACCCATAATCACATAAAATTTTCCTGCCAAATTTAATTTCCATCCAAATCTAGCTTTAAATGTTTCGAAATCTCAATCCTAAACTGGCTTAAAACCCCCGTCAAATGACGTGCCCTTCCACAAAATAGAAAATATCACGAAAATGCGAAATTTTCGAAATATTTATGATTATGCATTCTTTTTGGGATCCAATATAAAAGTAAGCACTATCGACGATATCATAGATCATCCCTTTAGTCTGCGAACAGTCCTTCACTCGACCTCTTCTGAATTTCGAGGTTCGTGGTAACTTCCGAATCCTGGCAATTATAACGAATAAATTACCGAATCCCAGTTATTATACCGAATAAGTTTAGACCGACAGCATGTTCGGGATACTGTATAACTACCGTATCCCACTTTATTATACCGAATTGTTTTGGTATCGAAAGACTACCGAACAATATTTATATTCGGTATACTTTCGTCGAAACTGGAACAAAGTCAGGATTCGGGGTAACTTCCTAATCCTGGAAATTATACTGAATAAATTACCGAATCCCAATTATGATACCGACTAATTTTGAACCAATAGCTTATTCGGGATTCTGTGTAACTACGGAATCTCCATAAATATACCGAATAGTTCCGGCATCGAAAAATTACCAAATGATTTCAGTAAATTCTCTCACCAAATTCGTGATAACTAATGAATACTGGCAATTATACCGGAGAGATTCGTACAGTAGCCTATTTAGGATTCTGTATAACTACCGAATCCCCGTAAATATATCGAACAGTTCTGCTATCGAAAAAATACCGAACAATTTTAGTAAAATTGTGGGCCTCCGGCGCAAAGTTTTACCGAATCTCGAAAAGGTGGGGGGGACGTGTACCCACGGTACGTGAGCCGCCAGCGCGCAATCCGCAAATTCTGCCGTTCCATTATTCAGCAGTTTTTCCGCAAAAATGAAGCGGACTCCTGACACGCGCGCTACCTGCGGGTCTTCGTGCTTGGTGGTTCTCAACGAGTACTATTGACTATCCCAAGCCTCCGACTACCTTGAGTAGAGGGTATCCTGCGTGCCGTTCCGGTCACGCCATGCCACCATTCGGGCAAATCCTGCCAACTCCATCCAAACTGACGCCTATAAAATTCAATCAGAGCTGGTCGTGTTGCATTGCAACACGAACCCGGACAACCTACAGGGACTAGCAAACCTTCAGACAGCAGACTGTACCTCACTCGACGGACTTGCCAAGCAAAACATACGGAGAGACATCCATTGCGACGATACTTAACAGTGGGCTTACTACTTCATTCATATGGCAAGTTCAATAACGTCTGAAATTCAAATCCACTGGGTTAACTACTTCTTACAAACTAGATTAGTGGTACTATACATTATGCTATATCTACTTCAAAACCTAAAGAATAAAGAAACACTATTTTTTCCGATTTAACTCGAATTTTCTAATCGCTAAATCGCGACAAAATTACTCTTTGGCAAAAATTATTTTTTTTCGTCTTCTTTTCCTTCGCCATTTTCCCATGTACCCCCTGCTTCTTAATCATGATTTTTATCTTACCATTTTGGTCGCCTACTGTAAAGAAAATTCCTAGTCTGTTAACGTAAATCTGTCCACTACGCTTCAACCCTAAAACCGCTAGTGACCACTGTTGTAAACGGGAAACGGACCGTAGCTGGGAAGTCGTACGGGTAACTGAGGGTGGTAGTGGACTAGACTTTACATTAACGTACAAATAGTTATATTTCAGACTTACTCTTTATAATGTAAATCCCAATCCGGGTAAATATGAATTCAGTACAACGACTGACTAAAGATGAAAGACGCAGCGCCAAGACTGGAACGAGCTTATATACCTTTCTTGAATCTCAACTTCAGAAATGCTAGTTGTCAGTTGCAAACTGATTTATAACCGGATGCTTTTAAGACTTGGAAAGCTAGAGCCACAGCTTCACAAGTCAGAAAGGCTAGTTTTCACTTACAAACTAATTCATGGCCGGACATCAGTAAGACTCGAACAGCTTAAAATTAAGACTTCAAAAGTCAGAAACGGTAATTGTCACTTAGGACTCAAATCCAATTTCTAGGATGATTTATGAACGAACTTCAACACGGATTTGTGCTGACTTTGAACTTTTACGATACCGGATGCGAAGAGCCTTTCTCATAAATATTCCTTCAGCCAAAGCTGACTGCGAATCATATTTGATAGTGAAAAACGGATACGTCAGCTGAATTTAACTGGAGCTATATTTCGGCCCTTCTTGGCAAGGGTCCTCTTCAGGCTCAAAGCCGCTCAAGTTGGAAATACGAACTGGAAATACGAAAATAAGAAGGGCTGAAATATAGCTCCAATCAAATTCAGCTGACATATCCGTTTTGCACTATCAAATATGCCTTTCTCATCCTTGTACAGTTGCGTTCTAGGAGCAAAGATTCAAGAGAAGTTCACTTTGGTGTGTACAATATTATTTTAGCATTTGATAAAGATACCCACACATCAGTTCCAGAAATAATTCGAATAAGCAGGAGCGGAGCGAGGCCTTGTCACGGTTCCTAACGCTTATTTAAGGCTAACTGTAAAGCGTTTACGCAATCTTGACATGATTTGTGGCACGTGTATACGTTCATTTCAGTATGGGTTTATGGCCCCCAAAGGGCCACATGCTCAACACAGTATCATAATAATAATAATAATATTTATTTATTACCCACTTACATCAAAAAGATTAATAGTGGAGTATAAACATGAAGAAGAAAACAAAAAAGAGCTGTAAGCTCATATGGCACTTGCATGGGTTAAGATGATTGATTGATCAAAAGTAAGTTTCGACTTTGCGGTTGAGATGCGCACTCTAAGGGAGCTGGAACTTCATTTGTAAGCAAAACCCTTGAGGCAAAACTGCTAATGGGCTGATGGGCATCATGAAAATGCATATATTGCTTAAAAGTATTTTTTTACTTTGCGGTCAAGATTGGTACTTTAAGGAATAATCGGATTTGGGAAGTAGCAATTTCTAAGCAAATGTTGTTGAGTCTCCAATATTCCAGCGAAGTTTCATCTTCCTAGCACATCTGGAAGTACCTTAACGCGCGATCACCGGAATCCCAGACCCCCCCCCCCTCCAACTCCACCCACAATCCGGAGCCAATCCGGTTCTGTAAATGACTAATCTAGAGCATCTATTGGTCATTCCCACGAAATTCGATCCAGATCACACCAGTCTAAGCGGGTCAAGTATTTTCCGCCCTCCCCCCAATAATTGCCGGATTCGGTCCGGAAATGAAAAAGGTCATAAGAGAAAAATGTCCTCTGTTTAATTATTAAATTTCACTCGAATCCGATCACCCGTTCCAAAGTTACGCATGACTCAATATTCCGGATTCCCCTCCCTCAACTCCCCTCCCCCAAGATTGTCATTTCGAGGATTTTTTTTTATTCCAAGTCAGTTTGACCGGGTCCCTGATATGCCTTCCAAGTTTCGTCGTGAAAATCCCCCAACAAAACGAAATTCCGGGAAACCCCCTCCTTCCCCCCCTCAAGTGTCCGGATCCAGTCAAATTATGTAAAAGATTTACATGGATCAGATGTTTGTTCTTCCCAGCAAGTTTCACTCCGATACCATCATCCTAACCGTTTCTCGAGATTTCCGGTCCACCCCCCCCCCCCAGCTCCCCCACGGTGCCCGTAGCCAATCCGATTCAGTAAATGACTTACCTAGAGTATCTGTTTGTTCTTCCCACAAAGTTCCATCCCGGTCCCTCCATTCTAAACGGGTCACGTATTCCCCCCCCCCCCAATAGTTGCCGGATCCGGTCCGGATATGAAAAAAATTATCGGAGAAATGTTCTCTGTTCAATTCTTAAATTTCACTCGAATCCGATCACCCATTCCAAAATTACGCATGACTGAAAATTTCGGATTCCCCTCCCTCCACTCCCCCCACCATTATCTGATCGACAAAATTTTTATTCCAAGTCAGTTTGACCGGGTCCCTGATATGCCTTCCAAGTTTCGTCGTGAAAATCCCCCAACAAAACGAAATTCCGGGAAACCCCCTCCTTCCCCCCCCCCCCTCAAGTGTCCGGATCCAGTCAAATTATGTAAAAGATTTACATGGATCAGATGTTTGTTCTTCCCAGCAAGTTTCACTCCGATACCATCATCCTAACCGTTTCTCGAGATTTCCGGTCCCCCCCCCAAGCTCCCCCACGGTACCCGTAGCCAATCCGATTCAGTAAATGACTTACCTAGAGCATCTGTTTGTTCTTCCCACAAAGTTCCATCCCGATCCCTCCATTCTAAAGGGGTCACGTATTTTCCACCCCCAATAGTTGCCGGATCCGGTCCGGATGTGAAAAAGATCATCGGAGAAATGTCCTCTGTTCAATTCTTAAATTTCACTCGAATCCGATCACCCATTCCAAAATTAAGCATGACTGAAAATTTTGGATTCCCCTCCCTCCACTCCCCCCACCATTATCAGATCGACAAAAATTTTATTTTGAAGTCAGTTTGATCGGGTCCCTGATATGCCTGCCAAGTTTCATCGTGAAAATCTCCAGAACCACCATCACCGGAGTTCCGGGAAACCCCCTCCCCCCCCCCCCCATAAGTGTCCGGATCCAGTACAATGGTCTAAAGGAGCAGATGCTTGTTCCTCCCAGCAAGTTTCACTCCGATCCCTCCATTCTAACCGTTTCTCGAAATTTCCGGTCTCTCCCCCCCCCCCCAACTACCCCCTGGCTACCGAATCCGGTCAAGACTTTAAACGGGACATTATAGATATATGTTCTATTCAGTTATGAAGTTTCATTACAATCCGATCACCCGTTCGAAAGTTACACACTTCTCAATTTACCGGATTCCCCTGCCCTCCACTCCCCCCCCCCCAAAATGGTCGGATCAGAAAACTGATTTTTTCTAAGTTTGTTTGGTCGGGTCTCTGATATGCCTGCCAAGTTTCATGGTCCTAGCACAACTGGAAGTACCCTAACTCGAAAAAGTGTGACAAAATGCCCTAAATTTTCAAGTTTCCAGCGCCCCCACTCCCCCGCATATGGTCGGATCGGGAAACTGATTATTTCCAGGTTAATTTGGTCGGGTCCCTGATATTCCTGCCAAGTTTCATTGTCCTAGCTCATCTGGAAGTACCCTAACTCGAAAAAGTGTGACAAAATGCCCTAAATTTTCAAGTTTCCAGCGCCCCCACTCCCCCGCATATGGTCGGATCGGGAAACTTATTATTTCCAGGTTACTTTGGTCAGGTCCCCGATATTCCTGCCAAGTTTCATTGTCCTAGCTCATCTGGAAGCACCCAAACTCGAAAAAGCGTGACAAAATGCCCTAAATTTTCAAGTTTCCAGCACCCCCACTCCCCCGCATATGGTCGGATCGGAAAACTGATTATTTCCAGGTTAGTTTGGTCGGGTCCCTGATATTCCTGCCAAGTTTCACTGTCCTAGCTCATCTAGAAGTACCCTAACTCGGAAAAGTGTGACAAAATGCACTAAATTTTCAAGTTTCCAGCGCCCCGCACTCCCCCGCATATGGTCGGATCGGGAAACTGATTATTTCCAGGTTAGTTTGGTCGGGTCCCTGATATGCCTGCCAAGTTTCATTGTCGTAGCACATCTGGAAGTACCCTAACTCGAAAAAGTGTGACAAAAAACTCGGACCGACCGACAGACGGAATTGTGATCGGTATATGGCACTTGAGCCAGAGGCTGCAAGTGCCATAAAAACCGGAAAAAGGCGTAAAACAACAAGAGCTGTAAGCTCATATGGCACTTGCATGGGTCAAGATGATTTGATTGATCAAAAGTAAGTTTCGACTTTGCGGTTGAGATGCGCGCTCTAAGGGAGCTGGAACTTCATTTGTAAGCAAAACCCTTGAGGCAAAACTGCTAATGGGCTGATGGGCATCACGAAAATGCATATATTGCTTAAAAGTATTTTTTTTACTTTGCGGTCAAGATTGGTACTTTAAGGAATAATCGGATTTGGGACGTAGCAATTTCTAAGCAAATGTTGTTGAGTCTCCAATATTCCAGCGAAGTTTCATCGTCCTAGCACATCTGGAAGTACCTTAACGCGCGATCACCGGAATCCCAGACCCCCCCCCCTCCTCCAACTCCACCCACAATAACCGGAGCCAATCCGGTTCTGTAAATGATTAATCCAGAGCATCTGTTTGTCATTCCCACGAAGTTCGATCCAGATCACACCAGTCTAAGCGGGTCAAGTATTTTCCGCCCTCCCCCCAATTATTGCCGGATTCGGTCCGGAAATGAAAAAGGTCATAAGAGAAAAATGTCCTCTGTTTAATTATTAAATTTCACTCGAATCCGATCACCCGTTCCAAAGTTACGCATGACTCAATATTCCGGATTCCCCTCCCTCAACTCCCCCCCCCCCAAGATTATCATATCGAGGATTTTTTTTTATTCCAAGTCAGTTTGACCGGGTCCCTGATACGCCTTCCAAGTTTCGTCGTGAAAATCTCCCAAAAAACGGAATTCCGGGAAACCCCCTCCTCCCCCCCTCAAGTTTCCGGATCCAGTCAAATTATGTAAAAGATTTACATGGACCAGATGTTTGTTCTTCCCAGCAAGTTTCACTCCGATACCATCATTCTAACCGTTTCCCGAGATTTCCGGTCCCCCCCCCCCCAGCTCCCCCGCGGTGCACGTAGCCAATCCGATTCAGCAAATGACTTACCTAGAGTATCTGTTTGTTCTTCCCACAAAGTTCCATCCCGGTCCCTCCATTCTAAACGGGTCACGTATTCCCCCCCCCCAATAGTTGCCGGATCCGGTCCGGATATGAAAAAAATCATCGGAGAAATGTTCTCTGTTCAATTCTTAAATTTCACTCGAATCCGATCACCCATTCCAAAATTACGCATGACTGAAAATTTCGGATTCCCCTCCCTCCACTCCCCCCACCATTATCTGATCGACAAAATTTTTATTTTGAAGTCAGTTTGATTGGGTCCCTGATATGCCTGCCAAGTTTCATCGTGAAAATCCCCAAAACCACCATCACCGGAATTCCGGGACCCCCCCCCCCCCCCTAAGTGTCCGGATCCAGTACAATGGTCTAAAGGACTTGATGCTTGTTCTTCCCAGCAAGTTTCACTCCGATCCCTCCATTCTAACCGTTTCTTGAAATTTCCGGTCTCCCCCCCCCAACTCCCCCCTGGCTGCCGAATCCGGTCAAGACTTTAAACGGGACATTACAAATATATATTCTATTCAGTTATGAAGTTTCATTACAATCCGATCATCCGTTCGAAAGTTACACACTTCTCAATTTCCTGGATTCCCCTGCGGATTCCCCTCCTTCCACTCCCCCCACCATTATCTGACCGACAAAATTTTTATTTTGAAGTCAGTTTGATTGGGTCCCTGATATGCCTGCCAAGTTTCATCGTGAAAATCCCCAAAACCACCATCACCGGAATTCCGGGACCCCCCCCATAAGTGTCCGGATCCAGTACAATGGTCTGAAGGACTTATCTAGAGCAGATGCTTGTTCTTCCCAGCAAGTTTCACTCCGATCCCTCCATTCTAACCGTTTCTTGAAATTTCCGGTCTCCCCCCCCCAACTCCCCCCTGGCTACCGAATCCGGCCCCCCCCAACTCCCCCCTGGCTACCGAATCCGGCCAAGACTTTAAACGGGACATTACAAGTATAAATTCTATTCAGTTATGAAGTTTTATTACAATCCGATCATCCGTTCGAAAGTTACAAACTTCTCAATTTCCCGGATTCCCCTCCCTCCACTCCCCCCACCATTATCTGATCGAAATTTTGTTTTATTTTGAAGTCAGTTTGATTGGGTCCCTGATATGCCTGCCAAGTTTCATCGTGAAAATCCCCAAAACCACCATCACCAGAATTCCGGGAAACCCCCCCCCCCCCATAAGTGCCCGGATCCAGTACAATGGTCTAAAGGACTTATCTAGAGCAGATGCTTGTTCTTCCCAGCAAGTTTCACTCCGATCCCTCCATTCTAACCGTTTCTTGAAATTTCCGTTCTCCCCCCCCCCAACTCCCCCCTGGCTACCGAATCCGGCCAAGACTTTAAACGGGACATTACAGATATATATTCTATTCAGTTATGAAGTTTCATTACAATCCGATCATCCGTTCGAAAGTTACACACTTCTCAATTTCCCGGATTCCCCTGCCCTCCACCCCCCCCCCCAAATGGTCGGATCAGAAAACTGATTATTTATAAGTTTGTTTGGTCGGGTCTCTGATAGGCCTGCCAAGTTTGATGGTGCTAGCACAACTGGAAGTACCCTAACTCGAAAAAGTGTGACAAAATGCCCTAAATTTTCAAGTTTCCAGCGCCCCCACTTCCCCGCATATGGCCGGATCGGGAAACTGATTATTTCCAGGTTAATTTGGTCGATTCCCTGATATTCCTGCCAAGTTTCATTGTCCTAGCTCATCTGAAAGTACCCTCACTCGAAAAAGTGTGACAAAATGCCCTAAATTTTCAAGTTTCCAGCGCCCCAACTCCCCTGCATATGGCCGGATCGGGAAACTTATTATTTCCAGGTTACTTTGGTCAGGTCCCTGATATTCCTGCCAAGTTTCATTGTCCTAGCTCATCTGGAAGTACCGTAACTCAAAAAAGTGTGACAAAATGCCCTAAATTTTCAAGTTTCGAGCGCCCCCACTCCCCCGCATATGGTCGGATCGGGAAACTGATTATTTCCAGGTTCGTTTGTTCGGGTCCCTGATATCCCTGCCAAGTTTCATTGTCCTAGCTCATCTAGAAGTACCCTAACTCGGAAAAAAGTGACAAAATGCCCTAAATTTTCAAGTTTCCGGCGCCCCGCACTCCCCCGCATATGGTCGGATCGGGAAACTGATTATTTCCAGGCTAGTTTGGTCGGGTCCCTGATATGCCTGCCAAGTTTCATTGTCCTAGCACATCTGGAAGTACCCTAACTCGGATATGTGGGACAAAAAACTCGGACCGACCGACAGACGGAATTGTGATCGGTATATGGCACTTGAGCCAGAGGCTGCAAGTGCCATAAAAACTAAAGTCAACAAAACATTAATCAAACAAACGGATCAAACCGTGGTGAGGCGACAAACGTCGATACGCTGTTTCTGAGAGCTTTTTGTGTAGGTCAGTCAGCTTCTCAGTAATATTCGAAAGATAAAACTTTTTAACTATCTTTCGATTCTTGTACCACAGAGGAAGATAGAGAAGAAATTTACAGAATCGGAAGTAAGAAGATCGAATATCACTAATATCTTTTTTCTTAAATATAGGGTAAAGCCCTGCAGAAAGGTAAAGAACAGAAAGATCGGAGAAAGTAGAGTAAAGCTTACCAAGGGCGACACGATTGTATTTCCCTCGATTGGCTACAATTTCAGAGTAACAATTTTAGAGTAACCAATCTGGATTCATCGATTACAATGCGTGCAATTCTGAAAAACACTGGGCGTGTCACATGGTTCTGGATCCTCCCGGGCCGTTCCACCGCTAGCAATCGAGACTTATATCCCCCAACAAGATAGCTTCAGGGGGTCTTGTGTCTCGCTTTATATTTATGTTATGTAGTCTAACTAGTACGAATAAATGAATGAATGAATGAATTTCTGGGTATCTTTGTCCACGCGCAGGAATTAATAATTTTATTACACAAATGCTTACAAAAGAGAAAACAAGGAAGACCTAAGAATAGATAACTAACCATCCAGAGAATGGCTAGCTTCCATGAGCAGCATTATACTTCGCATTTGCGGAACGTGTGCTTCCTGAGCATGAGCAGCAGTGTACTGTATAGTCCGAACCAGAAAATTCAAAAAACGAAGACTTAAGGGACGACTTTTGCTTTTCATATTTGCTGGACTTATGCCTCTCCTCCAAACAAATCCTTCTTTCCTCGATATCCAGTAACCCGATGAAAAATTTGTAGCCTGCGTAGTAGTATGGTAGTAGTACGAAAAAGTTGCATGTAATACTATGTAATATCAAAGAATACTATCATTTAATGTGCCTCAGACTGGTCCAGTCTTATGTAGTAGCATCCTGTCTTGCCATAGTAGCATCCAGTCTTGCTAATAGTAGCATATAGTAGTATGCAGTAGCACGGTAGCCTTGAAGTAGAATCATGTAGTAGCATCATTAGTACTGCATGCTACTTTTTCGTACTACTTCATAGTACTATTTTGAGATAAATTTTTCATCGGGAACCTCCGAGAAGGCAAACCACACTTGCACCCTGCTCAAGTTCTGGCTAGCTGCTCAATGGCTATAGCATTCTCCGAAATGTTATTATCTATTCCCGTGAACACTAAAGCTATGCCAGCGAATGATAAAACGATTTTATACAGCAAACAAATCATGTTAGAAGCATACTGGATGTTTGTGAAAACATCGAACATTAAGCACTATCTCAGACCGGATGAGGGGGGGGGGGGGGGGATTAAATATACTTTTACTACTACTTCACTAGTGAACGCCCTGTGCATTCTCCCAAATCCTTGAGTTTGTGATAGGTAACGCTCAGCGCTGGGGTATGGTCCAGGGTGTGGGTAGGCTATGATCATTTGGGACAGTGTTATAAAACTCAAGGCACTCTTGCTTTCTCTGAACGGATATCTAACCCAGGGGCGTCACGACCGGGGGGGGGGAGGGAGGGAGGGGGGACGCCCCCCCCAATGTTGTCGGCCAGTCGGTAAAAACAGTTGTTTCTTTTCCATTAAAACAGTCGATTTTTCTGAAAATCAGTCGATTCTTTCGAAACTGTCGTTTATTCTTGAAAACAGTCGTTTTTTCTCAAAAGCAGTCGGTAAAAACTACCAGCCAGTCAGTAAATTCCTTGCCCCCCCCCCCAAACATTTTGGCAAGGAACGATTCTAACCAAATCCAGTTTTAAGTTGAAAAAAAGGCCTAGGTAGTTTACTTTTGGTATCCTTATCAGCGCTAACATAAACAAAAACTTAGAGACTTAAATCTGGATTTTGCTGGAGTTCGATTGTTTTTTTCCTTGGAATCACAACGTCAATAACGACCCGTGGCAATTTACTTTTGTCATTAATGGATTTGGAAAAAGTAGTTTGAATTCAAGATTTACAGGTTGAATGGTAAATTGCTATATGGCAGGCTTTTTCACCAAGTTTGTCATGAAGGGTGTTCTTGTCCGAGTTTAAGTTATACGCATTTTAAATGTTTATCTTGCGAAATGAGGAGGGCTTGGGTCATCGTAGCACTAAGCACGGGCCGTCCAGACTATATCTAGACTTTCGATCTTTCTGATGCAACTATATTATATTATTATTATACCCTAGCGCTCAGCATTGCCTATAAAAAAAAATCGAGGATTCTTGAAGACCGTCATGGCCAGAACTAAATCACACGTTCGCCAACTAAAGATAACTGCGCACAGAGCCCGCTGAGAATTTCGGATGAGTCGGGAGATTTTCAATCATTTCTGATCCGGATCCCGGCTGCGAATTTCGGACACGATTACGAATGTCGGATTTAGTTGCAAACTTCGGACTTTACTAAAAGCTTGGTTCATCCTGAGCCGGAATTTCGCAACCGGATTCAAACAATGCCATCGCCCGGAAAACCAGATGATGGTCTACTTGAAATCCGGTTCCGCCCGATGCAAAATTCGGATGAGCTCAATGCTGTACAGATCGCCATCGATATTTGGCTGTGAATGCGGACTTTCAGGTCTGAATACGGAATTCGGACGCTCCAGGAGCCAAACCCGACGACTGAGTATTTGCGTGCGAAATTTTTGCACCAAATTCCGGGTCACCTAGACTAAGGTACGGCACAGCAAATTACATAAGTTTTGGTTAATAATACCAAGGATCTATAGTAAATTGTTCATAATCCACTTGTTCATAAAAGCCTTTCACTACCTAGCCCTTAACAAAGCGACATTTTCTCCTCATCTCCAGGGCCATTTTAGTCCATTGTCAGCTGTGGCACTGAATGTACCAAGTTTTTACCCGACAGACATGCTTCAACCCCTTTCGATTCACCAACACCAAAAGTTATCCATCTACTTTATCCAAAAACTGTCTAATAACTGTATATCATTTTCTTTACGAATAATGACGTCGTTGTGGACGGACACTTTCTTTTCTTAGAGCGGATCGAAAGATAATAATTAAATTACAACAGTTTTTATTCCGTTCGCTATATTTCAACAGAAATCCCAAACCGAAAAAGAAAAAAAAAAATCCGTCGGGAATTGAACGCGGCTTTCAGCTGCGCCTCATCATTTCATCGCACCCATCATCTGCAGATGAATGCCGCGTTCAATTCAAGACGATTTTTTTTTTCATTTTGGGATTACTTTCGAAATATAGCGAACGGAATGAAAACTGTGTAATTATTGTCGTTCGATCCGCTCTACGAAAAGAAAGAGTCCGTCGACAATGAGGCGTCATTATTCCATATTCTATTGTGACCAGTTTTCAGTATGATCAAACCATTTAAACACTCATTCACACATACGACTGGGAATCGCATTTAAAAATAAAACGGATATGTCAGCTTGGATAATCTTTACTGATATTTCGGCACTTCCCTGGCTAGAGTCCTCTTCCATATTCTTCCATATCCATATCCATATAATTCCATATTCTATTGTGACCAGTTTTCAGTATGATCAAACCATTTAAACACTCATTCACACATACGACTGGGAATCGCATTTAAAAATAAAACGGATATGTCAGCTTGGATAATCTTTACTGATATTTCGGCACTTCCCTGGCTAGAGTCCTCTTCCATATTCTTCCATATCCATATCCATATAATTCCATATTCTATTGTGACCAGTTTTCAGTATGATCAAACCATTTAAACACTCATTCACACATACGACTGGGAATCGCATTTAAAAATAAAACGGATATGTCAGCTTGGATAATCTTTACTGATATTTCGGCACTTCCCTGGCTAGAGTCCTCTTGCAGCTACAGCCTGTAGTACAGCCGTTTCTTTCATCTGCAGCCTGAAGAGGACCCTTGTCAATCAGAACAAAAATTTCGCTGAAGAGGATCCAAGCTGGCTTTGTTTTAAGTAATTTCTTATATAATGATTCCCTGTTCGTTTGGTTCAAAGGGTATAAATGGTCTGATAATATCGAAAATTAAACTAAAAATATTAGAATTCCAAAGGTTTCAAGAGATAACACTTAGGATGTTAGATGTCATGTTCTTCAAACGTTACGCATCAAAATGTTATGCATAGGCTACAAGAAGAGCCGAAACTCCGCCGAAAAAAAAAATCTGCTCACTTCTGTGTTTATCACAAGAACATCGGAAACGTCAGCAGATGCTTTTTCGTTGTTTTTCGGCACTTCCTGGCTACGACTGTTACGCATAACGTTTGCAAATCATAACATACAACATCCCAAGCGTTATTTGAAGAAAATGCGCATCCTTGCGCTTTATTTTATGAAACTTCTGACAGTATAGGCTTCGCCACACGAAACCTGACACCATCCCAAGACATTTTGTTCGGAAGCTGTAAAGGTATACATATTTCCACTAGTACACCGTCTAAAATACGATGATTACAGGGGTCATTCAGGACAGTGGACTAATGTGGCCCTTTCAGTTCAAATAAGGAGTTCATTGGACACTATCTTCTTTTTGTGGTACTTGCGCGTCATCTGCACTGTCAGAAGTTTCAAAACAGATTGCGCAGAACACTTTCAAGAAAAACACCTTTTCACTTAGAAAAAAATTTGTTATGACCAATTAAGTTTATACTATTTCGTGCCCAGATATCCAACAACACCTTCAATAGGTAAAAATACTACACTGTCAGAAGTTACATAACGACAACAGCAGGATGCGCGGTTTCAACAAGGAACACTTTGGGATGTTATATGTTATGCTTCTTTCGTTCCCGTTAGTATTTTTACCAATTGCAGGTGTTGTTGGAGATCTAGGCACGAAATAGTGTAAACTTAATTGGTCAGAACACTTTATTTCTAAGTGAAAAGGTGTTATTCTTGAAAGTGTTATGCGCAATCTGTTATGAAACTTCTGACAGTGTGGCATAGAATGGAGTGACTCATAAGGGGGAGGAATGCCACTTAGAAATCATGGTTGCGAGAGGTCATTTAAATAATTACGAACAACATATCACGATTCCCTTATAATACTGAGATACAAAAGCAAGTGCACATATTAATATCAATCGACTTACTGCGAGGGAAGTACATTGGGAATGACGGGCGGGACAATGGGTAAATTAGCCCTTGAAGGGAGAAGGGGGGCAAATATGGCCGCGAGGCGAGGGGGGAGGTTCCTCCAGGGTTTTCGAGCTGATCGCCGAACTTCGCTCGGGTTGATCATCCTTCGCTGTCGCCTAAAAGAAAGACACATCCATAAATCGCTGCAGCTACCAAAGTGAAAGCTTTATGAGAAAACTACCTTCTTTATGAACCTTTTCAACACAAATAAGCTGTACACTGTCAGAGTTCCATAACAGATAACACAAGGATGCGCGGTATCAACAGATAACACCAAGAAAAAATAAGCATCAGAACCTCCGTCTCCTATCTCTGTAATACGACCATGCGGAATCGAATGGATCCCTATACCCTGCCCGATGCATACGAGTGGAGGTTCGAACCCACGCGGAACGTCACAGTTTGTTACCTTTACAAACAGCTACATCGCAGTAAAGCCCCGGAGAAGAAATTTCCAAGGTAAAAGCCGATTGGTTGTCTTTGTGACGTCACACATGACGCGCTGCAGAGCGGATCAGCGCGTCTCCTGCACTCTTTCCTGTGATATGCGCAACGGTGAAGAGGGTAGTAGACGGGCATCAACTCGAACCTCAGCAGGTAGCCTACTTCTAGCTCAGTTCAATTTTGTCGGGGTATCCATAACCGCAGCATGGGATCTTATTTATAGCACAGGATGCTAGCTGATATGTTCTTCAAACGTTACATATTAAAAACTTATGCATAGAAAAAGATCCAAATCACCGCGCTGCTGATTTTTCTTGTTTGTCAACATGATACACTGTAAAGTTTCTCCGAGTTAGGATTAAAGTTAACTGCAGTATTTGCTACTGGGATAAGATTAATCCGAATTGGAGACAATCTTATCTCAGTAGAGACAAGATTAATCCCAGTAGCAAATACTGCAAGATTTTTTTTACGGTGTACTGGAAAAGTCAATGCTTTTCGTTATTTTTTCGTCTCTTCCTGGTAATGCTTGTTATGAATAAAGTTTCAATGCCTAACGATTGAAAAACTTAACAGCTAACATCCTAAATATTATCTATTGAAACCGCACATCCTTTTGTTATCTGTTATGAAACTACTGTTATGTTATCCGCAAGTTTTACAGAGTATTTCTGTTAAGGCATTTCAAGTTTTATTTTTTTCGTTCCAACTAATTAACCACTAGAATCGTGTTGTAAACGGTAAACTTGGCCATGGTAAAACTGGATATGTTACCGTAATTTACCTGTATTTTACTGACTTCTTTAAACTTGTTGCCGGGCAAAACCACCCAGGTACTCGGTACTCCAGGGACCAAGTTCGAAACATGACATGTGATTTTTGGGGGACAACACCATGAACTGAATGAAGTTTAAAAGAAAGTGATAGTATTAATAATTGTGCAGGTCTGCTATGATAGGTTTAATGGCAAGTGCTATGCTGCTAATTATTTAAGCTAAGTGTAACTAATGTTTTAATCATGTGTTAGTGTCTAGGTGCGGATATGGCCGTAAAGCCTACGTCCAAAGGTAAAGAAAGAACGTACACAGACTAGACAAATATACCTTAGGCTACCTTTCCTTAGGCTCGTATCGAAGGTATAGGGCACATTGCATTATGAGAGCAACTGGTCAAAGTCGTTCCTGGAAATACGAGTGGGATGCCCCGGAATCCTCTACCAGACACTAACCAAAAACCAGCCCCGACATCATGTGTGACCAAAATCACTCAAACCAGCGACAACCACAGGAGGACCATCCACCTTTGTCACTGGACAATACGATTCAAGGTAATTGACTCCATGGCAATTATTCTTTCAGCTGGAAAGGGGTCGACGAGAAGAGAAGGGAAACATTAGGCATTTTTCCAATTACTTTTCAGGGCACCTTGAGCTATTTTTATTTTAGCCTACTTATACCTACCTATCAATTTTCCGATTTGTATTCGGTACTTCATAGACAAATTTAAAGTGAACGGAGAGCAACTTGTGAGTCACTACGCATGTTTTCCCTTAATATTCAGATAGACAAATCGCACCAGCATTCAAATAAATATTTAGCTTGTCACAATTATGTAAGCTAATCTGAAACATCAATTTTACCCCATATTTCCCGTGTAATACCTTATATTACCCGATTTTACTTATTCAATTCAATTCTAT
The DNA here is from genome assembly GCA_030848855.1 of Branchinecta sandiegonensis. NCBI lineage: Eukaryota > Metazoa > Arthropoda > Branchiopoda > Anostraca > Branchinectidae > Branchinecta > Branchinecta sandiegonensis. The sequence continues at coordinate 15,054,735 of JAUPMV010000008.1, read as the reverse complement.
TCAATTCATTTATTCCCAAAATTCTGATAAAACATTTTACCAACTTTACCTAATTTTTTTTACCTATTTACTTACCGACTTTTTATTTTACGGAAATTTTACAACACTTGCTGGAAATTTCATTCAGTTTTAACGGAAACATAACGTTTAAACGCCCGCAACAGAGTTTCTGAAATATTAACAGATAGTGTCCAAGTGTTACCTTTTAAATCCGATATTTATCAGGTATACAATTTGGTTCCGTCTCGTACGCACCTGCGAACTTTCATCATCCTAAACTACAATACGTTCCTTATTCCTCACTTCCTCGGATTAGCACCGTTTTGGTGCATATTTATTGTCAGCTATATGATAAAGAATTGTGTAACTGTTTTTGTAAGTTTGCGAAATATCTATTGAAACTTCCATCTTGGAAGTATGGAGTAGCCCAGCCTGTAACTGAAGTGCACAAGCACCAACGCGGGACAGGCAAGATTTCGATCCGTCAAATGATATGTATAGATACTAAAAAAGTTGAAGATATTTTGTTTTAAATACGTAGGCGTGTGTACTGTCTTCGTTTCCCTTATCTTTCCTACTATCCTACTTCAATTCTGTACATGTCCATATAATGGGTAATAAATTAATAATAGTAATCTTGAAGTACCTGACTCGCGGTCATCGGACTGACCGACGGGAAAGTGACACCTGATTGACTTACTTAATACTGGCGGTTGACCTGAAAAACAAGTCATCCGGAGCGTCCATCCAGGTGACCACTTGCTTCCGGCCTGAACTTCCGGCAATGCGAGTCATGGTCGGCATACGGTGAACCATATGACCCCTCGAATCCGCGGTTAATTTCATGGGACCCCCATGCGTGGGTGCTGTAGGAGGTAGGCGCTGGGTGGGTTGTTGCTGCTGTGGTTGCTGTAGTAGGCCAGGTGGCAAACCAGGTACTACTGGAGGAAATAAACTGATAGTTATCTCATGAACAACAGCGAAACTGTGTAACTTATACAGAGAAACCCAGATTTTTCTTTCTAACATTTTCTCTTTCTTCAAAAAAAAAAGGTTAGCTACCACGCTGTCAGAAGTTTCATAACAGACAACACAAGTCTACGCGGTTTCAACATATAACGCTTAGGATGTTATCTTTCATAACCTGTAAACCTTATGCATAACAAGCATTGTCAGGAAGAGCCAAAAAAGCATCTGCTGTCCGATACCATCATGACAAACAAAAAAGTCAGCAGATGTTTTTTCGGCGATGTTTCGGCCCTTCTTGTATGCATAATGTTATAATGCGTAACATTTGAGAATCATAACAGATGACATCCTAAGTGTTATCTGTTATTTCCGACAGTATCGGCTTCGTCACACGAAACTGATACAATTCGGAAGCCATAAAGGTACACAGATTCCCACTCATACCGTCTAAAATACGACGATGTTCCATTATAGGACATCTCTCGGGTGGGAACAACTCCCCCTCTATTATTTCCATTGGCACAAGCCTAGAATACGAAGAGTTCCTTTTGACGACCGACGATGGTTGCTAGTAGCTTTAGATAAGAGGTTGGAACACCTCCATTTGGTTGCTAGTAGCTATAGATAAGAGGTTGGAACACCTCCATTTGACTTAGCTATAGATAAGAGACTGGAACACCTCCATTTGTCTCGAACTCCACAATACTAAAGAAAGCATCGCCATAGTACTTACATGACGGCAAGCCAGGTCCTGTCACAGGAGGAAGCAAATTTTGATACATCTCGGGTATTGGAAGCATGGGTCTCATACCCGGACCCAACTGTGGTAGCATACCTGGGGGTAGACCTGGAAGGTAACCAAGAATACCCGGTGGAAGGGGATTTCCCGTCATCCCACTAAGATTACCGAGGAGGGGGTTGGCCGCCGAAGGGAGGGGTTCCCGTGAGCTCCGTTTGGGAACAGGTGATGCTGAAAATATAACTTGATTCAAACGAGTTCATAATAAAAAAAATGACCGAATAATTGACTATCAAGAAATCGAAGATTGGCAAATAAAACTGCAAATTTCGGAAGCTCGTAAGTTGTATAGTAAAATCAAAGATGTGCTTGGGTTTGAGTATTATTTTAAGCTAGGAGTAGACCCTGCTAGATTGAAAACTTGGTTGCAGCTCTGATCTAACAGTCTGCCGATCCTCAGTAAAAATAAACTTTTTAATAGGAGGAAAGCTGGTACGGGAGGAACTTACCTTTGCCCTCTTTGCAAATTGCCGAAGGAGGATTTGAACCACTTCCTCTTAGAGTGCCAAGCGCTTTCGCATTTGAGGCTATTATTTGTTTGGGGTGGGTTGGTATCGTGGGTTGGTATCAACTTCTTCGTAGAAGTGTGCAAATATGTAACTAAGCGTTTAGACTTGGACAGAAAGTTTAGCCTAGTTTAAGCAATACTTCTAGTAACAAGTGTAACAGTTTATTTGGCGACGCTTTGGAAGATACTTGGTTCTGTTAAAAAAAAAAAAAATCTGCAGTAATTTTCCCGTGTCATAATCTCTTCTCCTTTCGTAAACAAGAACAATTTATACAGTAGGCTACTCTCGAATGTTTAGCTGCACTTTCATAATAGTACGCTGTCACCTAGATTATTTGTGATGTAGTTTCTTCAAAGACGGAAGTGCTCCTCAGGAGGGATTTAAAGCCACGAACCTTCGGCTTCCAAGGCCATTGCTCTACCGCTGGGCTTCAGAGCGGCTTGTGAATATAACTGGCAAACCCCTACTATAGTCAGATAAAAGGGGGCAGTGATCTCGTCGTAGGAGAATTCAAAGCAGTTCGCATCCCCCCATAGCTCAGCTGCCATGGACGCTAGAGTTCCTGGGTTCAAATCCAGCCTAAGGAGCACTTTTGTCATTTAGCTCACAAAGTTAACTTAATATGTAGTATTAATATAATATAAGGGGTACTCTTTTTCAGAATGGGGGGGGGGGGGATGAGCTACTTCTAGGTATCCTTAAGTCTACAAATGCTAGGTCTATAGTGTGTTTTGGAAACATGATAGAAAAAGTTATTAGTTTAGCAGGAAGTCGGTAGGATATTAAGTTAAGAATGTGAGGCTGTTTGTTACTTATTGTTGTTTGTTTTGTTTTTCTGTATATGGCTTAATAGCTTTCAAATACAGATATATATATATATATATATATGTGGTTACTCATTCCCGTGTTATCTTTTTTCGAAACATACACAGACACAAATGTGATTGCTCAAGTAAATAAAAGAGAGGTTGTACAGCATTTCACGCAGTGATGCGTATCTTTGTATTAGGTGGTTACCAAGCTCTTGACAGTGGACCTCTCAAGATTCGCAGCTATGCTTGGCCAAACCCGTTAGAAAAATGATTCGCCCATCTCTGACCCCTATCAGGCGACTAGAAAGTTCAACTCTGTTGCTTCAAGTACCCCAGTGTCCAACATTACGGCATTAAGTCAAAAGCCAACTTACCATTATCAGGGGTTATTGACTCTTCATAGCGCCTTTTCGGTGGCTGTTGCGGCGTCGACTGCTGAGGCGTTATCGAAATACCGGGTGGCAAGTTCACAGGGGTCTGTCGAGATCCATCGCGACTTGGAACTCGGTCAAAAAATGGAGTTCCAATATTGGCTTCTGCAAAAAATGACGGATAATGTACTTTATTTCCTAAAAGGACGTGTCTTACCTATAATACTAATGCAACTTACTTCCATTATCACTCCATATCAGTCTACCACAAATCCCTGATTTTTGGATACCCTATGCCAAACGCTGGGTATACCTAGCATTTGGCATAGCCTATGCCTAACGCTGGATACCCTATGCCAAACGCTGGATACTTGTTGGTAACCTAACCCTGACCTACCTCAATATAAAGGAGCTCTGATTGGTTGATTTTTTGGCTTCACTCAAATCATCAATATTTCACTGGGTTACAGTATCCAGCACCTGGCATAGTGTATCCAGCGTTAGGCATAGGGTATGCCAAACGCTAGACATGTCCAGCGTTTGGCATAGGGTATCCAAAAATCAGGGGTTTGTGGTTGACTGCTCCATATATTCCAAACCGGAGACCCCAATTGCATTCTAACCCCTCTAAAAAACCACGCTGGTTTTCTCACTTGCCGTGTTTTGCTACCTTCGATGTGTATCACGCTGTCAACCGTTGTCTGCGAGAAGTTTCTCCATCAGAAAAAACGGGTTATGTAAATTGTCTCCCTGTTTTCGCTATGAGTCAACGGGTCTCGGAGAAGGCTTAAAACAGCCAAAATCGTGTGTTATTTGTTGAAAGCACAGCCTAGTTTTAAAGTATTCAAATATTTTAAAATACTGCAAGTTGAAGAGTAAATAATGCGAGGGTTTCTTTAATAGCTTGTATTTTACACGCTAGCATTGGATCGTCATTCACGCAAATAACATATGACACAATTATATAATTAGACATTTCATTTATACATGCATATCGTTTAACTTAACTACAGAATTAAAATAATGGGTGAAATAGGATACACAAGATTTCAGATAACGATCAGTCGAATTTATGGGTGGTTTTACCAGTATCTGGGAAGCTGCGTCCTTCTGCCCTTGTCGCATATTGGGCCTGGAGGAAATGAACGCATGTGTTGTTTTGGTTGTGTTAACGATCTCTTTAATATGAAAACGTAAAAACGGTTTAGGACAAGTTTCATTCAAGGTTAATCACCTGTTGGAGCCTTTACTACACATAAACTTAAATTTCTTATGTTTTTGTTTTTTTTTAATTCCCGCGTAGCTTCTTTTTTCCATTCTTTCCTGTTTTAGACTGAACTAAAACAGTGGCTACGTCTCCACCTCCAACTCAGTGACATTAATACCGAAATTACCTAACAGTTTACCCTGCTTTAACGTCACTTACACTTTCCTCGTGAGAGAAAAACAATAAAAACAAAGAGACAAAATTTATTATTTTCTTTAATAATACTACAGCTCAGACTTTCAATAAGTCCAATATAATTATCATCACTATGGTGGTTTGGGTCTCCACTGAAAGAAAGCTCAGGCTTTGGTCAGACACGGTCAAAACCGTACCGACTAAGCAAACAAATAATACAAATAAATTACCTGCGGCTGCTCTTTGCGACAAATGCGCCATCATCTTGTCATGCCTTGCCCGCTCGCCAGGTGCCGGAAGCTTCAGCCACTCTTGGGGGGCGGAGCTAATGTGCCCACGACCCAATCGGATCGCGACTGCGTTTAAGATCCGCCCACCACGATGTCTCACACGGCGCGATCGCTTGGACCAAATTTGAGCTCGCCACTGTTCCTGAAGGTCCACCATAGTCCGACCACCGAGTCGATATTGGCCTATAAGGAAAAAATGTTATTAAACCAAATTGCTGGGTTCTGTGCACATGGAGTAGTCCGTACGCGTACGCTTACCCCTAAATCGACTATCTCACTTATTGTTTGTTGCTGTTGTTTTTTTCTTTGCTTTCTTCCTTCATTTCTTTTTGTTCTTCCTCTTTCAGTTTTCTTCTTTTTTTAGAAAAAGTATGTGAAAAATAATGTAAAGTGAAGGTTTCTTTTTTCCTGCCCCCACAGGCCCATTCGGGCTTTCCTGCAGTCAGAAGTATCACTACATGTATAAAGGATGTTAAGAGGGTTACGAAAGGTGTGTCCATGTAGTTTAGCATGTAAAAGTTAGTTTGTATAATAAAGAGTATTAAACTAAAAATAAATCTATAAAAACTCATTCGCTTTTAAAAAAATGTTTATTTTAGCCTATACTGATTTGAAACCCCTCCTCCACCCCCAAAATATACAGCTTTGGGGCCCATCCACGAATTTGACCTATTTCCTTGACCCAAAGAATCCTCACACCAAGTTTCATCAAAATATCTCTTTCCCTTCGAGAGTTATCGTGCTCACACATGCGTCCACTTACGTTTTGGGATCCCAAAAACGATAACTAGTTCACTGAAAAACGACGATGCTCGTCGGGCCGATGAGACCGACGAGCGAACCACTGATTACCCGACGGGATAGTGGATATAGTTCGCAACGATATTATCCAATTTAACAAAATTTCATGTGAGTACATGTGCATGTATTACATGTAGGCTATAGTACTTCTTCAAATTTCCGATTGGTTTGTATTGGATCGATCTCTTTTCTGAATTCTGTGATCTTCAAGCATATGTTATTCTGTAGCGATTGCTCTATTTTTGCGGGAAGGGAGGAAACACCAAACGTAAGTAAAGATGAATTATCTGAAAAATAAAGGGGATTGGCAGATGGTCTTTCCATAACAAGAGTCATGGACTGTTGGAACGCCCTTCCATCTGATGTTGTAATGAGCAATTTTACCAATGCAAGACTTCCTTGAACAATCTGTACGCCCAAGAAATCTATAACAAATAGTGTATCAGACGAGCTTTGTAGGAGCACATGACCTTTCTTTTACTGAAGTTTTTATTATTACATCTGGCGTTAAGCTTTTAGCTAGCCAACATCGCTACACATATATAAACAGAAAAGTAAACACATTTTCGGACTACAAAAGCTACAGATTAAAATGGGGTGTCGAGTATACTACGCTTAAAAATTTGGACGCTGCCTGAATCTACTACTTCTACCGCTAAACTGTTCCACGATTAAGTTACCTTCCTAATGAATGACCACTGACCAATTCGGCTGTCCTCCGACAAAACCTATAGTATATCTACAAAAAAAATCGAATTTTAGTAAGGAATGAATCCCACCTAATCAGACCACGAGGAATTCAATGGTGAAATTAGAACTTTTCTGCGAGGCTTAGTTTCTTAGATATCACCTAGTATCTACACAAGGTCTCAACTTTATTTTCGGGCTTTGTCTAGTAGGTACATAGGCTACTATAAATTTGCTTTTGCTCCAAAACCTAGTATCTGACAAACCTACGCTCCACCAGCAACAAAATCACCAGCAACATCACCTTATTGTTTACAAAACTACATTAGTTTGTTGAATGTATACGAAAAAAAAGCAGCTTTAAAAAACAACCTTTTCGCGTTTTTCTCGGAAGCTACTCAGGTGCAGATACTAGGTTTTGTCGGAGGACAGCCGAATTTTTGTTTAATATGATGCTGGCGGGTTGTATGCAGTGTTGCCAAGTGTGACACTTTTGGTGCTTTTTGACACTTTTTGCCTCTGGGTGACACCGTGACACTTCTCCTCTGAAAGTGACATCTTTTCTTTTTACGAATGACACGTTTTAGGTCAGAAAAGCGCTTTTTCATTTACTTTACTAAAGTGACGGAAACAGTTTGAAGCCTTAAATAAAGCTCATTTCGGATTAAATTTTGTTTCAAAACTGTGATGTAACAGTTAAGAAATGTTTTGAAAAATGTCGTTCCAAATTCAATTATTCGCATTTAGCGCAATGTGCAGCCGAATGCACAAACAAAATTCGAGGTGTCAAAAAGCACCTTTTTGCAGCAATTGTGACACTTTTATGAGTCGAGCTCTTGGCAACCCTGGTTGTATGGGACTGACTGAACTTGAAAAATTAACTGGGTTAAGATCATCTACTTGTATAATTCTTATTATAGAACTTCTGTAGAACTTACTTTCTTGTTTGATTGCCGGAATCGGCAAAGAGATGAACGGCGTCCGTGCTGCTTTTCTGATATTTAATGAGCCTTTGCAGAGGCGCCGGGCCAATTTACAAAGTGGCGTCGTCGAGAGAAGAAAAGCGGATCGCGTCTTTACGGCAGGTCGCGGAGACGTCGGTCGCATCGTGATGCCGTGCGCTTGAAGACAGTGCCGGATAAGGTGAGTCTTCAGTCGGAAGTCCTAGAATGTCGTGTAAACGAATGTTATCCGTACGAACAATGAAGACCAACGTAGGAAAAATATAGCGACAATATTTTAGGTTATCCTTTTTTAGACATAACAAATGAATATAATACACAAAACAACACGAAACTCGTTTAGAGACAAATTTCGGTGTAAGAATTCTAACTAAAAAAAGAAAAGAAAAAAGGGGGCCATTTCTTTAAGATGGGATGAGCGTACGAAAATGATGATTTTATTTAGTAGCAGGTTCCTTCTATGACATTTTTTAATCCACAAAAGAATGCGAGTGAGGGATTCTCAGAAACGGGAAGGTTGACACCTTATCATTCGCCCGTCTGTTATGACGAATGCCAAAGGCTAAAACCTGTCAGCGCTACAGCTATGTCAGCCCAATCCCAAACTACAAGTATAACAAAATACAGTAGAGGTATGCATATTTGAGCGTCGCCCAACAGTGATCAGACGCAGCAGAAAACACTAACAAGTGCGCAAACGCTCAGACGTGGAGTGTGAAAGTAAAATGTTTTATCAAACAAACAGCCTCAGAACTAGGACATTTCACATCCCAAATAAAAAAAAACTAATTTGAAATTTAAGTTTAAAAGCTTTTAATGTAACAAAACGCATTTAGGGACTCCAATGAAGATCTTCAAGATCTTGCAAGAACGGTCTCAGTTTCAATACTGAATGTCTTGCTAGCCAGTCCGACCCTTTAAGCCTCTTTTCCATTAGCAAGGTAATTACAAGTGCAATAAAACCACATCGCTTTATTACCCGATACCCCTTTGTCACAACTTCATTAAGAACGGCATATCATCGATCTTCTGACAAACCCGTCCAGTTTCCAACTGGTCATTAAGGACTGAAGTACGCCATGTGGTCTTATTTGGTACTGTCACATCAAAATACGCATCTATCCATATATATGCACAAGTATACAAGAGTCGAACTCAAGACATTTCATGGGCGAACTTGACCCATTGGAAATTTGGGCCCAGTTACCCATGGACGAAAGGGGGGGGGGGGGGGAGGGGTAGAGTCAGGACCCATCAAATTAAATGTCTAGACCCATACATCCTCGACTATACCAGACTATAAATTTAATCGCCCTATCTTCAGTTATAGTCAAGTTAAAAACATAAAAAAATGGGCAATCTGGGCCCAATTGCCCTTGAACCAAGTGGGATGGGGTTTCGGGCCCTCAAAAAGCAAAAGAGACCCCAACGCTCACAAACCTACCAAGTTTCAACTTGATACCTGCTAATTCCTGTCACGGGTAACAAACTTTACTCCTGGGCAACCTGGGCCCAGTTGCCCATGAACGGGGTGTGTGGGGAAGGTGCAAATTTGAAAGTAATTTCCCAGCCCTAGGATTTACAAGTACAAGGAATTTCATCGTCCTATATGTCCAGGTCTGGTCAAGCTATGAACATTATTCACTGGGTAATCTGGGCCCATTTGCCCCTGAATCGGTGTGTGTGGGAGGTGGGGCCCCCAAAAAGGCACAACTAGACCCCAATTCCCACAAATGTACTAAGTTTGAACTTGATACTTGCACTGGTTCACGAGTTGGATCTCCACAAAAAACGATGAAAACAACAAGAGCTGTAAGCTCATATGGCACTTGCATGGGTCAAGATGATCTGATTGATCAAAAGTAAGTTTCGACTTTGCGGTTGAGATGCGCGCTCTAAGGGAGCTGGAACTTCATTTGTAAGCAAAACCTTTGAGGCAAAACTGCTAATGGGCTGATGGGCATCACGAAAATGCATATATTGCTTAAAAGTATTTTTTTTACTTTGCGGTCAAGATTGATACTTTAAGGAATAATCGGATTTGGGAAGTAGCAATTTCTAAGCAAATGTTGTTGAGTCTCCAGTATTCCAACGAAGTTTCATCGTCCTAGCACATCTGGAAGTACCTTAACGCGCGATCACCGGAATCCCAGCCCCCCCCTCCTCCTCCAACTCCACCCACAATAACCGGAGCCAATCCGGTTCTGTAAATGATTAATCCAACATCTGTTTGTCATTCCCACGAAGTTCGATCCAGATCACACCAGTCTAAGCGGGTCAAGTATTTTCCGCCCTCCCCCCAATAATTGCCGGATTCGGTTCGGAAATGAAAAAGGTCACCAGAGAAAAATGTCCTCTGTTTAATTATTAAATTTCACTCGAATCCGATCACCCGTTCCAAAGTTACGCATGACTCAATATTCCGGATTCCCCTCCCTCAACTCCCCCCCCCCAAGATTATCATATCGAGGATTTTTTTTTTATTCCAAGTCAGTTTGACCGGGTCCCTGATATGCCTTCCAAGTTTCGTCGTGAAAATCCCCCCAAAAACGTAATTCCGGGAAACCGTCTCCTCCCCCCCCCCCCTCAAGTGTCCAGATCCAGTCAAATTATGTAAAAGATTTACATGAACCAGATGTTTGTTCTTCCAAGCAAGTTTCACTCCGATACCATCATTCTAACCGTTTCTCGAGATTTCCGGTCCACCCCCCCCCCCCCCCCCCCCCCAGCTCCCCCGCGGTGCACTTAGCCAATCCGATTCAGCAAATGACTTACCTAGAGCATCTGTTTGTTCTTCCCACAAAGTTCCATCCCGATCCCTCCATTCTAAACGGGTCACGTATTTTCCGCCCCCCCCCCCAATAGTTGCCGGATCCGGTCCGGATATGAAAAAAATCATCGGAGAAATGTCCTCTGTTCAATTCTTAAATTTCACTCGAATCCGATCACCCATTCCAAAATTACGCATGACTGAAAATTTCAGATTCCCCTCCCTCCACTCCTCCCACCATTATCTGATCGACAAAAATTTTATTTTGAAGTCAGTTTGATTGGGTCCCTGATACGCCTGCCAAGTTTCATCGTGAAAATCCCCAAAACCACCATCACCGGAATTCCGGGAACCCCTCCCCCATAAGTGTCCGGATCCAGTACAATGGTCTGAAGGACTTATCTAGAGCAGATGCTTGTTCTTCCCAGCAAGTTTCACTCCGATCCCTCCATTCTAACCGTTTCTTGAAATTTCCGGTCTCCCCCCCCCCCCCCCAACTCCCCCCTGGCTACCGAATCCGGTCAAGACTTTAAACGGGACATTACAGATATATATTCTATTCAGTTATCATTACAATCATTCATTACAATCCGATCATCCGTTCGAAAGTTACACACTTCTCAATTTCCCGGATTCCCCTGCCCTCCACCCCCCCCCCCCAAAATGGTCGGATCAGAATACTGATTATTTCTAAGTTTGTTTGGTCGGGTCTCTGATATGCCTGCCAAGTTTCATGGTCCTAGCACAACTGGAAGTACCTTAACTCGAAAAAGTGTGACAAAATGCCCTAAATTTTCAAGTTTCCAGCGCCCCCACTTCCCCGCATATGGTCGGATCGGGAAACTGATTATTTCCAGGTTAGTTTGGTCGGGTCCCTGATATTCCTGCCAAGTTTCATTGTCCTAGCTCATCTGGAAGTACCCTCACTCGAAAAAGTGTGACAAAATGCCCTAAATTTTCAAGTTTCCAGCGCCCCAACTCGCCCGCATATGGTCGGATCGGGAAACTTATTATTTCCAGGTTACTTTGGTCAGGTCCCTGATATTCCTGACAAGTTTCATTGTCCTAGCTCATCTGGAAGTACCCTAACTCGAAAAAGTGTGACAAAATGCCCTAAATTTTCAAGTTTCGAGCGCCCCCACTCCCCCGCATATGGTCGGATGGGGAAACTGATTATTTCCAGGTTTGTTTGGTCGGGTCCCTGATATCCCTGCCAAGTTTCATTGTCCTAGCTCATCTAGAAGTACCCTAACTCGGAAAAAAGTGACAATATGCCCTAAATTTTCAAGTTTCCAGCGCCCCGCACTCCCCCGCATATGGTCGGATCGGGAAACTGATTATTTCCAGGTTAGTTTGGTCGGGTCCCTGATATGCCTGCCAAGTTTCATTGTCCTAGCTCATCTGGAAGTACCCTAACTCGAAAAAGTGTGACAAAATGCCCTAAATTTTCAAGTTTCCAGCGCCCCAACTCCCCCGCATATGGTCGGATCGGGAAACTTATTATTTCCAGGTTACTTTGGTCAGGTCCCTGATATTACTGACAAGTTTCATTGTCCTAGCTCATCTGGAAGTACCCTAACTCGAAAAAGTGTGACAAAATGCCCTAAATTTTCAAGTTTCGAGCGCCCCCACTCCCCCGCATATGGTCGGATGGGGAAACTGATTATTTCCAGGTTCGTTTGGTCGGGTCCCTGATATGCCTGCCAAGTTTCATTGTCCTAGCACATCTGGAAGTACCCTAACTCGGATAAGTGGGACAAAAAACTCGGACCGACCGACAGACCGATAGACGGAATTGTGATCGGTATATGGCACTTGAGCCAGAGGCTGCAAGTGCCATAAAAACCCGAAGCTGCTACAGCGCTCGCAATAGTGGATTGTTCCAAGGAAGACTCCACTTAAAACCCATACCAGGCAGACTTTTACTCAAAATACTTGCCGAAGCTGTTTATTTCATGTCCAGATCCAGTTTGTTAAAAATTTCGAAATATTTGCTCTAATTCCCGTCTGCCTTTTTTCAAATTTTACATTTTTTGCTATAAGCGGCGCGTATTTCACCAAGAAGAAGACGTTCAAACCAAATAGTATACCCCATGTAGAAGAAGCATATTTAAAAAAATGAATACAAAAATAAATTTGTATTTTTGGCTGTTTTCATCTGACTGTTACATAAGCAGGAAACAAAACCAAGGTACACTGCAGAAGTTTTATAACCGGTGCTGCAAGGATGCGCGGTTTCAACAGATAACAGTTAGGATGTTTGAACAGAGAATAATTAGGACGACTTTTCAAACGTACTGCATTAAACTTTGTGCGTAACAAGAAGAGCCGAAACAACACCGAAAAAAATCTGCCGAGTCTGTCATCAGTATATCGGAAAAGTCAGCAGATGCTTTTTCCGCGGTTTTTCTGCTCTTCCTAAGAATGCTTGTTATGCATAACGTTTACAAAACCATAACAGATAACATCCAACACAATGTCCACTGAAACTGCGCATCCTCGTGTTACCTCTTATGAAACTTCGGACAGTATCGTGAAACATTTAGAAAAGTGTTAAAAGAAGCATATCTTTTTTGTACGTCCAAGCCGGCGAGAAGTTTAGTGACATCAGGAGTTTTCCAATCCAGAATGGTTGGACTCGAATGTACGGAAGAACGCTGCTCTGCGGAGAGGCTAGTATGTTCTAAGGGACCTTTGTACCTACCTTTGTACATCCTTGAACAGTGCACTTAAAGAAGCGATGACTATTCAAATGAGCTGCCAACTTGTCAGCACGGTTGAAATTGACCTTACAGTCAATGCATGAATAATTTTCCTGTCCATCAACGAGAGAAACCTCCATCGGGGCACCAATGTCGAGTTTAGACGGCGTCAACAGACCACCATACCTGAAATTATAGATTTGAAGGAAAACCGATTTTATTATGAACTTCAACATATTGATTGTGTTTGGGTAGACCAAAATTTGGTTTACTATTTTTCGTTGGTATTCTCCCTACCCTTCTTTTGTATACTGTGTAAATGTTTAGCACGTGTACATTATTCCCCCCTCCCCTCCCGTCGTCCTTGCGTCGGTCCGAGAGGAACATTGGTAATCAGTTTTCGCCATATCCTGCTAATTCTTCTGCCCAATTTTTACATAGTTTTATCCCGTCATTTATTTCTGGTCAAATCTTGTATGTGTATTAGTTAATTTGTTTCGTGTCCGTGTATTTCGTAAATATTTTATTCCTCTTCTAGCTTTAAGGTATTTCGAAACAAATTTAGATTGATTGATTGCGTACTATTTACAGTGGAGTCGCCCTTTAAGACAGGTGAAAGTTCACATGTTCACATCCGCTGAAAATTACTCTAAGGATATTTCAGCTCGAAGTTAGCTGCAAATCCAAGTGCAAAATACTAAAATGAGCTACTTTATTGAGCAGGTATAGAAACAAAACTTACGATCCTTCTAGTACAGAATGGTAAAGACGTAAGCCTGAGCCTCGTTTTTGTCGCAACAGTGCTGCGGCATCCCTGCTGCGGCACTTCTTTTGCTTCTGCACAACATGCGTTTTTGGATTCACTGCCTGCAAGATTTATTCTTGGTTGAAGCAGCACCTTGCAAGGAAGCATGGACTCGGTCGGTAATCAAGCCCGCTATCCTCGAGAAGCGCTGCCGTCTTCCTCGGAAGCACTGCAGTGCAAAAACAAACGTAGAAAGAATTAGACGGGAAGCGACCGAGATGTGAACCTGCAGCGTGCAACAAAAACAAGGCTCTGATCTTTTATACACTGAATTTTTTGGATTTATTTTCAGACAACTAAAATGCCGCAGTAGAAACAACACAACAGACATGACGGCGGTTCCACGAGTTTCAACTTGTGGTTCGAGTGTGTCACATACAACTCAGGACGGGCATTCAGAAACGTGTGCGACACAAACACGCCTCCCAAATACGCCTTAAAGGATAGGTAGTCGAGGTCCTTTATGGGTCCTAACGAATAACAACTTATTATGGTCCCTTTCTAATAGTTGACAAGTCACATAGAGTCTTGTATGCGGTCGACTTTTACTACGGAAGACCGGAAATCCGGACTAACCTTTTCCAGTAATCCCAGCAGCCGACACAGAGCCTGCAGCCCATATTCGCGGGTCCCCAGGAAAACCAATGGGTTGACGCGGAGCTGCCACACGATTCACAGGCTTTGGCGCCCATGTAGTCGGCAGCGTTGCCATTCACGAGATTACTCTTCGTCGGTAACAAGGAGGGGTCGTTCTTCGTGTGGTCGAAGCTGTAAAAGAAATTTATGTGCAAAATATCTCAGGCAGTTCCCCTCTAGTCTAGAGCAAGAACAGATTATTACGCTACAGATTATATAGATATAGAAGATACCGCCCAACCTACATCTCTCCTATATGAAAAATAATCCAGAACAAGGGGCTCCTCGAAGACGCTGACGAGGAAAAACTCTGAATCTAGGCGTCAAAAGCAGTTCTGGTCGAACGGAACCATATCCATTCGAAACTCTCTGCCAGTGGCTAAACAACCGAGATATTTCCTTCTTTGAAAACGGCTGCGGATTCAAGCAACCTTCAAGAGTATTCTTGTTAGATCCGTCTAGAATGTTTTCGGCACTTAACATTGTTTAAATGCGATGAGGAAGGTCAGACCACTAAAATGCAAGATTAAAAAGTCACCCTCTTCAAAGGACTCACGCCCGCTGGTCTGGTCACTCTTCTTTTCCTTGGCTCCCCCGATTTCGTTATACTAACCCATCATTTAACAGAATTTCGTCCTATCCTGCCCCGAGTTAGGCGCCACAGATAGCTCCTTATGTAGTCTAAAGAGAAAAATGGTATTTGCATTAACTTTGAGAGGGGAGGAGATCGTGTAAATCGGAAATCGGTTCTTTAAGCCCCATTCACAAACATACCCAGTCTAATACAGAAGTCTATAGGCATTAGTTGCGTTTTTGCAGATACCATGGTATCTGATACCACGGTCTAAAGTCGCTTTTGCAGTTATCGTGGTATCTGGCCAGATCGTGGTATTTGATATTCAGAGGACCGACCGTGGTAACTGAAAAAGTCATCTCACTTTCCTCAATTTTTGTCACAGTGGTGGGAAAGAAGTTTGGCACTTAGTGATGTGACTGAATATCAGTGTTTCTTTTGGGATGAATTCGAAAAGCGCGATTTCGGCAATTGTCGTTTTTGCAGAGCAACCGTATATCAGATACCACGGTAACTGCAAAAACGACTAATTGCAGATCCAGTTACCGTGGTAACAGATACCATGGTATCTGCAAAAACGCAACTATTCACTAACACCCATGCCTAGGGGCAGGTTTTCGGTAAGGCACATAGTTCTAGGCAATAGAACTTGATGCCTGCTAAAGCCGAGGCATACGTGCTGGCGCGGATGAGGTCTGTAACTGTTCAGATAGTATAAGCGGCAAACACTTACTAAGCTGGAAGTTGGATCTGCTTCAGTTTGGATTCGGCGTCCACTGCTTTAGATCGCTTCTGCTGAATGTAGCGATCGGTCGTCTTCCACATGTAATAATACTCGACAAGGTTTCGAATCGTCTTCCAAGGGAGCTGGAAAGTAAATTTAAAACAGATCTGAAACCTGACCTTATGTTCTTTCTAAAAAAAACACGCGCCATCACCAGTCCGCCTGTCTGTATTTTCGTTTCACAACCACGCCCCTCGCCTTGTTTGTGATTGGTTTAATCGGATGTACCAACTGAACAAACCAATCAGAGACCTTCTAAAAAACAAGTGCCATCACCAGTCCGCTTATTTTGTATTTTCGTTTCACAGTCGCGCCCCTCGCTTTGTTTGTGATTGGTTTAGTCGGAGGTACGAACTGAACAAACCAACCAGAGACGTTCTTTGGCGATCGCGCATAATAGGTGGAGTGCTCTCATTGCGAAAAGGCGTTGCGACGGGTTATGCCTACGCTGGCTCGGGTATTAACGGAACTACTATCAAACTTCATCTTTTAGATAGTTTAACCATCAGTTCCATGTCTTACAGAAAAGCCTTATGCACCGCTCATAGAACAGGGATGGCGGACATTCGATATCAGAGATATACACAAAAGCGTACGAAGCGCTTGCCAAATTCGTTGACCTGAATTAGTGACGACGTTTGCTAATTTCCGATCCATCCCTGACGCTTTAAACCTCTCCTCTAATTTGTGTTCTGCGATGGGAAATGTACCTGTCCACGACTCCATCAATGTGATTCTAAATTAGTGAATAACTTTATGGAAAAAAAATTCTGAGTGTTTTGTAATTATTTTCATATTTCTTTGTCCTTTTTTACTGCAATTATGCCCTTGTGCAGTGCTCATAAATCCTTCATTCATTCATTCACTTACGAAGTCCTGGCGAATCTCATTAAAATCTTTTCCGTATTTCTCCATGGCTTCTTCAAACAAGTTCGCCTCCGCAGAGGACCACTCTTCCATCTCGTCCCGACAGAGGATAGGGCCACTGGTAGGGACCAATGCACCACAGGCAGCACCCATGTCGTAGTTGTGCTTGTGCAGGATGTCCAAGGCATGAAGCTGGAAAATAAATTACGATACAACAACGAAACCTTGGTACCACACAAACTGCGCCTGCGGGTGTGTTCCAGCCCCCTGTCAATAGTTACTAAAAGCTACCATGTAGTTCCAGCCCGCCAATCAATAGTTAATAAAGGCTACAACGTAGTTCCAGCCTGTGTGACAGTAGATACTATTGGAAGTAGGTTGGACCAAACTTCAAATCAGTGCTCTTAGTACGTTTTTCCAGCTTAGCGTGCAACAGAGTTCCAAGAGTCCAACGATCGCGCGTAGAAGAAGAAGAAGAGAAGAGGTGTTTAGCAGCTAATTTTCAGCGAACTGTTGAATACAACTTTAGACCACTCAGAAGTTCTCGAAAGACCTTCAGAGGCCACTTTGGTTCACCTATAGTTGACTTTTATCACTGTAGCTAGATAGTGGACCACATGTGCATTTGTTTTTTCAGACTCTGTATTTTCCTTTTTTCCTGCTGGTATAATTCTGAACGGTTTCTGCACAGTACTACACTGAAAAAAAAATCTTGCAGTATTTGCTACTGGAATTAATCTTGTCTCTACTGAGATAAGATTCTCATTAATTCGGATTAATCTTATCCCAGTAGAGATAAGATTAATCCAAGTAGCAAATACTGCACTTAACTTTAATCCTTACTCAGAGAAACTTTTTACCGTGTACCTGGCTTTCAGCTTTGGACAGCTTTTTTCCTTAAGTTCATTTTCCAGCTTGAGTGGTTAGAGCCTGAAGAGGACCCTTGCCAAGAAGGGTCGAAATATGGCTCTATTAGCTCTAACAAAATCAAACTGACGAATTGTCATGAAGTAACCAACCCCTCGCACTGTACATCATCTGGCTCCTGACTGGTTTAGGATTCTGATTCACACTGCATTCAGAGAACCGGTCACCTGTTTTAATTTTCGTACTTTTGAGTCAGGTGCTGGAATCATTCGGGAAAACGAAATACATAACAGTGGTTGACTTGTCTCGAGGCTACTGGCAAATTAGAATGTATCCTGGAAGCATTCACAGGACAGCGTTCGTGTCGCCGATGAGACAAGTTTCTGGTCACGCCATTCGGCGTCAAATTTGGACACCTCGTTATTGAACTCCAGGCGCTAGGGCAGAAGGAACGAAAGGAAATTAAAGCGCATGACTTCGACATTCCCTACAAATGAAGCTTTTGAGGCCAGTATTCCGGACTGATCTTTGTTTGGTTTGAATTTGACGGGATTTTTTCAAGGCCGTCCGTAGGTCAGGAAACGTCAAAGCATCCCACTTCCTTAAGTAATTTTATCGTGGACTTAGTGTACTGCAATCTGTCATTTTCCAGCTTTTCTTGACAGGGTGGCAGGTACTGGTGTGCGGCCAGTGACCGAGGCTGCCGCAAGTTTAGTGACGTAAAAATAAGGACTTAAGGACCTTCTTAAACAAAAAAAAGGGACCTAAGGTACTTACGTCTGAATTGCACGATTTAATTGAATCAATCCAGACGCGGGTTGTTAAAATCATACTTTCTCACGAATACACTAATTATGACCAGGCGCTTAAAACTCTCCGGCCTGAACCATTAAAGAAAAGACGCCTAAATTTAACAACAGATTTTGGTAAGAAAATTCTGCAGTCAAACTGATTCCGCCACCTCCTTCCCGAACAACTCCCTGAACCGACTTATCCAACGATACACTCAAATTTACTCAAGCCGTTTCCAGCATCAAGTACCGCACGTCGGCTCCACTCATTCTCCCCCCTTGTTACTAATTATTTTAATAACCAATAAAATTTCACGTTTGTTGTTCACTTGTGCATGTTCGGTTCTTGATTTGTTTTGTATTTTGTCTTAAGTTTTGTGTTGATGGTTTATTATTTAGATGTTGTTAGTTATTACTGTGTGGAAAGACTAAAGTGGGCAGACTGAAGTGGAAAGACTAAAGTGGAAAGACTGAAGTGGACAGACTATAGTGGAAAGACTGAAGTTGAAATTATTTATTTTCTCTTTGTTGCCTATTGTTTAGCTTTTGCTATTGTGGCAATTTTTCTATTAAACCTGAAACCTAACATACATGGCGATAGGATCCTATTTGCCCTCTACTTGCTAGGATCAGAGGACTTACGGTTTGAACTTTGAAGTATTAGTGTATTAGCTCATGTAGCGAAATATGGCTCTTAAATATGGGGCGTTAAGCAGAGGGAGAAAAAGCAACTTTCAGAATAAATTTCAATAGCTTTTTAGTGATCAAGCAAGAAAAGGCGAAAGTCACCAGCATGTATTCGGAGGCGAGTGAGCAATCGCAAAAAGTGATTTTTGGATTTTTCTGGGAGTCATCAGAGAGCGTGTTCCACCCTCGTAACAATAGTAACTATTAGTTACTAAATCCGTTCCAACCTCACGAAAAGTTACTACGCTGACCGTTCCAGCCTTGTCGAAATAGTAACTAATAGTAACTATTTGCTTACCACGCTCGGGAGCATGGTAAGCGTAGTAACCACGAATCTCTGTCACGTGATTGGTCATATTCACCCGTGTCATGATATTCCGCTGGAAAATAGAAAAGTCGTTCCTGCCTTGACGACAAAAGGGCAGAATTTGTGACATTATGCGTGGTAACTACGGTAAGTAGGATGGAACACGCTCAGAGTATGCAAGATAGGAGGTGTATAGGTATAGCTGTTTAATTTCCGTTGTAACCAGCCTACATACATCTAAAACGGTATTTCTTCATGCACTGCATCCTTCTTCGGTGGCGAATAAGCTAGGGGATGACAACCCGAACTGTATACCGTACCTCGCATAGTGGCTTCCATTACTTTGAGCTTAGATATTCAATTAAAATGTAGGGATTTCAGGAAAGACTCTAAATGGTCTTGAGAGCTAATTTAGGGACAATAGGGACCTAAGCCTGATTGAGGGACCTTGCAGCAGCCCTGCCAGTGACGCAATATTTATGTGGTGGAAACAAGCATGGACGCGCCCGGAAACAACGTCAGCAAGTTGATTGTGTTTATGATTTTTCACCCCGTTCCGACGACGGAACCGACGCAAAATTGTAAGAGACGAGTGCACAGTTTTTATCACCATCCAGCCGAATTCCTGTCCGCTGTTCAATGCGTCTATTCATATACTACAATTCAGTGTTTTTTCATTCTTTTTTTGTCTCTTTCTTAATACACTGTGCCCATACCTAATACGCCAGTATTATAATAGGCAGTGCGTTCTGAGCAAACTCAGTCACTCAAACGAAGCATGTGAAAGAAAAGCTACCTACCAACGTAACGTCCCGAGAAGCTGCAGCTGCGCTCAAATGTAGGCTAGGCTGCTTGATAGAGCTTGAACAATCAAGAGCCCGGGCAAAAGTGCCAACCGACCTGGCTAAGATCATGAATTGGTCTATTTGCCGGTCTGACATTTTACCAAATGGTGACCACACTAGGGTCTCAACTTCTTCGCACGTGCGTGAATCGGGAACACCTAAAATAGGAGATTTAAAAGGCGAATCAGAAGTTTTTTGCCAAAGGCAAACTAAGACCAATCATACGCACTATAGACACATACAAAATAGACACACACAAAAACAAAATAGTAATATACAAATTTACTCCAAATTCTCCGAGTTACTTCGAGGCGAAAGCCTTTCTGTTGCTTTTTATTCTTATAATACATATGCATTATATACAGTAGAGGTATGGTTATTTGAACGTTTCTTGACTTTGAACTTTGCCATTTTCATGCACTTGCTGTGGCTAAAGTTAACTACCAGTTAGCCAAAGTAGGTAAATAAGGGCCTCTGAAAACACTTAAATAGGTATTTTGGATCTTCATTCTACAGCTCTAAACTGCACTGTTAACATTTAAGTAACTGTTCAAATAAGCATACCTCTACTGTATATATATGTTGGGTTGGAAACCAAAGCTGGCGACTAACTTTGGGCCCGTTGTGCTTAGAAATCGCCCCTGCAATCCGCGAAAAAGACAGACGAAAAAGCGGCCCTGTAACAGTGGCTGTAACCACCAGAAGGATCGTGGTATCAGAATGAGTTGTCCTGTTCGAGATGAAACAGAAAATTTACCACGCAGTCGCGAAAACATTAAGAAGACACTACCAACGAACAGCCCCGACTTGAAGGACCTGTCCTACCAGCGTAACAGCTTCCTTCTACTTCAAACCGTTCGAATCATCACTATCAAGACTTCGAACTTCCATGTTCTTTTTATCCATCCTAACAGCAACACAACGACTCTTCCATTTGCCTTGTTTGACTCTTTTGAGGTGGATCAGGCTCTGACTTAAGTTTCCCGGGAGCTAGCTGGTTGGGGAGTTCCAAGGGGACCGAGCGAGGCTGGAAACTGCCGGAAGGGGTCTTTAATCTCTTTGAAACCCAGCAGAGTTTCAAAGGATTCACATTTGCTCGAACATTGGAATAGAAAATGCATCGTCAGCAAAAACGCAAAACGAAACAAACTTTCGCATGAAAACCAGCTGAGGTTCGCGTAGCACCGGTGCCGACGATCTCCTGATACTCTGCCCTCGGCCGGGAGTGCAATGTGTGCAGTGCCGTCTTTTACTTTTGGTGGATCCTAAGCCATCCATAGGGTTTTGGTCCCTTTTCATGCGTCAGAATCGTAAAAACGCCAGCACATTAGCACACACGATTCTTGGTCGAGTAACGCTGGTCACATCGGAGCATAATTTCGGTAACGTAAATGATGGTGCACGGAGCTGGTCATACCTAGATGGTAATGAGCAAGACAACAGGGCTAGCAACCATTAACACAATTTACACCGGCCGTTTGGCCTCTCGTTTGCCCTGGCCCCCCAGCACAGGCCTAGCCGGCCTAAGGGTAAAGACGGTAGTGAATGTGTGGTTCTGTGCAAATCATCCGACGATTCCGTGCTTTTCCCTAGATTTCTCCAGGTGCCCATTTCAAGCTGTATGGAATCTTGGCTTGTCTTACGGGGAATTGACAATAACGCTCGTCCTGAACCAAACAGTCGGCACCTACCGAGACTCGAACCAGCGGACACGGGTGGTTTAACATTTTCGTTTTTTCTCAGTTTCGAAATAAGGAGTACAGATGCTACTTTCCGACTTCTAGTTTTTTTTTCCCATCTTACCATATGTGTCTGGCATTTCGCACTGGTATTTCTGACCAATGCGAATTTCTCCACGATCTGCTAGCAGTGTCTTTTGCACCGGGTCGAAGACCAATGAGTAGAAGAAAACATCCTAAAAATAATAATATTAGAATTAAATAATTAAATCAAGTCAAGCAGTCTGCTTGAGACGACTGTCTACAGTTCATAACCATGACCATAGTATAGTAGTTTCTTGGTCGACACGAATGACGAAAGGAAGCTTTCCACAGAAACTTTATTTTAACATGTCTTTGTATGCCTACACATAGTACTATAACCTCACGGATAATTTTCTCATACTATATAATATTTCCCGAACATGAAAATAAGAGTATTTATTTTTACCTTTCAAATGTGACGTGAATGCACGGACAAGAGATTACTGGAGGATTACTACAGGCGGACAACAGACTGGTAAGACATTAAGAGACAGGTCACGCGAGGTGAGTTTCTGGAGCTATAAATCGGTACTGCAGTGAGCTTTGAGTTTTCTTAAATGATGCGATGGTGCCATCTGCTCCCCGCACTGCTAACTTCTTCCGCGGCTAGGCAGCGCGACTCCCTTTCCGTTATTATGTTTAATCTTTAATACTGTTTGCAATCCGTACTCTTGTATTATTTGTTAACTCTTGGTTATTATGACTATTATGAGTCATCTTCTTCGACACTTCTTTTCCGGGCCTCGACCGGGCAACAACCCTTTTTACTTAAAGGTTGTTTATTTTGTAAGTGCAGTACATACAAGAGAATAAAACATTTTGTTTACTTACGGACCTTAGGTCATTCTTACGAGTCTTGTTTAAAGCTCCTTAGAGTGGCTGGCCTATAAGGCCTAGTGTATGATGGGTAATTTATAACCTATTGTGGTTCGGCGGGCAAACCATAGTATGAGTTGACCTGGGGAGTCCATATGAACCCGTGAAGTCTGCACTTGTAGTGGCTGTAGTAGGCCATCTTGACGCCCTAGGTCAGTGGTTCAGAACCTTTGACGTGCCGCGTACCCCTAATCAAGGTTCAAAAAGATTGCGTACACCCTTTTTTAGAACGTGAACAAAACGATAGTTATTATCGTAAATGATAAGGCATGGATGTGTAAAAGTACATACAAAATCAATGAGGCAATCACTGCTACTTTGTAGCCAAAATTTGTCAAATCACGGCTCGACGTCATTATGGGCATATTTTTTTTCTACAGTCAGTCTGTTTCTGTGTTTGGTTTTGATGTTCTCCGTCCTTTCGTCAATGCTGCATCGCAAACTTTTTTGTAAGCTTAATTCGCAACCTGAATGACAATATCTCTTGCAAGTCACGCACGGGTTGACAATACCCATCCCCCGAAAAGGGTCGGCCAGACGATTAAAAGAAAAGAGTCGGCGCGAAAAGTCGCGATTTTTCGTAAAAGCAGTTCATTAAAAAAAAAAAAAAAAACAGTCGGTCAGTAAAAATACTTTGCCCCTTGAGATACATTTTGGCTGGTGATGCCTCTGCTGGTAATATTAGGCTTTCGGCAATCAAAAGTAAGTGAGGCGAGATCTTGAAGCTACAGACTAAATCAATTTTGGTTCCTTCGCGTACCCCTTGGCGTACGCGTACCACCGGTTGGGAACCACTGCCCTAGGCTATCTTGACTACGATGACTGTATCTATGGAAATTTATCATCTTCTGGCCGGCCTACTACACCCCTCGCCATAAAATCAGGCTGGGAGTGCATCTTCCCATAGAAATACAGTCGTCGTAACACAAAGCGTACATCACACTGCATAGTGTTTCTGCTCAGGTGTTCTGAAATAGTTGACCACTTTATGCTGGCATTTGCTTATGCTGGCAGAAAATTACACACAGCTTCGGCTCTTTCTAGCCTCTCTGAATAGGTCTTAAATGTTGTAGAAAAATCCTTTTCTAGTTAGACTACCGTTTTCTGATTCGAAATCAATTTGTTTGCAGAAATAAATATAATTAAAACATGCTCAGACCAAAAATTCCAACTTCATCTTCTGACAAAAGCCTGTTATGACAAATCGGTTCAGTTACCGTATTCTCCTTAGATCGAACTTTTGTACACACAGAGCGAGTCGCTCTGAATCGACGTTCCTATGTTGCAGAAAAAGACATTTCATATCGGGGAATACTTACCGGTGCATTTACATACTGATAACTGCTCTCCTCTTCATTTAAGAGCGTCACCGAACATTTCCCTCGAATCTGGGTCACTGGGATAGTTTCCACCTGTCTGGAAAGGAAGAGTTCTCTGTGCTTCCACAGATGTCGCTGATGAGGAGGCAAGGACGCCCTTTCTACTTCGGCAGGGGTAGGGGTGAAGTGCACAGGAGCTTCTCCGTTCTCCTGTTCAGCTGAGGGTACTTCTATAATAGAAAAAAATTCTCTGTAACCTACTCAATTACGGATGTAATCTACCCCCCCCCCCCCCCCTGTGGGTGATAAAGCTAGGCATTCCTGATTTATTGAGGTTGCCGATCGTCAATCAATTTTAACATCCTTTATATTTGTACTGACCACCTAAGCTGGGGCATAGTTAATCGCTTCGCATTAACAAATACGGTTAATGGGTTACATTTTGTAAAGAAGCGCTTCCAAAAAGACTGAATTGTTGTTTTGTCATCAGAAATTCAATTCTTTAATTTGTTTGACGAAGCACGATCTATTTTTACTGCTACATCTATTTTTAAGTTTTGCTATTTTTAAGTATTGCAAATATCTTTGTTGACGATAATGGCAAATTTGGTTGTCTAACCACGTAAGTCGACAAGTAAAATCAAAACAATCTGCATATCTATCTAAAACTATTTAAAAGTCAACCTACAGTCCAACCTACTCTGTAAAAAGTTTTTCCGTATAAAGATTAAAGTTAACTGCAGTATTTGCTACTCGGATTACTCTTATCTCTACACAGATAAGATTAATACCAAATAGAGATAAGATGAATCTGAATAGCAAATACTGCAGTTAACTTTAATCTTTATACGGAGGGACTTTTTACAGTGTATTTACACCTCCGTGAACTGTTATTAAACAACTGCTATTAATCGGGAAAACAACATTCATCATAATAGTAGAAGAACTGTAGGGAATTATGAATCTGCCACAGAGGGTGAGCGCCCGGAAATTCCGGCTTGGATACCTAAGGATGGGTTTGCCCCCTGTTCTTTTCTGCTAAGTTCGTGTTTTCTCAAACTAGTTAAATCGGAAGCGGTTTAGCCTTTGAAATGTTTAGATCACGCCGATACAAGTTGTCAGTCAAAACCAGGACTCGAACGTGGGATCAGCTAGTGGCTCGATTCTGAAACACTAATCTAGCAATTCGACAAAATTTAAGAAACGGTTGATACTTTTGTTTGTTGGCTGTGAACACAATCTAAAATGTATGTCCAAGTAAGGATCGGAGTTACCTGCAGTGTTTGCTATACCGGGGCTAATCTTATCTCTATTTCGTATAAAGCTTATCTCAGTTTATAAAAAAAAAATCTCCAAACATTTCCAAATTGGGTGATATAACGTGTTTACTGATTCCCATTCTTTACCGAATTCACCAACTTTTGTTTAGTCCGCACCTATTTCGCCGCATTCGGTCTATCCATTTGCAAATCCGATGATTTAACGTACATATTTACTTAGTTCCCAACCGTTACCAAAGTCATTGATCGCCGACGTATTTGCTTCTGGGATTAATCTTATCTCAGTAGAGATAAGATTAATCGCAGTAACAAATAGTGCAGTTAGATTTAATCCTTACTCGGAGCTACTTTGTACAGTGTAATGCGGATTGATGTAGGGATTATTCACAAAAAGGTACCGTAGTGTTTAGAATAATCTTTCCTATGTCGACTGATAATTGGTTTCTCCCCTAATTTCAGTCCATGTCAGTTCACTTCTTTAAAGGACACCGTGCACTACATAGCGTTTCTGCTAAGATTTTCTGAGATAGTTGACTACCTTTTTTTTTTTTTAAGATGAGACACGTGATTGGAATCAACTCAAGTTCTTTTAATTTTTCCATACAACTAAAAAAAAAATACTGCACTGAGCAGAGAGGTGAACTCGGCTCACTCAGATGCAAGTTACATTAAATACAAACACTAAAACACACATATTTGTCGCGATGCATCTCCAATTCCCTTCGCCCATGAAGCTCGGCCAAACTCACAAAAATAAATTGTCTTATAAACAAAAAATTCTCAAATTTGAATTTAAAGGTGATGGATACAACATATAATTTTTTCAGTTAAAACCAAATTAATTATTCTTAAATTCAAACAGTAATAGTTGCACGAGGTTTGATCTGACAACTGGTACGGACAAGTGAGTACATAGACGGTCGTGGTAAACTATCCAGTAGTGCGGTACTGAGTGACGTAGTGAAAACCTGTTTCTCTCAGTAACCACCTTAGGATGACGTAAAGAAGAGCAAGGTTCAAGGTTATCTTTATTTGCAAAAAAAAATCTAGCAGTATCACTTTCCGCTGCTGAGAGCAGAGCTCGAGCGCACACAGAAAAAATAAATAAAACCAAATTAACTTAAACATGAAGAATCATACCCAATAACATCCATCCGCTATATAATCATACAGCTAACCGAGAGCAAGGCCAAAGCACAGTCACAATTCAACAAAAATAAATATATAAATAATAATTAAAATTAAACAAGGATGGGAATATCGATAGACTTTATATAGCAAGCATTAAAGCGGGTTTCATATGGATGGACTATAAGTGGGAAAAGGTTCAGACAAGAGAAATACTTTGTTGTTTGACGACAGTCAAATTTAATTTAAAATAAGCTAGTGTACTTGAGGATATATAGGTCTAGATATGCATTTTGATGGGTCCTTTAAGAACTGACAATTCCGAGATATATCTTTTTTTTTGTTTGACAGGAAGACAATCGGGCAGCATTCAAGGAGACCTGTGTCCTGAACCAAATACAAGTAAGTAAGAAGCATGCTGTCTTCTTGGGGGGAAGTTTCACAGCGACCATGCTGGAGGTTCCTGTTGGAGGGAGGATGTGGTATGGTATTGTTTGTTTTAGTGGTGGACCTCAACATCTTACATTCCCATGTTTTTCTGATCCAATGTAACATAAAATCGTAACCCAAAGTAGTAGGCATAACTGATTAATAGCTCATAGCAGGAGACGTTAGTTTGTTAGACAGGTTTCAGTTTAACTTCACTGAACGGAGGAAACGGCAGTGGATACTAACTTCACAGGGGACGTTGCTCTGCTTATGAACTGTAAGCTTAACGCCGGAAGAATAAAATCTGGAGGTTACTATGAAAACTATGAAAAGTCATATTGTGCATCCAAGTGAAAGTTGAAGCATTCCCTTCTCTATGGTAGTGCGATTTTCTTAATCATTTATCATACTTTTTTCTACAACAGCAAAAAATTAAGCCATGATTCCCTAGTCTTACCAGACTAAATGGCGATTCCGGCGATCTCTTGGATTCGCTTTCCGAAAAGCAAAGCGAGAATCCGCCGAGAACAAGAACAAACGGAAAGTTGATGCACCTTTACAACTTCTCGCTGACATGCCGAAATCACCTTGCACTCGCGACATGGATTCGATTTCCAACTTCCAGGTGCTGGTGGAAACCAGCGGAGCGCGAAAATAGCTTTGGAAAGCGAAGCGAATTTCAGCCTAAGTCGCAAAAACAGCAGGCAAAAAAGCTCGCGGAGCTTTCCATACCGCCAGAATCGTCCTTAAAGTTTATCCTAAAAGGGCTGGGACAGGACAATCTAGTTACCCATCACTTATTCTTTTGAACTGGCTTGAAGACCCGATGAAAATGCGTTACTTCGTTGTTCCGCAATTCACGAATAATCGACTTTCAAATAGTGGAATTTCGGTGTGATTTCTGGTACCTCTATGCGCCTGTATTTTTGTTGTATGCCTTACGAGAAAGATTTACGATTTTTTTTTTTTCGGGCACTAAGCAATCTTCACCAATCTCACCACTGCCCGCTGAAAAGCCGCGTTTGTGTTGAGATTAAAAGTTCCCGCGTCATAGTAGAATTTTCGCTGTGTGGACGGCCGCAGATATTCTGAACGTCATAACCAGCGTAAATAGTGGAAAATAAAGAAAATCCCTTTGCAGAATCCAAATAATTCAGTGTATTCAGTTAAATGACACAAAATTAAGTTTGCTTTTCAGTTAAATTTTAAAGAACTTGAAGAAAGAAGTAAAAGTTGCTTTCATACCAATACCAATATTTCCTTTATCCTTTGTTCACCAGATTGTTCGAAGTTGGCATATTTGCTTGCATATTTCAGTGTACTAGATTAAGGAATTGAGTTATAAGGCTTAAGCCTATTCTTGAGCAGAGGAAATTAGAACTAAACTTCGTGACTTTTGCAGTACTTACATGTAAACCATTGGGTATGGCCAATTTCACTTGTCGGGTTGAATTATGTATATTTATTTATTTAACTGAATCAACGGCCAACAAGGGTCATTTAAATCTCCAAACACAAAAAACAAAATTAACAAGAGCACACTATTACACAATACTCAAAACCGGAGAAAAACTGCAAAACAGCAACTGCCCCCACAACAACCATATCGGCAGCGTCAGCCTGATGTGCAGCCCAGCCAGAACATGCAGCAGAGGCTATCCTTATTTGGGTAGGCTATAAATAACTTCATTGCCTTCTGGTACTTTCTGGAAGATAAATTTACCTTGATGTTTATCAGCAACAGGCAGCAGGTTCGGAGGAATGTCTCGTCTCCTGTAGAAGCACATTACTTTGGCCTCAACAACTCCAGTGGCATTCTAAAAGCAATTCACAGTTTTATTACTTTTATCAGGAATCTTTTCTAGTAGTACTACTATTAACCGACATTCAGTCTGAACAGTCAATCTAGTTCTCTACTAACATTTCTACTTCATGCCTTGAGGCACTAACTCTGGAACCGCATCTACGAACATCCTTTCACCTGTGGAAAATTTCGGAAAGATTAATAAACAAACAAACGCCCTACACACTTTTCATCTGAGAATCTGACTAATCCCAGTGTTTCTGCCTTCAATTCCATAAGATATTTCCTTTCCTTTTTCTTCTATAACCCTTTCTTTTTTTATCTTTATTTTCTTGTGTAATTTCTTTCTAGGCCCATAAAGGTTCTTTTTCCTTGGCAAGAAAATGCACTTCCCGTCTACTACCCCCGTCCTACTTTATGTTCCATTTAGTAGGTAAATGTGTACCTGAATGCTGGCATGAGAGAAATAAGAAAACAACTGGATATATGAGTTTTTGTTGTCATGTTAAAACAAAATCAGGCACACAACAGGTTTGGTTCACACTGAAACTTAGAGGGTAACAATTCTTTACAGAAACAGCAAGGTGGAGTAACAAAAACCAAATTGTAAACTTGTGAAACTGTCTTGCTAAAAGTGCTGTGAAACTATGTCCCAGTTCTAACCAGATGTGGAGCAACTACTGAAATTAAGTTTTAATATAGGATGTTCTTAAGAAATATAGAAAATTAAGAGCTGATTTGGTGCATTGCACAAACGAACTAAAAAAAAAATACTTTCAAAACTTACATATTGAAGCTAATAATCTTAACTTCTCAACAGCTGATAATTCTGTGTCATCTGTCACAAGCAGCAAATATTAAGGACTCAAGTGAAATGTACTTAGCCCTCAATAATCCTGTACTGGCAGACATAAGATTTCAGCCATAGATCTCTAACAAATTCTCAAATACAAGCTAAGCCCAACTATGACACAATACTATACCTTTGTCACTTCTTCTATACGCCTGATCTGATATGGAGCTGTTGGTGATGTTTCATAGAATACGTAATCTAAAAATCATAACAAAATGTATAATCAAACCAAGTTCTTAAATTACTTCAATTCAGAATAGGTAAAAAGAGAAAAAAGAAATGAAAGAGCACTTGCCCCAAAATGAATGCCAAGCATGATGGCATAGCTTTTGCATTTTTGTAAAAATACCAACAAGGAAAGAGTTGCTCTTGCACATGGGCACACACAGAAGCTACTTAGTAGAGCAAAAGAATAGAGCTTAAATTTCAATGAACCCAGTACTATAACAAACGTTTGGCATAGCCTAATTGAATACTAGAACTGTGGCACAGCTGTGGCAAACTAGCAAAGCCTACTCAAATGCCAGTTACAGTATTCCAATTATTGGGGCTCTCTTTCGCCAGTGCATTCATCCTAATTCCAGTGGGCAATGGTTTGAGTTTGGGATGGGCTACAGTTGCATTCCAAGGAAGCCATCACAAATATAAAGTACATGACCTCAAAAATGTTAGAAGAAAATTTATCAACAGTCCTAACTAACTTGTCAAAATAATTTCTTAGACAGTTAGAAACTAGCTGGGACTGGAAAAAAATTTCCTTTTAACATTTTTTTAGGCCAATTCTGAGGTTACTGGTGTTCTCCTTAGCAGAAGGTTTGCCTCAATTTTGCAGTCATCTGATCAGTCTTACCTCTCCTATTTCTGCCAAACCTCTATTCTGGGAGATTTGGCAGGCATAGGAGATCATATCACTGCAAAATTGAGGCAAACCTCCTGCTCAGGAGAACATCAGAGCAGCCAGATTGGCAGAAACCCCACAGACAGCAGATTATGTAGATACTGGGATAAACCTCAGACTCAGGAGATTACTTGACAGCCAGATCAGAGGAAACCTCACAGGTAGGAGACTACAATAGAGGCCAGATTAGGAGAAACCTCCAAGTTGGGAAACTGCAATTGTGGTATAAACTGTTTCAACAGCAACACTGGCCTTTCCCCAGCAATTTAATGCTTTACAGAATCGAAAACTAAAATTTTGCCAACCTATCTCAGAATTTTCTGTTGTCAAACAATCAAAACATTACAATAATGCCAGAAGCTATCAGCAATTTAGTTTTGGGCTCTTGCAACTTTTGACTTTTCTATTTATTTAACAAGTGCTGTGAGTTTGCTGTGACAAGTAAAATGTAGTGTCAGATTTGAATTGTTCGATCAAAGTGTTCGAATTCTGATGATTTGTTTGAATTTCAATGTTTTACCATAACTGATACCTAATAACTCATTGGAATGTTACCGTACCTACTGATGGAGTGAATCTGGTCTAGCCTATATCCCGACATAAGTTTGGATGGAG
This sequence comes from Branchinecta sandiegonensis, assembly GCA_030848855.1. Lineage (NCBI taxonomy): Eukaryota > Metazoa > Arthropoda > Branchiopoda > Anostraca > Branchinectidae > Branchinecta > Branchinecta sandiegonensis. The sequence goes on along the minus strand of JAUPMV010000008.1, from coordinate 15,023,533 downwards.
ACAGGCTGTTGAAGACGCCTTAACTATTGGTCTATTAGAGCTTGGTTATACTAGGATCAATTCAGCACTGATTTGACAATCCGCTCAGGAACCTGCCCAGATTTCTCAGCTGAAAATGAGTCTACAATCTGGTCAGACTGGTGCAATCGCTGGCAGGATTCTGAAAATCCTTTGGGGACATGATGTTTGATGGCCTGCCGGCAGCTTCGGGGATAATGAGCGGACTGTAATTAGGGTTATAAAACTGAAACTTGACCAGTTTGCAACAATTTGTTTCAATTATGTTGTACTACATTAGAGGTTTGTTTACTTGAACAGTTACTTAAATATGAACACTGCAACTTTTGGCTCAATGGTAGAATGAAGATCAAATACTGTACCTATTCAGTTGTTTTCAGAGGCCCTTAAGTACCTACTTTTGCTAACTCATAGTTGGCTTTGGTCACAGAAAGTGCATAAAAATGGCAAGGTTTGAAGTCAACAAACATTCAAATAAGCATACCTCTACTTTACTGTAGTGAATATCATCATTTTGTTTTCACTATCCCAGGATTAAGCTAAATTATTCGGGGTTAAAGGTAAAGAGTTACTAAATGTCAAAATGCCATCAGTAACATCTATTTCAGCTCTATTTTTTGTTTTCTACCAAAAAAGGATCTGTTTGACATCTTTTTCCTTTATTTTCAAGTGAAAATATATTTATTTACATTACTTTTCTACCTAATGCCTGTCTAGTTTAGATATTCCTTCAGCCCAAGCTGACTGTTTAGTTTCCTGTAACATACTGGAGCCTATACTATTTCCATCAGAAGTTAACCTGTCTATTCCATTGTCCAGATTTGGTTGTCTTTTTCTCACCACAGAAATTTTACAAAAAAGGTAAACAGTATATCAAAAGAAAGCCATCTTCTTCTTCTTCATCCTAGGATTTATTCTGAGATAATAGAGCGCAAACTGCATTGCCAGTACATGATTTTCTGTGATGACCCAAACATTTTCTGGGGACTTTGTTACCGTTACGGCTGGTCATCCAAATTTTCTTTCAATCACGTAATCATTGTTTAACCTTGGTACTTGGAAAAACATCTTCCACACACACATTTTCCAACAGGTTTAACTATTTTAGACAGGTTGTGGTGCATCTAAGGCACATCTAAGCTAGAAAACTAAGTCAGTCGGGTTGTGACAGAAATAGAAACCGACGGAAATAGTATAGGCTCCAGTAATAAGAAATGGTGTTTTGTTCTAAGCGTTCTACTGAATTTACAACAACAACATTCAGAATTATTTGTATCTTTTTTTCATTTCTTATAGCAACCCCAAACATTGTTTATCCAATATGTAAACCATTCAATTAGCTTGAATCTAGTATGTGTGTCATATTTGTTGGTTCCTTTTTAAGCCAGATAGATTATTCTGAAGGAAAGACTTCTCTGGAAATTTGAAATCTTGTTTGAGGTTGGATACCCCTCCTCCTGTACATCCCTATGTATCAGCCTACCTCCTATCCTGTATAGTCCAGTGGCAGATGCCATTATCATCGAGCCTCAGGAAGCAAAGAGCTTTTTTACTTCGTTCCTAAGCCCAGCCTTGCCTAGTGCAGCTTAGAAGTGCAAGGCTTCAAACATTGGACAAATTTTAATGCTCTAAATATTGATGATGCTGACGACGAAACTAATAAAGTCGTCGGGTTCTTCTAAAAACGATCTCACGCTTTTAAAAGTTTGAGAAGGTCAGAGGGATTTTAGAAATAGCAGAACCCACCCACTTATATTTTTCATGGCGCGAGTTTCGGTTTTTGCTAGCCTCATGGGTATGAGTCAACATTCAACAAGTCAAAACTCAAACCCTTGCTTGTTGTGAATTTCTCTAGGTGTAGAGCAGTGTTGAGTACAATAGCTGCAGTTGAAGGGTGTATGCATTTTGGAATGTTAGCTAACTTTGAACAGCCCAGTCATACATAAGTCCTCATATTTTTGTCAGAGACTGTGCCCAGTCATGGGGAAATTGTAGAATTAACAGATGCTGCTTTGACTCAGTTTGGTTTGACCTTTGGATGCAGTGCTCCACTCAGAGGCATCACTAGCCAAAATGTTTGGGGGGGGGGGGACAATGCATTTACCGACTGGCTGGTAATTTTTACCGACTGTTTCTGCAGAAAAAAATGACTTTTTTAACCACAAAAATGACAGTTTTGAAAAAAATCGACAGATTTTCAGAAAAACTGACTGTTTTCATGAAAAAATCAACTGTTTTGACAAAAAATTGCGGTGCTTCGCGCCGACTCGGTTTTTTACAGACTGGCCAACAGCATTGGGGTGGGGGGGTCCCCACCCCTTCCCCCCCTCCAGTCATGATGCCCCTACACCCAGGCTCTACCATTATGTTCAGTTTTATCCTATGGCCTAAAATCTGCCTAAAATATGATCAGAGTAAACCAGTAAACTTGTGTAATTAAAGACTAATTCACAAGGAGAGCATGTGGTACATGAAAATACATCCATCATGACCAAATTAATTGATATCATATTTCATTCAGTTACTTTTCTTCTTTGAAGAATTGCCTGATGCGAAACGAAGTAAAAAAGGTGTAAATACATGCAACAGAGAAATGCTGGCACTAAATGTGCTTGGGAATTCCAAACATGATCTTAATCCTTATTATACTCAGCTTGTTGCATGCTTGAAACAGGCTGAACCCGCTGCTGTTCCCCAAGAATGTGTCCAATTACTACATGTAAATACATGTGGTCGCTCGATCCCAGGTAAAAAAAGTGAAAAATAAAGCCAAACTGTGGTTGCATGTGTGGATCGGTTAAGCTAGATCGATTGAATCTAAGCCAGAATCTTTAGTTTGTTTTCCCACAAGTTAGTATGTCCGACTTGAGCGGCTTTGAGCATGAAGAGGACCCTTGCCAAGAAGGGCCGAAATATAGCTCTAATAAACTTCAGCTGACATATCCGTTTTGGACTATCAAATATAGATCGATTGTGGCTGCCTGGTTCCGGGTTGTTTTTTGATCTGAAACAAAAAACAAGTGTGATTATAAAAAACGTCTTCATTCCCTACATTATAATGGTCTGGATTTTCCCTCTTCTAAAAAAGACTGGAATAGTATGGTGAATTCGAGTAAACTCAGTAATAATGATGTATCCGCTAATGCCATAACTCCATCTGAATGGCATTCTCACTATGAGAATATTTTTCCTGTCATTCACTTCCAGGTGCATGCACATTACCAGAATCTTCTTAATCGAGTTCTACCCACACTGCTAGTCCAGTCACGCATCGTACTGGTATAACCTGAGTGTGATACCTAGCTCTCTGAAAAAATAGAAGTCTTGTTCCGTTAATGTTGATGGTATTACCTCGGACCACCCACAGTCGGATTGTACAGCTCTTCACCAGCATTTACAATTGCTTTTTCAAATATGTCTATGTAATTCTTTGGTACCCGACAGCTTCCTTTGTGGCACAGTCACTTCAGTTTTAAAATGAGGAAAATCGCCTTTTGATACTGCTTCGTACCCACACCCATAACTGTTGGTTGTAACATCAGTTAAGTGTTTGAATATGTTCTTTTGCCATACCTGACTATAATTATTAATTTCGGGAAAAATCAATTTGGTTTCCAACCAGGAATTAGCTGCCAACATGCTCATTGTACTCTTGCTACTATCCTCAAAGATGCTTCTAAAAAAGGGCATAAACTATATATTTGTGCGCTTGACCTTTCTAAGGCTTTTGATTCTGTTGTTCATAGACAAGCCCTCTTTGCTCTGTATTGAAAGGGAGTCAATCTGTCTATTATGTCTGTACTTCGGTTTTGGCACACAAATTCCTATCTGGAAATTAAATGCTCTGGTTCACCCCCTACTGTTCTAGTACGCCAGGGCGTCCGGCAGGGGGGTGTACTCTCCGAGTATTTTTCGAAATTTGTATTTCCCATATCCTGTCAATGATAACTTCAACTTGTTTCATGTTTTTTCTGATATTTTTTACATTGCATATGCTAACGATTTGTTGCTTATTTCAAGACCTCAACTCGCTCTTTCTCTTGTGGTTTCAAAAGCTTTATTGTCTTCCTCTCAAATCGGTCTGTCTCTAAACGTTGATAAATGTGAATTACTCCCTTTTAATTCGTCTTCTTCTAATAAGAAACTCCTAAACTGTTTTAATTTTTCTATTCCTTGGGTGTCAAAAATCTGTTGGCTCGGAATTTCTGTTACAGAAAAAATGTCAAGTTTTCGACAGCAAGCGGTACTTGATACTGAAAACAAAATTCAGTCTGGATATGCCAAAATCTTTGCCAACCACGGAAAATATAACCGCAGAGCTCTTGCCTAGCTCTATGCCACTTACTGTGACCACTCGGTCATTGACCTTTCTGGACTTTACCCCCTGTTGAAGAAAAAGGATGTGGCAGCTTTCGAATAGCATACTTCCGCTACTGTAAATTCCTAACTCTACTTGCCAGTTTGGTATAAAAACCGAAAAATGATAAATAAATTTTCAGTAACAAATATAACTGTTAAAACTTGACGAGCGGCGTAGGAATCTGTCGGCCGCCGCGTTTTCTCCGCATCACGGTCTTGTCCGTTTGTTTGAAGTGTAAGCTGTTCGAAGTGTAAATTTGTATTCTAATGTAAGTTGTGTTTCTTTCTTTTCTCTATCTACTCCACTCTCCACTAATTCTGTTTTGTAGAAGTGGATAAATAAAAAGATTCATTCATTCATAGTCACACTCATGCTGTTTGGGTTTACCTGGTAGTGCAAATAAATTTCCAAAAGATGGAAAAGAAAGTTGAATACGGAAGTTGACGCAAAAACAGTTTGACCATGGTCAGCAGGCGTTTAGAAGAAAGGCATTTGGCAATGCTGCAACTTCGTTCAACGAAAACAGAAAAACATTGTATTGTACAGAATAATTAGAGCTTCTAATCAAGGCCCAATTTCACATATTTTGTAGGCGTAGAAGCTGGAAAGAAATGGGGGGGGGGGGGATTGCATGCACATATTTCATTCACGGGGGTGGCGCAAATAGCAAAGCATCCTGTATTCCCATGAAAATAAGTTTTTGTGGACGGATTTACAGATTTTCATGGGGGTCTAGCATACTCTCTGATTACTCTAGGTTATTGTGCTCTAATGTTCAGGTTTCATGTTTTCCTTTATTCAAGTCTCATCCAGTTTAGGATGGGCCAGGGGTAACGCTAGCCAAAACTCGACGGGGTGTTAGTAAAACTCGTGATAGGCTAACTGCAAGCTTTGAAGTAGTTGCTTTATGTCATGACAAATTTTGTTTATCCAAGCTTAGTTGGAGCTCCCCGAATCAGCAAAGCTTGGCAGAGAGACAGACAGTACTGCTGCTATATGGCATGGCTGAAAGCTGTAAGTTTCGCAAAGAGAAAAGGAAAGACAAAAATGTGAAGACCCCTTGTGAACAATCGTTGATTTTAGAGCTTTCCTTGTAAAATTGTGGTATTTCCAGATATAGGGAAAAGAAGACAATCCAAATCTTGTCTTCTGTCATTTTCTTCACCTGATGGATGATTAATTCATAGACTGGTGGAACTATTGCTGGGTATAGTAGAGATTGAAACCAGCATCTCTGTATGACAGCCGTGTGTGCGGCTAGTTACCCTTAATTTTCCCAACATTGAATCTTGAAAATTACAGTAATGAATGGTATGTTTGTCAAAAATTGATTAGAGAAAGAATTTTTTTTTTTAATATTTGGAAATGAACAGTAGCCTATCTAATGCCTTATTTCCATCATTGATGTCAAGGTTCAAGGTTTTAATTACACTTCCGGATAAAATGATAATAAATAGAGGGTCAAGCCGGGGACACAAGGTCGATTGACAAAAACCCTGTAAAATATAGAACAAATCTATTTGTTCACTCACCAGTAGACGGGAACCCGCCTCACAAACCCACCGACACTCGGCAAGATCAACCCGGAACCCACAAAAAAAGACAAAGCGCAAGCGAGGGTAACCGATGGCCAGCAACTTTTGAACCCCAACCAAAATTTATAACCAACATAACAATTTCCTTTATCAAATAAATAACAATTTACTTTAAATATCAAACAAATAACATTTTACTTTAAATATCAAACAAATAACAATTTACTTTATCAAACAAATAACAATTTACTTTAAATATTTTTAATTTATCGTTGATTCTTGAATTTATTTATAAGTACAGAATGAAGTTGCTTTTTTTTATCTTTGGAAGAGACTTGCTGCAATCAGTATATGGTAGATAAGATGCCACGAACCCGTGATCGAAAAATATGGTGAGAACCGCGATCTCTCAGTAGTTAATATGAGGTGCTGCATTTTTCAATTTATGACTGGTTTCATAAGCATGGCAGGTCCTTCCTTCAACTTGAATTGGCGTTAGGTCCAACTTGTTGTCGGTCCCTTTCTGCCTTTCTTTCCATCCGATGACCTTCTTGAATGCTAGGAAGCTCCTAATGACTGCACGACGTTGCTCAGGGAAAAATTACTCGAACGAAAGTACGAAGCCGACCGAACATATTTTATCTTAATAAAAAAGAATGAAGAGTGAATAATTCCGAAACAGGCAAACATTAGTTATAAAAGTCTTAGTTTTGTTAGGATAAGAGAAGGGGATCGTAAGTATTTTTTTAAAATTCGAATAGCCCGGATTTGAAGAGTCTGTATCGGTTTCACATGATATTTGAATGTTACCAAATAAGTCAGGCGTAAAATTTCATATGGGAAAAAACGCTGAAACCTCCGCATTATACCAACTGTTTGTGTAACTTTAACCCGTGATCTATTACAATGTTCTTTCTACGACAGATTTGCATCATTAATTATACCCGGATACCGTATTGAAGTTACCCTTTCAATTTAAGTATCTGTAGCCTGATCAGTTATTGTTGAAATTCCTTATGCTTTGTGTCAATTCTACTATAAATGATAAATCTCGTTTTTGCGGCACTTAATGACAAACGATTAGCTTTTAGCCATACAACCAGTCGGGAAACCGCGATTTGCAGCTTCTCTTTGACATCCTCTTCCGACTGTCCTGCAAGTGTTGATCCGGTATCATCGCCGAAAAGGACATTCAGACTGTTAGTATCTGTCGCTGATGAAAGGTCATTCATGTATTTTAGGAAAAGCAGTGGTCCCAGAATTGATGTCACTCAAGTTACTAACAGTCAGTGAGATGATCGATCTTGACAGTCGATCAGGTTACTGTAGCCAGTGAAACGTGTCTTTTTTTAGTTATTTACCAGGTGTTCTCTTTCAGGTGAGTCCCGCCGAAAACCGAATACTACCTCTCCCCCCCGCTCCCTTCTGAAACGGCCCCTGAAACGCTGACAAACAATCCAGAATCGAACTTGTTTTACATCAATCCTTCTTCAGCAGTGTACCCTGCTACAGTACCAGTATCCTTCTCCAGTTGCACTGAGGATTCCGAAACAGACGAACAAAAAATAAGGATAAACAGTTGTCGGGAACGCTACCTAGCGATAGTGGTGGGGTGTCGAAGGAGGAAGAGCTGTTGGGCTGCAGAAACTGAATATGGCGGAGCGACTGGCTAAAAAACGTTCCAGGAGCCTCAGTATGTCCTCAACCTTAACAGGCTTACCGACAGAACAGCCAAGTGTGCTAGAAGAAGTAGCAAATGCGAAGAGACCCTTATCATCACCTCTTGTAAGATCTTGTTTCCTAATTTTTGTTGTGGTAAGGGGATATGAGTTTGGGACTTATTGTTTAAAAAATTAAATCAGGGTGAAAGATTCTGACAGATTTTGTCTGATGTCGCTAAATATTTCGTTTTTGGTATACGAAAACATAAGTGGAGGGATACCTATGACATCGCAAAAGTTGTCCGTCCGTCTGTAAGCACAATAACTCTCGAAGGGAATGGGATATTTTGATGAAACTTGGTGTGTGGATTGCTTGGGTCAAGAGTAAGGTCGAGTTCGTAGATGGGCTTTGTAGCCCTATATTTAGGGGTGGGGGAGGGGGTTTAAATTAAGGGGTAAGCAAAATATTTTTAAACAGCTAATGGGACAGTCGATTATGGGGTAAGAAGACATGCTGAACACGATGGTGGAAACCATTTTCTCGCCGGACAAGTAGTTCGCACGGAATCCGGCCAAAACCGGAAAGTTTTTTAAAAGTAAAAGTTTTATTTGAAGTTGATTGGATGTTCGATTTAGGGGTAAGAAGACATGCTGAACAAGATGGTGAAAACCATTTTCTCGCCGGACAAGTAGTTAGCCCGGAATCCGGCCAAAACCGGAAAATCCGTTTAAAGTAAAAGTTTTATTTGAAGTTAATTATAAGTTCGGTTTAGGGGTAGTAAGACACAGAGGCGTTACTAGCCAAAATGTTTGGGGGGGGGGGGCAAGGAATTTACCGACTGGCTGGTAATTTTTACCGACTGTTTTTGCAGAAAAAACGACTGTTTTCAAGAGAATCGACTGATTTTCGGAAAAAAAACGACTGTTTTCAACAAAAATCGACTTATTTAAAAGAAAATCGAATGTTTTAATGAAAAAAATCAACTGTTTTGGCGAAAAATCGAGGCGCTTCGCGCCGACTCGGTTATTTTTTTCCCGACTGACCGACAACATTATGGGGGGCGTCCCCCCCCCCCCCCCGGTCGTGACGCCCCTGGTAAGACATGCTGAACACGATGGTGAAAATCCTTTTCTCGTCGGGCAAGTAGTTCGCCCGGAATCCGGCCAAAACCGGAAAATTGTTAAGAGTCTTGGTAGTTGATTAGATATCCGATTCAGGGGTAAGAAGAGACGCTGAATCCGTGCATGACTGTCATTTTTTACCCGGACATATAGTTCGCCCGGAATCCGGCTGGAACCGAAAATTTGTTTTAAGTTAAATTTTAATTTCAAGTTGATTAGATGTTCGATATAGGGGAAAGAAGATACGCTGAGTTCGGTTTTAGCTTCTTTTTTTTTGCCGGACAGGTACTTCCGGAATTCGGCCGAAACTGGGAAATTCGCAGAAGTAAGGCAGGAAGTTTTCGTCCAAACAGATATGACGTATAGGGGTAAACACAAACATGCTGAATCCATATCTGAACCTGGTTTTCTCAGATGATTAGCATTTTGGCCTATCTGTTTCTGGATTTTAATAGTAAAAATGTTCAAGGAGTCTGGCGAAGACTGGATCTGGCGTAGACAAGACCAAATTGTCTGGATCAAATATTGAATTTTTAGGATCCCATCGATACCTTTGGTCTTGTTCTAGCTACTCCCCTACCTCTACCCTTGCCAACGGTACTCCTTCAGCCCAAGTGGACTGCGATGAATCACATATGACGCCGTTGAATGGATAGTTCAGCTGAGCTTTGCTCTAGTGTTTGCAGGTTCGTTTTTATAGCGAGCCCGAAGAGGGTCCTTGCCAAGAAAGGCTGGCCTGTCGCTAGAATATATCTCGGCTGACTTATCTGTTCAGCAGCATCAAAAATGAAGCCCAAAATGCTGCTCAAATAAAATCACGTCCCATCAAACATGATTCGCAGTCAGCTTGGGCTGAAGGAATAGCCAACTGATGCTGACAAATTTATCTTAAAAATCATCAAAAACAGTAGTCGTACTTTACCGTGGTTTGACGTAATAAAAATGGTTTGCGTGGACACATTTCAAGCGGAGTGACTGGCGATTCTCTTAAGGTATTGGTTGATGGTCTGTTCGAAACAGGATGATACACTAAGGAACGCCCTTTCTTTTGACGTTGTAATGAGCGATTATGTCAGTGCTCTCAGGGCATGTATAATACGCCGAAAGAATCACAAACAGCAGTGTTACAGGCGAGGTGCAGCGCGAAGCCACACTGACTAACCACACCCAAACCGCCTGGTGCAGAAACCGCAATCGTTAATATAATTTGGTTATTCCCAAATCGTTTTTGTTTTGTATAAATTCCAAAATAATTGGTTTATTTATCGTGAATGGTCAACATTGCCGAAGCGAGATAATGCATCTGTTAAAAGCAAAATTGGTTTTGGGTCGGATCGGATGTTAGGACCGAAACATTAAATGGAAAGGGGTTAAAAATTCGTATCCAAATATGGTTTACGAGATTGATTTATATTGCTTACGGGTAAAAATTGTGGTGGAAATTTGAAGAGGCCAGTGGCCTATTTTTCTTTGCATTGTATTATTTAAAAGGCCAGCTGTACAAAATACGCCAGTTCTCGTATTCAAGCTAAGTAGATTAGAGAAAGGATAAAAGCTACAGAAGCCGAGTGTGCGTTGAACATCAGGCTGAGCGCAAGTGGAATGAAAAACAACGAAATAGCTAATGGCGAACTTTCCCGTCTAGGTGACGCCAGCTCAGAGCAGCGCCAGCATGAAAGAACCGGACCAGCCATTAGGAACCATTGGTAGGTCCAACCACTTATTTATTTATATATTTCTGTCTCAAAGCTTATGACTAAAGTAAGTAAACTTGATGGATTGTCAGTAATAATAATAATAATATAATTGCAATAATAAGGCTTTCGCCTCTATAAATTTCTCGGGACGTTTTACACACTAAATTGAATTTCAGCCAGGTGGTACTCGATACCTGCTTTAGATCGGTTGATGTTTTGGGCATTTACAACACTTTCTGGGAGATTTTTCCAGCATTCTACTATTCGGTCTTTTCGGAATTTCGTACCCCTCAGTTTCAAGTTGTGTCCTCTTGAGACCGTTGTGATTGAAAGTGAGGACATCATCAGGCCTTATGTTATCATAATAACTATGGCAAATTTTAAAAGTTGCGATCAGATCACCCCGTAGAAATCTGTAAGATAAACTGAGTAATCGTAATTTTTGAAGCCGGTTTTCATAAGGCAGATGGCGCGAATGACTGGCAGTGTTTTGGTTGCTCTTCTTTGACTTCTTTGAGTCCAGGTTAAGGAAAAGAAAGCCAAATTAAAAGAACCAACTAGAGACAGTAACTTGTGGAATAACATTACAAATGACCACATCTAATTTAAAACAAGAGATAGAAGCTCATATGGCACTTGGAAGTTGTGTCAGGGGATGAAAGTGGGAATTTGTCAATTCGTAGGTTTAGTATAATCCTTTGTAAGCAAAACCTTTAAGGCACGAAGGATCATGGGCCCTTTGAGATAATGAAAATGTCTTTTTAGTCAAAATTGTTTCTTTTACTTTGCGGTTAAGATGCGCACTTTAAGGGGGCTAGAAATTCACTTGTAAGAAAAAAACCTAAGTCAGAAATGATCATGGGCCCTTGGAATCATGAAAATGTATCGTTTGAACAAATAATGTATACAATGGATACCTCAGCTACGATGCTTCATCAAAGGACCCTTGCCAAGAAGGGCCGAAATATCGCTGATGAAGCATCGTAGCTGACGTATCCGTTGTATACATTATTTGAATAAATGTTTCAAAGTCAGCTTGGGCTCAAGGAACATTTACGTTTGAACAAACCTTTCTTTTGTGCTTTGCGGTTAAGATAAGAATTTTAAGGAGTCTGTTTGTAAGCAAGACACTTTTAGGCAAAAATTATCATGGGCCCTTTGTGATCATGAAAATGTGTCGTTTGCTCAAAACTATTTTTTATTATAATATTTATTATAATGTGCAATTTAAGTAGTAAAATTTATTTAATAAAAGTTGTATATTTATTTATTTATAGCTGTGCATCTGTCTGTAAAGATAATATACAGCAAATAAACGTTATTTTATCTATCTTATAAGGAGGTCGGATCAGGGAACTGACTATTTCCAAGCTAATCTTTTCGGGTCCCCGACTTGCATGCCAGTTTTCATAGCCCTAGCCCACATGGAAGTACCTTAACTGTGGATCACCGGAATCCCCCCCCCCCCAGTGCCCAGACCAAGTCTGATCCTTCCCGGACTTTAAATAGGACATCTAAGACACGAGGTCTTTCCAAATATTAAGTTTCATTAAGATTCGACCACCCCTTCGAAAGTTATACACGCCTCTAGATTCCGGATTCCCCTCCCTCTACTCCCCCCACGATGGTTGAACCGGGGAAATGAGTATTATTACGTTAATCTGGTCGGTTCCCTGATATGCCTGCCAAGTTTCGTCGTCCTAGCCCACCTGGAAGTGCCTTAACTCCGGATCACCGCAGTTCCGGATACCCCCCCTCAACTCCGCCCACAGTGCCCGAATCCGGTCCGGTTCTGTCACTAAAGTACCTAGGGTTTGTGCTTGTTCTTCTCACCAAGTTTAAACCCGATCGCTCCAGTCTAAGCGTGTCACAACCGTTTCCGATTCCTCCCTCCCCTCCCCCCCCCCCCCCACGATGGTCGAAATGATGAACTGACTATTTCCAAGTGAATCTCGTTGGCTCCCCGGTATGCCTGCCAAGTTTCATCGTCCTAGCCCACCTGGAAGTGCCTTAACTCCGTATCACCGGAATTCCGGAACCCCCTTCCAACTCCCCTCACAGCAACCAAATCCGGTCCAATTCTGTCAATGATGTACCTAGGGCTTGTGCTAGTTCTTTCCACCAAGTCTCATCCCGATGGCTCCACTCTAAGCGTGTCACAAGGTTTCCGGTCCCCCCCTCTGACTCCTCCCCCCCCCATTCATCGAGTCTGTTCTGGACTTGAAATGTGACATCTGAGGCAGTGATCTTACCGAATTTCAAGTTTCATTAAGATCCGATCACCCGTTCAAAAGTTATGCATGTCACTAAATTCCGGACCGACCGACAGACCGTCGGAATTGAGATCGGTATTTCATGGCAATTGGCCGAAGGGCAAGTGCCGCCAATTGCCATAAAAATAGATACAGTGGTTCGTGACCAAACTTGACATCTTAATTAGCTGAGCATCGGCTGCACAAGGGGACTCTCGAATACCGAATTCTCACAGAGTTTGAAGCTACACCGTCAACTAGGGATCTGCAGCAAATACTTAGCACAGTTTTCGTGGAGCTTTCTTATCATATCATCTTTATTGAAGTTACCCCAAAGGGGTTGGGCAGTGCGACCATAGTGTAAATTCTACACAGAAGCAAGATAACTATTCCGATAAAACGCTTGAAACTTGTGTAGACGTACAAATTTACGGGAACAGGATTAGGAAACAGATTAGCGACGGGATGCCTATGACTTCGTAAGGTTTGTCCGTCCTTCGTCTGTCTGTTAGCACAGTAACTCTCGAAGGGGTTAAGTTATTTTTTTCAAACTTAGCTTGAGGATCCAATAGGTCAAAGTCCAGGTCAGGCCCGTAGATAGACCCCGTAACTCTACAATTAGGGTTGGGGGAGAGGGGGTTAGGGCTAGAGGCACGCGGCATGCTGATTCCATATCTGAAACTTGTATCCTCGCTGGACAAGTAGTTCACCCGGAATCCGGCCAAAACCGGAAAATTTCGTAAAAGTAAGTTTATCTGAAGTTATTTGGAGATTCGATGCAGTGGTAAGGATGAATGCAGACTTCGTTTTTGAGTTTTATTTTCTTTCCGGGCAAGTATTTTACCTGGAATCCGACCAGAACTGGAAATTTGTCAGAAGTAGAGTTTTTTTTCTAAAGCCGATCAAGCCGATTGGATGTTCGGTGCAGGTATAAGAATACATGCTGAATCCATGCCTGAAATTTGTTTTCGCGCCAGACAAGTAGTCCGTGCAGAATCCAGCAAAAAATAGAAATTTGTTCAAGGAAGGTTTTGTTTGAAATCAGTTAGTGTGTACTCTGTCTATGTCACGTATTGGGCCCCCATGATTACGGGATGTAGTGAAGACTTAAAATCTACAAGACCCGACAGTCTGGAAGAAGATAAATATATCCGATAAATATATTCCTTCAGGATCCCATCGAAACCTTTGGTGTTGTTTTTTGTACTCGCCTTCTCATCTTTCTTTTTTGGTATTCGCTGGCATTCAGATATCCAAATCTCAGTTCAGTCTCTGTTTCATTTCAACTCTTTTTTTAGTCCATTAATTTTCTCAGTTAGTAAAACAAAATGGCGTTTTTGCGAGTATGATTGTGTCTTGCATGTGACTAACACACTTCCGTTGCCGTGACGAACATTTAGAAACGTGTTGAAACACAAATATGTCACGAAGAAACGCCCTTAAAGTTTAATTGAAAAGCCAACTTATTTTTGTGTCATTTAATTGAATACACTGAATTATTTCTGCAAAGGGATTTTTTTCTTCCACTATATGCTCTAGCTATGACGTTCAAAATATCTGCGGCCGTCCGTAAATTCTACTATGACTCGGGAAATTTTAATCTCAACACAAACGCGGCTTTCCAGTGGGCTATGGTGAGATTGGTGAAGGTTGCTTAGTGCCTGAACGAAAGAAAAAATCATGAATCTTTCCACTATATGCTCTAGTTATGACGTTCAAAATATCTGCGGCCGTCCCTACAGCGTAAATTCTACTATGACGCGGGAAATTTTAATCTCAACACAAACGCGGCTTTCCAGTGGGCTATGGTGAGATTGGTGAAGGTTGCTTAGTGCCTGAACAAAAGAAAAAATCATGAATCTTTTTCGTAGGGCATACAACAAAAATATAAGCTCATAGAGGTACACAAGTCACACGGAAAATTCCAGTATTTGAAAATCAATTATTCGTGAATAGCGGAACAACGAAGTAACGCATTTTCAGCGGGTCTTCAAGCCAATTTGAGTGAAGAAGTGATGGGTAACTAGATTGTCCTATCCCAGCGCTTTTCGGCTAAACTTTAAAGGACCCGTCGTGCCCATAACGCCAATGCAACCTAATTATCTGCAACTGCATTCATTAATTAAACCCCGAGACCCAAATTTCATATCTTACATTCAGAACCCGCTAACGACACCTCACTAATCTTCGCACTTGCCACGGTTCACTAGTTTCCATGCGCATTATGCTCCGGACGAGGGTTCCAGTATCATGCTGTTGATGCGTAAAACCGATCTTCTGAATTTTGTCAAATATTTGCTAGAAGTTTGGGAAACGGCTTAAGACAGCCAAAGCATTTGTATAAAACAATGCTTAGTTTTACAGTTTTCAGATAGTTTTGAATATTGGAACATAAAGACTAAATAGTGCGTGGTGTGCTTTAATGTCACCTCTTCTCCCATCTTCTAGAACATTCCAGCGACCGTCGATGTGGGCGAACTAGCCCCATCCTACATGCCAACTTTGCGGACGTTGGCATACCCAAATCGAAAGCCCAAGGATCTGGCTTAGGAAGGGCACGGAAGCTTTGCGGTAAGTCGGAAATGTTGAGCTCCGTTATGGACAGCTTCCATCATCTACAAGAAGAGGAGAACTCGATTGACTTTGAAATCAAGGCGATGGCAATTCGGAAGGAGCAAGTTCATAGGTAAGCCTTAAAGGACAACTTGCACTACAAAGTGTTTCTGCTAAGATTTTCTCAGATAGTTGACTACTTTACTATTTTGCTTTGCTTACAGAAAATTACACAACGCTTCTCCTGTTTTAAGCCTCTTTCCATGTCCCTTGCCTTGAGTGAGAATCGTGGCAAAATTTGTGTTAACAGGTGTGCTGACGAATAAGCTTCTCGGAAAGAACGATCGGGAGCCTGATACATCACGTAAAGAGCAACAACGTGACAAGCGTGATAATCGGTGCAATGCTAATAGATGAGATAGGGTACACTTATGAAGTGTAGAGTCTCGTGAACGAAAATTGATGGAAATACTACTGAAGTACAATGAACTAGTATTATAAGTAGGACGTGTCCTTTGAGAAAAACAAAACCTTAGACTGTTCCATTATCTTATTTATCAAACCAGCATTTTCCACCCCACCCATTGCCAGGCGATAGCTTATTTTTTTTTTTTTTTTTATTACAGATAAGGCCAACATGGGCCACAATATAACAAAAACACACTCAACAAACAAACAAATGTAAATACCAGGTCACTTACGTGACTCCCGTCAAAAGCCCCGCGTACAACTCACGAGTCCACGCAAGCCATACAGGCAGAGAAAGCCGCATCTGAGGCCCACAAAGGATCCTAAGAAGTGGGCTAGGGGATCGTAGGATCCTGGTTTGAAGGGAAAGAATTGACCGCCTCCGAAGTTCACCAAAAGATGGAAGCCCTTCACCAACAAACATTCCCGATGCACTACAATTCCAAGGAAGACCGTGAAGCCACCGGAACGAATTATTATACATAACCCGAAAAGAATTCTCACATTTCACACTGACATTACACGCAAGAGGAAGGCAATAAAGTGGCGTGCAGTAAGCCCTGAAAAGAAAACTCTTTACCGGGGCCTCGCAGCTACCAAACCTCCTTATCAGCTTAGTGCTGGGCCGGAGGGGTAAGTATTGTCGTTCTTCGATTGTGATTAAATTACATTAAACGAAACGAAAAAAACTAAAAGGTATTTTTTCTTTCACATTCTGTATCATGCTTTCTCTCTGAAACCAGGTCCATTCCTCTCATGAAGTAAAGCCCCACCTCTCATCTAGTCTGTGATTGTTCGAGCGGAGGTGTTAGCTACCATTCACAGCCAGTGTGTAAGTTACGGGTAATAGATTAATTTAAATTGTCGCAGCGGTAACTCCGAAACTAGGGCGAACTTTCAAAAAATATCTATCAGCAAATGGTTTTATTTTTTGGATTCAAGAAGTCCTTGTAGTCCTACCGATTTCTTTCCGGTCTCCCCAACTCTGAAGAAGAAAGATCCTCTTAAAGACTTAATCCTCTCTTAAAGCTTAACCGAAAAGGGCTGAGATGGAAAATCTGTTAGCCATCACTTATTCACTTAAAGAGGCTTGAAGACCGGATGAGAATGCGTTACTTCGTTGCTCCGCTATTCACGAATAATCCATTTTCAAATAGCGGAATTTCCCTGTCGGATTTGTGGTACCTGTATTCGCTTATACCTGTGCTATATGCTTGATTGAAAACGGTTTACGATTAATAAGTGCTCACGCAGTGAGCTACCTTCCGCAAGACGATAACTGGCCACTGAAAAGCCGCGTTTCGATTGAGATCCAAATTTGCCACGTCGTAGTAGGCTTTTCCGCTGTGAGGACGGCTGTAGGTATTCTGAACGTCATTCTAGAGCAAGTAGGGAGAAATAAAAAAAATCCTTTACACAATCGTGGCAGTCTCACAAAGTGGCAGTCTCATTTCACCAACGAATTTGCAGCCCCTGGCCCTGTTGTAGCCAACCCGTTTGTACAAGAACTTGACGATGTTCTGTCAAAAGAACATGCTTCGCAATTTTGGGTGTCAAGTAACGATATACGACAGAAAATTTTTAAGTTGAAAAAGAAAAAGTCTAGAGGTTCTGATGATATTTCCGCATTGCATTTGGTGCATGGTTCAGAGTTGCTGATTAGTTACCTTGCGATAATGTACCAAGCGATTTCTACAACCGGGTTTGTCCCTGATTCTTTTTGCGTAGGTTTAATCTCGCCGATTCTAAAAAAGGGGAAGGTAGAGAATGAATGCAGCTCTTATTGACCCATTACCGTTTCCTCGACACTGTGTAAGCTCTTTCAGCTGTTGATAAAAGATGTTATTAAAGCTCGATGTTGGATGCCTGAACATCAGTTTGGCTTCACTAAGGGCCTTGGGTGCGCTCATGCCCTGTTTGTCTTGGCTGCCGTTTTATTTGATTCGCATGAATCTGGGGAGGGACTTGTAATAGGTGTGCTTGATGTTAGCCGAGCATTTGATTCATCCGTTCATGAGCAAACACTGTTGGAGGCATATAAGAGAGGTGTGTCGGTAGAAATTATTAAAGTACTATTTTACATGTATAAAAACCTGAAGGGTCATATTAGGGTTCCAAACAATCCCAGTGCTACTGCAGTGGTCCCAGTTGAAAAAGGGGTGAGACAAGGTTTCCTGATCCCCCCCGATCTTTTTAATAATAGCTTCCTGAATGCCCAATCAAAAGTTCCTTCTTTCTGTGTCCTAAAAAAAATTGATTTCTCTGCTAACTTATGCTGACGACGTACTTAACTTAAGTTGATCAACTTTAAGTATTGAAAGAAATTTCAGTATTTTAGAGGCTGAGTATAGCTTGATCGGACTCAAGTTCAATGCTTCAAAGTCAGACATACTATTCTTTAATGATCGGGAAAAAATGTGCAGACCAGTCCAACTTGGTAGCTCCATGCTTCGTCCGACAGAATCGATAACGTACCTTGGTGTCCCCATAGGAAGGACCCTAAAAGAGACTCGGTCTCTCCTTTTACAAAACGCGGAGAAGAAACTTCGATTCGCTTACGCTTCGATCGTGACAAATAAGGTCCACTTTTCACGCAGTCTGCTCGCCAAACTCTACAGCGCTGTGGCGCTACCCCACGTTTTATATCTGGCTCCATTTTGGAAACTATTCACGACCACCGAGCAGTCTCGAGTCCGGTCGCTTTATTTTCGTTACCTAAAATACTTGCTAAAAATGCCACCGTGCCACTGTGGACACGCAACAGGTACCTAATAAGAAAATTCAGCCTGGTAGAACCCAACGAGGCTGTAGATAAGTTAGTTCAGAAAGTTCTTGGAACCGCCGCACACCCGCGGTTACCAGTACTTTGTGCCCAGTGGATGACCACTGATTAACTCGCCGTTTGTGTTTTACTTCATCTTTAGTGCTGTATATATTTTGTCATTGATCGCTAATAGTCTTTTCTCTCTTTTGGTCTTTATTTCTTTTTCTTCCATTTACTCCGTTCTTGTTCAGTTTGAATGTAACGGGTTAGAAAGAATATACATACATACATACAAATAATGCAGTGTATTCAGTTAAATGATACAAAAATAATTTGGCTTTTCAGTAAAATTGTAAGTAGCCTACCCTCGTGGTACACAAATAGACATTTGATTTCACGACTCAAGGTGCATCTTTCAGACTTTGAGCCCGAACTACACACTTGTGTTTCTTTTAGTTGTTAATTATCTTGACGTAAATTTCTAGTGTTGATGTGAGTTTAAGTGTAGTGTTGATGTTTTGTTTAAAAAAATTAGAAACCAATCAGAATTAGCGAAGCGGCGTTTTCTTATGCCACTGACATGTCGTCGCTTTTATGCACCTTGGATTTGTTCTACAGTTGTCAATTAAAAAAAAAGTTGTACCTTGTGCCAAAAGGTTTTTGAGATTCAAGCTGACCGTCGCGTGTTGTCTCATCTTTTGTAATCACTTTTAATGCTTCTTATGTTTTTGTTCTTATTTTGTTTACGTCTGTGTACCCCACTGTTGTATTTTCGTACCGTGTAAAAATAAATAAAGGTTCGAATGAGTACAGATACAAACTGTCAGGTTTATCTGTGGTTTACCTTACCTTGCCATTTTCTTGCAGGCAACTCGTCAACCTTATGAAACGAATTGTTTCAATAAGCTGTTCCGCAGATAATGAATTCGTAGAAGAACGACTGAATGGACCACAGTTAAAAGAAGTTGAAACTGACCCTCCAGATCTCTCGGCCCTTCCAGTCCCCGAACCGGGTCAGATCCGCCAGGAAGTTACCTCACCAATAGTACCAAGTCACGAGCGAGACCCAACGCCCCCTCTTGCGAGAGCTCAGAGTCCGCCCAGTTTGCCAAGTGATACAGAAATGGCGCCTGAAGTGAGTTCCAAGGTAGGTTGAAACACGGCCTAGTTCCCTGTTCGTGCAATCTGTAGTTATGCTTTTGCCGTGTTTAGTGTAAAGTTTTCCTGCGTGCGTTGTCTTTTTTTTTTTTTTTTTTTTTTTTTTTTCTTAGTTTGTACTCCGTCATTAGGGCTACACGCCCTCCATTGTTCTTGACGGGTAATAAATAGATTGATTTATTGATTGATTGATTGTTTTTGTTTTCTACGGATATTTGGACGGAATTGCCAAGTGTTTCTAGCGCGAGCAAATGGTCAGGGTTTCCCGGACGTATTTTCTGCAATTTCATCAACAAGTGAAAAACTTTCATCTTCAAAAACTTTCTTTAATTCCGGTCCTCGACCGCCTGTCCCTGATCGTCTGCTCAAGGTGTTGTGGAAGAGCTTGTGCGAGCCATTGTCCCGACATTTGCACAGAATCGCCGTCTGTGTAAGCTACTCGTCCTTCCACCGCCCGACGAAAATATAACTCTTGTTCTTCCCGTCAACAACGCTATTGCGACTATTTACGCTATTTACACGACAGTACGTTTAGCAAACTTGACTTCAAGCCTAACCGAATAGGGCTGAGATCTGACAGTCTAGTGACACATAACTTATTCACTTAGATATGCCTGAAAACCCGATGAAAATGCGTTACTCCGTTTGTCCGGTATCAACAGTTGATTTTATAGAATGAACTGGTTCTTGAAGATCTGTGGTACCTGTGTGCGCATGCCCCTCTATGATTGAAATATTTGCCAGCAACAATGCTAAGCCATTGCTGATTGCTGAAAAATAAACTTCGGACTCCTTGCGAATCTTATTTGTCCCATTGTTGACGCGTGAAGCTAATAATATAGATGGCGCTTTAGACAAGGGACTTGTACCGTGACCAATACCATAAACAATTTTTCGAATATAATTTACAAGTCTAGGACTCCCTTATCGGAGCCACGTAGACAAACCAGGACCCACAAGACGGGGTCTCATGGTGAAAACCAAATAAAACTAAATATATAATTTTAATGGGGAAGACGCCCTTGAGATGGAAACATTCATAAGTAGTGAACTGATAGACAAAAATGCTCCTCAGCCTTATTACTTTACGTGACATGGGGATGTGAACTGGTTAGATGAATTTGCCTTCGGGCGGGATCACTGTTCCTATGGCCGGCTTCTACCAGACTATTGTAGTGGTTTGCGAACTCTGTTCACAAGCCCCGCGGTAGCTCAGCGGTAGAGTAACTGCCTTGTAAGCAGAGGGTCCTGGGTTCAAATCCCGGCTGAGGAGCATTTTTGTCTATCAGTTCGCTACTTATAAATGCTTGAAGCTGTGATCTTCGATCGGAAACTTACCTGTCCACGATGCCATCAATGTGATTCTAAATTAGTGAACCTTTATGGAAAATATTTTTTGAGTGTTTTACGATTCTTTTATATTTTTGTGTCCTTTTCTACTGCACTTACACCCTTGGGCAGTGCGTCATAAATCCTTCGTTCATTAATTCATTCATTTCTTTGCACATGTCTCAACATAATTTTTCCTACGCTATATAAGCGTCATGAATCCTTGAAATACAGTTTTTTATAATTTCAAATTCTCCGCGTCTGGATGAATTTTGAGTTGTGGTGCGAGCAGCGCACATTCTGAACGTTATTACTCGAGCATCGGGTGATTTTTTTTTTTACAAAATCCCTAAGATGGGTCAAAATATTTCAGTGTATGTCAGTTCACCAACTTTTATAAAAAAAAAGCTTCGGTAGCCCTCCAAACCCACAACCTGTACCCATTTTTTAACAAGTGACTAATATAGTGCGTAAATAAATGTAACTTAGTTGTCGAAATCGTGTGTATTTTGTACGATATTTATGTGTCACTGAATGGACCAGATGGTTTAGGCATAGAGCGTGTTCCACCCTCGTACCAATAGTAACTATTAGTTACTAAATCCGTTCCAACCTCACGAAAAGATACTACGCTGACCGTTCAAGCCTTCTCGAAATAGTAACTAATTGTAACTATTTGCTTACCACGCTCGGGAGCGTAGTAACTACAGATTTCTGTCACGTGATTGGTCGGATTCGCCCGTGGCATGATATTCTGCTGGAAAATAGAAAAATCGTTCCAGCCTTGACGGCAGAAAGGAAGAATTTGTGACGTCATGCGTAGTAACTACGGTAAGTAGGATGGAACACGCTCATAGTTCTGTTTTATACATTATTTTGTACTCCTCAGTTCTGAGGGAAATAAATGAATAAATAAATAAAGTATCAGATGTAAAAATAAGCTGCCGTTGCAGTTAAACTTTAAATTTGAAGGATTGTGTTGATGTGGTGTGGCTGAAAATGGGGGAGCTAACGAGGGGAGCACTGAGAGCTAACGTCCATGGCAAATGGCATATTAGAACAAGACCAAAGGTGTCGATGGGATCCCAAAAATCCAATATTTGATCCAGACAATTGGGTCTTGTCTACGCCAGATCCAGTCTTCGCCAGACTCCTGAACATTTTTACTATTAAAATTCAGAAACAGATTAAGGCCAAAAAGCTAATCATCTGAGAAAACCAAGTTCAGATATGGATTCAGCATGTTTGTGTTTACCCCTATAAGTCATATGTGTTTGGACGAAAACTTCCTGCCTTACTTCTTCGAATTTCCCAGTTTCGGCCGAATTCCGGAACTACCTGTCCGGCAAAAAAAAAGAAGCTAAAATCGAACTCAGCGTATCTTCTTTCCCCTATATCGAACATCTAATCAACTTCAAATTAAAATTTAACTTCAAACAAATTTTCCGTTTCCAGCCGGATTCCGGGCGAACTATATGTCCGGATACAAAATGACTGTCATACACGGATTCAGCATCTCTTCTTACCCTAAATCGGATATCTAATAAACTATACGAAGACTTTTATCAATTTTCCGGTTTTGGCCGGATTCCGGGCGAACAACTTGCCCGGTGAGAAAATGATTTTCACCATCGTGTTCAGCATGTCTTACTACCCCTAAACCGAACATATAATTAACTTCAAATAAAACTTTTACTTTTAACAGATTTTCCGGTTTTGGCCGGATTCCGGGCGAACTACTTGCCCGGCGACAAAATGATTTTCACCATCGTGTTCAGCATGTCTTACTACCCCTAAACCGAACATATAATTAACTTCAAATAAAACTTTTACTTTTAACAGATTTTCCGGTTTTGGCCGGATTCCGGGCTAACTACTTGTCCGGCGAGAAAATGGTTTTCACCATCGTGTTCAGCATGTCTTCTTACCCCTAAATCTAACATCCAATTAACTTCAAATAAAACTTTTACTTTTGACAAACTTTCCAGTTTTGGCCGGATTCCGGGCGAACTACTTGTCCGGCGAGAAAATGGTTTCCACCATCGTGTTCAGCATGTCTTCTAACCCCATTATCGACTGTCCCATTAGCTGTTTAAAAATATTTTGCTTACCCCTTAATTAAACCCCCTCCCCCACCCCTAAATATAGGGCTACAAAGCCCATCTACGAACTCGACCTTACTCTTGACTCAAACAATCCTCACACCAAGTTTTATCAAAATATCTCATTCCCTTCGAGAGTTATCGTGCTTACAGACGGACGGACGGACAGACGGACGGACGGACAGACGGACGAACGGACAACTTTTGCGATGTCATAGGCTTACGTTTTGGGATCCCAAAAATTAGAACCTCGTACAGGCCCCTATCCTTATTGGATTGAGAGAGGCTTGACTGTACCGTGGGTTCGCATGCGTGCCGTCAGCGCAGTATGGATTCCTGTGGAATTAATTTTCAATCCGTCAACTTTATTTACGAAATAGCTTAAAGCTATACTGTCGGAAGTATCATAACAGTTAAAACAAGGATGCGCAATTTTTAACAGACCACACTTGGGATAAATATTCTTTGAGCCCAAGCGGACTTTGAAACATTTATTCAAATAATGTGTACAACGGATACGTCAGCTACGATGCTTCATCAGCGATATTCCGGTCCTTCTTTGCAAGGGTCCTCGTCAGGCTGTCAATCTTCAGGTCCAACGTCGGGGAAGGAAACAAATCTGTAATAAATAACTGAAGCTTCTACCGACTATAAATATCTTATTCGGGCAAAGTACTTTCAAATACCACTGTAGGGAAAAACTAGCCCTGAGATTTAATTTTTGACACGGCCGCTGTTTTGCTGCACGATTGGGGCGATGACAGGAAAGGGATGTAATCTGTTGTGATTATGAGTACGTTATGCATTGACTGTTATGCATCACAAGCATTGCCAGGAATATTCTTTGAGCCCAAGCTGACATTGAAACATACGGGTACGTCAGCTACGATTCTTTATCAGCGATATTTCGGCCCTTTTTGGCAAGGGTCCTCGTCAGGCTGTCAAGTTCCGTACTTCGTAGATAAATATTCTTTGAGCCCAAGCTGACTTTGAAATATTTATTCAAACAATGTTTACAACGGGTACGTCAGCTACGATTCTTTATCAGCGATATTTCGGCCCTTTTTGGCAAGGGTCCTCGTCAGGCTGTCAAGTTCCGTACTTCGTAGATAAATATTCTTTGAGCCCAAGCTGACTTTGAAACATTTATTCAAACAATGTTCACAACGGGTACGTCAGCTACGATTCTTTATCAGCGATATTTCGGCCCTTTTTTGCAAGGGTCCTCGTCAGGCTGTCAAGTTCCGTACTTCGTAGATAATTTCTTTGAGCCCAAGCTGACTTTGAAACATTTATTCAAACAATGTTTACAACGGGTACGTCAGCCACGATTCTTTATCAGCGATATTTCAGCCCTTTTTGGCAAGGGTCCTCGTCAGGCTGTCAAGTTCCGTACTTCGTAGATAAATATTCTTTGAGCCCAAGCTGACTTTGAAACATTTATTCAAACAATGTTTACAACGGGTACGTCAGTTACGATTCTTTATCAGCGATATTTCGGCCCTTTTTGGCAAGGGTCCTCGTCAGGCTGTCAAGTTCCGTACTTCGTAGATAAATTCTTTGAGCCCAAGCTGACTTTGAAACATTTATTCAAACAATGTTTACAACGGGTACGTCAGCTACGATTCTTTATCAGCGATATTTCGGCCCTTTTTGGCAAGGGTCCTCGTCAGGCTGTCAAGTTCCGTACTTCGTAGATAAATATTCTTGAGCCCAAGCTGACTTTGAAACATTTATTCAAACAATGTTTACAACGGGTACGTCAGCTACGATTCTTTATCAGCGATATTTTGGCCCTTTTTGGCAAGGGTCCTCGTCAGGCTGTCAAGTTCCGTACTACGTAGATAAATATTCTTTGAGCCCAAGCTGACTTTGAAACATTTATTCAAACAATGTTTACAACGAGTACGTCAGCTACGATTCTTTATCAGCGATATTTCGGCCCTTTTTGGCAAGGGTCCTCGTCAGGCTGTTAAGTTCCGTACTTCGTAGATAAATATTCTTTGAGCCCAAGCTGACTTTGAAACATTTATTCACACAATGTTTACAACGGGTACGTCAGCTATGATTCTTTATCAGCGATATTTCGGCCCTTTTTGGCAAGGGTCCTCGTCAGGCTGTCAAGCTCCGTACTTCGTAGATAAATATTCTTTGAGCCCAAGCTGACTTTTAAACATTTATTCAATAAATGTTTCAGTAAAGAATCGTAGCTGACTTCCAATGTATATCTTTTAGTCATGATCTTTCTAAACTGCAGAATGTAAAATAGGAGGCAAAAATCAATCAGTCATGCATGGTGTCAAACAATCAAATAATGTAGCTAATATAGCAGTCTACCCTTTCGACGACCCAATCGAACAGCAAAAACAGCAGCCGTGTCCAGAATTAAATCACAGCACCAGCTTTAAGTCCAACCAATTTTCAGAGAAGAAGTTTACAAAATCAGATATTTAAGGAAGAATCTTTAATTGTTTTTCCACAGGTTCATTTTCCAGCTTGAGCCTGGAGAGGATCCTTGCTAAGAAGGGCCGAAATATAGCTCTAATAAAATGTAGCTGACTTATGTTTTGCACCGTCAAATTCAGTCACATAAATTTAAGCTAACTGACAAACACTACAGAAATACTAGTAGGACTATACTGTTGGAATAAAAGAAATAAAAAAGTTTAGCAGTGTTTTTTTAGAAAATGTCTGGTAGAAGAAGCAGTTCACGATGGAAAACACGTCTTTTTTAGAACATTTCTACAGAAATTTCCAGCAGAAGAAAGAGTTGGTAAGAATATGCGGATAAACAATCTACAACTTTTTTAGAGCCCGAGAGCTGAGTTCCAATGCCAAGATGAAGAAATACATGAAAATCCTACCACAGACCCTCTAGAGTTAAGGGATCACGTTCCTCGGAACCCATCTCCTACCGAACCGCCTGAGAGCGAAAACCTCTTCCCAGATGAGGAGCCAAGCTTGGATGCTTTCACATTGACCATCAAAGAGGAAATGCAAGGAGGAAGTGGCCCAGATAATTCCGGTTGGATTTTGGCTGAAGCCCAGGAAGACTTCGTAGCTGCGAGGGGAGTAAGTGCAACTAAACATATCAAAAGAGTTTGTCCAAAAGGTTACAAGCGACATCTTTAAAGTAATTGTGAAAAACCTTTCATGGCTAGGGGGGCTATCCCATAAAGGGATAGCGGAGTAATAAAGAACGACGAAAAACACCACAAGAACAGAGGTGGCATTCGGGGGGCTGCATCTGAAAAACCATACAATCTTTAAAAAAAACGTGATTGACATCATTGTGACAGGTAGTCGCGTAAGGATTCGTTATAAAGGTTCCGATTTTCCTACTAATAAAAGTGAGTGTTGAAAAGTGAGAAAATTGTGAGAGAAAATTTAAAATACTGAATCCACTGAATGTGTTATCACAGTTTCTTCTTGGGAAGCTCACTATTCGTCCATTTTTTCAGTTGTTAATTATTCTGTCCTTGCATGCTTTAACAAGTTACTTAAAGCTGTCATGACGGCAAAGATACTTCAGGATACGGCTATCCCCTTTACTGTTCAAATGTGTCTAAAGCTAAAAATCAGTTTCATCAGTGGATGTTGATGGCATTGGTATAAACCACCTGAAAATCTATTGTCCGCCACTTGTATGCCTTCTTCAGCTGTTATTTCGTATTTGCCTTTCCTCTTCGCTGGTTCCGAACAGTTTTCTGTGTGGTACAGTCAGTTCAATGATTAAAGGCGGTCAGTTTCCGTTTGAATGTTCTTCTTGTAGGACAGTTACTGTTTCTTGTAATTTAAGTAAAGTCACTGAGTATCTGCTTCTTCCTTTTCTTAATGATAATATTAACTCGTTGGAAAAATCAGTTCGGATTTCAGCCTGGTATCGGATGGCGGCATGCTCATCGGGCAGTTTCTTCTCTTCTCATTAATTCATCTAAAAAGAGTTATAGTTTTGACATTTTTGCACTAGATTGTGTACTGCATTCTCGGGCTCTTTATTCTCTTTACAGTAATGGCATTAACATTTCCCTTATATTTCGTCTTCGTTATTGGTATGGGAAATCTTACCTCCGAGTAGTAAAGTCAATAAGTATCTGCTTGTTCCTTTTCTTAATGCTAATAATAACTCACGGGAAAAATCAGTTCGTATTTCAGCCTGGTATCGGATGTCAGCATGCTCATCGAGCAGTTTCTTCTCTTCTCATAGATTCTTCTAAAAAGAGTTATAGTTTTGACACTTGGGCACTAGATTGTGCACTGCATTCTCGGAGCGTGTCCGAAAGCTCGGAAACGAACGAAAATGCTGAATTAATTCAGCATTTTATGCAGCATTTCGCTTTCGGACTTCAGTTTTCGCTCAGTTAATGCAGTATTAATTCAGCATAAAATTCAGCGAAGATGCTAAATTTTACGCTGAATTTTCAAGAAGAAACTGGGGAGCTGGCGATTAAGGCTAAATTTCGGAATTAGAAGTGTCAGAGAAGAAATAAAGAACAAGTCCGAAAGCTTTTAGTGCTGTAGATGCTGCATTTATTGCTGCATATAAGGTAAGAGCTTTCGGACGAAAATAAAAATAAAAATGCAGCATTAAATGCAGCATTTACAGTCTCAAAGCTTTCGGACACGCTCTCGGTCTCTTTATTCTCTTTACAGTAATGGCATTAACATTTCCATTACATTTCTTCTTCGTTATTGGTATGGGAAATCTTACCTTCGAATAAAATCCGATGGCTCTGTATCAGTTTCAAGGATTCCTGTCCGTTGTGGTGTAAGACTGACTGGTGTCCTTTCTCCTAGTACATCCAAAATGTGCATTTCTGATACGCTCACAGATATCTCTTCTTGATATCTCCTTGGTTTTGCAAATGTTTCAAATCTGGCTTATGCAGATGACCTTCCATTAATTAGTCGATCTAGGAGCGAATTATCGCGTTTTGTTCAAAAGGTTTCCAGTATCGGACTGTCTTTAAAAGTAAGAAAATGCGAATACCTGTCTTTTAACCCGGGCCATCTGCATCCCTATATTGCTTGAAGTTTTCTGTTCCTAGTGTTGGTTCTATTCGATGGTTGGGGATTACCGTTACTAAAAATATTCGTTCTTTCCTTTCACGGACTGTTTCCGGTTGTAGTTTAAAAATTCAATTGGGTTATTCGAAAATGTTTGCTAATAGGGGTAAATACAACCGGAAAGCTTTTGGCAAGCTATACTCTTCCTTTTGTGACCATTCTATTCTTTTTCCATGTGGAGTTTATCCTGTTTAAAGAAAAAGGATATCCGGTCCGGTTCTCTAAACGATGGGTACTCCCCAATGCTACCGCGGAATCTCTTGATCTCTCGGCCTATCTGTTACTAACTTAGCCTTAACTAACTAACTTAGTCTTACCTTACCTAGGGGGTAAGACAGGCATCACGCCCCAGGACCCCACAACCACAAGCCTCAATTTTTTTTATTTTTTTTCGAAACAGCTGAGGCCACGAACCCCTTTTCGTATCACTAGTATTCCATCGTCCACATCATTATTACTGTACTTATTTATGCCCTGTACGGAAGCTTCATTGATGTCACACTTACGATTATCTTTGTTCAGGCTTTGATTTTGTTGTCTGACAATGATAGAACAGTGGAATGTTTGGCAGACAGCGACTGCAGTCTGGATCAGCTCAAACAGACTGGTAAGTTATTTTTCATAGTTGATTTGGTACGACTCATGCCTAAAGCGAATCCAATTTGAATGCCGTATGTGCACATGAGGACTACCATACACAAAAGGTTGGGAAAAGTGATAAGCACATTATAAAAGTCACGATGTCATAGTTGTCAAATGAAAGGATACAGTGGTGAAGTCGGAGTGTCAGAGCTCTTCATGATGGCATCTAGTCCTTCAGTCTTGGAAGGGGGGAGGGGGGGGGGCATCGACACAAGTTTGGTAACATCCCCATTTCCGGATGGCAGGCAAAAGTTTTTCTTTGGCTTTTGCACGATTTTAAGTGTACAAATTCGTGGCCGAATTAGCACAGTCAAAATGATCCAGTAGGTCAGAAGCAGCTCGCGAATTAATGGATTCAAAGTAAAATATCGAATAGTCTAAATTTCATTCGTACCTTGGAGACAGTGGTAGATTAGGTACGAGAGGTTCTAAAAGACAGCTTTAAAATAAGACTCTCTAGTCCGTCTCCGGGGGGGGGGGGGGTAGGATCGCTCCCTCGAATCTCTTCTGATCCCCTGGGTAGAAAGGCTTTTCATGAATTAATTAAGCCATGTAACTGCTCAGGGCCTAGCTTCCTTCTGTGAATAGGAACTGGACTTGACCTCTGTGGGAGGATGGGTGGCACAACGTCCATGCTGCCTGCAGACCTAGAGCGGTTCAGTGCAGACCTAGAGTAGCACTCTTTTGGGGTGCGAACCTGATTAATCTCTTCCGGGCTATACTGTTGTGCTGGGCCTAGTGCCATATGAACATTCATCTCTTAGTTGCGTTTTCTATCTCAATTCTCAGTTCTCGTACAAATTTCCGTTTTTGCTCTTCTCGGATCTCGTTTTTGACAAAACACGAATTTAGCCACCCTTTAATACCCGTTTATACGGGTCGAACATCCACACTTGGTTGGCCAATCAGGAAGCAGAACGAGAATCGAGAAGTAACTATTGAAGCAACTTCTCGATTCTGCAGAATCGAGAGCTTTCCCCTTCTCGATTCTGACAAAAACGCAAAAAAAAGGAGAATTGACTTCATGCAAATAGTAAAAAACGCGAAATAGGAGAATTGTAAGTAGAATTGAGACCAAAAACACAAATACTATTGGTTGCGTTGTTTATCTAAATTCTCAGTAGCATACTCTCTTCTCAGTTTTCGTACAGAAGATTACAGTTTTTGATCTTGATAAAAATGCCTTGACAAAAATCTAATTTAGCCACCCGTTATACTTTTTATACGGACTGCAAATCTACCCCTTGTTGACCAATCAGGGAGGAGTACGGAGAACGAGAATCGAGAATTGACTGTCGGAGCAACTTCTCGGTTCTGCAGAATCACGGAGCTTTCCCCTTCTCGATTCTGACAAAAAAGGAGAGAAAGGAGAAGTGGCTTCATCACAATAGTAAAAAAAACGCGAAATAGGAGAAATGAGAGGAGAACTATTGTTTCGGTATGACAAGTATGCAGACTTTAATGAGTTGGTATATCATTGCAGTTTTGGAGAATATGGTGAAAGGTGATGACCAGTTCAGCCCCGAAAACCTCAGATTAGCTGTCAGATTAACTGGTTGGATAATCAGCACCGATAAAGCTCTTCAGCTTATTGTCAAAAAGTTTGCTGGACAAGAACTTGAAATAGTTGCTTTGTTTCCTGGTGACACCTTAAAGAGTAAGTAAAAACTGTAAGGCCTACAGCCGTCATGGGAATTCCAAATATCAGTCCCCGTCTAGGACAGGCAGGGCGTGTATTTTTTTTTCAGTTTTTCCGCTCAGTATTGTTGATAGTATCAAGAACAAATAAGCAAAAGAATCTCCGTCTTCCGATCTCTGTAATACGACCATGCGGAGTCGAATAGATTCCCGATGCCCTGCCCGAGGCGAACGATTAGTTAGGAACTATGCGGAACATCACAATTCGTTACCGCTACAAACAGCTCATCGCAGTGAGCCCCGGAGAAGAAAAGTCGAGAGTAAGGGACTATTGGTTGTTTAACATTGTGACATCACTACAGAGGCGGGTCATACACTCCTGCTACGGTCTTTTCCTCTTAATAGCTGTGTTCTTTGTCACGGGAGTTCTCACCGATGGTCTCCGGTTATCCTTATAAGGCGTTTTGCATCCACCTGTGACTACTCACCAGTCTTATAACCCGTTTTTGAACTAACCGGAGTCCGGTTTTATCTCACCGGTGCGGACTAACCAGAACTTGCTCGGGAGCCCGGGTTTACCGAGAAGTTAGCAACTTTTCGTCAATTGACGGGGTTTCGCGCAAAACCCAGAATTTAGGCCGTTTTCGCACTCACCCGTAACTACCCACAGGTGAACCAAAAACGCGCTACAAGAGAAGAACCGGACACCGGTGACAAAACAATAGTGACAGCACGGAGTGCAACGAATGCAGCTAATGTGTAATCTGCAATGTCAACTCAAATCTCAGCAAGTAGCTCTAGCTCTGCTTAGTTTTGACGGGTTATCCATAGTCGGTGCATGGGACCAAAGACGGAGGTTCTGTTGGTTTATTTGTATGTCTATTGACAGTATATATATCAGAGAGTATCACGAAACTGTGGCAACTCGCAAATAATCTCTTTCCGTTCTTCATTTTCTGTAAAGAAAACCCAGAATATGCATTGGGATTACACAAGACGTTTGAATAAACCCTTGGCAAGCGCTAATTTCCACTAGCTGCATCGAATTAGAAAACAATCTATGCCTGTTGTTTGAGTGAAAGTTGTGTAAGGTCGCAGATAAAGATCTGGGTAGATAGACCCTTTCTCTTGTGATAGCAGAAGCCTCAGATAAGCATTTGATATAGATAGAGAAAGAGAATTGGGGGTTTATTAAAAAAAAGAACTCTGCGATGCCCAGAGGCTGACCCACCCTTAAAACTCGAACAATACAAAAGAATGGAAAAAAAGAAAGAAAGAAAGGAGCTTGACGTATCCGGTCTGAGACGCCCAACCAAAAACCACAACAGTTCAGTTCAGTTTATTTTACGACCCAAATACATTTCACTATGATGCCAGTACCTGCCCCAAGAAAGGTACAAAAACAAGAGCTGTAAGCTCATATGGCACTTGCATGTGTCAAGATGATTTGATTGATCAAGAGGAAGTTTCGACTTTGCGGTTGAGATGCGCGCTATAAGGGAGCTGGAACTTCATTTGTAAGCAAAACCCTTGAGGCAAAACTGCTAATGGGCTGATGGGCATCACGAAAATGCATATATTGCTTAAAAGTATTTTTTTTACTTTGCGGTCAAGATTGGTACTTTAAGGAATAATCGGATTTGGGAAGTAGCAATTTCTAAGCAAATGTTGTTGAGTCTCCAATATTCCAGCGAAGTTTCATCGTCCTAGCACATCTGGAAGTACCTTAACGCGCGATCACCGGAATCCCAGACCCCCCTCCCCCACCTCCAACTCCACCCACAATAACCGGAGCCAATCCTGTTCTGTAAATGATTAATCCAGAGCATCTGTTTGTCATTCCCACGAAGTTCGATCCAGATCACACCAGTCTAAGCGGGTCAAGTATTTTCCGCCCTCCCCCCGATAATTGCCGGATTCGGTCCGGAAATGAAAAAGGTCACAAGAGAAAAATGTCCTCTGTTTAATTATTAAATTTCACTCGAATCCGATCACCCGTTCCAAAGTTACGCATGACTCAATATTCCGGATTCCCCTCCCTCAACTCCCCCCCCCCCCAAGATTATCATATCGAGGATTTTTTTTTTATTCCAAGTCAGTTTGACCGGGTCCCTGATATGCCTTCCAAGTTTCGTCGTGAAAATCCCCCAAAAACGGAATTCCGGGATACCCCTCCTCCCCCCCCCCCTCAAGTGTCCGGATCCAGTCAAATTATGTAAAAGATTTATATGGACCAGATGTTTGTTCTTCCCAGCAAGTTTCACTCCGATACCATCATTCTAACCGTTTCTCGAGATTTCCGGTCCACCCCCCCCCCCCCCACCCCACCCAGCTCCCCCGCGGTGCACGTAGCCAATCCGATTCAGCAAATGACTTACCTAGAGTATCTGTTTGTTCTTCCCACAAAGTTCCATCCCGATCCCTCCATTCTAAACGGGGCACGTATTTCCCCCCCCCCCCAATAGTTGCCGGATCCGGTCCGGATATGAAAAAAATCATCGAAGAAATGTCCTCTGTTGAATTCTTAAATTTCACTCGAATCCGATCAACCATTCTAAAATTACGCATGACTGAAAATTTCGGATTCCCCTCCCTCCACTCCCCCCACCATTATCTGATCGACAAAATTTTTATTTTGAAGTCAGTTTGATTGGGTCCCTGATATGCCTGCCAAGTTTCATCGTGAAAGTCCCCAAAACCACCATCACCGGAATTCCGGGACCCCCCCCCCCCCCCATAAGTGTCCGGATCAAGTACAATGGCCTAAAGGACTTATCTAGAGCAGATGCTTGTTCTTCCCAGCAAGTTTCACTCCGATCCCTCCATTCTAACCGTTTCTTGAAATTTCCGGTCTCCCCCCCCCCCCAACTCCCCCCTGGCTACCGAATCCGGTCAAGACTTTAAACGGGACATTACAGATATATATTCTGTTCAGTTATGAAGTTTCATTACAATCCGATCATCCGTTCGAAAGTTACACACTTCTCAATTTCCCGGATTCCCCTGCGGATTCCCCTCCCTCCACTCCCCCACCATTATCTGATCAACAATATTTTTATTTTGAAGTCAGTTTGATTGGGTCCCTGATATGCCTGCCAAGTTTCATCGTGAAAATCCAAAAAACCACCATCACCGGAATTCCGGCCCCCCCCCCCCCCCCATAAGTGTCCGGATCCAGTACAATGGTCTAAAGGACTTATCTAGAGCAGATGCTTGTTCTTCCCAGCAAGTTTCACTCCGATCCCTCCATTCTAACCGTTTCTTGAAATTTCCGGTCTCCCCCCCCCCCCCATCTCCCCCCTGGCTACCGAATCCGGTCAAGACTTTAAACGGGACATTACAGATATATATTCTCTTCAGTTATGAAGTTTCATTACAATCCGATCATCCGTTCGAAAGTTACACACTTCTCAGTTTCCCGGATTCCCCTGCCCTCCACCCCCCCCCCCCCCCCCAAAATGGTCGGATCAGAAAACTGATTATTCCTAATTTTGTTTGGTCGGGTCTCTGATATGCCTGCCAAGTTTCATGGTCCTAGCACAACTGGAAGTACCCTAACTCGAAAAAGTGTGACAAAATGCCCTAAATTTTCAAGTTTCCAGCGCCCCGCACTCCCCCCCCCCCATATAGTCGGATCGGGAAACTGATTATTTCCAGGTTAGTTTGGTCGGGTCCGTGATATTCCTGCCAAGTTTCATTGTCCTAGCTCATCTGGAAGTACCCTCACTCGAAAAAGTGTGACAAAATGCCCTAAATTTTCAAGTTTCCAGCGCCCCAACTCCCCCGCATATGGTCGGATCGGGAAACTTATTATTTCCAGGTTACTTTGGTCAGGTCCCTGATATTCCTGCCAAGTTTCATTGTCCTAGCTCATCTGGAAGTACCCTAACTCGAAAAAGTGTGACAAAATGCCCTAAATTTTCAAGTTTCGAGCGCTCCCACTCCCCCGCATATGGTCGGATCGGGAAACTGATTATTTCCAGGTTCGTTTGGTCGGGTCCCTGATATTCCTGCCAAGTTTCATTGTCCTAGCTCATCTAGAAGTACCCTAACTCAGAAAAAAGTGACAAAATGCCCTAAATTTGCAAGTTTCCAGCGCCCCGCTCTCCCCCCCATATGGTCGGATCGGGAAACTGATTATTTCCAGGTTAGTTTGGTCGGGTCCCTGATATGCCTGCCAAGTTTCATTGTCCTAGCACATCTGGAAGTACCCTAACTCGGATATGTGGGACAAAAAAACTCGGACCGACCGACAGACCGACAGACCGACAGACGGAATTGTGATCGGTATATGGCACTTGAGCCAGAGGCTGCAAGTGCCATAAAAAAACACTTGCAATTGGGCGGGTACATAAAACTCATTTCCTAACTAATAATTAACTAAAAACAAACCATAACTAAAAAGAGCACTAAAATAAGAAACAATAACCAATCTCTCATCAACTAATTTAATAATAATAATGAGAAAAAAGAAAAATAATAAGAAAAATAGGAAAAATAGGAAAAAAAGCTATGAACCTTGGCCTAACAAATACTTTTTCAATTTATTTTTAAATAACCCCAGGTGCTCAGCCGCCCAAATGCTCTCCGGAACAGAGTTCCACACATTAGGCCCTGAAAATCTAGTAGGGAAGCCGGCCCTGGTTCCACTTCTATGCGGGACGACAGTCACTAGCATGACGCGTTTCATAATGATGCAAAGATCTATTGTCACTAAAATTAATCACGAAAAACCTCTGGACTTACATCATTCCAACATTGATAAGCAAAAATTCCGACTTGGTACTCCCGTAGCTGTCCTACATTCAGCACTTGCAACCTTTTGAAGCAAGCTGCAGTGTTGTGTACACCTTCGACATATCCACCAATAAGACGCATCGCTTTATTTTGAAGAATCTGAACACGTTTAAAATTCACATAAAAATCGCTTGCCCATAACATGCAGCCATACGGAATATATGGGTGAATCAAAGCGTGGTACAAAAGCAATAAAACTCTCGGAGGTAAAAATTTTTTGAAATGTCCAAACAAAATACCGAACACAATGCTACTATCAAATAAAAAAAAATATCGACTTTAAACGCCTGACAATAATGCATCAATTGCATAAACGGCAAGACAATCAGTTTTCAACATTCTATTGCCAACGGAAAATAATACTTCAGAAAAGCAAGATGTAAAAGAAAATCACAGCCTGCAAAAATATACGCCAGGTTTAGTTGTATAAAAGCTAAACGTGGAGGAGGGGCATAAACGTAGCGAGCGAGCGATGTTTATCTTCGGAGGCTAGATTTGATAGTTAATACAACACTGTACAAAAGGCACAAATAAATATCAGTCAAGAAAAAGGGGTCTCCGCGACAGTAAAAGTTATCACTCCATCTTATCAGAGACTTCTCATATGAAGAGCATACTCATGAATTTACACACAGATAGTAGGCGACAATGCTACATACTTTTTTCGTCGAGCAGGAGGTTTCGACGATGATCCCAGAAACTTGCAAGAACCTGTACTACCTTTTGCGCCTGTCGAGCAAGCAGTGGTACCACCAGCCAATCCTGCAACGACTCCGACGGGATTATCTTCATTAACCTTCGAAGAACTGCTGGATCTGGAGCATGGCACTCCTCAACGACCGAAGCAGTTTTATGGAACCGGGAAGAATTCCTACAAAGCTGCTAAGGAAGGTATGCGTGTTGTTACCAGTCTTATCCATAGAGTAAAAGAACATCTAGTACAGGAGAGGCAAAGTATGCCAAAATCGTGTCCGAACTACGAACGAAATAAGCATGTTCGAAGCGTTGTTGGGGGTGCAGCTGCTTCCCCCTGGCTTTCCAAAGCTACCTATGAGAAATAATAAAATCAGCAATAAACAGACAGCTGTAATGTTTAGATACGAAAAGTAAAAGTAAGAATAAAAACATAAAGTGAAAGTTTGTGGATAGAATCT
Organism: Branchinecta sandiegonensis; assembly: GCA_030848855.1. Lineage (NCBI taxonomy): Eukaryota > Metazoa > Arthropoda > Branchiopoda > Anostraca > Branchinectidae > Branchinecta > Branchinecta sandiegonensis. Next base: position 14,987,216 of record JAUPMV010000008.1, on the reverse strand, counting down.
TCTCGTAATTATATCTTATTTTGCATGCTGTTAGCAACTTGTGTATTTCTGGTATGGTCTATCTAGCTCGTACTTTGAAACTGCGGGGGAGGGGGGTGTCGCCGCTGCTACCCTCTGGATTTGCGCGAAATTACTCCTCTGAAGCATGAAGCGTTCTCGGAATCTGATGATACGTCACAACGAGCTACCCGTTTTGAGAGAACGAACGTGCTAGTAAAAGCCAACGGCACGACCATGTCTTATACTCCGTGAAAAACGTATAAGTACGCCGTTTTGCTTTTCATTTCTTTTGTATACCATCGCCCATGTGTCCGGATATTACTTTCCCTCTCTCGTACTAAAAGAAAAAAAAAAAAACTTTGGCCTTGCAACGACAATGGGCGTCAAGTATCACAAAGTGAGATCACTGTACGCGCAGGCGATGAAAAAAAAATACGACATCCAAATTGAGTTCGGGCAAATTTTCTTTTTTTTTTGCGTATTTTTATCATTTCTAGGTCTTTTTTAGTACTATACAGAAAAAAACTAATTGCGATTCTCTAATAAGCTTTTTTTCCGTACGGAAATTTCCCGCCTGAAATCGATCCAGACAAAATGTATCAGATTTTGACCCGATTTCAAGTTTATTTCTTCGTCGGATCGACCGGAATTTCTACCTTGATTCTACCGGCGTAGCCTCGGGCAGAGCTTATCAAATTGGCCCAGGAGGACCTAGACGGAGTATTCAAAAAATAAGAAAACAAAACAATACTATACATACGATTTGGGCAGGTATATAAAAGCTAAAAAAAAAAAAACATTCAAGAGGGGAAGACAAAATATCTGGAATGAATCTTGATGTTTTCTACCGGCATTGTCACCCCGATCCTAAAGAAAGGGAAAGAGCCAGGTCAATGAACGTCTTACCGGCCGACCCGACTTCGATTGTGCCTGTTTTGTGTAAGCTATTCGAGCTACTAATAGTTGCGTTTTTGCAGATACTATGGTATCTGATCTACGGTCTAAAGTCGTTTCCGCTGTTACCGTGGTTTCTGAACCACGGTCAAAGGCGTTTTTGCAGTTATCGTGGTATGGTATCTCATATTCAGATATCATGGTCCCGACCGTCGTGGTATCTGAAAAAGTCATCTCACTTTCATCATCATCAACACATGAGCCTAGGATTTTGTCAAATTGGTAGGAAAGAAGCTCATTTCAGTTCAGTTCAGTTCAGTTTATTCATAAAAATAAAAAACACCATTAACTGTTTATGGCCCGGCCCCACCATGCACTTGTTTTGTGAGTGGATATCAGTTTTTCTTTTGGGATGACTTCTAACAGCACAAATTCGGTAGTTGTCGTTTCTGTAAACCAACCATAGGCTATTACAGATACCACGGAAACTGCAAAAACGAATATATGCAGTTTCAGTAGCCGTGGTATCAAATACCATGGTATCTGCAAAAACGCACTTAATGTCTCGGTCCATTTCAGACGGAAATTTGATAATAACAATATTATAATAATAATATATATTGCACAAATAATAAGGCCACAAAGTTCTTATTTGGGAAATTAACGTGTCGTCAATTTCTTTCTTGAATCGGCTCAGTGATGGCGAGCTTGCTGTTTCTTCGGGCAGTTGATTCCAATGAGGCGGCACGCGGTTCTTTAAACTCCACCGACCAATATCTTTGCAGAACCTCTCTGCGGTGAGTTTGAGACCATGGCCGCGTAAGTTGTTAAAGTTGAAATTGAGGATGATAAATTCCGTACGCTTTTTCTTGTAAGCATGCACGTTGAGACTTCAGTTAATCGTTAGGTCTGATTCCCGTGCATTTTTAGGCTGGATTGACGAATTTAGAGTAAGACTACCCCCCAGCTTGTCAATCGGCGATGCAACAGCCGACCCGGCTACAAAAACATTGCTCGTCCATTTTCTGGTGGAAGAGGCACGGGCGCATAAGAGAGCCAACGTGACAGCAGCGGAATACCGACTGATCGCACAGCGAATTATTCGTATGCATCCGGGCTATCGTGAGGAAATAGCTGGAGTTGCCCACGGCAGTGGAGTCGAGTCATTAGTCGTGAGCATGACGAAGAGGCAACAGAGGTTAGAAGGGAAAGATCCGGCAAAACTAGAAGTCCAACAAAAATCCAAGAAAGTTCTTGTGAATAAAGAGAAAAGTGGACCTTACAAACGGGCAGAACATGGTGCACATAAGAACGTTCACAACACCGCCAACTTTTACCCTAATGCTCAAGTGACGCCAATCGAGCACCAAAAGAAGGACCAAATGAACAGTCTCCTAAAAGCCGGGCAGACGGTCAGCTTTGAGCTTATGACGGGGAGTTTCAACATGCAGCGTTCAATGATTGCTTCCAGTCCGGAGATCGTAGACGTTCAAAATGAGTGGCCTTACCTCTTCCAAAAGGAGGGCCTCATGGCGCACTTCGAAATTCTAACGGGCAAAAAGCTAACGATGGAAACCCTACAAAGTCGGCTCCAAAGTTTCGAGCTCAAAATCAAAGAGGTGTGTGGCGTTATGGGATATGAAACCACCTTCAGCGATGAAACTCCTGTGGTCGAGGACCTTTTGAAAGCCTTAGCCATGCTTCTTTTCAGAAGTTTTGAGGACTACGAGCTCATTTACTTGGAAACTCAGGTGAGACTATAGATTTGTTTAATAATAATATTAATATAACGCAAAAAATATGCCATTTGCCATTTACGCCTCCTTTCAGTGGTTTCAGTTGCCCTTTTTAGTCTACTTAAGTATACTAAGTATACTTGTATAAACCTCAACTGATTCATGCCACATAAGGGTCGGTCCGGTCCTTACTCATGTCCGTTTTGTGGTAGTATGGATGAGAATTTAAAACACTTGTTGTGTGAATGTGAAAATTTGAATGAACTTAGGTTAGAAATTTTTGGAGTAAATGAAGGAGGGGTAGATGAAGAATGGATGTGTAGGATCATGGGAAATAGTTGTTTCATGAGTATTAAACAGTTGGTCAGGTTCCTCAGGGTAGCCCTAGCCCATAGGGATAGGTGCTTATAGAAGGTATTATTTTTGTCTGTTTGAGTTTATTTTTCATGTATTTGCCATGGCCTTTGGCTCTTAGTGTAAATAAATCTTATCTTATCTTATCTATCATCGAACTACCTAGAAAATCAGCCCTTATGATTCGTTTTTGGTAGACCGTTCTCAGTTCTGATATTAAATTAGTCGTTAGTGGGCTGTGGCGGACGAAATCTTTAGTTATCTTTGGTGTTGAAGCCTGACTTCGTGCAGGCAGAGGCGTTACTATCCAAAAAAAAATTTTTTGGGTGGCAAGGTATTTACCGAGTGTCTGGTCATCTTTTACCGACTGTTTTTGTAGAAAGTTTTGACGAGAAGCCAACGGATTTTCAGAAAAAAACGACCATAAAAAAAACTGTTGATTTTAAGATAAACCGATTGTTTTCATGAAAAAATCCAACTGTTTTTACGAAAAAACAGCGGCGCTTCGCGTCGACTCGGTTATTTTTTACCGACTGGCTGACAATATTGGTGGGGGGGGGGGCTCCCCCCCCCCCCCCTCCCCCACACGTGACGCACCGGCGTGCAGTTATGCGCAGCGGCTAGCCCCATGGAAAGGCTGGCTTCGTAGATGACTCAATCTCTTTTAAATACAGATATATATACATAATACTAATAATAACAGCTTGTGTAAGTTGGTCTGAGGTTGGTTCTGGCCTTGCAGAGTAGCCTTGGAAACGAAAGCAATCTTTGATTTTCACCCTTTCTTCTCGAAGCTCTGATACTGTAAGAATACCTCCCGTCATATCACAAATTGCAAAATGAGGCGAAATGTAAAAGTCAGCTACGTTGTTCCGCATCGATATTTCGACCTTTCTCCTCGAGGGTACTCTTCAGACTGTTGCTGGACTTGGAGAAACGAACCTGCAATTTTGGGATAGATTATTAGTAATACATCATTCCCAGTCAGCTTGGGCTGAGGCAGTCATATCACAAGACTAGGTATCCAAATGTAGAATACTTTACAATACCCTGTTTGGCATTTCGGACTTGAGAAAACTCAAAAAAGAGCCCTAATCATAGTGTCTAAGGTGGCCGAGGGTTGCTATGTAAATTCGAAATCGCCTCCTTAAATGAACGAAGGCTGAAACCCTGCATGGAGTTTGGTGTCAATTCTCTGAATCACCCAATCCCTACAAATATTTCCCCTTCCGAAAACCTGTTGAAATGGCTCCCTCGAAAGGTAGGTATTGCGGTTGAAAAGTTGCAGCCAATCAAATATGCCCACTAGAGGTTCGCAAAGAGTCTTGTCCCTTCTTTTTTAAATTTGTATAACAAAGCATAAGCTGGGCTTATGAGCTAACAGAGGCCTACTATGATTTATGTGTGTGTTCATGGGTTGTATGACGACACAAAACCAATTTGGCGTAAGCCATGACAAGTATTTTGGCAAATAAAAAGAGTTATCTATCTATCTATGTACCACAAGGTTATTCCTGTACAGTTAGAAGAAACTTCACGCTAGCTGCAGATTGTAAAAATAGTTATTGAGGAAAGTCGGGATTGTCATCCACTGTAATACTTAGTACTGCGTTCGTTGTAGACTGTTGAATAGACCTTTTTTATTGTGACGAAAATTTGTATTTTTAAGGACGACATTCCAATTGGGGAAATCTCCCAGCATGCCAAACTCGCAAACACGAAGCACCCGAGGGTTGTCAAAATGAGTAAGTCACAGTTTTGTTTGTTGCAGTTGATTTTTCCCGAGAATATCAGTTCAGTTCTAAATTTATTCATAACCCGTCAAAAGGAACAATGGAGGGCGTGTAATACTGGCGTAGGCAAAATATAGCACTCAGGAACAAAGACATCTTAACGGTAATGATGGATACTCAACGGTTTTCCCCATGGGAAGCCATTAGTTGATCTAATTCGCCATCATCAGGTACGGGAGCAAACTCACAGAGCTATTATTAGTTAGCAGTAGTGAATTTAAACAGAGCTACGAGGTTATACTACTAATTTTTTTTTCCAAGTAGATGGTGCCAGAAAGTAAAGGAGAAAGTCAGAAAGCCCCCCCTCCCCTCGTCGAAATGTTCGTTTCAGTCCAACAAGAAATGGGATATCTAGGGCATCTGCTAGAACTACCCATCAAGTTTAACTCGGCTCCAACTAACCCCGCCGAGGCCAAACCCTCCCGAGACGGCAAAATGGATCATCCGGGGCAAATCAGAATGGATCGTCCAGGGCAAATGAACGTCTCAGCCCAACCGATCCACCTGTTTAGTCCCTAGGCATGCTACAGAGTTTCGAGGACCCCCGTCCAGCTCCCCCCACCGTGGTTGAATCTGGCTCGAACACACAAATGGATTATCTAGGACATCTTCACTTATCGCTCTACTCGTTTGAACCCTATGCGAGCCAATATACTTCCGGAACCCCCTCTCCAACACCCTCTCATTTAGGTCATACGAGCCTAATGCCTTTCAAGTTTCATGCCAATTGCTCCGCTTGTTTGATCCCTAGGCATACCCCACAGTCCCCCCCCCCTCCAACTCCCTAAGTGTGGCTGAATTCGGTTGGGACACAGAAATGTTCTCTTATCGCCTGCCAAGTTGTGTCGGATATGAGCATTTGTCGAAAAATCCCAGTACCCTCCCTCAAATCACTCCACCGTGGTCGGATCTGGTTCGAACATGAATTTAGATCATCTGGGGCAAATGACGCGTCCGCATTCCAACATTCATTCCAATGGCTCCACTCGTTTGACCCGCCTCGAATCTCGAATCCGAATCTGGTTCAGACTCATAAATGCATCTTCTGTTACCACGCATCAAGTTTCAGTTGAATCCCACGCCTCATGACAAATGCGTTTGAATCCAGAAATGGATCGGCTAGGGTCAATGACCCTTGTACCTTCCAAGTTTTGTCCGAATCACTACAATCGCTTAATCGCTAGCCTTGCCGAACAATTCCCAGAACCCCTTCTCCGACACCCCCTGCCGTGTCAGAATCTAGTTCAGGAACATAAATACATCATCTAGAGCATCTGACTGCCCGTCAGTTTTTAATGGAATCTGACCATTTCTGGTAAATTCCATAGCCCCGTACTGAAGTCAAATCGAGCCGGGACCTCAAAATTTACCATTTAGAGCATATGACCTTTGCACCTTCCAAGTTCGACCGAGTTTCGCATGACCTTTGCACTTTCCAAGCATTTGGTCGGGTACTTTATGCGTGTGCCAAGTTTGTATGTCCTAGCTTACGTGGAAGTGTCCGAAGTAGCAAACCCCGGACCGACCGATAGATCGACGGATGGAAAGACGTTAAAATCACCATTTGGCACTTGGCTGAAGGGCCAAGTCCCGTTAAAATTCTTTGGCCGTACTATTAACTACTTACTTCTGCAAAAAGCCGCTGAATTAAGCTCTCGTGGCTGAAGTCACCATTGAAAACCAACGGCTTTTCAGTTTTATTGAACCAAATCATTGCGGATTCTTCAGTCTTTTTAGTCTTTGCTCAGAACTGTCTTTGACGACGGAATAGCCATTAGATTTTCACGAAATATCGTCAACTGTGGTCCAAGCCGAGGTGCAAGCGCGCAGTGAGCCATCAGTGAAGTTTAGCCGGTAGTGACCCCGGTGCGGATAAGTGAGAGTTATCGATGACGGGGAAGGGGGGGGGGCAAGGCGTGAGTTCCAGTGGAACTCGCAATAACCGTCAGGTTTTCACGTACAAACGTCCACTGTGGTCCCAGTCGAGGTGCAAGCGGGTGGTGATACCGTATTTGACCCCGCGGTGAAGGTTAGCCAGTAATGACCCCGGTGTGGGCAGGCGTGAATTCCCTGCAGCACTTATAAGTTGCGTTTTTGATCGAAGTTTGAAGTTACCTTCAAACTCAAAGGTCTCTTGTTAAATACCGTTTTTGGTCGCCGGTCATAGTTTCTTTAACCTTCAACAACTTTGACCGTAACTTCGTGATCTAGCAAGTTCGAAAAACACTAATTAAGCAAACGGTGAACTTCGACGGAGTTTGAAAACGGAAATTAAACAAGGGCTAAGCCAACAGCGAACAAAACTTCGATCAAAAGTGCAACTTTAGTTTCTTGGCAGTTTTATAAAAATGGCCTGAACTTACGTTGCGAACCACGTACTTCCATCGTGTCTTCCACCACTTCGTTTTGAAGAATATTTTCAGCCTTGCTCCTCGTGAATGAACACGGCCAGTATAAACATTATTTAAAGAGCGTTTACAAGCAGAAGAAAACTTGAACAGAATCCGGTCCCGCTGACAGGATTTTGTTTACACACGAGGGAAAAACTTTTTCTTCGACACAGAAAATCTGACAAAAATTACAAGAACTAGCCAACAATAAAATGTTTTTGTTTTTTTTTATGGCATTTACTACATCAGTGTTGATTACTGCTGCTCTCAAAATATAAAAGCCTTTTTTTTACTCTTCTTCACTAACGCCGCCGACAGAACTCCTTTCAAATAGACCGGACTCCTTTCAGCGTGAAAGGAAAACAAAATTCTTGTCTCGCTAGACTTTTTTTTCTAGTCAGATATAGAGTCTGGACGACTTCTAGTCGTCTTCACGAAAGGAATCGTTTCAAGTGGAACAGAATTTATTTCTACTCGAACGGAATTTATGTCCATGTAAAGGCTACATGGGGCCGAATAGACTCGATTCAAGGGACGAGTGGCAACCCATACAAATTAGGAATGCCGGAAACAAATTGGACTTCCAGGATATTTTAGGGGGAAGGGGGGGTCTGGTATCCCTACACCAGTTTGTCTGTACCTGTACTTAGCCATTGAATAGAAATATAGGCTGGACAAATTCGGATGGTTAGCTTTACCTTTGATTCAAAATGCTGCCCTTGTTTCTGATGAATGTCTGCTTTCTAATGTGGAAGTGTTTACAGGATCCAGTACAATCGTCTACATCGATGGACTGACTATCGTCTTCGACCACCTGTTCGAGGCCGTGGTAGGCATGATAGCCGCGGCATTTGTCTTCAATTACTCCTATCACGAGAAGACGAAACCATTTTGCGACTTCTTTGCCAGGTAAAACGAAAATTTCCTAGTGCCACTAGAGGTGACTCATCGCCCTTCCCCGAGAACTCCTCGGGGAATCAAGGAAACGGCGAGAATAGAGGGAATCACTCCACGTGGACTCCGCGTACGGAAAACAGCGAGAACACGGGGAACGCTTCCAAACTGGATTTTGTTAAAACAAAAAAAAAGTATGAGTTGACGAAATTAGTCTGGATCCACTTTATTTTTGATTTGTTTATTCTGATTGTTTTTAATTAATTTTACATTGCACCAACACCAGAAAGGGAGTCCTTTCTGATTATGGTGATGATAATCGGAGCATTCCCGGTCAGTGGAGACTCGCGACAATACGGGGAGTGAGTCCCTGGGACACACTTAAAATCTCGCCTCTAAGGCGTATTCTCGCATTTTGTGACTTCTTTGCCAGGTAAAAACGACAATTTCCTGGTGCCACTATAGGAGGTATATTCGGAGGGGGCCTAGGCGAAAACTCCGCTGTGATAAATACCCCTTAAGCACAAGCTGACTGGGAAGCATATATTCAACAATGCATACAACGGATTGCAGGTGCGTTTCTTCCCCACGTTGTCCCTGATAGCCTGACAAGGATCCTTGCCAAGAAGGGCCAAAATATCGCCGCTAAAGCATCGTAGCTGACCTATTCGTTTTATGAATTGTTTGAATATATAGTCCTGGCGCCCCCACCCCCACCACGACCCCCAGCGAAAACCTCCTGCCCCCCCCCCCCCTTGAATTCAAATATATAAATTACATAATCTTGTTAACAAATGCACTTTGGACCGAGGACAGTGAAGGATTTTCCCTAGACACTCGAGTTAAATGTAAACGCGTGACGACATCTCGCTGGCCGCTCGCCTCTATATATACTCTTCATAAAAATACACTGCGTTTTGGGATCCCAAAACGGAAGTGGAGGTATACCTATGACATCGCAAGAGTTCCGTCTGTTAGCACGATAGCTCTCGACGGGGTTGAGATATTTTGTTCAAACTTGGCACGAGGACTCTTTGGGTCAAAGTAGAGGCAAGTTCGAAGATGGGCTCCGTAGCCCTCTATTTAAGGGTGTGGGAAGGGTTTCAGATTAAGGGACGGATAAAATATTTTTAAAAGCTAATGAGATAGTCGATTTAGGGTAAGGAGACATACTGAACCCGAATATGAAAATCATTTTCTTGCCGGGCAAGTAGTTCACCCGGAATCCTGCTAATACCGGAAAATGTTTGAAAAATAAAAGTTTAATCTTAAGTTGATTAGACTAGGAGTAAGGAGACATGCTGAACACGTATATGAAAATAACTTTTCGCCGGACAACTAGTTCGCCCGGAATCCGGCCAAAACCGGAAAATTTATTTAAAGAAAACGTTTTATTTAAACTTGATTAGATGTTCGATTTAGAGTAGAAGACATGCTGAATCAGTATGTGACAATCATTTTCTAACAGGAACCATAGTTCGCCCGGAGCCCTTGAAACCGGAAAATTTGTTATAAGTAAAAGTTTATTTCTGAAGTTGATTAGAGGTTCGATGTAGTAGTAGGCTAAGGAGGCATGCTGAATACATATATGTAAATTATTTTCTCGCCGAACCAATAATTCGCCCGGAATCCGGCCAAAACCTGAAAATTCGCTAAAAGTTAAAAGTTTTATCTGAAGTTGATTAGAGGTGCAATATAGGGCATATGCTGCATTCGTTTTTGAGCTTTTTTTTAACGGAGAAGTAGTTCGCCCATAGTCCGACAGAAACCGGAAATTTGGCAGATGTAAGGCAGCTAGAAGTTTTGATCAGTTTTGTCGAAGTGGAGATGACGTATAGGGGTAAACACAAACCCCGATTCATATCTGAACTTGGTTTTCTCAGATAATAGCCATTGGCCTTAACCTGTTTCTAAATTTTAATAGTAAAAATTTTCAAGGAGTCTGGCGAAGACCGGATATCTAGAAGATCTAATTGTCTGGATCAGATATGAAATTTTTGGGATCCCATCGGAACCTTTGGTCTTATTACTAACACTATGTCGGGGGGGGGGGGGGGGGGGCGGGGGGGTAGAGAGAGAGACGGGTTTAATGAAAAAAAAACGGCAGTGAGACACTGAAAGGGTTGTACAAAAAGGAACATACATAGGCTCTAAATAATTGTTCGGCCACGAACGGCAGTGCCGAGCGGCGTAACGCTCCGTGTTACATTTCACTAGTTCGAAGCATGCCCGCTGGCGAGTGTCGTACTGGTTTATTTCTTCTGAGCGTTTTAGGAGCAGGGCGCGAATGATCAGCGGTTTTCTTTTGCGTCGGGGGGGGGGGGGGGGTCGCCAGATTTTGCCTGAATCCATCCAGAGGAGGGGACCAGTTACATATCAGACGGGTTCTGGCAAAAAAAAAATGATGAAAACGAATAGCGTAATTCTGGGGATTTAGCTGTGCCTTGTACTCATTTTAAGCGTCGTCAGTTTTGCAGGTATGTCATGGAAGTAGCTGAAAATAAAGCGGTTCCTGAGAGTAAACAGCTGTACGAAAAGCTGACTGACTGCCAACCCCAGCGACGAAGGAAAATGAGAAAGATGGATGTATAAGTAGAAGTGAACGTTCAGTTAATTCGCTTATCGAGAATTACGGTACATGTCAAAGTCAAACGTGAAGTTTTCTTGTAGTTAATCTAGAAGTTGTTGTTATTAAGTCAAACTTGATTTGTTGTGAAAATGATGAATGCCCGAGTTGCGTGAACTTAAAATCAGTTACTCTACGGACCAAATAGGAACGAATAAGGGGAACTTAATTTAGTTGTTGGTAATTACTGTGCTTATCAAAGAAGCGTGAATGAATCATTCTTATAACTAACTCGTAAGTTGTTGTGATCAGGTCAAAGGAAGGATGTGTGAGATTGACATCTTCCAAGATTTGTCAAATGTGGTATTGTTTTTCTAAGGAATTTGAAGTATCTAGATATTTGTTTAAGATTGAGCAGGAACTCGGTGAGTTGCAGAGGGCAAAGGCATATTCTCGCCGTTCCCAGAGGACTCCTCGGGGAATCGAAGGGAACGGCGAGGATAGAGGGAGTCACTCCACGCGGACTCCGCGTACAGAAACAGCGAGTGCTTCCAAAATGGATTTTGTTCGAAAAAAAACATGCAGTTGACCAAAATACTCCTGATCCATTTTTGGTTTTGTTTCTTCTGACTGTTTTTATTAATTTTACATTGCACTAACACCAGCAAAAATTGATTCCCCTCCGAATCTGAAAGGGAGTCCTTTTTGATGATGGTGACGATAATCGGAGTATTCCCCGTCCATGGGGACTCGCGAGAATACGTGGAGTGAGTCCCCGGGACAAACAGAAACGCCGGAGTCCTCGTACTTTAAAGGGCCGCTGCGAGAACTAGACCCACAGCTTATAACAATCAACTGGACCTGTATTTTGCGATTTTTTCGCGACAAAATATGAGCCTCTCAGATCTGATTACGGTTTCGGATCAAATTTGTCCATTTCGGGACTGGGCGACGTCGCCTCGGTTACTTAGATTTTCGAGTAGGTCTGTTGTCCTCAGAAAGTTAAATGATGGTTTTGATGACGGAGGCTTTAGCAGAAAGGGGGATAGTAGGCTCCAAGGGATCTGGCCGGGAGGTTGAGATGGTGCTTCTTGAACAATGACACCACCGGGTTTCTACAGTTGTTGGTTAGTTGGACTGTCATGTGGAGGTGGACGTCGTGGTTTTCGTAAGTTGACTGACATCGAGTCAGAGCATACCAGGTTCCCAGGCAAGGCGTATTCACACCGTTCCCTCGGGAGTCGAGGGGAACGGCGAGAATAAAGGGAATCACTCAACACGGACTCCGCGGACGGAAACAACGAGAACACGGGAAATGCCTCTATATTCGATTTTGGTATACAAAAAAAGAAATTCATGCGACACAGTTAGCTGGGTCTATTTTATTTTCATTTTTTTTACTTCTGTTCGTTTTAACTTAATTTTACATTATTGTTCTTTACAAACAAGGAATCGTAAACACAATGAAATGGACTTTTTTCTCAAATTAGTTCTAAACCACAAATACACTCAATATTTCTGTCAGGAATTCGTTTCCTCCATCCCTAACATCTGTTTTTCCAAAAACGTCAGCACAAGCAGCTACCGAAATCGATTCCCCACCGAATTTGAAAGAGAGTCCTTTTTTGTAGACCCCGAAGCCACGCCGTTTATAGGCGGCGTTAGTTATGGTTTTATAAGCGGCGTTAGTTATTGCGCGCCATTTGAAAACCGGCGGCGGCGCGCCGCCGTTCTTTTTCGGCGGGAATACTTTTCATTCTTGCCATTGTGTCTTTTGACAGTGAAAAAATGATCAGAAAGACCGTCAGATACCGTGTTGATGTTTTTTTGAGTATGTCCATGCACTATGTCCCGACCATGGCGAATTGTTGACGTTACTGACCCGGGTCTTTTATTCTCAAAAAAAAAATGTGAGAGCTAGATACCGTGTGTTGCCGCCATGCGCATCATGCGAATGTCCATATGGTATAATCGCATGTCGACGGAAAGCCGCTGATCGTGTTCTTCTCTGTTCTTTGTTGAGTAGTAAATCAGGAAACACTTTACGTGATACACTTGTATGGCACTTGCATTGTTTTGCTCAAGTACCATAACATGCGATCGTAATGTCTCTCTTTCTGTCCGATTTTTGCTAGTTCGGGCACTTCCAGATAAGCTAGGCAACGATACTTGGCATGCGCAGAAATGAACCGAAAAAAGGCGGACACTTCATTCCAGGATCCGATCATCGGCGGGGGGGGGGGGGGTCGTACCTCGTATTTTAACTGTAGTTTCAGGTAGTAATCGAGTTTGAGAAAGATTGTTTTCTTTATGAGTAATCGATCCGTAAATGCCGTCCCATTTAGATCGTCCAATGAAATTTATTCCTGTTTCATTCAGTTTCTTTACACATCTGAAAAGTGTTATTATAGGCTATGGGCCTAACAGCCTACATTTTAATTTCCTTCTTTGTTGTTAGTACTCTCGCTGTTTCCCGGGGACTCCTTGGGGAGTTGAGGGGAGCCACGAGAACAGAGGGAGTCACTTCCTGGGAGCAACGAGAACACATGAAGTGCCGTATCAGTTTTGTTCGAAAATTGCCAAACTCATTCAGGTGACGAAACAAAACTAGGCCGTAAAAGCTATTGTACACTTTATTTTCACTTTTCCTTGGTTTGGTTTGCTTACTTAATTTTACAACTGCACTGTTGCAAAAAAAAAATCAGTAAAACAGAGTTTTAGCATTTTCTAAGCAATAGTCCTTTCCTTAATCCAAATGTTGATCTTATAAACTATTTTAACCATTACTAATACCCGTTTTTTTTCGTAAATCAACGACACTAGCAACTCCCCAAATCGACTCAACATCGAATCCGAAAGGAGTTATTTTTTGGATTCACATTCAGACTATTTATTAACACAAAAAATAATATAATTCCTGGAACAGACTGCATGTCCACCTAAAAAAAAGCGATGCGGCCTATGGGAGCGAACATACAAGTAAGGAGCCCATCCAGTAATATGTCTTTTTAGAACAAATGTAAAAAGAAACATTATTGTTTAAATACATTTGCAAACACCCAACTCTCAACTACTATCACTTGAAAATGACTGTTTCAGCTGTTTAACAGACTGAAGGGTTCTTGCATTCCTAATACACAGAGGTAATTCGTTCCATAGCGCTACTCCTGCATATCTTATTGAAAACGCCCCTCTTGAAGTATGCCTTCTTTGGTGAGACAATAAACTATTTGATGCTGAAGATGTCAGAAAACCATGATATGACGACGATTCCTTAAAAAGATCCAGCTGTAGAATTCCAGGAGGTGAAAGTGAACTGAGATATTTGTACATAAATATTCCCATCTGTGTTTTATGTATTTGCATAATATTAAGAAGGTTAGATTTCACATATGATTCAGCCTTTGTATATTTTCCATAGACCAGTGTCCGTTTGTTTTTTTATGTTATAGTACAAATATAACAACCGTATGGGATATAGTAATGATAATTGGATCAGTCGCCCCTGAGAACGGGAAGTGAGTCCCTAGTACAAGTAAAAATGCAGGGACCCCGTATTGAAGGGCAAGGTTACGCCTTATACAAGAATAGCTGAAATTTTGTTGATAGGCTACCTGGCTGGTCTGTCAACTGTTAATGTTGTACTAATTCTTTACATATACAGCCAATTTAGGCACGAAAATGCTCCGGATTATGGCCCCAAAGTTCCAAAATTTTAGTTAAAAAAGTCGGGAAAACGGAGCCAAACAGCGGCGTGCCGCAGAAAATTTTTAGCGGCGCGCCGCTGAAAAAAATCGGCGCGCCGCCACGCCGAGGGTTTTTCGGCGCTGCCAAAAATAAAATCGGCGTCGCTTCGGGGTCTACATTTTGGGGATCCCAAAACGTAAGTGGAGGGATACCTATGACATCGCAAAAGTTGTCCGTCTGTGCGCACTATAACTCGAAGGGAATGAGATATTTTGATGAAACTTGGTGTGAGGATTCTTTGGGTCAAGAGTAAGGTCGAGTTCGTAGATGGGCTCTGTAGCTCTACATTTAGGGGTGGGGGAGGGGGTTTCAAAACAAGGGGCAAAAAAAGGAGTTGAATCCGAATATGAAAGTTATTTTCTTGCCGGACAAGTAGTTCACCTGGAATCCGGCGAAAACCGGACACAAAATTTGTCGACCAGTTTTCGGCTATAGTAGTCCCTACCCATTTATTCTCAAACTAGTATAGCTCTGCTCGTGGATGCCGACATTCATTTGTTTATTCTGTGTGACGTCTGAGAGATCTAGTGTAATCGAAGGTCGAAGGGGTTGATTGATATATATATATTCAAACGAGGAAATATCAAGTGAGGATGTTGTTCAATGAGGATTCGCTGGTAAAGTACAGGTTAAATTCGTAGATGGGTCCTTTAGTCCTGTCGTTAGAGGCAGAGGATGGAGCTAATAAGAAATTGAGGGGGCAAGGAGGTCCGCTGAATCTATATGTGAACTTAGTTTTTTTGCTGGATGAATGGTTCATCACGAATTCGGCTGATACTGGAAATTTGGTTGAAGCTCAAAGTTGTTTCTAAAATCGATTAGAGATTCGGTACCGGGGCAAGGAGACATGCTGAATCAATTTTTGAACTTTATTTTAACAGTACAAATATTCAAGGAATCTGACGAAGACTGAATGGCGAAGACATGACCCAATTGTTTGAATCAGATGTTAGATTTTGGGATCCCATCAAAACCTTTGGTCTTGTTTATGATGGTGACGATAGTCGGAGCATTCCCCGCCCATGGGGGGGGGGGGCGGGAGTCCCCGGGACAAACAAAAACGCGGGGACTGCACATGTTGCGTTTACGCGGACAAGAAATTTCTTAGAGTAGAAAGTAGATCCGGTCAACCTGAAAGGATTCCGTTCGTGAAGACGACTAGAAAAAAGTCTAGCGGGACGGAAATTCCTTTCAAGATGAGAGGAACACTCTAAATGGCTAAGTCCAAAACACGCCACTGCTCCTCAGGAAGAAGGAGTAAACGTCTCCGTAACGACTCAAACTCAACAGC
This sequence comes from Branchinecta sandiegonensis, assembly GCA_030848855.1. Classification (NCBI taxonomy): domain Eukaryota; kingdom Metazoa; phylum Arthropoda; class Branchiopoda; order Anostraca; family Branchinectidae; genus Branchinecta; species Branchinecta sandiegonensis. The sequence continues at coordinate 14,971,551 of JAUPMV010000008.1, read as the reverse complement.
TCAAATCCTGTCTCAAACAATCACAGCGAGCTTCGGGAGTAGCTGTGATACCCGAGGTGATACCGCTTCTGACTCGTCCGCTAGGTACCCGGCGATTTTGCATCGGCAAGGAGAGTTAGTCATCAAGAGTATTCCGGTCTACTTGAAAGAAATATCGTCGACGGCGCTGGTGAAAAGACTAAATAAAACTATAGCTGGCTTTTGGGAGCAGCAGTCGTCAGTACTGATGTCATAAATGCTATCAAAACGTTTTTTTTTTGTTGGTTAGTGCGTTTATTTTTGTCAGATTTTCTGGCTTGAAGAAATATTTGTTCCCTTTGCGTGTAAACATGATCGTGTCACCAAGACCGGATTACGTTCAAGCTTTCCTCTTGTACTTGTGAACGCTGCGTGAAAAAGAGTCCTCAGGATCGGCGAGAATATGCCTTAAGGGCTTTTCTAACGCGGCTCTGAGAGCCTGTCACACTGGGCTCATTTCGTGGCTTTTTGGGCTGCAAAAGTAGAAAAAAAGAAAAAGAACAAGATAGAACTAATTCTGAATGTTGTCGTTTCAAATTCAGGAGATCATTTAGAGCAAAACAGCATGTATAATTATGTTGCGGGAGCCCTAATTGACCCTTTATCCCCAGGCTGCCACAAAACCCATCAAATCTTACCTCCCCTAGGGATTTTCAGTTGTTTGTCTTTTTGTGTCCAGTGTCTGTCTGATGCAGTGTTGCCAGATCGTTGACCAAAAAGTAAGCCGCAGCCTTTGAAAAACAAGCCAAAAATAAGCCAGACAATTTTTTGCCCCAAATCTAACTTTACTTTTAAAGGTGTCCAAGTTTTGACGGTCGTTTTATAACAATACTTATCACTATTCGGGTCCTTTGATCCTACAGGCATTATCCACCTTCCAATTCGTTCCCTGGCTTGAAGAAGTTCAATTCCAGTGTAGAGATTTTTTTGAGGCTGCATTTAGTAGAATTGCGAGAAAACGCTACCCCATGTGGAACTCTAGAGACTTTACAGAAATTCCCACGTTATTTTGACCTTGCGTGAGCATGGAGGCTCTTCGTTGGAGGCACTTCGTTCCAGAATCGGATTCATCTCAAATGGATTGCCAAAAAATATACTTCTTGCCGAAAAAGCAAATCAAGCCAAAAAATAAGCCAGCTCAAAAAAAAATCGCCAAGTTCAAGCCACAAGCTAGTTCCAAAAATTTTCACGCCAGTCACCAAAAAAATAAGCCAGTTTGGCGTAAAATAGCCAATCTGGCAACACTGGTCGGATGGGATTTCAAATACCGGAATGGCAGCTTCTTTCTCGGCGCACTATTTGAATCTTTGTAGCCTCGCTGTTCGTAACTGTACAGGAGGGGTATCAAACCTCGAACTTGGCCTAAGAAGGTTGGAAGAAAATTTCAGTGCAGTCCTAACTGTCAAGATGGAAACCCTGAGTGACCCAGGACCTGTTTTGGACTGCATGGAAATTTCCTTGTAATGTTTTAGGCAATGTTCGAGATTATATAAATTCGAGGCTGGATACCCCTCCTGCTGTAGGACATGTGGATTGGAACTCGCTGAGTTGTAAAATATTATCTGATTGTGAAGCATTTGAAGGATTGATAGAAATGAGAGGAAGAGGTCGTGGTCACTGGGGTGGGCCAATGAACTCGTCTGTACTTGAAGGGTAGGGAAACAACTTTTCTAGTGTCGGGTCTAGGCATAGCTTTTATGTTTTATTCAACAAGTTACAACAGTGGTTGTGTCTCTGCCTCAGCTCTGCCCAATGTAGAAAGAATTTCCTCAGGCTTTATGTACTCTCAACATGTTTTTCTTCTAAGCATTGAGTCACTAGTAGTGGCATTATTCATCATTTGCATGCTTAGTGGAAGGTTTGATCGCCATTGGCTTAGTGGGTTGCCTTGTTTCTGTTTTTGAACATTCACTATTTGCTTGATTCATGTTTTTAAGTCTTAAGACTCCAAGGGTCCTTGACCAGTTACTTTCTCTCCAGTCTCGTCAACATTTCTGGCAAACTTCAAATTTGCCACAGGATACCTTGCTATTTGCCCCACCTGTATAATATATTTGCACCACCAAACTTGTGTAAATAAAGACTAGCCTAAATCACAAGGACCGCATGCAGAACTTCAAAATGGATCACTCTGACCAAATTAGTTGATATCACCTGTCATCCACTTACTTATATTTCTTCTTTGAACAATTGCCTGTTACAAAACAAAGTCATAAAGGCCCAAATACATGAGATAGAAAAAGTTGGTGCAAATAGTCACTCTCAATCTATTGATTGGTATCACAAATAAATCCATAAAAATCCTGGTGCAGAAACAATTTGGCCGTAGTCAGCAGGTGTTTAGAAGAAAGGCATTTAGCAACACTGCAACTTCGCTCAAACGAAAACTGAAAAAATTTGATCTTGTACTTTCAGTCAACGCCCAATTTTGCACATTTAGTAACTGTAGAGGTCAGAAAGTAACAGTGGAAATTGCATGCATGTAGGCGGTTTCATTCATGGGGGTGGTGCAAATAGTAAAGGTGTCATATAGCTCTTAAAGTTGCCAAAGTTAGACAGTCAGAGTTTGAAGGACCAAAAACTGTGACTGGTGACTAAAATCAGTAGACCTTTGGAGATTGAAGATAACTTCAAACTTCAGTAAAAAATGAACTATTTTTTGCCAACTTCTACTTATGGAGGTTTAACCTTCCGCCTTAGTGCCTTAAGGTCTTCATGGTACTTCATGGAATTTTCAGTTAGGCATTTATAATTTCAGGATATTTGGAAAGCAATATTTTTAGTGGGTTAGGGGCTGTCAGTAACACATGTTCCCTAGGGTACCAAACCATTAAACGATCACACACAGTAAACCAACCCCCTGTTTCAGGTTGAGGGTCTAAATCAATACCTAGTAAACCAACCACTGTTAATATTCAGGATTCTCCTTCCCTCTCATGCATTTCACCTTCTTTCAGTAATTTACTATTAAATATCCATATGAAATAATTAATGAGGGTATTTTTTCAAAGACTTTGTCCTAAGACTTTGATTGAAAGAAAGCTTATGTATGCTGAATAATGTGGGCATGCTGAGGGCATTATTCAGTAGCTTTTTCCTTGGATAGAGAAAAGGCTAAAGTTAAGCTTAGTAAATTAAAATGCACCAACTGTCTAGTTATATGCTAGTTTTCTCCAGACCCAGTTACTATTGATTTAAATAAATAAACGCTTGAGTTAAATAAATAAACAAATATGGTTCTATTATCAGACATACTCTCTAATAGTAACCTATTTAAAGTTGCTTGGTTGTCAAAGTCAGTATAGGTCTTTACTAACAGAACTTCGATGGTCCTTGACGGCCCCAAGGCATTACTGTTTACTCGGCCTCATATGGTCTCAGAAAAGTGCCCAGTATATCAAAAACAGGTTTGGAGAAGGCCAGCGACATATGCAGGAACCCAGTCCATACCTTGTGAAAGGTTTTGGATCTCCCAAGCTTTCCTTTCAAGACCCCCTGAAAAAAATTGTTGTAATAGAAACAAGTGAACAAGAAAATCTGAACGAATAAGTGGTCTTGTTATTTTATTATACGAAAGCGTGACAAATGAAGTACGGTATAAAGAAAAAATGGAAGAGAAAAAGTAAGAACCACACTAGCCTAACAAACAAAAAAATACCAAATAACCTAATTCAGGAATGCCTTGAACAAGTTGCACCGGAGGTCCAGCGAGTGCAGAAACAAACAAATATTCCTTCAGCCCAAGCTAACTGCGAATCACATTTGACAGTACAAAAAGGATATGTGAGCTGAATTTTATCAGAGCTTTATTTCGGTCTTCTTGGCAAGGGTCCTCTTTAGGATCAAGCTGAACAAACTCAAGTTGAACTCAAATTGAACAATGGTCCATATAAGCGATTTTAGGCTAGAGAAGTAATATATACAAAACAATATGTAAATATTATATTCCTGTATCCAGGGGCGTCGCAAGTGCATTTTCGGTGAGGGGGTGCAGAGCCAAAATTTTACCGAATCATCATCATCATAAGGTTTGAATGGCGTTGAGTTCCACTTCGTGTAGATCTCTTTCTGCCTTCTCGGTTGATCGTTGGTGGTTGCTTACGGACGGACGTTTTGCTTAGTAGACTCCGTTCTCCACTAGCATCTCAATCAAAATCTTGAAAACTTTGAATTCTGGTTGGGCAGGGAGATTGGCACTGGTGATGGCTTGAAATTGGTTCGGGAGTTTTAGCTCGTCGCACACGCTTTTCAGTTGACGACTTCTTCGTTGGGGGATGCGGCATTCGAAAAAGAAGTGTTGGGGTGTTTCTTCTTCTGCCTGGCACATACGGCAGTTTGGGGAGTGGGTTGTTCCCCAATCGAATAGGGTTTTGTTCAGGATGATGGTTTGAGACTTGAGCCTGTAGAAGATGCATGATCTCAGTCTATCTTTGAATGGTGAGCAGTATGGTCGGAGGTTGGGTGTTGAGGTTCTCGCTCTGGATGTGTCTCTCGCTGTTGTTGGATGTTGAGGGAATCGGTTACTGGCTAGGGCTTTGCCGGCGTGCTTGTCGACCACTTCATTTTGATAGATGCCTTTGTGGCTTGGGATGTGTTGGAAGGCGCACTCTATACCGATTGACTGTAATGACAGCAGAAGGTTACGGATTTTGGTCAGGTCGACATCTGTGCTGGATCTGTGAATTTCTTTTATCGCTTGGAGCGAGGACTTCGAGTCCGTGAGAAAGATGGCCTTCCGTGTTGGAGGGGGTCTTCGGGAAATGACTTCTGCTGCCATTAGGATGCCTTCTAATTCTGCTGACATTGTGCAGGAGTGGTTGCTTATTCTTCTGGTGGCAATCATGTTGAATGCAGGGATGGATGCTGCTGCGCCGGCTTTGTCCTCCTTCACAGAACCGTCTGTGTATACTTGGGTGTGGTTTGGGAAGTCAGTGTGCATCTTGTGGAGAAACATCTGTTGGACCTCTAAGTCAGAGTATTTGTCTTTTCTGAATGGGAGTAGTTGAAGCTCGACTGGTGGGCTCCTGAACTCCCATGGTGGTGTGTTAGGGAATGGAAATACTGTGATTTTGGAGTCTCTCCAGTTGGGGACTCTTGAGATGAATCTTTGCCAGGCGGAGGTTATCTCTGGTTGTGGTGAATTCCTTCCTTGCATCAGTGACTTGTTCACAATGTGAAGGGGGCCGTAAAACTGGATTTTTGAGAAGTATCTCGTAGACAGAAAGACTGACCTCTCTTGGATTGAGGGAAGGCCGGAGATCTTCCTCAGTGTGGGGATTGGGGTGTGGCGGTGGAGACCGTATGCAATGCGTATAGCAGTGTTTTGGATTGATTCCAACGATGCGAGTTGGGTTTTGCTGCACGAGCTGTACACGATCAGCCCGTATTCCAGCTTCGACCTGACGTATGCTTTGTAAAACTCGATAAGACTTTTGGGGGAAGATCCCCATTTTTTCCCGGCCAAACGCTTCATAATCAAAATTCTCTTCATGCATGAAGTGCGGATTCCTGATATGTGGCTGTTCCATGAGAGTCTGTAATCGAGTGTTATTCCTAGCATTTGTACTGTGTTCTCCCATGGTATGAGTTGTCCTTCGATTCTTATTGGTGGAAGGTTTATCGAACGCTTTCTATGGAAGGCAATCAGTTTGGACTTTGCTGCTGAAATCGGAAGCGAGTGTGCTTTGGAGTATTTTGCTAGGAGGTCGAGCGTCCTTTGCACGTTGGAACAGACAAGTGCTAGGTTCTTTCCTTTTTCCCATGTGCCGAGGTCGTCTGCGAACATTCCAATCGCTGATGGGTTTTCTGGTGATGGGATTTCGCAAGTATAGACGAGGAATAGGAGTGGGCTTAATATGGCTCCTTGCGGGAATCCACTCTCGTTTTTTCTTGGGTTTGATGAGCTGATGTTTATCTGTACAACGTACTCACGATCGTGAAGATAGTCTTCGATGAAACTGATGACCTCGTTCGGAAAGTCTTTGTTGTCCATTACTTCCTTGAGTTTCTTTTCGTAGACATTTTCGTAGGCTCCTTCATAGTCGAGCAGCGCGGCGACTACAATTTCCCCGTTTTCAAAAGCCTCTTTCACCGTTTGTTCCAGAATGACAATGTTGTCGATTGTACTGTGGCCTTTTCTAAACCCGGTCTGACACGAGGGAATGATGTTGTTGATCTCGATGAACCATTCTAGTCGTCTGTAGATCATTTTCTCAAAAACCTTTCCCAAAACTGGGAGAAGGGAGATTGGTCTATATGATTTGGGTTCTTCTGGATTTTTCCCTGGTTTGAGTATGGGCTTGATGATGGCTGTTTTCCACACTCTGGGGAAGATTTTCTGGATCCATGCCGAGTTATACGTATCTAAGAGGTGGGATTTGAAGGACTTGCCAGAATTCACTATCCATGGTATGCGGATTTCGTCCATGCCTGGGGCTGACTGCTGGTTCATGCTGGAAATGGCTTCTTCTAGTTCTATGCTGGTGAAAGGGGTGAGTAGGGACTCCTTGTGTTTTGCTTTGGTTGGTAGGACGCAGTATGGTGGTAATGGGGGTGGTTGTGGTGGCCTTGACCTATGGTATGTCGTTGCGAATATCTCGGCTTTCTGGCTGTCTTCTTTGATTATTCTTCCGTTTGCACATAGGTCGTGTCTCATGTCGTCGATAGTTGGGTCCTTCCCTGACATTTTGTTTATCTGACGGTGGATTTTCGAAATTGCGGTTTTGTAGTCGACATCTTTTGAGTATCGGAGCCATGATGCTTTTTTTGCAGCTTGTGTTGTCTTCTTTACCTTGGCTTCCGCTCTTCTTAATTCGAGGAATGATGACGGGGACGGAGTCTTCTGGAATGCTTGTCTGGCTTTTTGTTTTGCGGCGACTGCCTCGGCGCAGCTGGGATTCCACCATGGCTTTTGAGTTTTCATGTTGAGGGGTCTAGGCTTCTCAGTTGTCCTAGGGATCGTGTGGTGGGCGGCGCGTAATAGGATTTCTGTGATTCTGGCGGCTTTAACGTTGGCGTCGTCGTTATCTCGTATGTCCTTGTACTCTGCTTTCTCCAGTCGTTTTTCAAATTCAGACCAGTTTGCTTTACGTTCATTAAAGTAACTTGGGATCTGCTGTGTTGAAGTTTGCACATTGGATAGAGATGTGAGGATGGCAGTGTGATCTGTCTGAAGTTGTTTTACCTTTGAGACAGTGCACAAGTGCTGAAGAGATAATGGGCCGAGTTGGAGATCAATGGTTGAATACTGCTGTCGATGAAGATCGTAGTGGGTTTGGAGGTTGTAGGGCGTCAGCAGGGTGGAAAAGTGGGATTCTGTGAGGAAACGTTCTATGTCTCTTCCTGCCTTATTTGTGTGGGTGGCTGGTTCCCATATCGGGTTGTGGGCGTTGAAATCTCCGAACATGAACGTGTCTTTGTCCATGACTTCTTCGATTGTAGCATATATCTCGTTTTCTCCTTTTGGGTTATATATGCAACAGATTTTGACCTCTTTACCAGTTATCAGACTGACTTTTACCGATATCACATCAATATCGTTTGGGTATTCTTTTGGTTTGATTGGGGAGTGCACAATCGAGCTTCTTACTAGGATTGCTACTCCACCACCTTTTTTCCCACTCGATCTGTCTTTTCTATAGATTTTGAATCCATTGATTTTCACCTTTTTTTGGTCGTGCAGGTTGGTTTCTTGTAGGCATATTATGTCCACGGCTTCCTTAGCTGCGTATGTTGTTAGTTCTGCTTGTCTTAGCCTGCTGAACGACACTATATTCCACTGTAGGATACTGAGTTTTATTTTTCTGTTTGATGCGAGGGGTCTGGGTAGGTTGGTCGTGCTAGTCATCCTGCTTTTTTTCATCTGGGGAGTGGAAGCTCAGTTCCATATGCTCTTGGTTTTCCTTAGTGTTTGATGTGTTGGGTGTGGCTGTTTTCCTTGTGCTGAAGCTTTGGCTGGTGGGTGATGTGGGAGGAAAGATCACATCTTTTGCTATCGTTTGCATCTCATCGTATGCTAGTTTCCAGATGTCTTGTCCAAGTAGAGTTGTGATGGCTTTTCTGGTTAAGATGGCTTTCGCCTGCTCGGAATGGGCTTGGGTGTTGATGAGGTGCATGACTGCCAAGTATTTGGCAATTTTCGTGAATTCTGATGGGCCTGCGGCTTGTTGGGCTGGGGCTGGTCTTGTGAGTTGCTGCTGGTTTGCTGGTCTGGAGACTGGGTATTGTGGGGTTGTCCTCTGGTCCGGTTTAGCTGAGGGGGGCTTGTAGTACCCGCTGTTTCTCGCCACCTGAGAGTATGATCGGGGCTGATTTGTTTGTCTGGATGGGGGTGTTGGGCTGCTTGTTTGTCTGGATGGGGGTGTTGGGCGGCTTGGTGTGGTGGCTGCTTGGAGGAGTTGGTTTTGTTTTTTGGATTCCTGTTCCAGAATATGGAATTTCGATTTGATCACCCCAAACGGAAGTTTGGTTTCTTGGGATATTCGTAGTATCTGCGATCTCTTCTTGTGGGTTGGGCACTTGTCCTTCTGCAGTGCTGAATGACCTTTTTGCCTGCAGTTTTTGCAGAATGTTTCTGATGGGCAGGTTGCTGCTACGTGGCCTGTACCGCTGCATTTTTCGCATGACTTTTCAGACTGCATGCATTTTGATTCTGATCCTTATAGCCAATAGAAAATTAAATCGAGCGCCACAGGCGAAAATTTTCGAAATCAATTTTTTTTCCTGTAGGCTAAAATTTAACTGCTTCTCTTAAAAATTCTATCATTTATCGTTGATTAAATACCGAGACTCTAAGAAGTTCCAGAAACCGGATGGAGCGAGGTTCCGGCAGCAGCAGAAACTGTAGTCTAGTCAAAATACTACCCATAATCACATAAAATGAGCGCCGCAGGCTAAATTTCTTTTTTGCTTTTCCTGCAATGTTTCAAAATCTGAATCCTAAAACTGGCTTAATGACGTCAAATGACGCGCCCTTCCACAAAATAGATAATATTACGAAAAGTGCTGCGGGTGGAATTTTCGAAATATTTATTATTAGATATTCTTTTTGGGATCCAAAATAAAAGTAAGGACTATCGATGCTATCGTAGATCATCCCTTTTGTCTGCGACCAGTGCTTCACTCGACCTCTTCTGAGTTTCGAGCTTCGTGGTAACTTCCGAATCCTGGCAATTGTAACGAATAAATTACCGAATCCCAGTTATTATACCGGATAAGTTTAGACCGATAGCATGTTCGGGATTCTGTATAACTACCGTATCCCGGTTATTATACCGAATTGTTTTGGTATCGAAAGACTACCGAGCAATATTCATATTCGGTATACTTTCGTCGAAACTGGAACAAAGTCAGGATTTGTGGTTAACTTCCTAATCCTGGAAATTATACTGAATAAATTGCCGAATCCCAATCATGATACCGAATAATTTTGAGCCAATAGCTTATTCGGGATTCTGTGTTTCAGTTTCATTTTCAGTTTCATTGGACTATATTTAAAGATAAAAAAAATTACACAATTTACATTCCTGCCAGGAAAGCACAAATGTAGTGCTTGGCTAGGGCAGGGAAATAATCGATATTAATTTAAACACCAAACAGAATCAACTAACTGAATATTCTACTTAAAGAAAAGGGAGGAGAGGAAAAAAATAGCCTATGGTTTCAACTTTAAATAAAAGGAGAGGAAAAATAAGGGAAAGAAGGAACGAGAAAGAAAGAAAAAGAAAAGAAAAGAAAAAACGGGGGGGGGGGTTCTAAAGGATGTACTTGTAATTACGGAATCTCCATAAATATACCGAATAGCTCCCGCATCGAAATATTACCAAATGATTTCAGCAAATTCTCTCACCAAATTCGTGACAACTACCGAATACTGGCAATTATACCGAAGATATTTGTGTAGATAGCCTATTTAGGATTCTGTATGACTACCGAATCCCCATAAATATACCGAACAGTCCTGCTATCGAAAAAATACCGAAAAATTTTGGCCCAAGAACAGATACGGACTTAAGAAAGTCAATGTGACCAAATAAATACGTTAAATCACCGAATGTACGTAAAAACGTGCCGAATGCGGTGAAATCGACTCTGACTGAGCAAAAGTTGGATTAATTACGAAATTCAATAAAGAATGAGAACCAATAATCACTAGTTTGGAAATGTAGGTACAAAAGATTTTGTAAAACAGCCTCCGGCCCAAAATTTTACCGAATCTCAAAAAGGGGGGGGGGGGGTGCTGCCCCCCCCCCCCCCCCCTTGCGACGCCCCTGTCTGTATCACGATCATATTTTTGTCTTTCAAAATTGATAAATTGTATTTTTTTTCTTTGGACTTCATTTCCATGTTTTACAGTGCTTCAGACTCTCGAGAATCAAGAGGCCAGCCAGCACCGGGACGAAGCCAACCAATACCGCGAAATCGAAGTCGCTGGGGGAATTCGTTTAGAGGAGGAAATTATGATAACATTTACAACCGTTCCTATGACGATTATCACTATCGGAATGTAAACTACCGAGGAGCCTTTGATCAGCAGGGATACCCAAACTACCAATATCCTCCAGTTCCACCTAATGCAGGATTTGCTGTGACAAGCCAGTTTGAATTCTATGCCGGAACACAATATCCTGTGTATTCTTCTGGATCAGGATACCAAAATTTTGATGAAGAAGGAAGGGTAATCCAAGACACTCAGAGAGATGAAGGCCAGGATAAAGAGCAAGGGCATAGAGCTGCACAACGGGAAGGCCACAGAAAATCAGGTAGGCTGAAGATACGGGTTTTGCCTTTCACCTTCTTTAAACCTTCTTTCAAGCAGCTTGCGTTTTTATTTGTTTGGTCTCATCTTTTATTTTATTCTGTTGCTGTGTCACTGGACAGCGTCTTTCCAGTTCCACGATTTTTAGTTGCTCATCTCTATATTTACCTTGTATACTTCCGTATTGTATTTCAAAAGTACAACAGACTATCGCGACAATAGTACCAACAAGTCTAGGCTTTAGCTTAGGAGTGATTTCGCGAGATTCCGGGATCACTTTCCAGCAAGCAAAGCGCATCGCGAAAACTGTGGGAAGGCAGTTCCTGGAATCGCTTTCCCCTTTCCCGCCGAACGCGAAAACCCGTGGAAAGCCGAAATCACCGGGAAAATATTTAATTCAAAACCATGTAAATAATATGGTCACTAGACATTCGGCCGATTCTCGTATATTCCAACGAAGTCATCCTGAATGACGCTTGCCGTGTTTTTTCTATTACTTAGTGGCACTTGCAGTTTTTCTTCCACAGTTTCAAAATTCCCGCCCAAGTATTCAACTTTCCGCGGAGCTTTCCACTAACTTTCTGGAATCACTTTCAGGAAAGCTGCTTCTGTTTCCAAATCGCGAAAACCGTGAGGAAAGTTCGGCAACTTTCCGAAACAGCGCAAAAACCGTTGGAAAGTTGATTCCGACTTTGCTTTGGAGCTTGCGAAATCCCTCCTATGTTACTGGGTGTAATGGTGCGATGAAGTCCCTAAGTTGGATCAAATATTAAATTCGAAACCTTTGGTCTTATTTCTAGAAGTCAACGGGCCTGGGGGATGGCTTAAAACAGCAAAAGCCGTGTGTAATTCTACAAAGCAGAGTCTAGTTATAAAAGTATTCAGTTATTTTAGAATATTGAAACAGAAGTAGTAAACAGTGCGAGGTGCCCTTTAAAGCGTGTGCGGTCCGTAACAACGTAAGAAAATGCGACCCGAGTGATCTTTGCCTCTATCGCGATTAACCTTTAGACACCATATGCCTCCCGGGGCATGCATATCCCCCATAAGCATTGTTCGAATAGGTGTAATTAGCCATGTAGCGCTACGTGATGTTTACGTCTTATGACACACCCTTGTTCAAATTGAAAGTGAGAGGTTCTTATCCTTGGCTTGTTCAGTGTTGCCACACTGATGCAGTTTTTCGAGCTTCTAAAGAAGAGAAAAAGTGTTCTCAGGACTACTTGAAGACTGAAGTACACAAGTACAATTTGACGACCATTATATTCTACAAAACTACTAAATGAACGTATGGACAGAATGGTTCCTCTATGTAACAATGTTCTTTCGAGGAAAAGTTGTTACTTCAGCTTCCAACAAAGTAGAATTTTTGTGTTCCCCGTGCCATCCCTGGCGAAACTCCTCTTTGTCGGCCCGCTGGCGGAGCCCAAGAGAGCGATTTGATTGGCTCTACATAAGACAAAGTAGAACCAGGGTCTGTTCTCCTTTTACAGCTTATTACAGCGCGTCTCGAGGAAATGACAAATCTGTATACGCCGCATCTCATTACACCAATTTGAACAGTGAATGAATGATGAAATGCTTTTATTCCGCCAAAATGACGAGACAAGAAAAAAGTTGAAGAATTTACAATGTATGCTTCGAACTTGTCTGATCCTAATGCAATAGGCATTAGTTTGGGAAGCGGTTTTGCCAGTAGTCTTCAGTTTTCCCAAAAAAGCGAACAGGATGACGGTTGAAGTTACTTCTGCCAGGTCTATCTTGGGAAAGGGAATATTGGGCGAAAAGAATATCGAGGAAGAAACATTATCCAATGCTTCAGGTCCTTGAAGAACAAGCAGAACTGTCATCGATCAGATCAGATGACAGTACTCTGCTCAACAAAGCCTGGCTTGCAGTATTTACCAGTAGTTTCTTTTTCAGGCGAACCCCGTCGAAAAGCTCCTTCTAACCCCCCTTCTGAAACGGCCCCTGCAACGCCAACGAAGAATTCAGAGTCGGACTTGTTTTACATTGACCCTTCCCCTACTCCATTGCCGGGCCAAAAACAGAAGAAGAAGAAGAAAAAAGATAAGGATAAACAGTTGCTGGAAACGCCACCTAGTATTGGAGTTTCGGAAGAAGAAGCTATTCGGGCGCAGAAACTTAAGATGGCGCAGCGACTGGCCCAAAAACGGTTTAGGAGCATCAGTACGTCCTCAACCTTAACAAGCTTGCCTACGGAGCAGTTAAAGTTGCTCGAGAAAGTTGCAGACGCCAACAAACCATTACCTTCACCTCTTGTAAGCTTATTGTTTCCTAATTTTTGTGTTGTTGTTTAGCGAGGCGTATGGGTTTTAACGTGAAAGCTAAAGGAGTTGTATTTTCTTTACGTTCTTTTTCACCTCTTCTAAGCTATTGTTTCCTTATTTTTTTGTTGTTGGTGAGCGGGACGTATGGGTTTTGACGTGAAGCCTAAAGGAGTTGGATCAGGATAAAAGGGTATACTAACCAAACAAAAATCAAGGTTTTTACTTTACGTTCTTTTCACCTCTTCTAAGCTATTGTTTCCTTATTTTTTGTTGTTGGTGACCGGGGCGTATGGGTTTTGACGTGAAGCCTAAAGGAGTAGGATCAGGATAAAAGGGTCTACTATAACCAAACAAAAATCAATGTTTTTACTTTACGTTCTTTTCACCTCTTCTAAGCTATTGTTTCCTTATTTTTTTGTTGTTGGTGAGCGGGGCGTATGGGTTTTGACGTGAAGCCTAAAGGAGTAGGATCAGGATAAAAGGGTCTACTATAACCAAACAAAAATCAGTGTTTTTACTTTACGTTCTTTTCACCTCTTCTAAGCTATTGTTTCCTTATTTTTTTGTTGTTAGTGAGCGGGGCGTATGGGTTTTGACGTGAAGCCTGAAGGAGTTGGATCAGGATAAAAGGGTCTACTAAACAAACAAAAATCAAGGTTTTCACTTTACGTTCTTTTCTTTAAAAAAAAATCTTCGAAGAACCGGATACCTTTTGTAGTCTCACAGTGTTGCATGTCAGGTATGAATTTGAGTTCTCCGGAAATTCTAGCCACAAAATCGAAAATTACCTTGACGTTTGTTTTCCGAGCCACAAAGTAACCCCCCCCCCCCCTAAATAAAACTTGTAAGTCGCGAAAAAACACTTACGGGCCACATAAACCACAGCGGAACCACTCTTTTCCAGCCCAAACAATTTTTGGGATCGTGTGAAAACACCTTAGATCAGAGAACGGATAAAAGCGGGGGAAGCCGCGCGTTATTTGTGAAGTTGAACATCAAGAGTTAGGGTATCTGGAGTAAGCAAATAGAAGTATCTAATGGTAATTTTATTTCTCATCAAGATGAGTCCAGCTCAGAGTATCCACAGCCAAGAGGAACCAGACCAGCCTATAGGAATTCTTGGTAAGTCCGTTTTCACCAATTTCTGACCGCGATTTATTCCTTCCGTGCCAAATTTTCCAAGGACTTTCCTACTGTCCGTTTCATTCGCGTTTCTCATTTTTATGGCACTTGCCTTCCGGCCAAGTGCCATATACCAGTGGTTCCCAACCTTTTCCATACCGCATACCCCAAATCAAAGGTTCGAAAAGGTTGCGTACCCCCTTTTTCAGACCGTGAAAAGACGATACTTATTATCATAAATGATAAAGCATACATGTGTACAAATATATACAAAATCGACAATCGAGGCTGCTTTGTAGCCAAAATTTTTTCAAATCTCGGCTCAATGTTATTAACGACAATATTTTTTAGTCAGCCTGTTTCTGTGTTTGGTTTTGATGTTCTCCTTGCTTTCATCAAGCTACATCGCAAACATTTTGTTAGCTTGATTCACAACCTGAATGACAATATCACTTGCAATGTCTTCGATTGTTTTTTAAACAATATTGTTTGACACAAGAACAGACTTTACTGCAGTGGGCTAGCTTTGTTTTTGCATCAGCATTATTTCATTGACTTTCACTACGGCTTATAATCAGAGGCGTCACGCAGGGGTTGTCAACACCCCTCCCCCTGAAAGTGGTCGGCCAGATCGTCGCGAAGCGCCGCTTTTTTTTGTAAAAACAGTATTTTTTTTTTTTTAAACAGTCGGTAAAAAGACCAGCCAATCAGGAAAAATACCTTGCCCCCCAAAAAACATTTTAGCTAGTGATGCCTCTGCTGGTAATATTAGGCTTTTGGCAATCAAAAATGAGTGAGGCGAGGTTTTGAACCTACAGACTAAACCGATATTGGTACCTTCGCGTACCCCTTGCAAGGGTCTCGCGTACCCCCTAGGGTACGCGTACCACCGGTTGGGAACCACTGCCATATACCGATCAGTGTTCCGTCAGTCTGTCGGTCAGTCCGGTGATCGCGAGTTAGGGTACTTCCTAGCTAGGACGATGCTAGGATGATGAAACTTGGCAGGCATATTAGGGACCCGACCCAGCTAACTTGGAAATAGTCACTTGCCCGATCTTACCATCGTGGGGAGGGGGGCGGAATCCGGAATTTAGGGGATGCATAGCTTTCGAACGGGTGACCGGATCATAATGAAACTTGATATTTGGAAAGACCTCGTGTTTCAGATGTCCTTTTTCAAGTCCGGACTGGATCCGGTGAATGTGTGTGTGTGTGTGGGAGGGGGGGGGGGGGGGTCGGAAGGGGGAACCGGAAATCATTTGACACGCTCAGATTGGAGCGATCGGGATGAAACTTGGTGGGAAGAACCAGCACAAGCCCTGGGTACATCATTGAGAAACTGAAAAAAATAAATAAAGCGATGATATGTGTCACAGAAACGGAAAAAGCAAGATGGCGGGTTGTCCTTCGAAAAATGGAACTAAAGCCTCGTTCGACTTATCCTTGTCTCGGTCCTGTCTCAGTCCTGTCAGCCAATTGCCGTTTTATTTAACTGCTTTGTCCGCTTAGTGCCGTTTTATTTGTCCTGTCAGCTGAGAAGTGTCAGTGGCCTGTCAGACAGGACGCCGTGAATGATGACATGATCTCGGAGCAAGTTTCGGTCCTGTCTCGGGTAGATTTCTCGAGGCGTTTTGTTTGCGATGCTTGTCCGTTGAGTCGTTCACCTGACAAGGCTAAATAAAACGGGTTTAAACCTTGACAAGGCAGTAACAAAAAGACGAGACCGAGACAACGAGACTCAAATCGAGCGCAGCTTAATAACTTGTCACTCCACAGGTGCTGAACAACCAGAAATTGAAGTGAAGGACGAAGAAGAACCGGAGGATGAAATCGTCGTTGTTGCCCCTCCTCCTAAAGCTCCTCCTCCCGTCATCGACCTCGATGATCCCGTAAAGTCTCCAGAACAGACTCAGCCAACCCACCGTAATTCTTCCCATCCCCGGGCGGACACCTCTATGCCTGATCACCCATCCTTGCACCAAGTTACGTCTAGCTCTGTGGAACAAGGAGCTAGCTCCTCGGGGCAGAATATCCACTCTAGGAATCAGTCTGGCAGCACCTATGTCAGTCAGCCGGTTACTAGCTCTGCGAGTTGGACGCGGCAAAGACAACCTGAGGTAGTCACGATGAGGGAAGAGGAAGGGGGTGTCCAGCAAAATGGTGGTGGCGAGACACCGAGAAGAGTGCAGGAGAGAGAGAGATTTAGGGCGAACGTAGATGACCATGATACACAGGAGGACGAGGAAAATACAGGTAAGCTGGGGCGATTAAGACTGGTTCTGATGTCACAAGTGGGGTAGGTTAAAGGTTAACCCGTACAGAAGTCTCCCGCCTGTTCGGCCTCGACCTCGCTCGAGGCCGAAATTCCTTTCGATCCGGAAGAATCTTACCTGAGTTACCTGAAATCGGGTTGAAATCTATTTCATTTTGTCTTGTTCGATTTTAGGCGGGAAATTTCCGTACGGAACGATGTTACCTATGTCGAATGTGCGGTGAGAGAGATGAGATTATGACAATGTGTGGTTGTGATGAATTGGAGGATTTAAGGGAGGAGCTCATGGTAAGGAGTGGTTATTAAAAATTATGCGGATTAGGTATTTTCTTAGTTTGAGAAACCGGCGGGGTTCCTCAGAGTAGTTAGTCTAGACTAGGAATAGCGTTTGAGTGGTGTTTAGTGTAATGTATTAGTGTGTATGGTCCTTGGGCTTATAAACAGAGATGGGGGTATGTTAACTCTTATACTATTTCGAACAGAAAATCCAGCTTTTTATACATTTTTTTCTGTAATGTTTTTGTTTTATTTATTTCTGAGAGTCATTTTCTTATACATTTTTTAGAGGCAAGTTCTCTACCTTTCGGTATTTGAGAAAATTCGGTACATGCACCTCGGCGAAGGTGGATACGACTTCGTATCCAGTTTTGTATGTGAATACGGTATCGTATTCACCTCGACAAAATCAGTTGTCATAACTACCTATTGGACATACGGATATACATTACAGACGTGTTCGAGAAAGTTATTCTTCTGTAGCATAGTGAACTTGCCGGAAATAGTATCGTCGTAGCTTTACGCTTTCTCCTCTTCTAATAAAGCTAAGTGCAGGTATAGATTCTTACCCCTAGATAGATACCTTAAAGGACCCCTCGCACTATTTACTCTTCAACTTACAGTATTTTAAAATATTTGGATACTTTAAAACCATGCTGTGTTCTTAACAAATAATCCAAGATTTTGGCTGTCGTAAACCTTTTCCGAGACCCGTTGACTTGTAGCGAAAACAGGGAAACAATTTACATAACCGGTTTTTCTGATGGAAAAACTTCTGGAAGACAACCGTCGACACCGTGATACACATCGAAGGTAGCAAAACACGGCAAGTGAGAAAATCAGCGTGGTTTTGTTAGAGGGGTTAGAATGTACCTTACGAAATTGGGGTCTCCGGTTTAGAAATATTTGGAGTGATTATGGAAGTAGGTTGCTTTAGTATTAGAGGTTAGACAGGTCCTTTAACATGCGTTTTCGGATTAGTCTGCATTCTTTTGGTGATCTTGCTGATTAAACGCCACCTCTTCATCTGCTTTACCTTCTAGGTCACTCCAGTGATCGTCGACGTGGGCGAACTAACCCCTTCTTACTCGCCAACTTCTCGTATGGCGGCAGTGAAGGGTCTGGCTTTGGAAGGGCACGAAGGCTTTGCAGCAAGTCTGAACAGTTGAATTCCATTTTGGACAGCTTCCATGATCTCCAAGAGGAGGAGAACTCGATTGATTTTGAAGTCAGGGCTCTTGGAAGGCGGAAGGAGCAAGTCCATAGGTAAGCTTAAAGCACGTATCTTTATTTAGTTATTTCAGATCCTGTGTGGGTTTTTTTTTCCATAATATTTGTTGCGTCGTCGAATGGATCAGTTAATTTAGATAGTCTTGTTTTGTATTACATTATGTTACTCATCAGTTTTGAGGGAAATAAGTGAATAAAGTAAATAAACACCTGAAAGGTTTCATATGTACTCAGTTGAATCTAGGAAATAAAATAACACAACAACGAGGAATCTGAAAAATGTTTGCAGTGCATCTGCGTAGCCTAACTATCTGTACGTGCTTTGTGTATTTTTTCGTGGTATTATGCCTACTTCAACCGCTGATCCTTTTTCTTTTCTATCTAGTTCTCTGTTAGACAGTGTTCGTTTTAAACCCACACATAATGATACAGGACCAGATGATCCTTTCCTACAAGCAGCTCACTCTGCTTCCTGTGCTTATTATAGACTTGACGAGTATACTCAACAAATCCTACCTCATATTAATTCGCAAGATACGTTTAACGTTTATTGTCATAATGTCCAGGGAGTGCATTGTAAATGGGATAGTTTGGTAGATCTAGTTTCTCCTGAACATGGTGAATCTCCATTTGGTATTGTTGGTTTTACTGAAACTTCGATGTCCCCGAACGAGCCATCCTCGCAATTTTCGCTCCCAGATTTTCGTGCTGTCCACGTCCCTCGCCATGTTACAAAGTGCTCTGGAGGCATTTCTCTATTTATCCACAAGCGGTATTCATTCGCAAGAAGGCCTGATCTCGAAGCTATCCTTGGTAGTTCGGTAGAAAACCAAAGAAAAGTTTACTGTATTGTAGTTGAGGTGGGCTGTGACTCCTCACCATTTGATTTCATATGTCTGGTATATAAACCACCCCATTCCCACTAAGTAGTATTATTGAAAATATTGAAAAACTTTTATTAACAATTCAAAATTTTGGCCGAATTAAGAATATATGCCTTATGGGAGATTTCAACATTAATCTCCTGCATACTGATACTAACCCACATTGCGCGGAATTCCTTGATTCCCTCTTCAGTTCTGGATTACTACCAACTGTTTACTTTCCTACTCGGTACTGTCCTACTAAACTGTCTGCCACATTGATTGACAACATCTTCATTCCCCCACTGAATCATTCAAATTTTTCATCGGGCATTGTATTTACAGACGTATCGGACCATTTTCCGACATTTTGCAGTGTACCTTGGAAAGCAAACCTGACGTCTAAAGGTCCTTCGAGTGATCGGTGCACAAGGGTATACTCGAACCAAAATATATGTCGCTTCGTTTCATGCCTGAAAACAAATGATTGGTCATCTGTCATTTCGTCAAATGACACTGACGAGGCTACTGATTTATTCCTTAGAAGACTAACAAATCTGGCTGAATCCAATTTCCCACTTACAAAAATGAAAACAAAGAACATACCAAAAAAACCTTGGATGTCTCATGGATTGATAAAGGCTACCATCCGTAAAAACGAACTATATCTGATTGCTTGCCGTTCTCGGTCACAGCGAGCCCAACACGAGTATAAGGCATATAAAAACGTCCTGACATCGACAATCCGTTACGCAAAAAAACAGTATGTGGCTCAAAGGATTGATGAATGTAAAAACAACATTCGTAAAGTTTGGTCGGTGATTAAAGATGTAATCAGTCGTAAGAAATCCACTTCGACCATACCAACTAATCTAAAAAATGGTTTTGGATCAATTATACAGTCTGAAAGTCGTCCAGATGCATTTAATGCTGTATTCAACACATTACCGATCCCCACAGATACACCTCCGCCCAAAATCTCGCCACAAAACGATTGCAATCAAAGCATCCGTGTACACAAAAAGAAATACACATCTTAATTCACCGTCTTCCCAATAAAATGTGTATAGACAATTCTGGTATTTACACTCCTAAAAGGTTCTTCCGACCACCTGTTATCACCACTAACTCATATATTTAATCTGTCACTGGCCCAAGGTGTATTTCCTAAGTCATTTAAGACAGCGAAAATTATACCTTTACTTAAAAAAGGAGACCCAGCTCTGATAACCAATTACCGTCCAATATCCATTCTGCCGACAATTTCCAAGCTTCTTGAAAGAGCTGTTTATAATCGTGTTTATTCTTTCCTCGAAGCCCATACAAGAAGTGATGGAAGTCCGCTGCTTTCAACCCAGCAATTTGGCTTCCGTTCCAAGCACTCCACTATCCACGCTATCTTAAACTCCGTCGAATTTGTGCTGGAGACCCTTCAATGCGGCAAGAAGGTTTTGGGGATATTTCTGGACTTCTGCAAAGCTTTCGACTTGGTTTGTCACGATATACTTCTTCAGAAACTGCATCGATTTGGTATCTTTGGAGTACCACACGCGTGGTTCAAATCTTACCTCAGTGACCGAAACCAATCTGTTGAAGTAAATGGAAATAAATCATCGTTAACCCGTGTTGCATCAGGTGTGCCCCAAGGCTCAGTACTTGGTCCGCTTTTGTTCATCCTTTACATAAATGACCTTGTTAGTACAGTCGGATCTGAAGCTCGAATGGTCCTTTACGCTGATGACAGCAACGCTTTTGTTGTGGCTGATTCGTATACGGAACTCGCGACCAAGTCCCAAACAGTTATCGACCGGATTGAAAGCTGGTGCTCCACCAACGGGATGAAAATCAACGCACAAAAAAACGGCATAGTTGATTTTAAGAGTTGTCGTAGCTGTTCAGACCCGGAGTTCACAATTTATACTGATGGATGTACACTGCCGTTTCTACATTCCACAAGGTTCTTGGGAGTGATACTCGATGAGAAATTATCGTTTCGCCAGCAGATATCGCATCTGGCGTCAATGGTCTCCAGGCAGTCCTCAATGCTGCACAGAGCGAATCAGGTCCTTGCTCCAGATATCATGATAATGTTATACAACGCTTTTGTGGTACCATACCTCATGTACTGCTGTCAAGCTTGGGGAAATACGTATAAATCTTACTTAAAGCCTATAATGACCGCACAAAACCGTTGTGTCAAAGCAACATTTCGCCTTCCTAAACTGTACCCAACAGATCAACTATATAATGACACGGGCATCAAACCCCTCAGCGAGATAATCACCGCTCAGACTCTTCGCCTGGCCCACTCTGCTTCACTCGATAAATTACCTGCTTCTCTCCAAAATTATTACGTACCTTGCCGTACTGTACACAAAAATCGTTCCCTACGTTCTACTCTCCATCAATTTATTCTTCCTTTAAGACTGACAACTGCCTACCGAAATTCTGCCATATACAATTGCATTGAACTATGGAACAGTATACCCACACATCTACACCAGTCAACAGATTTCAACACTTTTTTCAAGAACACCCGTACACCCGTTCTTTTTCTTTTTTTCTTCTTCTGTTTTGTTCTTTTTCCTCTTTATGTGTCTTTTTCGGTTGTGTTTCATTTCCTTTAATCTTTAAGTTGTAGTTTAGCTAGGCCTGCACAAGATTATTTTCCTTCTAGGCCAATAGACCAAGTTGTCCAGTGTTATACAATTTTAGTACGTAAATAAATACTTGAATACTTTCACCCGTAGCGCACTGTCAGAAGTTTCATATCAGTTAATACAATGATGCGCGGTTTCAAGAGATGACACTTAGGATGTAAGCTGTTATGGTGTTCAAACGTTACGCTTTGAAACGTTATGCATACAAGAAGAGCCGAAAAAAACATCTGCTGACTTTTTTGTTTGTTGTCATGATATTGAAAAGTCAGCAGATGCTTTTTCGGCGGTTTTTCGGTTCTTCCTGACAATGCTGGTTATTCATAATGTGCAATGCATAACGTTTGCAAAACCATAACAGATAAAATCCCAAGTGTTATCTGTTGAAACCCCGCTTCCTTGTGTTATCTGTTATGAAACTTCTGACGACTGTAGCTACGACTTTTCACTGCGTAGACTCCGCATGACAGTAGTCCGCAAAGAGCGCCGCCGAGTCTTATTTGACAAAATGCACCGCCAAATTCCAAACAGTGTCGTAGTGTGGTAAGTCGAAGCCTTATCCTGTCAAATGAGCCCGACTGCGCTCCTTGCGGACTACTATGAGACGCGGAGTCTACGCAGAGAAAAGTCTTAACTAAACCAAGGCAAAGTTATTTAGTTTTCTTACCGTATGTTGTCAGATTTTCTTGATTCGAGTGAATATCTATGCAACCTGCCAGATGTCGATACATTTTTAAAAAAAAGGACTGCAGGCCTACACCCTTGTATTATTTTATTTCTCAAGAACCAGCGCTATCATTGTCTACATTTCTTCGTCGACACTGTGAAACGGTTCCAGTCCACTTATGGGATGGAGCCCAGTCCCTCGTGCTCGCTCTGATTGGTTCGAGCTGAGGCGCCTATAGCGGAGACCAATCACAGCCAGTGTTTTTTTTTTACCACACTAATCAAGATTGGTGATATGACATGGTATAATAATAATAATTGTATTTGAAAAAGCCCGAGGGCCATATACAAGTACAGGCTATGAATATGATATTTACTTTGTATTTACTTCCATAATAGCCCGGGGCTTATACTACAAAAAATAAAACCAAACTATAATCCTCAAATGCATCAAACATTATTATCATGCATCAAACATTAACAAATATCTCACATAATGTTTTCTTGATGGTTCGTTGCCAGCTTGAGGAATCTTCCCAAATTCTTAATAACCGCCCAATGTCCACTCCTCGTCATTCTCACCATCCGATTCTCATCGTACACGCTTTCTCCAAAAATCTCATCCCTCCAATCCCAGTACAGCTTTCAGGGTTTTGTTTGTCATTTAATATCCACCGACCGTGTGAAGGCCTCTGCGGTCTTGGTTGTGACAGACTGCTCTGACAGACCTTTCCATAGTGAAATGACTAGGTCTCTAAGTAAATGGCTCCGGGCCCTTGTTTCAAGAATGGCTTCTCCAGACGTCGCGAGTGCCCGTTCCCGGATTCGTCATGCGTGAAGAGTTACATAGTGGTATTAGAAATTCCTGGTGATAGGTAGTATCAAGAACAAATAAGGACCAGAATATCCGTCTCCCTATCTGTGTAATATGACCATGCGGAGTCGAATAAATCCATGTACCCATCCCGATGCTAACGAGCGGAAGTTTGGAGCTACGTGAAACACCTCAGAATGTTACCTGTACTAACAGCTATATCGCAGTAAAGTCCCGAAGAAGAAAATTTCGAAGTATTGGTTGTCTGGACGCGCTGCAGATTGGGTCAGCGCGCCTCCTGCACTAGTTCCTCTGATATGCGCGACGGCGAAGAGGGAAGTAGACGGGCAGCAACTCAAGCTCAGCAAATACCTCTACCTCAGCTCAGTTTTGTCGGGTTATCCATTATCGCTACATGAGACCGAAGACGGAGGTTCTATTGGCTTACTTGTTCTTGGTAGTATTAATGATTACTCGTATCTGAGAAACCGAGGCGAACTATTCGAAAACTATCAGCATATATTTTTTCTTCAGAATCACGTAGGCTACTTAGATGCACACACTTTCAGGATTAGAACGAACACACTGTCAGAAGTTTCATAACAGATTGCGCATTACACTTTCAAGAATAACACCTTTTCACTTAGAAAAAAAGTGTTATGACCAATTAAGTTTATACTAGTTCGTGCCCAGATCTCCAACAACCCTTCAATAGGTAAAAATACTACACTGTAAGAAGTTACGTAACGACAACAGCAGGATGCGCGGTTTCAACAGGTAACACTTTGGGATGTTATATGTTATGTTTCTTTCGTTCCCGTTAGTATTTTTACCAATTGAAGGTGTTGTTAGAGATCTAGGCACGAAATTGTGTAAACTTAATTGGTCATAACACTTCATTTCTAAGTGAAAAGATGTTATTCTTGAAAGTGTTATGCGCAGTCTGTTATGAAACTTCTGACAGTGCATTGAGTAGATAAAACCTAATCAAACTTTTGTCTTGCAGACAACTTGTCAACCTCATGAAACGGATCGTTTCGCTAAGCTCTTCCATAGAGAGTGAATTTGTAGAGGAAAGGCGAAGCCGACCACAGCTAAAGGAAGTTGGGACTGACCCTCCCGACTTCCCCCCACCTCCAGTTCCCGAACCGGTTCAAATCCGCCAGGAAGTTATGTCACCGATAGTACAAAGTCACGAGCCAGATCCAACCCCACCTCTCTCCAGAGCTCAGAGTCCGTTCAGTTCGCGCAGTGATCCAGTAATGGCGCGTGAAGAGAATTCTCAGGTAGGTCTGATGTCTGATGATGATATTTCTGTATAAAACAAAAAAAGAGGGTTGAAATAGGGGATACGAAGTCCAGTTACAGAAACCCGGTAGTTTAAGTCTCGTCGGCAAATCGTGATCTTTTTTCACGCAAGAAACCAATTTCTGTAAAATTATATCGGGCAAAGCGCTAAAGTTAAATAAAAAAAAAAAAATAATACAGTGACTCTCCATGTGCAAACACACGACGAAAAATCGATCCGAAAACTGACCCAGCAAAATCTCAACGGTTGAGCTTGGGTCTAGTTCGTTTCCTTTCATGTTTATTGGAAGGCTCTCTGAGAAAATTTCGAATCAAAGGAAGAACTCGTAAGACTTGGGCGGAGGAATGAACGACGACTTTTTCAGGACATTTCCGGAAAAATGTCCAGCACGAGAAAAACTAGCAAGGATTCTTACCAGTTCTGTCTTTTCTTTGACTACGTTTATTTCTTTAGTGGTGCAGATATCTGAAGCAAAACTACAACACTATTCTAGCTCTGTTTTTATGGCACTTGCCTTCTGGCCAAGTGCCATATACCGATCACTTTTCCGTTGGTCTGTCGGTCAGTCGGATGATCGTGTGTTAGCGTACTTCCAGATGTGCTAGGGCAGTGAAACTTGGCAGGCAGTATTAGGGACCCAACCAAACTTATTTTGGAAACAGTCACTTCCCCGATCCGACCATCGTGGGGGAGTGGAGGGAGGGTCACAATCCGGAATATTGAGGTATTTAGAACGGGATCGGATCGTAACGAGATTTGATATTTGGACAGACCTCAGTTTTTTTTTTTCGCTGAGGATGGTTTGCCGGAAGTGCAACCGAAATACCCGAATTTATATTTATCCCTCGCACATCATCTTAGAGGGATAACTAGAGCTGATCAAGAAAAAAAAACGGTTTTCTATTTATTTCGACAGAGATTCTCAGGTAGGTCTGATGTCTGATGATGATATTTCTGTATAAAACAAAAAAAGAGGGTTGAAATAGGGGATACGAAGTCCAGTTACAGAAACCCGGTAGTTTAAGTCTCGTCGGCAAATCGTGATCTTTTTTCACGCAAGAAACCAATTTCTGTAAAATTATATCGGGCAAAGCGCTAAAGTTAAATAAAAAAAAAAAATAATACAGTGACTCACCATGTGCAAACACACGACGAAAAATCGATCCGAAAACTGACCCAGCAAAATCCCAACGGTTGAGCTTGGGTCTAGTTCGTTTCCTTTCATGTTTATTGGAAGGCTTTCTGAGAAAATTTCGAATCAAAGGAAGAACTCGTAAGACTTGGGCGGAGGAATGAACGACGACTTTTTCAGGACATTTCCGGAAAAATGTCCAGCACGAGAAAAACTAGCAAGGTGTCACACGTGATACGCTCAGAGTCGGATAAGACTTGGTGGGAAGAACAAGCACAAGCCCTAGATACACAATTGACAGGTTCGGACAGGATCCGTGCACTGTTGGGGAGTTGGAAGGGGGTTCTGGAATTCCGGTGATGCCGAGTTAAGGTACTTCCAGATGTGCTAGGACGATGAACTTGGCAGGCATATCAGGGACTCGATTGTATTTACTTAAGAGCAGTATTTTCCTCGGTCCGACCATCGTGGGGGGAGTGGAGGGAGGGGAATGCGGAATCTTGGCGTATATGTAACTTTCGACGGATCATTATGAATGAATGTGTGTGTGTGGGGGGGGGGGGTAGAGGGGAGAACTGGAAATCTTATGACACGCTTAGAGTGGAGCGACCGGGATGAAACTTGGTGGGAAGAACCAGCACAAGCCCTAGGTACATCAGTGTCGGAAACGGACCGGGTTCGGGCACTGTGGGGGAAGTTGGAGAGGGGTGGGGATGGAATTCGGGTGATCGCGACTTGCGATACTTCCAGATGTGCTAGGACGATGAAACTTGGCTAGAATATTAGAGACTCGACAAGATTGGCTTAGAAAGTGTCACTTCCCAGATCCGACCATCACTTAAAGTAGTTATCTACAAAAAAATACTTTTAAGCAAAATATACATTTTCATAATCATTTGCCATGCCCATGATCATTTGCGCCTCAAGGGTTTTGCTTAAAATGAATGTCTAGCTCCATTAAAGTGCGCATCTTAACCGAAAAAGTGAAAAAATACTTTTGACCAAACGATATATATTCATGATCCCCAAGGGCCCATGATCATTTTTGCGTCAATGAATTTGCTTACAAGTGAATTCCTTAAAGTGCAAAAAATTCTTTTGAGCAAAATCCCGATTCGCCCATCATCATTTTTGCCTCATTTGCGTGCAGGTGAATTTTTAGCGCCCTTGAAGTGCGCATCATCACAGCCAAGTGCAAAAATAAAATAATTTTTACCATTCTGCATTCTCTTGATTTGCAAGGACCCATGATATGTCTTATCTAAATGGTTTGCTTACAGATGATCACAGCAATCCCACGAATTGACAAATTCCTACTTGACCCAGCGTTGTAAGTGCCAAATGAGCTTCTAGCTCTTGTTTTATGTACAACGTTAGTAGGTGTACAGCGGAGAGCGTCCGAATTAGAAGTTGCCGTCCTCTAGAACGCAGCAACACTACAAACCTATATTCCAGTTCAATGCTTTTTCATGTACAATTCGCTTCGTTGCACACAAAGTGTCACCAACCTGATGGCCGTGTGGCAAGAATGGGCGGAGAAATGATCTTTTCTTCTTTTTTTTTCTTCGAAATTTTTCCATAAAAGGAGAAATTGATAAGAGTGGGTGGAGGAATAACCCACTACATTTCCAGAACCTAAAAGCTGAGTTGCAATGCCGCCAGGAAGAAGTACCTGAAACCCCATTCGCTGACCCGTTAGACATCAGTGACCACCTTCCTCCGAACCTAGCCCCTAGCGAACCGCCTGAGAGTGAAAACCCTTCCCCAGATGGGGTGCCAAACTTAAATGCTGTCATATTGACAATCAAAGAGGAAATGCTCGACTACGATGACTCAGAAAATCCAAATGTGACTTTCACGACAACCGAGGAAAGTGCCGAAGATCAGACGAGAGTAAGTACAAAACTAGCTTGCACTATTAGGCTATTGTTGTTATCAATACCAAAAAAGGCGCAAATTATCGACACTTGTCATATGTGTTTGTGAGGGAGTCGTCTGTTTGGCTGGCAACGGCGTGGGACGGACTTTGGTTCCACGTTTCCACAATGCTATTTCCAAACTTCCACCTACCGATGTCTTTCTTGAAGCGCTGAGAGCTAAGTTTGAACTTATGGGTTTTAAGTTTTAGGAGCTAATGTCCCTAACCTATGAGTTAAGTTTTGAACTTGACACCAATTGCAAATTTGGAGACATAGATGTAGATCGAAAACCCTTCCCCGGATGGGTGCCAAGCTTGAATGCTGTCATATTGAGCGTATGCTTGGAAGATCAGAGGAGGGTTGGCTACACTGTCAGCATTTGATAACATTTCTACGAGGATGCGCGGTTCAGCATACACGAGGTAACAATCATGTTGTCACATTAATATGTGACATCAGTATAAATATAAACACATAAATATAGTTTTTATGGCACTTGCCTTCCGGCCAAGTGCCATATATCGATCACTTTTCCGTCGGTCGGTCGGTCCGGTGATCGCGAGTTAGGGTACTTCCAGATGTGTTAGGACAATGAAACTTGGCAGGCATATCAGGGACCCGACCAAACTGATTTGAAAATAGCCAACTCCCCGATTCGACCATCGCGAGGGGAGTGGAAGGAGGGGGAATCCTGAAAATTGAGACATGCTTAACTTTCGAACGGGTGGTCGGATCTGAATGAAACTTTGTAAGTGGAAAGAACATATGCCTCACATGTCCTGTTTAACGTCCGGACTCCGGACCAGATCCGACAACTGGTGGGGGGGGGGTGTACCGGAAATATCGTGAAAAGCTTAGAGTGGAGGGATAGGGATGAAATTTTGTGGGAAGAACAAACATAGATTCTAGATATATCGTACAGATGTATCTACAGAAACATTATACCACGTAGATTGCTGCAACACTTATAAAAGAGTTTCCATGGCACTTGTAGAATTCCGCTGAACTGCTAGTATAGTGATCCCTTTATCCGTTCGTCTGTCGGTCCCATCTTTTAAAGTTCGATTAAGTTAATTTGTGTTTCCGAACCTTAGATGGATCATTAAATTTTTGCGGTTAACGGCATCATAGATAAAATAGACTTTAGGAAAAAAAAACGTCGCTCGCTAGATATTTTCGTAGCATACCTCGCCTTCGGCTCGGACAAGTTATTTTCTATGGCCGTCCCGATCTTGTTTCCCAATACTTAACCCTTCATATTCAATCACAAAAAATCAACGAAGAAACCAACGAAAATGGGTTTTTTATAGGCCAATGAATATACTGAAATAAACGGCGAATATTTCGGGAGGACAACCGCCTCCCTTCTTCAGCGCAGACAGAAAATTTCGAGAAAAAATGCCAAAACGAGGATGAAGATCAACAGCCAAGACAACTAAAACCAACCAAAAACCAACAAGAAACCAGAGATTAAAATAAAATTGAAAGAATTGAAAGCCTAAATAAAGACAGCGAGCCACTCACCAATACCTGCGACTTTTCTCGCTCTACTAGCGAATGATTGCTGAGCAATTCCATTTCACAGGCAAGCGACCGTGCCGAGCAGCTCGGGGCGTTACGTCATATTTCGTTTAATTTTAATAGCAGCTTCTCGTGCGCAAGCTCTTTTTGATCTGAGGGGGTGAGGACTTGAATCCGTATCTTATGAATGCGTAGATGATTCGAGGCTGACAGGGACGACTAAGCCTTCAGCTTCTCGTCTGAGAAAACCGAGGACGTAACGCCCCGAGCTGCTCGGCACGGTCGCTTGCCTGTGGAATGGAATTTCTCAGCAGTCGCCAGTCATTCGCTAGTATCGAGCGAGAACAATCTTAATTGTTAGTCGCAGGTATTGGTGAGTGGCTCGCTGTCTTTATTTTAGGTTTTCAGTTCTTTCGGTTTTATTTTAATCTTCGGTTTCTTGTTGGTTTTTGGTTGGTTTTAGTTTTCTTGGGCTGTTAATCTTCATCCTCGTTTTGGATTTTTTTCTCGAAATTTTCTGTCTGCGCTGAAGAAGGGAGGCGGTTGTCCTCCCAAAATACGCCGTTTATTTCAGTATATTCGTTGGCCTGTAAAAAACCCATTTTCGTTGGTTTCTTCGTTGATTTTTTGTGATATGTCAGGCCAATGTGGTTTATGAAATTATCTTCATATTCAATGCTTCAGAAAGATTTAATGACGTTCTTGTTCCAATTATACAATCTGACGCCACTGATGGGACTAAACTATGTTGTGAATCAGCAAGCTAAAATAAGGTAGGGTACACTTTTAACCGATAATTCCGATGCAACCTACTTCCGCAAAAATGGATTCATTAATTCTTAAACGGTAGACCTAAATTTCGTGTTACATTCTGAATCCACTAACGACACGTCATTATGCTCATTATGTCATTATGCATTATGCTCCGGACGAGTGTTAGCGCGTCATACAATGGTGCGGAAAACCGGTCCAGACGTGCCAGAAATCGAATTATCAGTTTAGCATTTTTTAACCTATCCTCTCTTCGGATAGTCTTTTAATTTCAGGCAATGAGTTCCGTAGTTTTGTACCGGTTTGTCGAGTGGATTTGTTGAACATGCATTGTTTATTATTTAAACTAAGAAACGACCAACTAGGGTCGAACAAGACAAAAAAAAACAAAAAAACACTGACAACAATAAACCAAATATAAAAGAAAAACAAACCATCAGCACATGGTGCGAACACATGCTGAGAATTTCACGGCCTTATTTTCTGCATTTTCATCATCAAGTTGAACAAATCTCAACATACCCGTATGCAACTGATGATTGTGCGGAAAATCCTGGTAGGAATTCTGGTCGGTGAGTGTCCGACCCCGGTCTGTTAGAAGGATTAGGCTACTCTATAGAATAGAATAGTGTTTATTCAGCCACGGGTGATACACATAGTCTTCTAAACATCACATACAAATACAATAATACACCGCAGACATAATGATAGTACAACACAGAAAGTAAACTACCTCCTATTTAGGAGTTCTCCCACCATTTGCATTACTTTGTAGTTAGTCGATGTCAATATACCAGGGAAAAGCACCCCGGGCCCAAACTGATACGGTAAAGGGGGCTCCTGGCACTGCCCGAGGAGACTAAAAGCTTGGGCACACTTGGCTCATTTCCTGGCTTTTGGGTTGCAAAGATAGAAAAAAGAAAAAGAACAAGATACAACTAATTCTGAATGTTGTCATTCTAAATTGAGGAGATCAGTTAGAGCAAAACAGCATGGAACCCTAATTGGCCCTAATTGCAGTCTGTTCATTATCCCGAGCTGCCACAAAGCGTGACCAAGCTTAAGTTCGGGAAGAACGAGCCGAACGATGACTAAAATCCTATTTCGCCCAATCAGAGGTGTTCGTTGGCTGTGACAGCTGTGGTGGCGCTTCCAGCTCTCTGCTAGGCACGCGTCGATTCTTCATCGGCATGAGTTAGTCATCACGAGTATTAGTAGAACCAGTCGAATGTTCTAAAGGACTTGCTAGTTTAGATAAGGGCCATCTTTTCAGAAACGGAGATTACCTGACGCGGATGCTACCTCACTTGAAAACCTACCCCAGTCGAAGCGGAAACGAGGTCATTCCTTCTCTTCGTCGCTAGATGGTACGCGATCGAAGAAAAACAAGCAGGTTGAGACGGAGAGGTTTGTGCCGCTTAGCAAACAAGACTTTCTTCCATGCGTCCAAAAACTTACGGAGGCCGACTTCGTTAACTTTGAATCCCATGCTGGATCGTGTCTTGAAATGACGGTAAGTGTAAGATATTCCGACGCGAGACCAACTCTTCGATATGTTTGAGTATTTGAAAAGAAGAAAAACCTGGGAGAAAACGGACGTGAATCCAGAGATGGGCGAATCCGAATCCTGATTCAGATTGAGGATTCGTCCGTTTGGCCGGATTCGAATCTTCTGCTTGTCAGGCTGGAGTCGGATTCGAACTCGGATTCCAAAACCTTCAGTCTTACGAATCCGCAAAAATTTCTAGGCTTCATCCTTCCAGTTTCCGTTTACCCAATTTTTACATAGTGTGCTTAGGCAACCCAACTTTTTGGTCTCCAGCACCAAATGTCCTCAGCAATCTATGTCGTTATCTGATTACCTTACCGATTTTAAACTTTAGCCTATGTACATGATTTTATTTTTGTTAAGGTCGGATTCGAACCAGGATTCGAACCCAGAGCATGAAATGGTGGATTCAGGTTCGTACCTAGCCCTAGATTCGCATTTAAATCCTTTCATGGTCGGATTCGCCCATCTCTGCTTGAACCTCGACCGTATCGGTAACCTTTCTTTGATTGCTTTTGTGACAGCTACAATCCATGGGCCTAATAAATAAAATTTCCCTATATTTTTCAAATCTGTTTCACAGTCCATGGGTCTAACAAATTAAATTTCCCTATATTTTTCAAATCTTTCTCTTATTTCATCGATATTTCTATTTGTCTATAATATTAATGAAAACATATGTATACATATACATTCTTTCTTTCTTTCTTCTTTTTTTCTAAACCTGGCGAGCCTCTTTGGCCAATCTTCCTACTTCCCCTTCTTCCATGTTAATTTTGAATCCCATGCTGGATCGGGTCTTGAAATGACGGTAAGTAAACATTGTGTCATTTTGTGTATTTTCAGTAAAGGTATGCCGATTTGAATACTTTTCTAACTGTTTCACTACCCTGGCTTTGTTATTTCATTTTAAAATAGTCAAACGGAAGGGAAAAATAATAAACTTGATATTTGCTAATAGCCAACTATTTCAGGGTTATCCTGGAAAAAACTTTGAGTAGAAGTTAAGTTCAGTTTTATTATATTTTGAATTTACAAATGTGCCTCTTCTTTTATTTGAGGCGTTTGTTGACTCGATTCGCCATCTTCTTGGTTGAAGGTGCGTTCCTCTGAGCGAAGTGTTCAAATTGTGAAAGGAAAACCAGGTAGCAGTTGAGTCACTAACAGCAAAATGTTCAAAAGATAGTGAAAACATGAATCGAGAAAGCTTTTTAGCAAGTATTCTACAGTAATAAAAACATTTCTTTTTTGGTTTTAGTTTTTTCTTCGGCGACCGTTCATTGTTAGGCGATGTTCACGTAAGCATACTTCTAGTCCTCTACTGTATTATTATTAGCCTACTTTTAATTTACCCTCGAACACTAGAGGACTGTAGTAAGTTAGATAAATGAACACCAACAAGATCTGGAAGCTCATATGGCACTTGCAAGGCCGGGTCAGATGGAAGTGATGGTCAAAAGTTTTTTTCGCTTTTCGGTTATCATGCGCACTTTAAGGGTGCTTAAAACTAATTTCAAGCAGAACCCTTGAGGCAAAAAGGATCATGCGCTCATGGCGATCGTGCGAAAGAGTAAATTCTGCTTAAAAGTATTTTTTGTATTTGCAGTTAAGATAAGTTCTTTAAGGGATGGTCGGATCGGAGAAGTGACGATGTCTAACCCAATGATGTCAAGTTTTTAATGCTCTAGCAAAGTTTGGGATCGTCCTAGCACATCTGGAAGTACCTTAACTCACGATCACCGGAATTCCGGACAACCACCTACAGCCCCCCCCCCCCCTCGGTACCGGGATCTGGTCCGATCCTGTCACTGATGCACCTAGGACTTGTGCCTGTACTTCCCACCAGGTTTCATCCTGGTCGCTCCACTCTGTGCGTGTCACAATATTTACGGTTCTCCCCTCCGACCCCCCCCCCCCCCAGTTCATCGGATCCATCCCGGACTTGAAATTGGACACCTGAGAAACGAGGTCTTTCAATATATCAAGTTTCATTAAGATCCGATAACCCGTTCGAAAGTTGTGCATGCCACTAGTTTCCGGATTCCGCCGTCTCCCCCTCCCCCTACGATGGTCGGATCAGGCGAGTGACTCTTTCCAAATTAATCTGGTCGGGTCCCTGATATGCCTTCCAAGTTTTATCGTCCTAGCCCACCTGGAAGTACATTAACTACGGATTGCCGGAATTCCGGAACCCCCTCCAACTCCCCCCACAGTGTCCGAATCCGATCCAGCTTTGTCAGTTATGAATCTAGCGCTTTTGCTTGTGCCTGTACTTCCCACCAAGTTTCATCCCGATCGCTCCACTCCGAGAGTTTCACACGATTTCCGGTTCCCCGCTCCGACTCCCCCCCCCCCCCCCCAGATTCATCGGATCCGGTCCGGGGAAAACAGTTAAAAATATAAACAGAGATAATCACACTGGAGAAAAACCAATTTGTTTGGAGAAGGGAAAAGATTGTGACAAAGGAATTACTACCGAATTTTGTAAAACGAATCACGTATCTTCCAAAGCATCGTACCGGATCTTTGACTTGAAATTTAGTTATATTACTGAAACTGACAGCGAAATCAAGGAGAAGTTTATTATATTTTTATGTTTTCACAGTAAAAGTGTAATGATGGCCCGAGGGAGGGACGTAATGAATTGATTGGTGGCGAGTTAGGAAGTCACGGCTGAAGAAAGTGTTACCCCGATAGTCTCCCGAAAGGCTTGAAAGATAAGACGCCTCCCCGGCCACAATGTTGTTAAAGTGGATGTGACGTATAGGGACAAACACATTTGCTGAATCGGTATCTGAACTTGGTTTTCTCCGATGATTAGCCATTTGCCTTAATCTGTTTCTAAATTTTGATATTAAAAATGTTGAACGAGTCTGGCGAAGACCGGTTATTTAAAAGACCTAATTGTCTGGATCAAATATTACACTTTTGGGATCCCATCGAAACATTTGGTCTTGTTACATTTGGCATTAAGCTTTTAGCTTGTCGCCACAATGATGAACCTTTTTGTTTGTTAAGTATTTCAAGCATATAAGAGGTACAAGCACATGGAGGTACCACAAATCCGAAAGAAAAAGTTCAGTTGTGAAATCGATTATCTTTGGGTAGCGGACAAACGAAATAACGCATTTTTGTCGGG
This sequence comes from Branchinecta sandiegonensis, assembly GCA_030848855.1. Lineage (NCBI taxonomy): Eukaryota > Metazoa > Arthropoda > Branchiopoda > Anostraca > Branchinectidae > Branchinecta > Branchinecta sandiegonensis. The sequence goes on along the minus strand of JAUPMV010000008.1, from coordinate 14,937,243 downwards.
TTTTCAGGCCTATTTAAGTGAACAAGTGATGCATAAGTAGATCTCGGGATCTCGGCCCTATTCTGTCAAACTTTATATACACTTCTACACAGTACTTCAAATACACCTCCCCCTCCCCTCCCCGAAAAGTAGGGAGTTAAGAAATTATCCCTGGACCTTAATTTCTGCATTCTTACTTCTAGGTTGTAAACGATTTCCTCGTTACCTGTTCTCAAGATAGAAATGTCCATATATACAACCTTCCTACTGGATTGCTGGTCAAGTCCATCGTAGGAAAGCACAATGGAACCATCAGCCAGGTTTTAATGTTTGACCCAGATGACCCATGCAAAGGGAGAAACTTCAGCGTTTTTACGGCCTGTATGGATCAGTGTTTAAGAGAATTTTCGTATCAGGTAATTATGATGTTTATGACGTTCTTAAAGGACAAAGGGTGCTACCACTTGATCTTTACCGTTACCATTACTTTGAAATTAATACAACCATTCTTAAACCAGTAGATATCTATACCGCTTTTGTTGTAATTATACGCAAAAACGAAGATGAATGAAATATTATATTGGTTCAGTTTTTCCTGAATATTGGTGAGGCTCATAGCAGTTTCAATGCTTCTGACTCTCTTCACAGTTCGTTGAAGAGCCTATCGTTCCAGCTTCACACCACGGGCATACGATTGCTGCATTCCAGCTCAAATTCCCGAAAAGAAAAATATTTATTCAAACAATACATAAAACGGATACGTCAGCTACGATACGATGCTTTGGCATTGCAGGTTCGTTTCTTCCCCAACGTCGTCTCTGATGTTCGGCAGCCTGACCAGGACCCTTGCCAAGAAGGGCCGAAATATCGCTGCCAAAGCATCGCGTCGTAGCTGACGTATCCGTTTTATGTTTTGTTTGAAAATATGTTTCCCAGTCAGCTTGGGCTCAAGGAGTATTAAAAAACAAAAACAGATCAAGTCCTCTGCATTAAAGGACACCTGAATGAAGAGTACCAAGTATCATCCCTATCTGTATGACTTCTGTTAACATTGCCTGCAGAAAACCCAATCCAAATACGAAATAGTGTTTCCAAGCTATGATTTTTGCTCCATTTTGCATCTGTCCTTATTTCAGTACCGAACAATTTTAGAAATGAACAAATGTCTCCAATCAACACTTCTTCTGGAATATTTTTTAACCAGTTAAGCCCAAACGTCTTTTAAGTTTTGAATATATGAATGAACGAATGTATTCCCAAAAATGCCCTATATAGCGGGACCAACTGCCAACTGCAATGTACCAGTCCAAATATTCAACACTCAACTCATAATTCTAATAACTAAATAACTATCAAACAAACTAAATCCTATCCCTACCACAACATCAACCTGCAATAAAACGTTCACGGTGCTCCATGGCAACCTTCAGGAACCTACCAACCGACGCAATTCTTGGAACACTTCGCTACCCATCGAATCTTTCAGAGACCCACCTTGAAGAACCTCCTTACCAAAAACTTCTCTTCTTAGATCCCACAATTCACTACAAGAACAAACCAAGTGTTCCACACCTTCATCCATCTTTCCGCATAACGGAATATATAGCATATATGAGTATATATATATGTTTTTTCACCCATCGTAACATCAAAACGGTAAAGGTGGAGTACGAAACAACAAAAAGAGAAGAAGGAAGAAACAACACTAATAACCCTAATGTAACTAACAGGCCTAATACATAAACATGACGATACAAATAAAAAATACTTTGTATTTGTGAGTAGGATCTAGCGAATCTTTTTACTTATTCCTGCGCTTTTCAATTGTACTTTTTTGTATTCTTGTTGCCCCGTAAAAACAGAAACAAAAATAATGATGGAAAACGGATAAGTCAGCTAAGATTTTCTTCAGCATATATCGGCCCTTCTTGGCAAGGGTCCTCGTCAGTCTGTACCGCCTTTCTTGGCTTGGCAGCTTGGACTCCAGGCGTATTTATTTTCAACCCTGATCATAGGTATCGCAGCTTCAATCTCTTTTCCCCGGATTAGCTAATGCTAAAGATGCAACAGTTCAAAACAGTAGGCTATGATTAACTGATATAATTAAATTCACCCAAACATGCCGTTTATTCATATCCCCCCCCCCCCCCCCCCTAGCGATGCTGTCCATGATCAACCCACAACTTTTCGATTATCCTTTCACAGTTGTTTTCATGGTGTTTCAGTCTATTTATTAACAGAAAATCTTGAACACTGCGTAAGCCGACTAGCTGATTTTAAGTCACAAATACACTACAAAAGAATAGAAAGTCCCACAAATATACTATAATAATAATAAAAGGTCATGCATAAAAAAACCGACCCGTGACATCGGGATGTGAACTGGTTAGACGAATTTGCCTTCGGGCTGGATCACTGTTTCTATGGCCGGCTTCTACCAGACTACTGTAGTGGTTTGCGAACTCTGTTCACAAGCCTCTCGGTAGCTCAAATGGTAAGAGCGCCTGCCTTGTAACCAGAGGGTCCTGGGTTTAAATCCCGGCTGAGGAGCATTTTTAACTTTCAGTTCACTACTTATAAAATGGTCATGCATAGCTGTTTAATCGCATCTAAAAACAGTTAAGTTGTAAAATTAGCACTATTACCACATATTTAAAAATACAATTCGCAAGTTTTGTTTTAAAAAACATAATAAATAAATAAAAGAAATATCCTAAGTCAGAGCAAAGTTGTTTTGCTCTGGCCTAAATGAGCGTTTTACGAAACGAAGAGTTAAACAGCTTTACGAAAGGCCCCGTAGCTAGTCTTGGAGGCTTTGGTTTTTCAGTCGCAAAATCAGGCTGGAGGATATTGTGGAGTTCTATTGACGCTGTTGTCGCTGAAGTTTTAACAAGAATTCTGTGGAAAGAATCTGAAATGCTAAAGAGATTTGGAAATAATTAAATAATTTTGGTTTTCAGACGGGAAGGTTACAGCATCTGCTGGACTACTCATCAGCCATCCAATCTATGACGAAGGATATCGTCAATATTTACCTGGGTTGCCATAACGGAGAAGTGCACTTATACCGGTCCAAGGTACGTCTTGATTTGGCTGATTTTAGGGTTCTCAAAACGTAAGTGAAGGGATACCTATAGGCGGATTCTTGCCGTTCCCCGAGGACTCCTCGGGGAATCGAAGGAAACGGCGAGAATAGAGGGAGTCACTCCACGCGGACTCCGGCTACGGAAAAGAACGAGAACATGGGGAATGCTTCCAAAATGTATTTTATTCTAAAAAAAAATATGCAGTTGACGAAATTAGTCTGGATCCACTTTATTTGTGGTTTTGTTTATTCTGATTGTTTTTACTTAATTTTACATTGCACCAACACCAGCAAAAATTGATTCCCCTCTGAATCTGAAAGGGAGTCCTTTTTGATGATGGTGATCATAATCGGAGCATTCCCTGTCCGTGTGGACTCGCGAGAATACGGGGAGTGAGTCCCCAGGACTAACAAAAACGCGGGGACTCCTCAAGTGGAGTCCTCGGGGAACGGCGAGAATACGCCTTATGACTTCCCAAAGGTTATCCGTATGTCCGTCGGTCCGTCTGTTAGCACGATAACTCTCGAAGGAGTTGACGTATTTTGTTCAAACATAGTACAGGGATTCTTTGGACCAAAATACAGGTCAAGTTCGTAGATAGGCTTCGTAGCCCTATATTTAGGTGTGGAGGAGGGGGTCCAAATTAAGGGTCAGAAAAAATATTTTTAAAAGCAAATGAGATGCTCTATTTGACGGCCAACACACTTTGTCAAATGCGATTTCGACCAGATTTCAGGTTAATTTCTATTCGGATCGACCGGAATTTCGAGTGACTTCCTCGTTCTATCTGGGTCGATTTCAGGTTGGACATTTCCGTACGTGTGGGCACCCAATCCCAGCCCTAACCCTGATCTAGCCCACTAAAAATTATTTTTACTGGATGTGTACTGAATTTCGCTCAAATCCTCAATATTTTGTTGGGGTAGGTGCCCAACGTTTAGCATAGGGCAACCAGCATTCACACCATACATACAGACATACGTAAGCTGTTCCAGAGCTTATGCAAACCCACAGTTTGGCATAGACTGTCGGGGATTTGTGATAGACTGGTCAAAAATATGCTGTCTGTGGCATATAATGGATCTGGGCAATTTGTTATTTTAACCGGTGGTTTCTGCATTCTTTAGTTGTTCTGTTACACTTTCAGAAGTTTCATAACAGGTAACACAAGGATGCGCGGTTTCAACAGATAAGGTTTAGGATGATAGCTGTTATGTTTCCCAAGCGTTACGCATTAAAAGGTTGTGCATATCAGAAGAGCCGAAACACCGCCGAAAAAAACATCTGCTGACTTTTTTGTTTGTCATCATGATATCGGATAAGTCAGCAGATGCTTTTTTGGCTGTTCCTGGCAGTGCTTATCAGAGGATCGGTGTCTTCAACTCTTCAGTCTGTACGCGACAGTCGTGTATGCGGCTAATTTCCGCCCTTTCCCCGCAGAGCCGACGTTGACTGAATCTAGAAACACATAACATACCCCATTTTGGGATCCCACCGGAACCTTTGGTCTTATTTAGGCTGGTCACATAATTTGGTTCTTACTAATTCGTTCTTCTTTCTCCAGCAACGAATCTCAAAGATGAAGCTAAAAGTAGAAGGGGCAGTAACGTCCTTAAAGTGCTGCTCAATGGGCGGTGTGAAGTGCCTTCTCGTCGCTGTGAAAGACAAGGGGGTCATTCTAGCTGACGCGCAGACTGGTAAGCCAAGGGCCCATGAAGATCTCTCGACTATTTCCCAACTTCTAAACAAACTAGTCAGCTGAAGTTGTTGGGCGATACTTCGGTCTTCCTTAGCAAGGGTCCTCGTCAGGCCGTATGTTAATTCTGAAGTTGCAGTGCCAAGTAGCAAGTTAAGATTTTTAAAGGCCGCCTGAAGAAGACCCTTGCCAAGAAGGGGCGAAATCTCCTCCGACAATCTGTTTAGCAACCGTTAGTTTCTGCGCAATATCCTTGTCAATCAGCTCAGTTGTTTATAGAAAAGTGTCGTAACCAGTGACACATGAGCCAATCAAAACGCTTTCAAGAATTTCTTAGACACTCTGTTCGACGAAAAAATGTATGATGAAAACGGTTTTGGACAAACTCCGTAGATGCCAGTGGCATATTCATGGCCGATCGTCCGTTACATGTGTACATAACTGTTGGTTAAACAGTGGCAGATCGTGAAATTTAACCTGTTATTGTTCCGTACAGGATCACGGTAGTGAAGGAAGGGATACGGGGAACTTGTCATGAGTTGCACGCTCTAAAACCTTCCCGCGCTGAATCAAGAATTCCCCGTAGTCCTTCATTCAAAAACCTGCTGGACCCGTGTTAGGAAATCTGCCCTTGCAGAGAAACCGAAATCCGTTTGCAGAGCAACTTTTTGTTTTTCTTTGTTTACTTTTGCTTTTTCTTTGTTTGAGTGCTCTTTTTTCACCATTCATTCATTTATAGCTTTGACTGGTTCTTTTCAGGAAATGAGGTTCGCCGGTTTGTTGAAAATGAAGCTAGCGTCATGTCCATGTGTGTGATCGAGAAGTTCGTCTACGCAGCGGATTCGGCGAGGAATGTTGTCTGCTACGCGATTGCTGTAAGTTTGCATTTATTTATCCATTTATTTCCCTCAAACCTGGTGAGTATCATAATATAATATATAAAACAAAAGTGTAAACACTGTAAATCCTAAAAAAAAAATAAAGGTTTGGACGACCGAATTAAAACTATTAACGTATTACGTTATTCACTTGTGAGAGTGGCTTCCGAACCTTGTTTTAAAAGTTTGTCAACTTCTTCTTTACGATTTAAAACTAAATCTTTTACTTCATAGTCGGAGACTAACTGCGAATCACTAAAAGAGATAGGGAACCCAAGGAGAAAATTTGAAATGTGATATTCGACAGCAGATACATCGCAAAGTCGAAAGTTTTCTAGTATTGTTGCAACAAAAAGAACATGAGGTAAAACCAACGGCGGTGATCAATGACCCGAGGATATGTTTTCTGTATCGCCCACGAAAACGCATTAGGTGGCCAAATGCCTTACGAATTCTGTGTGGAGTATGGGTGACAGTTATGGACTGGGAAACTTTAGCAGACTATGAATATGGGATCCCGAAGTACGTCACAATGTCGCGTGCTGGAAAACTAATCCCGTTACCACAATCAACACATTAGTTTTCATTCACGACACCATTTACAACAAACAAACTGGCATTTACCAACACTGAAGGATAGACCCTTTGCTGACAGAGAAGTGGCGAGGCGGTTAAATTTCTTACGAGACTTATTGTTACTATTCTAACATAAGGGTTCGGGCTTTGTCGTATACTGTCTGAAGTTTGGTAACATTTAACACATGTTTGCGCATCCTTGTGTTAAACATTAAAATTATATATATCTTTAATGGCCCTATAAAATGTTATTTTCCGAGACAAAACTTCTTTTATGACCCCATTTAACACTGCAAAAAGGATACATAAGCTACATTTTATTATAAATGTTCATTCAGCCCAAGCGACTGCGAATCATGTTTGATAGTGCAAAACGGATACGTCAGCTGAATTTTATTAGAGCTATATTTCGGCCGTTCTTGGCAATGGTCCTCTTCAGTCTCAAAGCCGCTCAAGTTGAAAAAACGAACTTGTGGGAAAACAAACTAAAGATTCTAGCTTAGCGTTAAATATTTGACTTCGTAAAGCAACTCTCACAAAGGAATTCACGAAGTTTTATTAGACATTTTATTAGAGCTCCCTTCTTGGCAAGGGTCCTCTTCAGGCTCTACTCAAGCTGGGAAATGAACTTGTGGTAAAACAACTGAAGATTCGTATATAATTTGCAGTCATCTTGGGCTGAAGGAATAGTTATTATGACCCTTTAAGTGTTATGTTTCTCGAAAAGATAACATTTAAGAGGGCCGTACAGGTATATTCCCATAGCGTAAACAGAAGGATGCGCAAACATCTCCGCAAATAAAAAGTTGGCAAAAAAAAAGAAGGATAAAAGTGCAGTAGACTGAAAAGTAGGTCATTTTCATTAATAGTTCAGTTCAGTTTATTCATAAAAATTGTGAACAGCACTAACTCTTTATGGCCCCACCATAAGGTCTGGCAATGGGCGGGGCTTATTCTTAATTCTTATTAAGTCTTAAAGGAAACAAACCAAAACAAAGCAAAAAAAGGAAGAAAAAAAAAGAATAAAGACAACAAATTAGAAGACGAGAAAAACAAAATTAGTAAGTAAGTAAGTAATTTATCTGTAACCCGCCATTTGTACTTGCATCTTGGATTTTGAAGTTCTAGATATAAGGGGTTTTTCCCAGGGGTTTTGCTAACAGATCAGTTTCTAGCGCCCTTAAAGTGCGCATCATGACTGACGAGAATAAAATACTTTGTACCAAACGATACATTCTCATGATTTCCAAGGGCCCATGATCATTCTTATCCCAAGGGTTTTGCTTAGAAATGACCAGAACAAACCCACGAATTGGAAAATTCCTACTTTCATCCCCTGACTCAGCCTTGCAAGTGCCATATGAGCTTCTGGCTGTTGTTATGTATTGATTTGCGTGATTCCTCCAGACCTGGTGTAAGGATCAACGCAGCTGATGAAATGAGAGCTGATAAAATAATGAGACTGAAGTTAATACAACAGATAATACGTAGGATGTTAGCTGTTATGTTTTTCAAACGTTACGCGTTAATACGTTATGCATAACAAGCATTTGTCAGGAAGAGCCAAAAACGGCCGAAAAAGCATCTGCTGGCTTTTCCGAGTTCATGATGGCGTACAAAAATTGTAAGCAGATGGCGGTGTCTCCGCTCTTCTTACGTGCGTAAAGTTTTACTGCATAACGTTTGAAAAATGTAATCTGTTGAAACCGCGCATTCTAGTGTTATCTGTTATGAAACTTCTGACAGTCTACAAGACCACGATTATCTGGATGAAAGCTTCTTGGTATCTTACGATCTACGTCACCAAGACAAGAGTTATTGTTTTCTTTGATAGTTTTGTGCGTAAAGCACTCGAGTTGGGAAGTGCTGTTTCTTAGTTTGTAGTTTTCTATATGAGTTGTTTGTTTTCTGTATGCGTTGTTAGTTTGTACCGTATATTAGTGTATGTGGCCTTTCGAGTTTTTCAATACGGTTAAATATGTATATTCACCTTTGGGATCCATCGAAACCTTTGGCCTTGTTTCAGAGTGGAAGAAAGATTGGCTCTTTCCGGAGGAAAAAGGGCTGCATATCTCTGGTGGACGTTCATGGATATTTGCTCATTGCTGGTCTGGGAACAACAATAGACATACTGGACAAGAAATTAAACCTCGTTGGATCTATTCCATCACCCGAAAAAGCAGTGATCTTCTGCCTTGAGTTCAACAAAAATCGGGTAAGATAATTGTTTCATTTTTGCAGATACCATGGTATCTGTTACCACGGTAACTGGATTTGCAATTAGTCGTTTTTATGGCACTTGCCCTTCGGCCAAGTGCCATATAGCGATTGTAATTTCTGTCCGTCAGTCGGTCTATCGGTCCCGGTTTTGCTAGTTCGGGCACTTCCAGATAAGCTAGGGCGATGGAACTTGGCAGGCATATCAGGAACCGGAGCAGATTAAATTAGAAATAGTCGCTTCCCCGATCCGACCATCTGGAGGGGAGTGGAGGGAGGGGGAATAAGGAAAAATTAGGGGAAATGAGGTATTTTTAGCTTGCGAACGGGTGATCGGATCTTAATGAAACTCGATATATGGAAGGACCTCGTGTCTCAGACGCTCTGTTTTAAATCCAGACCGGATCCGGTGACGTTGGGGGGAGTTGGAGGGGGAAACCGGAAATCTTGGAAAACACTTAGAGTGGAGAGATCCGGATGAAACTTGGTGGAAAGAACAAGCACAAGTCCTAGATACATGACTGATATAATCGGAACGGATCCGCTCACTTTGGGGGAATTGGGGGGGGGGGTCCGAATTTCTAGTGATCCCGCGAGTTTGGTGCTTCCTGATGTGCTGGGACGATGAAAATAGACAGGCATGTCAGGGATCCGACCATATTAAATAGGTAATAGTCACGTCCCCGATCCGACCATCTGGGGGGGGGGGGGAGTGGAGGGAAGGGGAAGCCAAAATTTGAGTTATTTTTAACTTGCGAACTAGTGATCGGATCTTGATGAAAGTTGATATTTAGGATGACCTCGTGTCTCAGACGTATGACCTCGTGTCTCAGACGTTCGACTTTAAATCCGGACCGGATCTGATGACACTGGGGGAGTTGGAGGAGGGAACCGGAAATCTTGAGAAACACTTAGAATGGAGGGATTAAGATGAAACTTGGTGGGAAGAACAAGCCCAAGTCCTAGATGCGTCGTTGACATAGCCGGACCGGATCGGATCCGGTGACATTGGGGGGAGTTAGAGGGGGAAACCAGAAATCTTGGAAAACACTTAGAGTGGAGAGATCCGGATGAAACTTGGTGGAAAGGACAAGCACAAGTCCTAGATACGTGACTGATATAACCGGAACGGATCCGCTCACTTTGGGGGAGTTGGGGCGGGGGGGGGTCCGAATTTCTAGTGATCCCGCGAGTTCGGTGCTTCCTGATGTGCTGGGACGATGAAAATAGGCATGCATGTCAGGGATCCGACCAGATTAAATAGGAAATAGTCACTTCCGACCATGTGGGGGGGAGTGGAGGGAAGGGGAAGCCAAAATTTGAGGTATTTTTAACTTGCGAACGAGTGATCGGATCTTGATCAAAGTTGATATTTAGGATGACCTCGTGTCTCAGACGTTCCACTTTAAATCCGGACCGGATCCGATGACACTGGCGTCCGGGCCGGATTCGGCCAAGATAGGGGGGAGCGGGGTACTGGAAACTTGCAGATAGGCTATGCTCCAGTTTCAGTAACACTTGATGGACAGGAAGAGGGAATTAAGAGCGGCGGGAGTTAAAGGGAGATTGCCGGAAACTTTGAGGCTGGTATTGGGGTCAAACGAGTGCATCAGTTTAAATGAAACATGGAACGTAGAGAGAGTATATACCCTAGATGACATATTATGGGCCCGAACCGGATCCGACAACGTTGGGGGGGGGGGGGGGGTACGGGAATTTTCCAAAAATGCTCATATTCGAGTGAAACTTGATAGATGGTATAAAAGAAGATCCTTTAGATGTCCATTTTTGAGTCCGAACCAGATTCGGCCAAGGTAGGGGGAGATGTTGGGAGTACCGGAAATCGTGTAGCGCGTCTAGGGATTAAACGAGTGGATTTATTGGGCTGAAACTTGGAAGTTTGAACAGTCATTTGCATTTGCTACAGATAATCAAGACCATGCCGGAACTGCTCAGATGTGAGTGAAACTAAGTATCCTATTTCTAATTTCAGAACCGCATTTTTGGATGACGGGTGTATTTTGTGACGTTCTCATCTACTTTCTTGTACCGCCTACTCGTAACAAGTGCCATATGAGCTCGTGGCTCTTGTTATGACACTTGCCCTCCGATCAAGTGCCATATAGCGATCGCAATTTCTATCCCTCCGTCGCTCTGTCTGTCAGGGTTTTGCTAGTTCGTGCACTTCCACATAAGCTAGGACGAGGAAACTTGGTGGGCATATCAGGGACCCGACAAGATTAAGTTGGAAATAGTCACTTGGCCGATCCGAGCATTGTGAGGGAGGGGGGATCCGGAATCTTGTGGTATTTATAACTCATGAATGGGTGGTCGTATCTTAATGAAACTTGATATTTTGAAAGACCTCGTGTCTCAGACGACCCACATAAAATCTGGACCACATCCGGTGACCTCGGGGGGAGTTGGAGGGGGGGACCGGAAATCTTGGGAAACGCTTACAGTGGAGGGAGCGCGATGAGACATCATAGACATAAATGAACCGGGTTCGGGCACCATGTGGGGGGGGGGAGGTCCGGAATTCTGATGATCCCGCGAGTTCGGGACTTCCTGATGTACTTAGGACGATGAAATTAGGCTAGCATATCAGGGACTACTGACTTGAGAATAGTCGTTGCCTGATCCGACTATCGTGGGGGGAGTAGATGGACGGGGAATCGGGAATTTTCTGGCATTCATAACTTTTGAACGGGCGATCGGATTTGGTTGAAACTTGGCAAGTGGAAAGAGGTGTCGTCTCAGATGTTCCATATCAAGTCCGGAACGGATCCGAAACTTGTGGAGGGGGGGGGGATATGAAGGGGGGCACCGGAATTTTCGGGAAAAGCTTAGCGTCGAGGGATCGGGATGGAATTTGGTGGGAAGAACGAGCATAAGCCCTAGATACGTTCCTGACTTAACCAGATCATATCGGGGCTCTTTGGGAAAAGTCGAAGGGGGTTTCCCGGAATTCCGGTGATCGCGAGTTACGATACTTCCAGATGTGCTAAGGACGATGAAACTTGGCAGGCATTACTGGCCTGACCAAATAGGATTAAGCACCTGACACAATGGTCCAGGAAAACTTCCGTTCCTGGATCCGACCATTGTTAGGGGAGTGAAGGGAAGGGGAATCCGGAAATACTGACTGCCGTAGTTTGCGAACTGGTGGTCCGATTCGAGTGAAACTTTATGGGTGACCAGAACTAATGACTTGGATATGCAAAACGTGTCTCCGAACCACAAGCGGCAACAGCTGGGGGGGGGGGGGGGTCCGGAAACTTTGTGACATGCACAAAAACCAAACGAAACGGCCTAATTGGATGCAAGTTGTACAGTACAGAGTTTATGCGGTCTAGTTTGTTATTTGGCGTCCGGACCGGATGCGGCCACGGTAGGAGGAGGATGAAGCGGAAACCAGAAATTTTCAGATCTGCTCCGATTCGAGTCAACCTCCAAGGACGAGAAGAGAAGATATCAGAGATACGATGTTTATGTGTCATAGTCGTACTCGGCCACAGTGGGAGGAGTTGGAGGGGGAAATTTTTTGGCTCGCATAGGGGTCAAACGAGTGGAGTGATTTGACTGAAAACTGGAAAGTAGAGATACCATGTGCCCTAGATGACGTATTTTAGGGTGCCGACTTAATTTCCCGAAGACTCGAGTGAGGATAGCCAGTAAGAGAAGATGCATTAGATAATCTGTTTATGTCGCTGAACCAGATTCAGGCGTGGTAGGGGAAGTTTGAGGAGGACGGCTGGAAATAGTATGGCACTCGTAGGGATCAAACTAGTGTGATATAACATTTGCCCTAGATGATCCGAGACGATGCCGGAAATGCTCAGACTCGCGTGAAACTAGACATCCCATCTCTAGGTCCAATCCTAGGGGTTATTTTGTGACGTTCTCATCTGCTTTCTTGTACCAGACACTCGTAACAAGTGCCATATGAGCTCGTAACTCTTGTGTGTTTTTTTTTTTTAATTGGTGGGAAAGAAGTTACGTCACTCTCGATGTCAGTGGATATCCGTATTTCTTTTTGGATGATTTCTAAAAGCGCAAATCTGGCAGTTGCCGTTTTTTTAGAGCAACCGTAGTATCAGGTGCCACGGTAAGTGCAAAAACGACTAATTGTAGATCCAACTACCGTGGTAACAGATGCCATGGTATCTGCAAAAATGCAACTTTTGACGCATCGCAGAAAGGTTTCCCCAGTGACGCAAATTTCGCATGCGAATTTCGCATGCGAAATCTTATCAAAATGTGTGGGAACGTGACTTTTTTGGGTACTGCGCGACGATTCTGATTCGTGTACAATTAACCTCGTCTTTCTTCTTTTAGCTGTTCCTGGGCAATCGATCTGGAAACGTCGGCCATTACCCAATCAGACCCTGAGTATACGAGATAGCCAAATGCCACTCTGCAGTGAGGTTGTAGTGCCTTTGACTTCCGCTAGAGGATCTTTCGCGGGAGTTCGAATCGTCTTCTCTGTATTGCGACGCCCCAAGAGATTAATATATCACATTACCACACGTGTGCACGGGACCCTCTACCCTGGTTTAAGTTCTACGTTCTATCTTGTACATGTTGTGGCGTCTACTGGTGCAGATAGACGATCAGGTCTTCCAGACCTGTTTTCTGCATTTTCATCGCAGATAGAAAACCGTAAACCTGTTTTCTTCAGCGAATTCATGATAGTGCTGAAAACCCTTGCAGTAATTCAGGTCCACGTTCACCCTGATCGTCTGTCTGGATCATATGCGACCAGTGTCTAGCCTCCCTTTACTGAATTGGCACATGGGTATGCTTTTGTCGATTGATGTTTGAGTTTCCTAAAGTGTCGTTGTGATGTTATTTTTTTTTTTTTTACTGTCAGTGCTTTTGCGAACGGCTCACAAGCTGCTGGTGCAATAAAGCATTTAGACCAACACTTCATTTTCGATGGCAGTATTTTTTTTTTTTGAGGGGGGGCACTCTGCGCGGGATTTGCGCAAACTTCGGAAGATTTTAGGACGACCGATTGCAGATCCAGGTACCGTTGTAACCCATGGTATCTGCAAAAACGCAACTATTGTCTATCGCCGGCTCTTTCGAGGAATGAGCGTCAAGATACTGATAATTTTACTATCATTACTGTCAACAACTCCACTTGGGAGCTTTGGTACCTCCATGTGCTTTACCTCTATGCTTGGAATATATAGCAACCAGGACGGGAAACGATTGCCGAAAAATAAATCTTTTTTTGTATCACATGGAATAGTGGTCTTTCTTCAGAAGTGATCTTGCAATCTGGAATTGAACATTTACTCGGCTTCGTTGTTTCGATAACGTTTAATCAACGTAGAGTTAGCCTATGAAATACTTACAATTCATGGTTTTCTTAGCTGTGCTTCATTAGCCATTGAAATGCACGCTTCTGTTGAAATTCAAATTCTCTGCGTCAGGATGAGCCTCGTCTTGTCGGGCCAGCAGTGCATATTCTGAACATCACTACTAGAGACCAAGGTGGAAAAATTAAGACTTCCTTAGCAGAGTCAAGATAATGCACTGTGTGCACGAGTCATGCACAAATCAAATATATAACAAGACCAAAGGTTTCGATGGGATCCCAAAAATTTAATATCTCATCCAGACAATTTGGTCCTGTCTTCTCCAGACTCCTTAAGTATTTCTACTACAAAAATTCAGAAACAGATTAAGGCCAAATAGCTAATCATCTGAGAAAACCAAGTTCAGATATGGATTCAGCATGTGTGTTTACCCCTATAAGTCATATTTGTTTTGACGAAACTGATCGAAACTTTCGGAACTACTTATGCGACAAAATAACAAAGCTCAGAAACGAATTCAGCGTGTATCAATACCCCTATCTCGAACATCTAATCGACCTCAAATAAAGCTTTAACTCAAGACAAATTTTCCGGTTTCAGTCGGATTCCGGGCGAACTGTGCGTTCGGATAAAAAACGATTGTCATATACGGATTCAGCATCTCTTCTTACCCCTAAATCGGAATCTAATCAATTACAAATAAGACTTTTGCTTTTGACAAATTTTCCGGATTTGGCCGGATTCCCGGCGAACTACTTGTCCGGCGAGAAAAGGGTTTTAATAATCGTGTTGAGCATGTCTTTCTACCCCTAAGTCGAATATCTAATCAACTTCAAATAAAACTTTTGCTTTTAACAAATTTTCCGGTTTTGGCCGGATTCCGGGCGAACTCCTTGTCCGGCGAGAAAATGGTTTTCATAATCGTGTTCAGCATGTCTTTTTACCCCAAAATCAAGCATCTAATCAACTTCAACTAAAACTTTTACTTTCAACAAACTTTCCGGTTTTGACCGGATTCCGGGCGAACTAATTTTCCGGCGAAAAAATGGTTTTCACCATCATGTTGAGCATGTCTCCTTACCCGTAATCGACTATCACGTTAGCTGTTTAAAAATACTTTGCTTGCCCTTTAATTTAAACCCCCTCCCCACCCCCTAAATGTAGGACTACAAAGCCCTTCTACGAACTTGACCTTACTCTTAACCCAAAGAATCCTCACGCCAAGTTTCATCAAAATATCTCATTTCCTTCGAGAGTTATCGTGCTTACAGACGGACGGACGGACGGACAACTTTTGCGATGTCAGGGGTATCCCTCCACTTACATTTTGGGATCCCAAAAATAAGCTGGCTTTTGATTCAAACCTTAACTAAAAGCTGCGCAGAAATGACTTGTTTACAGTGTATACGGAGGTATATGTTAGCGTTTGAGATCCCGAGTGAACATGTTTCTTATTCGGATCCCAAAACGTAAGTGCAGGGATCCCTGTGACATCGCAAAAGTTGTCCGTCCGTCCGTCTGTCAGCACGATAACTGTAGAAGGGAATGAGATATTTTGATGAAACTTGTTGTGAGGATTCTTTGGGTCAAGGGTAAGGTCAAGTTCGTAAATGGGCTCTGTAGCCCTACACTTAGGGGTGGGGGTTCAAATTAAGGGGCAAACAAACTATTTTTAAACGGCTAACGTGATAGTCGATTATGGGGTAAGAAGACACGCTGAACAGGATGGTGAAAACTATTTTCTCGTCGGATAAGTAGTTCGTCCGGAATCCGGCAAAAACCGGAAAGCTGGTTAAAATTAAACGTTTTATCTGAAGTTGATTAGATGTTCGATTGTGGGGTAAGAAGACATGCTGAACACGATGACGAAAACCATTTTCTCGTCGGACAAGTAGTTCGCCCGGAATACGGCCAAACCTGAAAATTTGTTAAAAGAGAAAGTTTTATTTGAAGCTTATTAGGTGACAGATTTAGGGCTAAGAAAAGACGCTGAATCTGTATATGACAATCATTTTTTACCGGACATATGATTCGTCCGGAATCCGGTTGAAACCGGAATTTTTTGGAAGTTAAAGTTTTATTTAAAGTTGATTAGATGTTCTTTGTAGGGATAAGGAGATACGCTGAATTCGTTTATGAATTGTTCTTTTTTTGCTCGACAAGTAGTTCGCTCGGAATTCGGCCGAAACTGGAAATTTGGCAGAAGTAAAGTAGGAAGTTTCGGACAGTATCGTCAAAATAGATATGGCTAATCATCTCAGATGATTAGCGTGGCAAAGACAAGACCCAATTGTCTGGATCAAATATCAGAGTTTTGGGATCCCGTCGAAACCTTAGGTCTTGTTTTGTAGAGATCTGCTATTTTCTTGAAATTCGTCGTCGTTGTAAAACGGATGGATGGTTTAAGGAACCTCTCTAACTTATTCTGCCTTTTATAACCTTTTCTTATAGTTGAGCTCCCCTATGGAGTTTCAGAAATCTTGCCCTTCGCCATTGTTTGGTTTTGCAATCTATTTCGCTTTTTCTGCCGTGCCGAGTTTGCTAGTCATGCAGTGCAAATTTCGCCGAAAATTTGGTTCCACCGGACAAGTCTATCAAAATATGGGCGTGAGGAGCTTTAAAATTTTGGTTTTCACTTTGGAAGACTTGGTAGGCCGTTTTGGACTCCTTTCTTTTGATTGGGTTTTCCCACTTTAACCACGGCACGAACAGTTTTCACATATAATAGTGTCGACAAGAAAATCGCTAATTTTGGGGGGCATTGGTATTTTCGATAGGAGTTGTGCTTTAAGCCTCAGCTCCCGACGCTAGAATGGAGAGCGGCAGCCTTGACTATCCCGTTTACCTCAAAGAGGCTATTAGATTTTCGTGAAGGGTGTTAATCCAACGCTGCCAAGCTCAGCTTAGGTAGGATATGCCAAGTATAACACGGAGAATAAGGCTGTGTAACGCACAGGACACTGTCGTACCGCAGTACCACCTCAATACAGATTTTCGGCCTCTTCTGAGGTGCTAAAATTGGGTTATGGAAACCATAAGGCACCGTCACCATTCCAGAATAAATTACGGATCTTTTTGGGATCCCAAAACGTAAGTGGAGGGATGCCTATGACATCGCAAAAGCTGTCCGTCTGTCAGCACGAAAGAAATGGGATATTTTGATGAAACTTGGTGTGAGGATTGTTTGGGTCAAGGGAAAGGTCGAGCTCGTAAGTGGGCTACGTAGCCCTCAAGGCCGTATCCAGGGGGGGGGGTAGGGGGTTGCCCCCCCCCCCCCTCCAAAACATACAAAAATAATCATTTTTACAGGATTTTCTCTTGATCTATTTTGTCCGACCCGCAGGCAACCCCCCCCCCCTGAAATAAATTCCTGGATACGGGCCTGGTAGCCCTACATTTAGGGGTGGGGGAGGGGGTTCAAAATGAGGGGCAAGCAAAATACTATTTAACAGCGAACGAAATAGTCGGTTAAGGGTCAAGAAGACATGCTGAACGCGATTATGAAAACCGCTTTGTCGCCCGACAAGTAGTTTGCCCAGGATCCGGCCAAAACCGGAAAGTTCGGTAAAAGTAAAAGTTTTATTTGAAGTTGATCAGATGTTCGATTTCGGGGCAAGAAGACATGCAGAAGACTTATGTGAAAAACATTTTCTACCCGGACAAGTAGCTCGGCCGGAATCCGGCTAAACCCGGAAAATTTGTTAAAAGCAAAAGTTTATTTGAAGTGATTAGATGTCCGATTTAAAGGTAAGAAGAGATGCCGAACCCGTATATGACAATAATTTTTTACCCGAACATAAAGTTCGCCCGGAATCCGGCTGAAACCGGGAAAGTTGTTATAAGTTAAAGTTTTATTTGAGGTTGAATAGATGTTCCATATAGGGGTAAGGAGATAGCCTACGCTGAATTTGTTATTGAGCTTTATTTTTTGCTGGACAAGCAGTTCGCCTGGATTCGGCCGAAACCGGAAATTTGGCAGAAGTTCCGACCAGTTTCGTCAAAATAGATCTGGCTTATAGGGGTGAACATACACGCTGAATCCATATCTGAACTTGGTTTTCTCAGATGATTAGCTATTTGGCCTTAATCTGTTTCTGAATTTTAATATTAAAAATTTTAACGAGTCTGGCGAAGACAAGACCCAATTGTCTGTATTAAATATTAAATTTTTGGGATCCGATCGAAATCTTTGGTCTTGTTTATTTGGCCTTAAGCTTTTAGCTTGTCGACATAGGGGCGTCACTAGCCTCTTACCTTTGGGGGGGGGGGAGGACGTCCGGTTTTTGCCGATGGACTAAAAAATGTGCCGGCAAAATGCGCCATTGCCGCTTCGCGGCGACGGCGTACATATCCCACCAGCATAGAATAGAACCGGTGTAAAACTACTGTAATGCATCAGTCGAGATATGCGTTTAATGTAATTTCTTTCGTATATTAAAGTTCACATATTCGGCTTTTCATTTAAGCTTTCGCTAAAAAGCGAAGCTTCCAACGACTGTACCCAGAACAAGTTAAAGTGAGCGTGAGTTTTCGATTTTTTTTTCTATACCTATCATACAAGTTCTAGCTTTTAACGTGTTTCCAACCCCCAAGAATTTCAATCCTAAAACCGCCAACTAAATGAAACACGATACTACAAAACTCAAACTACATACTATAGAGAATACGACAAAATGCGCCGCAGGCGAAATTTTGTGTAAAACTAATTGTAATGCATCAGTTGAGGTTACTCCTCTAATGTAATTTCGTCTAATAAAGTTCACGTATTCGGATTTTCATTTCAGCTCTCGCTAAAAAGCGAAGCTTCGAACGACTGTACCCAGAACAAGTTACAGTAAGCGCCGCAGGCGAAATTTTCTTATTCTGCCTTTCTTCCGGAAACATTTTCCTGTACATACGATACAAGTTCTAGCTTTTAACGTGTTTGAAACCCAAAGAATGTATTTAACTTTATATATCAACTTTTGCCGCAAGCGAAATTTTTTAAATCTGTATTTTTCCGTAAAAATTTGCGTCCGACCATTGTTTGCAGTATTTGATTTCTTACGTATAAAAAGAACCCGATGTGCTGAAAGAAAATCGACGACCGACAAAAGCATTCATCTTTATTTCTTACATGTAAACAGAAGCCGATGTGCCGACGAAACTTAAAACTTTCGGGATGCGCCCGATAAACGTTTACAGAATTTGATTCTCACGTGTAAAAAGAACCCGATGTGCCGACGAGAATACCGACGCCCGGAAAAACCATCCAGCATTTGATTATTTCTGTGTTTTGCCCGACTGTATTGTACAGAAGTTGACTTCTGACGTGTAAAAATATCCCGTTGTGCCGACGAGACTTGAACTTCATGGGTGCGCCCGACAAAGTTTTCAGAATTTTATTTCTTACGTATAAATAGAACCCGATGTGCCGACGAGTCGACCGACGCACAACAAAAGCATACAAAATTTTATTTCTTCTAATTATTCCTTCTTCTGTATTCCTTATGTATAGTAGTAGTAGTAGTAGTAGAACAGTAAAAAGAACTCGATGTGCCGACGACAATACCGAGGCCCGACATAAGCATGCCGAATTTGAGTTCTTCCGTGTTTTGCCCGACAAAATATTTGCAGGATTTTATTTCTTGCGTATACAAAGAACCCGAGGTGCCGAGGAGTCGACGACGCCCGACAAAAGCACACAAGTTTGATTTCTTCTATTCCTTATGTATAAAAAGAACCCGATACGCCGTAGAGAATACCGAGGTCCGACAAAAAGCATGCAGAATTCGATTTCTTCTTTGTTTTGCCGGACAATGTTTTGCAGGATTTATTTCTTGCGTATAAAAAGAACTATATGTGCCGACGAGTCGACCGACGCTCTACAAAACCATGCAAAATTCTTTTTCTTCTGTGTTTGCTTACCGACTGGCCGACAACATTCGGGGGGGGGGGGGGGTTCCCCCCCCTTCCCCCCCCCCCTGGAAGCAGATACAAACAGACAGAAAATCTCGTTTTTGTCTTGGTACAGACAAAAATCTTACTACAAAAGCTACTGAAGACAATGGAATATTGAGTATTCAATTCAATTCAATACTTTTATTCCAGTGACAAAGATCATAATTAAGCACTAATAGTTAAACAACAACAAACAAAGGAAAAGACTATCCCACGACACTACCTGAATCTAATAATTCTATGAAGGGGCATTTTGGTTCACATGAACAGACAAGCCATATGTTAACCTGCTCCAAGGTCCAGTTGCCCTATTAACGAATGAGCACTGTCCTATTTTCTGACATGGTTTTGGAGGACACAACTTATAATAGTGGTGAAAGGTTATTATTATAGTGACTAGAGCGGTCTAGTTTGTCTACTCCGGTAATAATCCGAAATAAGTTGATAATGTCACTACGACGTCTTCGAAACTATAAAGATGGTATCTGAAGTCTGGTAATGCTTAACTCATGATTTCTTTTTCTTACCAGAAGTGTCGGAGCTTGGGAAATTTTGTGTCAGCCGCGGTCTTATTTCTTTGCCCACAACTATTTCGCACACGTTGTCAAAACCACCGCCAACAGGCGGTTTTGCATCTCAAACCTACTATCCGTCATACCGCAAAGTATAAGCAAAATGAATTACCTTTAACGCATGATCGACGCCAGAACTGTCCGCTTATGGAACCAAGGCTAGTGTTAGTCTGCATACCGAAAGTGTACAGAGATGACGAGTCTAGGTGATTTTGTTACCGGAGAGAACTCCGAAATCGTTAGCCCAACTGTTGAGACGGTGACCTTAGATAGCTCAGGTCAGATTGGATTCAAGTTCGAAAAAGGTCATTCGAAAAAAGGCAGTGATGCTTCCGACTTTTCGGCCAAAAGTGATTCGCCCAATCCGGGGAGAAAGGATTTCGCCGAGAATGAAAGCAGGCAATCGGACAACCTCGAAAGTAGGTTTGACCCGTTTGCGGATGGCACTATTCTGTCAACTCCTGGAGCAGGAAAAGGTGACAATTCTCTTGAACTTTCGCCCGAATTTGTGAATGGAAAAAGGACTGAAGTGGACCTTTCCGGCTCCCCCGACTCGAACGATTTTTCGATCGAGCGTGTGAATAATAAGGACGTTCAAGACATGTTACAATTTTCGCCAGAAAATCCTATATTCGAGCCGAAATCGGAACGGAGCTTTACGGACTCCTTTTCCGATTTCCAACCCATGTTGCAAAACCCTCATGCTGACCAAGATCAAACCATGTCGAATCAAAACCTTGATGATAAGATGCCGATTCTTCCGAAGGTCGATGCCAGCCCACTCAAGGTCGACAACAACACTGCTCCAGCAGCGGAAAAAGCTGCATCCAGCCCTATTATAACCGAATCCTCCGTCGCTGCCCCATCGCAGTCTGTCAAGTCCGACCCCCCACCAAAACCCTCATCAGACCCTGAAACTTTCTTCGAAGTACCAGCCATATCAAGCAAACTGGAGCAGAGTCTCAAGCCTTTGGACAATGCAGAAGATCCTTTTTTGCCGGTTCCAGAGGGGAAGCGTGTTCCAGTCTCGATCGATAGCGTCGGGAAGCTCTTGCCTAGAGAGGATGATTCACTGGGTTTCCAAGGCAAAGTAGCAGACAGGTACGAAGAGCTGATTACGGAAACCAAAGCCAAAGACTCGAGTGCTGGTGAGTAGATGGATTGTTATGAGTCTTCGCTCAACCAAAGCTGACTGCGAACCACACCCCCTCCCCCATATCGGTTTCTAGGCTACTGTTCAAAAGAACTTTCTGTTTTTATGGCACTTGCAGCCTCTGGCTCAAGTGCCATATACCGATCGCAATTCTGTCGGTCGATCGGTACGCTTTTTTGTCACACTTTTTCGAGTTAGGGTACTTCCAGATGTGCTAGGACGATAAACTTGGCAGGCGTATCAGGGACCCTATCAAACTAAATAATCGTTTTTTAAGTAGTGAACTGATAGACAAAAATGCTCCTCAGCCGGGATTTGAACCCAAGACCCTCTACTTACAAGGCAGTCGCTCTACCAACTGAGCTACTGAGGGGCTTGTGAACTGAGTTCGCAAACCACTACAGTAGTCTGGTAGAAGCCGGCCATAGGAACAGTGATCCCGCCCGAAGGCAAATTCCTCTAGCCAGTTCACATCTCCATGTCACGGAAATTTATAATAATACATAGATGGCACTTTAGACAAGGGACTTGTACCGTGACCAATAAACCATTAACATTTTTTCGAATATAATTTAGAAGTCTAGGACTCCATTGTCGGAGCCGCGTAGACATACCAGGACCCGCAAGACTGGTTAGAGCGACTGCCTTGTAAGCAGAGGGTCCTGGGTTCAAATCCCGGCTGAGGAGCATTTTTGTCTATCAATTCACTACTTATAAAATGTTTCCATCTCAAGGGCGTCTTCCCCATTAAAATTCTATATTTGGTTTTATCCGGTTTTCACCATGAGACCCCGTCTTGTGGGTCCTGGTATGTCTACGGGGCTCCGACAATGGAGTCCTAGACTTCTAAATTATATTCGAAAAAATGTTCATGGTTTATTGGTCACGGTACAAGTCCTTGTCTAAAGTGCCATCTATGTATTACTGGAAATAATCACTTCCCGTTTCGACCATCTGGGGGGGGGGGGGAGTGGAGGGCGGGGGAATCTGTAAAATTGAGTAGTGTGTAACTTTAGTGTGTAGTATGTAACTAATTGAGTAGGGTGATCGGATTGGAATGAAACTTGATAACTGAATAAAGGACATATCTCTGATGTCCCATTTGAAGTCCGGACCGGATTCGATAGCTATGGGGGAGTTGAGGGGGGGGGCCGGAAATCTCGATAAACGGTTATAATAGAGGGATCAGAGTGAAACTTGCTGGGAAAACAAGCATCTGCTCCAGATAAATCGTTTACACAATTGAACTGGATCCGGGCACTTTTTATGGCACTTGAAGCCTCTGGCTCAAGTGCCATATACCGATCGCAATTCTGTCGGTCGGTCGGTCCGCTTTTTTGTCACACTTTTTCGAGTTAGGGTACTTCCAGATGTGCTAGGACCATAAAACTGGGGGGTGGAGGGGAGTTTCCCAGAATTTTGGGGATTTCGCGACGAAACTTGGGACCGACGAAACTAACTTGTAAATAAAAATTTACTCAATCCGATAGTCGTGTGGGGAGTGGAGGGAGGGGGAATCCGGAATATTGAGTCATGCGTAACTTTGGAATGGGTGATCGGATCTGAGTGAAATTTAATAATTGAACGGAGGACATGTCTCTGGTGATCGTTTTCATTTCCGGACCGGACCCGACAACAATTTGGGGGGGGGGGAGCAGAAAATACACGACCGGCTTATACTGGAGAGATCGGGATGGAACTTTGTGGGAATAACAAACAGATGCTCTGGATAAGTCATTTACAGAACCGGATTGGCTCCGGCGACGAGAGATCTGATCAAACGAACTTGTAAATAAAAATTTACTCGATCCGATAGTCTGGGGGGGAGTGGAGGGAGGGGGAATCCGGAATATTGAGTAATGCTTAACTTTGGAACGGGTGATCGGATTTGAGTGAAATTTAATAATTGAACTGAGGACATGTCTCTGATGATCTTTTTCATATCCGGACCGGATCCGACAACAATTGGGCAGAAAATACATGACCGGCTTATACTGGAGAGATCGGGATGGAACTTTGTGGGAATAACAAACAGATGATCTGGATAAGTCATTTACAGAACCGGATTGGCTCCGGCGACGAGAGATCCGATCAAACTGGCTTGTAAATAAAAATTTACTCGATCCGATAGTCGTGGAGGGAGTGGAGGGAGGGGAATCCGGATTATTGAGTCATGCGTAACTTTGGAACGGGTGATCGGATTTGAGTGAAATTTAATAATTGAACAGAGGACATGTCTCTGGTGACCTTTTCATGTCCGGACCGGATCCGACAACAATTGGGCAGAACATACATGACCGGCTTATACTGGAGAGATCGGGATGGAACTTTGTGGGAATAACAAACAGATGCTGTGGATAAGTCATTTACGGAACCGGATTGGCTCCGGCGACGAGAGATCCGATCAAACTGACTTGTAAATAAAAATTTACTCGATCTGATAGTCGTGGGGGGAGTAGAGGGAGGGCGGAATCCGGGGGGTAGGGAATACTACATACAGTTGTAAGTGCCATATGAGCTTACAGCTCTTGTTTTATTTTTACTTTTTTTAATGTCGCTCTGAGTTGCCGAGTTTGGACCATGCGAGTGGAGAATGCGTTTGTCGGGTCTTAGGATTGGCAAAATGTGTTAATTTGCTATAAATTTTCTCGAACAGATATGTAATGCATATCATTCAATGACTCACACATATTACGACAATCGTCACACAGAAAGTTAGCGGTACCTCCAGATAGGTTGGTATTAAGTCGTATCCACCTGTAACTTTATATGTGACGAGTATCGTAATGTAGCATGTGAGCCTTATGATGGCATGCATGGTTAATGCTTAATTATTAATGGTTCGGCTCGAAAAAGTTAACATACCTCTCTCTTGTTTGATATCGGAATATACCTCGAACCGACCTCTACCTAACTTACCTCGTGATGTTATTTCCGATATCAATCTCGATGCTGGAAGTTAACCTTTAAGCTAAGTGCACACACAGTCCGGTAAGATTCCGCACGCGAAAACGCGCATACGAAATTCGCGTCACGATGCCCGACATGTTTTTCAGATAAAATGAAATTGAGATGTGAAACTTGGCCCCAGGTTTGAAAACACTGCTTAGCCTACAGCCAGATGATGCTGATTGATTGCCGAATGAATGAATGCAGCTGACATTAAATAGGTCGTATAAACAGTTGAAATTTCAAACACAGCTTCTAATTTTTCAATTCTCAGGGCACAATTTCGCATGCGTTTAAAATTCGCTCCGGTAAAAGTAAAATATTTTCTACTCAAATCGGAACGAAATTATCGGACAGAATCCGCATGACACGCGTCAAAATTCCGGAGCGGAGAAGAAAATTCGCTTCGGACTGCGACATTCGGACTGTGTGTGCACGCTACTTTAACCTTTAGTGACCAATGCGATGGCTCTGAGACAGACACAAATATGGGTCTGTAGTATCCGCTGTTTGGGAAACCTTGCAGAAACCTTCGGGGGTGGGAGAAATTTTTTTTTGATTGGCCCCGACCCCAGGTCTATTACGAAAACTAAAAATTTAATCACTCTTATTGGGGCAAATTGAAATTAGTTTTCGGATATACTTAAAATAATGCATTTCGCACTGTGCGATTTCGCGATTTCCACCGATAATTCGTCAAAGACACGATCCAAATGGGCGATGGCATAACGCGAATTGAACCATCTTCCGAAATATTGCGGCCAAAGCATCGTAGCTGACGTATCTGTTTTATTCATTGTTTGAATATATGTTTCCCAGTCAGCTTGGGCTCAAGGAGTATTCCCCCCCCCCCCCCCAAATGGCGCCTCTGGTCCTAAACGGAAACTGATATTTATTTATTTATCCATCAATTTATCTTCGACTTCCCAGCAAAAAAAAACAACAGAAAAATAACACCCATTCCCTCTCGTAAACAACTACCTGACAAGGAATTCAGTAGGCTACACGAGGTACATAATATTTAAAAACAATCTTTAATTAATGAATATTTCACTTCGCAACTCAATAGTATACAAAAAGGGATACCTAAGGCGTATTCTCGCCGTTCCCCGAGGACACCACTTGAGTAGTCCCCGCGTTTTTGTTTGTCCCGGGGACTCACTCCCCGTATTCTCGCGAGTCCCCACGGACGGGGAATGCTCAGATTATCATCACCATCATCAAAAAGGACTCCCTTTCAAATTCGGTGGGGAATCAATGTTTGCTATTGTAGGTACTCTGTAAAATTAATTAAAAAGAATCAGAATAAAGAAAACCAAAAATAAAGTGGATCTAGACTATTTTTTTCAGCTGCATATTAATTTTTCGAACAAAATCCTATTCTCGCTGTTTCTGTACGCGGAGTCCGCGTGGAGTGACTCCCTCTATTCTCGCCGTTCCCTTCGATTCCCCGAGGAGTCCTCGGGGAACGGCGAGAATACGCCTCTAGCAACATGGCCGTATCCAGGGGGATACGCCCCCCCCCCCCCCTCGCCCCCCGCCGCCTCCCCCTCCCCCCCCCCGAAACATACAAAAATAATAATTTTTTATAGGTTTTTCCCTCTGATCTATGTCTTTTTTGTCCGACCCGCGGGCACCCCCCCCCCCCCCCCCCGAAATAAATTCCTGGATACGGGCCTGCCTACCAATGACATAGTAAATGTGTCCGTGTGTCTGTCTGTTATCACGGACTGGGTATTTCTTATCAGCACTATTAATACGGTTCAAGTCAAGAAAAATTTCAAACTCATCGATAGGCTTGGAAATAGTTCATTTCTTCCTCCGTCTGTCCGTGATCAAGGACTGAGATATTCTTTTTGGGATCCCAAAACGTAAGTTGAGGGATACATGTCATACCTATGAAATCGCAAAAGTTGTCAGTCTGTCCGCCTGTGAGCATGATAACTCTCGAAGGGAATTAGGTATTTTGATGAAACTTGGTGTGAGAATCCTTTGGGTCAAGGGAAAGGTCGAGTTCGTAGATGGGCTCTGCAGCCCTACATTTAGGGGTGGGGGTTCAAATTCAGGGGCAAGCAAAATATTTTAAAAAGCAAATGAGATAGTCGGTTAAGGGGTAAGGAGACATGCTGAACACGATTATTAAAACCATTTCCTCGCCGAAGAAGTAGTTCGCCCTAAATCCGGCCAAAACCGGAAAGTTTTTTTAAAAGTAAAGTTTTATTTAAAGTTTATGAAATGTTCGATTTAGGGGCAAGAAGACATGTTGAAGACCTATGTGAAAATAATTTTCACATAGGTGTTGTTGCAGTCAGGGGCGTCCCGAGCCTTTCTTCATTTTGGGGGGGGGGGGGGGCGAACCTGATAAAGTTGACCGAATTGGCACCTGATTTTGACCGAATTTATAATTATTTTTCTTAAAAAAAAAGTTAAAAACAAAAGTTGTATGTACAAAGTCAAGTCTAAAGAGAAAATTTGGCGCGTTTCACGCTCATCCACTCCTGTTTTTCAGGGATACGCCGTCACTAGCCTTTTACCTTTGGGGGACGTCCAGTTTGCCAACAGGACTTGAAAATGTGCCGACAAAAAACGCCGTTGCTGCAAAGCGGAAACGTTGCTAATGGGACAAATTAAAGCGCCGCAGGCAAAATTTTTTGAATCCGCCTTGAATTCTGGCAACATTTAACTACTTTCCATGCAAATTCTACCCTTTAATGTGGTTCAAAAAATTCCAAGCCTCAAACGCCAACTATATGACGCACCCTTCTTCTAAATAGCGAATACTGCGAAATACGCCGCAGTCGAAATTTTTTGAAAGACTGATGATCAAAGTGCCTTTTTGCGATCCTAATACTACCTATTAAGCCCCAGAACTGTCTGGCGCAAAAAAGGGGCCATCCAGAGTAAAGTAGATACAAAGTACATTTATTCTGAATTTACAGCAAACAGAAGTAGGCTAGTTTTCACGTCAAGACACGTGCTTGTGCCTGAAGTACTGCAATCGTTAGAAGAAAAAGTTAAGTAATGAATGGCAACCAGCTGAAGCTACCGTTAAATCGCAAAGAACAAGAGCTAAGTAAATGCCACTTGAATTACCGAACTCATTAACTGGGGTGAACCAAATAATGAATTCGTATTACCGAAAAACTAACTAAAAAAATCTGAAACAGATCGGGAGAGGTAGAACAATCGAATTTCGTAATGGAATAAAACTCTAGTTAGAGCCACCTAAAACAACCGAATGTGGCAAGTCTGGCAATACATACGGACAAAACAAAAATCCGGTTCTCAGGTGAAACTGACCGAATTCGGTAACGAATCAGAACCAAATGAATCTGATTAATGACCAAATTATGAAATGGACTGATCGAATACGATAGAACTGACACGGACTTGAGAATAGTCCGGTGAATTACCGAATTTGGTAACGAATGAGACCAAATAAACACGTTAAATCACCTAATTCACGAAGGGACGGACCGAATGCGGTGAAATCAATATAGTCTACTGAACAAAAGTTGGATGAATTACCAGATTCGAGAAAGAATGGGAACCAATAAGCATGTTAAATCACCCAATTTGGAAATGTGGGGACAAAAGATTTATGAAACGGGCATCACGGCTTCGCGAAAATTTTAACGAATGTAAAATTAATTAAAAACAATCAGAATAAACAAAACCAAAAGTAAAGTGGATTCTTCTTACCCCTAAATCGGACAACTGCAACCAGTTGGTGTCCCGAGGGGGGGGGGGGGGGCAGTGCCCCCTACGTTTGGGGCATTTTCGGTCAAGTAGCCAACTAGTTGGCAATGTGGGATTTTCTATAAGAAATTTCTTACGGTAGCGAACTAGTTGGCTACAAACTTTTCTCCTATATGATTTCTGATCGTAGCCAACTAGTCGGCAACGCGGGATTTCCTATACGAAATTTCTTACAGTGGCGAACTAGTTGGAAAACAAACAAAAATCCTATACGAATTTTTCTCGTAGCCAACTTGTCGGCAACGCCGCAATTTCCTACAGGATTTTTTTACAGTAGCCAACTAGTTGGCTAGTGACCGCGAGGTGTATATGTATGATTGGATATTCAGATTTTGTATATTTGTACGAAAATTTCTAATAATTTACTAACCATTACCATGGTTAGTTTGATAATTCTGCATTCCTTGACGAATTTTCTTATTTATGCCAACTAGTTGGACAAAAATCTTCCGTCCCTATAGGAATTTCTTGTCGTAGCTAACTAGTTGGCAACGTGGGATTTCCTATACGAAATTTCTTACAGTGGTGGACTAGTTGGAACACAGACAAAAATCCTGTACGAATTTTTCTCGTAGCCAACTAGTCGGCAATGTGGGATTTCCTATACGAAATTTCTTAGAGTAGCGAACTAGTTGGCTACAAACTTTTCTCCTATATGATTAAATATTCTTTGAGCCCAAGCTGACTTTGAAACATTTATTCAAACAATGTTTACAACGGATACGTCAGCTACGATTCTTCGTCACCGATATTTCGTCCCTTCTTTGGCAAGGGTCCTCGTCAGGCTGTCAATCCTCTGGGTCAACGTCGGGGAAGGAAAAAAACCTCTAATAAATAACTGAAGCTTCTACCGACTATAAATATCTTATTAAAGTAAATTACCTTCAAATACCACTGTAGTGAAAAAACTAGTCCTGAGATTTAATTTTTGACACGGATGCTGTTTTTGCTTCGCGATTGGAGCGATGACAGGAAAGGGTGTAAATCCTATATGATTTCTGATCGTAGCCAACTAGTCGGCATCGCGGGATTTCCTATACGAAATTTCTTACAGTGGCGAACTAGTTGGAAAACAAACAAAAATCCTATGCGAATTTCTCGTCGTAGCCAACTAGTTGGCAATGTGGGATTTCCTATACGAAATTTCTTACGGTAGCGAATTAGTTGGCTACAAAATTTTTTCCTATATGATTTCTGATCGTAGCCAACTAGTCGGCAACGCGGGATTTCCTATACTAAATTTCTTACAGTGGCGGACTAGTTGGAACACAAACCAAAATCCTATACGAATTTTTCTCATAGCGAACTAGTCGGCAGCGCGGGATTTACTATACGAAATTTCTTACAGTGGCGAACTAGTTGGAAAACAAAAAAAAATCCTATACGAATTTTTCTCGTAGCCAACTAGTCGGCAACGTCGGCTTTTCCTACAGGAATTTTTTACAGTAGACAACTAGTTGGCTAGTGACCGTGAGGTGTATATGTATGATTGGATATTCAGATTTTGTATATTTGTACGACAATTTCTAATAATTTTCAACCAGATTATGTCCCTCGTTTTCCAACAAAATGTCACAAAGGTTCCGTCAGTGAAAAGCCGCAACACTGTCGATAACGGGTTTCCGTCTCTTCCCTTTCAAAGTTTGGCAGCTCTATGGATCATCGTTATCATCAATCGTTACACATATTATTTTGGAGTTATTCCAAAGGAAACCTGAGTTTTAAATAACGTTCTAGGCTACTTCTACGGGTATTTCGCATTCCAGACGACAAGTAACATGGAGCATTACGACTTTGAGACTGATACTCATTCTGAACCAACCAGTACTGGAGAAAATCTAATGAACTTTGATTCCCCAGACAAAACGAAAGACCAGGACAAGACAGAGAATCAAATTTATCCTGAGCTGAAGGATGTTGACAAAGTCAGCAAAGAAGCAAATGTGCAGGTGAGCATTCTTCTTTAGAATCTGTACTAAGTCCAACACAAGAGGTGCATCCAACCTCGAATTTACACAACCTCGAACCTGGCCTAGAAAGGATGGACAAAAATCTCAGTCCAGTCCTAAAAAGGTCGTAACTATCAAGAAGGAAACCCTGAGTGACCCAGGACCTGTTTTGGACTACTCAGAAATTCCCTTGAAGTTTTTCAGGCCAAGTTCGAGGTCGAGGTCATACAAATTTGAGGTTGGATACCCCTCCTGTACATACAAGTTTGTACCCGTGAACCTCAGCCAGATGCTTGACACTGGATCGCTCAGCAGGATAAGCTATTTTCCTTTTTGGGATGAAATTAGGTGCCCCTAAATGTTGTTGGTCAGTCCGTAATGCCGTAATAAACTATTTTTTATGTTGTTGGTTGAAAATTTTATGTTTATGTTGTAGGTTGGCTCCAGTCAACCACAAACCCCTGATTTTTGGATACCCTATGCCAAACGGTGGATATGTCTAGCGTTTGGCATACCCTATGCCCAACACTGGATACACTGTAGGCGTTTTCCGTGCTCCCTCAAAGAGTTTGTGGGTTGACTGTGGCTCGAAAAGAGCGTTTCCGTGGTCTTTCGTGCAGCCCACAAGTGTGTTTCCGCGACCGACAAGGTTTTTCGTGGCTCGCTTTGTGGCTCAAACTCGACAAACAACTGACGAGGGGATTATCGATTTTTGGCTCAATTCTGGCGGAAATTCAAATCAAGCAGCAAAATAGTGTCTAAGCAATAAAGCTAACTACTTTCCTAGCATGTAGACTTAAAACTGACGATGCTTTTTGTACAGAAAGGTAAGGAAATAAGCCTGGAGTTCTATTTATTGAGATTTACATGAATTTTCTTTTAATTTTAGATAGTTGAAATTACCGCCAATAAAATAGACAAAACGGTGTTTCCGCGAGTTTCAACTAGTGGCTCGACTGTGTGGCACACAATCGTGTTGCCGCGACAAACACTCAGCATTGTGTGGCCCACAACTGTGTCGCAGAAAAAGGCCTTATGCAAGATACTGGATACTGTAACCCAGTAAAATATTGATGATTTTAGTGAAACTAAAAAATCAACCAACCAGAACTTCTTTATATTGAGGTAGGTCAGGGTTAGGTTACCAACAGGCAGCAACAGGTATCCAGCATTTGGCATAGGGTATCCAGCATTAGGCATAGGTTATGTCAAATGCTAGATATACCCAGCGTTTGGCATAGGGTATCCAAAAACCAGGGATTTGTGGTACGGTAGACTGGTTGGCACGGAGCACCACATTTTTTTTTCTTAAATAGTCTTTTGTTTTGAAAAAGTCAATAAGTTGTTGAAGACCTTGACTCCTCCTCTCCAATCCATTTTGGCTAGAAATGTTGGTTCTATTGAGCAAGAGAAGAGAAAAGTGAATCAGGTCTTATCTTTTGTAAGAAGAGATATGGTACGCTAACTAGAAACTATCTTTTTTTTGAAAATCCACATTTCCCAAGTGCAAACTGCTTACCAGCAAATTATGCTCTATGTCGTAGCACTCAGCTTGCAGTTAGTCGCTGGCATACAGGATATAAAGCAGTAGAGAGGGACATGAAATTCTGAACCCGCATGCCCATTACAAGGTATGCACGACTGAAATTCTGTAACATTTGATAAAGATTTGGAATCCCCGCAACCCTTGAGCTCTAAATATAAAATGACTAAGTGGTATTTACAAATTTCATATCTGCAGTTTTCACTTTTAAGATATACATAGCAAAAAGTGCCCAGTTTGCCCCAATATTAAGGGGAAATGCGTTAAATTGGCGCAATGCGCACACCTGAAAAATTCATAAAGTAGCCACCTCAAAAAAAGTCGCACCATCCGGCAACACTGGGGACTGCTATGTACACTGCGATTCTTCATCGGCACATAGAGTTAGTCATACAGTGTATTTCCATCTTATACTTTTGCCTTAATGGTTTAATAGGTTTGCACGGCAGCTGTCAAACAGTGTCAAATGCCTGTGTTGTTTTAAAAGGTAACTTCGTTCGTGCCTAGCCTAGGGTAGGGTGGCCAAGGGTAACAAAGCTAATTGACATTAAACAATTGGTAAAAGTGGGATGTAAGCTTCAGTGTTTCTTCCAGTCCAGTAACAGCCTGACTAGAACCCTTGTCAAAAATAGGCGAAGAAGGGCTGAAGTATCTCCGATGAACATCCTAGCTGACTTTCCATTCTTAGCCATTGTTTAATATATGTTCCCAGTCATCTTGGGCCCAAGGAGCACTACATGCTTTCGGAAAAGGTCTGATGGTAACATGTGCTGGTCACTGAATGAAAAGGAATGGTAAAGAATGCAGCTTTGGAATGTGATGCTGGAAAAGTAGTTTTGAATTGAGGAAAACAATGAGATTAAAATAAAGCCTAATGGATTGGATGGCATATTTATTTATTTGAGACGTCGAAAATCGAGTTTAAGTTGATTGTTTCTAGGCTGCTGACACAACAACCCCAGAAAAACCTAAAAAAGAAGAAGAAAAACCAAAAGTAGAAGAGAAACCGAAAGTAGAAGAAAAGAAGGAGAAAGAAACCAAAACAGTTTATATTTCTCCCGTGTCTCCAGCTGCTATTCAGAAGGGAGACTATACAGTTGACCCAATGGCTATCTTGATACCAGGTAAGAAATACCATCAAGTTTTAGTTTTTTTTGGTAAAAGGCAGGAAATATACCATTTCATTGAAAGATATTCAGTAGGCCTGATAACATTTTTCTTTGCCATGAAAAAATCAGTATAAAGTTGGAATCCAGTTCTAATGATCTATCCTTTGCTGTGAATTTTTTTTTGGAAAAGCTCAGTGCTTAATGCTCTTGCATGCTCCATTTGCAATATTCACTTTATATTATTTCTTAGTGCATCTGAGGGTTTTTGTTCTGTCTGATTTGTGCTGAATATCTTAGCCTGGGGTATTCTGTTCAGTCTACCATAAATGTCTGATTTTGGGTTAGGATATGCCTAATGTTGGTTATAACCACAGTTGGGTTTAAGCCAAACGCCCATTCAAGCCAAGCGTCACCTTCCAGATTTTTCTTCCAGATTCCAGACATCCTTTTCCCCAACACATTTGAGAGACCCAATAAATATGCAGCTGATTTGAGTAGAATAAAAAGGAGAGTGATTGACATTTGTGATTGGGAAGCTGAAGATATTTGAAGGGTTCATCTAAAATCTGTTGAATATTAGCCAGAATCTAATATATGTTGAAGCCAAATCCGCACTGCCAAATTAGTTACCATCATTATCATGAAAATCCGGCAGGATTGGCTTGACTGTGCGGGATCCGCAGATATCAGGAAGCCTGGAAGGTGAAGCCTGGTGCTTAGCATAACCTATTAAAATGTTCATGATTCTAATGAGATTTTGAAACTACCATTAAAGGAGCTGACTTACCAGCTTCCGTAATCGCTCCATCCATTCTTAAAGCCGGAGACCCGAATTTCATACGGTACATTCTAACAGCTCTAATGAATCCTCGCCGTGTACCTTGGCAGTGAACCGGAGTAAAGGTGGAATGACATCGCTGTCTTGAAGGATAGGCAGGGGAAGGCCCTTGTGAGCGAAGCTATGGAACTACGCACTGTGTGTCTTTGCCTATTTACGGATGGAAGGCGTGTGTTATTTTTAGTTGGGTAACGGGTAGAATATAATGATTAATATAATGTTGGAAGAGAAACAGTATCGGGTAAGTCCGGTATACCCACAGTTTGGAATACCTCTCGCCGAACCGCGCTTGCCAAACGCTGGGCATACTAACCCTGACATAACAAACTAGAAAGGACATCTGATTGGTTGTTTTCTGAACTTCACTCAAATCATCAGTATCTTGTTGACTGCCTTTCAGCTACGTCAGCTGATTTTATTCTAGACATGTTTCGTCCTTTCTTGGCAAGGGTCTTCGTCAGCCAGAGAGAGGACCCTTGCCGAGAAGGGCTGAAACATCACTGGGATTAACATCAGTTGACGTACCCGTCTAATGCAGTCAACTACAGTTCACAGTCAGCTTAGCCTGTGGGAATACGTCTTCAATATTTTTTGGGTGAAAGTAACTGGCGTTTGGCATAGGCTTTTGAAAACTGTGGTATGCCCAACGTTTGGCATAATTTAGGCCAGTGGTTCCCAACCGGTGGTACGCGTACCCCAAGGGGTACGCGAGACTCTTGCAAGGGGTACGCGAAGGAAACAAAATTGACTTAGTCTGTAGATACAAAATCTCGTCTCACTCATTTATGATTGCCGAAAGCCTAATATTACCAGAAGAGTATCACCCGCCAAAATGTATCTTAAGGGGCAAGGTATTTTTACTGACCGACAGGTCATTTTTACCGACTTTTTTTTTAACTAACTGCTTTTACGAAAAATCGCGGCGCTCCGCGCCAGACTGTTTTCTTTTTAATCGTCTGGCCGACCTTTTTGGGGAGAGGGGTGTTGTCAACCTGTGCGTGACGCCTCTGATTACAAGCCCTAGTGAAAGTCAGTGAAATAATGTTGATTCCAAAACACCTAGCCTACTGCCGTAAAATCTGTTCCTGTGTCAGACAATATTGTTTCAGGAAGAATCGAAGACATAGCAAGTGATATTGTCATTCAGGTTGCGATTTGAGCCAACAAAAAAGTTTGCGATGCAGCCTGATGAAAGCACGGAGAACATCAGAACCAAACACAGAAACAGGCTGACTGTAAAAAATATTGCCGTTAATGGCGTCGAGCCGAGATTCGACAAAATTTTAGCTACGAAACAGCCTCTAGTGATTGCCTCATTGATTTAGTGTATATTTCTACACGTGTATGCCTTACCATTTATGATAATAAATATCGTCTTTTTCACGTTCTGAAAAAGGGGGTACGCAATCCTTTCGAACCTCGATTAGGGGTACGCGGTACGGAAAAGGTTGGGAACCACTGATTTAGGCTATCCAAAAATCAGGGATTAATGGTGACTGCGTAGGTCATTCAGAATAATTTTCTTATTACGATTTGAAAACTCATACTATACAATAGCTGACCCGTCTGCGGCTGTCCTGAGGTCTATGAAACAAGATTGTAGTAATCCATGGAGCTCCACGATCTTTCGGGTGTAGTGACCTTTAATTAATAATTTGGTTATTGTTGTTGTGTTTCTGTCTTTAAAACAAAAAAAAATTACCATACTCCGTCTCTACCTAGACGGGTTACAAATAAAATTCAATTCAATTCAATACTGCCTTCGTAAAAAGGCTAGGGAACCAGTAAACAGGGAGATTTTTTGTTCGCCTTTTGACAATCGATTCTCGGAAGTAAGAATCGGCCTGGTGACATTTGAGGTAGGGCTGAAAACCTGGTGTCGACTAAATTGTATCAGAATTCCATACAGCCGTGACGTAAATAGTGACGTAGAGTGATTGAGGACCCAAAATAGGATTCGATTGTCCCTAGTTACTTTTATGAATTTAAACGCGACCGGCGCCTCGCTGGTCGTTTGGCTCTATATATATATATATTCAAATATATATTCCCCGATAGGAATAAACAACAATTTTTGTTTTCTGATATAAAGTAGATCAAATGGCTGTGACGTCACGCTTGTATGGAATTCCGATACAACTTAGTTTAGACCGAAAACCTACATCTGAACGTCTCAGCTAACCTTTAATGTAATTCCGTTGGCAAGTGTGGCTGGTTGTCGCTCACCGCATACTGTGGGCTGAGGTCTGAAGATGGTGGCTGATTATAAAGCTTACTAATTTCTAACGTTAACTCTAATTTTAAGGCACTTGGTTCAACCCAAGGAATTTGCACCCTACCGGTGAGCACCATTCTATTTTGGGTGTGGCTTGTAGTAGCATTGCTTCTTCTTTTCTTCTGTGTCGCTTCATTTGCTTCATTCCTTCTTTTCTTCTTTGGTGACAAAGTGAGAGCTGTTGCATGGCTCGAGTGTCTGAGCAGCCAAGAGACTATGCTGGGCTGCTTTTGTTCACTGCAACAAATGCACTACACTGCTTGAACTACACTCGATAACAACACTATAGGAGATTTAGGTGTTGCCACTAAGCTATGTTTCGGCAAGATTTCCCTTAAAGGACACGTCGTACTTGGTAGTAATTCATTCAGCTTCAGCATTATTTTGATCCATTTTCGTTGTCGAGATTCTACACTTTAAAAGTGTATTCTTTTTCCTCTGTCATTACACTCATTATCACGCTTGCCACGTTTGTTCTCTTTGCGTGACGTACCAGGCTACCGGTCATTGTTTCCGAGAAGCTTACTGGTCCGAAAACCGGTTCTGCAAATTTTGCCAAGTTTGTCATCCAAGGCAAGGGGCATGGAAAGAGGCTAAAACAGCCGAAGCAATGTGTAATTTTCTGTAAGCCTAGCTAAGTTTTAAAGTAGTCAGCTATGTCGAGCAGAAACCTCGCAGTGCGAGGTGTCCTTTAAGCGAGAGCAGATTTGGTTGCGATACGGTTTGCTCGGGTGTCGTTGTCGGGTTAATGGGTTATTATTTTACCCCTCGTTGTCTATTTCCCCAATCGTTACTTCTTATATTGTTTGTTCTCAGTATTTTATATGAAATTCGACCACTTTCTAGTATATGTTGACAATTTTGGTTAGTTTTTAATGTATGTTGACTTTACCACCTGCTATTCGGCTAGTCCGTAATTGGTGTTGAAATAAAACTGAATTGAATTGAATTAACTCGTAGATAAATATTCTTTGAGCCCAAGCTGACTTTCAGTCAGCTCGGGTAACTCGTTCCATAACTGACATGTACGGTAACAGGAAGACCGTTGATTTTTCTGTGTATTTTGGGATCCCAAAACGTAAGTGGAGGGATACCTATGACTTCGTAAAAGTTGTCCGTCCGTCCGTCTGTCATCACGATAATTCTCGAAGGGAATGAGGTATTTTGATGAAACTTGGTGTGAGGATTCTTTTGGTCAAGGCACAGATCCAGATCATAGATGGGCTCTGTAGCCCTACATTTAGGGGTGGGGTTCAGATTAAGGGCGAACAAAATATTTGTCAACAGCTAATGAGATAGTCGATTCAGGGGTAAGAAGACATACTGAACACGTATATGACAATCATTTACTACCCGGACATCACCCGGAATCCGGCTGATACCGGAAAATTTGGTATAAGTAAAAGTTTTATCTGAAGTTGATTAGAGGTCCGATGTAGTGGCAAGGAAGTTGATTAGAGGTTCGATGTAGTGGCAAGGAAGCTGATAAGAGGTTCGATGTAGTGGTAAGGAGACATGCTGAATCCGCATATGAAAATTCTCTCGCCGGGCAAATAGTTCGCCCGGAATCCGGCCGAAACCGGGAATTTGGCAGAAGTGAGCAGGAAATTTTGATCTATTTCGTCAAAGTAGATATGACGTATAGGGGTAAACACACATGCTGAACCCATATCTGAACTTGTTTTTTTTTCAGATGATTAGCCGTTGGCCTTGACCTGTTTATAAATTTCAGTAGTAAAAATGTCCAAGGAGTCTGTCGAAGACCGGATATCTACAAGAACCAGTTCTCTGGATCAGTTATTGAATTTTTTTGATCCCATCGAAACCTTTCGTCATGTTTCAACGAGGGTTGACGAGTAGACTGAGAAGAACTAAGCTCTTGGGAAACATTTCCAAATTGAACCTTTCCTTTGAGACTTTGCCTTCCGTAGACACTGCGGCGACGGCTGAAATGGTTTCCAGCTCGCAAAACATCCATTGCCCAACTGCCATTCTCCGTATCAGGCTAATGTATTTATTTATTTAAACTAAAAAACGACCAACTAGGGTCAAAGACTGACAAAATAAATGACGAACACTGGCATAACAATACACTACAAATAAAAACAAAACGACCACCCTAAGACAATATTCCCATTCGGTTTGAAATGCAGCCTGAATATCGATTGCTGCGGGCGCAAGCCAGTGTGTTGAGGTACGCAGGGTTGCACGGTTGCTCTTCCGAGCATACAGCCTGAAAAGGACCCTTGATCTTATTTAAAAGGAATTTGAGTCTTGTTATTTGTTGTAATTGTTTTTTTGCCACCTCAGTAGAGGCATGCTATGGGGAAGGCCACCTCTGGGTGTGGGCTGAGCTTTTTGTTGCTGTTTTGTTGCTTTTGCTTTATGTTTTCTATAATAACTCTAGTGTGTAAAACGTAAAGAAAGGCCTTTTTTATTTTTGCAGAAAATGTTGAATTAAGATTTGAGGTAGTAAAATAGTAAAGATGTGAAGTAGTAAAATGGAAGGTGTCACTCTTGTGTCACTGAGAGGAGGAGGAGGAGGAGGAATAGAAGGGTTGAAAAATCGCTGGTATATATTGACTTATCCCTTTAGCTCCATCAACCATGATTCGCTGTCAACTTATGCCGAAGGAATACCTAAGAGTATCCATGTTCAGTTTTTGCCCTCATTTTGTCTCGTAGCTTTGAACTTGTCTAGTCTTTTTCTGTATATTTTTCTTCCTCTAGTTTTCTTATGTAATTTGGCTCATCTGTTATGCTACCATTATGTTGCATATGGCATATAACGTAACGTACTTCGTCAATTGGTTCTAAGAACTGATGTCTTTAGCCTGCGTTTCTTTTATTCTTCTTGTTTCGTTGTTTTAATCTATGTCGGAACTAGTCGTGTTGGTCGAACAGTTGATGCACTTATGGACGAAATAGATAATAACCGATTTTCCCGATTATTCCGACCCATCAGCAGCAAGCCGCGTAGCTGATGGCTTCTTGTCTAGGAATCAGTGTGACGACTGGGACAACAAATTGACTCCTGACAAAAAGACATTGCTGTTCTAACTGTATTGTCGGGAACTGTTAGCGGAATGTTTCCTTGCAATTTGCCGTGAACCAGTAATTTTGTTAATGAACGTCTCCCCGACTGTACTGGAGACTCGTACACCTTTGCATCCATGCAGCGGTAATCACTTATCATCTTATACATACTTCAGTACGTACTTTATTCCAAAAGCAAACGTTGGCCATATAGCAGATGCATTCAACCTGTTAAACTAACGTAACAACTAAGTAAACAAGGGTGAAACTCCACCGAAATACGCCAATAAAACGGGCCTAAGTTCGCCACTTAGGGATCACAATCAGACCAACCTTCCTCCCAAAACCCAGAGAAGAAAGCTCTTGCTGTCCTAGGAGTATTGGAAAGTGATATGGCTATATTTCGGCCCTTCTTGGCAAGGGTCCGCTTCAGGTTCGAGCCGCTCATGCTGGAAAAACGAACTTGTGGAATAATAACGAAAGATTCTAGTTCTACATATCTGATTCCATGAATTTCTTCGTAATAGTTGTTTGGAGTTATGGCTGGTGCTGCGATTTCATTTTGGGCTTGAGCCTGAAGAGGACCCTTGCGAGGAAGGGCCAAAATATAGCATTAATAAAGTGCAGCTGACGCATCCATTTTGCTATCAGATATGGAATTCAAATTCATTATATTCTCCAAATTCTTTTACAACGAATAGCATAGGACGTCAACAAAAATAATAACCCTTTTTGATTTATCATAATACTCATGGCGGTTACATTTAAACGAGACATATAAATATAAATAAACTTCTATAAATTGTCCCTCATAGTCCCCACCGTTCTAAAGTTTCATAGTTTCGGGAAATGCTTTTTTTTTTACGTCAACTATATCCTATTTGGAGCGCGTCTGCTCCGGGAAGTAGTTCCGATCGATAGTTTCCCGACAGGACGAATCCTCAGTCAGTTTAGGAAAATTGTGTGTCACAGTTTGAGAACTATGCTCGTAGTCTGCTAGTTGGTCAGTGTACACATGGGCAGAATAGGCTGGATCCCACGGAGGCTGTTGTGAAACCAGAAGGAGCTGAACGTTCTTTAGACGGATTTATTTTTTCTCGGTCTGGTGTCGAATTCGATTCAAAGCTTGGTTAGGTCAGACGAGCAGGTTTTCTGGCCGGATTTTCTGTACTTTTATCTTGAAGTTGAACATATCTCAGCTTTTCTGTACGAAATTGATGATAGAGCCGGATATCCTGGCAGGAGTTCCAGCCCACGGACGGCCGGACTTGGTCGTCTTTCCTTAGCATGTGACAACATGTGAGGATTTACCTTCTCCCCGGCACTTTGTGTAGGTCTACACCCTTTCCCAGCACGAGCTATAAAGACGGCGATTCATCCGTCAACGCTTCTAATATGATGATCGTAATATTTAAACACGTGGCAACCGGTGCCGACATCAGGCACTTTTTCTACACCAAAAATCGTCAGTGGACAACCCCTCGACAACGTGTCGCTTCGTTCTTGATTGGCCACTTTCCATCCATTGGGTGCATCGGCATTCCGCGTTCGTTAAAATGATTGTTGGCTCTAAACTAGTAAAGTTGTTTGTTCTCTTCGAGAGGGAAACCTCGGGTTAGGTGTGGACGTAGCATAAAGTATCAAGGACGCGTTAGCCGGATTTCGCAACCGAATCCGGAAAGTCGGGCCGGTACAAAACGTTAAACCGTGAGAACGTGGCTTAGCTCTAAACCTCCGCGTCCGCCGGTATTCGAGGATTACGAACTATCGTAGCATGCAGCTTTACCAGTTGTTTCCGGCGTGGTCTGTCGTGGCGTGAGTTCGCCTGTACGTCTTAAAAATTGGAATCTTTGTGCAAATAAGGTGTGAAACTGAGATCTTTCTTCTTAAAGATCAACTGGAAGGCTTTTCAATCTGTTTTCCTAATCAAGATTCCACGATTTTTCGTATTGTCCCGGAACATGAAACATGCCTGTCCCTTGTCTTTTCTCTTGCGAGTTACGCGAAAACTGGGAGCTGTTTCCTGATGTCGACGAACGACGAAACGGGCCTCTAGGATTGGAATGTGTGGTAAATCCGCGTCGTGGTCAGTTAGTGTCAGCAAGCAGGATTTTGCTGGGGAACGAAGCAGTGTTTGGAGAAAACGCTAGACAAGACAAGATTAGAGACAAAGCATGGTTGAGGAATAAACACAAAAGGAAAGTTCAGGCTTTCTGGCCTACTTTAGTGTAAGTCTCTGCACCTGGTTTCTATATGTTGGTATACTTCGGACAAGGGAATTTTGAATACGGAACTATCAGTCACCAAAAGAAGAAAGTTTTTCTGGTTGTGGGGGGGGGGGGGGGTCGGTTTATTTGCTCCTAAGAGCCATTTCTTTTGTAGACTGTCGGGAATCAATATTTGCGAGGAGTCCTCTGATCCAGAAATTCTGATTCAGTCGCGATAGCAGGACGAAACCTGGTTTGTTCTTGTACCTGTTGGCTCGTTTACGTTTGGTGTATCACCTGGGCCTGAGGAGCTTAATGGGTGTTGGACGGGACGTTTTTATTTCGTGGATCAGGCACCGGCTAGGAAGCCTTGTTGTAGCACATTGCATGCTGTTCCGGCTTAAAGGAGATCTTGTTTCAGCAACTCGGCACCCTATCACGAAACCTGAATTCCCGGAAGTTTAAAACGACCAATGGCAAGGACGCGTTACAGTAAAATATCATGAACTGAACCAATTCTGATCTGTGTAAATCAGTATATGAATAATTTCTCAATCTCAGCGTCTGTGCTTAAAATGTTGCCATGGATTCAGATAATGCGGTATCCTCTGTGGCTTGGACAGGGTCATAACAATTAAGGAAAGGTCCAATTTCCGAGATCTGCAATGTAGTCGGCTGTACTTACTTATCTGTACTGGGAATGGGACTAGACGATTGCTGCCTAACCTGGCGTTCATGAATTTCCGGACTGGGGTAAATGTCTCTGTCTTACAGCAACTCTTGGATGAATTTAGCCACAGCTCTTCCATCTTCAGCCGAAGCGACGGAAGCCGCCTACAGTCCAAGGTCTTTTGTATGGTCGCCCATCAGTTATTGAATTGATTGCTCGATCTCCTTCGCCAAGAGGAAGGGGGTTCTGCTAGGAGACCTCGTTGAACCAGGCGGTCATTTGGACGCCCGAGTAAGTGACGGAGCCAACGAAGGTGCCCGGTATTTAAAGACAGCCGCAGCTCCATCTAAGTTTTAGCAGCGACGGCGGACTTAAGCGTTAGTGACTGTCGGAATATTTCGCGATCTTTAGTCGACTGTACTGTCTGCACACTGCCAGAAAAACAAGACCAAACTTTTCGATGGGATCCAAAAATTCAATATCCGATCCTGACAACTGGGTCTTGTCTTAGCCAGACCCAGTCATCGCCAGAATCCTTGAACATTCTTACAATTAAAATTCAGAAACAGATTAAGGCCAAATAGCTAATCATCTGAGAAAACCAAGTTCAGATATGGATTCAGCATGTGTGTTTACCCGTATAAGTCATATCTGTTTTGACGAAAAGTTCCTGCCACTTCTGCCAATTTGCCGGTTTCGGCCGAACAGTAGAACTACTTGTACGGCGAAAAAAGAAAGCTCAAAAACGAACTCAGGGTATCTTCTTTCCCCAATAATGAGCATCTAATCAACTTCAAATAAAAATTTAACTTATTTCAAATTTTCCGACTCCAGCCGGATTCCGGTCGAACTATATGTCCGGGTAAAATATGATTGTCACACATGGATTCAGCGTCTCTTCTTACCCCTAAATCGGTTATCTAGTAGCTAGAAATAAAACTTAAACTTCTAACAGTTTTCCGGTTTTGGCCGGATTCCGGGCGAACTACATGTCCGGGTAGAAAATTGTTTTCACATAAAAGTTCAGCATGTCTTCTTGCCCTAAATCGGACATCTGATCAACTCCAAATAAAACTTTTAATTTTAACAAACTTTCCGGTTTGGGCCGGATTCCGGGCGAACTACTTGTCCGTCGAGAAAATGGTTTTCACCATCGTCTTCAGCATGTCTTCCTACCTTTAAATCGAACATCAAATCAACTTCAAATAAAACTTTAACTTTTAACAAACTTTCCAGTTTTG
This sequence comes from Branchinecta sandiegonensis, assembly GCA_030848855.1. NCBI lineage: Eukaryota > Metazoa > Arthropoda > Branchiopoda > Anostraca > Branchinectidae > Branchinecta > Branchinecta sandiegonensis. The sequence continues at coordinate 14,894,243 of JAUPMV010000008.1, read as the reverse complement.
GCCGGATTTTCACCATCGTGTTCAGCATGTCTTCTTACCCCATAATCGACTATCACATTAGCTGTTTCAAAATATTTTGTTTGCCCCTTAATTTGGACCCCCTCCCCCACCCCTAAATGTAGGGCTATAAAGCCCATTTACGAACTCGACTGGTCCGCCGACCCAACGAATCCTCACACCAAGTTTCATCAAAATATCTCATTCCCTTCGAGAGTTATCGTGCTTACAGACGGACGGACGGACAGACGGACAACTTTTGCAATGTCATAGGTATCCCTCCACTTACGTTTTGGGATCCCAAAAACAGTGGCTGATAAGAAAGTTTTACCCATTGACCGAGTATCATGTCATCCCCTATTGTTTCCAGTCAGGCTTAGGGATTTGTCCAGGTATTTCGGTGATTGATGACCCGCAGCCACGAGCATGGAACTCACTGGAACTGTGACAAAAGACCGCAACTGAAACTTCTCCAGTAGAGTGTTTGTGCCACCGGAGTGAAATTCGGGGAAGGGACCTGGAATCCGAACGGATTTTGGATAATGAGCGCTGTTGAGACGATCTTGAGAATTCCTTTAACCATGAAGATGCTTAGCAAAGAAGGGGGTGAGTAGTAGCACCTCGTGGAGCACCCTACCCGTTAGCCATTAGTTAGCCCAAATCACGATTGCTATCTTTTCGTGTCAGGTGATTAGGTTTTTCCGGCCGAAATTTCTACCCTTTTTTGTCACAAAGCCGGAACGAAACTCCTCACGTACTTGACCGTGGTGGCGAAAATCCTTGCAGGAATATGTACCCGCGACCGCCCAGCCGTCTGTCTCTGTCACTCTGCGAGACAGTGGGTTACTTTTCATGCGTTTTTCTTGTCTTTTTTTTTTTTGGTGTAACTGAAAGAATCCATGGATAGAATACCCCCCCCCCCCATTCCTTACCCGATAATGGGAACCTGTTGAGCCCTTGACCAGCTTGAACCTGTCCATACTCCTCAGCTTCTGTTTGGCACAAACCTTCCCACGCTTACGAATCAAACATTGGAAAAATTCGCAATTATAAACCAGCTACATTCTGATATCTTCTATATCATTGAGCTCATGAAAGGAAATTAAGAATCCTGGCGTCGCCTAACCGCATACAGGCTGTGAGCAGCACTTTCATGGATGGAAAAGGCTGCTGGTACCATGTTGTTAGCAGAAACGGCGTTTTTGAGGCCCTCTTTAAGATAGTGCTTGTCCGATATAATTACAATGATATAATAAAACTGTTTACCTGTACTAATATAAATTTTACCGTAAAGCTAAAAAAGAGAAAAAACAAACAAATCGCGACCTCAACAACACCGGATCTATCCTCAACGTTTTAGTACTTAGCATTTTTGTTTCGTAGGATCTAACAAGTAAATAAAAAAGTAATTGAGACACCTCTCTAAAGATAAAGTAAAAAGGTAAAAGCACCGATAAGATAAAATAGAGACCTTATTATTATTGGTATTAATTTTATTACCAATCGTAATCTTCAAGTACAAAAAATGGAGTAGGAAAGATAAGGGGAAACGAAGACAGTACAGACCACAACGTATCTACGACGAAATATCTTCAACTAATTGGGTAATGCCGTACCGACTTAAGTCGACACACATGTGTCCCATCTGTGTTTATTCATTTTATTTCATCCGCGACATACCTGTCAACCGTTTCTCGTCGTCGAACAGGTAGCCGGCCTTAGGTGTTCTTCTATTTCTGATGGTCTATTTATGAATTCTCTGCGACTTCTCATTGGTTGATAGTTTGGCAGAAGATCCGGCATTGCAGGATACTCTTGTTCCAAGGAAATATGAAGGGACGAAGTTCTGGTGATTTTGGTGGGATTGTAGATGACAATGGATTACTGGAGTTTGATCGTTCTTGGCGGATTAAAACTGCAGATGCGACCGTCTGTTAATGCATTCTAAATATTCGCAAGGATTAATTTTTTACAAGATGGTGTCTGAAACTATTCAGATATGTCATCGGTAATTACTCATAGATGATTCATTCTGCTCACGGAGGAATTTAGGAATCCGGGCATCTCCGGTTTCGGCGAAAAGAGGAAGGTGATGATCAAGTCGGTTAGAGAGACTGCAATTAACAGCTGAAGGGGAAATTTGGTTTCAAACAGGACTAGCGTATCCTGACACCGTCTTAAAAGCATAACTCTTTCTAGAGGTGATTGTTTTTCGGAAATGCCATTACGTGGCCCGTAAATTTTATGATTTTCTAGTTCGAGCTTGTCGACTCTGTCCGGGCTTCCCGCTCTTGAAGCGTAGTTTTGACGCAAAATATTCGAAAATCGGGAGCGTGAATAAAAAAATTGGAAAAGCCAAGCTAAAGAAAAAAAAGAAAAGTAAAACACAAGATAGACCTATTTCGCAAGATATAATTTTTAAGGTTCTCATGCCCTTATCAGAGAGTTGTCGGCGGACCATGAACCTTTCGTCAAGGTCTTATGACAAGCACGACAAATAAGCAACCAGCCCCACTTAGCCTCATAATAAACGTGTCACAGAAATAGTCAAATTGTTGTAATAACTGACATAATAGGGGTGGGATCACCCCCCCCCCCCCCCCCCCTTGAATGACGTCCTGTTTTCGATGCTGTATTTCTCTTTCAGTTTCTAGGTATATTCCGTGCACTACAAGCTAAACCATTGGCATTGACGTGTAGATTGATATTTTGGTTGGAACAAACCCATTTACTCTCCCTACGTTCTGTCTTGAAATTATTTTTGCTGCCCACGCCCGACGAGCGTGATAAAGCGAATCAACTTTGCAGTGTGCTATAGCCAAGCTCGCTCATTATCTACCGTCTGACTCGAATGTATGGATCGGGCGGGGTCGCTTAGTAACTGAATTCCCAAATTCCGATGAGTAATTTTCTCCGGGCAACGAAAGATACTGACAAATCGTGCGGTCGGGACTAGAAAACGAAAGGTCAGGTCCGGGCTAGCTTGGAAAGGTCGGGTAAAAACCACGGCTTCACTTTCCAGACTCGCTTTTGAAGCCAGGCTTCACCTCCCAGACGCGACTCTAATTTTTTTTCCCGGATTCCAGATATCCGTTTTCGTCTAGGTAGATCCTCAAGGGGAAGGCAGAACAAAGTCATCTAGAAATTTGGGGCTTTGAACCCCCCAGATTCGGCCATCTGGAAGGGTGTCATAGAGGCAACACGTTTAGGGTTTAGGAGACAAAAGAAATGTGCAAGCGGATGGGGTTGGAAAAAGGGAGAGTGATAGAAAGATTGGGGCTTGGATGTACGGAAGACCAAGGATATATGGTAATCTGTTAAATCAAGCCTGATTTTTAAAGTCAGTCGGTGAGATGTTGCCTTGGCTCCTTCCGCCTCCAATTTCGTAACCGGAAATCCACAGGCGATCTGGAAAATCGGATAGTGCCGCAATTAATGACATTCAAACTTCCCGTTTTTTTTCTGCGTATACATTCCAGTTTCGCAAATCTGTTTAAATTAGCATACACATGGAATCCTATTGTACTTCCAGATTTTTATTTCGGACGCGATTAATATTATCAGATGATTTTCTATTCCAGTTCGAATCCGGGTTCGGATTTGTGTCTGACTGTGAAGATATCCGCCTGACGGTGGCGGGTGCATTCTATCCAAAGAGCGCGTCAGTCTAGTCTAGTCTAGTTCGAGGTCAAGAGACGGCTTTCAGTCTCGGCGCTTGCACTAAAGGTCGAGCCGGTCGAGAGACCGAGTCGTTCGGTTTGGATTCATGTGGCGTTATAAATATTACTTTTATTTGTATGTGATCCTTCAAAACTGAAGAGTAAAGATAGAATTGACAACGCATTTCACAGTCAATTACATAAATGTAATGCAACTGACCAAGACTACAGAAATATCACTAAATCTGCAATCAAATACAGAAGAAAGAAAAATGCAAAAAAAAAGTTATGGTGGGACTTGTATAAACTTGTATCCGCTTTTTGTAAAGTTTTTGTTACTATTGCGAATTTTCGTGTGGTCCTCAGCAGGTCGGCCCCTCATGAAGAAACATATGGAAATACCGATACTTATGTCTAGCTCGGCTCCAAGATAGTCAGACCGGTCGGAATTTGCATATTCAGCAATGTCAGGATCGGTTCGTCATCCGGTTATTTGATTTTGCTATGAATTTCAGCTCTGTTGCAACATTTTCCTTCAGTGGTGACCAAGCGTAACAACTCTTTCCAGTAATGTACCGAACCTCGAGGGACCAGAGTCCACGACTGAACAATCTGCATCGAGTCTTTAACGCTGCAGAGGTTATCCATGACTTTATAAAGGCCCTTACTTTATATAGCCTTGCTCCAAGTGTCAGAACCATTAGAGCCTCATTCAGGGCAAGAATTATTCATAGCCGGTACAAAAAAGACCGACATCTGACCCCTAAGCTCTAGAAACTGTTTCATCTTCTTCCTTCAAGGTGGTAGTGACCAGAGGCGTTACTAGCCAAAATGTTTGGGGGGGGGGACGAGGCATTTACCGACTGGCTAGTAATTTTTACCGACTTTTTCTACAGAAAAAACGACTGTTTTCAACAACAAAAATGACATTTTTGAAAAAAATCGACTGATTTTCAGAAAAACCGACTATTTTGACGAAAAATCGACCAGTTTTCAGGAAAAACGACTGTTTTCATGAAAAAAATCGACTGTTTTGACGAAAAATCGCGGCCCCCCCCCCCCGTAAATACTGCATTAACGTTCAGCATCTTTCTTACATGGTCTCCGAGAGGCCCCCTTAAAACTAGGAGGTTGAGGTCTTTGCTAGATTCCATCACAAAGTACAGGATGTCTTTTCTTACAAGTTTCGTTTCGATTTCAAAGTCGGTTGAGTCTTGAAACATTGTCTGGGAGCTTACTTCTCGTTTGTCTGGTTGTGACGCGTCTTGACGTACTTTCGGCTGTAATCCTTTGCCTGCGATTCTGTAAAAAGAGCGACCTTGTTTACGATTGAAGAGATGTGATAATTGCTTCATTGACTCTACATGACTACGTCAGACAGGTGGTGAGTCAAGCTGTATGAACGGAGCTTGTGGTTTTGCCAGGAAAGCCAAGGAAGCGCCTTGTCTTAGCTGATAGCCATCGACCAGTACCGCGCAGTGCTCTTGCCGCCTCAGCCTTTTTTCGAAGCATTTTGTAAGGATCGACATCACGCGACAAAAGCTGCAGGTAGTGTTGGGCGATATTTGGATTTTTTCGGTATATCGATCTTTTCTCTTTCGATATATCGGTATTGATATTTCGGTACCATGTTTCGCTATAGTATACGTATCGTCTCACCAAAATTTAGGACCAAAATTGTCGTAAGAAAGCACCTCGCATAAACTCAAACTTCAAATAAATAAAAATTGAATTACGAAGAACATATTGCTCCAATTTCGGATATATAAATGTAACTGATTTTGGATTATTTACAAAAATTATAAATAAAAAAAATCAATTTCGAAATTTACTTTCGATAATCGATATCGATATTTGGTCAGATATATGGATATATCGTTATTGATATCGAATATCGCCCAACACTAACTGCAGGACTGTAGTCGTCGCTTTATCTGTTGGTCATGCCAAATAGCTGGTGGAAGCGTGTTCCACCCTTCTAACAATAGTAACTAATAGTTAACTATTTTCGTTTCAACCTAGTGAAAAGCTACTACGCTGACCGTTCCAACCTTGTCGAAATAGTAACTATTTGCTTACCATTCCCGGGAGCGTAGTGAGCACGGTAACTATTCATCTCTGTAACGTGATTTGTCGGGTTCGCCCGTGGCATGATATTCTGCTGGAAAATAGAAAAATCGTTCCAGCCTTGACGGGTAAAAGCCAGAGTTCGTGACGTCATGCGTAGTAACTACGGCAAGTAGGGTGGAACACGCTCAGCAACATGCTGGTCGCCGTTGTTTAGTGGGTTGGTGCATCATGCAGCTACGTGCACATATTAGGGCGTTAGTTTATGTAATCTTTGGAGAAGCTTTGTCCTCCTCTTCAACTCTTGGTCTACTCTTTAAGTCGCGATTTATTTGAGAAGATTTGAGTCATTTCTTGCCAATGCCGTTTTATTCACCGATCTCGTCTCGCATGACAATTTGTGACAAGATTTGACAGTTATGTGTTCTTATCGGACAAGAAAGTCCTGTTTCTTGATTACCTGTTTGTTCTTGTCAGCGGTCTTGTCACAGATAACTGTAAACTACGTTTTATACGTGACAATTATCTGGAGTCATTCACCTGACAAGGCCTACATAAAACGGCATTTGGCTATGACGAGGCCTAAAAGCGAGTTAAAACGAGAAAAGTGATAATCAAATAAAACGCGGCATTTCTTGAAGGAATCGACTAACATAGCCGCACTTAGGGAAATCCAAAGTGGAACGACGGCGACCACGAAGCGGTGTTCGCCGGTATCGAGGTCAACCTAGTTTTCTGCCTTCGTTGGGGAGGAGAAAGCTGAGACTGTGGCTGGCTCTATTGTAACCAAGTAGCTAGCTGCGCCTTGGTCCGTTCCGTCTGTCCGGCAGTAGATATTCCATTCGTGGCACCGCTAATTTTATCCGATATCGTTGTCGCGGGTTCGGGATTGAAAGGATGAAATCACATGAAGTCATTGTGGTATATTTAAAGGAGTGATAAGATAGATTAAACAACTATTTGCAACCAACATTAAAATGAATGACCACTTTATTTGATGGGTAGTATTAATTCGACTCTCACGAATTATTCCGTAGGTGAGAATGCACACCGTAGCTCATACGATACCTGTACGATACGCATGCCCTAACCTAAACCATTTATTCTTAACTGTTGGCTGATTGTTAGTTAGAAATGACGTACAAACCTCGATACGAATTAAGAAATATGTAGTGCCAAACTTTTAGCTTTGATTGTTAATTTTCACCACCGTCCAACCCAACTTTGGTTTGAGTTGGCGACTTAGAGCCTCTTGGAGGAGGGTGATCTAGACACTTCAGCTGTTAGAATGCTTCCGATTTAAGCGTTTTACGAATTTTATAGAAGGGAAGTGCGCGTAAGTTAAATGATACCCATTTGTGTGGGTCTTGTTGTGTGAATGCAAAGGTCGGAGTAGTCGGTTTGTCATAAATATATGCATACAAAATTGAAGCAGAAGATATTTTTATCCGTTGAAACCGGTAAAAAAAAAAACTTATCACCTTTTTGTGATGTATGTTACGTTACACTGCGATCTTGAGCGTCTATTTTTTATTTTTTTTAATCCCTATCCAACCGAAGGATCTGAATGGTTTAATGTTAAATAAACAAGAGCTGGAAGCGCATATGGCACTTGCAAGGCTGGCTCAGAAGATAAAATATAGAATTTGCCTTTTCGTGGGTTTGTTCTGATCATCTGTAAGCAGAACCCTTGAGACAAGAATGATCATGGACTTGGAAATCACGAGAACGTATCGTTTGGTAAAAAGTATTTTATTTTTGAACTTGGCTGTAATGATACGCACTTTAAAGGTGCTAGAAATCCATCTGTAAGCAAAACCCTTGAGGCAAAAACGATAACAGACCCTTGGGGATCATTAATCTGTATCGTTTGGTCAAAAGTATTTTTTTCACTTTCGGTTCAGATGCGCACTTTTAAGGGTGTTAGAAATAAATTTTTAAGCAAAACCCTTGTGGCACAAATGATAATGGGCTGAGATGTGTTGTTTGGTCAAAAGTACTTTTTGACTTTGCGGTTGAGATGCGCACTACAAGGGAGAGCTGGAACTTCAGTTGTAGGCAAAACCCTTGAGGCAAAAATGATAATGGGCTCATTGGATCATGAAAATGGGTTTTTGGCTTAAAAGTATTTTTCTTACTTTGCGGTCAAGATTGGTACTTTAAGTAATAGTCGGGTTTGGGAAATGGTGATTTCTCAGCAAATCTTGTCTAATCTCTAATATTCCAGTCAAGTTTCATCGTCCTAGCACATCTGGAAGTACCTTAACTCGCGATCACCGGAATTCCGGACCTCCCCCCCCCCTCCTACTCCCCCACAGTGCCCGGAGCCAATATGATTTGTCTAGAGCATCTATTGTTATTACAACAAAGTTCCATCCCGATCTCTCAAGTCTGAGCTGGTCAAGTATCCCCCCCCCCCAATAGTTGTTGACCACAAGTTGTGTTGTATATGCTCTGAGAAAGATCAAATTCCGAGTTTGCTTATGAAAATTAATGAAGGATGGGTGATGGAGAATATGGACGGGTGTTTGGGGTCGCAGCTACCTTAAATGCGTTTTTCCTCGGCTTTTTTTTGTCTCGCGCAAGTTCCAATGTAAAACATCAGACTTATGCCCTTGCCAGTCTGTACTAAAATAGGCAATATTGTTGTATCTTATCTGCTGAAAATCGCTAATTTTTTACTAGGATACAAATTTAAATCGCTAAATTTGAATTTCATGCCCAATTTGAGCAACAAAATCGAAAATCAGTCCGAGAGTTGAGTTGTTTTTCCGCGACAGTCCTGGATTATAATCCTAGATAACTCATTAATCAGAGAAACTCCAAATCCGATTACAAAACGGCAATCCGACGATCACAGATCCTGAATCTCTCTCCGCTGCAAGATTCCTGAATCGACGATCCAAGAAAAAATCCGGATTGTCAGAGGAAACGAATTTTCATAATCCGGATAATCGTAGAAAACGCATTTCCGAGAATCCGGATTGTCAGTCGTCAGTCCGGATTGTCCCCGAAAACGCCTTTGTTTGTCAGAATTGAGCCAGTTCTTTGCTACATGTTCTTTCAGTACCGACTGGTACTGTCTTGTATTCGTGTGCTTTGCCGCTTATTAACAGTGAAAGTGTTGCCGCCCGCTTTGACTAGTTAGATGTGTTGCGCTAGTGTGATAGGATTGGAAGTAGAATGTCAAACACGGACGTAGTTACTAAATCCAAAAACCCCGTGAAGCAGGGAGTAGAGGATGTTAAAGCGGATTTAGGAAGTAAGTACTTCGTGTATCGTCTATTAATGTTCAAATGCTCTTTGCAACGTCTGGTGCGGATTGATGATCTGAGTTTCGTTTTTGCAGATACAATGGTATCTAATACCACGATAACTGAATATTGTTTATTTTGCGGTTACCATGGTATCTGATACTATCTTACATTTCCTTTGCAAAAACAACAATTGCCAGATTCGTGCTTTTAGAAGTTAACCGACAAGAAATACTTCCATCCACTTTTTACCATAACATATTTCCATTATACCAAATATTATACCAAACTTATTTCCCACCAGCCAATGTTGATGATGATGAGATGACTTTTCAGATACCACAATCAGCTACCACGGTCTCGTAACTTTAGGCCGTGGTAGGATAGCCTACCTTTTTATCTGCAGAAACGCAACTCTGGTCGCAACTCGGATTTTCTGCACTTCTATCGTTAAGTTGAAAATCTTAACTTTTCCATTTGAAAGTGATGATGGTGCGGAAGTTCCTGGCAGGAATCCCATTCCGCGAGCACCGGCCCTCACTAATGGTTCGGTCAGACCATCAAGGTCGGTTGGTCCCGAACTGGAGATTCTGCCAGGATTTTCAGCAATTTCCAAAAGGAAATGCAGAAAATTCGGATGGGAAAACCTGATCTTATGTCTGCATCATAGCAGAGCTTCTTCCAACTTGTTCCTTCCGCCAAAAGTTATGGCTGTGTATTTCCCAGCATAGAAGAGCTTGCGACATTGTAGGCTACGACATTAGTGCCACAGACTTATAAATTCAGTTCAAACCAATTCAGGTTTATTTTGTGTCTGTAAACAGGTCCATTTTGGTATTTTTCACCTTTATGTAGATAACGATCACGTAAAAAATGACGCTAAACGGAATGTTAGCTAAGATTCTAAATAATTGATTCTTAGTCAGCTTGGTCTAAAGGAGTATTCGTCACCCACTGCACCTTAGCATCCGAAACTAACACTACCGTAACTCTCCGTGCAAATGAATGAATTTAATGCATAAAAGCCGTGGAATGAAAAAAAAAAAATCAAATAAACACTAATAATAGATCTTTCCTGAAAACCGTAAAAATATTGTTTAGGCTCGACCTACCTGTAGCGGAAATGAGTATAGGGTAATGATGACGATGAGGGTCGGGTGGTCGCGAATTGGAATTCCTGCCTGGTTTTGGTACCATCATCTGTTCCGTACGGAAATATTGATTTTTGTCAACTTGATGATTAAAGTGCAGAAAATACAGCCGAGAAATCCTAATCGTCTGTTCGAACTAAAAACGTTATGTCTTTTTCAGTTGCAGATTTGGTATACTGGCGCGACCCCAAGATCAGCGGTGGCGTTTTCGGCGCTGGCCTCGTTCTCCTCTTTGCCCTGTCTCAGTGTTCGTTCATCAGCGTGTTCGCCTACCTTCTACTGACAGTCCTTGCGGCCACTCTCTCATTCCGTGTCTACAAGTCCGTTCTCCAAACCGTCCAGAAGACCGGCGATGGACATGCCTTCAAGTAAGTTACATTTTTCTCTTGCCAAGAATATATCGACGGTGTTCTTCCAAATGGTGATCTGCGACATTTTTCGAATTTTACAGGAACTGCGAAAAACCTTACGGCCACGAAATGGCACGTGTCGGCTTAAGGCATGTTCTCGCCGTTCTCCGAGGACTCCACTTGAGGAGTTCCCGCGTTTTTGTTTGTCCCGGGGATTCACTCCCCATATTCTTGCTAGTTTTCAAGGACGGGGAATTCTCCGATTATCATCACCATCATCAAAAAGGAGGCCCTTTCAGATTCGGAGGGAATCAATTTTTGCTGGTGTTGGTGCAATGTAAAATTAATTAAAAACAATCAGAAAATAAAAACAAAAATAAAGTGGATCCAGGCTAATTTCGTCAACTGCATATTTTTTTTTTTCGAACAAAATCCATTGTGGAAGCATTCCCCGTGTTCTCGCTGTTTCTGTACGCGGAGCCCGCTTGGGAGTGACTCCCTCTATTCTCACCGTAGTGGTTGCTCCGATTTACCTGAAATTTCTACCAGGCGTGCAGGATCCAGGTGCGTTCAAGGCTTGTTTATAACTCGGCTTGCTTCATACAAACGGTTCATAAGTAAGTAAGTAAGTAAGTAAGGTTTATTAGACAGAAACTTGCTAGCTAATAGCTAATTTGATTGTATTTACAAAAATTTCATTCTTTTAAACACTCACGAGTTACATAAATACTAAATACTACAAATATTAAGTTACACTGACAATTTATTCAACATCGTCAAGACTTGAAAAGATTACAGGCATTTACTTATTTATTTGTATTTATTTTATATTTGATGGTGGAAAACGGATACGTCAGCTGAATTTTATTGGAGCTATATTTCGGCCCTTCCTGGCAAGGGTCCTCTTCAGGCTCAAAACCGCTCAAGTTGGAAAGACGAAGCCTTGCCAAGAAGGGCCGAAATATAGCTCCAATAAAATTCAGCTGACGTATCCGTTTTCCACCATCAAATAGATTCGCATTCAGCTTGGGCTGAAGGAATATTTATTATATCTATTTATTTCCCCCAGAATTGAGGAGTACAAAATATAATGTATAAAACAAAACTATGCCTAAACCAACTCCATTCATTGACATATAAATACTGAAAAGGTACACATGATTTCGACAACTAATTTACAAATGGTGGGTAAAGGTTAAAGGAACGGTAAAGGTTCCCGTTCCAAATAGCATCCAGCATCGAACTAAGATAACAGAAATTAGAGAAGGCGTTCAAAGTAATTGTAAAAACGAAGTCTGTACACGGTACACGAATATACCTTACTAATTATTCACTGATGGTTGATTAGGCTAATGACAGGAATTTGTGAATCCCGGGATTGCAGAACAACGGAAGAGAGTGACGGGGGGGGGTGAGCAGAGAATTAGTGGCTGTGTAAATAACAACCTGAAGGATCTGAAAGTTTGCCCACTTGTGTCATTGTTCACTATACTTCGGTGGTACATTGTATCGATCGAGAAACTAAGAGCAAATTTGTTTTCAAGCAGAAATAGCGTATTTTGAGGCCGTCTTTAATATTAGTAAGTAATGCATTTATTACCCGTATTTTTCACGCAGAACAAAACAAAGTAAAGAAGGAAGAAAAACAAAAGGAGATAATTGTAAAGAACAACGTGAATACACACGCACATTATACAAAACGGTTAGACCCTAAGAACTCACCCTCTACTTTCGCGCTCCGTCAAGACGGGACTAGATTTCAGGCAACAATATGCTTGTGCACAATAACAACACATTTCAAGCATAAGTTTGCCTTCAAGAAACAAAATGAAAAATGAAAGAAGAGGTTCAAACTATTTGCAGTGAACTGTTTGCAAGCTCGTACAAAAAAAATCACGAATATGCCATTGCTTATTATTCATCGGTTCGTTAAGCTCTGGGAAGAGATTTGAAGAAGTCGGGCGTCACGGAATCTGGAAAAAAGGCGATGCGCAAATGGGTTAGAACTGACGGCAATTGACAACTGTATTGACAAAATTTAATGTATGACACTTGGAAGGAGAAGCTTACACGTGTCAGAACATAGAGAATACAGTTGAATGTGAGCAGATATAGCGTATTTTGAACCCATCTTTTAAACTGAAACTTTAAAGTACGCTAGTAGAGAAAAAAAGAAGACAACGCAAGAAGTAGAATTTGTATGTACAATGTACGCCAGTAGAGAAAAAAAGAAGACAACGCAAGAAGTAGAATTTTACACTTAACAAAAAGATAAACAGAATTGCGAATCACTCGGAAGAGGAAGACCACTGGTGCCTTAAGTAATATTGTTCTGTTCCAGGGAAATCCTCGATGCCGATCTCAACATTTCCGCCGAAAAAGCTCACCAGTCCGCCGACCTCGCCGTTCAGAAGATCAACGCCACCTCTCAGTACCTCCGTCACGTACTATGCGTTGAAGACTATTTCGATTCCCTCAAATTCGGCGTTGCCCTGTGGGGGTTGACCTACGTTGGAGCTTGGTTCAACGGCCTAACTCTCATCATCCTCGCTTACATTGCTGTCTTTACCCTCCCGAAAGTGTACGAGACGAACCAAGCGGCAATTGACGGACAGTTGCAACTCGTGACGAGTAAGGTTAACGAAGTCGTCGCCAAGTAAGTTCCTTTTCGACACCTTCTAATCCTTCGATCTTCGATCCCATCCCTATAAAATACTGGCAATGAGTAGCAATGTCCTTGTTAAAGCTGGTCTCTCGAACCACTTACCATTCTTCATGGAGAGACGATGTTTCAAGTTACGTTATGTTCATTTGTTTAATCCTGATCAGTCTTGGCTATGGATCGGCGTCGAGTAACACTACAGGACCCATCTGCGACTAAGTTCGTATTTTGGGGATCCCAAAGCGTTAGTACGGGAAACCTATTACTTAGTAAAAGTCGCCTGTCTGTCCGTCTACTATAGCATGATAATTATCAAAGGGGTGGAGATATTTTGTTCAAGCTTGATGTGAAGACTCTTTGGGTCCAAGTACAGAAGAAGTTTGTGGTGTGTTCTGTAACTGGGATGGTGAGGGGATTTCAAATTAAGGGGCGAAAAAAATATGTGGCACTGCAAATATATTAAAAAACGTAGCCTACGGAACATCTGACCTGTGAGATGATTTGCATATGCCAGTCCGATCAGATGCGAGCCCAGTCGATGAAATAATTAAAGCATAAGTTTAGTAGAGACAGTTTCTGTTCAGACACTAACAAACCGGACTTCTTTGTAGCGCACCGTTCTAAAAAACCAAGGTCGCAGGTGCGTCACACCCCGGGCGCATTTCTGTCTTGCACTTCACTACTTAAATTACCAATCTTACCTATACGACTGATTAACTACGCCTCCCTGATCGTTCCATCCTTTCTCATTCGCGAGATCCAGACCTTCCTATGGAACGCTCCTCCGCTCTACCTGCACCAGACATATTCTTGTATTTCCCGTGTTTTGCTCTTTCCGAGGCGGAGCAGGTTCCCTCTTGTCGCTATTCAGAACTTTCCGTGGAATGTTTATCCACGCTAACTGCGCCAGAGAGATTTTTACATTTTCCGTGTTTGGCGCTTTCCGAGGCGGAGCAGGCTCCTGCTTTTCGCTTGCACGGAGGTCATTGGTAAAAGAAATGCCGGAAATGCAAGTTTTTGCTCGAGGCTGAAAACGTCTTAGACGGGTTTGTAATCTTTGGGAAACCCAGCAGAGTTTCAAAGGAGTCACATACGCTAGAGTATTGAAATTGAAACTGTATCTGAGATGAGTTAAAATTCAGTCTTTCAGTTGAATTTGTTTTCAAAATGCCCTCACGGAAGAAGTCGGACATAGAATTTTTCGTTATGCATCACACAAATTATTAAAAAATAAGACCAAGGATATATCGATGGGATCCCAAAAATTTAATATTTGATCCAGGCAATTGGGTCTTAAAGATATTCGGTCTTCGGCGGACTTCTTAAACACTTTTACTATTAAAATTTAGAAACAGATTAGGGCCAATGGTAATCATCTGTGAAGACCACGTTCAGATATAGATTCAACATGTGTATTTACCCTAGAGCCTACGTCGTATCTACTTTGACAAAATTGATCAAAACTTCCTTCGTTACTTCTGCCAAATTTGCGCTTTCGGCCGGATTCCGAACTAACCACTTGTCTGGCAAAAACTAAAGCTCAAAAACGAATTCAGCATGTCTCCTTACCCCTACATCGAACCTCTAACCAACTTCAGACAAAACTTTTACTTTTAACAAATGTTCCGGTTTCAGCCCGACTCCGAGCGATCTACGTCCGGTGAGAAGATGATTGTCATATATGTATTCAGCACACATGTCTTCTTACCCGCAAATCGAACATCAAATACAAATAAAACTTTTACTTTAAACAAATTTTCCGGGTTTGTCCGGATTCCGGCCGAACTAATTGTCCGGCAAGAAAATAATTCGGATTCAGCATGTCTCCTTACACCTAAATCGACTATTTTATTGGTATTAAAACTATTTTTTGTTTCCCTTAATTATCCCTCCCCCATCCCTAAATATACGGCTAGAGAACCCATCTTCGAACTTGACCTATAATAATAATAATAATTGTATTCAAAGCCAAAGGCCATATACAAGAAAGACATATAAAACCACAAAACAAAATAACTTTACATGAACTAAATTTCACCATAACTCTCTCGAAATTTCACCACGCCATCAATGAATCTGCAAATTTTACATATAATGCTTGGCGTCGTGCTCTTTAAGATGTCAGGAAGTAACAAAACCTCACCTCCCAATAATTCCCTTCTTAACCCAGAAAGCTCTGGACACCAGCACAGAAAATGGACCTATTTATCAACTCCATTACCACAAAGAGGGCAAGCACAATCGAATGGCTGGATCTCTTCAAAAAATAACATTGTCTATGCACTGATAGACAGTTGGCCCGCAACTGGATCTAATACCCCAAACGTATTTGGGGCAAATTTATCTTAAAATATACCTCTTCACCAAATACTACTTTTACTTGTCTATAATATTTCAATGTCCCTGACCTACTTTGCCATCCCCGAAGAGTCCTCATGCCAAGTTTGATCAAAATATCTCAACCCCTTCGAGATATTACCCCATTAGATACAAGTAGTAAATTGCAGCACAAGTCCTTAGGACTTTCTTTTTGCTGCAATAGGATATTAGTCTGTTACTTTATTTTATTTCAAATGTAAGCTAAGCTAACAGACAGACAACTTTTACGAAGTCATAGGTATCCCTCCACTTACATGTTGGGATCCCAGAAACACTTAAAATACGTTTCAAAATTGAGCATCTAAAAGCAACAATATCTAGAAAAAAAAAATTGTCTTAAGACAATGTTAACAACTGTATTGCATCAGTACCTGCATCTGAGTGAACTGAGTTCACCTCTGCTCAGTACAATTTTTTGTTTAGTAATATTGAAAAATTAAAGAACTTGAACTTGTTTCAAAATAAAAACGGAAGTTCTTGTGTTGGTGATGATGAAAGTGAGATGGCTTTTTGAGATTCCACGGATCAGTTTCTACGTCGGGACCGTGATATTTGAATATCGGATACCCCGGTAACTGGCCAGATACTGAGCAAATAACCATAGTATCTGCAAAAATGCAACTTTTGTTTGACGAGTATTGATGTTCTTTTCTTCTTAGGGTGCGCGCGGCTATCCCCATTGGAAAGAAGAAGGAGCAATAGACGGCGAAACTCAGTATCTCAGAGCCTCGCGGGTGTAAATTAGGAACTGAGTGTTTTAGTGTTAGAGTCGTTCGTTCATAGAAAATTTTTCTGTGATTCAAATGTGAAAAAGTACGAGCAATCTCACTTTTTGGGACTGTGTTAGACTTTATTATATTCAGTGGGTACAGTTAGCCTGAATTGGATTTTTTGCTGTATCTCTGCTAGAGTGGTCCGGCAGTTGACACTTAGATTCATATGAAGATCTATATATGCCTGAAAGAGCATAGAAAGATTGCTTATATGGTCTAAAGTATGCGTAGTTGTTCCTAGCGGACTTGACTAATAGTAGAAATGTTGTCAAAAAGTCTAGACCAAAAGATTGGCATTTTGGTGGAGTGAATGGAGGATTCTAAACTGACTACTTGCTGTATAATCTTTCCTATCTTTGCTTTGCCGAGACGTCTAGCATTAACATCGGAGTTTCGTAGGGTCCAGTCCTATGCAGTACTTTCCTTAAACTCCATGTACAACGTTGCGTCTTGGGTTCAGGGCAAGTATACAGTAGATCCTTTGTTTCTTCCAGATTCGATTTTCATTAAGGTGGGCGAATGGTGTTGCAGTTGTGTCCTTGAAAACCTAAGCTAAGTCTCTCAAACACTTTTCGATCTGCTAACCGTGTTATGCTTCCGCAAAATTTCGATTGGTATGAGGATATACTCGGCGAGTACCCCCTCCAGATTTTAATATGCTCTTCAAAAATTTAGTGAAATTAAGTAACTGAGCCAAAAGTATTTTTTCTAGGGCTCATCCTATTTGTTTTATGATAAGCCACGCTTTTCATTTGCTATATGCATTTATTTATCTAAGATACTTTTCGCGTCTCTCGCAGGTCTCTTTGTACCTTTAGTTATATTACTGTGATCACTTATCGTTACTTGTAAAAGTAACTCACTTCATGAATGCTGTTACGTTATCTATGTAACGCCTAGTTAACCGTTATCTCCAGCTAAGTCGTATCGCAGATATAGAACGTAACGTGGGTGTTGAAAAATACTTAGTTGTGGGATCAGTTACGTGCTGAAATTCGTTTAATACCACAATAGTGAGAGATAGGCGATTTCGACTTTTTGGTACTTGAGCTTTTTGTTATTTTATCACTTCCTGTGGGTTGAAAACATCCTGTGCTACAGTAGTTTGTGATTTCATGGTTTGCAGACAGCAACTCTCTATGTGTTGCTGCAAAAAAAAATTCAAATTCTAAAATAGGTATGGTAGGCGTATGAGGACTTCAGGTGGGATCCTTCACCCTGTCTAACAGTTCTCCACCCTCGCATAAAACCGTTGACCAAATAGTTTATTGATTCTCGAGTAGTTTCAACTTCACGAGCCTTATTCGGTGTTTTAAAGCTTATGAAAGACAAAGCTCTATACCAAAAGTGATTCAGGCCTTTGGCGCTTTTTTTAGTTATATAGGTTAATTGCATCCTTTTTGCATATTTAGGTTTATTTGCCTGTTAAAAGAGTGTTTCTTCTATCTAAAGTAGAAGTTGACGGTACTTGATGCTAAATTCATTATGTTGAGTATAGGCACCTTTTTCGGTTGGTATCTGGTTTTCGGATATGATAGGTTTATGTGAATTGTTGTAAAGGTGAGAGTGTGAATAAAATCAGTACCAACTAAGATAGCACTTGGTAGGCGAACACAACTACCAATAGGTATTCAATGCTACCTTCGTCGCTGCGAAATATTCTTCGTCGCTTCGAAGTGGATTCGAGTCCCCCCGTATCTGTTGTCAGTATTTGTCAATCAATCAAATTTACCTCCAAATAGCTTAAAGTTAAAAGAGGAATGAACTATTTACGAAATATACAAAGACGACAACAAATTAACTTAATGCACTTACAAGGTGGGACCTGAGATAAATGTTCGAATGAAACAAAATTGGGCTGAAGAATAGGCAGCATATGCAGAAAAGTGATTGCCAGTGTTTGTCTCGGACCGACGCACGGACGACGGGCTGGGAGGGGGTAATACCCATCTGAGGATAACACACTAGCTTTGCTCCGAAATTTTTGAAAGGGTATTTCTGCGGTCAGTTACTTTATGAGCGCCCAGTTTAATTAAGAGTCTCTTTATATGAAATGCAATGATCCATAGATATAGTAAAATAGATCCATATGCTGATGGAGTAGAAAATGTGCAATCTGCTTCCTGAGCAATGGAAGTTTGCACTTTCTCCGGAGTAAAAAAGTGGAAGCTATTATTTTCTGCTCATTGTTTTATGGCCCTATTTTACTATATATTGATAACTAAACACTGTGGGACTTTCAGAACCTAGTTCGCTCGGGGACTTTCAGAAACTAGTCCGCTTGGAGGTCTATAGTTTCTGTTATCTTTTTTTCTCGTTTCTAGTTTCTGTTTTCTATATTCTGTAAAATAGACCCACATGTTGACTAGTAGAAAGTCTGCAATCTGCTTCCTGAGCTATTGGAGTTTTGCGCTGTCTTGGGAGTAAAAAAGTGAAAGCTGTTATTTTCTGCTCATTGGATGGATCCATATTCTACTATTTCTGTCGAAATTATCGATAATGAGATACTGGGGGACTTTAAGCAACAAGTCCGCTTGGAGCGGACTAGTTTCTAGTTTCCATTTCTCTTTACTTCAAAGAAAATGTGTCCGGGAAAACCTGATCGTCTGTCGCTGTGGTAACTGCAGTTTTACAACGATTTTGCGATCCTTCATGCTGATATTAGCTTATACCTGAATTTCAGCGCAAGAAAGTTACCATTACCGTTCCTGACTTGGCAAATCTTACAGCCGCGGACAAATCCATATAGCTCCGTTAGAGGGCTGCAGGAACTCACCATTTGTTCAAGCAAACAAAATACATGGCTTAAGCTCCGTTTTATTCAATTAGAAATCTATCTACTCGATCAAGTTCACGGGATCTTTATAATTAGTAATTCGTTTAATTCCATTTTATCTTTTTACAAAAATAGAGGTGGATATGTTCACATAGTGACACACATGATACAATTTATTTATATCAGTTTAAAGTCGGAATTCAGAACCGTTAAAATACTTTACAAAATCGGGAACAAAGGACTTCAGGTAACGCTCCGTTGATTTTACATCCGATTTCGTGAGTTGGATCTGTGGTGAGTCTGTGATACGGGCTGCCTAAAGTGGCAAGTTGTAATCACATGGGGTAAAATGGACCTGTACACTACCGATGCCAGACGTTTTTTTGCAAAATTTCGTTATAAGTCTAAGTTCAGTCTTGTCCGACAGCTCACTGACAATCGTCACCTGACAGGACAAATAAAACGACATTGAGCTGACAAGGCTAAATCGAATTTGCATTCTGCGGGAGATGGAATTGTCGTCGTTGGCGTAAATAGAAGCTACAACTGGTAGGGACTATATTTTCCGAAGATGAATCATCCTCAGTTTCACTGTATTCCCATAATTGTGACGTTAGTGTGTCTATACCATGAGAGCCGATGAATAATGTCGGTGAGGTGGAATGAGCGACAATTTCTCTTTCAAGGAACCGTTGCAAAGAACAATTTTCCCCAGACCCCCTCCAAAGCGGCCAGGTCGTCCAAAAACTGCTACTGCGGCTTTAAAGCACAACTCTTACTAGAAACAGGTTTTCCTATTGGGTCGACTCTATCCAGACTTCCCGCCCCCCGACACGGAGGTTGGACGCAAAATATAGCGCGTGCCCTGGTTAAAGTTCGAAAGGCAAGATAGACCTAAAGGCCCACGAAGTCCTTAAAAATGAAAAGCACATTTAAGCTTCTCATGCACTTATTTTTGAACGTTTGTTGGCTGACCTTGAAGGTTTCTGCAAAGTCTGTGCTCAGACTGACATACTTGGCTCAGCCGAAAAAGCGCTAACAAGTCGTAAGTGCAAAACAAAACAATTTCGAAGGGCGGAGATTTCTGAAGCGCATAACTGTATAGGGGAGGGAGCTATGGGAAATCGAAAAGGTAGATTAAGTAAGAGGGATCCTTTGAAGGTGTATTTTTGCCGATCCCCGAGGACTCCTTCTGAAGAGTCCCTACGTTTTTGTTTGTCCCCACGGACGAAGAATGCTCCGATTATCATCACCATCATCAAAAAGGACTCCTTTTCAGGTTCGGAGGGGAATCAATTTTTGCTTGTGTTATGCAGTGTAAAATTAATTAAAAACAAGCACCGTAGCTGACATATCCATTCTATGCATTATTTAAATATATAAAAACAACCCGAGTAAAGAAAACCAAAAATAAAGTGGATCCAGACTATTTTCATCTACTGCATATTTTTTTTCGAACAAATCCATTTTGGAAGCATTCCCCGTGTTCTCGCCGTTTTCCATACGCGGAGTCCGCGTGGAGCGACTCCATCTGTTCTCGCCGTTTCCCTTGATTCCCGAAGAGTCCTCGGGGAACGGCGAGAATTTGCCGATGCCAGGCCGAGGCAAAATCGCCTGGTACCTAGCGGAGGAACCGGAAGCGGTATCAGTATCACAGCTTCTCCCAAAGATCGCCGTGATTGATTGACACAGGGTCTGAGTTGTTGAGTTTGAGTCGTTACAGAGACGTTTATTCTTTCTTCCTGAGGATCACTGGCGTGTTTTGGATATGGAGTTTACGCCTCTTGTTACGCCTCTTACGCCTCTCCCTTTTCAAGCAGCCTCGCATCTAGCGACCTTTTTAAAAAGTACTTTTCGTACGGAGTCGGACGGAATCGTCGTGGTCGTCAACAAGAAGAAGCAGAACAATTAATCCTCACTATCATCAAAGCGTTGGTTTTGTTTTGTAGATTGGCACATCACATTAGAGACAACCGACAGAACAGAGATGCCTAGGAACAAGTTCAGAGGAGCAAACAGAAATTATAATGACCGTCAAGCAGCAAGGAGTCAGGAGCATTTTGACGATGACTTTGATTCACGATCTGGTCGTTGTGAGTTGCTAGCCTATTTAATTTTTTTCTAACCTAAAAAGTTTGGAATTTGTCTACTAGAAATCAAATAAATATGTTTGCAAGCTGTAATTATAAGTGTTGAGCAAAAAAATTATTTACAGGAGGGGTATGTAACCTCAGACAACAGGACAAGATTTCAGATTTCCAGATAATTCTTTCTTTCAGGATAATCTATCTGGCTAAAACTGTAAAAAGGAACCAACAAATATGACAAACATACTGGATTGAAGCTAATTGAAAATTACATATTGGATAAATAAATATTGCTTCAGTATTTCTAGTTAAACATATTTTTCTTTTCAGACAAGATTCCTTCATTCTAACCTTAAGGCCTTTTTCCGAAACAAAGTTGTGGGCCACACACTTCTCAGTGTTTGTCGCAGAAACACGCTTGTGTGCCACATAGTCGAGCCACTTGTTGAAACTTGTGGAAATGCCATTTTGTCAATTTTTTGGGTGGTAATTTCAAATATCTAAAAATAAAAATAAAATTCATGTAAAATCTTATTAAATAGAACTCCAGGCTTATTTCCTAACCATTCTGTACAAAAAGTATCCTCAGTTTTAAGTCTATTTGCTTGAAAAAGTAGTTAGCTTTATTGTTTAGACACTATTTTACTGGTTAATTAGAATTTCCCACCAGAATTGAGTCACAAAAATCGACAATCACCTCAGCAGTTGTTTGTCAAATTTGCTGACGTTAGTTTCTGCCAGCACTTGGAAAGCTTGTACTTTGCAAGTGGAAAGTGATTTCGGAAAGTCAGCGAGAGGTTGTAAAGGTGCAACTGAGGCGCAGCGACCTTCCGTATGTTCTTGCTCTTGGCGGATTCTCGCTTTGCTTTTCGTAAAGCGAATCCAAGAGATCGCCAGAATCGCCCTTAACTCTACCTTTGAAAAGGTAGAGTTAGCAAAGTCAATAGCTAGAAATCCCTTGTCAAAGCAGCTTCAAAACAAAGAAAAAGCACAGAATTTGAATATTTTTGGACACATGACTGTTAAAAAAAAAGTCATGTTTGGCCTCTTGACTGTTAGGACAACATGTCCATTTCATTTTAACAATTTCGTGCAAAAATCGAGGTAGTGTAAAAAGGAGGTCAGGCACCCCTCCTGTAATTAGTGTTCTTTTTGACTAGCAAGTCATCATTCTTCAAAAAGTTTTGCTTTGTATGTGCTTCATACCTTTTAACCTTTTTTATTTATTTGTCCATTCCAGATTGCTGTAGTTTCATGACTAAAACAAAGACAAAGTACCCTAAACTATACAGGAGGGGAATCCAAACTCAAATTTAGATGACCTCGATCTTGGCCTGAAAACCTTACAAGGAAGTTTCTTTGCAGTCCAAAACAGGTCCTGGGTCACCCAGGGTTTCCTTCTTGACAGTTAGGACCTTCTCAGGACTGAATTTGAATTTGCTTCCAACCTTTTAGGCCTGGTTTGAGGTCCTGTAAATTTGAGGTTGGATACCCCTCCTGTACTTAAGCTTACTTGTACACTTTTTTTTAACTGTTCCACTACCTTGGCTTTGTTACTTGCATATAAAAAGTAAAACGGAAAAGAAAAATAACAAACTTGAATAATTGATATCAGCCAAGACGAGCTGACTATTTCAGGTTCATTCTGGCACAAACCTGAAGTAGATATTCAATTACCTTTCTTTGATTTTGAATTACTAAAAAGGTCCTTCTTCTTTTGAAGGCATCTGCAGGTTCGGCCCGCCATCTTCTCCATTGAAGGTGCGTTCCTCGTGGCAAACTTTTCAAATTATAAAAAGCTAACCAGTTGTCAGTTGAGGCACTTTCAGCTGTGAATTAACAAAATATTCAAAAAGTGACAGAAGCGTGAGTGGTCATTACAAATATTCATAGTAAAAAATGCCTGGTTTGTTTTTTTTGTTTCTTCTTCTGCGATCGTTCACTGTTAGCAGACGTTCGCATAAGCATACCTCTACTGTACTGTAGCCTGGCTGGAGCCTGTACTATTTCTGTCCAACTTTGCTTAGCTTTATCTCACCACAGAAACTTGAAAAAAGGTAAACAATATCTCAAAAGAAAGCCAAAAATTCCTCTTTATTGTATGTTCTCTTCTGAGACTGAGATACCAACATACAAGCTATGTTGCCAGTAGGGTACATGAATTTCTGTGAAGACCCACAAATTTTCTGGTGACTTTGTTGCCGCAGTGGCTGGTCACCCAAACTTTGTTTTCATCAAGTCATCAGTGTAGATACTTAACCCTACTGTGACCAATGCTGGATGCCACGACTTCATTTCCATCTCGACAGTGCCAAAATTTGAATTCAATAGTTTTATCAGTGATTTTGTTTTTAAACACATCTTTTAACAGTTTTGACTAGTGTAAACAGGTTGTGGTGCATTTAAGGCACACACGCATCTGAGCTACAATACTAATTCTGTCAGGTGCTTACGGAAATTGAGACTGACAGAAATAGGATAGGCTCCAGTACTAGGCCTACAGGGAAACTCCACCCGAAAAAATGCAACTTAAGGATAATAATATTAATGGGCTAGTCTTAATAAAGGAGGGCGGTCAGATCTGGGGCTGATGGAAAGAAGAATTTAAATAAAAAAGAAAACACGACCCTGATCAGAAAACTGATCAGCTTTAGAAATAAGACCTCAACAGGCACCTGAGCATCAACAGGCAATCCAGTTTTTTTGTTAATAATTGTAGGATGGCTTTACAGTGCTCTTTTTTTTCAGATCGAGATGAGAGGAAAGATGAAGAATTTCCTAGATTTCGTGGTGGAAAGATTGGAAGAAACAAACCAAAGAAAGGAAACAAGTTCCGATTTGACCGACAGCTAGAAGAAGATTTTAGCACAGGGAGAGAGGAAGAACAGGAGCAAAGAAGACCTGCTTTTACAAAAGGGTTTAGAAAAGGCCATGGGGACTTATGGCACAAGATTATGGTAAATAAGGTTTTGGAACTGATTGAAAAATTCTGTTTCGTGGAGCAAGAAGCATAGGACTGTTGGGGTGGCATAGCTCAGTTGTACCACACATGTCTGATATTTTTTTTTAGGCTATGCCAATATTAAGTATAACCACAATTAAAGCGCAATTCCTACTAGAAATGATCTTTACATAATGAAGTGGCCCAGAAATATTGATTTTCGAAAATACCTGTACTCGCCACATGAAATAAGCGATTTTCTTGTTAGCGTCAAATCTGTTCACCTTCCTTCTCTCCGAAGTGGCGGATAGACGCAATATATTTGAAAACTGAATGTGCTATGATTGAAAGTGGAAACCAAGCAAAAGAAAAGAAGTCCAAAACAGAAGACACATGGTGATGGCCTACCATGTCTCCCAAAAATGAAAAACAATACTTCGAAGCTTCTCTTCTTTAGATGCAAAAGAGTTGTTTGGGGACCTTGAAGCTTTCAGCGAAGTTTATGTTGCATGACTGGGAAAACCCGGCATAGCTGAAAACAGCTAGCATGTTCTAGGTACAAAACAAAACAACGCCGAAAGGCAGGGATTTCAGAAGTCTCTAATTCCACAAGGGAGCTAGGGATAAAATAAAGGGCAGGATAAGGAAGAGGGGTCCTTTAAGAAAACATACAATATTTTTGGGTCGCGGCCCAGCATTTGGCATAGCCCAACAGGTGTTTGGCATGGCTATGTCAAACACTTGTAGGACCAGCACTTGGCTAAGCAAATCCCAAAATCAGGGATTTTTGGTAGACTGTCCTTCTTCAAGGCTTTTTGGAATCCCCAAACGTAAGTGGAGGGATATCGAGCAAGTGAAGTGGAGTAAGTGGAGGGACATCGCAGAAGTTTTCCATCTGTCCGTCTGTCCATCCATCCGTCTGTCCATCCATCCGTCTGTCCATCCGTCTGTCCATCCGTCCGTCTGTCCATCCGTCCGTCCGTCTGTCCATCCGTCCGTCCGTCTGTCCGTCCGTGTGTCGTCCGTCCGTGTGTCGTCCGTCCGTCCGTCTGTCCTTCCGTGTGTCGTCCGTCTGTCCGTCCGTCTGTCCGTCCATCTGTCCTTCCGTCCGTATGTCCGTCCGTCCGTCCGTCCGTCAGTCTGTCTTTCCGTCTGTCTGTCCGTCCGTCTGTCTGTCTGTCTGTCTGTCTGTCTGTCTGTCTGTCTGTCTGTCTGTCTGTCTGTCTGTCTGTCGGTCGGTCCGTCCGTCATTTTGGTGAAACTTCGTGTGAGGATTCTTTGGGTCGAGGGAAAGGTCAAATTCGTAGATGGGCTCTATAGCCCTGCATTTAGGGGTGGGGGCTCAAATTAAGGGGCAAACAAAATATTTTGAAACAACTAATGAGATATTCGGTTAAGGGATAAGAAGACATGCTGAACACGATTATGAAAACCATGTTCTCGCCGGACAAGTAGTTCGCCCGGAATCCGGCCAAAACGGGAAAGTTTGTTATAAGTAGAAGTTTTATTTGAAGTTGATTAGATGTTCGGCTTAGGAGTAAGAAGACATGCTGAACACTTATATGAAAATCAGTTTCTACCCGGACAAGTAGTTCGCCCGGAATCCGGCCAAAACCGGAAGATTTGTTAAAAGCAAAAGTTTTATTTGAAGTTGATTAGATGTCCGATTGAGGGGGTAAGAAGATATGTTGAATCCCTATATGACAATCATTTTTTACCCGGATATATAGTTAGCCCGGAATCTGACTGAAACCGGAAAATTTGTGATAAGCTAAAGTTTTATTTGAAATTGATTGATTATATGTTCAGTATAGGAGTAAGGAGATGCGCTGAATTCGTTTTTGAGCTTTTTTTTGCCTGACAAGCAGTTGGCCAGGAATTCGACCGAAACCGGAAATTTGGCAGAAGCACCCAAGGCAAGAAGTTTCGATGAGTTTCGTCAAAATAGATTTGACTTGTAGGGGTAAACACAGATGCTGAATCCATATCTGAACTTGGTTTTCTCACATGATTAGCTATTTTTTCTAAATTTTAATAGTAAAAATGTCCAAGGAGTCTGGCGAAGGCTGGATCTGGCGAAGACAAGACCCAATAGTCTCTATCACGTATTAAATCTTTGGGATCCCATCGAAACCTCTGGTCTTGTTGCTGTGATTATAGCAAAAGGGACTTATTGCAAAAAATGGCTGTTATGAATAACATGATTTGATTTTTTCAGATGGTTGATGTTTTGTTCTTTGGGCTGCAGACACAGAAACAACAATATGTCAAGGTCACACTTTTGTGGATAATTATTGTTTCGGTGAGAATGAAGCTCAGCAGCAGTCCAAGATTCGAGCAGAAATCTGTGACCTATAAATTGAGGAGCAGAACCAAACTTGATGATAGGCCAAAAATAAACATAGAAAAAGGGAAAGTTGGCCTACTAATTGGGTCTAAAAATCTTCTCTGTAGATGGAATGCGGAAAATTGGTCAGTGGTAGGAACGCGGAGATCTTAAGCAATGGAAGATAACTTTGCACAATTGTCATATATCACAGACTGGAAAGGATGCTCAAGTCATCTCATTAATAAGACCTAAAATGATTACATTTGTAAACCAAAGGGTCTGTTTTATGCAACATACTTTAGGGCCGAAGGGTCTAGACGCAAATTGTAATTGACAGTGCTAACGGATAGGACAGCTGAATTTGTTCATGTTCATGACAAGTTCTGTTTCCTGCTTGAGCAGCTTGGGCCTGAACAGGACCGTTGCCAAGAACGGCCAAAATATAACTAATAAAATTAAGCTGACATATACTTTTAGTTATGACTCGCAGTCAGCTTGGGCTGGAAGAATATGGAAATTCCAAATTATGCAAGAAAAGGAAGAAATGCAACTAAGCTTGCTGCATCCGTATGGAAGACTCAGTTGAGTCAAAATTGTCAGTCTTAAAAATAATCACAAAATATATTTGTAAAATAGACTATTGTGTCTTAGTGATAACAAAAAGTAAAAAAAAAAAAAAAATGTAATTTAAAGGCAAAGTTGGGATATGTGTTGTCGTAAGTACGTCAAAAAAAAATCCAAGTTGAAAGGCTAAGTTGGGATATGTGTTGTCATAAGTATGTTCATTCCTCGATTTCTTTTTCAGATTAAGGATGTCAAAGCCCCAAAAGATATTGTGCTCAAGTCAATCATCGCTGCCGCACCTGTTGCTGTCGTACCTGTGTATGTAAGTATTTAAACCCGCGATGGGTGTGCCCTCTGCTTCTGAGATGACCTAATCGTTACTGAGAACGGTCTTGTAATGCTAATGAATGAATTCTAGCAAAACTGCCTCTTGTATAATATATGGAAACAGAAAGAGATATTGTAAGGGAAAGCAAAGGTTTTTTTTCAAAGGACTCCCGATTCTTCACATGGTAAGCTAAACGCTTCCTCGCTATTTCAGAAGGGTCTGAAAGCACTGCTTTACTTGGCGTATTTGAACAAGACTAAAGGTTTCAGGGAGATCCTAGATGATTTGATTTTCTTAACCCAATCATCATCAGTTTTGCCTGGAATGGAAATGAAATTGACAGCATATACACGGTTGCTATACATTAGTTGCGTTTCTGCAGAAAACCTGGTATCTGATACCGCGGTGGATTTGCATTTTGTTGTTTTTGCAGTTACCATGGTATTTGATACTACGGTTGCTTTGGAAAAACGACAGTTGCCGAATTTGCGCTTTCAGAAGTCATCCCAAAAGAAATACTAATATCCACCCACATCACAAGTGCCAAACTTTTTCCCCACCAGTTTGACAAAAACCCAAGATCCTCTGTTGGTGATGATGAAGTGAGATGAGTTTTTCAGATACCACGCAGTAACCACGGTCGCGATCCTGGTATCGGGATATCAGTTACCACGGTATCTGGCCAGGTAACACGGTAACTGCAAAAACGCCTATTGATCATGGCATCAGATACGACGGTAACTGCAAAAACGACTTTAGGCGATGGTATCTGCAAAAGCGCAACTATTGACTGCTTTTGCTGATACCCTGTTAATAACCCGCGGAACCGATCAAGTGAAAAAACAACCAGAAAGAATTGTTGGTCCTCTTCAGGCTCAAGCTGCTCAAGCTGGAAAATGAACTTCTGAGGCCAAAATATAGCTCTAATAAAATGTAGCCGACTTATCCGTTTTGCACCGTCAAATATGATTCGCATTCAGCTTGGGCTGAAGGAATATCTACCTATGCCTAAGACTGAAACCATATGCCACACGTTGGGTACCTGTCGTATCCTAACCATGACCTACAATAAAGGAATTATGATTAGTTGGTTTCTAAAACTTCTTTTAAATCATCGACATTTTATTCGGTTTGGGTTACCAAGCGTTTGGCATAGGCTATCCGAAAATCAGGGGTTTATAGTAGACTGGCATTTCTTCTCTCCCCGATACCTGGAAGTCCAACAACGTGATCAGTCGTTGCATCGGACTCCATCCAGAGTGGTCCGTTTTTTTGGAATCCCAAAACGTAAGTGGAGGGATACCCATGACATAGCAAAAGTTGTCCGTCAGTCTGTCTGTCTGTGAGCACGATAACTTTCGAAGGGAATGAGATATTTTGATGAAACTTGGTGGGAGGATCCTTTGGGGCAAGGGAAAGGTCGAGTTCGTAGATGGGATCTGTAGCCCTACATTTAGGGGTGGGGGTTCAAATGAAGAAACAAACAACACATTTTTAAATAGCTAATGAGCAGTGTTGTGAAGTACTTCAAGTACTTGTACTTCAAGTAATACTTAAGTACAAAATCAAGGTACAATCAAGGTTAATACTTAAGTAAAATAAATAGGTACTTGAAGCTCTCAAGTACCGATACATTCTTAAGTACTTTTAAGTACTCTCTCGAGTACATTCCACTTCGATCGAATGATTTTCTTTTTAAAGAAAAGGATTTTTCAGAAAATGGAGTTTCAAGACCCATAAGTAGTTTAATTTCCCGACTGGTAAAAAATGCTAAAAGCAGATTCTCAGTTCCAGCATCTCCACCAGAAGACAAATCATTAGTCTTAAGCAAGGCATACTTCTTTGAATGTTTCTTGACCTAGAACAGTGCAGTTCGGACTAAATTGAAAAATAAGAAAACACCCGTTGAGGAATTCCTACAAGCCCGTAATTAGTTACTTTGATAGACTGGTAGATGACTTTCGTCAAGTGCATACAAGTGGCACTGTACAAAACTGTCTAACGTTCAAAGAAGCTCTAATGTCTTTCGTGGAATTTAATTCTTTGTTTAAACTACCAAATGCCTTTACTTATATGACTTTCTTTTATTTTCCATTCTACGACTGAAAAAGACTGAGCTAGAAATAGTGCCAGTAGAGCTGTACTTAAGTAGTACTTCAAGTACTACTTAAGTACAAGTTCTGTACTTAAAACTCAAGTACTACTTAAGTACAATTGTGGTCTGGTACTTAATACTTGATACTTAAGTACAAAATTTGGAAGTACTTAATACTTAATACTTAAGTACAAATTTGAAGTACCTGTTACAACACTGTTAATGAGATAGTCGATTAGGGGGTAAGAAGACATTCTGAACACGAATATGAAAACCATTTTCTCGCCGGACAAGTAGTTCGCCCGGAATCCGGCCAAAACCGGAAAGTTTGTTAAAAGTAAAGTTTTATTTGAAGTTGATTAGATGTTCGATTTAGGGGCAAGAAGGCATGCTGAATGCTTATGTGAAAATCATTTTCTACGCGGACAAGTAGTTCGCCCGAAATCCAGATCGAACCGGAAAAATTGTTAAAAAGCAAAAGTTGTATTTGTAGTTGATTAGATGTCCGATTTAGGGGTAAGAAGAGATGCTGATCCGTATATCACAATAATTTTTTAGCCGGACATGTAGTTCGTCTGGAATCCGGCTAAAGCCAGAAATTTTGTTATAAATTAAAGCTTCATTTGAAGTGAATTAGATATTGGATTTATGGGTAAGGAGATACGCTGAATTCGTTTTTTAGCTTTATTTTTTCGCCGGACAGGTGTCCGTCTGTCTGTGAGCACGATAACTCTCGAAGGGAAAGAGATATTTGGATGAAACTTGGTGTGAGGATTCTTTGGGTCAAGGGACAGGTCGAGTTCGTAGATGGGTTCTGTAGCTCCCGAACGGCCGATATCCAAGCTGGATGTCAACTCAGTTTATTGGTGCCCATAACTGGCCTTACTGATTTTTTCGGACGCACTGCCAGACCCCCATTTGGTTTCCTGGTTAGCCCCCCCCCCCTCGTCAAAATAGATATGTCTTAAAGGGTAAACACACATGCTGGATCCAGATCTGAACTTGGTTTTCTCAGGTGATCAGCTATTTGGCCTTAATCTGTTTCTAAATTTAAATAGTAAAAATATTCAAGGAGTCTAGCAAAGATTGGATCTGGCAAAGACAAAACCCAATTGTCTGTATCGAATATTAAATTTTTGGGATCAATTCGGTCTTGTCTTCGCCAGATACAGTCTTTCCCAGGCTAATCATCAGAGAAAACCAAGTTCAGATATACCTCTATAAGCCATATCTGTTTTGACGATACTGACCGGAAATTCCTTCTTTACTTCTGCCAAATTCCGGTTTCGGCCGAATTCCTAGCGAACTAATTGTCCAGCAAAAAAAGAAAACTCAGAAACGAATTTAGCGTATATCCTTATCTCTATAAAGAACATCTAATCAACTTCAAATAAAACTCTAACTTGTAAATCCGGTTACAACCGGATTCCGGACGAATTATATGTCTGGGTAAAAAAGGATAGTCATATACAGACTCAGCGTCACTTCTTACCCCTAAATCTGTCATCTAATCAACTTCAGATAAAAGTTTCGCTTTTAACAAATTTTCCGGTTTTGGTCGGATTCCGGGTGAATTAGTTGTCCGGGTAGAAAATGCTTTTCACATAAATGTTCAGCATGTCTTCTTACCCCTAAATCCCTGATCTCTATCGCTAGTGGTGCTAGTGTCGCTGCTATTCGAGTGTGCGTCCACTTTCCAAGCCTTGGCGCAGTCCCTAGTGATATTTTGCTCTGGGTTAGTCTGACAGCTATTAGAGTCGTCTAACTGTTTCCTTTTTTCTAGTATCACATTCGAGGACCTAACGCCTTTTTCTATGTGGAGAGTTCAGAGATGGCTCATAGTATAACTAGACTGAAGATCACACTACCGACAGGAGACAGGGTGAGTGTTTCAACGACCATGTCGCTCCATGTCTCCAAATAAGCTGTGATTGAAACTGCCTCATGTCTCAAAACGACAAAAGTGGATTTAGTATGCCATCTTGCGTGACGTTTTGTGTTGATTCCGTTCTTGCAGCCAGAATTGTCCCACTGACGCTAGATGTCTCACAAATCACCTTTTTCTTGCTTTTACTACATGATGAGGCTATTCTGTCTTCAGCTTCAAATGGCTCTCTTGAAAAGTAGAGGTTTTGGACGTAGGATAGTTTGAGTTCAGTCGGAGCGTATTTAGAGATAGGAGAGTTTCATAGTAATGGAGTGATGGATTCTTTTGAACTATTTGCCGTGTGCTTTGGAATTCGCCTGGAATCTTATTGGGTGTTTTCGCGTCGGTTGCGACAGACAAAACTCATTGACGAACGGCTAAAAATCTTGAGGTACCTATTTAGCCTTGCGGTCGAGACTTCAGACGAAGTTAAAAAATAATGGGCTGGGCTATCGCTAGGGTTTTTGTGAACTAAAGTCGAAAGTGAAAAGGGCTAAAATACGTAAGCGCAAACGTAGAAAATGTGCTCACCGTCTAAAGGTCGAATATAGGGAAATAATGGAATACCTAATCATGCTCCGACGATGCCGGTCTCAGTTACATAACTCAACCGTCGTACGTGATCATTGGAAAGGGAGCTACGATAAACGTACCTGCTGACACAATTTTCAACTCTAGCAAGAACGGTCTGCGCGGGCTTGATCTAAGCTGAGGAGCTGGCGTTTCTAAAAAAATTATTGGCAGATCGTCGTTTCGACACAGAGAGGGTGTTCCACCCTCCTAACAGTAGTAACTATTATTTACTGTTTTCGTTGCAACCCCGTGAAAAGTTATTACGCTGACCTTTCCAACCTTCTCTAAATAGTTACTAATAGTAACTATTTGCTTACCACGCTCCGGAGCGTAGTAAGCGGTGTAACTATGGTCTTTGTGATATGGTTGGCCCGATTAGCCCATGGCACGATATTTTGCCAAAAATAGAAAAATTGTGTTCCAGGCTGGACGCAAAAAAGCCAGGATCCGTGACGTAATGCGTAGTAACTACGGTAAGTAGGGTGGAACACGCCCAGAGCGATTGACTGTTGGCTTGGAACGCTCTTCGAAATGAAGTAGTATGTAGAGATTCTTTCAAGCATTCCTTGGACAGTCTATACGCCGAAAAAATATTGTAGACGAACTTTGTAGAGGCCAAGCCTATTTTTTTTATTATTATTGTTGGTTTTGGTGTTGCTCGCTTGGGACCACTCATTTGCGCCATGAATATTCACGCCAACGCCAGATTCAGGATTTGAACGCCAAATTCAGGGTTAAAAGTACGTTGAGGGAGGAGAAAAAGCACAATATCAATATATCCAAAGCTCAGAAAGGCAATGGAATCTTCTGCTAACTTATGGTCCATTTACACACTGCGTAAAATCCGAGCGTATTTTGAAATCCAAGCGTATTTTGCGAACGTGTTGAGCTTGAAATCATTTCTAGCAATACGGACGTATTTGAGAAATCGGTCCTTTTTGTATCTAAATACGTCCGTATTGCTAGAAATCTTTTCAGGCTCAAAACGTGCGTAAAATACGCTCGGATTTCAAAATACGCTCGGGAGTTTACGCAGTGTGTAAATCCACCATTAGGCAAAATCTCTTTAAAAGAAGAACTAAGTAAATCTAGCACAAAGAAGCCGATTCCGGGATCCTTATTTGCATAGCCTCTTTCATCTTCTTCCCTTGAGATGTTAGCAATTTCCTGACATGAATCACACTTTAAAGAAGCTGTATTCCTGGAAGTCGGGCGATTTGCGGGGACGAGTGAGTTATTCTCCATCTTCTGCGTAGGCTAGTAACGTGCGATTGGAAGTGAACCCCTCGGGAATATGTCTAAGGTAGAGTTGAAAGCCTGATCCCGTCCAATACTCTTTTAGCACAAGATGACTGGGTAACATATATTAAACAATGGCTCAAAACGGAAAAGTCAGCTACGGTATTCACCAGCGATATTTCGGCCCTTCTTGGCAATGGGCGTCGTCAGGCTGTTGCTGGAGAATCGAGCTTGCAGTCATGATATCGGAGCTAACTTTAAGTTTTGAACCATTGTTTGATTCCATCGTCTTATTTGTTAGTTTTCAGTATTCTCGATCTTTGTGCAACCAGCAACCAGCCATTCTATTCTCAGTTTGTCGAACCGCGTTTTGGGGAACCTAAAAGTGACGGGATACCCATGACTGTAAAGTTGTCCGTCCCTCCGTCTGTCTGTCTGTTAGCACGATAACTCTCGAAGGGATTTAGAAATTTTGTTCAAACTTGGTGCGAGGATCCTTTTGGGTCAAAGTACAGGTCAAGTTCGTAGATGGGCCCCATAGCTGTATATTTAGGGGTGGGGGAGGTGTTTCAAATTAAGGGAAGAAATAAAATGTTTCTTAAAAGCTAATTAGATAGTCGATTCGGGGGTAAGGAGATATGCTGAATCCGAGTATGAAAATTATTTCCTCGCCGGACAAGTACATCACCCTGAATTCGGCAAAAGTTAAAAGTAAAAGTTTAGTCTGAAGTTGATTGGAGTTTCCTTTTAGGGGTAAGGAGACGAGCTGAATCCGTTTATGACCTTTGTTTTCTTGCGGGAGAAGTAGCTCGCCCGGAATCCGGCCGAAACCGGAAATTTAGCAGGAAGTTTTGCCCAATGGTAGGCTATACTCGAGATAGGGTGAGGGCCAGGACACATACTGTTGCAGCTTTCGAACATACTAATGATAAACACAAAGTGATCAGTTTGGTTATCTCCTAAGCAATCGGCATTTACTGGGTCAAAAAGGCAGAATGCATTCTACAACTGTATAGTGAACAATTCAATACAACTGAGACCAATTTTCGAAAAAGCAGGTGGCGATACCAGTCTCTACCCTACCTCTTTGTCGGAGGCCGAAACCTTATCGCGCTTTCGTGACGAAATCTATTGCACTCTTGGCAGTCGAAGGATTGGTGGGATAGATCTGAATGCTTGCGCACTTGGTTCATCTGTAGCCTATTTGCCATATCTCGATTGTCTTGTAAAAGCTACCTTCTGCATATATTGTAGTTTAGCATATTCGGTGTATAAATTTTGACGGGATACCTATGAGTTCGTAATGTTTGTCCGTCTGCTAGCACCATAACTCCCGAAAGGGTTGAGATATTTTGTTCAAACGTGGTACGAGGATCCACTGGATCGAAGCAGGGCTGCCATTGTCACTCTGTTTTGTTTTTGTCACTCTTGTCCTCCGTAGGACATAAAAATCACTCTATTTCAGAAAACAACCAATTGTGTCATTTTTGCAGCAGGGATTCCGACCAGATGCAACTATTTCAAGTTGTTTTCATGAAAGTAGAATTAAGATGTGTCATTTTCACAGAGGCGATTCCGGCCAAAAGTGAACGTTTCATGAAAACAGATTTCACTCCCAGTTCACTCTCTGTTTCGGGCCAAAAGTCACTCTCTAAATATTTTTGATGTGGCAACCCTGGATCAAAGTACAGATCAAGTTCGTTGATGGGTCCTGCCTGGGGTTTCAAATTAAGGGTAAAAAAATGTTTTTCAATCTAATCAGATGGTCGTTTAAGGGGTTAGGAGGCACGCTGAATCCATGTCTGAACTTTGTTTTCTTGCCGGACAAATGGTTCATCCGGAATCCGGCCGAAGACGGAATTTTGGTTTCAAGCTCTAAGCTGTTTCTGAAGTCGATTAGAGATTCGGTATCGGGGTAAGGAGACATGCTGAACCCAGTTTTGAACTTTATTTCCTTGACGGATAAGCTGGCAAAATATTCCCAAACCCGAAAATTTGGATCGAAAGGTTCGCATCTAAGTGTCAACAGCTCTTTTTACTCTGCATGCAGTTCGCCGAGAATACTGCTAAAACGAGGAATTTGGTCAAAGTAAAAATACTTTTGAAGTCGATTAGATATGAGATAGCCTACAGGAGTAAACATGCATGCTGAATCACTACCTGAACTGATTAGCTGTTTGGCCTTAATTTGTCAAAAACACCAAAACGATAGCATTTTTTTGTAGCCTACATATTCAAGCGGTTGATTATGGATATATAGCAAAACGTTCAACGGGTCTGGCGAAGACCCGGAATCTACAAGAAGATTCTTTGGATCAAGAAGTCCAGTAAATATTCAGTTTTGGGATCCCATCAAAACGTTTGGTTTTGTTTTATATGAGATTCTTTTAGTCTGGGCCCAGAGCTTGGGTTTTTATGCCATGTGTCAGGCTTTCTTAACTCACGGAGCTCTTGCCTACACCGTGACTGACCAACAGGCTGGTCTGAAGGGAACATCCTTTCAGTTCGCTCTGCTGTTGGCAGTCTCGTTTTATTATTATCACTGTTATTATTATTGTTATTAACAGTTAAGCAGATTGGGATATGGGACTGTGCAGGTGACGAAGATACAGATGACACCAGCGAAAGTGCCTTGAGTAAGAACTATGTGGCTTGGGCTTCAGCTTTACTTTAAAGCTTAACTGATAAGGGCTGAGACAGGACGTTCTATTTACCCATCACTTAATCACTTAAAGAGGCTTGAAGACCCGATGAAATTGCGTTAGTTCGTTCCTCCGCTATTCACGAATACGGTTTTCATATAGTAGAATTTCTCTGGCGTATTTGTGGTACCTCTATGCGCTTGGACCTGTGTTGTATGCTTAACGAAAACGGTTTATGAAAGATAAGTATTCACGCGGTGAACTACGTTCCGTGAGTTGATCACTGTGCACTGAAAATCCGAGTTTGTATTGAGATTCAGTTTTCCGCCTCATAGTAGAATTTTGCATTACGAGGACGGCCGTAGATATTCTGAACGTCATACTAGAGCAAATAGTGAATACAAAAATTAAAAAAAATCCCTTAACACAATCCAAATAATAATGCAGTGTATTCAGTTAATGATACAAAAATGAGTTGGCTTTTCAGCTATACTTTAAGATCTCATCAGTTGCGGCGAATTTAGCCGTCTTGTCTAGTCGCTTGTCAGTTCTTACACACATTATTTTTTGTTTCTAGCTTTCCTTTGGGGCTGCTATGGTTTGCCCTATTCCTTCCATCCCCGTTGATGAAAACATGCAAGCGAAGCTGAGGCAAGTTTTGGAACGGAAATACAACGCGGTGTCGCAGTCCTTGGACCTCTCAAATTTCCACTATGACGAATGTAAGTAGTCTATTTTACGGAGAAGCGAAAATTTGTGACAAATCGCAGAATTCAGTAACCAGTGGCGACACTGTAGCTGTTGCTAACACGATTTCTGTTTGGTCTCCCTACGCCCTAGAAAGTTTCCTCATTTTAGGTTCTGGCACGAATCAGTTTTGCAATTGACTCGGAGATATTTTGGAACTTGATAGGAAGGATCGTAGTCGGGCAAAAGTTTAGAAGCGAAAAAAACAAAAACAAAAAACAGCCGCAACAGCAGACACGATCTAGAAACTGAAATGGAAGGTCCTGTCGTGCCTTAATCCAACCTATTTCCCGTATCGCTGCATTCATTCTTGAACCCGCAGACCTGACTTTGATATGGTGTATTCTAACCGCCCTAACGACACCTGTCTGATTTTCTCTGATTTTTTTTCTGTCGACGCCTGTCTGGTTTTACTATTTTCGATGCGTTTTATGCTCCCGACGATTGTGAGAAGCTCACTGGCCACAAAAAAAATTCTTCATTTTGTCCGTGTTTTTGCTTGAAGTCAACGGGCCTAAGGAAACGTTTAAAGTTTAACTGAAAAGCCAGCTTATGTTTTCCCAGATTTGTTTGTTATGTTAAATACACTGTATTATTTAACTCTTCAGGGATTTCCAGTTTTTCGACAATTAGCTCTAGTAAGGACGTTTAGAATATGGGTGGCCTACCGACAAGACCGGCTCGGGAGCTGAACCGCTAAATTTAAACAAGAGAACTAACGTATTTTTCTGGCTTTTCCTCTTATTGAGCTGGAATTTCATTGCTAGGAAACAAATATTGGACGTAGATAGATATCAGACTGACTAATCTGCCATTTTTAAGTAATCTTCTAATTTGTATCTGTATTTCTGGGTAACGTTTGCCGTTGTAGTTGCTTCATATTCAAGGATAAAGGTATAAGCACATAGAGGTACCACAGTTTTGAAACGAAAAATTTACACTATGAAAATCGACTGTTCGTGAATGGCACAGCAACGAAGTATCGAATTTCTTTCAGATTTTGGAAACTATTTAAGTGAATAAGTGATGAGTGACTAGATTGTTGTATTTTAGCCCTTTTCCATTAAACTTTAAAACAGCCAAAGCCTTGGGTAATTTGTTAAAAATCAGAGCATTCAACTATTTTCGAATATTAAAACATAAACAGTAAACAGCGCGAAGTGTCCTTTAAGCAAGCCTTGATCTTACCACCCTTTCGAATTTGTAACTTTTTACTCTCTAGCCTTATGCCATGAGTACTACGCGCCCCTCTTCCGACCCTATAACATGATGGAAGTCTTGAGGATAATCACAGAAAACATCCCCCAGCTGAGAGGGTTGGACATTAGTAACAACAAATTGACTCACCTGGACCACCTTGAAGTCTTGGTCAACAAGTCCATTGAGCTAAAGGCGTTGAACGTGGCAGATAACAGGGTAAGATGCTATTTTTTTAGACACTGATAAAAAGAAACTTAAAGACCTTATCCAAACATTCGGTTTACCTTCTTTTAGTGATCGCATGCCACGGGTTTGTTTAGATTTGAACTCGATTGCCGAGTAGCTGTTTTGGCTCGAGAAAAAACCCACGCACAACGTCTTCTTTTCTAGATGGCGGATTTTTCCAGGATTGATTAGCAAAGAACTATAAGACCTAACTGATATTTTTTGTATGTCTTCAGAGGAACCACACTGGTCTTGGTTTTATAATTTATTTGTATTTGTAATAAACAGTTGGAGCAGTAGACGGAAATTATTATTTTGACCCTTGGCTCCCTACGTGCCATAACAGCTGTCCGGGATAATCGGCTGAGATTTAGTCCAGACAGAGTTATTTCAAACCTAGGAAATTTGTTTTTTTTTTTAATTTGCTCATTGTTTTACGGTGTTTTTACTGGTTTTGAACATTCATAGTGACAGTAGGGATGGTTAGCACTGTGTGTGTGGTAGAAAGACCATTTTTGTGGCCCGCTGTAAGTAGACATTGGCAGAAGTTTCATAAGAGATAATACAAGGATCCGCGATTTCAGATAACAGTTGGGATGTTAGCTTTTATGTTTTCCAAACATTACCTATTAAAACGTGCAAACATCGCCGAGCTTTTGGTTTGTCATAATGATATCGAAAGAGTCAGCTGGCGCTTTCTCGTCTCTTCCTGGCAAAGCTTGTTATTGCAAGGTTATAAGGACAATATCCCAAGTGTTATTTATTGAAAATGCGCATCCTTGTGTCATCTGTTATGAAAAGATATAGATAGATGATATTTTTATTGATCTAACTCGTAGCGCCGACATGGCACTAAATACGTCGACCGTTACATTTAAAGTGTTAAAATACTTGAATATATACAATTTACTTGTCCGACAAATTCACCAAAACCCGGGAATTAGGTGGACTTGAGAAGCTGATTTTTAAGTTGACTATACTAAAATTGTTTGTTGGAAGTCGGTAAATCTCAACGAAACATAGAGGAGTTAGCTCAACCGTTGAAGTTTTAGAGCTGATAAGCGTCGATTTAAAGATTGAACATATTGGTAAAAACACATGCTGAACCCATATATGAACTTTATTTTCCTGTCTGACAAAGAGTCTGCTAGGAATCTGGACAAAACCTGTAATTTTGTATATGTAAAATCCTTTCTTAAGTTGGTCAGAGGGTCGATAAAGGTGTAAAGAGATATTTTGAATTTGTTTTTGAAGTTTTTTTCCCAATCGGAGAAACAGTTCGCCGGAATACAGATAGACAAGGAATTTTTTCAAAGTAAAAGAACTTTCTATAATCGATTAGATATAGAGGGTAAACATACAATTTGCAAAATTCAAGGTGCAAGTGTTACCCTGTTGGGTGTTTCTTCGTCGCTGTCAACATGACAACAGAGCCCAACAAGCTCGCGACCTTCTCCCCTGCTTCCTGGCCGACGATTGAAAATTAATGTCTTTATGTGTTTTATTTATTTTCTTTCATTTACTCCGCTTTTTCGAAATGGCCGGTTATAAATAAATTACTTACTTACTTACTTATACATGCTGAATCCATATCTGAACTTGGTTTTCTCAGCTGACTAGTCGTTTGTATCATTTTTTTTTTTACGTTTTCAAGCGGTTCATTATTGAATTTTTGGGATTCCATCTAAAACTTTGGTCTTGTTATATGTAAGAAGTAGAATTCTGCAAACATTTTTCGGGCGCACCCGGAAACTTCTAGTCTCATCGGCGCATCAGTACCAAATAGCTAATATTTAAAAGAAGTAAACTCTTTCCCATGATGCGTTCACTCCCCTTCCATTCACTCCGAAACTTTCTAATAATTTCACTCAGACTTTTCACACATCAATGTCTGGGGGTTCTCATTTATTCTACCACACATCGGACATAGCAACTGGGCTCAAATCCGGTCATGCAACCTTTTTTCTCGTTTTCGCAGTGAAGCGAACAATTCTAAACACGGAATCCGAAGAAGAAGGCTTTTTCTATTTTTCATTCTCATGGCTGCCGTTTCGGAAACAAATATCGAACGATTTTCTTTGCCGAATTTCAGAATATCAGAGAAATGATCTTCGATTTGTGGTCCTTGAAGCAGGTCATTTATAGTGTAATGCATTGTTGAAATTGGTGTAATAGGGCTTTTCCTCGGGACGGGTTGTAATAAGCTGCAGAAGGAGTCCTTGGTTGATTTTGTCTTATGCAGAGCCAGTCAGATCGCTGGTTTCGGTTCTGCCAGCGAGCCGAGTAAAGGAAGGAGTATCGCCAGGTTTGCCACCGGTGTAGTGACGCCACTGGCCTCAAGGACTAACGCATGGGCAGCAAGAACTTTATAATACGGTTTACCACTCATCACTTTCTTTGCCGTTCCTTCCAGTAGAACTCCAGCCTCGTAAATCACCTCTTCCAAACCAGAGCACTTCATTATAGGACCAATCGCACCCTGAAATTCATTAAAATATGAAGATCACCCATTCTGAGGACAACATCAGAATACGCCCCGGGTTTCTGACTCTTAAGCCATGTACGATCTCATATGCTGCCTGGTCACATGTGACAACAGTGCACCGGTAGCGCTAAAGCTTTACTTTGTTGGAAGTGAACTAACAACTTTTCTTCTGAAGAACACGTTTCGTTCTCTTACGATAGATTTTTGTTAGTGAGAGCGGAGTTCTCTCTATGCTCTCGAATTCTGGCGTGGAGCAATCCTCTGCTGATTGTTCTGTGTGGACGGCAAATCCGCCTGTCTGTGCCTGTGTGGCAAGCTTAGGAGAGAAGAAATTTATTGTAGGTTCGACCCATCTTGATTGAGGTTTGTGTGCCCTGTTTGTTGGAGGCTTCATGCCCTCAACAAATTTTCATCTCTTTTTATGGCACTTGCCTTCCGGCCAAGTGCCATATACCGATCACTTTTCCGTCGGTCTGTCGGTCGGTCAGTCAGTCCGGTGTTTGCGAGTAAGGGTACTTCCAGATACGCTAGGACGATGAAACTTGGTAGGCATATTAGGGACCCGACCAAACTAACTTGGAAATAGTCACATGTCCGATCCGACCATCGTGGGGGGAGGGGGAGGTTGTGGAATCCAGAAAATAGGGGCATGCATAACTTTCGAATCGGTGATCGGATCTTAATGAAACTTGATACCTGGAAAGACCTCGTGTCTCAGATGTCTCGTCTCAAGTCCGGACCGGATCCGATGAATCTGAGGGGGAGCCGGAAATCGCGTGAAACTCTCGGAGTGGAGCGATCGGGATGAAACTTGGTGGGAAGAACAAGCACAAGCTCTAGATAAATAACTGACAGAACTGGACCGGATTCGGACACTGTGGTGGGAGTTGGAGGGGGGTTCCGGAATTCCGGCGATCCGTAGTTGGTGTACTTCCAGGTGGGCTAGCAAGATAAAACTTGACAGGCATATCACAGACCCGACCAGATTAACTTGGAAACAGTCACCCGCCCGATCCGACCGTCGTGGGGGAAGGGGGAGACGGCGGAATCCGGAAATTAGTGGCATGCATAACTTTCGAACGGATTGCCGGATCTGAATGAAACTTGATATCTTGAAAGAACTCATGTCTCAGGTGTCCCATTTCAAGTCCGGACCAGATCCGATGAACTGGGGGGGGGGGGGGGGTGGAGGGGAGAACCGGAAATAAATCTTGTGATACGCATAGAGTGGAGCGATCAGGATGAAACTTGGTGGGAAATACAGGCACAAGTCCTAGGTGCATTAGTGAACGAATCGGAACGGATTCGGGTACCGAGGGGGGGGGGGGGGGCTGTAGGGGGGTGTCTGGAATTCCGGTGATCGTGAGTTAAGGTACTCCCAGATGTGCTAGGACGATCAAACTTTGCTGGAGCATTAGAAACTTGACATCACTGGGTTAGACATCGTCACTTCTCCGATCTGAACATTCCTTAAATAACTCATCTTAACCGCAAAATACAAAAAATACTTTTAAGCAAAATTTACTTTTTCAAGATCGCCATGAGTACATGAGCCTTTTTGCCTTAAGGATTTTGCTTAGAAATTGATTTTTAGCACCCTTAAAGTGCGCATCTTAACCGAAAAGTAAAAAAAAAACTTTTGACCATTACTTCCATCCTCTGACCCAGCCTTGCCAGTTTTTGTTTTCCTTCTTGTTTCCTTTTGCTTTCTGTCTCCTATTTTGAAACCGTGTGAAACCATAGGTTGAATTTTCAGCCCCTTCATTTTTTCTTGTTGGGGTATTACTTACTACACATGCTTGCAAGTGCCATATGAGCTTACAGCTCTTGTTTTTCTTAGTGGATAGAAAGTGATTTGTTATGTAGCAGCCCCAGTTGGTTATATTTGAGATAAATACATACTAAATCTGTTAATTTAGTTGTTTGTACGATATAATGGCCGGTTCTAGGCCAAACCCTCCCGGACATACCCCTCCCCCCGGCGAAAACGGCCTCGGTACCAAGACTCCCTGGCACCCCCCCCCCCCCCCCTCCTCACCGAATGCAAATATAGGAAATTAGAAAATCTAATTAAAAATTGCAGTTTGTGCTGCGAGACACCCGATTTAAATGTAAACGCGTGACTCCCATCTATATTATATACTTTTCATAAACCAGAGCTGTAAGCTCATATGGCACTTGCAAGCATACATAGTAGTTAAGGGTATCAGCTAAGATTTGCGCTGTCTTGAGACACAGACGATTATGGGCCTTTCGGAATTGTCGCAAATATATGGTTTAATCAAAAATATGCCATGCATTTTGTGGTTACAATGCGCACTTCAAGGGGGCTAGGAATCAATTTTGTAAGCAAAACACTGGTACACAAATGATCATGGGCCCTTGGGTCATGGAAGTGTATCATCTGCTCAAAAGTATTCTTTTTTGCACTTTGCAGCTAAGATGCGCACTGTAAGGGGGCCAGAACAGAAATTGTAAGCAAAACACTTGGGGCACAGATGATCACGGGCCCTTGGGAATCACGAAAATGTATATTTTTGTAAAAAGTTTTTTTTCCACTTTGTAGTTAAGATACGCAATTTAAGGGGGCTTAAAACTCATTTGGAAGCATTTACTTGAGGTACAAATTATCATGGGCCCTTGTGGGATTAAGAAAGTGTATCGTTAGTTCAGAAACAAGTCCTCTTGTTAATTATCAAATTTCCTTCCAATCCAAGCAACCGTTCAAAAGTTATGCATGGCTCAAAATGATGGTAATCCGGATTCCAATTGTCGCTACTCCCCCCAAGATGGCCGATCGGGGAAATGACTGCTTCCAAGTCAATCCGATCGGTTCCCGATACAACAGCTGAATTTCATTTTCCAAGTGCATCTTTAAGTACCTTAACTAGCGATCACCGGAATTCCGGGAAACCCCTTCTAACCCCACCGTGCGCCAATCCGGTCCGTTTCAAATAAAAATGTATTTTATAACTTGTCCTTGTTCTTCTCACCAAGCTTCATCCCGGTCCTTCTACTCTAAGCCTGTCCCGTGATTTCCGGTCCCCTTCCAATCCCCCCCCCCCACCTCCAGAGTTATCAGATCTGGTCCGGACACGAAATGGGACATCCGCTACCCTAGTTTTAAAGTTAAAGTTACGAAATTTATGCTTACTTCAAGATCCCGGATTTCCCTCCCTCCTCCCCCCACGATGTTGAATCGGGGAAGTGACTATTTCCAATTCAGTTTGGCCAGGTCCCCTCTGATGGACGAATCGTGAAAATGACTATTCTCAAGTCAATCTGTTCGGGTCCCTGATACGCCTGCCAAGTTTCATCGTCCTAGCACATCTGGAAGTACCTTATACTTGAAAACCGAGTTCTGGGACCCACCATCCAACTCCCCGCACAGTGTCCGGATCCGATCCGGTATGCCAACAATGTATCTAGGGTCTGTGCTTATCCTCCCATCAGGTTTCATTCCGATTCCTCAACTCGAAGCGCGTCAAGATATTTCCGGTATCCCCCCTTCCAACTCCCCCCACAGTCGTCGGATCCGGTCCGGACGTAAAACGGGACATCTGAGGCATGTGTTCTTCCTACAAATCAAGTTATTCAGATCCGATCACCCGTTCGAAAGATAC
This sequence comes from Branchinecta sandiegonensis, assembly GCA_030848855.1. Taxonomy (NCBI): domain Eukaryota; kingdom Metazoa; phylum Arthropoda; class Branchiopoda; order Anostraca; family Branchinectidae; genus Branchinecta; species Branchinecta sandiegonensis. Next base: position 14,850,170 of record JAUPMV010000008.1, on the reverse strand, counting down.
GCTTGCCTCAATATACCGGATTCCCCCTCCCTCCAATCCCCCCGCGATGGTTGAATCGGGAAATTGACTATTTCTATGTCAGTTTGGTCAGGTCCTTGATACGCCTGCCAAGTTTTGTCGTCCTAGCACATCTGGAAGTACCCTAACTCGCGATCACCGTACCGACTGACCGACGGAAAAATTATCGGTGTATATAGATATTAAAGGTTAACTTCAGATATCGAGGTTGAGATCGGAAAATAACAACGAGAAGGCCATTGAAAATAACCTGTCCGAGCCGAAGGCGAGGCAGGTCATGAAAAATATCAGCCGAGCGCAGCGAGGTTGATCTTTTTAAACGGCCGTAGAGGTATTTATACCGATATGAACCGAGATGGAGGTATGTTAACCATTATAACCTTTTCGAACTGAATATTTTTATAGGTAGGTCTTACTCTTCTTTGCCAGTGGGGTAGGGAATTTTATTTTAATAAAGTAGCAACCCAAGCCTACTGTAGACCTACTAAAATAACTACTGTATGGACCCAAGCACTTTAATTTCTACCAGTAGAGTCTTTTACTTATTTCTCGATTCAGATGCCATGTAGCGGTCGTGAAAACCTACTTTAGATCTACTAAACTGACTATTCTAGGAGTCGTGGAAGTAAAAAGTAAACAATAACAAACGCAACTTGTTGATAATTCCAGAACAAAGACTGTGATCAATGCTGAATAACTAGCCTTTCCTTTGGAAAGAAAGGGACAGTAGGATGTTGTTTCAGTTGACAAGCTGTATTTTCAGTGGAATCTGATTGTGTTAAGGTATGACCTGGAGAATAGGCTGGTTGTCTATGAGAGTATGATGCTCTGTAATTTTTTCAATGCTGAATAACTAGCTTTTGGAAAGCAAGGGATAGTAGGATGTTGTTTCAGCAGTTCAGTTGACAAGCTGTATTTTGAGTGGTAATATATAACCAATATAACATATATTGGTTGTCTGATAGAGTAAAATGTTCTGTCATTTTTCAACATTTATTTTGGTATTTCTTATTTTGTTTTTTATGTATTTTTTAAGTATTCTTTTTGTTTTTTGCTCAAAGTATTTTTTAATTTCTTTTTTGGAGGTAAGCTTCTACTTTTCAGTATTTGAGGAAAAGTGCTCTGTACTTGAGCTCGATGAACATCTGCGGAGGCTGTTACGGCTTCGTATCAGCCTCTCTGGAGGATGATATGAGGTCGTAACAACCTCCACAAAAGTAATTGTCACAAAATAACTTCCTGTGGGAAATTCATCAAAACGATAGGTTTTTATGGCACTTGCCCTTCAGTTCGGTGTTTTCCGTAAAAACAGTTGATTTTTTCACGAAAACAGTCGGTTTTTGGGATCCCAAAACTTAAGTGAGGGACACCTATGAGATCTCAAAACTTGCCCGTCTGTCCGTCCGTCTGTTAGCACCATAACTCTCGAAGGGGTTGAGATATTTTGTTCAAATTTCGCACGATGACTCTTTGGGTTGAAGTACAGGTCAAGCTCGAAGGTGGGTTCTGTAGCGCTATATATAGGGGTGAGAGTTAAAGGACGACAAAAAAAATGATAGAGGTAAGGAGACATGCTGAATCCGAATCCGGCAAAACCGGATATTTTTTGAAAAAGTAAAAGTTTTATCTGAAGTTGATTAGATGTTTGATTCAGAGGTAGGAGCACATGCTGAATCCGAATATGAAAATTATTTTCACGCCGGATAAGTAGTTCGCGCTGAATCCGGAAATTTAGCATGCAGTTTTAACATAGTCGATATAGAGTGAGGGGACGTGCTGTTGCAACTTTCGAACATACTCATGATAAAAAAAAAGTTTATGCTATCAGTTTAGTTATCTCCAAAGTTCCAACCGGCATTTGCTGGGTCGAAAAGTCAGAATGCATCCGACAAGTATCTGGTAACAACTTAATAAGATTTGTCGACCAATTTACGAGTCTCTACCCTACCCCTTTATCCATACAAGCGAAAGCTCTGCGTCGATGACGTCATATCTTACACCTAGCGCTTTTGGTTTAGATGGCGGTAGGCACTATGCAGTCTGCCGTAGAGTTTTATTAAGTCGCAGTTGTTTTGCTCTGGTCTGTCTTGTCGGTGGCCATTGGTGGGTTGATTTGAGGTATGTTACTCAAACTTCGTATGAGGATTCAATGGCAAAGTTCATAGATGGGTTCTTTAGCCCTATATTTAGAGGCAGAGGAGAGGGGTTTAGAATTAAGGGTAAAAATATGTTTTATAAGCTGATGAGATAGTCGTTTAAGGTGAATCTATATCTGAACTTAGTTTTCTTGCCGGACAAATGATTCAACCGGAATTCGGCCCGAACTGGAAATTTGGTTGAAGCTCAAGTTGTTTCTGAAGTCGATTAGAGACTCGGTATTGGTAAGGAGACATGCTGAATTGAATTTTGAACTTTATCTCCTTGACGGATAAGCTTGAAAAATTTGCCAAAACCCGGAAATTTGGCTCGAAAGGTTCTGATCTCAGTGTCACTAGCTCTTTTTCTCTCGCCGGGTTTGCTGATGAAATACGAGGAATTAGGGAAAAAAAAAACACTTTCTAAAAGACCTTTCTGAAGTCGATTAGAGATGAGATATTGGAGTTTATATGGTTACATGCTTGCTAAATCCGTAGAGTAGAGTAGAGTAGAAATCAGTTTGAAATGACTTTCACAGCAATCATGCCGAATTTGCATTTCTCGTCGACATATATAAACGGAAACGTTGTCAGTGGACATTTGTAGCAGATTTGCAGATGTTAATATATACATATACAATTTAAACACAACCAAACGATGTAAAGGCAAATGGAACAAAACAAACTAATTTTTAGTCGTGAGAATTAAAAAGTGTCACGAAAGATGGAACGAAGCTTTTCCTGTATCTTTCGTGAGTGCAAATTACTGGTGTTAATTTGGGGAGTTTCTGGGATTTTTCCCGGGGGGAAAAAAACGTGAATGGGTGGGAAGAGGTCACGGAACCTGGGGTCAGAAAAAGCTCGTGTTCCGTAACCATAGCACAGTGTTAGTCTCCTTTCCTCAAGCGTAGTGAGCCCGAACTTTTTGAGAAGATACAAATAGGGGTGCTTTCCTTCCCGCCCAATAATCCGCAAAGCCCTTTTTTGGATACATTCTATTCGGTCTGATAGATCTTTAGTAAGGCCAAAATGCCATACCGGACAAGCATTCTCGAGAATTGGGCGTATAAACGAAGCATGAAAAGTGGAGCAAATCTGAAGGGGGGGGGGGGGATGAAAATTTAACCATGTGTTTTAGGAGGGATAGCGGGGGGAAAGATTGTTTAGTTGTAGTTCGACATGGGAGTCCCATTTAAGGTAGTTAGAGAGGGTAACACCCAACAGCTTTACCACCGAAAGAGTTACTTCTGGGGGAATGGGTGGGGAGAACTCAGGAACAGATTTTAGAAAGCTGATGGTCATAATATTTGACTTGTCAATGTTCACGGTCATCACTGATTCTGCGGCTTCCTCTGTGATATTTCCGAGTATCTCCATTGCTGAACTTTTTGCGTTTCGTTGGCAAACTTCTAGAACTGAGAGGTCATCGACGAACTTCCATCTCTCATGCGATTCGGAAGCGAGGGAGCTGATCATAACTAGGAAAAGTAGGGGACCAAAAAGAGTACCTTGCGGTACTCAACAGGTGGTGGGGAGTGGATCAGAATAAATGTTATTATATTTTACAACTTGAACACGATTAGAAATGAAAGAAGCTACAAATTTACAAGAAACGGGTCAACTTTAAAGTCATCCAGCAACTTTTTAATTAAAACCGAGTGGCTGATCAGGTCAAAGGCCTTTTTATGGTCAATTAGCAGTAAGTTGAGCCAAGTGTCTGGCTTTTCTAAATTCTTTTAAATAGTATCTAGTAGACTGACTAGATGATGGGTGGTGGAAACACCTTTTAGGTTACCAAATCGTCTAGTATCTAATAAATCAGTGAGTTTACTTTTAAGTCAATTAGCGATGAAACTTTCGTACATCTTGGAAAATACAGATGGCAGTATAATAGGGCGCACTCCGGTGAAATCACCTTTTCTTCCTTTCTTTTTAATCGGAGTAATGTAACCAAGTTTCCATTGAGATGGGTATTGACCGGTTTTTGTTATTGAATTAAAAATACTAGAAAGGGGAAGTGTTAATTTATCTGGAAAGGCCTTGACAAGATCAATAGGAATATCACTGGGGCAAATACTAGTTTTTTTTTAATTTAAGGATCTTCTCAATCTCAAATACATCTGAACGGGAAATGGTGGGGGTATCTTCCTTGTCGGGAATAGGAATGGAGAAATCACTGGGTAGAGGAGGAATAGTCTGAAAACTGGTGTGTGAACATGTTCTTTGGGATGACTTCGAAAAATGCAATGTCGGAAACCATGGTATCAGTTACGATGGTATGAGTTACCAATGTATCAGTTGCAATGGTATCAGTTGCAATGGTATCAGTTATCACGGTATCAGTTACCGTGGCATCAGTTACCATGGTATACATAGAACAGTGTAAGACTCAGCAACAAATAAACATATTAAAATGCTAACTTACTAAAAACTGTCATTGACTTAAATCTATATGAAACATATTCAGCATTCAATTCTGTCTAAAGAATCACAGCAAATTCACAAAACTTCAAAAATAACTTGAAACCAGTGGCGTAACTTTGTTTAATCTATGGACCCAGGAGATGGTGACTTCGGTCGCGTGCATAGGCGCAATGTTAATCGGGTTTAATAGAAAATTGTTTAAACCTAGCGTACGTATGGTTTACAGCAGGTGCTGGGGAGTGGATAACCCTTCGACAATACTATTAGCCTAGCCTTTCAAGAAGAAAAGTTAAGCATTTAATTGTTTTTTTGCGAAAAACTACAATACAGTTTCAGTCCGAAGAAGATTCTACTGCATGGCTTCATAATTATAAATAGCCAAGATCTGGCATTTCTAAAGTAGGATTATTTGTTTGTTAGGCAAGTGTGGTTGTTCTTCTTTCATTTTTCTTTCATATTGATATCTATTCGGCGCTTAAAACAGGTTAATAAAACCAATCTATCATTTAGACGTAAACCTTGTCTTCATGTCATTCTATTATGGCCGCAAGATGGGTCGGGCAACAAGTTAGATGCGAAAGCAGAGCAGATGCAATAGTAGCGCTTCCCATCATCGTAGATAAAAACGAACCTAGCAATAGGACTATACTAACTAAGCAATAGGACTCTATATCACATGGCATCCCTTACCATTCAAGAACTGACAATTTTACATTATTAATTCGGCACCACGGACCTATCAAGATTGAACATAAAAGCCCTACCCAGGCTACCAGTTTTATGGCACTTGCAGCCTCTGGCTCAAGTGCCATATACCGATCACAATTCCGTCTGTCGGTCTGTCGGTCGGTCCGAGTTTTTTGTCCCACATATCCGAGTTAGGGTACTTCCAGATGTGCTAGGACAATGAAACTTGGCAGGCATATCAGGGACCCGACCAAACTAACCTGGAAATAATCAGTTTCCCGATCCGACCATATGGGGGGGGGAGTGCGGGGCGCTGGAAACTGGCAAATTTAGGGCATTTTGTCATTTTTTTCTGAGTTAGGGTACTTTTAGATGAGCTAGGACAATGAAACTTGGCAGGAATATCAGGGACCCGACCAAACGTACCTGGAAATAATCAGTTTCCCGATCCGACCATATGCGGGGGAGTGGGGGCGCTCGAAACTCGAAAATTTAGGGCATTTTGTCACACTTTTTCGAGTTAGGGTACTTCCAGATGAGCTAGGACAATGAAACTTGGCAGGAATATCAGGGACCTGACCAAAGTAACCTGGAAATAATAAGTTTCCCGATCCGACCATATGCGGGGGAGTTGGGGCGCTGGAAACTTGAAAATTTAGGGCATTTTGTCACACTTTTTCGAGTGAGGGTACTTCCAGATGAGCTAGGGCAATGAAACTTGGCAGGAATATCACGGACCCGACCAAACTAACCTGGAAATAATCAGTTTCCCGATCCGACCATATGGGGGGGAGTGCGGGGCGCTGGAAACTTGAAAATTTAGGGCATTTTGTCACACTTTTTCGAGTTAGGGTACTTCCAGTTGTGCTAGGACCATGAAGCTTGGCAGGCATATCAGAGACCCGACCAAACAAAATCTGCTCTAGATAAGTCCTTTAGACCATTGTACTGGATCCGGACACCTATGGGGGGGGGGGGGGGGGGTCCCGGAATTCCGGTGATGGTGGTTTTTTGGATTTTCACGATGAAACTTGGCAGGCATATCAGGGACCCAATCAAACTGACTTCAAAATAAAAATATTGTCGATCAGATAATGGTGGGGGAGTGGAGGGAGGGGAATCCGCAGGGGAATCCGGGAAATTGAGAAGTGTGTAACTTTCGAACGGATGATCGGATTGTAATGAAACTTCATAACTGAACAGAATATATATCTGTAATGTCCCGTTTAAAGTCTTGACCGGATTCGGTAGCCAGGGGGGAGTTGGGGGGGGGGGGGAGACCGGAAATTTCAAGAAACGGTTAGAATGGAGGGATCGGAGTGAAACTTGCTGGGAAGAACAAGCATCTGCTCTAGATAAGTCCTTTAGACTATTGTACTTGATCCGGACACTTATGGGGGGGGGGGGGTCCCGGAATTCCGGTGATGGTGGTTTTGGGGATTTTCACGATGAAACTTGGCAGGCATATCAGGGACCCAATCAAACTGACTTCAAAATAAAAATTTTGTCGATCAGATAATGGTGGGGGGAGTGGAGGGAGGGGAATCCGAAATTTTCAGTCATGCGTAATTTTGGAATGGGTGATCGGATTCGAGTGAAATTTAAGAATTCAACAGAGGACATTTCTCCGATGTTTTTTTTCATATCCGGACCGGATCCGGCAACTATTGGGGGGGGGGGGGCGGGGCGGAAAATACGTGCCCCGTTTAGAATGGAGGGATCGGGATGGAACTTTGTGGGAAGAACAAACAGATGCTCTAGGTAAGTCATTTGCTGAATCGGATTGGCTACGTGCACCGCGGGGGAGCTGGGTGGGGTGGGGGGGGGGGGGTGGACCGAAAATCTCGAGAAACGGTTAGAATGATGGTATCGGAGTGAAACTTGCTGGGAAGAACAAACATCTGGTCCATGTAAATCTTTTACATGATTTGACTGGATCCGGACACTTGAGGGGGGGGGGAGGAGGGGTATCCCGGAATTCCGTTTTTGGGGGGATTTTCACGACGAAACTTGGAAGGCATATCAGGGACCCGGTCAAACTGACTTGGAATAAAAAAAAAATCCTCGATATGATAATCTTGGGGGGGGGATTTGAGGGAGGGGAATCCGGAATATTGAGTCATGCGTAACTTTGGAACGGGTGATCGGATTCGAGTGAAATTTAATAATTAAACAGAGGACATTTTTCTCTTGTGACCTTTTTCATTTCCGGAGCGAATCCGGCAATTATCGGGGGGAGGGTGGAAAATACTTGACCCGCTTAGACTGGTGTGATCTGGATCGAACTTCGTGGGAATGACAAACAGATGCTCTGGATTAATCATTTACAGAACAGGATTGGCTCCGGTTATTGTGGGTGGAGTTGGAGGAGGGGGAGGGGGGTCTGGGATTCCGGTGATCGCGCGTTAAGGTAATTCCAGATGTGCTAGGACGATGAAACTTCGCTGGAATATTGGAAACTCAACAACATTTGCTTAGAAATTTCTACTTCCCAAATCCGATTATTCCTTAAAGTACCAATCTTGACCGCAAAGTAAAAAAAATACTTTTAAGCAATATATGCATTTTCGTGATGCCCATCAGCCCATTAGCAGTTTTGCCTCAAGGGTTTTGCTTACAAATGAAGTTCCAGCTCCCTTATAGCGCGCATCTCAACCGCAAAGTCGAAACTTACTTTTGATCAATCAAATCATCTTGACACTTGCAAGTGCCATATGAGCTTACAGCTCTTGTGTTTGTCTCTTCTAGTTTGTTTTATGGAACTTGCCTTCCGGCCAAGTGCCACATACCGATAACTTTTCCGTCGGTCTGTCGGTCAGTCCGGTGATCGCGAGTTAGGGTACTTCCAGATGTGCTAGGATGATGAAACTTTGCATGCGCATTAGGGACCCGACCAAACTAACTTGGAAATTGTCACTTCCCCGATGTGACCACCGTAAGGGGAGTGGAGGGACGGGGGATCCGGAATATTGACGTATTTGTAACTTTCGAACGGTGAATCGGATCTTGGAAAGACCTCTTGTCTCTGATGTCACACACACAACGGATCCAGTGATGGAGTGGAGGGGGGAACCGGAAATCCTATAACATGTTCAGAGTGGATGGATCGGGATAACGTGGTGCGAAGAACAAGCACAAGCCCCAGCTACATAGTTGACAAGACCGAACCGGATTCGGGTACTGTGGGGGGAGTTGGAGGGAGGGTTCGCAAAATTCCAGTAATCCCGAGTTAAGATGCTTCCACATGCGTTAAGACTATGAAACTTGGCAGGCATATCAGGGACTCAACCATTTTAACTTAAGAACCATGATCATTCTTGTCTCAAGGGGTTTGCTAACAAATTATCGCAGCAAACCCACGAATTGGCAAATTCCTACTTTAATCCTCTTACCCAACCTTGCAAGTGCCATATGAGCTTCTAGCTCTTGTTGTACTGTCTTTTGAAAATCTTTAAAAAAGATTATTTTCTTTTAGTTTAGAAGATGTTTCAACCCCCACTATAACCCTTGATCTGTTTCTAGATTTTTAAAGTATTAACATCTAATTGTCTGGATCAGATATTAAATTTTTGGGATCCCATCGAAACCTTTGGTCTCGATTCAGTTGCTTTTTGATCAAAACGGTAGGTTTTTATGGCACTTGCCCTTCGGTCATGTGCCATATAGCGATCGCGATATTTGTCCGTCTGTTGATCGGTCTGTCGCTCCGGGTTTTGCTAGTTCGGGCACTTCCGCATGAGCTAGGACGATGAAACTTGGTAGGCGTATCTGGGACCCGATCAGATTAACTTGGAAATAGTCATCTCCCCTATCCGACCATCTGGGGTGGGGGGGGTGTATGGAGGGGGAATCCGGTAGTGGCTTGCATAACTTTTGAACGGGTGATCGGATTTGAATGAAACTTGGCAAGCGGAAAGAGCTATCGCCACAGATGTTCCATGTCAAGTCCGGACCGGATCCGGCATCTGTGGGTGAAGGACATAATTTAGAATATTAGGAGGCAGTTCGTAGTGCTGCATTTCCTTAAAGCGTCAGATGTCTCAACGAATCTCGATTTTCAAGCCTCACCTCATCCGATTCTCTACGTCTCGTCTTATTTGTTTGTTGTTGGGGAATATCATTTAGGAACATAATGCAGCGTTACTTGGCTGTCCTAGTTGCCAGGATACTCTTCGTTTGTAAATGGAAATGTCCTATTACTTTTCGCAGCTCTGTAGGTCTGTCAAGGACACAACTCATTTTTAGAGATGGTAGTAATGCCTTGAGACATGGTAATTGCATTTTGAAACATCTTTGCGTGTTGCACGCCATGTAAGCCCTGGAGCGTATGTAAAGCCCCCTGCCACAGATTTCTGCCTGTTCTTCATGGAAACATGATTGTGTGCTACACAGTCGAGCGGAGACGCATTTTGTATGATTTTTTTGCGGCAATTTCAGATTTGAGAAAATAAAAATTATTGTAAGTATCTTACCATTCTGCACTAGAAGAATCCTCACTACTTTGTTGTAGCCTGTGTCTATCTGATTTTTGAAGTAGCTAATTTTATTATTTAAACTTTAGTTTCTCGCTGTAGGCTATTTCAATTTCCCTGAGTTTGAGCCACAAAATCGAAAATCATCTCGACAATTGTTTCTAGAATTCGAGCGACATAAACCTTGTTGGTCGTGGAAACCCACTTGTGGGCCACACAAACGACCGGGGAAACACTCTTCGAGCAATAACCGAGCCAACAAGTGCGCAAGCGTTCTGACGTGGAGTGTGAAAGTAAAATGTTTATCACATTTTATATACATATGACAAAACCGTCCAGTTTCCAAATGTTCATTGTGTTGCGAGAGCAACACTTTGGTTGTGCTGTGTACGGATCGCAATTTCGTCTGTCGGTCTGTCTCCAAATGTTCATTGAGTTGCGAGAGCAACACTTGGGTTTGCCATATACCGATCGCAATTTCGTCTGTCGGTCGGTCAAATTGAAGTTTCAACAGTTTCAAATTGAAGATGGACTATCTATAGGTGCTAAATATATGCGGCGGTTCCCCGGCCCCACAGCCAAGACATCTTCTTTGAGTTAAAGTAGAAAAATTTACAGAAATTCTACCCATTTCAGCTCGTGATTTCTGTTGAGTTTATGATTCCATTTCTCACACTTGGGAATGAGTAAGAGAAATGGTATAACATATATCTCTTAAAGTTAAAATTTCTCTCACTGCTAAAGAAATTACAGCTTATCCTTTGCTCTTTTCTAAGTGGTGATGTTAGAAAGTTGGCCTACGGCAAGAAAGTCAGCTTTTGAACTAATACAGATTTATTAATTTTTTTTATAGACGGCTGTCGATAGATCTTGATGAGCTGAGCACAGAATATGTAATCCGTTTTTTTGGAAGAAAAATTCCTTCATGAGAAACACCAGTTTGAAAGTTTAGAGTGGTTGACAACTTCAGTAGTAAGGTACACGCTGAAACCAAGAATAGGCCGATCCAAATTGTGAGACTTGTGGGGACTTGTTAGCAATACTCGGCTGTTAGACCATAATCATCTTTGGTGACGAGGGGTTAGCAACTTTTGCCAAATTGTGAGACTTGTGGGGACTTGTTAGCAATACTCGGCCGTTAGACCATAATCATCTTTGGTGACGAGGGGTTAGCAACTTTTGCTAGTTGGTGTACCTGTTATTCGTTTCCTGTGTATTCGATGGTAAGAACAATTCGGTTCCCAATTGGAAGACAAGGGGACTTGCAAGTAATAATCGGCTTTGAGGCTATGGACATCTTAGGCGATGAGGGGTTTGCAATTTTGCTAGTTGGTGTACCTATTATTTCTTTCCGGTGGACTTGATATCCATCACGGGGAGACGGACTTGTAAGTAAGAACCGGTTGGTAGAAGGGGTTCATGAAGGGCCAGAAATGTGTGCAAATTGGAGCGCATTGTTTTCGATCTTTATGAATCTGAGGGTAAGAAAGTTCGTTTCGATCGTCTATCACTGTAACGTACGCAACGGAGTTAGGTGTTTACGCAACAGGTACAAATGATAGTGTAAAACAGTGAGGTAGTTTCATAATAATTAATAATAATAATAATAATAATATATTTATGACCCGCTACAAAAATCAAAGCGGAGTAGCAATAAAAGAAACAAAACAAACACTTCAACTGGCTGCAAAGTCAATTTAGTCCCTTCTTCCGATGTTATTTTGTTGTTCTTTCAACACTGAGGAATAGCCCTTGATCATGTGATTACTGGTTGTTTTCTTCTTGGAACATACCGCTTTGAGAGCTTCGATGGGTTGATAACTACATCAATTAACCGATAGCGAAGAAAGAAAACCAAAATGCTGCTCTCGCAACACTTTATTCGGCGAAGCCGAACAAAGGTTGCTGCAACACTTCACGTTGACCAGGCAACGTAGGTCTAGTTTAAGATTAAAGTACGTCGCGTCGTCTTATTTTTTGCTCTTACACCGAAATCCTCATCCATAGATCTATCTTCCCAAATATACAAGAGTTGAACTTGAGACCTGTCATAGACGGGAAATCTGGGCCCAGCTGCCTACGAACGGGAGGGGGGGGGGGCCTATCAAAATGCGTAATTACACATCTATTTCCTAAAGTATATCAGCTTAGAGTTTGCTTCCAGTCACGGGTCAAGAACTTTTTTTCATGGGCAATTTGGGCCCACCTGCCCATGAGCTTTGAAGTACGCCACGTGGTCTTATTTGTTGCTGATACAACAAAACCCGCATCTATAAGTATACAAGATATATCGACAAGTATACAAGACTTGAAACTCGAGACATGTCATAGACGAACGCAACTCGTGGAAAATCTGGGCCCAGTTACCGATGAATGGGGCGGGGGGCATCAAATTGCATATCTAGACCTAAATATCCTCGGCTATACCAGCAATTGCAGTTCGATTCCAGTCACGGGTCAAAAACTGAACTCATGACCCACTTGCCCATGAACGGGGATGGTGGGAGGTGGTTCAACTCCACATATAAATCCCCAGCTCTATGATCCAAAAGCACAAAGGAATTTCATCGCCCTATCTGCATTTATTGTCAAGTTAAGAACATTAAAAAATGGTCAGTCTGGGCCCAATTGCCCTTGAACCAAGTGGGGGTGAGGGTTTGGGACCCGCAAGAAGGAAAAAGGGACCCAATGGTTACAAACCTACCAAGTTTCAACTTGATACCTGTTGATTCCCGTCACGGGTAACGAACTCTACTCCTGGGCAATCTGGACCCAGTTGCCCATGGACGGGGTGGCTGGGGGAGGTCGAATCCGGAATCCGGCTGAAACCAGAAAATTTGTTATAAGGTAAATTTTTATTTGAATTTGAGTTTAAAGTTTGATTGGGTAAGGAGAATTGCTGAATTCGTTTCTGAGCTTTATTTTTTCGCCGGACAAGTAGTTCCAGATTTCGGCCAATACGGGAAAATTGTCAGAAGTAAGGCAGGAAGTTTCGATCAGTTTCGATCGGTTTCGTCAAACCGATTTGTGTGTTTGCCGTTACCAGTTGTAAGCAAAACCCGATAAGATAAGAACGATCATGGGCCCTTGGAAATCACGAAACTGTATTAAGGGATTCATTTGTAAGCAAAACCCTTGGGTCAAAAATGATCATGGGCCCTTGGGATCACGAATATATGTCGTTCGGTCAAAAGTAACTTTTTGACTTTTCGGTTAATATGCGCACTTAACTTAACTAATAAAAATTCATTTTAAGCAAAACCCTTATGTTTTAAGCAAAACCCTTATGAAATGTATCGTTTGGTAGAAAGTATTTTTTTTCCGTTTTCGGTTAAGATGTGCCTTTTAAGGGTAATAGAAACTCAGTTTAAGCAAAACCCTTGTGGCACAAACATCATGGGTACTCGGGGATCATGTAATGTATCGTTTGGTTAAAAGTATTTTTTTTGTTACTGTGCGGTTAAGATGTGTACTTTGAGAGAGCTAGAAATTGATTTCTAAGCAAACCCTTTAGGCAAAAATGATAACGGGCTGATGGCGATTACGAAAATGTAAATTGTACTTAAAAAGTATTGTTTATACTGTCCGGTTATGATCAGTACTTTAATGGATGGTTGGATCTGGGAGTGACAATTTCCAAGCCAATCTTGTCAAGTCTGCAATTTTTCAGCCAAGTTTCATCGTCCTAGCACATCTCGAAGGACCGTAACTCCGATTACCGAAATTCCAGACCCCCCCCCCCCCCCCCCCTCCCCCCGTCCAACTCCACCGGTGGCCGAATCTGGTCCGGTTGTGTCACTCATAAATCTAGGGCTTGATTGATTTCAGATTGATTCTGGGAGAACACAAAATTACTTATGGAGAGGCTCTCACTAATTTCCAAACCCCCCCCCCCTCCCGCCGTCCGTGCGTCGGTCTCAGAGAAACAGTGGCAATTGGTTTTTGCCTTATCCTGCCCATTCGTCAACTAAGATTCTAAGTAAGTAAGTAATTTATTTATAACCCGCCATTAGTAAGTAAATGAGTAAATGAAAATAAATAATTCACATAAACACACAGAAAAAGACACTTAATTTTCAATCTTCGGCCAGGAAGCAGTGGATAACGTCGTGCGCAGGTTGGGCCCTGTTGTCTAGACAGTTTTATACAAGTATTTGTTTCAGATCTTTTCTCATAAGAGTGTAATTTAATTTGTTGCCTGTTGTTTTAATGTATTTTGCAAATCCTTCGCATGTCTTTGACTACTTCCAAACCGTCTTCGACGACCTCTTCTAGCTTAAAGCTACTTGGATGAATCACGTTGATTGATTGACTGATACCTGACTGAGCTGAATGGAAACATCAGCTGAAACTGACAAGTCACAACATTTCTGGCCCCCTCCAACTCCCCCAACAGTGCCAGGACCCGGACCCCCTTCACTCTAAGCGCGTCAAAAGATTTCCAGTACCCTACCCCCAAACACACAGTTACCAGACCCAGTAAGGACCAGAAACGGAAGATCTGAGACATGTGCTCTTGCTAACTATCAAGTTTAATCCAGATCAGATGATTCGTTCGAAAGTTCTGCATGCCATGAGATTCCGGATTCCTCATCCCTTTACCCCCCCCCCCCCCCCGTTCAAACTCGAGGAATGACAGTGCCTAGTGAATCTGGTTAGCTCCTAATGCGCTTGACAAGTGTCGACGTCCTACCTAACTTGAAGTCCCCTAGCTCGCGACCAACGTACCGACCGACCAATGGAAAATCGAAAAGCTTCGATTCAATGCCATATCTGAAACTGATTGCCACAAAAATGTAATACTAGCATAAACCTCGAGTAGCTTTCGATAGCTGAGTTGTGTACCATTTGAGACGAAAATATTGATATCAGTAATTATTTTTTTGACACAGAAAAACCTGTGAACCATTTATCCGTTGCAAAAATGCAAAAGCTGTGTCGACATTCTTGGCAATCTTTCCTTTTAATAAAATTTCAAAATTGCGTCTACATAGAAAGATCAAACGACAGTAGTATTCGCGACATTTAGCGGCTCCCGAAACCGTGAACAAGAGATGGTAACGAAAACGAAAACTGGAAATGTTTCTGCTGTTACTCTCTCTGCAATACCCTGCCTTTACTTTCTTTGTAACCCATTCAAGTCAGTAAAGCTCTGAAGATTCACAGACTTCTTCCAAAGGAGAGACAAAAAGCAGGCTATTGTTAAATTCAGGTCACTCGGTTAAGCAAGCAAGTTACAAGAAAAACATGTCAGTTTATGACATGAAGAGGAACAGAAACAATTTGATTCTTGAAAGGCGTATTTGCATGTACTTTCTTTTACCAAATAAAAAATAAAGCAGTGTTGCCGTTAAAATGTCAACTCCTCTCATTTGTTCGTTCTGCGTTTTTGGGATCCCAAAACGTAAGTTGAGGGATACCTATGACATCGCAAAAGTTGTCCGTCTGTCCGTCCGTCCGCCCGTCTGTAAGCACAATAACTCTCGAAGGGAATGAGATATTTTGATGAAACTTGGTGTGAGGGTTCGTTGGGTCGGCGGACCAGTCGAGTTCGTAAATGGGCTTTGTAGCCCTACATTTAGGGGTGGGGGAGGGGGTTCAAATTAAGGGGCAAACCAAATATTTTGAAACAGCTAACGTGATAGTCGATTATGGGGTAAGAAGACATGCTGAGCACGATGGTGAAAACCATTTTGCCCGCCCGGAATCCGGCCAAAACCGGAAAGTTTGTTGAAAGTAAAAGTTTTATTTGAAGTTGATTAGATGTTCGATTTAGAGGTAGAAAGACATGCTGAAGACGATGGTGAAAACCATTTTCTCGACGGACAAGTATTTCGCCCGGAATCCGGCCCAAACCGGAAAGTTTGTTAAAATTAAAAGTTTTATTTGGAGTTGATCAGATGTCCGAGTTAGGGCAAGAAGACATGCTGAACTTTTATGTGAAAACAATTTTCTACCCGGACATGTAGTTCAACCGGAATCCGACCAAAACCGGAAAATTGTTAGAAGTTAAAGTTTTATTTCTAGCTGACTAGATAACCGATTTAGGGGTAAGAAGAGACGCTGAATCCGTGTGTGACAATCATATTTTACCCGGACATATAGTTCGACCGGAATCCGGGTGGAGTCGGAAAATTTGTTATAAGTTAAATTTTTATTTGAAGTTGATTAGATGCTCATTATTGGGGAAAGACGATACCCTGAGTGAAGATACCCTGAGTTCGTTTTTGAGTTTTCTTTTTTCGCCGGACAAGTAGTTCTAGAGTTCGGCCGAAACCGGCAAATTGGCAGAAGTGGCAGGAACTTTTCTTCAAAACAGATATGACTTATACTGGTAAACACACATGCTGAATCCATATCTGAACTTGGTTTTCTCAGATGATTAGCTATTTGGCCTTAATCTGTTTCTGAATTTTAATTGTAAGAATGTTCAAGGATTCTGGCGATGACTGGATCTGGCTAAGACAAGACCCAGTTGTCTGGATCAGATATTGAATTTTTGGGATCCCATCGAAAAGTTTGGTCTTGTTTTCCAAGTTTCACTGCCATCATGGAAAAGTGGAAATGGAAGCGTAAAATTGCGGAATTCGTTTTTCTTATTAGTTTTTTCACCGCTTTCGTCGGAGAAAAATTACGCGTGCTTTTGTCAATACCCAAGTCCTCTCCAGGACAAATCTCCTCTTCGAGAAAATACTTTTTGGGATCCCAAAACTTAAGTGGAGGGATACCTATGACATTGCAGAAGTTGTCCTTCTGTCCGTCTGTGAAAACGATAATTCTCGAAAGGGAAAAGGGAAAGGACGAGTTCGTAGATCGCCTATGTAGCCCTACATTTAGGGGTGGGGTTCAAATTAAGGGACAAACAAAATATTTGAAACAGCTAATGAGATAGTCGAATAGGGGTAAGAAGACATGTGGAACACGATTATGAAAGCCATTTCCTGCCGGACGGGTACCCGGAATCCGGCTAAAACCGAAAAGTCTGTTAAAAGTAAAAGTTTAATTTGATGTTGACTAGATGTTCGATTTAGGGGTAAGAAGACATGCTGAACATCATCAAACACATCATTTTCTACCCGGACAAGTACTTCACCCGCAATCTGGCCAAAACCGAAAAATTTGTTAAAGCACAATGGACACTTCTAATGCTTTATTTTGTATTAAATGCTCCACAAAAAAAACACTTCCGACTTCCTTTAGAAGGCGCTACGAAAATCGGCCGTTTTCTTGTTATCCCTTGTCTTTACCTCTCTGGCATTTCGGCGATCCAAATCTTAGGAGCTGGGATATCGTGGCAGGAAATTCAAAAACTCCCAGCAATGCTTGATAGAAAAGGATATATTTGAGATGTCACCAATAAGTCAAGCCGCAGATGCAGTTTAACTGATTGTTCTAGTGTTTCATCAGAAGTTCCATGTTTTTAGTGCCTATTAAAAGTTTTTCTTTGTGGAATAGTGTTGTGAAGCATAATTAACTTGCTTTATAAAATGTACCAGAATATGCAATAAGTTTATAAAAAATAACGTAGCTACAAAAATCATTAAAAAACAAATAGCCTATTCAAATCTGAATTAGACAAGCTGATTTGTGCATGAAATAAAGATCTACTAAGTGTTTTAAGAAACATCACTTTTATCTTTGTCCAAGCTAGTAAATTGAGCATGTACTGGCCCAAAAAATTACGCTTTGAAATATCACAGAGAGGAAACTGCTAAAAAAGCTGCTGAGCTAGGGGGTGAGCATTGTTCCTAGGTTGTTACAGAGTGGGATTGGGGTAGTTTGATGTGCCCATTGAACTTTAATAGTAAAACTTTTATTTGTAGTTGATTAGATGACCTGTTTTGGGGCAAGAAGAGATTATGAATCCGTAAGTGACAATTATTAGAGAGCTTTGCAGATTGAGAAGAATACCATATATGAGACAATTTTCTGATATTTACAATCTCTCGGAACGAGCGATTTGGGTGGAACTTGATACTTATAGTTGGCAAGCGCACACGTCCTTGATGTCTCTTTACATGTCCGTACCAAATCTTACTGTATACATCAACCCTGGAACGAGTGGTCCGATTCGAATAGAACTTGACAGTTCGCAACGACAGTTACATTTCGCATTTTACAGGTTCGGACCGGATCCGGTCACTTAGGGGGGTGTTGGAGTTTGGTCTCGGAAATCTTGTTGTACGTATGAAGGATTGCATGGGATCGACGGAGCTTTGCGGGCGGGATGATCACAGGCCGTGGATGTGGCATTTAGATAGAGATGCGCGATAGGGGAGTTGCAGGGGGGGGGGGGTCCAATCTCGGTAGGCGAGACGTGCCATAAAGCCTAGATCTGCAGTTCATAGATCCGAATCGGATCCGGCCACTGCGGAAGAGCTGAAGATGGGTCATCCGACCATTCAGAGGCATCCGACCTAAATATTTCTTTCAGCCGAAGCCGACTGCGTATTATATTTGACAGTCCAAAACGGATACGTCAGCTGCATTTTATTAGACCTATATTTCAGCCCTTCTTGGCAAGGTTCCTCTTCAGGCTCAAGCTGCTAAAGCTGGAAAATTAACTTGGGGTAAAACAGCGAAAGGTTCCAGCTTAAGTATCTGATTTTGTAAATTTCTTCGTGAAAATTGCTTGGAGTTAGAGCCAGGGGCGTCCCGAGGGGGGGGGGGGGGCGCAGTGCCCCCCCTACGTTTTGGGCAAAACGGGCATCGCGGCGAAGCCGTGATGCCTGTTTTACAAAATCTTTTGAACCCACATTTCCAAACTAGGCGATTAACGTGTTTAGCGGTTCCCATTCTTTATCGAATTTGGTAATTAATACAACTTTTGTTCAGTCCGAGTCGATTCCACCGCATTCGGTACGTCTCTACGTAAATTCGGTTATTTAACTTATTTATTTGGTCACATCGACTTTTCTCAAGTCCGTATCTGTTCTACCGCATCCGGTCAGTCAATTTCATAATTTGGTCACTTATCAGATTCATTTGGTTCTGATTAGTGACCGAATTCGACAATTCATCCAACTTTTGTTCAGTCCGAGTCGATTTCACCGCATTCGGTACGTCCCTACGTAAATTCGGTTATTTAACTTATTTATTTGGTCACATCGACTTTTCTCAAGTCCGTATCTGTTCTACCGCATCCGGTCAGTCAATTTCATAATTTGGTCACTTATCAGATTCATTTGGTTCTGATTCGTGACCGAATTCGACAATTCATCCAACTTTTGTTCAGTCCGAGTTGATTTCACCGCATTCGGTACGTCCCTATGTAAATTCGGTGATTTAACGTATTTATTTGGTCACGTTGACTTTTCTCAAGTCCGTATCTTTCTACCGCATTCGGTCAGTCAGTTTCATGATTCGGTTATTTATCTTTTCTCAAGTCCGTATCTGTTCTATCGCATTCGGTCAATCCCTTTCATAATTCGGTGATTAATCAGATTCGTTAGGTTCTAATTCGTTACCGAATTCGGTAATTCACCTGATTTTCTTTGGTCTGCATCTGTTACAGATTTACCACATTCGGTTGTTTTAGGTGGTTCTACCAAGAGTTTTATTCCATTCCGAAATTCGGTCGTTACACTGCTCCCGATCTGCTCCTTATTTTTTTAGTTAATTTTTCGGTAGTACGAATTCATTATTTGGTTCACCTCAGTTACTGTGCCTGGTAATTTAAGTGGCATTTATTTAGTTCTTGTTCTTTACTGTTTAGTTTCAACTGGTTTCTATTCCTTACAACTTATACTTCTAATGATTGCAGAACTTCAGGAATAAGCACGTTTCCTGACGTGAAAACTAGCCTATTTTTGTTTGCTGTAAATTCAAAATAAATGTACTTTACATCTACTTTACCCCGGATGGACCCTTTTTTCGCCAGGCAGCTCTGTTGTTTAATAGGTAGCCTTGGGATCGCAAAAGGGCACTTTGATCATGAGTGTTTCCAGAAAATTTCGCCTGCGGCACATTTAGCAGTCTTCATTATTTAGAAGAAGGGTACGACATTTTGTTGGCGTTTAAGGCTTGGAATTTTGGGGTGCTTGAACCACGTTAAAAGCTAGAATTTGCCAGAAAAAAAGCGGATTCAAAAAATTTTGCCTGCGGCGCTTTAATTTTCCTGTGTACAGCCGTTCACGACGTTGTCGCTTGGTAGCAACTGCGTTTTTTGTCGGCACATTTTCAAGTTCTGTTGGCAAAACTGGACATCCCCCAAAGGTAAAAGGCTAGTGATGGCGTATCCTTGAAAAAAAGGGGGAGATCGTGAAAACACGCCAAATTTTCTCTTTAGACTTGATTTTGTACATAGGCCTACTATGCAACTTTTTTACATTATAGCTTGTTGAAGGCAACTCGCTGTGTTTAGAAAAAAATTTAAATTCGGTCAATATCAGGTACCGATTCGGTCAATTTTTACCAGGTTCGCCCCCCCCCCCCCAATGAAGAGAGGCTCGGGACGCCCCTGGTTAGAGCTTGGGCTACCATTTTGTTTTGGACACGCCTGGATACCTATGACATCGCAAAAGTTGTCCGTCTGTCCGTCCGTCCGTCTGTAAGCACGATAACTCTCGAAGGGAATGAGATATTTTGATGAAACTTGGTGTGAGGATTCGTTGGGTCGGTGGACCAGTCGAGTTCGTAAATGGGCTTTGTAGCCCTACATTTCGGGGTGGGGGAGGGGGTTCAAATTAATGGGCAAACAAAATATTTTGAAACAGCTAATGTGATAGTCGATTATGGGGTAAGAAGACATGCTGAACACGATGGTGAAAACCATTTTGTAATCGGAAAAGTAGTTCGCCCGGAATCCGGCCAAAACGGGAAAGTTTGTTAAAAGTAGAAGTTTTGTTTGAAGTTGATTAGATGTTCGATTTAGAGGTAGGAAGACATGCTGAAGACGATGGTGAAAACCATTTTCTCGACGGACAAGTAGTTCGCCCGGAATCCGGCCCAAACCGGAAAGTTTGTTAAAATTAAAAGTTTTATTTGGAGTTGATCAGATGTCCGATTTAGGGCAAGAAGACATGCTGAACTTTTATGTGAAAACAATTTTCTACCCGGACATGTAGTTCGCCCGGAATCCTGCCAAAACCGGAAAATTGTTAGAAGTCAAAGTTTTATTTCTGGCTGATTAGATAACCGATTTAGGGGTAAGAAGAGACGCTGAATCCGTGTGTGACAATCATATTTTACCCGGACATATAGTTCGACCGGAATCCGGCTAGAGTCGGAAAATTTGTTATAAGTTAAATTTTTATTTGAAGTTGATTAGATGTTCATTATTGGGGAAAGAAGATACCCTGAGTTCGTGTTTGAGCTTTTTTTTTCGCCGGACAAGTAGTTCTAGAGTTCGGCCGAAAGCGGGAAGGTGGCAGGAACTTTTCGTCAAAACACATATGACTTATACGGGTAAACACACATGCTGAATCCATATCTGAACTCGGTTTTCTAAGATGATTAGTTATTTGGCCTTAATCTGTTTCTGAATTTTAATTGTAAGAATGTTGAAGGATTCTGGCGATGACCGGATCTGGCTAAGACAAGACCCAGTTGTCTGGATCAGATATTGAATTTTTGGGATCCCATCGAAAACTTTGGTCTTGTTGCTGCTCGATTGGGTCGTTGAGAGAGCAGAGATTTTCCGGCATGTTTTGGTATCACCGGTCTCTTCGTTCCAGTTGGAAGTTCCGTACTTCGTGAATAAGTATTTCTTTCAGCCCAAGCTCACCGCAAATCATATTTGACAGTCCAAAACGGATATGTCTGCTGCGTTTTATTAGACCTATATTTCGGGCCTTCTTGGAAAGGATTCTGTTCACGCTCAAGTCGCTCAAGCTGGAAATTGAAACAACGAAAGGTTCTAGCTGAAGTATCTGATTTTGTTAATTGCCTGATGAAAATTGCTTGGAGTTTTAAAGCTGGTGCTGCGATGTTCATTTTGGACACGGCTGCTGTTTTTGCTGCTCGATTGGGTCATTGAAAAAGTATAGGTTTCGAAAAATAGCTCTAATAAAATGCAGCTGACGTTTTCATTTTTCACTTTCGAATACCATCCGACCTTTTCACAGCAAACATTAGCTTACAGGCGAACTACCCTTGCAAGTGCCACTTCAGCTCTTGTTTAATTATCTCCCACCCTAACGATCATCATATTTTTCTCTTGACTATCGTCTTTTCCGATCCCTTTCGAAGAATGGTAAAAACAAATAGCAACAAAATCTTCGTTAAAAGTTCAGTGGCCTTTTAAAACTGCATGCTGGTATTAAATTTCCTAAGCCTAACAACACATCCCAGGTTTGGTCTCGATTGCGAAACGTCAATATTTCTTCTTCTCGGAAGGAAATCCGATACCTGTAGAGGGACCCCCCCCCCCCCTCCAGCTTTGCGTCCTTTTTGAGATATTATTTCTATAGACGAATGATATTCGATATGTTTTTGTCTGTATCGAGTAATTGGGATTCCTTTGTTGCGACTTGTCGAATATTACTATCATTGCCGGATCCAGACCTTGTATTAGCTGCGTTCTTGGTCACTGGGATACTCATTGTGGTCTCAGTTTTTTCCTATCTTATAAGCGGTTTTCCGATGAACGGGCGACTGCCCCTCGTTACGATGAATTGTTTCTAGACTCGCCACGTTCTGAATGATTAGTTTTATTTTTCCCACTATAAATGTAATAAAAACGTCACATAATGTAGTACATAAATTGTGAAAAAAAAGGGAAACTTATTAACTACTCATTAATATAGATAGATAGATAGATAGTTTATTGCTATAAGCAGCCCGAGGGCCATGGCAAAAATTTAACATACAAAAAAACAAACACTAAAATATAATAAAACTCATTTCCGTTTAATTTGTTTCACTTATTCCAAAAACCTACTTCTGTGTTCCATCGCTAGCCTCAAAAATCGCCCCATTTTCTTTATACCAGCAAAACACTCATCGTTAAAAATTCGTTTTATCCACTCTTCATCAAATACGCACACATCATACTCTTCTTTTCTCCAGTCACTCATCTCAATACAACCGCAAAGCATGTGAATCACACTCTCATCCACGCACCCACACGTCGGACAGAATACCTATCAACAGAAAATCTTGCTAACGAAAGCAATTAACAAGCTAGAATACTAACAAATAACTAACACCCGATAAAGTGTCTGGATATCCCTCAGCAGTAGGGACTAATGAGAGCCTGGTTTCAGTTTCAGTATATTTCTAGAATACCGACACATGGGGGTTGGGGCCAAATGCGTGTTGACTACATCAAGATTCGTAACTCCCAAATCGATAACGTCAGGTTAAACAAGACCACAGGTTTCGATGGGATCCCAAAAATTCAATATTCGATACAGACGATTGGGTTGTCTTTGCCAGGCCCAGTCTTCGCCAGACTCCTTGAATATTTTTACTATCAAAATTCAGAAACACATTAAGGCCAAATAGCTAATCATCTGAGAAAACCAAGTTCAGATATGGATTCAGCATTTGCGTTTACCCCGATAGACATATCTATTTTGACGAGGGGGGGGGGGTGGAGGCTAACCAGGAAACCAAATGGGGGTCTGGCAGTGCGTCCGATAAAATCAGTAAGGCCAGTTAAGGGCACCAATAAACCGTTCGGGAGCTGTCACTTTGACCTAAAGAATCCTCACACCAAGTTTCATCCAAAAATCTCGTTCCCTTCGAGGGTTATCGTGCTCACAGACAGACGGACACTTGTCCGGCGAAAAAATAAAGCTAAAAACGAATTCAGCGTATCTCCTTACCCCTATATCCAACGTCTAATGTATCTAAACATCTAAAATAAAAATAAATCCGGTTTTAGCCGGATTCCGGACGAACTATATGTCCGGCTAAAAAATGATTGTAATATACAAATTCAGCATCTTTTCTTACCCCTAAATCGGACATCTAATCAACTACAAATACAACTTTTGCTTTTAACAAACTTTCCGGTTTTCGCCGGATTCCGGGCGAACTACTTGTCCGGCGAAAAAACAGTTTTCATATTCGCGTTCAGAATGTCTTATTGCCTCTTAATCGACTATCTCATTAGCTGTTTAAAAATATTTTTTTTGTCCCTTAATTTGAACCCCCACCCCTAAATCCCATCTACGAACTCGACCTTTCCCTTGCCCCAAAGGATCCTCCCACCAAGTTTCATCAAAATATCTCATTCCCGTCGAGAGTTATCGTACTCACAGACAGACAGACAGACGAACGTCTTTTGCGATGTCACAGGTCCCAAAATCAGACTGAAAAAATTGATAAAAATAAAAATAAAAGAAGACTGAAACCCATTTTTGAAAGCATGAACAAATTTGGGGACAAATCTGTTACGGTACTGTTCAGTATGGTAGGAACGGGCGGGAACGGGTTCCAGCTTGAGTAAATAGCTCCGCACACGGTCTTTGCGGACGTAAACGTTGAGATTGGAAGAAAGGTGGCAGAAGGGAGAAATCAGGTTTTCGGTAGGGACTTCAGACTAAACTCTCTGTACAGCCTCCCCGTCTATGGTGGAGGGTCTCAAGTAAAAATAAAATAATAAGGCATTTTAGGTCTCCTTTAAACAATTCTGAGAGCACGTTTCTGGGAGGCAGGATCTGATGAGAAGTCATGAGAAGAATGAGAAACACAAGAGAGCTATGATGATAAATGGAGGAGCACGTTCTTTATTCTGGTAGCTATTGTCCTCCTAGGAAAGAAAAGAATAATAGTGCGGACACGCCACCATCTGACGGGAATTTCTCCTGAGTTATCATCACTTAAGATGCCCCCGACCTTCATAAGTAAATTGTAACGATCGTAATTTTTGTTGAGTGAAAATCATTAAAAGGGAGGAGCTAATTTTCGGGTCATGTGGAACTGTGGACGAAAATAATAACACGAGTCGTCACGATGGTAAGTGATAATAAGTGGAACGCGATCAAGAAGTGAGACGAACGCGCCCACCGTTGGATGTTCTCCGTTTGGCGAATTTCGGTGGGGTTCCCTCCCCTGGTAATGTATTTCAGTGACGATGGAAATTGTATGGTTGCGGGTTATCTATATTTTTCAGTTCACTGCGACTATTCCCCTGGTAATATTAATAAGTGTTCGCAGTGAGGCCGAAACTTGTAATACCAGTTCAGGCAGGACTGCCTTCATTGGGGTCTAGGCGACTCTCCCCGGCCCAGACATACCCCCCTTGCCCCCCCCCCCCAGCGGAATCGCTCGTGGCGACCACCCCCGGTACCAAAACCTGTATATCTGCATCCAGGGGTGACCCCCCCCCCCCCGAAAGGAGATATATAGGAAATTAGAAAATCTTAGTAGAAACTGTAGTTTTGTCCGCGAACACTTAAGGATTTTTCCTAGACACGCGAGTTATATGTAAACGAGTGACGGCGACTTTTTCCTAGACACGCATGTAAACGAGTGACGGCGGCTCGCTGGCCGCTCGCCTCTATAGGCTATGTATTTATATAAACACGGAGAAATATATTTTCTAGATGTATTATCCAAAGTTTTACCAGCACTTCTAGACATGTAGGGGGGGGGGGGTATCCGGAACCTCCTTCAGTGTTGCCCGAAGCGAAACCGAAAACGCTAACGGCCAACAACTGCGGACGTCAAAGCCGTGAAGGTTGTCAAAATGTCTGGTCAAAACCGCAGCCAACCGGATATGTGGCTTCTCGGACGGCTCAAAAGGCCGGATTTTCACTCATGCTTACACGGGCCTACTTCAGACTCAAGATAGAAAGACGAACCTGCGATAACAGAAGAGGACCCTTTCCAAGAGGGCTGAAATATCGTTAGAATGAATTTCAACTGACTTACCGTTTAGCACCATCAAACATGAAATGAAAATAATAATAATGTATAATTGCACCAAAACGGCTTTCGCTTCTGTAAATTTCTCACGACACTATATACACTAAATGGAATGTCAGCCAGGTGACTGTCAACACCTGCCTTAAAATGATTAATATTTTCTGCAGTTTCGACAGTTTCAGGGAGATGATTCCTTTTTAATGATTTTCTTCCTCTTTTCCTCTCTTTCTTTGTTCTTTTCTTCTTCTGTATTTGATGACTCAGTCTTTTTGTACATTTGTGCAGGATGATGGGCAATTTACCATTATTACAGAGTTCAACCATCCGGTTTCTGAAGCTCCACTTTACAATGTCTTTCCGTAATTTCTCACCACGTGTAGACAGTTGTGATTGAAGATAGGAAGGTCTTATGTTGATAAAGCTGGTATTGCCCTGGTAGGAGGGCAATAAGAGCCGCATTGTCTTCAGTGGTGCAAGGGGGAGGAGAATTTCCCAGTCCGGATTATTTCTTTAATTTCAGATCACCTCCATTGCGGGTTTGATGAAACTGAAGGGGCTTCCCCTGGAATCTCTATGGCTCACAGGAAACCCTATCAGGGAGCGGCTGCTGGAGAGAGGACCTGAACACTACAGAAGGTAACAATAATCCGGATGGAAAATCTGGAATCTGGTAAGGTTTGACCGCCCAGTTGGTAAGCCTTAAGTAAGTGGCGAGTTGGTTACGCCCTTTAGTGACCCCCTACCGGACTAAATAAGGGTTATACGTAATCTAATTCAAAGTAATAGGGGAAGCCGTTGTAGTCCTTGACTATACTGAGTTGAGCGAGAAAGTACCGAAGAAAATAAAATAAAAAAAAGTAAAAATAAAAGAACAGCCTCAAAGAAGTTTACATCCAGATATCAGGAGTTCCAATCCACTCTATTAGATCAGGCTCCTGTTGTTTGCTTCCGAGGAGCTCATTGGTCAGAAATTCCGATTATGAAAATTTCCTGTGCATCTCTTTTAACTAGCTTGGAATTTCTTTCGATAACTTCTTGAAAACTATTCTTTGTTCAGCTGATCTAACAGAATTATTAACTATTTGCTCTGTTTCTTCTTTTCTTTTTGAAGAATTAATGTGTTGGTTGGCCAGAGAGCAACTTAGTAAAAAAGAGCATTGCTGCAGTATGTATCTCTTTTCGACATCGGGTCGTATCACTATGGTTATAATTTTGTAATAATTATATGAGCGTTATTAGAAGAGCTAGATCAAAACTGGGGCTTAGTCTTAGGCTGCCGTTTCTTATGGTTTCGGTCGACGTGGCTAATCCTTTTCAGATATACTTGGTGGGGGTAACTTAACGACTAGGCTAAGGCGGTGTTGCTAAGGAATTTTCGCTGGAACTCCTGTTCTATTTCTATCGTCCCAGAAACGGTCTGGAAAAGATTCAATCAAGCGCTTCCACTCATTTTTGTTCGAACGTTGTTGGGATACAGTTTGGAATAACTTGTCCACTACTCTTAAGCCGGTATTGCTATGGGATTTTCCTTCGGATTCTGATATGTTTCTATCGGTACAGAAACGGGTCGAAAAAGTCCTTTCGGTTTTCGATTACTTCATTTTAAAGCTATGTTTGTTCCTGGAGAGAAGGGTTAAGCGGTAGGCTATTGCTGTGGGATTTTCGCGGGCATTTGGCCAATTTTGTCGTTAGGATGCAGAAACGTTACACAGGAAGTTCGGTATCTCGAGAATTGGAACGTACGGGACGATTTGGTACTTATATTGAATCTGTAATATTTATTTATTTATTTACTTTGGCTATAGCCATATACATAGGGAAATACACACATTAACTACTACATATCACACATCAACGAATCATAAGGTCACCGCTCCTTTTTTTTTCCACAAAGGCAGTGAAAGTTGAAAAATTGGGGCGGGAAGAATGTGGATCAGGTTATTATCAGACCTCAAGAGGCGGCTTTTTAGCGATAAAGCTGCTTTACGTTTTAGTTCGTAAAACGAAGGGATAAGATTATTTGCGAACATCCCCGAAGCGCTACGTCGGCGCGGGAGTCGACGTGTCCTCTAAATAGCCCTTCACTCCTGTGGGCAACCCGCCCTTGTCGAAGATTCCTTAACGCAACAGTTAGTCCCAAGAGAGTTCGTCCTGTGACTATTTGTCCCAAATAGTCTTTGATCGTCCCATGACAGTTGGTCACGGAGACGATCGTCCGACAGACGTTTCGTCGTAGGACAATTGCCAGATTCGACACTTTATTCTGGAACAGCAGATGCAATACAGACCATTACGCACGGATTACGCAAGGTTTTCAAAAGCTGAAGACTAAACTGTTCCATTATTCGTTTCTGAGAACCCCGCAATTTACCAGCCCGCATAGACTCCGTTTTGAAACTGTCAATAGTTTCCATGCGGAGTCCGCTCAGTTGTTTGTAGAAGATTCCCTCCTCGTCCGGGACAGTACTCGTGATGACCAACTCTTCGTGCCGACGAAGAATCGCCCTATGCCTACAGAAGAACTAGAAACGTCACCACAACAAAAGTTGTTGATTGGTTTAAATTGGATTTGACTCGATTTTTGAGGATTTGTTCGGGTGATATTTCTTGTTCTTCCCTAGGTTCACCGGCGTTTTTCGGACTTGGTTATAGAGTATTGTTGCAGGACAATCTGTACCGTCCTGTGGCAGTTTGTCCAGGAGACAGTCATCTCCAGACTTTCCGTCGTAGGAAAATGGCTTCTAGAAAAGCGGGTACAGCTCTGAGCGAACAGCTCCACTTGAAACATCTAAAGAAAGGTCTATCGTCGTCATGAGAGGTGTTTCTATCTTTGTTTAAGGGGGTGTGATCACGTGTACGCAGGGGACAGAGTTACGTATTGGGTGTCACACCTTTTCCTTCTCCACAGTTCTGTTGAAACCCAATATGTATTAGACTTGGAACGCGGAATGTTTTTAGCTTCTTAGAGTTTAGCGTGAATGCTCGCCTTCTGAATGAGGACAGTATTTCCCTCCGAACTGCCTGTTGCTTGAGGTTACTTTCGTAGGTGACATTCGACTTGCTTCTCTTTTGATGAATTATCTGGGGCTCGGCGTAATACTTGAAATTAAAAAAAACTGCATTTTTCCAGGGATAATTTGAAGCGACATATCTAATCATAAGTTTTGTGTCACCTCAGGGTTTACCATTGGCTTTGAAAGCCAATGAACATACGCTTTGAACCGCTGATTAAACTGGGTGTGGCGGCTTCCAAGTTTGAACAAACTTCTTCGTTTTTCAATTCGGGCCTCTTTACTTCTGTCGAAACCTTCGAAAGTCTCGCGTTCTCGGTATTCTTCGCTACAATGCTCAAACAGAAAGTTGGCATCTGTAGTTTTTTTTTCCACGGCCGCAAGTTCCCTTCAAAGCTCATAAACGCGAATTGAACTCAACAATACTTGCGTTGAATCGAAGTTTTGTTCGCCGTTCGCTTAGCCGGTTGCTTCCTTTTTCGAGCGCCGTCGAAGTTCACCGTTTGCTTAATTAGTGTTCCTACAACTCCGGCGATCCTTGTCCGGTCGACGTTTCTTCGACGATTCAAGCAAACTTTGGACTTGCTACTACTTGCTAGCTCACGAAGTTCGCCGGTCAGAGTTTGAAGGACAAAGAAACTTTGACCGGCTACCAAAAACGGTATTTAAATAGAGACCTTTGAGTTTGAAGGTAACTTCAAACTTTGATTAAAACGTAGCTATTATGACCTGAGCTGTTTTTAAGTGCTGTTTAGAAGTTTCAAGCAGTTCATGCGTAAAGGTATTTTCTCCCCAAGGAAGCCTATGCTGTAGGGGACAGGGCGTTGGGATTGATTTGCTCAAAGCCATGACGCACATTTAGATTCGTCAACTCTTTTTTTTTTTTCGTCAACTCGTCTTCTCACGCTTCCCGCTGCGTATGATCTCAGTGTCCCAAGATGAAAGCTTTAACTTACAAACCCTTCAGAAACGGGAAAAGTCTTATTAAGGGCATGTTAGGAGCTGTGTGTGTGTGTGCGGGGGGGGGGGGGGGGGGGCATTTGGGTCGTAATCTGTTTAGACTTTGCAGGTATCTGTTCTGAGCTCGGATGATTATTTCTATTCACAGTGAGATGAGGCGGCTCTTCCCGAAACTTATGGAATTGGTAAGTGGCCCAGCTGTTTCTTAAATTGACTTTTCTCTTTGACTATATTTTTGGTTTATTTATGGGCTGTTGTAGCCTTCGTAATAGGCAGTGGTATTCCGTGAGTCCAATTACTCCAGTAAACCATTAGCCATAAGAAGACAATTGAGCCTCTAGGGTTCACGTTACTGCGATTTCGCGCAAAATCCCGCGTTCCGGGACACAACACAAATCATGCGACATGCAACAAAACGCCTGCGATTTTTTTTTGGGGGGGATAGAAAGCAAAATAATGGTTTGTTGATTTTTCGAGACTAAAAGTTGCTCTTCCTTTTTATGAATGCAAATATTGTAGTCCTTGATGGCTGAGCGCAATATCTTCTGAGTAAACTTTCGATTTGTACTAGATGACGTTTGATTAAAACTCCGTGAATAAGATTGTCTCCAGGGTTTACAGAGCAATTCGGAGGTTACCTCCCGAGGTTTTTGTTTGTCCCCTGCAGAATCATATTGACGTAAAGGCTTAGTTTCCTGTTGTATCTGCATTGCGATGGGAATATTCATGTGATTCGGTCGTACGTCGGAAAATCATCAAAAATATCGTGTCGCATATAATACAGCAGTGTGAACCAGGAGTAAAGCATTGCTCAGATGGGTGTAATTAGCTGCATAAGAGTTTTATCCGTCAGATTACGCTGTGACCAGGACTTGACGTGCGTGGTTAAGAAAAATAAAAATCGATCCTGTTTTCTCTTATGCAGTTCCAATCAAATCGCCGCCTGCTTGGGTTGCTCTCACTACTCAAGAAACGATGACGCGGGAAATCCTTATGTAGCTTATTACACCGATTTGAACAATGCTTAAAGCGATTTTGGTCATAGGCCTATATGTCCAAATTGTGAAGCAACCGTTTACCAGTATCAAGAGGATGCTGATGTGAAGAATGATAAGCCACTCCGCCCAGAAAAAATCCGCGATCGTGGTATCTAAATAATAATAACAATAACTTTATTGCTATAAAAGCTCGAGGGCCATAGGAAAGGAAAACATGGCAAAAAACGTAGAAGAAGCCACAAAATTACTGATAACCTACCAAACATTACAAATTTCCAGAAATCTATAGCATTGCTCCATTGCCAGCCTGAAGAGACAGCCTAAACTGTCCATACTTATAAAGCATTCGTGTCGAGCAGAATTTCACACCAAATTACTAGTAAACCGTCTGTATTGCATAGCAATACAGAGCTAGGGCAGTCTATCAAACGCTGTGAAGACGTGAGAGTTTCGGATGCGGTGACGTGAGAGTTTCGGACAGCGTTCCGTATGGAATTGATGACGTTGCCTAAAATCCTGGTAGGAATTCCAATCCGTGACCATCTTGGTCGAGGGGTAGACCTCTCATTGGAGGCCAATACATAAGTGAGCCAATCATAGAAGAAATTATTCCCTGGGTCTTGAATCAAACTTGTATCAATATCCTACTTTAGTGCTCTTCAACTTCCCCCACAACAAACCCTGAGTGCCCCAAAAGAGTCTAAAAAGCACAATAATTTCTCCCCCGCCCTCACCTGTACTTGTCCAGAGCAAGATAGTTGTATGCTCTCCAACCGAGAAGTAGGATCCCGTTCAAATATTCTTCTTCTTCTTCCCCAGGAGTTGAAAGACAGGATCCCTGTTCTGTTGTAATTATTCTCCTTTTTCCTTGTCAAATTTCGACGTTCCAAACCAAACCCTGGGTGCCCTGAAAGAGCCTAAGAGAATGATAGTTACAACCCCCGAGCTCTCCAGTGCTTGTTTACTACGGTTGAGATGTGTTATTTGACTTATTTGATTGAAAGTAAAACACTCAATTGCTATTAGGAGAACTTGGGAACTACTTTGGCTAACAAATGGACCCTTGGCGTGTCTACGCGAAATCAAGACACGTACCCTTCTACCTTAGGTCGCGAAGAAAGATCGCCATCATACCACGTAGAAGAACTTTAATTAATTAAAAAAGTTACTTAAAAAACATTAATATTTATTTTTAGAGACTTTGCCGTCAGCTTTTACTTGCAAGGCGGCGACTTCTCGGAGATAACTCCTAACTGAGTTCATCTATTCAAAACACGCGCCAACTGCTTTTCTTCTGTGAATGCTGATCAGTTTAGGGAATAATCAAGCCAGAAAGGCCAATGTGATTAGTCCAGAGTTAACTTTTGTCACAGTAGATGGATGAAAAATAGTTGCGTTTTTGCAGATACCATTGTAATTGGATCCGCATTTAGTCTTTTTTGCAGTTACCGTGGAATCTGGTACTACGGTTGCTTTGCAGAAACGACAGCTGCCGAATCTTTTATAATTCACCCCAAAAGAAATTCTTGTATCCACTCACATCACTAGTGCCAAATTCCTTTCACATAATTTGACAAAAACTCAGCTCTTGTGTTGGTGATGGTGAAAGTAAGATGACTTTTTAGATACCACGGGCAGTTACTAAGGTCAGGACCGTGTTATCAGGTACCGCGATAACTGGCCAGATATTCAATAACTGCAAAACAAAACTTTAGACCCTGGTATCAGATACCATGGTATCTGCAGAAACGCAGCTAATGACATCATCCCAAGTTAAATAACGGCCAGAGAACTCAACGCTGTTCGTTTCTTGACCTCATTGTTTCTGTGTGACATCCTAATAGCTTGTTCGCACGGGACCGAAATACAACAGCGGCTGATCTGTTCATACGACTGATCAACTGTTTGGAGTTGACGGGAGAATTAAAAAGAAAAACCTAATTATGAATATACTGTTTATATGTTACAAAAGATAAAATTAAAACCAAACACATTGCGAGTGTATCAAAGTCAAATGTAGTTGTTTTGTAGTCACAAATTGTACACAAATTCGATGTTCACCCATCCTTATTCGCCGGCCAGTGCGATTTAAGGCAATTTAAGGTGATTTTAAGGTAATTACTGATTTCAGGCAAATCGGCACTTTTACGTAAAAAAGCTAAAAAAATGACACAAATTGAATAATTACTGATTACTAAAATTACACAAATTGAATAATTACTAATTTCAGGCAACTCGGCAATTTTGCGTAAAAAAGCTAATAAAGTTCATTTCAAATATTTTTGTTTTCAGATGAGAGCATAAAAAATGATAAATACCAAAAATAATTTCTCCATTTCTCCATTCACCCTCACTGAACAACCCTAAATGATTGCATTATGTTCTCGGATTACTCGTATTACGTATTACAAAAATATTTGAAATGAACTTTATTAGCTTGTTTATATATACGAGAACATAATGCAATCATTTAGGGTTGTTCAGTGAGGGTGAATGGAGAAATTACTTAAATTATTCCTTTTAATTTGAATTATACAACAGAAGAACTTTCAGACATAACAGAACAGACGCTGTTTAAATTAGAAAATTATTCTACCTTTTTCCGAAATCATTCAGTAATTCTGGGATGCTTATTGTAAAAATCATGTAATGTTCGCATTGGTCTGATAGAATTTCAACTGAATTGACCTAAAACTCGTCAAGTCTGACCTAATTCCCAAATTACAGTCTGTTTACTGTCTCCAAAGTCATCAGAGGCCACATTCCCAAAGGATTTATTTATCCCGATCGGTGACCGCGATGAAAATACGCGCCTATTTGGAAAATTGGCGGATTTTTGGGGGATTTTTTCAACCGTTAATTACGCGCGTAAATTGGTTGTTGATCGAAAGTCGGCCGCTGTTTCGGCCGATAAGAGTTCCGCTTCCGCGGTCTATCTGCTTTTTGATGACCCTTCCCGTAACAAGTTCGTTTTCCGGCTTGAGGAGAATACCGACCCCCTTTCTCGTGAACCTTCGGACCGGCTTTTCTTACCGATTTTCTACTGACCCTTAGCCTGACTCTATCTCTCAGATATTCATGAAGTTCTTGAGCCCTGACCGCTCTTTGTCCACTCAGACATGACATATGCAGCAGATAAACTTATCTGAACTTTGAAAGACCACTATGAAGTTTCCTGTTGCGCGGGAAGGGGGGGGGGCTCCGCCATGGGAGAGCTGGAAGGTACCAGAAAGCAATTTAGCGATTTTTGTATCATCAGATTCTAGTGGGAGAATTGTACTATGTTCTTCAAAATTGTGCCAACTACATTTTCATAATTTTTGGGCCAAGTTTTGTGTATGCCATCTGCATGAAGAAAGTAGGAACTCAGAAAGTTAAAACTAATCTACCTGTTAGATGGTGCTCATGTCGCCGTCTAACACTTAGCACAATTTAACAGAATACCAAATCAGCTATGTTCTTTCCAATGGTATAGTCAACTCAGTTTTCGAAAACTTTTCAGTTAGCACAGTTTTGAAGAACACGGTACAATTGGAATGTTCTTGTTTGGCCTAATTTTTTGGGCTACCTATCACGAGACAAAAATTTCTAGACAAATTTTCGCGAGACAAGTCAGTCATTTGGCAATTTTTCACAAGACAAATTACCAGGAGACAAATTATCACGAGGCAAACCTTGCTCAAGACAAATTTCCGTGAGACAAATCCGGCATAAAGACGTTCTATAACTTGCAGCGACTGAATTTTATTTGCTGTATACACACACAAAACTAAACTAAAACACAAGTAAGTAAGTAAGTAAGTAAGTAATTTATTTACGACCCGCCATTTTGAAAAGGCGGAGTAAATGACGAAAATAAAGAAAATAAACAAAACACATAAGGCGTATTCTCGTCGTTCCCCAAGGACTCCACTTGAGGAGTCCCCGCGTTTTTGTTTGTCCCGGGGACTCACTCCCCGTATTCTCGCGAGTCCCAACGGACCGTGAATGCTCCGATTATCATCACCATCATCAAAAAGGACTCCCTTTCAAATTCGGAGGGGAATCAATTTTTGCTGTTGTAGGTGCTATGTAAAATTAATTAAAAAGAATCAGAATAAACAAAACCAAAAATAAAGTGGATCTAGACTAATTTTTTCAGCTGCATATTCATTTTTCGAACAAAATCCATTTTAGAAGCATTCCCCGTATTCTCGCTGTTTCTGTACGCGGAGTCCGCGTGGAGTGACTCCCTCTATTCTCGCCGTTCAATTCGATTCCCCGAGGAGTCCTTGGGGAACGGCGAGAATACGCCTATATATACACAAAGTAGGAAATTAAAATGTAAACAGATCAAATGCCGGAGAACCAGGATCGAACTTTGTCGTTGACAGTCGCTGCGGGGTTACATACGTGGTTGTGGTCAGCCGTGGAAGGTAGAGTAAACTTGCCATTATATTCTTTCCCTCGTAGCCTACTGGACAGCCTTTGTCAGAGCATCTGTAGTAGCTGCTTTCTGAAGATGTTGAAAACAGAACGAACTTGCTGTCACTAGTATGGATTGCAGTCCCTCCTCTTTCAGTTTTCACCATTTCTAACTGGATTTGGGTTGACATTCTGTTTCCAAAATCAAAACTGACTACTATCCTAACATTCACCCTCTACTATATATACGGTAGCTCACTCTAAGCCGAGCACTCTTAATCCTACTTTTCTTAATCCGGGTTGTCTCGTGGAAGGGTTTTCTAATGAATAATTGCCTCTCGAAGATTTGTCTAATGCTCTGATTGCCTCGTCCGGATTTGCCTAGTGACACTTGTCATAAGCCGATTGTCTCGTGAAAACTTTTCACGTCATATGCTCCCATTTTTCGTACAGAAACTTACAAACTTACACAGTGTTGAGTAATTATTCGGCTTTACTGAAGTTTGAATATTGGCGCCAAAATGGCCCAAAGTCGATCTTCATCACATATTTACAGTAGGAATAGATGTAGATACGCGGGCGTACTTTATAGCTGCTATTATAATCAATTGCAATCCCTACAGGAATCAAGATTTTTAGTTGAATTGGCAGTCCATGGAACCCGATTTTCAATAACACCATCTCTTTTATGGGCCTTAGGATTTGTGTTTCTTTTCACTGTAGTAGGTCTAACTGGAGTTATTCTTTCTAATTCCAGAATTTATATCATCTTACATGATACTTATGATGTAGTTGCCAGTTTTCACTACGTTCTATCAATAGGGGCGGTTTTCGCAATTTTAGGTGGATTTACACATTGATTTCCATTATTAACAGGAATTTCAATAGAGTCCGTATTCTTAATTCCAATCTAATCTTCAGCTTCTGCTTCACTCAGATACAAGATTTGTCGTGGGCCGACTTCAGGGCAAGACAAGATTTCAGGTATCAAATATTCTTGTCATCAATAGCAACCCATTCCGATTAAGACAGGAAACAAAAATGAAAGAGGAAATTCAAATTTAAAGTTTAACTGAAAAGCAAACTTATTTTTGTATCATTTAGTTGAATACACTGAGTTATTTGGATTCTGCTAAAAGATTTTCTTATTTTCCACTATCTTTTCTAGTACCGAGGTTCAGAATATCTACGGCTGTCCCCACAGCGCAAATTCTACTATGACGCGGAATATTTGAATCTGAACACAAACGCGGCTTTTCAGTAGGCGGTGATAAGCTTGGTGAAGACTACTTAGTGCCTGAGCAAACAAATTTCATAAATCTTTTTCGTCAAGCATACGACATAGGTAGTGCCACAAATCTGACAGGGAAATTCCACTATTTGGAAATAGATTGTTCGTGAATAGCGGAGCAACGAAGTAACGCATTTTCATCGGGTCTTCAAGCCTCTTTAAGGGAATAAGTAAGGGGTGACATGACTGTCCCATCTCTGTCCTTTTCAGTTAAACTTTAAGCGATCATTAACTTTTTGCAGATTCATGTCTAAAGTCGTAAATAGACTAATTTTTCGGAGAAGATTTTTACTGTTCATGGAGGAAATTTAGTATTCCTGATATCAATTATTTGTTGGAAATGAGAATGACACGGCTTGAGAAAGGGATTAGAGGCTCTGCAACTACCGGGTTGTCGGCGAAACGTCCCCATTCGAAACGTCCCCGTGACAAAACGTCCCCACGACAAAACGTCCCCACGACAAAACGTCCCCATGGCAAAACGTCTCCGGCTATAGATTTTTTTTTGTTCATCGCTGAGGGATAGCTAGGTCTATGAGATTACTGATTGCGTCATCAGTTCAGACAAAAAATGTTCTTGGAATATAACATTTTGAAAACCACGATGGGTTGCCTACTTCAGCATTTAACCGATAGTGAAGAAACAAACCAGAGTGTTGCTCCCGGCTATAGCCATTTCTTAAAGAAAGCGCGAAGATTAGTAGTTTGTCAGTTTTCGTTTTATCCTTTGTTTAATTGGTTTATTTGTGTGCTATAGTTTACACTGCGATATAACTCATTGATCTCGCTTTTGTGCGATATCTAATTGGTGATATTTATTATTAAAGGATCAAATCCGTCTTACCTAGATTTACTGTGTCTCTCTACCTAACTAATCGTTCCATCCGCTTTCGTTTCCTCGCCTCCCATGTCAATTTCATCCACCATAATGGCACTACGCAAATTTTTGCGTTCTCCTTGTTTGACTCTCTTTGAGCCACAGCGGGCTTCCCCTTTCTCTGAGGAGCATATTGGTGCTCCTTAGATTGTGCATGTGCATGTTACTTACAACGACCTAGAACTGACCATTGCAAGGCATATTACATTATATATTAATTGGAAACAATACATTTATGAAGCAACCGGTCCCATGTCCGATCGTTCCTGCTTATAGAGGAATGTTCCCACATTTGTAATGCACACTCTGAAGTTGTTTTGCCTCGATCATGCACTTGATGATCGAGGCGAACTTAAAAATCTATGCCTGGGGACGTTTTGCCGTGGGGACTTTTTGCCACGGGGACGTTTTGTCATGGGGACGTTTTGTCGGTAAGCCGCAATTACCAACTGAAGGAAGTGATTGTACTCACAATTTCGTCACACCTCTGTGCTACTTTGATGAAAGAAAAGTGATATTTGTCAAGAATAGAGACTAAAGTTGTTTTTACGCTAAACCCGTGTATTTGAAATCAGAATTTGACCAGAATCACCTACGGGGCTTACTGGGGTTCTCTTACTTTGACCGATTTTGTGAGGAGACCCTTCCGAAAAAGAAAGGATAAATTAGACATTATACTTTTTTTTATTCCCGTGATGGACTATAAAACAATGATATCACCCCTTACAAGAAAGGCTTACCCCAACCACTGGGATGAGATCACGAGACCCTTCCTGTATCTTTACTGGTGCCCCGCGAACTGACACACTGAACCGAACACCCTCGTCTGACCTAGAAGTTGTAAAATAGTAATTCTGGAAGAATAATTCCTCGTTTGATTAGAATTCGTATTTGAACTGAAAAACTACGCCTGTTAGTTAAACCTCCAAACTCCCACGACGAATCTTAAAGTACAGTATCAGCTTATCAGAAAGGCATAGCCTTTAACCTTCGGTAAGACCTCAGTGACTCACTTGGCTGAACGCCCTCGTCTGACCTAGTACGGACCCCTACTTCGTTTGTTGCGTTTTCACTACCGCCCCCGGTAATTCAGTGACATACTGAACTAAACGCCCTCGTCTGACCTAGTCCTAGTAACATTTCCTACCTCTAATATTAAAGCCGAGGAGCGATTCTTGCAAGAAATGTCGATTGGCTCCATGGTAGGTAATCCAAATTTGTCCTCGTTTGTGATTCGGGGGCGTAACTGTTACGTTGGTTAGGAGTGAAGTCATATTACGATTGTTTGATCAGATTAGCTACTAGTAGTGTCGTCACTTTTGCGGGGGTGGATTTCATGCCCTAGTTGCCTATACACCAAAAAGGTAAATTCCGTAGCTTACTTCAAGCATCGCCATAGTGGGTAAAGCGGCTTTTGGAGGGCCAGAAGGTCACTGATCGTATACACGCGCCATAAATGTCAAGATACTTTAAAGGTGGGGCGTTTTGTTTTAAATAGGTGTTGAGGAGCCGTGATGCTTACAAATATCTACAGAACGTATTTACTCAAGAAAATTCAACGAAAACTCACTCTATATTTGAAGAAGGAATTGGGAAAGATCGCACTGAGCCTAGTCGAAGATAATAATATGGTTTTCTGTAATAATATGTTAGCCTCACAAAATAAACTAAAAATCCTGTTTTAAGCTTTCAATGCTTTATTTATGTATTTTATTTACAATCTTCCACGATGAGGTTGATGCTTGTATATTGGAGGAGACTAACCGACCCCCCACGAATTTAAAGCACAACTCTAACCACAACTGATCTTTTTACGACAAAAGGGCTTAGAAGTATCGTTTTCCCGATAATACCGATGAACCATTACTTTCCACATGAAATTAGCGATTTTTTTGTTAGCGCTTGTCGACTCTATCCAGCCTTCCGCTCCCGGACGCGGCAGCAGGGCGCAAAATATTTGAAAACTGAACGCGCCGTGGTTAAAAATGGAAAAACAAGCAAAACTAACTAATGGTCTAACATGCCTTCCAAAATACTACTTTGAAGCTTGTCATTTCTTTATCTGTGAAAGAGTTGTCGGTGGTCCTTGAAGTTTGCATTGCGTGAATGAAAAAACTCGGGTGGGCCGAACAAGCACTAAAAAGTCATAGTTGCAAAACGCAGCGATGGCGGAAGGTGGGGATTTCAGAAGCGTATAATTCCAGAAAGAAGCTAGGGTTAATATGAAAGCCAGAATGAGCAAGAGGGGTCCTTTAACCCTCAAATGAGAAAGCGCTTGGCACTCTAGGAGGAAGGGGGACAGATTCTCCTGCGCCTTGCAAAGAGGGCAAATGCAGCTATCCACTGGGCTTGCTATCAAGTCCTTTGCCAAGAAAGACCGAAATAAAATCTCAGCCGACCAATCCGCTTTGCTCTATCAAACGAATTCTTGTCGTCTTTCTCCATTTTTTTATATACTTTAGGACGACGAAAGACTACCTCCCCCTGTCACATTCGACATCGAGCCAGAAGGCTTCAAAGTCCCTGAGACGCAGCAGACTTTCCTGGTCACCGACGGAGCGAGAGACATCTTACAGACATTTTTGCAACAGTACTACGCCCTCTACGATCAGGGTAGGCGGAATGATCTAGCAGAGGCGTATCACGAAGAAGGGATGTTCAGTATGACATCTGGCCAGCTTCCGAAGAATGAAGACAATCAAGCCAGGTTAGTAACTGACACGTCTTATCACTTACCGAGCTACTGATGGTGATGGAATTTTACTTACGTACTAGACACGAAAAGGGAGTAGTGTAGTGCACAGACAAGGAAAAATTTCACTGAGCTTTCAGTAGTTGTGTTTTTGCAGATGCCATGGTATCTGTTACCGACGGTAACTGGGTCTGCAATTAGCCGCTTTTGCAGTTATCGTGGTATCTGATACTGATTTGCGCTTTTTAGAAATCATCCAAAAAGAAATACTGATATCTACTGTCGCCTGGAGGGACATAACTTCTTAGATAAATATTCTTTGAGCCCAAGCTGACTTTGAAACATTTATTCAAACAATGTTTACAACGGGTACGTCAGCTACGATTCTTCATCAGCGATATTTCGGCCCTTTTTGGCAAGGGTCCTCGTCAGGCTGTCAATCTTCTGGTTCAACTTCGGGGAAGGAAACAAACCTGTAATAAATAACCAGGGCTTCCACTTCTAGGGAGATTACCCTATTTTAGGGGAAAATCACTTCTTTTAGGGACACTTATTTTGAATCTAGGGACTCAGGGAAATCTGGGGTAAAGTAAGGGTTTTTAGGGATATTCAGGGAAAGTTCGATTTTTTCAAACGAAGGCTGAAAAATTCTCATAGATTGCATATGCTCAGTCTTCTTGAAAATGCTCATGTTGCAACACTTTATGTTGCAAAGATCAGCGCGAAATTTCAAAAAAAGCTAAAGCGTTGAATGACATTCATTAGGTATTTAGTAATAATTTAGGTAGCCTAGTAATCAATTCTTTTGATTGGTGTAAACTGCCGACATAAGGAGTATTGGTTAGGCTATGCAGCAACTGTAGCCTCCTGAAATTGATCAAAACAGACATCAGAAATAGTCTTGAGAATGTCTCACCCTAGTGTCACTTATTCAAGTGAGTTACTGGTTGAAAAACGAAGATAAAACTTCATCAGCTGTCAGCATACCGAAAGCTGTCGCTGGCTTCAAGACGAAGGCAAACGCTATGTGCGATGAAATGATGGAGATGACACTTAGTTGAACTTTTTTATGTATTCTCGTTAGTGTAAAGATGTTATATATTATCATTATCTGAAGTAGAAAATAACAATTTGATGCTGCGCTGTGCTTTTCATGTAAATTCTGTGGAAATCTAGAACAAAATATCCTTTTTTCTAGGGAGAAAAATAGGGAGAAATCAGACCTAAACACGGGGAATTTTAGGGAAAATTGGTATGAAAATAGGGAAAATTGAAATGGAAAAGTGGAAGCACTGTAAATAACTGAAGCTTCTACCGACTATAAATATCTTATTAAAGTAAGTTATCTTCAAATACTACTATAATGAAAAAACTAGTCCTGTGATTTTATTTTTGACACGGACGCTGTTTTTGCTGGACGATTGGGGCGATGACAGGAAAGGGTTTTTTCTGCATTTTGGTCGACTTAGGTTTTTTTATTAATAAGGGACAGAAAACTTAAATATTATTTTATTAATAACCTCGTTCTACGTTTCTATTATCGAGTACTCGCCTGTATCTATTACGCTGATGATTGCTGATGTGGCTAAATTTAGCCACATTCGGGACGTCCTATTTGGAAACAAATACCCCGTTCAACTGGTTGAACAGATCATCAGAAGACGACTGAAGCTGCATTCATCCCCCAAAGATCCTGTAAGTTCTACTAGTAATGGTGAGGCTGAGGAAAAAAAAAAAATGCCCGCGTTTACCTTCCGTACGTCCACGGAGTAACCGAAAAATTGTCCAAAAGTTTGAAAAAATACAACATCCAAGTCTTTCACAGAACCCAAAATACTTTGCTGTCCTACCTAAACTCCGGAAAAGATAAAGTCCCAAATCAGTACCGAAGAGGCATTTATTCAATACCTTGTGATTGCGGAAAGCGTTACGTAGGAAGGACAGAGAGAACTTTCGGAAAACGACTTGCAGAGCATGAGCAAGAAATAGACCACGCCCTCTCCAACGGACACCGTCATAACTATACTTTCAAATCTGCACTTGCAGAACATATTTTCGAAAACCCATCCCATTCAGTATATTTTGAAAAAGCTGAAATTCTTGCAACGTGCACCGGACTCCATCAAACCATTCGAGAAGCCGTTGAGATAAAGAAAAACCGAGCAGGCATTAACCGAGATACAGGCGAGTACTCCCTACCGGAAACGTGGAACGGGGTTATTAAGGGAAGAAAATTTAAGCCTCAGTCCCTTATTAACAACAAAACCGAAGTTGATCAAAATGCAGAAAAAAATGTTTCTTGCCGTCGCCCCAATCGTGCAGCAAAAACAGCAGCCGTGTCAAAAATTAAATCTCAGCACTAGTTTTTCCGTGCAGTCATTATTCAAAGTAATAGATACAGACGAGTACTCGATAATAGAAACGTAGAACGAGGTTATTAATAAAATAATATTTAAGTTTTCTGTCCCTTATTAATAAAAAAACCTAAGTCGACCAAAATGCAGAAAAAACCCTTTCCTGTCATCGCCCCAATCGTCCAGCAAAAACAGCGTCCGTGTCAAAAATAAAATCACAGGACTAGTTTTTTCATTATAGTAGTATTTGAAGATAACTTACTTTAATAAGATATTTATAGTCGGTAGAAGCTTCAGTTATTTATTACAGGTTTGTTTCCTTCCCCGAAGTTGAACCAGAAGATTGACAGCCTGACGAGGACCCTTGCCAAAAAGGGCCGAAATATCGCTGATGAAGAATCGTAGCTGACGTACCCG
This sequence comes from Branchinecta sandiegonensis, assembly GCA_030848855.1. Taxonomy (NCBI): domain Eukaryota; kingdom Metazoa; phylum Arthropoda; class Branchiopoda; order Anostraca; family Branchinectidae; genus Branchinecta; species Branchinecta sandiegonensis. The sequence goes on along the minus strand of JAUPMV010000008.1, from coordinate 14,807,614 downwards.
TTGTAAACATTGTTTGAATAAACATAACTTCTTTCCCACCAATTTGACAAAAATCTAGACTCTTGTGTTAGTGATGATGAAAGTAAGATGAAAACTACGTCATCAGTTTTAACAAATAAACAAGTTCACTTTACGTCATATTTGCGGTGTCTTTTCTCAGTGATGTCGGAGTAAATGCACAAGATAAAAGAAAAAAAAATAGTATGGAACGTCCGTGCATGCCATATTTCAGATAGAAATCCCTGGTATAAAATGGTCAGTGTGATCTATTCTTTTTATGTTCCTTAAAGGACCTGTCTTACCTATAATACTAATGCAACCTACTTCCATAATCACTCCATGTTTCTAAACCCGGAGACCCCAATTTCGTACGGTACATTCTAACCCCTCAAACAAAACCACGCTGATTTCACTTGTCGTGTTCTGCTACCTTCGATGTGTATCACGCTGTCGACGCTTGTCTGCGAGAAGTTTTTCCATTAGGAAAACTGGTTATGTAAATTGTTTCCCTGTTTTCGCTATAAGTCAACGGGTCTCGGAAAAGGCACAACCTAGTTTTAAAGTATTCAAATATATTAAAATACTGAAAGTTGAAGAGTAAATAGTGCGAGGGGTTCTTTAAGAATGAGATAAGTGGGATTTATTTTGAAACGAGTAGGCGACGTCCAAGAGGACAGAGAAGAAAATAAACGTCTTCGAGAGGAGGAGACGTATCCCAAAAATATTGGAAAAACGAAGAAGTTTCTGGAGAGCAGGTAGGATTCAAGTCACTTTGGCTCGGAATCATCTATTTTAATTTTTCAGGAAGTTATGTAAATTGTTTCCCTGTTTTTGCTATAAGTCAACGAGTCTCGGTAAAGGCACAGCCTAGTGTGCCTAGCCTAGTAAAGTATTCAAAAATATTAAAAAATACTGAAAGTTGAAGAGTAAATAGTGCGAGGGGTCCTTTAAAGGACACCTGAATGAAGAGTACCAAGTATCATCCCTATCTGTATGACTTCCGTTAACATTGCCTGCAGAACAAGACCAAAGGTGTCGATGGGATCCCAAAAATCTAATATTTGATCCAGACAATCGTGTCTTTTCTTCGCCAGATCCAGTCTTCGCCAGCATCAGAGAAAACCAAGTTCAGATATACCTCTATAAGCCAGATCTATTTTGACGATACTGACCGAAACTTCCTTCTTTGCTTCTGCCAAATTTCCGGTTTGGCCCGAATTCCGAGCGAACTACTAGTCCAGTAAGAAAAGAAAATTCAGAAACAAATCCAGCGTATCTCTTTATCCCTATAAAGATCATCTAATCAACTTTAAATAAAACTTTGACTAAAAAAAAAATCTGGTTACAACCGGATTCCGGACTAATTATATGTCCGGGTAAAAAATGATTGTCATATCATTTTTAGCGTCTCTTCTTACCCCTAAATCTGTAATCTAATCAACTTCAGATACAACTTTTGCTTTTAACATAATTTCCGATTTCGGCCGGATTCTAGGCGAACTAGTTGTCTGACGAGAAAATGGTTTTCACCATCATCTTCAGCATGTCTTCTTACCCTGAAATCGAACATTTAATCAACTTCAAATTTAACTTTTACTTTTAACCAACTTTCCGGCTTTTGCCGGATTCCGGACGAACTACTTGTCCGGCGAGAATATGGTGTTCACCATCGTGTTCAACATGTCTTATTACCCCTAATTCAAACATTTAATCAACTTCAAATGAAACTTTTACTTCAAACAAACTTTCCGGTTTTGGCCGGATTCCGGACGAACTAGTTGTCCGGCGAGAAAATGATTATCAGCATCGTGCTCAGCGTGTCTTCTTACCCCATAATCGACTTTCACATTAGCTGTTTAAAAATATTTTGTTTGTCCCTTAATTTGAACTCCCACCCCTAAATGTAAGGCTACAGAGCCCATCTACGAAATTGACCTTACCCTTGACCCAAGCAATCCTCACACCAAGTTTTTTCAAAATATCTCTTTCCCTTCGAGAGTTATCGTGCCTGCAGACGGACGGACTGACAGACTGACAACTTTTGCGATGTCATAGGTATCCCTCCACTTACGTTTTGGGATCCCAAAAACCAATCCAAATACGAAATAGTGTTTCCAAGCTAAGATTTTTGCTCCATTTTGTATCTGTCCTTATTTCAATACCGAACAATTTTAGAAATGAACAAATGTCTCCAATCAACCCTTCTTCTGGAATATTTTTTAACCAGTTAAGCCCAAACGTATGTCTAGAAGAAATTCCAATACGATCCGGCCAGCCCTGTACAAGATTTAAATGAATTGCGCTTTTTGGGATCCCAGAACGTAAGTGGAGGGATACCTATGACATCGCAAAAATGTCCGTCTGTCTGTAAGCACGAAACTCTCGAAGGGAATGAGATATTTTGATGAAACTTGGTGTGAGGATTCTTTGGGTCAAGGGTAAGGTGAGGTTCGTAGATGGGCTCTGTAGCTCTGCATTTAGGGGCAGGGGAGGGGGTTTCAAATTAAGGGGCAAAACATTTTTTTTTCTATTGAGATAGTTGATTTAGGGGTAAGGAGACATGCTGAATCCGAATATGAAAGTTATTTTATTGCCGGACAAGTAGTTAACCCGGAATCCGGTGAAAACCGGACACAAAACTTGTCGACCAGTTTTTATGGCACGTGCAGCCTCTGGCTCAAGTGCCATATACCGATCACAATTCCGTCTGTCGGTCGGTCCGAGTTTTTTGTCACACTTTTTCGAGTTAGGGTACTTCCAGATGTGCTAGGACAATGAAACTTGGCAGGCATATCAGGGACCCGACCAAACTAACCTGGAAATAATCAGTTTCCCGATCCGACCATATGCGGGGGAGTGCGGGGCGCTGAAAATTTAGGGCATTTTGTCACACTTTTCCGAGTTAGGGTACTTCTAGATGAGCTAGGACAATGAAACTTGGCAGGAATATCAGGGACCCGACCAAACTAACCTGGAAATAATCAGTTTCCCGATCCGACCATATGCGGGGGAGTGCGGGGCGCTGGAAACTTGAAAATTTAGGGCATTTTATCACACTTTTCCGAGTTAGGGTACTTCTAGATGAGCTAACCTGGAGATGAGCTAACTTGGCAGGAATATCAGGGACCCTACCAAACTAACCTGGAAATAATCAGTTTCCCGATCCGACCATATGCGGGGGAGTGGGGGCGCTGGAAACTTGAAAATTTAGGGCATTTTGTCACACTTTTTCGAGTTAGGGTACTTCCAGATGAGCTAGGACAATGAAACTTGGCAGGAATATCAGGGACCCGACCAAACTAACCTGGAAATAATCAGTTTCCCGATCCGACCATATGCGGGGGAGTGCGGGGCGCTGGAAACTTGAAAATTTAGGGCATTTTGTCACACTTTTCCGAGTTAGGGTACTTCTAGATGAGCTAGGACAATGAAACTTGGCAGGAATATCAGGGACCCGACCAAACTAACCTGGAAATAATCAGTTTCCCGATCCGACCATATGCGGGGGAGTGGGGGCGCTGGAAACTTGAAAATTTAGGGCATTTTGTCACACTTTTTCGAGTTAGGGTACTTCCAGTTGTGCTAGGACCATGAAACTTGGCAGGCACATCAGAGACCCGACCAAACAAACTTAGAAATAATCAGTTTTCTGATCCGACCATTTTGGGGGGGGGGGGAGTGGAGGGCAGGGGAATCCGGGAAAATGAGAAGTGTGTAACTTTCGAACGGGTGATCGGATTGTAATGAAACTTCATAACTGAATAGAATATATATCTGTAATGTCCCGTTTAAAGTCTTGACCGGATTCGGTAGCCAGGGGGGAGTTGGGGGGGGGGGGAGACCGGAAATTTCAAGAAACTGTTAGAATGGAGGGATCGGAGTTAAACTTGCTGGGAAGAACAAGCATCTGCTCTAGACAAGTCCTTTAGACCATTGTACTGGATCCGGACACTTATGGGGGGGGGGGGGGGGGGGAGGGGGTTTCCCGGAATTCCGGTTATGGTGGTTTTGGGGATTTTCACGATGCAACTTGGCAGGCATATCAGGGACCCGATCAAATGACTTCAAAATACAAATTTTGTCGATCTGATAATGGTGGGGGAGTGGAGGGAGGGGAATCCGAAATTTTCAGTCATGCGTAATTTTGGAATGGGTGATCGGATTCGAGTGAAATTTAAGAATTGAACAGAGGACATTTCTCCGATGATCTTTTTCATATCCGGACCGGATCCGGCAACTATTGGGGGGGGGGGGGCGAAAAATACGTGACCCGTTTAGAATGGAGGGATCGGGATGGAACTTTGTGGGAAGAACAAACAGATGCTCTAGGTAAGTCATTTACTGAATCGGATTGGCTACGGGCACCGTGGGGGAGCTGGGGGGGGGGGGACCGGAAATCTCGAGAAACGGTTAGAATGATGGTATCGTAGTGAAACTTGCTGGGAAGAACAAACATCTGATCCATGTAAATCTTTTACATAATTTGACTGGATCCGGACACTTGAGGTGGGGGAGGGGATTTCCCGGAATTCCGTTTTTTGGGGGATTTTCACGACGAAACTTAGAAGGCATATCAAGGACCCGGTCAAACTGACTTGGAATAAAAAAAAATCCTCGATATGGTAATCTTGGGGGGGGGGGGAGTTGATGGAGGGGAATCCGGAATATTGAGTCATGCGTAACTTTGGAACGGGTGATCGGATTCGAGTGAAATTTAGTAATTAAACAGAGGACATTTTTCTCTGGTGATCTTTTTCATTTCCGGACCGAATCCGGCAATTATTGGTGGGAGGGCGGAAAATACTTGACCCGCTTAGACTTGTGTGATCTGGATCGAACTTCGTGGGAATGACAAACAGATGCTCTGGATTAATCATTTACAGAACCGGATTTTCCGGGTATTTTGGGTGGAGTTGGAGAAGGGGGGGGGGGGGGGGTCTGGGATTCCGGTGATCGCGCGTTAAGGTACTTCCAGATGTGCTAGGACGATGAAACTTGCTAGGACGATGAAACTTCGCTGGAATATTGGATACTCAACAACATTTGCTTAGAAATTGCTACTTCCCAAATCCGATTATTCCTTAAAGTACCAATCTGACCGCAAAGCAAAAAAAAATACTTTTCAGCAATATATGCATTTTCATGATGCCCATCAGCCCATTAGCATTTTTGCCTCAAGGGTTTTGCTTACAAATGAAGTTCCAGCTCCCTTAAAGTGCGCATCTCAACCGTTAAGTCGAAACTTACTTTTGATCAATCAAATCATCTTAACCCATGCAAGTGCCATATGAGCTTACAGCTCTTGTTGGCTATAGCGGTCCTACCCATTTATTCTCAAACGATTATAGCTCTGCGTACGTGGCGTCAATCTTGTGTTGATTCAGTGACGCAATCGAAGGTCGAAGGGGGCGAGGCGAAAGAGACATGGTGTGAATGTGTTTAGCGGGTTTCGATAGGGAGGAATTGAAATTATTAATTAGTATGCGTGCTGATATTTTACCGCTGGGAGATAGGAGGAGGTACAAGGGTAGGCCGATTGGGAGAATTAGTCCTTACTTCTGCCCGATGTGTGGAGAGCGAGAGTGTTTGCGACATCTAATGTGTGATTGTAGGAAATGTAGTAGGAATTGTAGGAATAATTGAGGGGTTGCTCATTGAAAAAGGTGTACTTGTTAAGGGAGGGTTCGCTCACTCGAAAAAGATGTACTGGATAAGTGAGGGGTTGCTCAGTGGGTGTACTATAGTTGTTTAGGGAGGGGGTGGGGTCAGCCGGTCCCAGATGCTCGTGACCAATCCCAGGTGCACGCTAGGGGTTAGGAATTGGGTGTACCCGTTACAGGAGTACTCGAGGGGTTACACACTTGGGTGAGCCAAGCGAGGGGGTTGATTCATGGTGTACCAAAGAGGGAGCTGCTAGGGTACGCGAGGGGCTACTCACTGAAAGAAGGGTGAATTGGGTAAGTGAGGGGTTGCTCACTGATAAAAGGTGTACTTGGTAGGGAGGGGTTACTCACTGGAAAAAAGATGTACTGGATAAGTGAGGGGTTACTCAGTGGGTGTACTAAGTTGCCCGTAAGCAAAAAACTTCAAAATAGTAACATTTTTGTTGTAGGCTACACATTCAAGCGGTTGATTATGGATAAATAGCAGAAATGTTAAAGGGTTCTAGCGACGACTTGGAAATGTACAAGATTCGATTGTCTGGATCAAGAAGTCTGATAAACATTAAAATTTTTGGGATCCCATCGAAACCTTTGGTCTTGTTGTATTGGAGTCTGCATGTGCAAACCTCCAGAAACGAAAGGCTATTTTGAAAACGTCACGCTCAGGAGAAGAATGCTCTCCGTGGCCATGTCTGTAAATGCATTCTCCATGGTGTGTTCAAGTATGGTTTCATTGTGCAGGTGTCCTTTAAGAATGATATAAGTAGGATTTATTCTGGAAGGAGTAGGCGACGTCTAAGAGGACAGAAAAGAAAATAAACGTCTCCGAGAGGAGGAGACGTAGCCCAAAAATAGTGGAAAGACGAAAGAAGTTTTTGTACAGCAGGTATGATTCAAGTCACTTTGGTCGGAGTCATCTATTTTAATTTTTCAGGAAATACCGTTTAAAAGGCATATATGATTTTAAATGCAGAGAGTTCTTGGGATTATGATAGATGAAACTCAGCTTGCAAGTATTAACAGCATTCATACGATTTTTGTAAAAAGAAAACGAGTCGAACCACAAAACAAAAGTAGAAACTGAGGCTCAACCCACGCCGAGAGGTCGAGCTCCATCCTACTTACTGTAGTAACTACGTATGAGGTCCTTGGTGTCAAGGCTGGAACTATTTTTTCTACTTTTGGCAAAATATCGCGCCATGCGCCAATCCTTCCAATCGCGTCAGAGAGATCGCAACGGTTACTACGCTACCGAGCGGGGTAAGCAAATAGTTAGGCTACTGTTGGTTACTATTTCGAGAAGGTTGGAACGGTCAGCGTAGAACCTTTCACGAGGTTGGAAGGAAAATACTAACTAGTAGTTACTATTATAATAATGATGGAACACGTTAGTACTGCCTCCCGATGACCCAATGTCCCCACGATTATTGGTCAAGTTTTCTGGAGTTCGTTCTGTAGCTCTCAACCCGATACTTCCCTGTAATGATGGTTAAAAGTAAATCATTGATTCGCATTAGCTGATATTGATTAACTTGTTAGGAACATGATGCGTTCAGGTTGGGAGGACCTAGGAGCTAATAGAGTGGAAGTCAAGTTTCGTCCCACAGGTTAACTCTTGTTATTCCAGTTCAAGGTCAAATGTAGCTAATAGGACGGAACGAAAGTTTGCTGTTATGGGGAGTCTGTGCCGAGAAACTTGATTATGGTTGGTTAAATTTGTTTACCAGCACCAAGGTGGGAGGAGCGACTGTAAGGAGATACTTATAGTCCTTTTGAGGCAGTAGCTGTGGAATTTACTTTTCCTTCTCGCTTTTTTTCGAAAGACATGGAACTAGGAACAAAAGTAACAAGACCAAAGGTTTCGGTGGGATCATATAGGGAATATTTCCTGGGCCAGACAATGGAGTCTTGTAGATTTCGGGTCTTCGCCAGTCGTAAGCATGTTATGTATCCCTAATGAACCACTTCACCAGATCTAATGATAAATTCTTTCTGTCCTTACGTTAACAAATGTACTTTAAACGGATTTCCTTTAAAGATCTGAGACTCTTGTTCTTGACACTTGTCAAGTTTCATGCACGTCCAATCACCCGTTCTAAAGTTATGCATGTCACTAGACTTAGGATTATCTCGTCCCTCCACTCCTCTGGAGGAGTAGAAGGGAGTATTTTAAGCCAATCTGATAGAATCCCTAACATACCTGCCAAGTTTCGTGGTAATATCACATCTGGAAGTACCCTAACTCGTGTTCACCGGAATTCTGGGAAACTCCCTCCAGTTCCCCCCACTGTGACACGAACCGGTCCTGTTTTGTCAGTATTTAGGGTTTATGCTTGTTCTTCCCTCCCAAGTTCTATCCTGATCCCTCGACTTTAAGCATTTCACGAGATTTCCAGTGCCCCCCCCCCGTCAGGATTTGAAACTCAGTTACCTGATACACTTGTTCTTGACACTTGGCAAGTTTCATGCATGTCCGATTACCCGTTCCAAAGTTACGCATTTTACTAGTTTCCGGATTCCCCATCCCTCTACTCCCCAGTGATGGCTGGATCGGGGAAGTGATTATTTCCAAGTTAATCTGGTCGGGTCCCTGATATACTTGCTAAGTTTCATCGTCCTAGATTATGTGGAAGCGTATCAAGAGATTTCCGGTGCCCCCCTACAGCTTCCCACCCCCCGTTATCGGATCCTGTCCAGATTTGAAACTGAGCATCTGAGACGCTTGTTCTTCACACTTGGCAAGTTTCATGCATGTCCGATAACCCGTTCCAAAGTTATGCATGTTACTAGTTTCCGGATTCCCCATCCCGCCACCCCCCCACGATGTCCGGATTGGAGAAGTGATTATTTCCAAGTTAATCTGGTCGAGTCCTTGGTATGCCTGCCAAGTTTCATCGTCCTAGCTTAAGTGGAAGCGTTTCACGAAATTTCCGGTGCTCCCATCCAGCGCCCCACTCCCGAGTTATCCTGTCCAGATTTAAAACTGAACATCTGAGGCAATTATTCTTGACACTTGTCAAATTTCATGCATGTCCGATTACCCTTTTCAGAGTTATGCATGTTACTAGTTTCCGGATTCCCCATCCGTCCACTCCCTCCACGATGGCCGGATTGGGGAAGTGATTTTTTTCCAAGTTAATATGGTCAGGTCTCTTATAAGCCTGCCAAGTTTCATCGTCCTATCTCATGTGGAAGTGCCCAAACTAGCAAAACCGGACAGACCGACAGACATTATACGATCACTATATGGCACTTGACTATGCTTAAGTGCCGTAAAAAAAATTACACTATTAATTATTCATGGCCCCACCATAAGGACTTCTTGGGTAGGCTATACATTCGTCATTTGTTCAAGATTACAACGAACGCTGCCACAAAACCCTTTTCATAGTGTTTGGCTCTTTTAGCTAGAGGTAATTGAGGTTTTGGTGGGCAATATGGTGCTGGGACTATAGGCGTATTCTCGCCGTTCCCCGAGGACTCCACTTGAGGAGTCCCCGCGTTTTTGTTTGTCCCGGGGACTCACCCCCCATATTCTCGCGAGTCCCCACGGGCGGGGAAAAGGACTCCATTTCATATTCCGAGGGGAATCAATTTTTGCTGGTGTTGGTGCAATTTAAAATTAATCAAAAAGAATCAGAATGAACAAAACCAAAAATAAAGTGGATCCAGTGTAATTTCGTCAACTGCACATTTTTTTTTCGAACAATATCCATTTTAGAAGCATTCCCTGTGTTCTCGTTGTTTTCCTAGGCGGAGTCCGCGTGGAGTGACTCCCTCTATTCTCGCCGTTCCCTTCGATTCCCCGAGGAGTCCTCGGGGAACGGCGAGAATATGCCTTAGGTGTTGAAGGCGTGGTTGTGAACGTACTTGGTACAAAGAGCAACACGTTGGGCTGTAAGGTTGTTAAGCGGATTCGTTCGGACTAGAGTACGCAGAGTCCTCTACTTTATTTTCATAGCTGCTCGTAGTAACTGAACACGAAAACCATGGTAGGGGAGGGGGGGGGGGGGGTCAAGGGCCTCCGCATCAGGTATTCTATTTATAAGACCAAGGAAATCAGAAGAGAAATCTCTTAAAGCTTGAATTATTGTATTGGCCGTTGTATGTGCCGTCCATTAGGCAGCACGTGTAAATTCGCGGAACTTCCGGAGGATCGAAGGCCCATTAATTTGGCGACACGGACTTCAAATATTTGAACCTGCCGTTCTCACTCCGTATCCTAGAGTCACGGGTTCTGGGCGCGTGACTACCTTCGTAAGATTGAAAAGTATCGAGATTCCGATTTGCCTGCGTTTCTTTGCTGCGGCTGCGAAGACTTGGTGTAACTTTTTCTGTTAAGTTTATCTGAGAACCCAACTTATTGTTTGTTACATCTTGGATCTGAATAATTATTTTGACTCTGAAACTTTTTCACCTTGGTCTACTAAAGTGGTGACGTTCAGAATATGAATTTCAGTCCTTTCTGATAAGTTTTTTTTTAATTGTTTCACCTTGGTCTAATAAAGTAGTGATGTTCAGAATATGAATTGTAGGCCCGACAAGACAAAGTTCAATCCCGACGCGGAGAATTTGAATCAACAAAAGCATGCATATCAATAGCGAATGAATCGAGGCTCAGGAAATATTCAGTTCTAGATTGTAAGGTCACTTCTGAACAAGACCAAAGGTTTCGATGGGATCCCGAAAATTTAATATTTGACCTAGACAATTGGGTCTTGTAGAGATCCGGTCTTCGCCAGACTCCTTGAACACTTTACTAATAAAATTTAGAAACAGACTAAGGCAAATGGTAATCATCTGAGAAGACCAAGTTCAAATATGGATTCAGCATGCGTTTTTACCCCTACAGCCTGCGTCATATCTACTTTGACAAAAGTTCCTGCCTTACTTCTGCCAAATTTCCGGTTTCGGCCGATTCCGGGCGAACTACTTGTCTTGCAAAAATTGAAGTTCAAAAACGGATTCAGCGTATCTCCTTACCCCTACGTCGAACCTCTAATCAACTTCAGATAAAACTTCAACTTTCAACAAATTTTCCGATTTCAGTCGGATTCGTGATGAACCATGTGTCCGGGTAGAAAATGATTGTCATACACGAATTCAGCATGTCTTCTTACCCGTACATCGATCACCTAATGAAGTTTAAATAAAACTTTTACTTTAACAAATGTTTCGGTTTCGGCCGGATTCCGGGCGGTCTACTTGTCCAGCAAGAAAATAATTTTCAATATTCGGACTCGGCATGTTTCCCTATCCTTACATCGAACCTCTAATCAACTTCAGATTAAAATTTTATTTTTGACAAATTTTCCGGTTTTTGCCGAATTCCGAGTGAACTACTTGTCCGACGAGAAAATAATTTTCATATTCCGATCCAGCCTGTCTCCTTACCCCTAAATCGACTGTCTCATTAGCTTTAAAAAAAAAAAAATTCGCCCCTTAATTTCAAACCCCTCCCCTCCTTTAAATATACAGCTATGGGCCCATCTACGAACTCGACCTTTCCCTCGACCCAAAGGATCCTCACACCAAGTTTCATCAAAATGTCTCATTCCCTTCGAGGGTTATCGGGCTGACACGGACGGGCGGACAGACGGACAACTTTTGCGAAGTCATAGGTATCCCTCCACTTACGTTTTGGGATCCCAAAAACGAGTTGAAACGCGAAACTAAATAAAGGAGCAGAACCCCCACCTAAAGGTGCCCTTCCACCATAAAGCAATAATTCTATTGTGGTGGCAAAAACAACTACACCAACAAGACTCCTTTACAATAAAAATAAGCCACCGCACCTCCCAGCTTTAAAACTTTGAACTACTATCCAGATTTTCATTAACATTTCCAAAAAAAATAACTCGATTTCAATGTGTTTTGTTGTTGCAAAAAAACAAAACATTGGTAATAGAACACCTTCAAATCATCTCACACAGTAAACTAAGCTTTTGCTTTAGTGTTCGAAACACTCCAAAATTTAAAACGGACTTCGAATGCTTTTCGTAAAAAAAAAAAAGACCAAATCTTCTTCGTAATTCATGTTTTGTCATATTTTCATCATGCTATCTTTCCAGGCTTGGTCCCTATATGAACGATACAAGGAACCTTACACGAATCAAAGACCCTAGCCTGAGAGTGAAATTTCTGAAGAGGGGGCGCGAGGAAGTTATTAAGCTGTTAGAAAAACTACCGAAGACCGAACATGACCCCAGTTCCTTCAGAGTCGATGTAACTATCGTCACGGTGAGTGTTCTCTATTTCTAAGTAAATTATCTGTATAGGTTGTAGCGTCGGCTTACTTCTCCCGCTTTCAAATAAAATAGAAAAACGAGATTTTCGGGGTTTTTCTTGATCAGCTAGTTACCCCTCCAAGATGATGTGCGAGGGATAAATACATTTTCGGATATTTCGGTTGCACTTCCGGCAAACCGTCCTCAAAATCTCGTTTTTCTATTTTATTTGAAATGAATGGTCAGCTTGGCTTTAAACCTTATATTCTCCCGCTTTCATATCATCAGCAGCTGTGCACAGGGTTGCCACTACGCCCTACTCTTTCCCTACGTATGGCAAAAAATTCACTCTATTGAGAAAACGTCAAATATATACTTTTTGCAGCAGTGATTCCGAACAAAAGAGACCCTTTCACGTTTTTTCATGAGAAGAAAATTTCACTCCAATTCACTCTTCCGTTTTATGCCAAAAGTCACTTTCTAAAATGGTTGTTATGTCGCAATCCTGGCTGTGTGCAGGTCGCTTATAATCCGTCGAAACCAGTACTCGTGGTTGAAGAACACACGGTATGCGCGGTAAAACATGGTTCTACCGGTTCTTTCAAATACTGGACTTTCCTTCGTTTCCGAGAATGACTGAGAGATCACGTCACGGTTTTACGTCACTGTATGGTCGTCTTTATGTCACCCAATCGATAATTTGTTCTAAAAACCGAAGGCGGACTCAACATATGATTGTTTTACGTCACTGTATGGTCGTCTTTATGTCACCCAATCGATAATTTGTTCTAAAAACCGAAGGCGGACTCAACATATGATTATCTGTTCGTCATAACAAATAGCGACTCTGCCCAACTACCTCACTCACTGTCAGAAGGGTGATTGATTCGGTATCGGAATAAAGAGACATGCTGAATCGAATTTTGAAATTTTATTTCCTTGACGGATAAGCTGGCAAAATTTGCAAAAACGTGCAAATTTTGATTGAAAGGTTCGCTCTCAGTGTCAATAGATCTTTTGCTCTGCATGTAGTCGCCGGGAATGCTGCTAAAATACGAGGAATTTGGAAAAAAAAGAATTCTAAATGACCTTTTTGAAGTCGATTAGATATGAGATATTGGAGTAAACATGCTTGTTGAATCCATATCTGAACTTGGTTTCCTCATTTGATTAGTTGTTTGGCCGTAAGCATAAACGGTAACATTTTTGTTTGTACATATTCAAGCGGTTCATTATGGATAAATAGCAAAAATGTAAAAGGGGTCTGGCGAAGACTCGGAAATGTACAAGATTTGATTGTCTGGATCAAGAAGTCTGATAAACATTAAACTTTGGGATCCCATCGAAATTTGTTCTGATGGAAAAATTTCTCGCAGACAACCGTCGACGGTGTGGTACACATCGAAGGTAGCAAAATACGGAAAGTGAGAAAATCAGCGTGGTTTTGTTAGAGGGGTTAGAATGTACAGTACGGAATCGTGGTCTCCGGGTTTAGAAATATATGGAGTGATTATGGAAGTAGGTTGCATTGGTATTACTGGTATGACAGGTCCTTTAACTTTACGAGACAAGTATCGGTAATTTCGGTAAAGCGATATTTCTGAACCATTGTACCGTGGGATGGTTGGTTCAGTAACGGAACTACTGAACTGTCACCTCACGGTTTCCATTGTTGCATAGCATTAGAATTTGTTGCGTGTGATTGCCCCAATCACATTCTGGCTTTTTGTGACGTCGCGACGTCTTGCTGATGGTGGTCTTGGAAATGGAGGCATGGATGTCAGATATTATTATCCATCCGATAGAGTTCTTGGTTGAATGGGAATCTAATCACTGCTGGAATTGGTGGGGTGTTGTCCTTGTTATTGAGGCGGTTTCTAGGACCAACGTTCTCGCATCACTTCGTCTCAGATAATTGTCACTAGTATTCTTTGCTTGGATGTTGATTCGTATGACAGTGATTTACCCAAGGGATATTCACGCTCTGGAACTTTGAACGGGGTACACTCCGGCTGGTTACTAATCAGAAAGCCGAGCGGGTACATGCGAGCGAGCGTTCATCCTCTCGGAGTCGACATCGAGGATGTGTTTTACCTCATGAAGTATGGTTCTTGGAAGCGAACATTCTCGCTTATTTAAGCGTAAGCGTCGTGGTTAAACAGTGGAGCCAAGCAGAAAAAGAGTTCGAAACACAAGATAGGCCTGTTGGCCTACCAAGCCTTCCGAAATGAAAACCAAAATTTGGAAGCTTCTCCTGCCCTTATTTTTTGGAAGACTCTTCGGCGGGCCGTTTCGGCGGGAGTGCGCTATTCGACTGGCAAACTCTGCTTGGCCGAAAGTCGGAGATTCGAAACGAAACAAGGACGAAGAACGGGGATTTCTGCAGCGTATAATTCCACAGGGGAACTAAGGATAGTTACAAGAACAAATAAACACAAGAGCCTTCGTCTCCCTATCTCTCTAATACGACCATGCTGAGTCGAATATATTGTCGATACTCTACCCGATGCAAACGAGCGGAGGGTCGGAGCTACGCGGAACATTGTAATTAGTTACCTCTATAATAGTTATATCGCAGTAGAGCCCCGGAGAAGAATTTTCCTTACAAACGCCGCCGGAGTCGTCCTTTACAGCTGATTGGTTGTCTACCATCGCGACGTCATGTCTGACTCGCTGCAGAGCAGATTCTCTACGCCTGCAGGCCAGCTACAGTTTTTGGATCCCAAAACGTAAGTGGAGGGATACCTATGACTTCGTAAAAGTTTGTCCGTCTGTAAGCACGATAACTCTCGAAGGGGCGAGATATTTGATGAAACTTGGTGTGTGGGTTCTTTGGGTCAAGGGACAGGTCGAGTTCGTAGACGGACTCTGTAGCCCTACATTTAGAGCTGGGGGTTCCGATTAAGGGGCGAACAATTTTTTTTAACAGGAGTAAGGAAGTAAGAAGACATGCTGAAAATTTGTATCAAACATTTTTTCTCCTGACAAATAGTTCGCCTGGAATCTGGACAAAACCGGACTAATGAACCGGTAAAAGTTTTATTTGAAGCTGTTCAATGAAGATATTTGAAGATATTCGGTTCAGGAGTAAGAAGAAACACTGAATCCGTGTATGACAGTCATTTTCTACCCGGTCATATAATTCGCCCGGAATCCGTCCGAAACCGGAAAATTTGTTTGCACATGTTTTCTCTGAAGTTGGTTAGAGGATTGATCCAGGGTAAGGAGGGATGCTGAATCCGTATGTGAAAACAAAAAAGTAAAATTCTTACCTGGAGTTGGTTAGTGGTTCGATGTAGGGGTATCTTCTGATTCGTTTCTGAGCTTTGATTGTTTGCCGGACAGGTAGTTTGACCGGAATCCGGCCGAAACCGGAAATTTTTAAGAAATAAGGCATGAGGTTTTGATCAATTCCGTCAGACTTCTAGGGTTAAAGACACATGATGAATGCATATCTGCACTTGGTTTTCTCAGATGATTAGCCATTTCCCTAATCTGTTTCTAATAATAGTAAAAATGTTTAAGGAGTCTGGCAAAGACGGGATGGATATCTACAAGACCCAATTGTCTGGGTCAAATATTACATTTTTGGATCCCATCGAAACCTTAGGTCTTGTGACTGATGACTGATGACTTGTGACAGATGACTGACATGCATTAGTGGCGAAGAGGGAAGTAGACGGGTATCAACTCGGAGCTCACAGCAAGTACCTCTAGCTCCGCTCAGTTTTGTCGGGGTATCCATAGTCGCTCCATGTTACCAAGACGGAGGTTATATTGGATCATTTGTTCTTGATAGTATTTAAGTCAGAATAAATAGCAGGAGGCGTCCTTCAAGGCTTGGTTTATAGGAGGAATTAATGTTCATGTTCTTTCTACGTTGTCGCTTTCCTGCTAGGATGTAATTATTTTGCTCCTTTTGCCTCGGTGATGATTAGGTTAGCGGATTAGTTCCCTGACGGGATTCTCCAGGTGTAGCTTGTTATTTTGCAAAAAGTGGGAAGTCACGGATACCAAAAAATTGTGTCCCGTTTCAAAGAAAAGAAATTTGCTGTCTTCGCCCATCGACATGTCAGCAGCAAATATTTAATTAACGCCCAGCGATCTGATATCCGGGGGCTGAATCCACTGCTGAATTGGACATCTGGGTAGGAAATGCATGGAAAATTTTCATCGCGGCGGAAAAATGTTATCCGAAATTTCACGCGGATTCAGTTTGCGTAAGCTGTCCCGTGGAACTCGCCATCAGACGATGTAATCAGTGCGGAGATGATCAACGAAAAATACTATGAAAGTAACGCGTTCTTATCTTGTATACATTTTTCATGCTGGAAAAGCTAGAAACGCGTACGGAATACTTTACGTCGGAGTTTTGTTACAATAAAAGATAAGAAATGTACTTCAGCATTTTGTAAGTATCTTAAGTACATTCTAGCACGACCTCCGTGAGACCGGCAAAATGTAAGATATAACATCATCACCTATCCGTTTATTGCCGTATCCGAGCGGATTACACGTGTTGTTCATTCGCCTGGCTCTGCTTATTGTATAGGGCTGTGTGGCCCCGCGTGCAAATTAAGAATGTTGGCATATATACATATTTTTTTTTTCTTATAAGATTGTGTCTATTTTCTCTTGCGTTTATGATTGGGACTTTATTTGGTCAAAATTTCTCCTCGATTGTGAAAGCGCATGACAATGGAGAAGGAAGTGGGCTAAAGTTACATTTGTAGGACCTTCTCTTCCATTTCGCTATAGCACAGTTAAGTTGTCGATTTGGAATTCATTTCCTGACCGGATTTTTTTTTCGGGATGCGAAAGTACATTCAGATGTCAATAACTGCTGGACGACAAGGCAATAAAATAAGAGCTATAGAAGCTCATATGGCAATTGCAAGGCTGGTTCAGAGGATGAAAGTAGCAATTTGCCAATTCGTCGGTTTGCTCTGATGATTTGTAAGCAAAACCCTTGAGATAAGAATGATCATGGGCCCTGGAAATCACGAAAGAAAATCGATTGGTAAAAAGTATTTTATTTTTGTAATAATGCGCACTTGAAATTCATCTGTGACCATAACCCCTGACGTAAAAACGATAATGGGCCCTTGGGTATCTTTAAATATGTACAGTTTGGTCAAAAGTATTTTTTTTTTCACTTTCTGGTTAAAATGCGCACTTTGGGCGCTAGAAATTCATTTTTAAGCAAAACCCTTGGTGCACAAATGATCTTGGGCCGAAATGTATCGTTTACTCAAATCACTTTTTATAACTTAACGGTTAAGATGCGCACGTTATGGGAGCTAGAAATTCATTTGTAAGCAAAACCTTTGAGGCAGAAATGATCGAAGGCTCAAGGGTTATCATGAAAATGTATATTTTGCTTAAAAGTATTTTTTTTTTTACTTTGCGGTTAGATTAGTACTTCAGGGAGGTTGGATTTGGGAAATGAAAATTTCTAAGCCAATCTTGTCGAATCTCTAATGTTCCGTCCAAGTTTCATCGTCCTAGCAAATCTGGAAGTACCTTAACTCGCGATCACTTAATTCCGCCCCCCCCCCACCCCCTTCCCCCACAATGCCCGGAAGTTTCACTCGAATCCGATCATCCGTTTGAAAGTCTTGCACGACTCAATTTCCCGATGCCCCCTCCCTAAATCCCCCCCCCCCCCCAGAGCCGAAACCACGCCGAAAAATTTTGTTTGCTTGTCATCACGATACTGGAAAACCCAGCAGATGCTTTTCGCCTCTTCCTGGCAATGTTTGTTATGCTTAACCTTTTAACGCGGGATATTTGAAAAACATAACAACTAACATCCCAAATGTTATCTGTTGAAACATTGCATCCTTGTTTTATCTATTATGCAGCTTCTTACAGATTATAACCAATTTAAATTTCTACATGCCTTTCAGTGATTTCGCGTACATTTTAACAACCAACCTGGATTAAATGGCCTTGAGGTATTTCCAGCAGAAAAACTACAGGTCTAGGATTCCCTTGCTTTTCAATCTCCTAAATCGGATTTCCACTCACCATTAACGCCATATGTAGTCTATTAATGGGAAAGAAGAAAATTAATTGGTAAGGACAGGGGAAATTTTGCCTGCATACTAAAAGGGAAAATTGGAGATGCCTAGACGTCATACTAGAGAGTGTCTTGTAATTGGATTAATGCTCTGTCCTGGTTCTGCTTGCCGTCCTGGACCGAATGGTTAGCTAACTTGGCTAGGTTAGGCCGAATGGTATCTAATTGGTTGTTTTTCCAATTCCCGCCCGGTTAGCCTTGTGATATTAGGGTTGAAATAAAATTGATTGATTCATTGATCCGTAGCTCCCTTAAAGAACTATAAGCTTCTGAAATCCCCGCCTTGCGCGATTGTTTAAGTTGTCCGTCCGTCTGTCAGCACGATAACTCTCAAAGGGGTTGAGATATTTTGTTCAAACTTGGTTGAGGATGCTTTAATTAAAAGTACAGGTTAAGTTCGTAGATGGGTTCTATAGCTCTATATTTAGGTGTGGGGCAAGGGTTTCAAATTAAGCGGCGAAAATGAGTTTGCCTAATCAGATAGTCGATCAAGGGGTAACCAATCCATACCTGAAATTTGTTTTCTTGCCGAAAAAGAAGTTCGCCCGGAATCGGAAATAAGTAAGAGTAGATGCTGAGTCCGTTTCTAAACTTAGTTTTCTCATCAGGGAAGTAATTCTCTTAGAATTCCGCAAAAGAAATCGGTATATTTTGAATGTTTTGATGATGATCTCGTTATAAAGACAGCGGGTGTGTCTTGCAAATTATTCCAGGGTGTAGCGGTTATCACATCTGCTGTGTGCCTAGCACACAGGAAGTAACCATTTAGACCCTGGGTGATAATATTTCTTTGAAGTATCTGCAAAATATACATGCCTTTGCAAATCAAGTAATAAAAAATATTGTCTCCTTCAGAATACGTGCAGTAAACAACCAGAAAGCCACGTGCTTCACTTTCAGAAGTATTGCACATTAACAGTAATTGTGGTAAACATTTCTTTTTCTTTGTAATATTTCAATTTAGTAATAGTTTTACTTTACAACGTTTCCATGGTGTAGCGGTTATCACGTCTGCCTAACACGCAGAAGGTCCCCAGTTCGATCCTGGGTGGAAACAATTTTTGATCTTATCGAAAAGACTGGCCTAGAACTCATTAGTGTCTATTGAAATATATTTGGGATCCCAGACGGGATAGCTGCGACTTCGTAAAGTCTGTCCGTCTTTAGCACGATAAGCCTCGAAGGACTTATAATATTTTGTTCAAACTTCGATTGAGGACAATAAGTTGGCCCGTAATCCGCCCAGACCTGAAATTCGTGATAAATTTAGTTTGTTCTGAGCTTTCGGAAGTCGGTTAAAAGGTAGGGAAACGCATTGGATTTGGATCTCCGCCCTGTTTTACTGTCGGACTGATATTTGGCCGCTATCCGGCAAAAAAAAAGTAATTTCGGTAAAACTTATAATAATATTATAAGTTTTGCTGCATTTCCTTTTTTCTAGCTTTGTATTCCTGTCACCCCAGTCCACCTTGGAGTCACAGCCTTGACAGGAATACGAGCTAGAAGATCATTCTTCTTAAGAAATAGAAAACCGTGATTTTTGGGTTTTTTGTATCAGCTAGTTATCCCTCTAAGATGATATGTGAGGGATAATATAGTTTCGGATATGATATGTGAGGGATAATATAGTTTCGGATATTTCGGTTGCACACATCACGGTTTTCTATTTCTTTTGTAATGAACGGTCAGCTTGGCTTCAAACCTTATATAATTCTTCTTATCCATTTATCGGAATTCAAAACATCTGGTAGAGACGCAACATGAGGTTTATTGAATTCTGGTCACTAATTTCCGGTTTTGGCGGATTACGGGCCAACTAATTGTCCTTATTCCAAGTTGCTTACAGAGAGACAACCTTTACAAACTTTTTTTTACAGTCAATATAAGGTTTGAACGCAAACAAATTGCAACAGAAATGATTTTTACACCATCTTGTAGAGAAAAAAAAGCTGTACAACATATCAAAAGTTGAGAAACCTAGCGGGGTGCAAAATTCGTGTTTTTTTGGATTTTCCATTTCATTTTCAGTTTTTCAGCTGAAATTTTTTGTTTTCTTAAGGCTCATTGTTTACTTCATGTGAAACACATTTTCCGATTTAGTTTTATGTGCTGAACTCGCATCACATCAGATTAAAGATAAGGTCAACCGAAAGTGTTTCACTTTCATCACTATTCCAGAATATCATATTTCTATTACATTATCCGTTGTTCGCACTTACGACCGAATACAGACCCAAATGGATGCGTTGAATGGCCAATTAATAACTGTATGGCATTCAATTTTAATAATTACTTATTACTTAATCAATAATTATTTAATTATTCTGTATTTCGTTGACGTCACTGATTTTAGAGTCATTGTTTGTCCCTCCTAGTTAGGCTCACGAGTGCCTACTGCTCATGAGTGAGATACTGTGTATAAAACTGGGGTGAATTTTAATTGCGATATAGGTAATCGATCCTTTTTCATGTCGAACTGTTTTCGACCCTAAGACAAAATGTGGCTGTCCTTAACTGTCTACTCAAGCCTGCTTCAAGCCTATGTGTGGGGTGAGTAAAGCTCAACCTGAACAGGTCTAAGACTGGCTTACCCAATGGTCGTAGTTATCAAAGGATTTAAACTCGAAATCAAGTTTTACGGGTAGCACCAATTATTAATCGTTCTATATACCTGCTATATACATACCAGTTAATAATCTTTAATATTTACATATACATATAAATATTTATAATATGTACGTATAAAGCCAACATATATGTAATATTAAGATCGTCCTAGACCGATCTTTGCTGATGTTCTCTTCGAGCTATGTTACCCTGCGGCATCTCTTCTAGCAACAAAATTTGGATCGACGGCAGGTCAAGTAGGTTCAGCAACCTTTGATCGTCTTTTGAGACGCTGGCGGGATCAGTCGCACATCTATGAGCTTTACAAAAACTGCCTCCATCTTAGTCTCAGCTTCCCTTTCGATTCTTCAGTTTAGGGCCTCTAGTTCTTTGAGGCTCTAAGGAGCTGAGTCCTGGGTTAGGTGTCAGGAGTGTATGTGGTGTAAGATCGTGTATGTAAGCTCTTAATGAGCTTTTTCATATTAACTAAGTTCAAACATTATTTTCAAATCGTTGATAGTCTAGCTCAGGTTCTTCTTGGGGACATGGGACGTGGGTTGTCCTGGAATTTAGTCGTTACGGAGAAGAGCTTTTTGGGGCTTCGTGGTGACTAGTTTGCGTTGTTGGTTAGCGCCATTGGTTTCCATTCGTTGGTGGACCTTTTCTTTTAGGGGAAGGGTACTGTGGTACTTGCTGGCATCCTGCGGTCTCTTCGTGGGAAATTTGGGACTGAAACAGAGTCCCCTACGTCGCGCCGTTGACCTCGGTATCTTCTAGTCAGATCTTGCTTCTCCGTCATTTCTTCGTCCTGCTTCGCTACATCAGCAACATTTTTTTCCTTGGCTTCTTGGTGTAGGCCGGTTTTAAGTTGTGTTCTTGTCTCATTTTTGTGGCGGTTTCATTACGAATAGTCCGAGACGACATATGGTTTCGCTCTCCTGCCTGTCGTCTAGGGATTCCAAGGTTAGGATTCTAGGTTTTGAGCCCTCAAACGTAAATATTTGTATGCATTGAAGACCAGTCACTCGACTCGAGTGAGACTATATATAAAGAAGGTATTCGCGAGCGGGAAAGCAAAGTCGGAATCTCTTCCCAGTGGTTTTCGGTGGTTGGAAACCCAAGCTACTTTCTTGGATAGTGATTCAAGAAAGTTAGAGGAAAGCTCCGCGGGAAACTGAATGCTTCATCGGGAACCTTGAAACTGATGAAAAAACAGTGTCACTAACAAATTCTTCTATTCTAGGAATCGCTTTCCCACACTTTTCGAAATGCGCTTCGCTCGCCGGAAAAACCGTCTTATAGCACTCTAGATGATGTGTAATAGCGTGGAACAAAATATGCATATCTATTGCACTAGACTGGAAGGGATTTACTTTCTCAGCCTTTTATAATGTGATTTTTGTTACCTGTGATTCGAATTTAGTTAATAACTGAAAAATGACGAACAGGACTATTTTCAAGAATTCTACTTGACATGGTAGTATTCATTCGATAAATAATAAGAGTTCCAAAGAAACGGCTTGTGTGGTAATAAATGTGAAACACTTTTAGGTTGAACATATGTTGAATCTGATACGATGAATGTGAAACACTTTCGGTTGAAATCAGATGTGATATTCGGGTTCAGAACGTAAAACCACACCAGAAACATGTTTCACATGAAGTAAACATAATAAGCCTTAAGAAAGTAGAAAATGTTTGCTGGAAAACAAAAAATAAAATAGAAAACGTTAAAAAAAAACATTTTTTGCACCCCGCTAGGTTTCTCAACTCTTGATATGTTGTACAGTTTTTTTTTTCTCTACAAGATGGTGTGAAAATCATTTCTGTTGCAATTTGTTTGCGGTCGAGTCATATTTGACGCTAGATTGACTGTACGAAAAGAGGTTATCCCGTCGCTAACGTTCTGGGATCCCAAAAATATTTCAATAGGCCTAGCACCAAGGAGTTCTAGTCCTATCTTTCAGTAGGGTTAAAAATGTTTCCACCCAGGATCGAACTGGGGACCTTCTGCGTGTTAGGCAGACGTGATAACCGCTACACCATGGAAACGTTGATAAATAAAACTATTACTAAATTGGAAAATTACAAAGAAAAAAAAAATTTCACCACCATTACGATTCGTCTGCTATTTCTGTCCGTCCGCCGGTCGGTCGGTCCGGGTTTTGCTAGTTCGGGCACTTCGACATAAGCTAGGACGATAAACCTTGGCAGGAATATCAGGACACCAAATGATTAAGTTGAAAATAGTCACTTTCCCGATCCGAATATCGTGGGGGAGTGGAGGGAGAGGGAAGCCTGAATATTGAGGAATTTATAACTTTTTAACGGGTGATCGGATCTTAATGAAACTTGGTAATAGGAAAGACCTCGTACCCTAGCGAACCGATTAAAATTGGGACCGGATCCGGTGACTTTGTGGGGAGCTGGAGGGGGGGACGCTTTGGGAAACGCTTGGAGTACAGGGATTGGGATGAAACTTGGTGGGAAGAACACGCACAAGTCCTAGGGACACTATTGACAGGACCGGACTGGGTCCGGGGAGTTGCGGGGTCTCTGGAAAGCTGAGGGATTTATAACTTTTGAACGGGTGATCGGATGTTAATGAAACTTGACATTTTGGAAAGACCTCGTGCCCCAGACGATCCGATTAAAATCCGGACCGGATCCGGTGACTTTGGGGGGAGCTGGGGGGGGGGAACCGGGAATCTTGGGAAAAGCTTGGAGTGGAGGGATTGGGATGAAACTTGGTGGGAAGATCATTCACAAGTCTTAGTACATTATTGACAGGACCGGGCAGGATCCGGGCACTCTGTGGGGGGGGGGGGGGGAGATCGTAATTCTGGGATCTCTAATTCGTTACTTTGTGATTTGCTAGGACGATGAAACTGGGTGATATTGTATTCGGCGACCGTTCAAAGTTAGGCGACGTTCAAATAAATGTACGACATTTACTGTACACTACATTGCCCCGAAATTGATCAAACCGAAAATTTGCCCATCCTTCGCTCGTTAAATTGACGTTAAATTCCATTGTACTCTGTTCTATAGACCCCCCCCCCCCCCCTAACCGGTCCAGCTAATCGTATTTACACTAAAAATGAAATGAATCCTTTTTATGTTTTTCCCTGCGGGGAATTCTATATTGAATGCCACAAATCTTCTTTGGGCTGTGTAGGAACCTTTTTTATTATTGATGAAACACTTAACGTATTTCCCGATGGGGGAAAGAATGCCACAAATTCAGTGTTCGGTCAATACTGAATGTCACAAAATGCTGTCTTGTGTTCTATGTTAGTGTGTTTGGACGTGTCGTTACTATTATGTTACGTTGAATATGATAGACGGTGGTGGAACTATGTTTGTGTGTGGTGGGGTTTGGGGGCAGGGCGAAGGATAACCGCAACTGTCAAGCAGGCAGGGAAAATCAATTAAGTTCAATTTGAAGAGAACTCAGGACGTCTTATCGGGAGCGTGTTCCACTCTACTTACTGTAGTTACTACGCATGACGTCACGAATTTGGGCTTCTTTGCTTCAAGGCTGGAACGTATTTTTCTATTTTAGCCAATATATCACTCCACGGGGTAATCCAGTCAATCACGTTACAGAGATCCTTAGTTACCACGCTTACTACGCTCCCGAGCATGGTAAGCAAATAGTTACTATTAGTTACTATTTCGAGAAGGTTGGTCAGCGTAGTAACTTTTCGTGAGGTTGGAACGGAAATAGTAACGAATAGTTACTATTGTTAGAAGGGTGGAACACGCTCCGTGTCTCTGTGTCATCCTCATCCGTTTGTGAATTTCTTCAGATTCTCTTCTTTCGTCAAAACAAAAAGGGTGCGTCCTAAATCCCTGCCTTTCTGCAAGAGCAAATAATCAGATAGAATCTTCGTCTCCGTATCTCTGTTACATGACAATGCGGAGTCAAATATTTCCCCGTACCATGCCCTATGCAAACCAGCGGAGGTTAGGAGCTGCGTGGCATATCATATCACGTTCGTTACCTTTACAGATAGCTATATCGCTTTGAAGCCGCGTAGGAGAAACTTTCAAAGTCAAAGCCGATTGGTTCTCTCCTCCAGAGCGGGTCAGCCTGCCTCCTGCACTTATTGCTGTGCGGTGAGCAACGGCGAAGAGGGAAGTAGACGGGTATCAACTTAAAGCTAGAGCAAGTACCTCTAGCTCCGCTCAGTTTTGTCGGTGTATCCATAGTCGCTGCATGGGACCAAAGACGGAGGTTCTATCTGATTATTTGTTCTTGTTTTTAATGATCTTAATGCGAGTAAAATTATCTTACTTTGTCACGTATGAAAAAAGACTTTGCCGCCTCAGATCTGCCTCGAATTAGTCGCAGCCTCGTCGCATGGCACGCTCGACTTATTATACCAAATCTAAATTTTTAGACATTTCACTTTGTAATTTGTAGGCTGTAGGTTCAAGGGATTACAGAGGTAATCTTTCATGTGCCAATACGTATTTTAAGTAACTTTCTTTGGCCTTTATCTCCACAGGATTTTTAATTGAAACAAGTGCGCAAGCGCTCAGACGTGGAGTGTGAAAGAATGAATTGAACTGACTTAGATTTCTCCCTTCCCGTAACGTTTAATATTAGTTATCCGTGAAACCAACAATTGAGCTCTCAAAGAATCTCCAAACACGGCTCAGGCCATCTCTCATACAATCAGTTATGCTCGCTGTGAGCACTGTTTACTACCTTGCTCGATAACCCTAATGTCAAAGTCCTACGTTTTCAAAGTTCGTCTAATCTGACACCTTCCACACCAGAACACATGTTAGTTTACTACCTTGCTCGAACACCCTCAAAGTTTTACATTTCAAATTGCATCTCATTTGACACCTTCCACGCTCGAGAACACATGTTAATTCACTTAAAAACGCAATTCCTTCGCTCAAATCGTAATTCGGTCTCCAATCACAGTATTGTCCATCTTTGTCTTCCAGTCTTTTCTTCGTATAAACCCCGTAGGCTTGTTCTAATACACTACTGGCTTTACTTTCATCAATCTTGATATGTATTTCGTTTGTTCTAGCTTGTTCAAACACACTAACCACAAAGTTTCAAATCCTATTTCATCACCCCTTCTTTACGCGAAAACACCTGTTGTGACTAATTGACACCACAAACACTTTACGAAACATCAAACCGACAAAACGCAATGTGCATCTTACTAAAAGTGCTGTGTACAAGTATACGATATTTTATTTTGATGAGTGTTCTCGTTCACGAACTTGCCCCCCCCCCTCCTAAGAAAAAACGTACACATCTAGACTCCAATGACAACAGTCGTTCCAAGTTTCTATCTTGATACCTGCCATGGTTTGCTAGCTATGAACTGCGCACAGTTGCCCGTGAAACCGAGGAATGGTGAAGGTGTGGGGGGGGGAATAATTTTAAACTAGACCCCAATACAATCAAGTATACCAATTTTAAATTTTAATACATGTAATGGTTCACAAAATCTCAAATCATGGGCAAGCCGGGCCCAGTTCACAAAATCTCAAATCATGGGCAATCCAGGCCCAGTTGCCTATGACCGGGGAGGGTGGGGGAGGTGCAGTTTCAAGATTTTGCTCGTAGCCAGAGGATACAGGTACGGGAAAGTTCGTCATTCTAGCTCCAGCCGTGGTGAAGTTACGGGGAAATGTTGCCGCAGAACCGAGTGATTGTGGGGATTTGGGACCACAAAAAGTGCAACCAGATCCCCCCAATACCAACAATAATACCAAGTTTCAAATTGAGGCCTGCCATTGTTCACGAGTTATGAACTCCACTATGTGGGCGATCTGGGCCCAATTGCCCCTGAACTAGGTGGGTGTGTGGGGGGGGATACCTTAAAAGCACAACTAGACCTCAGCCAAGTTTCAATTTGGTCTCTGTCATTGTTTATCTCCACTCAATGGGCCCAATTGCCCCTGAACCTGGTGGATGTGGGGGGTGGGACCCCTACTAAGTACAACTAGACTCCAGTGCGAACAGTTGCACCAGTTTTCAATTTGAAATCTGTCATTGTTCACTGGTCATAAACTCCACTTAATGGGCAATCTTTGCCCAATTGCCCCTGAACCAGGAGGGTTGAGGATTCGGGACCCCCAAAAGGCACAACTAGATACCACAATACGGATTGTTCCAAGGAACACTCCACTAACAAGACCAAACTTTTCGATGGGATCCCAAAAATTCAATATCTGATCCAGACAACTGGGTCTTGTCTTAGCCAGATCCAGTCATCGCCAGAATCCTTGAACATTCTTACAATTAAAATTCAGAAACAGATTAAGGCCAAATAGCTAATCATCTGAGAAAACCAAGTTCAGATATGGATTCAGCATGTATGTTTACCCGTATAAGTCATATCTGTTTTGACGAAAAGTTCCTGCCACTTCTGCCAATTTCCCGGTTTCGGCCGAACTCTAGAACTACTTGTCCGGCGAAAAAAGAAAGCTCAAAAAACGAACTCGGGGTATCTTCTTTCCCCAATAATGAACATCTAATCAACTTCCAATAAAAATTTAACTTATAACAAATTTTCCGACTCCAGCCGGATTCCGGTCGAACTATATGTCCGGGTAAAATATGATTGTCACACACGGATTCAGCGTCTCTTCTTACCCCTAAATCGGTTATCTAATCAGCTAGAAACAAAACTTTAACTTCTAACAATTTTCCGGTTTTGGCCGGATTCCGGGCGAACTACATGTCCGGGAAGAAAATTGTTTCACATAAAAGTTCAGCATGTCTTCTTGCCCTAAATCGGACATCTGATCAACTCCAAATAAAACTTTTAATTTTAACAAACTTTCCGGTTTGGGCCGGATTCCGGGCGAACTACTTGTCCGTCGAGAAAATGGTTTTCACCATCGTCTTCAGCATGTCTTCCTACCTCTGAATCAAACATCTAATCAACTTCAAATAAAACTTTTACTTTTAACAAACTTTCCGGTTTTGGCCGGATTCCGGGCGAACTACTTGTCCGATTACAAAATGGTTTTCACCATCGTGTTCAGCATGTCTTCTTACCCCATAATCGACTATCACATTAGCTGTTTCAAAATATTTTGTTTGCCCCTTAATTTGAACCCCCTCCCCCACCTCTAAATGTAGGGCTACAAAGCCCATTTACGAACTCGACTGGTCCGCCGACCCAACGAATCCTCACACCAAGTTTCATCAAAATATCTCATTCCCTTCGAGAGTTATCGTGCTTACAGACGGACGGACAGACGGACAACTTTTGCGATGTCATAGGTATCCCTCAACTTACGTTTTGGGATCCCAAAAAGCATGTTTGTCGGATCAAAGACCTTGTACCGGTTGACGCAAAAATGTGTTGGGAAATCATCGATGTGCTTGTATACAATTGGTATCCATGAGCGTCCCCCCACTCCCAGTACTTAATCACGCCCCATGAGTCAGATAATTAGGCTTCTTACCTGATTATTTATCCTAAAAGGGTCAGTGTCGTGGAATCGAGTTGGACTTCCGTGTCCTGACCTTCACTCAAGGAGTGCTTTCCTTCCCGCTTTCTGCCCTACGAGCAATTTAACTTATAGCACACCTAATAACTGTTTATATTCCAATGTTAAGAGTTATTTGAATATTGTAAAACTAGGCTCCGCTTTTAACAAATTATCCACGGCTTTGGCTGTTTTAAGCCTTTTCGCACGCCCATTGATCTCTTGCAAAACTTGGCAAAATTCAAATAACCGGTTTAGCGCATCAATACCATGATACAGAACACTCATCGGGAGCATGATGCGCATGGAAAATAGTGAATCGTGGTTACTGCAAAGATTAGTGAGGTATCGTTAGCGGGCTTAGAATGTAAAATGAAATTTGGGTCTCCTGGCTTAGAATAATGGATGCAGTTCACTGCTCCAACAATTCTTAAACCCGGAGACGCGTATTTCGTACGGTACATTCTAACCCCGTAACGACCGAGGTAACGACAACTCGTTTTCATACTTGCCTTGTTTCGCTGTTTTCGATGCGTATCAGGCTCCCGACGGTTGTTTACGAGAAACTATGTCGTCAGAAAAACGGTTATTTAAATTTGTTCCTGTTTGATAGTGCAAAACGGATACGTCAGCTAAATTTTATTGGAGCTATATTTCGGCCCTTCTTGGCAAGGGTCCTCTTCAGGCTCAAAGCCGCTCAAGTTGGAAATTTTTCCCACAAGTTCGTATTTCAAACTTGAGCGACTTCGAGCCTGAAGAGGACCCCTTGCCAAGAAGGGCCGAAATATAGCTCCAATAAAATTCAGCTGACGTATCCGTTTTGCACTATCAAATATGATTCGCAGTCAGCTTGGGCTGAAGGAATATTTATTTGTTCCTGTATGTGCATGTGTCAATAGCCAACGCTGTGTGTAACTTGTTAAAAGAAGAGCTTAGTTTTAAAGTATTTATTACAAAATACTGGAACATAAAGAGAAAACAACGCGAGTGGTGCTTTGAAACAAGTTGTGAACTGGCAATGCAAACTCTGCAATGTTCAGAAAACTGGTGGAAACCAGACCACCATATTATCTTCGGCCCGTGACGTTTTCGTGACGTCATGAAGGAAATAGGTAAATTCGATTAAATTAATGTTGCAGAATATATATTTGTATCTATGTATATAGAGCCGAGCGGGCAGCGAGGCGCCGGACACGTTTACACTTATAAACCGTTCTAGGGACAATCAGTTCCGTTAGTAAATCCAAACTATAGACTTTTCGTGTGACGTCACGAGCCATAGATTAATCGGCTAAAGCTTAGTCGCCCCAGTAAACGCGAATTGGCCCTATGCAAAACTCGTCATATTCCAGTTGGGCGCATCCAAGCGGATTAGTTTCTGTAAACCCCTCTGTGTCTCATTATCGGCTCTTATCCACAGATCCTTAAGTCGAAAATCTGCAATCTGCTTCCTGAGCAATGGAAGTTTGGCACTATCTTTGGGGTAGAAAACGAAATCTATCATTTTCTGCTCATTACTTTATGGGACCTTGTTTTACAAAGAACAAATAAACCAATAACACCTCCGTCTTTGGTCCCATGCACCGACTATGGATACCTCGACCAAAATGAGCAGAGCTGGAGCTACTTGCCGAGCTTTGAGTTGTCCGTCTACTTCCCTCTTACCCGCTGCGGATTGAGAGGAAAAGCAGGCGTGTATGACCCGTCTCTGCAGAGCGCCACGCGTGACTTCACAATGTTAATCAACCAATAGCCTGCTTACTCTCGACTTTTCTTCTCCGGGGCTCTACTGCGATGAGCTGTTTGTGGAGGTGGCGAATGAAATATGATGTTCCGTGTGGCTCCTAGCCTCCGCTCGTTTGCATCGGGCAGGGTATCCGGAATCTATACTTTCGACGACTAACTCTTTGTGTCGATAAAGAATCGCCGTTTGCCTAGCAAAGAGCCCGCAACGTCACTGGGGCGACACGCAACAAACGTTGTTGATTTGATGATATAGGATTTGAATCAAATTTGAGGATTCGTTTGGGTGACCTTTCTCGTTCTTCCGGAGGTTCAGTGGCGTGTTTCTCACTTACTCATATAGAGCATTTGATGACTCCGCATGGTCGTATTAGGCCACAGAGATTAGAAGACTGAGGTTCTTTTACTTATTTTTTCTTGGTTTTACTAAGGGGACGTTTTCGCGTGTATGGCTAGTAACTATTATTTACTATTGTTAGAAGGGTGGAACACGCTCTACACCTTCCAATTTGTATCTCCTATTTCTTCCAACGCATATAACAGCTAAAGGTACAGTATTGAACAGCTAGTGATCTTGTTTCCGACCTTGGATACTTAGGAAATTCAACTCTAAATTTGCATCTCGTTACACACATTCAATCATTCCAAAAGAATCCCTGAGGTCTTGGATGCAGGTGCGAGCAAACTGTCTCCCTCTTTATAGTGTTTGAAAAAAAAAGGTGTTACCCGGAAATGCGGTATACTTGCCCTATTTGCGGTGATTTTGACGGGCTGGACCATTTTCTTTTCAGGTGTCAGGGGCTAAGCTAGGTAAGAGGGGGTTTTCTTGGGGTGGTGGTTGTGAGCCCCTTCTTGGAATTTTTGAAGTCAACGTCGAAAGTAAATACAGTAGTAGTTGGAAATTTTGTCCGGAAAGGTCTTATTATTCGAAAGTTGAGCATTAGATGCTTTTGTTTGGTAGTTGTTTGTTGTTGTATATGTATGTATACGGCCTGAAAAATGGCTTTAAATACAGTCAAATACTGTCAGTCATATACCGCAGCTTATGTTTATTCTTTTATAGGAAACACTAATGTCGATAAACCTAAAGGGTGTATTTCGAGAAGAGTTGGACAACAAGACAGTGCTGAGGTCCTTTATGAGGTTTCTGATGCTGGTGCCGACACCAACTGGAGGATTTTGCATAACAAATGAAATGTTATACGTGACTAATGCAACGCAAGCACAGAAGAAGGTGAGGTTTGTTTTGGGATACTAAAACGTTATGATGGTTGCGTTCCACCGAGTTAATATTAGTTACGATTCTTATTATTATTTTCGTTTCACACTGTCAGAAGCTTCATAACAGATAACACAAGGATGCGCTGTTTCAACAGATAACACTTAAGACGTTAGCTGTTATGTTTTGCAAACGTTACGCATATTGAACGTCATGCACACAAGAAGAGCCGGAACACCGCTGGAAAACACCTGCTGACTTTTTTGTTTATCACCATGAAACCGAAAAAAATCTGCAGATTCTTTTTCGGCAGTTTTTACTGTCGGGTCGCCCCTTTAGGACTGGTGAAAGCTTTACGGGGCTGCTGTTTTTCATTCTTCAAGATCTTGAATAGGATTATCTGTTCACTCTGTCCTATCAATAGAGGTCTCTATCTCTCTCGTTGTGTGTAGTTCGCACTTCGGAGTACAGTAGAGGTATGCTTATGTGAACGTTTGTTGACACTGTACTTTGCCATTTTCATGCACTTGCTGTGTGTAAAGCTAACTACCAGTTAGCCAAAATAGGCAATTAAGGGCATCTGAAAACACCTAAACAGGTATTTTACCATTTAGTACCACTCTACCATTTAGCCCAAAACTGCACTGTTCACATTAAAGCAACCGGTCACATAAACATACAGTAGAGGAATGCTTATGTGAACGTTTGTTGACAGTGGACTTCGCCATTTTTCATGCACTTGCTGTGTGTAAAGCTAACTACCAGCCAGTTAGCCAAAATAGGTAATTAAGAGCATCTCAAAACACCTGAATAGGTATTTTGGATCTTCATTTTCCGATTTAGCCTAAAACTGCACTGTTCACATTGAAGTAACTGTTCATATAAACATACCTCTACTGTAACTAAGAGTGCTTCGGCTTGTGACTCCCAAGGCGGTGTGAAGACAAATTCTCATGCATACCATGTCATCATCTAGGTCAGTGGTTCCCAAACGGGGGTACGCGTACCCAAAGGGGTACGCGAGACCCTTGCAAGGGGTACGCGAAGGTACCAAAATCGGTTTAGTCTTTAGCTCAATATCTCGCCTCACTAATTTTTGATTCCCGACCACCAGACTACCATACTACCAGCAGCGGCGTGACTAGCCAATATTTTTTTTTTTTTTGGGGGGGGGGGGGCAAGGTATTTCTACTGACTGGCTGGTTATTTTCCGACTGTTTAAAAAAATAAACTGTTTTTACGATAAATCGCAGAGCTTTACGTCGACTTCTTTCTTTTTAACCGTCTGGCCGACCACTTCGAGGGAAGGGGTGTTCTAACCGTGCGTGACGGCTCTGATTACAAGCCCTAGCGAAAGTCAATGGACTAATTTTAAGTCCAAAACAGCTAGCCTACTGCTGTAAAATCTGTTCCTGTGAAACAATACTGTTTCAAGAATAATCGAAGACATTGCAACTGTTATTGTCATTCAGGTTGCGAATTAAGCTAATTGAAAATGTTTGCGATGCAGCACGGAGAACACCAAAATCAAACACAGAAACAGGCTGACTAAAAAATATTGCCGCTAATGACGTCGAGCCGAGATTTGCCAAAGTTATAGCTACAAAGCAGCCTCAAGTGTCTCAGTGATTATGTATGTATTTCTACTCATGTATGTATGTCTTATCATATATGATAATACATATCGTCTTTTTCACATTATGTAAAAGGGGGTACGCAACCTTTTCGAACCTTGATTATGGGTACGTGGTACGGAAAAGGTTGGGAACCACTGATCTAGGTGGCATTCAAGCCAGGTGAAGTAACTGTTCACATAAATTTACCTCTACCGTAACTGAGAGTGCTTCGGCTTGTGACTCCCAAGGCGGTGTGAAGACAAATTCTCATGCACACCATGTCATCATCTAGGTGGCATTCAAGCCAGTTGAAGCGCCGCCACAGCCGGTACCACAGGCTGTCGCAACGACGTCAATTGGACTGATGCCTGGACAGCAAGAGCTAATCGCACAATTCTCCGCACAGTCCGGAATGAACGCCGAATTTTCGAAACAGTAAGTGTATCAGCATCCACAACCCTATAAGTCCTTATCCCTTTTATGTTCTCTCCTGGGCAGGAATCCCCTCGAGCTCTAACTTCAGCTGATTCGTTATCTATCTCTCTTGTTGTCCACAACCAAGGTTGCTCTCTACGGAATTCTATCAGATTGGATCGTTACAGTTCTGTTGTTATTTTTTAGCTTATCCTTTTGTCATTTGCGGTCCATAAGAGTTACGACCGTCACAGTTTTTTGCGGACGATAATGAAATTGACAACCTTGCAACTTCAAGTATCCCATTTATTTGATATATTTTTACGTTCTATAATCCCATGTCGTCTCTTTGGCGTTCTGATCACGACAGATCTTAGTAGAATAGTAGAACAATGATTCTTCAAAAAGGGGTACGCAACTTTTTTGAACATTAATTAGGGGTACGCGGTACGGAAAAGGTTGGGAACCACGACCTAACCTATGGGCATAATAATGTATTAAAACCTTAGGGCTATATACAAACAACAAAATATGAATCTTCATAATAACGTACAAAATTAAATCACACTACAAAATCACTACATATCACACTACAAAATTAAAACTAAACAGCACTCGCCCGATCAACTTTTATTTTAATACTTTTTCTACAAATCTACATAGTGCTCTGATTACTCCTGGAGGTTTGCTCTTCAAGATGTCAGGCAACAGTATCTCCCTTTCCCACCAGCAAGATTTACTTAAAGGACCCCTCTTGCTTACTCTGCCTTTTATAATATACTTAGCTCCCAATGGAATTATAAGCTTCTGAAATCCCCACCTTTCTCCATTGTTTCGTTTCGAAACTACGGATTTTTAGCGCTTTTTCGGCCTTGCCGAGTTTTCCCGTCAACCAAAGAAAAGTTTGCCGGAATCTTCATCGTCCGCTGAAAACTCTTTCCCACATAAGGATGTGGTAATCTTCTGTTTATTACTCTTTTCTTTGCTTAGTTTTCCCACTTTTTAACCAAGGCACGTTCAGTTTTCAAATGTTTTGCGTCCCGCCGCCGCGTCGGAGAGCAAGAAGGGTGGATATAGTCGACAAGCGCTAACAAGAGAATCGCTGGTTTTAGTTGGAAAGTAATGGTATATACTTTTTCTGATTAATTTCAGAAGGAAAGGGTCATTTCTAGCAAGCGTTGTGGTTTAAATTCGCGAGCCCACATGGATTATCTTGCCTCGCGTATCGCTGGATTCTCAATGCCAAATGATGGGTACCCTTACCCAGTAAAACAAAACCAAAGGTGTCGATGGGATCCCACAAATTTCCAGACAATCAAATCTTGTACATTTCCGAGTCTTCGCGAGACCCCTTTAACATTTTGCTATTTATCCATAACCCACCGCCTGAATATGTACAAAAAATAATGTTACCGTTTTGGAGTTTTTGGCAACTTACGGCCAAACAACTAATCAGACGAGAAAACCAAGTTCAGATATGGATTCAGCAAAGATGTTTGCTCCAGCATCTCATCGTAATCGACTTCAGAAAGGTCCTTTACTTTGACAAAATGTATTTTAGCAGCATTCCCGATGAACTGCATGCAGAGCAAAAGAGCTAGTGACATTGAGAGGAAAACCTTTCAATCCAGATTTCCGGGTTTGGGCAAACTTTGCCAGCACATCTGCTAAGGATATAAAGTTCAAAATTCAATTCAGCATGTCTGCTTACCCCGATACCCAACCTCTAATCGACTTCAAAAACAACTTTCAGCTTCAACCAAATTTCCAGTTTCGGCGGAATTTCGGGGTACCCCTTTGTCCGGCTATAAGACTAAGTTCAGATATGAATTCAGCATGCCTCCCTACCCCTTACACGACTATCTCATTAGCTTATAAAACATAACTTTTTCTTACAGGAAATTCGAAATCCCCTCTTCTGCCTCTAAATATCTAAAGGACCCATCTACAATATGGCCTGTACTTTTCCAGTGAAGCCTCATACGAAGTTTGAATAACATATCTCAACACCTTCGACCCCCCGACACGATATACTTCAGCACACTTCCATTACCAAACCCAAAGTATACGTACAAGAAACGTGGGTCCTTCTGGCGAAGCGCAGAGCTTTAGCCTGTGTGGATAAAGGGGTAGGGTACGGACTGGTATAGCCAGCTTTTGTTTTGTTTTTGAAAATTGGTCGACAAATTTTGTTACATTGTTCAACAGACAGATGTCGGATGCATTCTGCCTTTTTGACCCAGTAAATGCCGGTTGGGACTCTGAAGAAAATTGAACTGATCGCATACACTTTTCGTTTATCCGTAGTATGTTCGAAAGTTGCAAAGTTGTCTCCTCCCCCTACATCGACTATATCCTTGGGTTTTAAAATTTCACATTAAACTTCTGGATTCCAGGCGAACTACTTGTCCTGCGAAAAAATAATTTTCGTATTCGGATTCAGCATGTCCTCTTACCTCAGAATCAAGCATCTAATCAACTTCAGATTCAACTTCTACTTTTCACAAATTTTCCAGTTTTCGCCGGATTCCGGGTGAACTACCTGTCCGGCGGGAAAAAAAAACTATATTCGGATTCAACGTGTCTCCTTAGCCTTCCTCTAAATCTCATAATTTTTTTAAAAAATATTTATTTTCGCCCTTTACTTTGACCCCCCTCCACTAAATGTATAGCTACAGAGCCCATCTACGAACTCGACTTTTCCCTTGACCGAAAGAATCCTCACACCAAGTTCAGCAAAATATCTCATTCCCTTCGAGAGTTACCCTGCTCACAGACGGACGGACAGACGGACTACTTTTGCAATGTCATAGGTATCCCTCCACTTACGTTTTGGGATCCCAAAAATGTTCGGCATAGGCTGTCCAAAAATCTGGGGTTTGTGGTAGACTGCCTCCTCGAACCACTCGAACAGCATTGGGCAAAATCGTAAACCTCCACAGGGTGTACAATTTAGGCTTTCTGTAGTTAACCTTAATATCACTTGCTTGACCCTCCCCCCCCCCCTCCGGTAAGTATAAGGCATTCATAGATGCTTAGTTGATGAGTAGTTGTAGTAGTTACAAAATTGCCGGAATCCAGTAAAAAAAATCCGGTTAAGGAACAAACCAGCGCGCTTTAACCCTTTACGATTGTTGTTGGCATAAGAATTGCTGCCGTATCTTTCCCGTTCTAGAGAACAACTTTGACACTCAACCAAACGGTTAAAGGACCCCTTGCACTATTTACTCTTCAACTTACAGTATTTTAAAATTTGGATACTTAAAACTATGCTGTGCTTTCAACACATAACCCACGATTTTTGCTGTTTTAAGCCTTTTCCGAGACCCGTTGACTTGTAGCAAAAACAGGGAAACAATTTCCATAACCGGTTTTTCTGATGGAAAACTTGCTAGGAGACAACCGTCGACAGCATGATACACATCGAAGGTAGCAAAACACGGCAAGTGAGAAAATCAGCGTGGTTTTGTTAGAGGGGTTAGAATGTACCGTAAGAAGTTGGGTTTCCGGGTTTAGAAATAAATGGAGTGATTATGGAAGTAGGTTGCGTTAGGTAAGACAGGTCCTTTAACTGTTCCTTTTTGGGATCCCAAAACGTAAGTTGAGGGATACCTATGACATCGCAAAAGTTGTCCGTCTGTCTGTGAGCACGATAACTCTCGAAGGGAATGAGATATTTTGATGAAACTTGGTCTGAGGATTCTTTGGGTCAAGGGTAAGGTCAAGTTCGTAGATGGGCTATGTAGCCCTACATTTATGGGTGGGGGAAGGGGTTTCAAATTAAGGGGCAATTTCTTTTTTAAAAGCTATTGGGATAGTTGATTTAGGGGTAAGGAGGCATGCTGAATCCGAATATGAAAGTTATTTCCTTGCCGGACAAGTAGTTTTCCTGGGATCCGGCGAAAACCGGACACAAAATTTGTCGACTTAAATCATTATAGCTCTGCGCGCGTGGATGCCGACATTCATTGGTTTATTCTATGGACTTCGGAGAGACCTAGTGTAATCGAAGGTCGAAGGGGTTGATATATAATGTTCAAACGAGGAAATAATGTTGTTCTAGCGACGATGTTGTTCAATGAAGATTCACTGGTAAAGTACAGGTCATGTTCGTAGATGGGTCCTTTAGTCCTATCTTTAGAGGCAGAGGAAGGGTTTCGAATTTACGGCAAAAACATGTATGTTTTATAATCTAATACGATATTCATTTAGGGGGTAAAGAGGTCCGCTGAATACATATCTAAACTTAGCTTTCTTGCTGGACAAATGGTGCATCACGAATTCGGCTGAAACTGAAAATTTGGTTGAAGCTCGAAGTTGTTTCTGAAATCGATTAGAGATTCGGTATCGGGGCAAGGAGACATGCGGAATGCATTTTTGAACTTTATTTTAACATTAAAAATATTCAAGGAATCTGACGAAGACCGAATGGCGGAGACATGACCCAATTGTTTGGATCAAATGTTAGATTTTTTGGATCCCATCGAAACCTTTGGTCTTGTTTGTAAAGCAGTATCCCTTCCCTCACTCCCAAGGCCCTACAAGGCATGCAATTTGACCTGAATAAAAAATGCCTAAAAACCTCTCAAGATCTTCATCACTTATAACTCGTTTAGCATATGGAATTGAAAGGTGTCTGGTAGAGAATCGATGACCTAGACCTGACTGGTGAAATAAAAACGCCGAAGTTCGATTTGGCGCTGCTGTGACCATCTAGGATAGTTGGTGATAGAAGATCTGCGGAGCAACTTTGACAATCAATCAAACGGCTAAACGTTCCCTTTTCTGTGAAGCAGTACCCTTCCCCCCCCCCCCCCCCCGCCACCACTCTCAAAACTCTACGGTATTCAATTTACTTGGTAGAGCTGTTGAACCTTCGTAACAAATGCCTAACAACCTCTCAAATTCTCCACCGCTACTCGTTTAGTAAAATGCATTCAAAGGTTCGTAGCAGAGAAATAATGAGTAGGCCGAGAGCACGTATTCCGGAATTATTTCATCTCAAAAGCCTATTTCTAGGTGGCCTAAGGGGTTTTCTTAGAATGGTTTCCGGGCTTTAACGAGAGGACATCCGATATTGGAACGAAACAAAAGCCAGCCGTGATTAGGAAGAACCTGACTTCGGGGTCGATCTGGTTGGTGTTGAAAAAAAGCGAGTAGAGTAGAGTAGAGATACATTTATTAAAAAAAAGACACTATTCGCCTTTCGCCTTCCAAGAAAGGCAATGAGATTGATAATATCCTACTTCAGACAAGTTTCCCTAACCAGTTCACATCGAATTGCAGTAGAAGTATGCTTATGTGAACGTTTGTTGACACTGTACTATTTTGATAGTGCAAAACGGATACGTCAGCTGAATTTTATTAGAGCTATATTTCAGCCCTTCTTGGCAAGGGTCCTCTTCAGGCTCAAAGCCACTCAAGTTCGAAAAACGAACTTGTGGGAAAACAAACTAAAGATTAGCATTAAATAAATAAGCTTAGCGTTAAATATTTGATTTGGTGAATTCTCTGTGAGAGTTGCTAGGAGTTAAAAAGGTTGCCGTGATTTCGTTTTGGACACGGCTGCTGTTTTTGCTGCTGGATTGGGTCCTTGATGGGGTAGAGATTTTTCTGCATTTGGGTCGACTTTCGTTTAGTTGTAGAGAAGAGGTTGGGGTCCTTTCGCTGATGATACCGTTCCATGTTTCTATCAGTGAGTATTCGTCTGTGTCTCTGTTGATCCCTGAACGGTTTTTCATAATTTCAACGGCTTCTCTTATCGTTTGATGAAGTCCGGTGCATGTTGCAAGAATCTGGGCTTTTTCAAAATGTACAACGTGGGATGGGTTTTCGAAAACGTGTTCTGCCAGTGCCAATTTGAAGAAATAATTTGGACGGTGTCCATAGGAAAGGGCGTGGTCGATCTCCTGTTCGTGTTCTGTGAGCCTCTTTCCGAAAGTCCTCTCTGTCCTGCCGACATAGCGCTTCTCGCAGTCGCAGGGTATCGAATAAATACCTCACTGGTTCTGTTTTAGGACTTGATCTTTGCCGTTGTTTAGGTAGGACAGTAGAGTGTTCGAGTCCGGTGAAATGTTTCGTTGTTGCACTTTTTTAAGTTCCTGGACAGTTTTTCAGTGATCCTTGAATGTACGGGAGGTAGAAACGGGCATTCTTTTCTTCTGGTTTGTCACTACTAGGAGTGCTAGTGTTGCTTTTGGAGGCCAGATGGATCTTCAATCTTTTCTTGATGATTCTTGATGATTTCATTATTTCATCTCAAAAGCCTATTTCTAGGTGGCCTAGGGGGTTTTCTTAGAATGCTTTCCGGGCTTTAACGAGAGGACATCCGATATTGGAACAAAACAAAAGCCAGCCGTGATTAGGAAGAACCTGACTTCGGGGTCGATCTGGTTGGTGTGGACAAAAAGCTAGAGTAGAGTAGAGTAGAGATACATTTATTAAAAAAACAGGCACTATTCGCCTTTCGCCTTCCAAGAAAGGCAATGAAGCTTGGAAGGGCAAGCGATGTTATTCATTTATAATTATTCACTACATTCATGCCGAGCTGTTCATACACTAAAAATTCAACTAATGAATGATAAAGATGAAAAGACAAGAAGAAGATGATACAACAACAAATAAAGAAAATCGGAGAACAATACCTTGAATAGAATGGATAACCTGGATAGAGTTTCTCACGCTAATGAATCATATGTGGCTGAAAACCTAGATGTTTGATCTTTTTACTTTTCAATCAGTGCTATCGCCATAAACATGGAAAGCGACTTTAACCGTGGCAAAAGTTGTATACAATATGTACAGTAGAGGTATGTTTATGTTAGCAGTTAGTTTAATGTGAACAGTGCAGCTTTGGGCTAAATGTTAGAGTGAAGATCGAAAAAATCATCAAGAAAAGATTGAAGATCCATCTGGCCTCCAAAAGCAACACTAGCACTCCTAGTAGTGACAAACCAGAAGAAAAGAATGCCCGTTCTACCTCCCGTACATTCAAGGATCATTGAAAAACTGTCCAGGAACTTAAAAAAGTACAACAACGAAACATTTCACCGGACTCGAACACTCAACTGTCCTACCTAAACAACGGCAAAGATCAAGTCCTAAAACAGAACCAGTGAGGTATTTATTCGATACCCTGCGACTGCGAGAAGCGCTATGTCGGCAGGACAGAGAGGACTTTCGGAAAGAGGCTCACAGAACACGAACAGGAGAGCGACCACGCCCTTTCCTATGGACACCGTCCAAATTATTTCTTCAAATTGGCACTGGCAGAACACGTTTTCGAAAACCCATCCCACGTTGTACATTTTGAAAAAGCCCAGATTCTTGCAACATGCACCGGACTTCATCAAACGATAAGAGAAGCCGTTGAAATTATGAAAAACCGTTCAGGGATCAACAGAGACACAGACGAATACTCACTAATAGAAACATGGAACGGTATCATCAGCGAAAGGACCCCAACCTCTTCTCTACAACAAAACTAAAGTCGACCCAAATGCAGAAAAATCTCTACCCCATCAAGGACCCAATCCAGCAGCAAAAACAGCAGCCGTGTCCAAAACGAAATCACGGCAACCTTTTTAACTCCCAGCAACTCTCACAAAGAATTCACCAAATCAAATATTTAACACTAAGCCTATTTATTTAATGCTAATCTTTAGTTTGTTTTCCCACAAGTTCGTTTTTCCAACTTGAGTGGCTTTGAGCCTGAAGAGGACCCTTGCCAAGAAGGGCTGAAATATAGCTCTAATAAAATTCAGCTGACGTATCCGTTTTGCACTATCAAAAAAGTACAGTGTCAACAAACGTTTACATAAGCATACGTCTACTGCAATTGGATGTGAACTGGTTAGGGAAACTTGTCTGAAGTAGGATATTTCCGTAAGCATAACGATTCACCGTGGTTTAAAAAGTCGTTTCTTTTCAGCCACACTTTATTCACTGCTCGGCATACAGTTTATTATACAATACTTATGTCGGCACACAATATTTTTATGTCATTGAATGGATCAGCTGGTTTAGGCATAGTTCTGTTTTATGCATCATATTTTGTACTCCTCAGTTCTGGGGGAAATAAATAATAAAAATAGAACACAAATCCAACTAAATCGCTCCTTTCAGTTCTAGAAAGCATCCTTCTCTAAGAAATCCAACACACGTCTGCGTGTTTCTGACTTCAGTAAATTGGCATTTGAAGCACAACTCTTAATAGAAATGATCTTTTCAAGATGAAATGGCTCAGAAATACGTTTTCAAAAATTCTATTACTTTCCACGAGAAATTAGCGATTTTCTTGTTAGCGCTTGTCGACTCTATCCAGCCTTCCTCTGTCTGATGCGTCGGCAGGACGCAGAATATTTGAAAATTGAACACACCTTGGTTAGAAAGGGGAGAAACCAAAAGAAGTCCGAAACAGAAGGTAGATCTGATGGTCTACCATGTCTTCCAAAATGAAAAATAATACTTTGAAACTTCGTATGTCTTTCTTTGTGAAAGAGTTGTGAACGGACATCGAAGTCTCGGCGAAGTTAGCGTTGTGTGACTTTCAGACCTCGGCAAGGCCCAAAATGCGCCAAAAAGTCGCTGGTACAAAACGAAACAATTGCGAAAAGCAAGGATTTCAGAATCTTATAGTCCCATAAGGGAGCTAGGGATAATATGAAAGGCAGAATAAGCAAGATGGGATCTTTAAGTTCTCTAAGCTGTACCAAGTTCCAAATATCATGAGTTTGGGGGACATTTCGAAATCGAAATCATTTATTGACAAACCAACTTCGTATAAACCAATTTTCGCTTGGATGGCTCCCGTGCCCCATCGTTATCATCGGTGTTCTCGCCTTATGCCATCTAGCTCGTTGGTCATTTTCGCGTGAATAGCTTGACCTCGGAAATACGGTGACCGTTCCAACCTTCTCAAAGTAGTAATTAGTAGTAATTATTCGCTTACCATGCTCGGGAGCGTACTTTGTGTGGTAACTAAGATCTCTGTGACGTGGTTGGCCCGATCGGCCCGCGGCACGATATTTTGGCGGAAATAGCCTTTGACGGCAAGAAGCCAGGATTCGTGACGTCATGCGTAGTAACTATGATAAGTAGGGTGGAACACGCTCTTAAACTCGTTGTCGTGTGGATGGCAGTGATCTTTTATTCAAACAATGTTTACAACGGATACGTCAGCTACTATTCTTCTTCAGCGATATTTCGGCCCTTCTTGGCAAGGGTCCTCGTCAGGCTGTCAATCCTCTGGGTCAACGTCGTGGAAGGAAACAAACCTGTAATCTTCTGTTAAGCTCAACAGCCATTCTCGCAAAAAAATTCACTTGAACAAGACAGAAGAATGTCAGA
Source organism: Branchinecta sandiegonensis (assembly GCA_030848855.1). Classification (NCBI taxonomy): domain Eukaryota; kingdom Metazoa; phylum Arthropoda; class Branchiopoda; order Anostraca; family Branchinectidae; genus Branchinecta; species Branchinecta sandiegonensis. Next base: position 14,765,216 of record JAUPMV010000008.1, on the reverse strand, counting down.
GAAAACAAACACTAATCAAATGTTCTGATTGTTTGTTCTTACGGATTTACGGTTCCCAAAATGTGGAGAAAGCTGATTTTGATATTTAATAAGTTAATGGAATATTCATTACATGCCTGAATCTTGCTGGCAGGAATTTTTACCCTGAGAGAGCGTAGGTGCGTCAAGTAGAAGCTGAAAGTTGGGTTAGGACTATGAATACTATGATGTCAAGGTTTTGGTACGGATACACTAAACTGACCATGTTTCCCCTTAGGTGTCTCGAGAGCAGAAGTTGGGACTACGCCGCTGCTGCAGAACTGTTCCAACAGATGGTGGCAGCAAATGCCATTCCATCCGAAGCGTTTAATCGTTGAGTTACTTTGCTCTGCTTAGGAATTCCTCCAGATTTTTTTCTCATCGACAGAACATGTGATTTAAACTTTACAGTAAGCTCTTACAGGGGACGCCAAGGAGTTTTTTGGGAACATGATATCAGGAAAACAACGGATGGGATAGAGTAGGGCTGGGTAGAGGTGTGTAAGCTGTAACGACGGAGTAAAATGATATATACCATTTACCAACATGACAAGTTTTTACGGCAGACGAAGTTCGAGTATTGTCTGTTACTATTATGTCTTATATTTTGGTGTTACTCTTATGCTATTCTTGAGTGAGAAGTAGTATAATAAGGCGTATACATATAACCGCAAAGTCAGCTTGTTTAGGGCGTTATAACACTTTGTATAAATAGGCATGATGACTATAACAACAACTTAGTCGGACGGGGGGGGGGGGGGTACTTTAAAGTACGTGTGTAGTCTGTTCCTTGATATGTTCGATGTCCAGGACGTGGCATAATCTCAAGTGTACATGCCATAACACTGTCACAAGTTTGGTAACATTTTACACAAGGATGCACATACATGTGTAAATTTTTTATCAGATTTCTGACAGTAGATTTTGAGGATTTTAAGGTTTTCCATCAACCTAAAATTGACAACGGTCACACTGACCTCTCTTCTGCCGGATGAAATAATTTACCTTCCTTATGCTTTCCCCTCTTTTTCTATCCTTTACCTCGCTTATACTATCTGCCTGGGGACTGCATTTGGTACTGCACTACGTTATATTTCGAGGATGCCTGAACCCACCGGCTTTCTTCAGGCTGGAAAACCCCAAATGGGCAACATTGCCTCTGAGGGGGCGGGGCCTGATGGACCCTGAGGAGATATTGGCTGAATCCAAGGGTAACAAGCCCGGTTCAGACTGGTGATTGGTTAATCACCAGAGTTATGGCGACGCTGGTTGGGTTTAAGGCGTGGTAAGTAGTAGAAGTAAGTATTGCAAGGCGTCCCCAGGCCTAATACCAATTTTGCCTGCTGATGTCCCAATCACCGATCAGTTAGGCTAATATTATGGGTAGCGGGACTGTGATTGGGTTCTAAAATGGGGTGGGTGGGGTTTGGAGGGGGTCACGGTCTTTTGGGTATAAATCAGACTAGGATAGACGGAAATCGCATCCGTCCGTAGAACTAGCTGCCTCATAGAAATCGGCGTGGTCTTGAAACTTAAATTCCCAAGCCCCTCGATCCTACTCCAGCCCAGTTTAGAACGTTCGTTCTGTAGGCAGGGATCGGGGGTTCATATACAGCTTAATGAGCATTTTCACTTTCCACGTCTTTTAGTCGGTTCCCTAGACATTTTCTCTGGTGTCGGTTTTGTGGATGGTGGAAAACTTAGAAATCCTTTGTGGCGAAACATAAAATTCGCTTGTTGAGACCAATCGTATCCTATGTTACTTGGCTTGTTTGCCTTCATTAAGTATCCAGCAACATTTTGGGAACATATCTATAGTATCTATATGCTGAAATGTCTATATGCTGAGCTGGTGCAGAACCATAGTTTCGTATCCCGATATCAAAATCAAACACTGTGCAGCTTACGCTAGAAAACAGACAACTATATTCTGAGGTCCATTTCAAATAACCAGTGCTTTGCCTTGGGACAGATGATCAGCGACTAGTGCTCTCGGACTGGAATCCCTGCCCGGATTTTTTGGCTCCATATGGAAAATTTGAGATTTCTTCAGTTTGTTGATGAATGTGCTGAAAATCCGGCCGGGAAAAGCTGATCATCTGTGCGAAGCGTTAGAAAAGCAGATCAGTGTAATTCGTTTATGTTTGAAAGTGCATTCCCGCCAAGGGTTGATAAGAGCAGTTGGTCTGTTAGATTAAGGTGGAAGTGAAATAGAGATATCTGCATTAGTCTCTTAGATAAGAACAGTTGTTTGTTAGAAACTCAAAAGTTGCGTGTGATTTTCTGATATCTAGGGGGGGGGCAGTGTTTAAATTGTGAATAATCTGAGTGTCTATAGTAAATTTTTTATCCGTCAAAGTCTGTTGGTGAAAAATATGCCCCAAGTTCTAAGCCGCTGTTTACAAAATGATTAGCGCTTTCTAGAATAAACTTTGTACAGAAATCGAATCGAAATGTCCAAATTAATTTAAAGTAAAGCTTTTTTTTACCGCCCCCACAGGCCCATTCCGGCTTTCCTGCAGTCAAAGTTTCCTTCCTGCACTATATGTAAAGAATAGTAAGAGTGTTTTAAAACTTCATTTAAAGAGTACTAAACTAAAAAAAAAACTAGGATGAGTCATCCAGAAACGCCGATCTTAAATACATTAATATTGGTGCCCACACAAAGCAAAATGTTTTCTATTAAGAATTGAGACGCAACGCGAATAACTTGGGAGTTCCAAGTTCTACGAATTGTGAGTTGAAACGGCGGGGCGCGAAACGTATGGCCTGACGACGCGATTTTCTTTCCCCCCTTGCGATGCCGAATACGCCTAACGAACGGGAATTCGCGTTCCGTGGGCACCTAGTTTAGGTCGTACGCTCTCCGGGGAGTCGACGGGGACAGCGAGAATATAGGGAGTCACTTTCCGGTGACTCCCAACGGAAAACAAGGAGAACACGAAGATTTTTCGCAGATGTTCGGATCTTGCTAAACTTATTCTATGGTTCTTCAAAGGCTATCGTTCATTCTATGTTAATTTTTGTTATTTTGATTTTTGTTGTATTTAACTGCACAATTGCATTTAAAAAAAACATGATTACAATAATCACTTGCCTGTTTCTCAAAATCAGGTCTTACTTCACGCAGAGGACACGTATGGTGGGGAGGTGCCTCCCCCCCCCCCCAAAAAAAAAAAAAAAAAAAAAAAGTAAACTTATTGGCTACTCCTTAAAATAAAGATCAGTAGATAAAATAACCGGCCAGTCGGTAAAAAGTCCTTGCCCTTCTCAAACATTTTTGTTAGTGACGGCTCTGACTTCTCGGTAAAACTCGGTAGTGACCACAGGAATTCCTTCCGACCATCCTTATAAATCATCTAGTTTTCAAAACCAACTACACCTATGAAGGGGCATTTTGGCTCACATCAACTGACATGCCATATGTTAAATTCCCCAGACCTAATGTTCGTTTCCCAAACCAAATGTTACCTTTCGAAAAATCCGTCAAAATCATGATGTGCAAGTTTTCGCTCCGAACATTACGTCTCGCAGATTGAACATTTTGTTTGGGGAACTTCGAAAACAGCTGACTTCGTATCGGCCGATAGTTCTTATGTTTTCGCCAATACTGACGTATCGGTAACATTGATACAGGCGCGTTGAAGAAGGTGTAAGTAGAAGAAGCAGATGGAAAGTCAAGCAGTTTATGTGAGCGATGTTAGTAAAGATCAACAGGTAAGGCAAGTTGTATTGTTCGGCTATTGCCTTTCCTTTTCCGGCTTTAGCTTTTATCCTTTGTCAGTCCTTTTTTAACATTACCGCGTTTTTATGTCACTTGCCCTTCGGCGAAGTGCCATTAAAGATGGCAGTCTGCTATTCCAAATCCTGAAAGGTGTGCGCCAAGGAGCTCTGACCACTCCAGTTTTATTCAATAATTGTGTCAATGGTGCACATGATAAGTTAAATTGCACTTTCGTATTCAAAGGAGTTGATCTATCGCTAGTTACGTTTGCGGATGATTTGCTGAACCTCTCTTGTACCTTCCAAGGATGTTCTTCGACCTTTGAGTGCCTCCAAGAAGAGTATAAGCATATCGGTTTGGTCTTTAACACTGATAAGACAGTTGTTTTACCGTTTAATTACTAAGGAAATAGACGTTCAAAAAGTCTATCGGGCCCTCAAGTTCCTTTCGCTAGCAGTCTTACTTACCTGGGAATGCCTATTGGAGCGAATCTGAAAGAAACTGCAAACCTAGCACGGAAAAATTATGCTCAAAAGATCCGGGCCGCATATGCATCCCTGGCTTCAAACGTTTCGCATCTGAGTATAGCACACCGACTCAGTTATATAATAGCCTAACAGTTCCTCACCTACTCGCTCTTGCTCCTGTTTGTTCTTTTTTTTAATGTGGTAAGAGGAAGCAAGTTCACCGCCTTTATTTTAAATTTGCAAAGTATTTGATGGGACTGCCAGCGTGGACAAGTAATTCTTTTCTGCAGAGAAAGTATCGATTGGTAAACCCAGCGGGAATTGTTGAGAAGCGTATTAGTGATTTTTCTACTGAATGTCAGGACTCATTCCATTTTTGGTCATTTCTGTTTGTTCCGATTTCGTAGTTATCGAAGTATGTTTTTCCTTTTCGTTGTTTCTCTTTCGTTTTTCTTGTTTTTACTCCGTCTTTTCTGGGCCTCGCCCAGTTTTGTTCAGTGACGGGTTATAAATAAAATGATGATGATATAGCTATCGCAATTTCTGTCGGTCGGTCTGTCCAGGTTTTGCTAGTTCGGGCACTTTCGCATAAGCTAGGACGATGAAACTTGTCAGGTATATCAGGGACCCCAAAAGATTAAGTTGGAAATTTCGTCGACATAACCGGACTGGATTCGGGCACTGTGGGGGTTGAGGGGGGGTCCGGGAATCCCGGTGATCCCGCTAGTTTGGTACTTCTGGATGTGCTAGGACGATGAAACTTGGAAAGCATGTCAGGGACCCGAACAGACTGACTTGATAATAGTCGTTTTCCCGATCTGACCACCATAGGGGGAGTGGAAGGATGGGGAGCCCGGAATTGGGTGGCGCGCAATTTTGAACGGGTGATCGGAATTGAATGAAACTTGGCAAGTGGAAGAGCTATCGTCTCAGGTGTTCCATGTCTAGTCCTGATGGAATCCGATACATGTGGGGGGGGGGGGGGCGGTTGAAGGGGGGCACCGGAAATCTCGTGAAACGCTTAGAGTTGAGGGATTGGGATGGAACTTGGTGGGAAGAACGAGTATTAGCCCTAAATACATAATTGACAGAACCAGATCATATCGGGGCTCTGTGAGAGGAGTTGGAGGGTCTTTCCCGGAATTCCGATGATCGCCAGTTAGGATAGTTCCAGCTATTGTTGTAAGGACGATAAAACTTTGCAGGCGTATTAATGACTTAAGGACCCGACATAATGCCCTTAGAAAACTTGTGTTCCTGGATCCGACCATCTTCGGGGAGTTGAGGGAAGGGGAATTCGGAAATCACTGGCTTCCGTAGGTTGCGAGCTGGTGGTCCGATTCGGGTGAAACTTTATGGGTGACCCAGACAAGCAAAACATTCGTCCGAACCACATGCGGACACGGTTGGGAGAGTTGGATGAGGGGGAGGGGAGGGGTTGAATGGGCTGCAAGTTGGACAGCTCCGACTTAATGCGGCCTTGATTTATTATTTGGTGTCTGGATCGGATCTGGCCACGGTAGGGGATGGGGGTGAAGTGGGAACTGGAAATTTGCGGATAAGCAATGCTCCGGTTCCAGTCGAACTTGATGGACGGGAATAGCAGATGTCAGACATGCGACGTTGATGTTTCCGAGTCGTATTCAGCCACAGTGGGGGGAGTTGGAAGGGAATTCGCGGAAACGTTTTAGCTCGCATAGGGGTCAACAAGTGAAGCGATTCTAAAGAAAATTAAAATGAAGATATATCACATGCACCAGATGACATATTTTAGGGTCCGAATCCAACCACGCTGGGGGAAGGGGAGGGGGGTTACCGGAAGTTACCAAAAAACTCTCAGATTTGAGTGAAACTAAAGGTGGTAAGACAAAATGCTTCAAACGATCTATTTAGTAGGGGGGGGGGCGGAAACCGTATGGCACGTGTAGGGACCAAAAGAGTGGATCTTCTGGGTTGAAACTTGGAAGGTAGAAAAGTCATTTTTCTTAGGTGACACCGAGGCGATGCCGGAAATGCTCAGACTTGAGTGAGACTAGAAATCGTAGTTCTAGGTCCGAACCGCATTTTTGGATGGCGAGGTATTTTGGTTTGTCATCTACTTTTTTTGCAACGCCTACTCGTATCAAGTGCCATATGAGCTCGTAGCTCTTATTTTAAGTCGCCATTGCCACTAAGGACTTAACCTTTTTCTTGGAAAAAATAGCAATTTTGAGAAATGCCATTTTATTTGTATTTTACTTGTAGGCTACTGTAATCTTTTATTTCACTTTGTGCCACATTTATCTTTTACCCGATTTGGGGGTTAAAGGACAATAGTCGTGGGGTAAAAAGCCAAAAGGAAAGTGCAACTTGGTCAGCCATCTAGTTTCCCTTTTTGCAAAATGTCAAAGTCGGCGTTTGACTTTTTGACAAAAACGAGAAACAGTGCAGTCACCAACCAATCACAGACCTCACCTAAGTTACGGGCCATTCAACCAGATAGCGAATAGGCTACTATGAAAGACGGCACAGGTAAAGTTTTCGGAAACATTTTAAGGGCTGTCTACGATATCACATATCTGCCCGTGCCCCGATAACTCCCAAACTGAGTGGGATATTTTCCCGGAAGTTGGTACGTGGTAGTGCTTCCACTTTGAATTTAGACAAAAAAAAAATAGTGCAATCATCAGGCCCGTCATACAGTGCTTACAAAGCCGTTTATGTGCAAACCTTACTCCGCAAGCCATTTAAAACAAAATAAACCTGTTTCTTTTTAAGATAAGGAGATTTTTACACAAAACGAGATAGGATAGTGTTGAAACGAAATGAAATATTTAGTTTTGAATGGTTCTTTTTTGTTTTTAACTTGTTTTGATGTTTCTCTTTCTTCTTTTTGGGATCCCAAAACGTAAGTGGATGTCTGTCTGTCCGTCCGTCCGTCTGTGAGCACGATAACTCTCGAAGGGAATGAGACAATTTGATGGTGTGAGGATTCTTTAGGCCAAGGGAAAGGTCGAGTTTGGAGATGGGCTATGTAGCCCTACATTCAGGGATGGGGGATCGGGTTCAAATGAAGGGGCAAACAAAATATTTTTAAACAGCTAATGAGATAGTCGATTAGGGGGTAAGAAGACATGCTGAACACGATTATGAAAACCATTTTCCTGCTGGACAGGTAGTTAGCTCGGAATCTGGCTAAAACCGGAGAGTCTGTTAAAAGTAAAAGTTTATTTGACGCTGATTGATGTTCGATTTAGGGGTTAGAAGGCATGCTGAACACTTATGTGGAAATCATTTTCTACCCGGAGAAGTAGTTCGCCCGGAATCCGACCAATACCGGAAAAATGTGTTAAAAGCAAAACTTTCATTTGTAGTTGGTCAGATTAAATGGCCGATTTCGGGGTACGAAGAGACGCTGAATCCGTATAAGAAAATAATTTTTACCCGGGCATATAGTTCGCCCGGAATCCGGCTGAAACCGGAAAATTTGTTATTATTTAAATTTTTATTTGAAGTTGATCAGACGTTCGATATAGGGGTAAGGAGAATTGCTGAATTCGTTTCTGAGCTTTATTTTTTCGCCGGACAAGTAGTTCTGGAATTCGGCCAAAACTGGAAAATTGGCAGAAGTAGGGCAGGAAGTTTCGATCGGTTTTGTCAAAATAGATATGACTTCTAGGGGTAAACTCACATGCTGAATCCATATCTGAACTTGGTTTTCTCAGAGGATTAGCTATTTGGCTTTAATCTGTTCCTAAATTTTAATAGTAAAAATGTTCAAGGAGTCTGGCGACGACAAGACCCAATTGTCTGGATCAAACATAAAATTTTTGGGATCCCATCGAAACCTTCGGTCTTCGGTGCGGTTTAAATTCTAATAAATATGATTCCCCCTTCGCCAAGACCCCCAAAATATGAAAAGTGAGTCCATGGGACAAACATAAGCAGGGACTCCGCTGCTCGAGTCCCCGGGGGAACGGAAAGAGTACGCCTATAGTTCCGAATTAAATCGAACAAAGAAAATTGGAAAAGCCAACATATACGCTAAAGGAAGATGCAAAGGGTAACGGATAGAACTAATCAAGCTTTTAGAATGAACAACTTTTTTCAAAACCCGGTTTCACAGAGCCCTGCCACATCCTAACCTGAAATGAACAAGGATATGCTATGTAAAATTACTGACTACACTGCGGTTTTTGGAGAGGATATGCGCAGTTGCTTCTAATTCTGTAGTGGGAGAAGTGCGTCGGAGCTCCAGCCTGAGTGGATCATTCTGTCTTATCTGTTCCTGTAATGGGCCGGATGGCTTCTTGCAGAAGACGATCGTTTGGCTATTGGAAGATCATGCAGTTTTCCTGTGAGGTAAGTAATGCGAACAAAATGACCTGAAAAATCAGTTTTGGATATCGGAGAAATAGAGTTACTTCCATAAGCTCCGTGCTAGCCTCTTTCTTGCTCGAGCTCTTGAAACCGAGTTATAGGCGATTGTAGCCGGAATACCCAGTTGTACCGTTGGAAGATCTATGCTTGAAATACCAATTACCAACACCAACATGGAAATTTGATACTGCCTTTTTAACCTGATTTGGACTTGCTTTTTTGGGATCCCAAAACGTCAGTGGAGGGATACCTATGACATCGCAAAAGTTGCACGTCTATGAGCACGAGCACGATAACTCTCGAAGGGAACGAGATATTTCGATGAAACCTGGTATGAAGATTCTTTGGGTCAAGCGAAAGGTCGAGTTCGTAGATGAGCTCTGCAGGGGTGGGGGTTCAAATTAAGGGGCAAACAAAATATTTAGAATATTGTTAACGAGATGGTCGATTAAGGGGTTATAAGACATGCTAAACACGGATATGAAAACCATTTTCTCCCCGGACAAGTAGTTCGCCTTGAGTTTTAGTTCGTTAGTTGATTATATGTCAAAATTGGGGTAAGAAAAGATGCTGAATCCGTATATGACAGTCGTTTTTGGGATCCCAAAACGTAAGTGGAGGGATACCTATGACATCGCAAAAGTTGTCCGTCTGTCTTTGAGCACGATAACTCTCGAAGGGAATGAGATATTTAATGAAACTTGGTGTGAGGATTTTTTGGGTCAAGGGTAAGGTCAAGTTCGTAGATGGGCTCTGTAGCCCCACATTTAGGGGTGGGGGAGGGGGTTTCAAATTGAGGGTAAAAAAAATGTTTTTTTTTTAAATCTATTGAGATAGTTCATTTAGGGGTAAGGAGACATGCTGAATCCGAATATGAAAGTTATTTTCTTGCCGGACAAGTAGTTCACCCTGAATCCGGCGAAAACCGGACACAAAATTTGTCGACCAATTTTCGGCTCTAGCCGTTCCTACCCCTTTATTCTCAAACTAGTCTAGCTCTGCCCGTGGCTGCCAACATTCTTTTGTTTATTCTGTGTGACGTAGGAAAGATCTAGTGCAGTGGTTCCCAACCTTTTCCGTACCGTGTACCCGTAATCAAGGTTCAAAAATATTTCATACCCCCGTTTCCAGAACGTGAAAAAGACGATAGTTATTATCATGAATGGTAAGGCATACATGTGTGGAAATATATGCAAAATCAATGATGCAGTCACTTGAGGTTGCTTTGTAGCTTAAATTTTTGTCGAATCTCGACTCGACGTTATTAACCAGACGATTAAAAATAAAAGATTCGGCGCGAAGCGCGGCGATTTTTGTAAAAGTAAATATTTAAAAAAAAAATCGGTCAGTAAAAGTACTTTGCCCCTTAAGATACATTTTGGCTGGTGATGCATCTGCTGGTAATATTAGGCTTTCGGCAATGAAAAGTGAGTGAGGCGAGATTTAGAAGCTACAGACGAGATCAGTTTTGGTTCCTTCGTGTACCCCTTGCAAGGGTCTCGCGTACCCCCTCGGTTACGCGTACCACCGGTTGGGAACCACTGATCTAGTGTAATCGAAGGTCGAAGGGGTTGATATATAATGTTCAAGCGAGGATATTGTTCAATGATGATTCACTGGTAAAGTACAGGTCAGGTTCGTAGATGGGTCCTTTAATCCTATCTTGAGAGGCAGAGGAAGGATTTCGAATTTACGGTAAAAACATGCAAGTTTTATAAGCTAATAAGATATTCATTGAGGGGGTAAGGAGGTCCGCTGAATCCATATGCGAACTTAGTTTTCTTGCTGGACAAATGGTTCATCACGGATTCGGCTGAAACTGGAAATTTGGTTGAAGCTCAAAGTTGTTTCTGAAATCGATTAGAGATTCGGTATCGGGGCAAGGAGACATGCTGAATCCATTTTGAACTTTATTTGAACAGTAAAAATATTCAAGGAATCTGACGAAGACTGAATGGCGAAGACATGACCCAACTGTTTGAATCAAATGTTAGATTTTCCCATCGAAACCTTTGGTCTTGTTTACCCGACATAAAGTTCGCCCGGAATCGGGCTGAAACTGGAAAATTTGTTAAAAGCTCAAATTTTATTTGAAGTTGATTAGATGTTCTGTCCGGTGTTGAGGTAAGGAGATACGCTGAATTTGTTTTCGAGCTTTGTTTTTTTTACCGGACTAGTAGTCGGGAATTCGGCTCAAACCGGAAATTTGGCGGAAGTAAGGCAGGAAGTTTCGATCCGTTTCGTCAAAATAGATATGACTTATAGGGGTAAACCCACATGTTGAATCCATATCTGAACTTGATTTTCGCAAATGATTTGCTATGTTCAAGGAGTCTGACGACGACTGAATCTGGGGAAGACCAAGACCCAATTGTCTGGATCAGATATAAATTTTGGGGGATCCCATCGATACCTTAGGTTTTGTTTCATGTAGGATAGTAGAACGGATGCATGACTAAAGCATGAAACTTAAGTTGTAAAATTAAGTTGAACTCGGGAGAAGTTTTCCACTCGATTCCAATAAAGTTTACTAATTAAAAAGAAAATTCGCGACATGCCCACTGACCTACGGTATAGGTATTATGTTTATCTATGTACTAAATGTCAGCAATAAAGTATTAGGTTAATTCAGTTTTTTTCAATTCAGTTCATTTTAATTTCAACATACTTTAAACAAAATAACAAACGTAACGCTCCCAAGAAGGGCACAGCCGTGTCCTGTGCGGGAGTGCTCAACTTTTACTCACTTATTACAAACGGTGACACACACTTACTCGTCTTTCATTTCTTTTTCTTTCTTAAGAAATTGTTATCAGCATTTCGCAGGTTCCCTTGGAAATCGTGTCACAAAAGACAGCTCAATTCTGAGTCACACTTATGATCTATAAAGAAAGCAGCGAAAATATGTATTATTTGACAGTGCAAGATATATTAGGACCGCGAACGTCACCATTTTACTTAAAGGATCCCTCTTGCTTATTCTCCTTTTTTTAATATACTTAGCTCCCATATGAAATCATAAGCTTCTGAAATCCAGGCCTTTCTCCATTGTTTCGTTTCGTAACTACGAATTTTAGTGCATTTTCGGCCTTGCCGAGTTTTCCGGTCACCCAACGAAAAGTTTGCCGGAATCTTCAACGTCCGCTGACAACTCATTCACACATAATAAGGATGTGATAATCTTCTGTTTGTTACTTCTGTTATTTGCTTAGTTTTCCCACTTTTTAACCAAGGCACGTTCAGTTTTCAAATGTTTTGCGCCCTGCCGCCGCGTCGGAGAGCAGGAAGGCTGGACATAGACGACAAGTGCTAACAAGAGAATCGCTGGTTTTAGGTGAAGAGTAATGGTATTTTCAAAAACATTTTTTTCTGATTCATTTCATAGGGAAAATATCATTTCTAGTAAGAGTTGTTCTTTAACAACAATATTTTTTCTTAAAAATCTTGTTAAATGTCAAAAGTCAAATTCTCTTAAATTTTCGGTCGTTCTTACGTTCTTCCACGGACGAAAAACTTAACACAAGGGTCGAGGAGATTATTCCAATCCTTGGTTCTGAGCTCTGGCCTCAGCGTGGACTGTGTGTGAATTGGGCCAGCTGCAAAAAGGAGAAATAGCGATTCTAATTTCTGAGCCCGTTTCCCCAGAATTCATGAAAGATGACACAACTTCCGGCTCGGACCAGTTTTTCTCTAGAAATTGGAAGTTGGGAGTACTAGATTCAAATAAAACATACTAGATCCTCTAAATTTACTAGGTTTTGATTTTTAACAGATCTGGCAAAATTTTACTGCTAGTGGCAACACTAGCAAAATCGTCATCTATCTTCTAGCGAGTTGGCAACGCTACATTGAGCTTTGAAGCGGGAATTTCGAACAAATTCGATTTTGAAGGAAAGCTGAAATACTATAAGCCTACATTTAAGTTGAGAAATGTGTCATCAGTCGTGCATTATGAGACTACGATGATTTGTTTGTATCACATTGACATCAGATGCAAGGAGAAAGATACAGGATGAAAAGTAAGTTCAAATCTTTTTGAATTGCAGTGTAACTCTGTCTCTGGTGTACTGTAGGCTAGTGTATGTCTATTATACAACTCTATTTGTAGCCCAAGTACCCTAAGCTAGACTAGGCTGAGGCTAAGTCTAGGTACTGTATGTCTGCTGTAGGCAGGCAGTAGGCAGGGGCATCATACATTGCGGGAGACAGGCAGGAGAGGTGGGATACCGCCCCAATCTTGTCGGCCAGTTGGTAAAAAATAACCGAGTCAGCAAAACAGTTGTTTTTTTTTCTTAAAAAGTCAGTAGAAATAATAATAATAATTTATTTTTGACCCACAAATCGTACAAGATGAAAACAGTGGAGTAGGTACAAAAATAAATAAGAAGACACAATTAGGGAAAATAGCCTACAACACATACAAAAAATATACCCAGAGTCAAACACAGATAAGCCCATGAGAACAAGGGCATCATGACTAGGGAGGGGGGGAGGGAGGATGCCCCCCCCCCGAATGTTGTTGGCCAGTCGGTAAAAAATAGCAGAGTTACCGTGAAGTGCAGCAATTTGTACGTAAAAACAGTCAATTTTTTCTTGGAAACAGTAGATTTTTCTTATAAACAATCGGTTTCTCGTAAAAGTAGCCGATTTTTTCTTAAAATAGTAGTTTTTCTCAAATTCAGCCGATTTTTCGTCAACACAGTGGTTTTTCACAGTAATAGTATTTTTTATCTGCAAAAACAGTCGGTAAAAATAACCAGCCAGTCGGTAAATACCTTTTCCCCTGCCAAACATTTGGCTAGTAACACCTCTGCATGAGAATGACCAGCCACTCAGGAACAGTACCACAAACCCCTGATTTTGGGATATCCTATGCCAAATGCTTGGTATACCTAGCACTTGGCATACCCTATGCCTAATGATAGGTACACTATGCCAAATGTTGGATGTTGTTATTTTTGTTTGTGGGTTGATGTTTATAGAGCTTCAGCTCATACACACTCGTACCACTGGGTATGCGTGAACTTGTGTAAGCATTGTGCAATACTTTATTCCTTCCAATCATATACAGATCAGAGAAATATTTAGCCAACATGCTTCGTAAATACTGTAAAGAGGTTAGGGGGTCTTTCTCAAGACATCTTCTGAATCTGGGTAAGCGTTCCTCACTGAATTTCTTCCTTTTCTCACTATTTTCCACTTCTGGGGTCATTCATGAATCTAAAATTACATGAATCACTCATTAATTCACACTCTCTGGGGTCGTCCTTAAATTAACATAAAATACTATGTACAGTTTCAGAATGACCACTTGTCTTAAAGACACCTATATAACTTCGTACTTCTTACAAAATCTCCCAAATATATCACAGACAATTTCCTCGCCCATGCCGGGGCACTTGAATGACCACGGATAGACCTTGCAGAAAAAGCACCAGATCTACGCATCACATTTTCTTTAATTTGACTCTTTGGGCATCATACTTTTTGCAAGCTAGGAGTATGTGTCTAACACCATCAACAACACTGCACTCTGGGCATTTATCTGATTCAGACCATTTCCATATAAACAGCATTTTCTTCGTTTTTGCATGCCCAGTCCTTAGCCTAAATATAGTTGATGCAATTTTTCGAACAAGATGGGTCAGATCCTCAGGGGGTGGTCTACACTCATATAAACTTAAAATAGGGTTTTGTGATAGGCTACTCCTGAAAACTCTTTTTCTTCTGCATCCACCACCGCCTGCTTGAATTTTTTAGATTAGATTAGATTTTATTTTACACATGTATACAAAACATTTTACAGCACCTGCTAAGAAAGCCCCAAAGGGTTTGTTGGCCGCAGGTGGCAGTCTTCTCTATTCTACATAATGTGGTAACACTACTTTTATATTATTATACATGCCATTCATACACGGTTCACACATATACAACAACATTCTACTTACAAAAAACACTCACACATCAATTACTATTCTTTTGCAAGAAAAAATCTCTTCGCTGTAGCCTTGAAGGATGCCAGATGACTCGAATTTCTAATTTCAACTGGAATTATATCCCATACAGAGGGGGCAAAACGCATTTAAAAACTCTTCGATCGATAGTTTTGTGGGAAATTCTTCACCATGAGCACTTCCCCACTTTGCTAATTTGTCAGCACTTTCGTTACCAGGAATTCCAACATGAGCTGGGACCCATGTTACTAATATGTTAATAATTAATAATAATACTCTAATCCATAAAAAAGTTGATGATTTGAGTGAAGCTCAGACATCAACCAACAAGAATTCTAGAGGCGTAGGTCAGGGTTAGGGACCCAACAGGTATCCAACGTTTGGCATAGGGTATCTAGCATTAGGCATAGGCTATGCCAAATGCTAAAATTTCCAGCATTTGGCATAGGGTACCCAAGAATCAGGGGTTTGTGGTTGACTGGTCGGTAAATACCTTCCCCCCCTCCCAGTATTTTGGCTACTAATGTAATGTATGTTAATGAAGTCTCGCTTGTACGATAGACATCGCGTTTCTTCCAATTTTGTCAAAGCCATACCAAAATTAATGAAAGGCTCTTTTTCCTTCACATTAAATTTTCTCTCTGTCTCGCCTTCTTTAAGGAAGGCTTCAATTATTGTCTTCCTTTCTTCAGTTTCTATTACCTCATTTAGCAGTCCACAGGGTTTTAAGCATTTCAGGTCTTGTGCTGCTCTCTCAGCAGACAGAGAACATTTTCTAGAAGAATGGTCTCCCTATCTTTATTTTCTTATTGTAGGTTGATGTTGTGGTAGGGATAGGATTTAGTTTGTTTGATAGTTATTTAGTTATTAGAATCATGAGTTAATTGTTGAATATTTGGGCTGGTACAGCAGTTGGAGTGCTTATTTATTTTTATATTTTTTTGTCCCGCTATGGCCCATAGGGCTTTTTTGGGAATATATTCATTCATTCATTCAAAAAAGGTACTAGCCGACGTGCCAACGAGTCGACCGTATTCCTTATGTATAAAAAGAACCCGATACGACGATGGCAGTGCCCAGGCCTGACAAAAGCATGCAAAATTCAATTTCTTCTGTGTTTTGCCCGAAAGATATTTTAAGGATTTTATTTCGTGCATATAAAAAGAACCCGAGGTGCCGACGACGCCCGACAAAAGCATACACATTTTATTTCTTCTGTATCCTTATGCATAAAAAGAACCCGATATGCCGTAGGCCGTAGAGAATACCCAAGCCCGACGAAAAGCATGCAGAATTTGATCTCTGTGCTTTGCCCGACAAATGTTTGCAGGATTTTATTTCTTGCATATAAAAAGAACTCGATGTGCCGACGAGTCGACCGACGCTCGACAAAAGCATTCAAAATTCTATTTCTTCTGTGCTGTGAACTTTCGTCGGGCGAACTTTCTCAAGACCTTTGGGGGAGGGAGCCCCCCTTCCTCCCCCATAGTGACGCCCCTGGCCTGTGCTGTAGCTCATTTGTAGAGTCTTATGTAAAGTTGTATGAAAAAGTTGTATTTCATTTGGGTGGGCTCCAGGTGTTGATAATCTGCATGAGACATTATTTGTGCATGAGACATTAGGGCTCTGGAGTGATAATAGGGCACTGAACGGATAATCAGATCCCATCCGCTGAGCGCCGTCAAATATTAATAGCCTACTATCTTAAAAAAAAGTCTACTTCGAGACAGATTTAGATAGTTCTTACCTTGCCTGTGCAACAGGTTTTTGCAGCCACCTTAAGTCGGCGTCGCCAAGAAAAGTTTTGCGGAGCAACACTTTGGGTTAGTTTCTTCGCTACCGTTTTAACACTGAAGCTGTCAACCCCTCGACATTTTTAAAATTGTATATCCCAAGAAAGATTTTCTTTTCTAGAAAAACTGTTGACACATTATTTCATCATCTGATCAAGGGAGGCAACATAACCTTGGGATTCTTTATTTATTAATTTATTATGGTGTGTGTTGGATCTTTATCGTACCTGAACTGAAAAACCAAGGGAGATCATATCGCCAATGGTGAATAAATAGACCGTTGGAAAAAGGGATTCAAAACTAGGCTATCTTGACTTTGCAGCCAGTTGAATTTTATCCTCTTCGATCGTGGACATGGTGACGGGTGAACATTTGCAATATAATCGTTTAGACCCTTGTCAGTAGGCTACTGTAAATTTATATATATAATTGCGAAACTAAGGGGTTGTCTTGCATTGTCGTTTGTAATCGTTCCATAAACACTTAGTTCGAGACGAGAGTGATAGATAAATACACGAATGTTCTTGAATTACGTTCAAATGCGTCGAACAAAAACGGGAGGTACACCAGTTGGCACAAGCTTCTAACCCATCACCCCTGAACATGGCCTGCTCAAACAAACGATTCATACTTATAACTCCTCTCTATGAGAGACATGGAACTAAATATGTCTTACACTACACATGCATCACAAACAAATTAGTTAGGAAAACTTGCAAACCCCTCGCCGAAGGTGACAAGTTTAACAACCGATCCTTACTTCGAAGTCCCTCTCTTGTATCACTACATGAAGTTCGCCCGGACCGAAATCTCCCATTTTAGCTCATCCTTTTTCAGACTCGCCGTAAAGTATCTTGTCCCCCAAGCCTCATTGACCCTTAAGTGGAGCTCAAGGGACGGCTCTGACGTCATCTCAGTATGCCATTGAATGCATGATGAATGAATGCAAAGTCATCAGGCCATCATGCAGAAAAAAGGTACAGCATGCTAACACACTCTTAAAGGACCTGTCTTACCTATAATACTAACGCAACCCACTTCCATAATCACTCCATATGTTTCTAAACCCGGAGACCCCAATTTCGTGCGGTACATTCTAACGCTTCTAACAAAACCACGCTGGTTTTCTCACTTGCCGTGTTTTGCTACCTTCGATGTTGTATCACGCTGTCGACTGTTGTCTGCGAGAAGTTTTTCGATCAGAAAAAACGGTTACGTAAATTTTTTCCCTGTTTTCGCTGTAAGTCAAAGGTCTCAGAGAAGGCTTAAAACAGCCAAAACCGTGGGTTATTTGTTGAAAGCACAGCCTAATTTTAAAGTATTCAAATATTCTAAAATACTGTAAGTTGAGTAGTAAATAGTGCGAGAGGCCCTTTAACATCACTTTATGTATTCACTTCAGGCTTTATGTTCTTCTTGGTCCTTCAACTGCTTTCTTACCGTAGACGTCATGGACCCTATTTGATCCCCTGACCCTTTCCCGCAGTCCATAACGGTGAAAGTCTGCGGCTATCTGGAATTGACATTACCGGCATCAGCAATTTTACTCCATTCCCACGTGCAAACAGTTAAAAGTGAATAGCTTGATGGGAAATACGAGGAGTTGCCAAATCCTCGGTATTAAATGAATTCCGTATAACTTTCAGTCAAATTTTGGTATCCCAGAACGTTAGTGACCTATGGGTCTTTTTTAGTCTGTCCGTTCGTCCAACTCTCGAAGGGGTTGAAATATTTTGTTGAGACTTGGTGTGCGGGTTCCATGGATGGAACCAGGGGGATGGAACCAGCGGGTTCCATGGAATACTTCAGGTCAAGTTCGTAGATTGGCTCCGGAGCCCCATATTTAAGGGGGGGGGGGGGTTAAACTAAGGGGCGACAAAAAACAATATTTTGTAAGCTATTTAGATTATCCCAGGACCTCCACGTTTCTGCCCTTTACAATTTTTCCGCATTCCATCTAGGAAGAAGATTTCTTAGACCTGATCAGTCAGTCCCTTTTCCAAATACATCTTTGTTTTTTATCTTGTGCATTTACTCCGTTATTGAAAGGTAAGTGCAATTTTTCATGTTCTATCTTTATACTGCGCTATTTCCCTTTTCTTGTCTAGTGCTTTAATGAAATTTGATCGTCATAATCATCAAAAGGAGGTATGCTGAAACCATATCTGTTTTCTCAGCGAAGTAGTCTTACACCACTACCATTTTGTGTCAGTTTTAAAGTTTAATTGAAAGGGGCCGAAATAGGACACTCTAGTTACCCATCACTTATTCAGTTAAAGAGGCTTGAAGACCCGATGAAAATGCGTTACGTCGGTGCTCAACTTATCACGATAACCAATTTTCATATAGTTGAATTTCCCTGTCGGACTTGTGGCACCTCTATGCACGTGTTGCATGCTTGACGAAAACGATTTACAAAAAATAATAGTTCATGCAGTGAGCCACCTGCCGCCAGCTGCTGGCCACTGAAAAGCCGCGTTTGTATTGAGATTCAAATTTTCCGAGTCATAGTAGAGTTTTGGGTTGTGAGGACGGTCGTACATATTCTGAACATCACAACTGGAGTCGATAGTGAAAAATCCAAAATTCCCTTGGCAGATTCCAAATAATTCAGTGTATCCAGTTAGTTCAAACAAAAATAAGTTGGCTATTCAGTTAAACTTTACAGGACCTGTCTTACCTATAATACTAACGCAACCTACTTCCATAATCACTCCACATATTTCTAAACTCAGGGGCCTTAGTTTCGTACGGTACATTCTAACCCCTCTATCAAGCCTCGCTGATTTTCTCACTTGCCGTGTTTTGCTACCTTCGATGTGTATCACGCTGTCGAGTGTTGTCTGCGAGAAGTTTTTCCATCAGAAAAAACGGTTATGTAAATTGTTTCCCTGTTTTCGCCATAAGTCAACGGCTCTCGGAAAAGACTTAAAACAACCAAAACCGTGGGTTATTTGTTGGAACCACAGACTAGTTTTAAAGTATTCAAATATTTTAAGATGCTGTAAGTTGAAGAGTCATCAGTGCGAGGGGTCCTTGAAGCAGTTGATTAGGAATAAACAATATTCACTGGCGAAGACTGGAAATCTACAAGGCCCGATTGTCTGGATGAAAAAATCCAATAAGTATTTTTTGGGATCCCAACGATACCTTTGGCGCGAGCACTTTCGTTTGCAGACTTTTCTGTCTCCATATTCTTCAAATAAAACGCGAACAGCTCGTGTAGTGAAAAAGATGTATCTGATTCTTTATAAGTAAGCATTTTTTTCTATCCGCCAAAATCGGCGAGTACAGAAAAAAAAAATACACCACATGGATATGCAAACAATTACAATGATAAGTAGACTACGCACCTTCAGATATATCAATAATATACCTCGTAGAAACACTATCATCCTAAATATTTCATGACCGTAACAACCGTATAACGGCCCCAAGTTATTACTTAAAGAAGCGAACCGGTATTTAAGTGTTATTTCCTTTTTTATTTATATCTCATGTATAAATGAGTTATTTGCCATCATATGACTTCCTTATAACTGACGTCTGACAGTCTCCTTTTCCTTTGTCAAATTACAAATCAGATTGCAGGCTTTTCTTTCTCTCTGCTCTGCACATTAAATGCGGAGAGCTCTTTCAATTAAAGCCTCAGTGGTTCGGAAGAAATAAGCGGATGAGTTCAATCAAGACTTATTAACAGTCTGCTTTGATTATTTCCTTGAACATGGCAACTTAAGTATTGTTTTGAATATGAGTTGCGTTTTGCAGATTCTTTGGTATCTGATACCACGGCAACTGTGCATTTTTGTCGTTTTTGCAGTTACCATGGTATCTGATATTGCGGTTGTTTTGCAAAACGACCATTGCCGAATCCGTGCTTTTAGTAACTTTAACAGCGTACACGCCAAAAGAATCACTACTGCCAAAATTCTTTCCCACTAATTTGATAAAAAGCTTAGGCTCTTGAATTGGTGATGAAGAAAGTGAGGTGACTTTTTAAGATACCATACGGGAGATTGCCAGCTACTCAGTAATGCCTTGGAGAGACGATTGGGGTTGGATGCTTGCGGATCATCAGTTCCGTACGGAATAGTTAAATTTTTCAACCTAATGATGAAAGTGAAGAAAATCCGGCCGGAAAATTCTGATCCTCTACCCGCAACATAAAACGATTTGACCGCGGTGTCAGACAGAGTTGTTACTAACCAAAATGTTTTTTTTTTGGAATCCCAAAACGTAAGTGACGGGAAACCTGTGACTTCGTAAAGTTGTCTGTCCGTCCGTTTGTCTTTCTGTTAGCACGATAACTCTCTAAGGGACTTAGAGATTTTACCCAAACTTGGTTTGAGGATCCTTTGGGTCAAAGTACAGGTCAAGTCCGTAGATGGGCCACATAGCTGTATATTTAGTGTTGGAGGGGAGGGGTTCTAATTAAGGAGCGAAAAAAATATTAAAAGCAAATGAAATAGTCGATGTATGGGTAAGGAGACATGATGAATCCGGATATGAAAATTAATTTGGCTCCGGACAAGCAGTTCGGAATCCGGCCGAAACTGGAAATTTGGCAGAAGTAAGGGGCAAACACACATGCTGAATCCATATCTTAACTTGGTCTTCTCAAATGATTACCATTGGCCATAATCTGTTTCCAAATTTTGATAATAAAAATGTTTAAGGATCTGGCGAAGACCGGATATCTACAAGACCCAATTGTCTGGGTCAGATATTAAATTTTTGGGATCCCATCGAATTCGTTTTTGATCTTCAGTGTTTTGCCAGACTAGTAGTTCGTCCGGAATTCGGCCGGAACGGAGAACAGAAGTAAGGGGTAAACACACATGCTGATCCATATCTGAAATTGGTCTTCGCAAACGATTACCATTGGCCTTAAGCTGTTTCTAAATTTTGATAGCAAAATGTTTAAGGAGTCTGGTGAAGACCTGATATCGACAAGACCCAATTGTCTTGATCAGATAGTAAATTTTCGGGGTCCCATCGAAACCTTAGGTCTTGTTTTGGGGAGGGGGGTTGGCTCTGGTATCAGGTATCACGGTATGTGAAAAAGCAACTATGATTTACGTCAGCGTGGTTCTGCTAATGTAAACTGTTAAAAGGGAATACCTCGGCTGGAAATGCGAGGGCTCGCCAGCTCAATCGTTAACAAATGACTCCATTGTAACTGGCAATCTTTTTTTCTTCTCAGAAGCTAGAAAGGACTTTTCTTGAAACATTCCCTTTTGCCTCTTTTCCAAATTAAATGTGGACAGCTCCGGCAGTGAAAAGGGTGAATAAGAGGATGAGGTGTGTCAATCTATATTAATAGCCTAATTTAATTGTGTGAGTAGAGATGGAAAATTAACGGCAAAATTTGGTTATGGTAGAAATGTTCTACTCATGCAAATTTGAAAGTGAATAGTTTGAATGCTTGGTGAAAGTGCGAGGGGTTGGCAGCTCTAAAAGTAGGCGTGCGGTCCATCGCGGTACCTGCAGAGCCCATGTTAGGTTATTAAAGACTTAAAGTTCGCTACAGTGATAGGACAGGTAAAATAAGAAATACACGCGTATGGTTATAAGTACACGCTTGTGGTTCAAACCCTGATATTTCCTAATCTCGAAACTGCAAGTCTGTATCAGTAAACAAGACCTAAGGTTTCGATGTGATCCCAAAAACCTAATATTTGATCCAGACAACTGGGTCTTGTCCTCGCCAGATCCAGTTTTCGCCATGCTAATCATCAG
Source organism: Branchinecta sandiegonensis (assembly GCA_030848855.1). Taxonomy (NCBI): domain Eukaryota; kingdom Metazoa; phylum Arthropoda; class Branchiopoda; order Anostraca; family Branchinectidae; genus Branchinecta; species Branchinecta sandiegonensis. The sequence goes on along the minus strand of JAUPMV010000008.1, from coordinate 14,743,162 downwards.
AGAAAACCAGGTTCAGATATACCTCTATTAGCCATATCTATTTTGACCGTACTGACCAAAATTTCCTGCTTTACTTCTGCCAAATTTCCGGTTTCGGCCGAATTCCGAGCGAACTACTTGTCCACAAAAAAAGAAAATTCAGAATCGAATTCAGCGTATCTCCTTATCCCTATAAAAGAATATCTAATCAATTTCAAATAAAACTTTACTTATAAAAAAAACCCGGTCACAACCGGATTCCGGACGAATTATATGTCCGGTTAAAAAATTATTGTCATATGCAGACTCAGCGTCTGTTCTTACCCCTAAGTCTGTCATCTGATCAACTTTAAATAAAACTTATTATTTTAAAAAAAATTCCGGTTTTTGCCGGATTCCGGGCTAACTAGCTGTCCAGGTAGAAAATGCTTTTCACATAAGTGTTCAACATGTCTACTTACCCCTAAATCGAACATTTAATCAACTTCAAATAAAACTTTTACTTTTAACCAACTTTCCGATTTTTGCCGGATTCCGGACAAACTATTTGTCCGACGAGAAAATGGTTTTCACCATCGTGTTAAGCATGTCTTCTTACACCTAAATCGAACATTTAATCAACTTCAGATCAAACTTTTACTTTTAACTAACTTTCCGGTGTTTGCCGGATTCCGGGCGAACTACTAATCGGACGAGAAAATGTTTTGCTTATTCTTGTTCAGTATGTCTTCTTACCCCATAATCGACTATCACATTAGCTGTTTAAAAATATTTTTGTTTGCCCCTTAATTTGACCCCCCTCCCCCACCCCTATATTTAGGGCTACAGAGCCCATCTACGAACTTGACCTTACCGTTGACACAAAGAATCCTCACACCAAGTTTCATCAAAATATCTCATTCCCTTCGAGAGTTATCCTGCTAACAAACGGACAGACGGACAACTTTTACGATGTTATGGGACTCATGGGTATCCGTCCACCTACGTTTTGGGATCCCAAAAACTTCCGGTTGCGAACGAAAACTTAAAAATACCCGTCTTATCTCGATTATGAACTGTAGACAAAAGACATAGCACCAAACATTCATTCTCAGAGAAAGACTCCTTATGGTTATTGGTCTGAGGTGGCGTGAAATCGCTCACATTTTACAAATATTAAGATAATATTTACACGGATTCATACAACAACTTAATATATTGAATCTAGTATCACTTTACATAGTTAAAACACTGATACCATAAGAACTTTATTGATCAACACTGGGTTACAGCAGCACTGGAGGACTGCTGGAACGTCACTCATGTAATCGCATGTGGGCACCGCTGCCCAGAAACCTCCGCGCGGTGGAAGCAGGAATTTTCCATTGCTCCACGGCCCAAAAACCTGATGGACACTCGTTGGAAAATTCGTTCCGAAGAAACAGTCTGCAACTTTCCAAAGTTGAACACCGTGAGCTCCGGTTCTTTCATTTCCATTTATCAACTATTAAATATATGAATAATAAGGTTTTAATGCACTGGACATCCCAGGAGAGGTCAGCCCCGAAGAAAATTTTTCGAAGATTAGTTACACGAAGTTGTAAGTTTTAGTAGCACACAGCAGAAGCTGTTGCCACTGCATGTTACTGTGGATACTACTGCTTAACAGACCCCTCTTGCTTATTCTGGCTTTTATATTATTGCTAGATCCCTTGCGGAATTATAAGCTTCTGGAATCACAGAGTTTCGCCATTGTTTCGTTTTGTACCTTACGACTCTTTAGCGCTTTTTCGGCTTAGCCGAGTTATCCCAGTCGCGCGACATAAATTTCGCCGAAAACTTGAAGGTCTGCCGATGACTCTTCACACATAAGGACATGGGAAGCTTCAAAGTGTTGTTTTTCGTTTTGAAAGACATGATAGGCAATAAGGTCTACATTCCGTTCTGGACTTCTTTGTTTTGCTTGTTCTTTCCGGTTTTTAACCACTGCGCGTTCAGTTTTCAAATATTTTGCGTCGAGCCGCCGCGTTGGAGAGCGGGAAGGCTGGTAAACTTGACAAGCGCTAAAATAAAAAATCACTTATTTCACATGGACAGCAATGGTATTTCGAAAACCGATATTTCTAAGAGGTTTCATCGTGAAAAGATAATTGCTAGTAAGAGTTGTTGCTGAAGCACAGTAAATGAAAGTGTTTCTTGCTACTACATATCAATCAATGCAACTTTTCAGTACAACTACACAGGCTAGCCTTTTTTCCGGAAGCATAGCTTGTAGGGGACCTTCCACTAAACAAAATAAATAAAATGCATCAATCTGTTTACCTTACCTTAGACCTTAGACTTTAGATCCTCCTGTGCCTCCAGAGGCGCCCAGGGCGTCCAAGAAGAGTCTCCAGTCGTCTCTGAAACTTGCGGCTGCGACGATGTCTTCCCACTCCGGCTGTAATGAGGCATGCAATTGCCGCAGGTCGTTGTTGTAGGTACGACGGAGTGTATTTTTGGGTCTTCCTCTGCGGCGGCTGCCTTCGGGTAACCAGAAAACGTGGACTTGGGGATTATGGAATCGTCCATGCGCAGCACATGTCCGGGGTAATTCTATCTACGCCTTCGTATGGTCTCAATGAGGGACGGTTGACCTGTGATGGTTCTTATGTGCTCGTTCGTTACCTTCTGGGTCCAGTGGATGCCAAGAAGTCTCCGGAGGCACATGTTTTCAAAGGACTGAATTCTCCTCTCTCGGTCTTGGTTGAGATGCCATGTTTCAGATGCATAGAGGAGGACGGGCAGGACGTTGCTGATAAATAGGCGGAGCTTAAGCCGGAGGGAGAAAGTACTCGACCTCCAAACTTTTTTGAGCCAGTTGGAGGTGTTGTTAGCCTGTCCAATTCGGGAGGTGACTTCTTTGGCTGTAGATCCTGTGTTGTCGATGGTGCTGCCAAGATATTTGAAATGAACCACTTGATCGTTGTCGCCACATTTGATGTTCATAAGTGAATCGCTGGTTGCCATGCCTCTAGTTTTACTGGTGTTGATATTGAGTCCAAAACCTTCTGCTTTTTGTTGGATGCTCGTGAGCAGCGCTTGAAGACGTGTTTTGCAGGTTTCAAGGATGGCAATATCGTCAGCAAAATCTAGGTCGCTGAGCAGGCGATCGTTTAGGCGTAGCCCAGTTGAGTCGACACTCCTCAAGACGAAGTCTATGACGACCGCGAACAGTAGTGGGGATAGGACGCACCCTTGTTTTACCCCGGAGAGGATTGGGAATTTGCGTGAAATTCCCTCTGCTGTCTTCACACAACTGGTTGTGTCTTCGTACATCGCCATTATGAGATTTATTATGGTATCTGGGATACCATTAGTGGCGAAGGAGCTTCCAGAGTGACTGGCGGTCTATTGAGTCGAAAGCCTTTTGAAAATCTATAAAGATCATGTAGATCTTATTGCGCCATTCGCAGCTATCCTCCGTGAGCATTCGCAGGGTGAATATCGGGTCTGTGCAAGAACGGTTTGGGCGGAAACCATGCTGTTCGTCACGCAGGTATTCATCTAGTGACGTTGTATTCGGGACAGGATAATGTGGGAGTTTGCCGGGAATCGAAAGCAGTCTGATGCCTCGCCAGTTGTTACAGAGCGGGGCATCGCCCTTCTTGAAGAGTTTTACGAGCGTACTGTGGCGCCAGTCTGAGGGTACTTTTGCTGTTTTCCAGATGGTTCCGAAGAAGTCTTTCCAGTGGGTGATACAGGTGTCCATGGAGCATTTCAGCATTTCTGCTGTGATGCGGTCGTCTCCTGGTGATCTTCCGTTTTTCAGCTTTTTGGCCGCCTTCAGAATTTCGTCTTCAGTCGGGGCTCGGTGTTAATATCGAGCCAGATCAGTGGGTCTTCGGGGTTGGAAATTGGCTCGTCCGGGGGTGGTCTGTTCAGGATTTTGTCAAAGTAGTTGGCCCATACCTCCTTCTTTTCTTCGGAGCCGGTTACCAGTACGCCATTTTCATCGTTCACCGGGCCATCGCTGGCTCTCTTCTTCCCGATGATCTCGTTCGTGATCTTGTACAGCGACCTGCTGTCTCCATTCTTGGCAGCTTCTTCGGATTTCGCGGCCTTTGCTTCGTAGAAGTGGCGTTTGTCTCGGCGCGCGCTTTTTTTGACAGATTTGTCAATCCGTTTATAGTTCTCGTTTTTGTAGAACTGATTCGCGTCATGGCAGGCAAGGAGCTCAAGTTTCGCAACTTTCCTCTCATCTATGAGCTGCCAAGTGCGGTCCGATAGCCACTGGTCCTTCGGTGTCTTGCGGTGCCCAAGAATCTTGTTTGCTGACTCGATGTAGAGGTTCTTTATCTGGTCCCATATTATCTTGGTCGCTGATGTAGAGTGCTTCGAACTTGTTGCTCAATTCGGTAACGAACTGGTGCCTTGTCGTTCGATCTAGAAGCTTGTCAGAATCAAATTGGGGTTCCGACTTTGGTGCCTTATTCTCATTTCTTTTCAGCTTCAGGGAGAATTTAGTTACTAGCAGGCTGTGGTCGGATCCAACGTCGGCGCCTCTATATACTCTCACATCTTGTATACTTGAGCGGAACTTGCGGCTAACAAGACAGTGGTCGATTTGGTTTCTGACTGCTCCACCAGGGGAGGTCCTTGAATACTTGTGGACGTCTCTATGGGGAAAGAGGCTGCCTCCTATCAACAGATCATTGGCCACTGCAAAGTCGATCAGCATCGTTCCATTCTCGTTGCGCACGCCTATGCCGTGCCTACCGAGTGACTGTGGGCAGTAGGACTCATCGTTTCCAACGATGGCGTTTATGTCACCGACAACGCACGTGATGTCATGTTTCGGAATGTTATTGACCACTGCCTGGAGAGTGTGGTAGAATTCTTCTTTGGCCTCAACTTCTGCGACGTTAGCGGGGGCATCGCAGACGACTACAGAGAGTTTTGCTTGGCGGCCAGTGAAGCGTGCCATAAGTATTCTTGGCGACACGGGAGTCCATTTCAAGAGAGACCTAGAGGTTTCCCTCGTCATGATCAGTGCAACTCCTTGTTCATGCCTACTTTCGGCGCCGCTGTAGAGGATCGTAGAATGGTTGTCGAGCTGTTTCTCTCCGAAGCCGGTCCATCTCACTTCGGACAGTGCCAGGATGTCTAGATGGTATCTGCGCATCTCCTGGAGTACTTGTTCTGTCTTTGATAGTTGTGGCATTGTGCGGACATTCCAAAAACCAAATTTTAGGTTATTATTTGCTTTTAAAAATCGTGTCCGGGGGCATGCATTTGTCGTCGTCGGTAGGGAATCAGATCCGAGGCTCTTCTTTAACGTTTCTGTTGCACGAGATTTTTTCCCCAGAGGAGAGTTCCTCTGGTTCCTGGGAACGGATTGCAAGTCCGTTGCCCGACCCTCCTCCTTTGTCCAGGCTTGGGACTGGCTGCAAAGAAGCGCAGAATGTGCTCACTCTAACAGGCGGAGTTCTGTTTAGATTCTGGCGGAATCTGTTTACACGATAATTTATATTCAACAATGGACAAAACGGATACGTCAGCTACGGTGCTTTGCCAGCGATATTTCGGCCCTTCTTGGCAAGGGTCCTCTTCCACGAGGACACTTGCCAAGATGGGCTCCATTGTTTGAATATATGTTTCTCTGTAAGCTTGGGCTCAAGGAGTATTTATTCACGATAATTATCTTAACTTATCTGTTTAAATAAACTTTGACATTAACCTCCAACACACACCATAATACATTAATAAATAAAGAGTTCCAAGGTTATGTTGCCAGCTTTTGAATTCTAATTCGAGAGCGCGCAAGCCCTATTCTTTCTTTGTTTTTGAATTTTGATTCAGATGTCTCCAGCTGGAATCCGCATGATATTTCCAATCACAGGGACTAATTACTCTACAGTGGAAATAGCTTTTCCCTCAATTCTGGTTCCACTGAGATATTTTGCTAATTTTACCATCCGGGAATTTGCAATTAGTATTGACATTATATGAACGGATGTCTTGCACGCCTGTCATTATCAGCCCATGGGTAGATGGCAATAAGAACTAAATTTACGTTGCCTGTGTAACGTGAAGTATTGCATCAGTCTTTCTTAGCTACCATTATAACACTGAAGTTGCCAACCCCTAGTAATTATTAATGTGACATGTCCCAAGAAAAAAATTCTTTGATGATAAATTTTGTAAACACCTGATCAATGACTATCACTCGGTCTTGTAAAAACAAAACATTGGAAGAAAAGATTAAAAAAAATATAAAAATTTACGTTGACTTAACATCCAGTTCAACTTTATCCTGTTTAATCGTGAACATCGTGACGGACAGAAACTGTCCGTAATTTATCAGAATCATAGCACACATTGTACTTAAAGTTACGAAACTACGTCATTGAATAAATTACGAAACTACCTACGTCATTATTATTTGTAATCGTTGCTTAAGCACGTAATTCTTGGTGACAGCGATGGTTCTTACCGCCCAAAATGTATCGAAAACAAATAGAAGATACACTAATTTGCGCAACTTTCTAAATCCTCACCCCTAAAGAACAAACGATCCTTACTTAAACTCGTCGTGATAGATAAGGACATCGGAAACAAAGGACAGGTAGCCTCTCATCGCCGAAGATGACCCCCTTCCAACTACCCCCACACTACCTAGATCCGGTCCGGACTTGAAGTGGAACATCTGAGACATTAACTTAGCATCCAGTTGAACTTGATCCTTTTTAATTGTGGATATCACGACGGATAAAAACTGTCCGTAACTTTTCGGAATCATAGCACACGATGTTGCCTACTAATCGAGTTTCATTAAGATCCGATCACCCGTTCTAGAGTTATACTTCCGGATTTCCCCTCCTAAACTTCTCCCCGGGCGGTCGGATCGGAGAAGTGATTATTTCCAAGTTAATCTGGTCGGGTCCTTGATATGCCTACCAAGTTTCATCGTCCTAGCCCATCTGGAAGTACTCTAACCAGACTGACCGACAGACGGAAAAGTGATCGGTATATGGCACTTGGCCGGAAGGCAAGTGCCATAAAAATGGGTAAGATTAAGAATATGTGGTAGAGCGACTGTACTGATGCTTGCAGATATCCTACGGGCGTTAAGTCGGCAGCATGCTCCGATTGGTCATGGCCGAGATTTTTATTTGATTTGCACGAATCTGAGTGGGACTCGTAGGTGTGCACTTGATGCTAGCCGTGCATTTGATTCATCTATCCCCGAGTGAATATTGTTGGTAGTATATCAGAGAGGTCTACCGGTAGAAATTATAAAAGTGCTATATTACATGTAAACAAACCTGAAGAGTCACGTTAAGGTTCCAAGCAATACCGGTGCTTCTGTATAGCGGTCCCAGTTGAAAAAGTGGTGAGGCAAGGGTCTCTGACCTCCCCCGATCTCTTCAGTAATAGTGTACTGAATGCCCAATCAAAACTTCCTTCTTCCTGTGTGTTACAAAATATGATGTCTCTGCTAACTTATGCCGACGACGTACTTAACTTAAGCAGATCAACTTTATAGTTGACTGACTAAAATTGCACTGAAAGAAATTTCAGTATTTTAAAGGCTGAGTAGAGCTTGAAGTTCAATGCTTCAGAGTCGGACGTACTATTCTTTAATAATAGAGAGCAAATGACCAGTCCACATGGTAGCTCTGTGCTTATTCCGACAGAGTCGATCACGTACCTTGGTGTCCCCGTAGGAAGAACTCTAGAAGAGGCTCAGTCTCACCTTATACAGAACGCAGAGAAGAAACTTCGAATCGCGTAGGCTTCCATCGTGACAAACAAGGTGCACTTTTCACTTAGTCCGCTAGCTACACTCTACAACGCTGTGGCGTTCCCCCCGGCTTATATCTGGCTCCATTCTGGAAATTGTTCACAACTACCGAGCAGTCTTGAGTCCGCTCGCTTTATTTTCAATACCTAAAATGCCCTCTGGACACGCAACAGGTACCTAGTAAGAAAATTCTATGCATCACACAAGATTCCGGATTCCCCTTCCCTCCACTCCCCCCAAGATGGCTGAAGGAGCAAGTGCCATAAAAACGATATTTATAAGCCATCGTCATTTCGAGTAAGAATTGTGGAAACCCGAATTTAATAAGGCATATTCTAACCCTCTAACGGCAACTCAGTGATTTTCACACTTTTGTTTTGCTGTTTTAGATATATAACTTGCTCCCGGCGATTGTTTAGGAAAGGCTGGGTCGTCAGGAAAACCGGTTATGTAAGTTTTTACCTGTTTTTATGGCACTTGCAGCCTCTGGCTCAAGTGCCATATACCGATCACAATTCCGTCTGTCGGTCTGTCGGTCTGTCGGTCTGTCGGTCGGTCCGAGTTTTTTTGTCCCACATATCCGAGTTAGGGTACTTCCAGATGTGCTAGGACAATGAAACTTGGCAGGCATATCAGGGACCCGACCAAACTAACCTGGAAATAATCAGTTTCCCGATCCGACCATATGGGGGGGGGAGTGCGGGGCGCTGGAAACTTGCAAATTTAGGGCATTTTGTCACTTTTTTCTGAGTTAGGGTACTTCTAGATGAGCTAGGACAATGAAACTTGGCAGGAATATCAGGGACCCGACCAAACGAACCTGGAAATAATCAGTTTCCCGATCCGACCATATGCGGGGGAGTGGGGGCGCTCGAAACTTGAAAATTTAGGGCATTTTGTCACACTTTTTCGAGTTAGGGTACTTCCAGATGAGCTAGGACAATGAAACTTGGCAGGAATATCAGGGACCTGACCAAAGTAACCTGGAAATAATAAGTTTCCCGATCCGACCATATGCGGGGGAGTTGGGGCGCTGGAAACTTGAAAATTTAGGGCATTTTGTCACACTTTTTCGAGTGAGGGTACTTCCAGATGAGCTAGGACAATGAAACTTGGCAGGAATATCACGGACCCGACCAAACTAACCTGGAAATAATCAGTTTCCCGATCCGACCATATGGGGGGGAGTGCGGGGCGCTGGAAACTTGAAAATTTAGGGCATTTTGTCACACTTTTTCGAGTTAGGGTACTTCCAGTTGTGCTAGGACCATGAAACTTGGCAGGCATATCAGAGACCCGACCAAACAAAATTAGGAATAATCAGTTTTCTGATCCGACCATTTGGGGGGGGGGGGTGGAGGGCAGGGGAATCCGGGAAACTTAGAAGTGTGTAACTTTCGAACGGATGATCGGATTGTAATGAAACTTCATAACTGAAGAGAATATATATCTGTAATGTCCCGTTTAAAGTCTTGACCGGATTCGGTAGCCAGGGGGGAGTTGGGGGGGGGGGGGGGGGAGACCGGAAATTTCAAGAAACGGTTAGAATGGAGGGATCGAAGTGAAACTTGCTGGGAAGAACAAGCATCTGCTCTAGATAAGTCCTTTAGACCATTGTACTGGATCCGGACACTTATGGGGTGGGGGTCGGAATTCCGGTGATGGTGGTTTTTTGGATTTTCACGATGAAACTTGGCAGGCATATCAGGGACCCAATCAAACTGACTTCAAAATAAAAGTATTGTTGATCAGATAATGGTGGGGGAGTGGAGGGAGGGGAATCCGCAGGGGAATCCGGGAAATTGAGAAGTGTGTAACTTTCGAACGGATGATCGGATTGTAATGAAACTTCATAACTGAACAGAATATATATCTGTAATGTCCCGTTTAAAGTCTTGACCGGATTCGGTAGCCAGGGGGGAGTTGGGGGGGGGAGACCGGAAATTTCAAGAAACGGTTAGAATGGAGGGATCGGAGTGAAACTTGCTGGGAAGAACAAGCATCTGCTCTAGATAAGTCCTTTAGGCCATTGTACTTGATCCGGACACTTATGGGGGGGGGGGGGGGGGTCCCGGAATTCCGGTGATGGTGGATTTGGGGACTTTCACGATGAAACTTGGCAGGCATATCAGGGACCCAATCAAACTGACTTCAAAATAAAAATTTTGTCGATCAGATAATGGTGGGGGGAGTGGAGGGAGGGGAATCCGAAATTTTCAGTCATGCGTAATTTTAGAATGGTTGATCGGATTCGAGTGAAATTTAAGAATTCAACAGAGGACATTTCTCCGATGATTTTTTTCATATCCCGACCGGATCCGGCAACTATTGGGGGGGGGGGGAAATACGTGCCCCGTTTAGAATGGAGGGATCGGGATGGAACTTTGTGGGAAGAACAAACAGATGCTCTAGGTAAGTCATTTGCTGAATCGGATTGGCTACGTGCACCGCGGGGGAGCTGGGTGGGGTGGGGGGGTGGTGGACCGGAAATCTCGAGAAACGGTTAGAATGATGGTATCGGAGTGAAACTTGCTGGGAAGAACAAACATCTGGTCCATATAAATCTTTTACATAATTTGACTGGATCCGGACACTTGAGGGGGGGGGGAGGAGGGGTATCCCGGAATTCCGTTTTTGGGGGATTTTCACGACGAAACTTGGAAGGCATATCAGGGACCCGGTCAAACTGACTTGGAATAAAAAAAAATCCTCGATATGATAATCTTGGGGGGGGGAGTTGAGGGAGGGGAATCCGGAATATTGAGTCATGCGTAACTTTGGAACGGGTGATCGGATTCGAGTGAAATTTAATAATTAAACAGAGGACATTTTTCTCTTGTGACCTTTTTCATTTCCGGACCGAATCCGGCAATTATCGGGGGGAGGGCGGAAAATACTTGACCCGCTTAGACTGGTGTGATCTGGATCGAACTTCGTGGGAATGACAAACAGATGCTCTGGATTAATCATTTACAGAACAGGATTGGCTCCGGTTATTGTGGGTGGAGTTGGAGGAGGGGGAGGGGGGTCAGGGATTCCGGTGATCGCGCGTTAAGGTACTTCCAGATGTGCTAGGACGATGAAACTTCGCTGGAATATTGGAGACTCAACAACATTTGCTTAGAAATTGCTACTTCCCAAATCCGATTATTCCTTAAAGTACCAATCTTGACCGCAAAGTAAAAAAAATACTTTTAAGCAATATATGCATTTTCGTGATGCCCATCAGCCCATTAGCAGTTTTGCCTCAAGGGTTTTGCTTACAAATGAAGTTCCAGCTCCCTTATAGCGCGCATCTCAACCGCAAAGTCGAAACTTACTCTTGATCAATCAAATCATCTTGACACATGCAAGTGCCATATGAGCTTACAGCTCTTGTTATGGCACTTGCAGCCTCTGGCTCAAGTGCCATATACCGATCACAATTCCGTCTGTCGGTCGGTCCGAGTTTTTTGTCCCACATATCCGAGTTAGGGTACTTCCAGATGTGCTAGGACAATGAAACTTGGCAGGCATATCAGGGACCCGACCAAACTAAACTGGAAATAATCAGTTTCCCGATCCGACCATATTCGGGGGAGTGCGGGGCGCTGGAAACTTGAAAATTTAGGGCATTTTGTCACTTTTTCCGAGTTAGGGTACTTCTAGATGAGCTAGGACAATGAAACTTGGCAGGAATATCACGGACCAGACCAAACGAACCTGGAAATAATCAGTTTCCCGATCCGACCATATGCGGGGGAGTGGGGGCGCTCGAAACTTGAAAATTTAGGGCATTTTGTCACACTTTTTCGAGTTAGGGTACTTCCAGATGAGCTAGGACAATGAAACTTGGCAGGAATATCAGGGACCTGACCAAAGTAACTTGGAAATTATAAGTTTCCCGATCCGACCATATGCGGGGGAGTGGGGGCGCTCGAAACTTGAAAATTTAGTGCATTTTGTCACACTTTTTCGAGTGAGGGTACTTCCAGATGAGCTAGGACAATGAAACTTGGCAGGAATATCAGGGACCCGACCAAACTAACCTGGAAATAATCAGTTTCCTGATCCGACCATATGCGGGGAAGTGGGGACGCTGGAAACTTGAAAATTTAGGGCATTTTGTCACACTTTTTCGAGTTAGGGTACTTCCAGTTGTGCTAGGACCATGAAACTTGGCAGGCATATCAGAGACCCGACCAAACAAACTTCGAAATAATCAGTTTTCTGATCCGACCATTTGGGGGGGGGGGGAGGGCAGGGGAATCCGGGAAATTGAGAAGTGTGTAACTTTCGAACGGATGATCGGATTGTAATGAAACTTCATAACTGAATAGAATATATACCTGTAATGTCCCGTTTAAAGTCTTGACCGGAATCGGTGGCCAGGGGGGAGTTGGGGGGGGGGGAGACCGGAAATTTCAAGAAACGGTTAGAATGGAGGGATCTGAGTGAAACTTGCTGGGAAGAACAAGCATCTGCTCTAGATAAGTCCTTTAGACCATTTTACTGGATCCGGACACTTATGGGGGGGGGGGGGGGGGGAGGGGGGTTCCCGGAATTCCGGTGATGGTGGTTTTGGGGATTTTCACGATGAAACTTGGCAGGCACATCAGGGACCCAATCAAACTGACTTCAAAATAAATTTTTTTTCGATCAGATAATGGTGGGGGGAGTGGAGGGAGGGGAATCCGAAATTTTCAGTCATGCGTAATTTTGGAATGGGTGGTCGGATTCGAGTGAGATTTAAGAATTGAACAGAGGACATTTCTCCGATGATTTTTTTCATATCCGGACCGGATCCAGCAACTATTTGGGGGGGGGGGGGATACGTGACCCGTTTAGAATGGAGGGATCGGGATGGAACTTTGTGGGAAGAACAAACAGATGCTCTAGGTAAGTCATTTGCTGAATCGGATTGGCTACGTGCACCGCGGGGGAGCTGGGGGGGGGGGGGTGTGGACCGGAGATCTCGAGAAACGGTTAGAATGATGGTATCGGAGTGAAACTTGCTGGGAAGAACAAACATCTGGTCCATGTAAATCTTTTACATAATTTGACTGGATCCGGACACTTGAGGGGGGGGAGGGGGTTTCCCGGAATTCCGTTTTTTGGGGGATTTTCACGACGAAACTTGGAAGGCATATCAGGGACCCGGTCAAACTGACTTGGAATAAAAAAAAATCCTCGATATGCTAATCTTGGGGGGGGGGGGCAGTTGAGGGAGAATATTGATTCATGCGTAACTTTGGAACGGGTGATCGGATTCGAGTGAAATTTAAAATTAAACAGAGGACATTTTTCTCTGGTGACCTTTTTCATTTCCGGACCGAATCCGGCAATTATTGGGGGGAGGGCGGAAAATACTTGACCCGCTTAGACTGGTGTGATCTGGATCGAACTTCGTGGGAATGACAAGCAGATGCTCTGGATTAATCATTTACAGAACCGGATTGGCTCTGGTTATTGTGGGTGGAGCTGGAGGAGGGTGGGGGGGTCTGGGATTCCGGTGATCGCGCGTTAAGGTACTTCCAGATGTGCTAGGACGATGAAACTTCGCTGGAATATTGGAGACTCAACAACATTTGCTTAGATATTGCTACTTCCAAAATCCAATTATTCCTTAAAGTACCAATCTTGACCGCAAAGTAAAAAAAATACTTTTAAGCAATATATGCATTTTCTTGATGCCCATCAGCCCATTAGCAGTTTTCCCTCAAGGATTTTGCTTACAAATGAAGTTCCAGCTCCCTTAGAGTGCGCATCTCAACCGCAAAGTCGAAACTTACTTTTGATCAATCAAATCATCTTGACACATGTAAGTGCCATATGAGCTTACAGCTCTTGTTGTCAGAAGTCAACGTGCCAGGATAAAAGTTTAAAACAGCAAAAGCCGTGGATAGTCTGTTAAAGCAGAGCCTGGTCTTCTCCTTTAACTATTTTAGAGTAGTGGAACATAAACAGTAAATAGTGCGAGGTGTGCTTTAAAATTAAGTGATTGCGAAATAAATAAAACAAGTGCGCAAGTGCTCAAACGTGAAAGTAAAACTTTATCGCATCTTATATGCAAACAGCGTTAGAACCAAGTCATTTCACATCCTTTAGTATGAAAAGTATTGAAATAACCTAGTTTGAAATCATCCCACTTTAAAAGCTTTAATGTAAACAAACCGCATGTAGAAATCCAAAGAGATCTCGAGAACGGTCCCAGTTTCAATACTGAATGTTTGCCAGCCAATCCGACCCTTAAACCTCTTTTCAATTAGCAAGGTAATAACAAGTGCACAACTTCATTAAGAACAGCATTTCATCGATCATATGACAAAACCGTCCAGTTTCCAACTTTTCATTAAGGTAAGGATTGAAGTAGGTCGCGTGGTCTTATTTATTGCTGTTACACCAAAATCCACTTCTGTACATGTATATCCACAAGTACAAGAGTTAAACTTGAGACCTGTCATAGACGAACATAACTCATGGGAAATCTGAGTCCAGCCGCCCATGAACGGGAGGGTGGGGGTTAGGACCCATCAAAATGCGTATCTAGACCTATGCATTGTCAAGTTTACCAACTTGGAGTTTGATTCCAGTCGTCGGTCAAAACATAACTCACGGGCGGGCAATTTAGGCCAACTTGCCCATCAACGAGGAGGGTGGGGGTGGTGTCAACTCCACAGATATATTCCCAACCAAGTGGGAGTGGGGTTTGGGACCCCCGAAAAGCAAAAAGAGACCCCGATGCTCACAAGTCTACCAAGTACCGACTTAATACCTGTTGATCCCTCTCACGGGTTACGAACTTTACTCTTGGGCAATCTGGGCCCAGTTGCCCATGAACGGGGTGGGTGGGGGAGGTGAACTTTACAGGTAATTTCATAGCCGTAAGATCAACTAGTACAAGGAATGTCATCATCCTATATCCAGCTCTAGTCAAGTTAAGAACATTATTCGGTGTGCAATCTGGGCCCAAGCGCCCCTGAACCAGGTGGGGGGGCCTCAAAAGGCACAACTAGACCCCACTACCCACAAGTGTACCAAGTTCGGACTTGATACCTGGACTGTTTCACGAGTTATGAACTCCACAAAAAAACGGTGAAAAAGGAAAACTGAAAGCTGCTACAGCGCTCGCAAGAGTGGATTGTTCATAAATGAACACTCCACTAAAAATGGTTTGATTGGTTTGATTTGACTACAAAATAAAGTGACGAGAGATTGTAGATTCTTTGCCTGTTAAAAGACACCTCGCACTACATAGTGTTTCTTCTCAGATGTCCTGAGATACTTGACCTATGCTTACAGAAAATTACACACGGCTTTGGCTGTTTTTAGCCTCTTTATGTGTCGCTTGCCTTTGGTGACAATCTTGGCAAAATGTGCATAACCGGTTTTCGAACTGAGACAGCTCCCCGGGAACAATGATCGGACGCCTGATACGTCTCGTAAAGAGAAGAAATCGTAGCAAGCGTAATAATCAATGTATTGCTAATAGAGGAGATATAATACACTAAAGTGAAGAATCTCGGTAACGAGAATGGATGGAAATACTGCTATAATGTGTAAGTATAATGAATTACTATCATGTACGACATGCCCTTCAAGGTTTTACGGTGGGCTCGGTGGGCTGGTCGTTAGTTCACCGATTTCACCAGGCCTAGTTACGTCCCAGAATGTTACTCAACAAGAGGATACCGTCGATTCCAGTGCTTCCACTTGCTCATCTTCAAAATCCTTCCGCGAACCCCGAAAACCCTGAAAAATCCTGCGAAAGCCCAAAATCCTGCGCAAAACCAAAATAAATAATTCCATAGTAGTTGAAGGATGGTCGTTAAGACTGTAGTTGGAGGATTTGAACACGCGCAGCTGAATTTGTCTTCTTTATTGTTTGGGAGGGCTAGACGTCATGTCAAATACTGAGACTTAATGTACCGACAAAAGGCAGAGCGGCAACGATTGTACCAAGGACAAATTATCATAAGAGCTGCAGTCAAAATTTTTTAAATACGTCTTTTTCTGACAAAATTCTAGCTTTTAGTGTGGTTTAAGCCCTGTAGAATACGAACCTTTCAACGCCAACTAAGTGACTCTCCTTCCTTCTAAATAAGGAGTATATCCTACAAAATACGCCCCAGGCCAAATCTTGTAGTAATACTGAAAAGTGTATTTTTGCGATCCGAAACGAAGACATAATCAGAAGCATAGCTTTTGAATTATTATTAGGTGGTAAAGGTTGGACAAAAGCGGAACATGTCAATCAATCAATCAATCAATCTGTATTATTAGAAAAACATTCCTTACGTTATTAACAAAAAACCGAATATTTGTTCTCTCTTCAAATATAACTATATACAATTGCGCTTTTACATAGTCAAATAGTCAATAATTACACAAGTACAAGGATTGCAACAAATTAAAGCGCTAAACTTCAATAATTAACATAAAAATCTGAAAAGAATTTAAAATTTCGCGTTGAGAAAGCTCACAAAGGAGGGGACAAAACTTCTTTCGTACCGCGCATGAATTGCCCGAGTCGGTTGGATCTTAGAAACTGGTTGTGCTGCCATTCTCTGTGGCCTTATGCGGTTGGGAATGTGGGGAGGGGGAAGGATGTGCCGATGGTTGGGGTCTTCCAGTAGTTGGTCACCAAACTTGGTAGAAAGTTTGTGCCTACGGTTTGACAAAGATGCGAGACCAAACTCTCAATGTACGGGATTTTGGGGGATTTTGATACTATTCGTAAAGACCGGTACTGGATCCTCTCGAGGCGTTCCGACTGCTCCCGTGTTAAACCGAAATGCCATACCGGACAGCAGTATTCAAGGGAAGGGCGAATGAACACAAGGTAAATGCGAAGGAGGTGGTGTTTCGGAGTGCCATGGCGGGAGAGCATTTTGAGAGATCTTATTTCCATATTTGCTCTTTTCAGCATAGATTGTACTTGCTTATTCAACTTAATATCTGAAGTTAGATGAACACCTAAAAGTTTGAGCTCCTCCACTCTGCTGTGATCAGGTAGGTCAGGTTGGAAAGTTGGATTAGACTTGAGAAAAGATACAGTTAGGACTGCTGATTCTTGGTTGACGGTCATTTGGTTGACTGAAGCTTCTTCACTAATAACATTCATAATGGTGGCTGCACTGCTCCGGATATTTTTGTAACAGCGCTCTAAGACCGAAAGATCATCGACGAATTTCCAACGGTCGTCACAGGAGCCTGCGAGGTCATTGATCATGACCAGGAAAAGTAGTGGTCCGACGATAGTGCCTTGGGGCACACCACAGTAAATTGGTAGTGGGTCAGAAAAGACATTAGTAGAATGGCAGATGAGGTCAAAAGTTTTTTTCAGATCAATGGCGAAATGGTTGATCCAGTGATCTGGTTCATCCAGGTGTTTAAGGATGTTGTCAAGTAGACTGACCAGATAATGCGTGGTAGACGTCTTGCGGATGTTGCCATATTGTCTCGGATCAATCTGGGTCATAATGAAGTCCTTGAGCCACGATGAAAGAAAACTCTCGTAAACTTTGCTAAATATGGGAGTTAGTGTTATTGGGCGTACTCCTGAAAAGTCTTTTGGAGTATCCTTCTTGGGAATTGGTGTTAGAAACCCATTTTTCCAGACCGTTGGGTATTCTCCAGATTGTGTTATGGCGTTGAAGAGTGTCGTTAGCGGTCCACTCAAAAATTCTGGGAACGCACGAATAAGGTCAACGGGGATGTCTATTGGGGTAATGCTCGTTCTTTTGAGGTTTTTCAACTTCTTAAGTACTTCTTCTTCAGTTATTTTCGGGGAATTCTTTAAAATTCACAGGGTTTGTTGGTATTTCATCTTTTCTGAAGGGAGATAAAGTTTGCACAATGTCAGCAAGATGGGCGTTGAGCTTGTTTGCTGGGGCCAGGGGCTCTTCATCAAGACAAAAATCCAGATTGGCCTGTTGTTTGCCCATCATGCGTTTGATACTATGGTACCACTTTTTTGGATGAGATCTGAAAAGGCTATTGACTTCTTTTTCATAGTGCTTTGCAGCAGCTTTACGGGTCAGGTTTCGTATTTTGTTCTTTAGGCGGTTACCTTCCTCCCTTTTGCCTTCTCTGAAGAGTCGCCTTTTTTCTTTTACAAACTTTTTTATTTTGTCGGTGATGTATTGCCGGTCAGAAGAAAAACGTTTGGTAGTCCTTTCTGGGAAGCAAGAAGTGTACTGTGTTAAAAGGGTTTCCTGGAGTATGTTCGCTTTTTCGTTTGTAGTTTTCGCTTCTGTGAATTCGTCCCATTCTTCAGAGGACAACCATGTTCCAAACGCCAAGAGACCTTCGTCAGTTATTGGTCTGCTTGTGGTTGTGATTGTCTCGTACTGGATATGAATTGTACTGGTGCGATAAAGTTCTAGGGTAAGATGATAACTACCCCCAAGGGATGCTCCTGAGATTGGTTCTTTGTAATATCTGTGCATGTTGGTAGAGATCCGGTCGAGGGTGGTACCACCCTTGGTGGTTGGAATTTTTACTATTTGCTTAAGGCCAAGTGATGTATTTACGTTCTCGATTTTTAACTCGTTAGCATCCCCGATCATGAAGATACCACAATTTGGATACTTTCCTTGAACATAGTCTGCGCTAAGCTGAAGATTTCCAGGAATGATTTACGACTCGTTAGATTTTGTCCTGGGGAAACGTAAAAAGCACAGACCGCAATTCCGTTATATTCCCTAGGGATTCTCTTGGGGTTAATAAATGTCCACAGAATTTCATCGTTGTCATCTAGGACAGGGATGTCAAGACTTAAAGATCGAATCTTTTCGTTTGTGTAGATTGCCAGTCCACCCCCCTTTTTTCCAAGTGGGTGGTCATCGGGTCTGAGTTTAACGTGTTTTTAAAGCCATCGATTCTGAGCAGCTCTTCTTTTTGACGATGAACCTTTGTTACGACGATGATAGATGGTTTAGTTATTGAGGCTAAACTCTCCAGCTCTGCCAATTTGTCGGTGTTGAGGCTCTGAGCGTTACTATAAAGGAAGCTAGGAAACGAAAAAGAATTAGAGGGATACTGTTTTACCTTGGTACGGGTTTACCTCCAGGTCGATGGGCGTGATGTTTGGCCAGTAGATTTGACTTCTTGTAGTCTTTCAGGTGGTTGGGTGTTGTCCAGGTTTTAAAGGGCTGAAAATCTGTTACTTACCGTAACAGGGAATGCAAAAAAATCTGGAGCACGAGAGGTAACATACTCGGTGCTTGGGGAGCTGGAAAATTTGGCACTGGTAGGTTGGACATGTGGTTGCGGGAGGGCTGAGCCGAAGTATGGGTTGGGAAATATTGTTGGTGGTTTCATGGAGGATAATGTGACTGTTCTTGGTGATAGAGAAGAGGGTCTGAGATCCCTCGGTAATCTGGATTTTGATGGGAATGGGGGTTGAAAGCTGTCAGTTCGCACGGGGTTAGTCGGGCCGGATCGAGAGGTGGCCATGCCGAAAAGGGGTAGCATCTGGGGGGAGGGAAAGGGATCGGCGTCTTTGGTAGTAGTACTTGGCGATCGGGAGGTTTTATTTGTTCCCTCCTTACTGTGAAATTTTTTGAAACCGGACAAGAAACAAACGATTTCCGATTAGCAATGGGCAGCTTTGGGGCATGAGAATAACTGCAATTTTTATCTTTGCATGTCAGGTTTTTACAAAGGTCAACGTGGTCTAAGACACAAAACTCCAACAAACAAGATTTTGCAATGAAATCTGGACAAATATGCAGGAAATGACAACTCTTGAAACGGCACGAACCATACTGAGAAAAATTTCGGCAGATCGTGTTAAACTTTCTTTTGGCACTAGCGTCACTATCCTTTTCTCTCACAGTACCAGAGGTTTTGCAGTCATCAGGCTTCCGTTTCCCTAAGATACCTAATTCTCAGTGCAGTCTGTTAAAAATATCAGAACATTCCTGGGAAATCCTGATAAATCCTGGATTCTAAAAAATCCTGCCGGCATTCAAAAATCATGGCCGTTGCCTAGCTGCGGGCGGGAAGTAAGAACTGTGAGGAAAATAGCATTCATTCATTGGATACTTTCCGCGTCAGTCTCAGCCGCCCCTCTTTCTCTGTATTTGAATTGTTACTCAAATCTCAATTCAAGGCTACACTCATCGCGCTTCGATTCGAGTGTGCTTTGGACAGTTGGGGGAGTCCAGCTGACAGGTTTGTGTTCCGTATCCAGGATGCTCCTTTTTCTCCGCAGTTGAATTGTTACATAATTCTTTCGAAAGCAGGTTACACTCACCTCGCTTCGAGTGTGCTTTTGACGGGTGGGGAGTTCAGGTGACAGGTGTGTGTTCAGGTTGCCGTCCTTTTCCTCCGTAGTAGAAATGCTACGTAATTCTTTCGGCAGCAGGTTACACTTACCGGTTCCTAGTGTGCTTTTGACGGGTAGTGATAATGTGTAAACAGGGGGAGTCCAGAGATGTCCCGGACTGAGCGGGTTTGAAAAGTGACAGTTGTGTGTTTAGGGCGTCTCAGTCTGACAGCGGCAGACTTACGAGTCGATTCACATCTCATCGACCTGCAAAATAATGTCATCAGACAGACTGTACTTTTCACATTGGGTGTTTCCAAACTGAGAGACTTATGCCGAGATTGCCGAGCGGTTTGACTAATTTTTTGCAAAAGTTATGTCAGCCAAAATTTTAGGTAAAGGAGTGTATTTACAGTCATAGTTTGTAGCCGCTTTCACTAGTCTACCACAAATCCTTGGTCTTCGCATAGGCTATGCCAAGCTTTGGGCATACAGTTTTTTACCGGCTGCCCTGTGCCAAACACTAAGCACCCTAACCCACTAATAAGAATCTCAGTTGGTTGAAGGCTGAATTTCTTCAAATCGTCAGAATATTAAAGGCATCATACCAAAGTGTCTAAGAGGTACGTGGAATGGAGCTTGGGCTAGCCAAATGAAATATATTTTGTAAAATTTCTGATAGGGGAGAAGGTTTAGGGTTAGAAAAAGGAGTGGTAGCAAAACAAGTTAAATTTGTTTGAGAGAGTCAGGAAATACAGAGATGGCAGTGTGAAATATCCTCGCCCTCCTCTATTTCTCAATATGCACGAATTACGGAGGGTTGGGAGGGATTTATTTTAAGGCGAGGCATAATAGGGAGGACTTAAGATCAGATCACCCGTTCGAAAGTATGCATGTCACTAAACTCCGGATTCCGTCTCCCCCCCCCCCCCCCGCACGATCGTCGGATTGGGGAAGTGAGTAGTGACTACTTCCAAATTAGTTCGTTGAGGTCCCTAATATGCCTGCCAAGTTTCATCGTCCGAACGCTTCTGGAAGTACCCTAACCCGAAAACAGCAGACTGACCGATCGACTGACGGAAAAGTGATCGCTATATGACACTTGACCGGAAGGCAAGTGCCATGAAAAGCAAAGCCCAATAATTTGAATCCGCCTGTGAATCTGTTCCACAAGCAAATTTGTTACTGGTTAGCTCAATCTCTTTAGTGTGATCCAAAACGGGAGTGAACTTCTAAAGTCTATGAACCATCACAAGTTAACTGTTAGGATAATTTGTTGAATGCACAGCCTAGTTTTGAAGTATTCAAATATTTTAAAACTAAAATACTCTATATACTCTCTCAGATGAAAATATCAGGAAATGCCTGCAAATGGAAAACTGTAAGTTCGTGAACTTCTTTAATACACTGCACAAGGAAGAAATGTACTGCTTCTGTCGGGTGAAAGCCGAAAGTTAAAGTTTCGTCACTGAATCGGGTTTTTGGGATCCCAAAACGTAAGTGGAAGGATACCTGTGACATCGTAAAAGTTGTCCGTCCGTCCGTAAGCACGATAACTCTCGAAGGGAATGAGATATTTTGATGAAACTTGTGAGGATTGTTGGGGTCGTCGGACAGGTCAACTTCGTAGATGGGCTTTGTAGCCCTACATTTAGGGGTGGGGGAGGGGGTTCAAATTAAGGGGCAAGCAAAATATTTTGAAACAGCTAATATGATAGTCGATTATGGGGTAAGAAGGCATGCTGAAGACGATGATGAAAATCATTTTTTCGCCGGACAAATAGTTCGTCCGGAATCCGGCAAAACCGGAAAGTTTATTAAAAGTAAAATTTTCATTTGATGTTGATTATATGTTCGATTTAGGGGTAAGAAGACTTGCTGAACACTTGTGTGAAAATCATTTTCTTCTCGGACAAGTAGTTCGTCCGGAATCCGGCCAAAACCGGAAAATTTGTTAAAAAATATGTTTTACTTGTAGTTGATTAGAAATCCGATTTAGGGGTAAGAAGTGATGCTGAAACCGTATATGACAATCATTTTTTACCCGGACATATAGTTCGCCCGGAAAATTTGCTTTAAGTTAAATTTTTATTTGAAGTTGACTAGATGTTCGATAATGGGGACCCAGTCTACCACAAATCCTTGATTTTTGGATAGCCTATGCCAATTGCTGGGTATATCTAGCATTTGGCATAGCCTAGCCTATGCCTAACGGTGGATACCCTTGCCAAATGCTGGATACCTGTTGGTAATCTAACCCCGACCTACCTCAATATAAAGGAGTTCTGATTGGTTGATTTTTTAAATATTCTTTGAGCCCAAGCTGACTTTGAAACATTTATTCAAACAATGTTTACAACGGGTACGTCAGCTACGATTCTTCATCAGCGATATTTCGGCCCTTTTTGGCAAGGGTCCTCGTCAGGCTGTCAATCTTCTGGTTCAACTTCGGGGAAGGAAACAAACCTGTAATCACAGGTTTACAGGTTTACATTACAGGTTTGTTTCCTTCCCCGAAGTTGAACCAGAAGATTGACAGCCTGACGAGGACCCTTGCCAAAAAGGGCCGAAATATCGCTGATGAAGAATCGTAGCTGACGTACCCGTTGTAAACATTGTTTGAATAATTGATTTTTTAGCTCACATCATCAATATTTTACTGGGCAACAGTATCCAGCACCTGGCATAGTGTATCCAGCGTTAGGCAAATGATAATGCTAGACATATCCAGCGTTTGGCATAGGGCATCCAAAAATCAGGAGACACAGTAGAAGAATAAAAAAAAAACATAACCTACTTCAAGAAGAACCAGACATCAATTCTTCTCCACAAGAGCGGCAGAGCAATACCCTTTGGAGTTTGATCTCCGAAAAAAGAGAAAACTGTGAAACGGTTGAATCTTTAAAAAAAAATGTCGATGAGGAGCGAGATGCCATCCAGTGGATGCTGAAATGGGAAGCATTCACCACAAAGAAGATACGCTGAATTCGTTTGTTAGCTTTCTTTTTTCACCGGACAAGTAGTTCGGAATTCAGTCGAAACCGGAAAATTGGCAAATGTAAGGCAGAAAGTTTTCGTCAGAATAGATATGACTCATAGGGGTAAACACATGCTGAATCCATATCTGAACTTGGTTTTCAACTGTTTGGCCTTAACCTGTTTCTGAATTTTGATATTAAAAATGTTCAATGAGTCTGGCGGAGACAAGACCCAATTACCAGATCAAATATTGGATTTTTGGGATCCCATCGAAACCTTTGGTCTTGTGTTTTTGGGATCCCAAAACGTAAGTGGAGGGACTTGGTATGAGGACTCTTTGGATCGAGGGAGAGGCCGAGTTCGTAGACGGGCCCTGTAGCTCAATATTTAGGGGTGGGGAGGTGGTTCAAACTAACGGGCGAACATTTTTTTTCTAAACAGCTAATGAGGTTTTTTGTCGATTTATGGGTAAGAAGACATGCTGAAGATGAATATGAAAACCATATTTTCGCCGGACAATTAGTTCACCTGGAATCCGGCCAAAACCGGAAAATTTGTTAAAAGTAAATGTTTTATGTAAAGTTGATTAGGTGTTCGATTGAGGGGTAATGAGACATGCTGAACTTTTATATGAAAATATTTTTCTTGGCGGGCAAGTAGTTCGCCAGAATCCGTCTTAAACCGGAAAATTTGTAAAAAGTAAAAGGTTTATCTGAGATTGATTAGATGTTCGATTTAGGGGTAAGAAGACATGCTGAATCCACTTTTGACAATCATTTTCTACCCGGACATATAGTTCGCCCGGAATCCGCCTGAAACCGTAAGATTTGTTGAAAGTGAAAGTTTTATCTTTGAAAGTTTTAGATCTTCGATATAGGGGTAAGATGATACACTGAATTCGTTTTTGAGCTTTTGTTCTCCGGACAAGTAGTTCGCCCGAAATCCGGTCGAAACCGAAGATTCTGCAGAAGTAAGGCAGAAAGATTTGATCAGTTTCGTCAAAGTAGATATGACGTATAGCATAGGTATAGGTATAGGTATAGCTTAGACACACATGGTGAATCCATATCTGAACTTGGTTTTCTCAGATGATTAGTCATTGACCTTCTTCTGTTTCTAAATCTTAATAGTAAAAATATTCATAGAGTTTGGCGAAGACCGGTTATCTACAAGACCAAACTATCTGGATCAGATATTAAATTTGTGGGATCCCATCGAAACCTTTGGTCTTGTTAAACATAAGGAATACAATTTTTCAAACCGGTTTAAAGTTGTGGTTCTTCGGTTGTAGTCTCAGCATATTAACTTACTTTTGTTTTAGTTAGGAAAGTACTCTCTGTCGAAAGGACAGATAAAATGGTAGCCGACACATACTGCACTTTCATAACTAAACAAAAGTACGTCAAAACTATATCGAAAACACACCCGAAAAACTTAGGTTTTTAGAAAGATTTGATCAGTTTCTTCAAAGTAGATATGATGTATAGCATAGGTATATGCTAGGTATAGGTATAGCTTATACACACATGGTGAATCCGTGCCAGAACTTGGTTTTCTCAGATGATTAGTCATTGACCTTCGTCTGGTTCTAAATCTTAATATTGAAAATGAGTTTGGCGAAGACCGGTTATCTACAAGACCAAATTGTCTAGATCAGCAGGGGCGTCACTATGGGGGGGGGGGGGGAGGGGGGACTCCGGGGAGCGCCGGCAAACACAGAAGAAATAAAACTTTGTATACTTTTGTCGGGCGTCGGTCGAACCGTCGGCACATCGGGTTCTTTTATACGCAAGAAATAAAATCCTGCAAAAATTTGTCGGACAAAACACAGAAGAAATAGAATTCTGCATGCTTTTGTCGGGCCGCGTTATTCTCGTCGTCACATCGCAACACAGAAGAAATAAAACTTTGTACACTTTTGTCGGGCGTCGGTCGACTCGTCGGCACATCGGGTTCTTTTTATACGCAAGAAATAAAATCCTGCACAAATTTGTCGGGCAAAACACAGAAGAAATAGAATTCTGCATGCTTTTGTCGGGCCGCGTTATTCTCGTCGTCACATCGCAACACAGAAGAAAGTTCTTTTTATACATAAGAAATACACAAGAAATAAAAATGTTATGCTTTTGTCGGGCGTCGGTCGAATCTTCGGCACATCGGGTTCTTTTCATACGCAAGAAATAAAATCCAACAAACATTTGTCGGGCAAAACACAGAAGAAATCGAAGTCTGAATGCTTTTATCGGGTCTCGGTATTCTCGTTCGGAGTTCGAGTTCTTTTTATACATAAAGAATACAGAAGAAACAAAATTTTATATGGTTTTGTTGGGCTTCGATCGACTCGTCGGCACATCTGTCTATACGTAATAATAAAATTCTGCAAACTTCGTCGACCGCACCCGGGAAGTTCAAGTCTCGTCGGCACAACGTTTTTTTTTACACGTAAGAAATCAAGTTCTGTACAGTTTAGTCTGGCAAGATACAGAAGAAATCAGATGCCGAATGGTTTTGTCGGGCGTGGGTATTCTTGTCGACTCATCGGTTTTTTTTTTTAAACGTAAGAAATCTAATTCTGTACACGTTTATCGTGGCGCATTCCGAAAGTATAAGTTTCGTCGGCACATCTGCCCCTAATTACACGTAAGAAATAAAGATCTTTACAGCCTTGTCGGGCAAAACACGGGAGAAATCGAATTCTGAATGCCTTTGTCTGGCATCCGTAGCCTATTCTTGTCGGCATATCGGATTCTTCTGTACTTAAGAAATCAAATTCTGCAAACATTTGTCTGGCGCAAATTTTCGCAGAAATTAAGGATTAAAAAAATTCCGCATGCGGCGCTATGTTCAACTTGTCTGGGTAAAGTCGTTGGAAGATTCACTTTTTAGTGAAAGTTGAAACGAAAAGCCGAATGTGTTAATTTAAATATACGAATTTACATTGAAGGAACAATCTCAACTGATGCATTACAGTTCGTTGTACAAAAATTTTCGCCTGCGCCGCATTTTGTAGTGTTCTCTATTTGGAAGATCGATGTTTCATTTAGTTGGCGTTTAACGATTTAAACTCTTGAGGGTTTGAAACACGTTTAAAGCTAGAACTTGTATGGTAGGTATAGCAAATTTTCCGGAAAAAAGGCAGATTAAAAAAATTTCGCCTGCGGCGCTTACTTTAACTTGTTCTGGGTACAGTCGTAGTAAGCTTCGCTTTTTTTTTAGCGAAAGATCAAATGAAAAGCCAAATACAGTATACGAAATTACTTTAATATACGAAATCACATTAAAGGAATAATTTCAAGTGACGTATTACAGTTAGTTTTAAACCGGTTCTATTATGCTTGCGGGAAATGTATGTCTCGTCGGTTGTTTGTGTTTTTTCGGCACATTTTTTAGTCCTCGGCACAAACCGGACGTCCCCCCCCCCAAAGGTGAAAGGCTAGTGACGCCCCTGTGGATCAGATATTAAATTTTTGGGATCCCATCGAAACCTTTGGTCTTGTTAAACGTAAGGAATACAAATTTTCAAACCAGTTTAAAGTTGTGGTTCTTCGGTTTTAGTCTCGGTATATTAACTTACTTTTGTTTTAGTTAGGAAAGTACTCTCTGTCGAAAGGACAGATAAAATGGTAGCCGACACATACTGCACTTTCATAACTAAACAAAAGTACGTCAAAACTGTTCCGAAATCACACCCGAAAATCTTAGGTCTCGTCAGCGAATCGGGATCTTTTATACACATAAAAATCACGTCGGAATCTGTAAACTCACGGGAAAAGACCAGAAGTTTGTTACGGCTATAAAAGGGGATTCTTTTTTTTAATGCACCGGCATACCTTTTTTGCTTGTTTTGTTTGTGAGCAACCATGTTTTTAACGCGAAATTATTTTTTTTTGCTGTAAATTCAGGACAAATCTACTTTGTGTCTATTTTATTCAGGATGGCCACTACTTTTTTCGGCTACTTTCATAGGTATTCTTTACGTTTCTTTGGGACCGCAAAATGACGGGCGTTCTCATTTTATTTTCTCAAACGTTCCTCGGCGTTTCACAAAATTTCGCCTATGGCGCATTCCGTAGTATTCTCTATCTAGATGAACGGTGTGTCATTTCTTTGGCGTTTAGGCTTCGGATTCTTGGGGTTTGAAACTCATTAAAAGCTAAAAATTTGCAGAGCAAGTAATAAAATTCTGCCCAAAAAGAAAGATGAAAAAGATTGCGGCTTGGTGCAGGCGTTGGAAGCTTCGCTCTTTAGCGAAAGCTGAAATGAAAAGCTGAAGGTGTGAATTTTTGTATACGAATTTTTATTAGAGGAATAATTATGATGCTTTGCAGTTAGTTTTACACGGGTTCTGTTATTTGTTGGTTGGGAATGGGCCTTTTGTCGGTACACCCGAGTCGTATATTGTGATCCAGAAGACGTTGAAATGAGGGTCTCAGCCCCCTGGCTTGAGTGCTTCAGACCCCCCTTGTATGCTTGTGAGGAGCCCCTCCGAATTCCTCATGACGTAATTTCTCTTTCTTCCTTATTTGTCTCTGTTTTACGTTCGCTCAACAGATATTTGTTTTAGTCTTATGCTCTTTGTGGGAAAGCAAATAGCGGCAACTTTCAAATGATGAGTATGATGATATCCCTATGGGAGCAAACATCGTAGTAGGATATGTCAACACAATACTTGACGGCATTTCCCACTTTTGAATTCTTTGGTCTTTCGAACTAAAAGCAGTTTCCTGCCTGGTTGTGTGCCAATAGTCTTGGGTAAAATAGGTCAGTGGATGAGTCCTTTTCCAGTAAATTTGGAACGAATTTCTGTGGACAGCATTTATGGGGGGGGGGGGGTGTTTGTTCAGTTTATTAAATTCATTATTATAAAATACAAAAACAAGAGCAAAATAAATGTCAGCCCCTATAAAGCTCCATTGCCCGTTACATGGGGGTGGATACCGAAAATAAATAACACATAAACTAGTATCTTCTAATATAACAAAAATACCAACCGAAGACATTTTTTTACTTCCCGCTTCATCCTAAAAAATTCATGTTCATGCCGACTCAAACTACGACAAAAAAGGTTCATTTTCTGTACCCTAATTTCGGCGTGGCGATACTTTCTTTATGGTACTTGCAGCTTCGCTCTAGTGCCATAAACCGTTCACTTCTCGGTCTGTCGGTCGGTCTACTGTTCTCTAATTAGGGTACTTCCAGATGTGCTAGGACGATGAAACCTGACAGGCGTATCAGGGACCTCACCAAATTAACTTGGGAATAGACACTTCCCGATCCGACCATCGTGGGGGGAGGGGGAGACGGCAGAATCCGAAATTTTGGAGCATGCATAACTTTCGAACTGGTGATCGGACCTTGATGAAACTTGATATCTGACAGACTTCATGCCTAAGATGTCCAATTTCAAGTCCGGACGGAATCTGATGAATGTGGGCGGGGGGGGGGGGGGAAGTCGGAGGGGGGAACTGGAAATCTTGTGACACGCTTAGAGTGGAGCGATTCGGATAAAACTTGATGGGAAGAACAAGCCCAAGCCCTAGATTCATCAGTGACGTAACTGGACCGGATTCGGGCATTGTGGGGGTCACCAATCAACAATTCTGGTGGTCACGAGTTAAGGTACTTCCAGATGTGCTAGGACGGTGAAACTTGGCTTGAACATTAGATACTTGACATGATTGGCTTAGAAATAGTCAGTTCCTTGATTCGCCCATCGTGGGGGGAGTGGAGGGAGGGGGAATCCTGAATCTTGAGGTATGTGTAAATTTTGAACGGGTTATCGGATCTTAATGAAATATGATATTTGAATAGACCTCTTGTCTCAAATTTCCTATTTAAAGTCTGGACCTGATCCGATGAATGTGGGGGGGGGGGGTAGAGGGGTGAACTGGAGACCTTGTGACGCGCTTAGAGTGGAGCGATTGGGACGAAACTTGGTTGGAAGAACAAGCACAAGGCCTAGAGTCATCAGTGAAAGAACCGGACCGGGTTCGGGCACTGTGGAGGGAGTTGGGAGGGGAGGGGGGGGGGGGGGTGAGGAATTCCGGTCACGTCCCAGGTCCGACCATCCTTTAAAATACTTATCCTAACCGCAAAGTGCAAAAAATACTTTTGAGCAAAATATATTTTTTCTTGATCTCCACGAGCCCATGATCACTTTGCCCTAAGGGTTTTTCATACAACTGAATTCCTTAAAGTACCAAAAATACTTTTGAGTAAAATACACATTTTCATGCTTCCGATGAGCTTATCATCATTGTTGCTTCAAGAGTTTTTTGTATCACAGATGGATTTTTAGCGCCCTGAAAGCGCGCATCATCACAGCAAGATGCATTACCAAACGATACATTTTCGTGATTTCCAAGGACCCATGGTCGTTTTTATCTCAAGGGTTTTGCTCTTGCTTTGCTTTTGCTTACAGCTCTTGTTCGAATCTCCATCACTATGAGACCTATAATTGTATTTAAGCTTCCAAATTTCAAACTACATTGTCCACTTTTCAATCTAGATGTACACTTTCGTTCAGAAATATAAAATTTTAAAATAAATCTTAATTTGTATATCCTTTTACTGATACCGAAAATAAATCTACATTTGTATGTGTCCTCCAGTACCCCACCTTCATTGACTACACATACGCACTTGCAATTCCAAACTAATTGGCTGTAAAGGAAAAAACAAAAATTAAAAGAACTATTTCATAGTCTTTTCTGACCTCGCTTTTGGCAAATTTTCGCATGGAAAGAAGGCAGCAAGGTGAAATGGTTTCTTCTATATCTTGAGAAGGCTTCAGATTCCCAGATATCTGGGGTTTCCTCACAGTAACGTAAACGCTTCTGGAATTTCGTGATGTTTTCGCTATTCTTCAACATCTCCTAGATTCCCTCTTCAATCTTTTGAATACTCTCAATCAATTTCCCTTCCCCCTACCCCATTTGCATATTTATTTTATCTCCTAATCCTTTGGACAGACGATCAGGGTCAGTTGATGACGGACTCCTGGCGGACTCCTTTCGGCACCATTATCATTTCCTTACGGTCTGTCGGCAGCGTAACCGTCTGCGTAACCTACCGAGATCTGGGGAGTTCAGCATCGACGTCTCCCGGATTTGTCCCGATGAAACGGTTATCTGTTTTTGGGATCCCAAAACGGAAGTGGAGGGACACCTGTGGCATCGCAAAAGTTGTCCGTCTGTAAGCACGGTAACTCTCGAAGGGAATGAGATATTTTGATGAAACTTGGTGTGAGAACCCTTTGGGTCAAGTTTGAGGTCAAGTTCTTAGATGGGCTCTGTAACAGTTAATGAGAATGAGGGTAAGGAGACATGCTGAACACGAATATGGAAACCATTTTCTCGCCGGACAACTAGTTCGCCCGGAATCAGGCCAGAACCGGAAAGTTTGTTAAAAGTAAAAGTCTTATATAAAGTTGATTAGATGTTCGATTTAGGGGTAAGAAAACATGCTGAATCCACTTTTGACAGTAATTTTCTACCCGGACATATAGTTCGCCTGGAATCCGGCTGAAACCGGAAAATTTGTTAGAAGTTGAAGTTTTAGCCTAGGGGTAAATACACACATAGTGAATCCATATCTAAACTTGGTTTTCTCAGATGATTAGCCATTGACCTTCTTCTGTTTCTAAATCTTAATAGTAAAACTGTTCAAGGAGTCTGGCGAAGACCGGATATCTACAAGACCTGGATCAAATATTAAATTTGTGGGATCCCATCGGATCCCATCACCTTGTTGAAGTAGAAGTCTTTTACCCTCTGACTTATTAGTTTCAAGTTTTGACCGAAAAGGTTGAGGTCCGACAGTCTAGTTATACATATCACTTATTCATTTCAATAGGCGGGACAACCCGATACAAATTCGTTACTCCGATGGTGCAATATCGACAGATAATCGATTTCATCGAATGAACTTAATTTTTCGAACTTGCGGTACTCTCTGCGCTTGTCCCTCTGTGCTTGAAATATTAACCATCTACAAAGGTAAGCCATTGTCGAAAAATAAAGTAAAATGGCAGATCCTTTGCAAGACATATCTTAACATTATTTTCCTACTTTCTTCAGTCGTGACTTTTTCCGGGTTGAGCGCCTTTAATCCTGGAAATGCTGTTTTTTTTTTTTATTGAAATTCTCCGCGTTTGGGTTGTCGGGCAAGCAGCGCACATTATGAACGTTGTTACTAGAGCCTCGGGTGAAAAAAAATACGAAATCCTTTAGATTAGTCAAAGTATTTAAGTGTATTCAACTATCAGATTGAAAAATAAGCTTGCTTTTTAGTTAAACTTTAAACTCACCAACGACCAACATGGGCCATATAAACTGACAACCGACAAAAATAAATAACAACACCAAACCAAACACTAAATGGGGGACTCGACCCCGGGGAAAATAATCAAAAAGGAAACCCCCCTACGACACCCAAATTGGGAGTCTCAGCCACATGTGCCAGTCAGGACAAACGGCAGCTGACTCTAGAAAATAAGCCCTTCGTAAAATCCAATGAAGAATTGCCACAGGATGAGTTGGAGAAACAATAACAGTCACACGTTAGATCTTGGTGTGAGTTATCTGTAATAAGCGACTAGGCTTTCGGCTCATACCGAGTCGTGCATCAGCCCCGTTGAAAAGTCAACCAGCAGTCAGCACTGAAGTCGGAAGCAAGAATTGATAAACTTGATGAAGTTTGACAGAACAGAGTTGGGTAGAGGACAAATAGAGGCAGAGACATTTTAAACAGTTTCAAACATCGCTAGGCCTGAGAGGAATTGAAAATATCCAATCAAACCTGGTTAAATGTACACCAAGGAGAAATGCGTCATTGTTAACTGTATAGTAGCTCATCTAGCGGCAAAAAATAACTACCTAATCTGGAAGAAATTTTATTAAGGGCGTAGACGCCACTGCAGATCAAGAGCAGTGGAACGCCGAATTCCTAGAAAAGGAAGGCCGTCACCGATATTGACGACGCACTGCAGTTACACTTAGACCCATTCAACTATTAGGATGCACGCCAGAAGTACTTCGGGGTCCTGGGGGAATTATCTCACGCACTTTCTTTCCCTCGGATTTCTGGCCGGATTTCTTCTGAGGATAAATGAAAATCAATTCAGTATTTCTGTACTTTAAACTGGATCATCCGAAATGACGTTTGCCAATTCGTCTGCCATTCGGTCACCAAGTAACCATTTCGAAATATACTTTCGACATTTAATTAACCTAAAAGAAATATTCATTGTTCAGATATGGCTTAACAGGGGATTAGTTTGGTGTATTTTTGGTACCAGTTGGATCTTGGTATTTCCTTCCCACGGTGAATGAATTCCTTGAGAGAATTGGAAGTTTATTTGTCACTATAGAATCAGGATTGTTAGCCGGATTTGGACGAAAGAAAGATCATTCCTCGGAATCTGATTGGACTAGGGGTTTCGCATTCTCGACTTCTTGTGACCGGCTAGAGTTCCAGACTGATTTTTGGTTCTGTTTGCTGTTTGTATGGCGGTGAAGGATACACGGTAATTTTATGTCACAGCTTAAGCGCCATATAGCGATCGTGATATCCTTCCGTCTGGCCCGGTCTTACAGGGCGCCAATTCGGACACTTCCAAGCAAGAACGATGGAACTCGTCACACCACAAATCACCCGACTCAATGCTGTAGGAAACCTTCATTTTTAGGATCCGGTCATCCATGGCGGGGAGTAAGGGGGAATCTGGGATCTTGTGTGAAACGCCTGAGTTACAAATAATTGATCCGACCCGTGTCACACTCGGAAGTAGCAGGTGCCATGGATATATACCATTTCCGGATCGCATCCGGCAGCTATAGGGAGAGTTGGTGGGAGGCGACGGAAATTTTGAAACACTGATAGGAGCCAAATGGATGGTGGGATTGGGATGGAACTTGAACAGTAGCCTACGAAGTTCCTTGTGTCCTAGATGCGCTATTTTAGAGTCCGGGCCGGATCCGACCCCGGTTGGTGGAATTGGAGGGGGGTACCGGACATTTGCGGAAATGATGGGTGATAGGAGCAGTTGCCCTAGCTGTCCCATTTATTTGTCCGATCCGCATCCAGCCAGTTGGGGGACTGGGGAGGGATGATTGTATTCTGTGATATACCTAGGGACGAAATGGATTGAGTTATTCATTCAGTTCATTTTAATTTCAACATTCCTTAAACTAAACAAACACAACGCTCCCAAGAAGGGCACAACCGTGTCCTGTGCGGGAGTGCACAACTTTTGCTCACTCACTACAAACGATAACACACATTTCTCGTCTTAACCTTCTCTTTTCTTTTTCTTTAGCCCCCCCCCCCCCCCCCCCCAACCATCAGTCACTAATAATAATAATGAAATATTGACCTTAAACAAAATACCATGTAAATATTCCACATTTACCTAACTATCCAAAAAATAATTATTCAATCTATTTTTAAACAAAGACGGGTCCTCCGACTCCCTGATTCTATCCGGAAGATGATTCCACACTGTCACACCCGAATTCCTCCCACAAAACCCTCATCTTGACGACTCTCCAATGTCATTCACCAACAAACTCGCATTTCTCGTCTCACACTAGTGGTAATATGATTTATGATATGATTTATTTGCTTAAAGCCCAAGGGCCATCGCATACAAAAAAAAACAAAAAAACACCAACAAATAAACAAATCTCTCCCCCCACAAATCCTAATTACAGAAACTCTTCCCTGTGATTCCACCCTAACCGCAAAAACCTTCCAAGTTGTCTAACCCCGAAAATACTTTTATCCTTAAACTTTTCAACCAACCAACCTTCCTCAAAAATTCGCTCCCCAAATATTTCCACTCTTAAATCATTCAACTCCACACATTCACACATAAAATGAAACAAATTTTCATCCATACAACCACACATTGGACAAAAGTAAAGACCACTCGACCGCCCCTTAACACTACCCATATGATCATGATCAACATAAAAGTTTCTGAAATACGATGGGCACAATCCGTTCAGACTTAAGCCTACACATATCTTTTTTACCGGTAAAACACATAACGACTTAAAACAACTAATCGTATCACCACAGTTCAGACGTTCACCTAAAATACGAAGAGCTTTATTTTGCAGAATCTGCACTTTCTTAAAATTCGACTCAGAATTACATGCGTAAATAGAACATCCATACGTTATATAGGAATGGATTATGGCATAATAAATATTTTTATTCAAAGCACTCAAAGGTAAATGATGCTTCATTCACCGTAGAACTCCAGCTCCTCTTGCGGTTTTTGATGACAAAATTTCACAGTGCCTCTTAAAACTGAAATTTACATCCAAGATATTTACAGTCAAAAGCGTGCAACACCTGCGTACTATCAAACATCAATTTGAACACATTGTTTCCGATTCGACCTATCCTACAAAAAAAAAAAAAATTCGTTTTACTTTAATTTAAAGACAAGAAGCTTGCAGACATAAATGTTTGCAGTTGAGTGACTGTCCGGTTCGCCTTCTCTCCCAGTTCATGAAGAGACTTCGCAAAGATAGTATAAGCGCCGTATCATCAGCAAAGAACGTATTTTACTTTGAAGAAACTTGGACGGTACACAGATCATGGTCCATAGATGTCCCATTATAAGGTCGGTGCTGGATCCGACCAACGTGCAAAGTTTTTTTATGGGACCGGGCCTGCCTCCAGAAGAACAAGACCAAAGGTTTCGATGGGATTCCAAAAATGTGATATTTGATCCAGACAATTGGGTCTTGTAGAGATCCAGTCTTCGCCAGACTCCTTGAGCACTTTACTAATAAAATTTAGAAACAGATTAAGGCAAATGGTAATCATCTGAGAAGACCAAGTTCAAATATGGATTCAGCATGTGTGTTTACCCCCATAGCCTGCGTCATATCTACTTTGACGAAAGTTCCTGCCTTACTTCTGCCGAATTTCTGGTTTCGACCGGATTCCGGGCGAACTACTTGTCTTGCAAAAATTTAAGTTGAGAAACGGGTTGCGTGTCTATGTCGAAACTCTAATCAACTTCAGATAAAACTTCAACTTAAATAAATTTTCCGATTTCAGCCGGATTCGTGGCGAACTACGTGTCCAGGAAGAAAATGATTGTCAGACACGAATTCAACATGTCTTCTTATCCGTAAATCGAACACCTAATGAAATTCATATACACTTTTTTGAACAAATTTTTCTACCGAAATTTGAAACCGAAACTGAAATTCTACCGAATCCTGACAGTTATACCAAATTAATTACCGAATCTCAATCATGATACCGAATAATATTGTACCGATAGCCTATTCGGGATTCTGTGTAACCACCGAACCTCCTAAATATACAGAATTGTTCCGGCATCGAAAAATTACCGAGCAATTTCAGTAAATTCGTTCACACTATGATTCGTGGTGACTACCGAATCCTGGCAATTATACCGAATCCCGAACATTATACTGAATAGATTTGTACCGATAGCCTATTTGGGATTCTGGATAACTACCGAATCCCCGTAAATATACCGAATAGTTTTGATATCGAAGAATATTATCGAATCTCAAAAAATTAGGGGGTGCTGCACCCCACTAACCCCCCCCCCCCCCCCTGCGACGCCTCTGTCTAGTCGGCTAGGTCTTAACTAAAAGACTAACGAGCGTGCCTAAGAACCCTTTTGCGGAAATTGTGTTATAAGTGTTTCTTAAGACTAACGCCGTCTTCCGGGTTCTTACTCGAAAGGGAACAGGGGAAAGTTTGATGTTGGTTTCTCAAGAGCACTTCCTTTATTTGTGAGGGTTTCTTGTAAACTGTGGTGTGAGATTTGTGAGGTATTGAGCGATTAGCTCAGCAAGGATTTTGCAGCCTTGATAATTGAATTTGAGTGGCCCCTTCGCTTTTCTGTATTTCAGTCAATCAATCAATCAAATTGAACTCCAAAAAGGTTAAAGCTAGAAAAGACCAATAGAAATATTTACGAAATACATAAAAACGACAACAAACTAACTAATACACTACAAGATATTACCTGAAACAAATGCTGGAATGAAACTGTGTAAAAATTGGTTTGAAGGATTGGTAGGATCTGGCACAAACTGATTGCCAGTGTTCCTCTCGGACCGACGCAGGGACGACGGGAGGGGAGGGGAATAGACGGCTCATCTAGGGACAACATACCATCTTTTTCTCCGAAATTTTTTGAAAGGGTATTCTGTTGTCAGTTAATTTAGGAACGACCAGTTTAATGAGTATTGAGTATTTCGGTCCTTTTGGCTTGAATTAGGAGGAGGGACTCCCGAAAGAGGCGTCATCATAAGAATAAAATATTTATTAAGCCAAAAGGCTCCTACCTAAGAAGACAGATCCTCACTCCTTCTATTCTAATTATTACTGATTTGCAATATCCGTCCTCATTTTATCCCCGTGGTATGAACAGACGCGTGATTCCGCGATAAAGGCTTCCGGACCTATCTTAAAAAATCTTAAAAATATTTATCTTAAGAATACGAACCCTAACATGACGGCTATTTGTTCAGTCGAGCTTTTTGTTTGTAGTGTTTTAGTGTGACCAAGATACTTGAGCCTTTTTTCCCAGTAAAAACAGCTTTACTCAAAATAGCGCTTCTCGCTCAGAACAGATGTCTTGCTTTTATCAAAACAGGGATCTTGCCTCAGAACAGGGGTCCTACCCTTTCTCGTTTTTCGGCGCGATTTTCGGTATTTATGATATTGTTAGCACTCTCAATTTATATTTTTTCTTGCATGTTTATTTTTATTTTCTATTTCTTTCAGTGAATCTGTCGATTCTCTTGGTGTTTTGTTCCATTTCCCTTATCTTACCAACATATCTGATGTATTCACGTCCCCAGTCGTTCCATCCATTGTCGTTTCCGGGATTCCAAGCATTCTATCCACGCTAACGGCATGGCGCTTATTTCTGTATTTGCCAAGTTTTGAAGTTGAAATACTGGCTATTCAAGTTTTTCCGTGTTATTCATCATCAAAGCGAACCAAATTAGTGTGTCTGGATTTAATTCTGGATTCTGGGAGATGTTCAAGAAGGAATGACGAAATCTTGCTGTTAGTTATAGAAAATAATGTAGCATTATAACATAACAATGTCTAATTCAATAATATACCATGATATATTATAATAAATTATGATAATGGATAATAACTTTTTTCGAACAGGTATGTAATGCATATCCTACTATGACCCATGGTCAGTTATTTTACGATAATCTTCACACAGAAAGTTAGCGGTAGATATGAGAGGATGATCTAAGTCATATCAGCCTCCAGAGAGGATGTTATAAGTCATATCAGCCTCCAGAGAGGATGTTATAAGTCATATCAGCCTCCGGAGAGGATGATATAAGTCATATCAGCCTCCAGAGATGATTTCTGTTCGAAAAAGTTGTAACAGTTAACACACCTCCATCTCGGTTGATATCAGAATAACAACCTCGACGGCCATTTAAAAATATCAACCTCGCCTTCGGCTCGGTAGATATTTTTCATAACCTACCTCGCCTTCGGCTCGGATAGGTTATTTTCAATGACCGTCTCGGTGTTGTTTTCCGATACCAACCTCGATGTCTGAAGTTAACCTTTAATATATTTTAAGACCAGTCAGGATAGTGATGACCCCACTTATTGCGAAATAAACAAGACAAAGGTTTCGATTGGGTCTCAAAAATTAAAAATTTGATCCAGAGAATTGGGTCTTGTCTTCACCAGGTCCAGTCTTCGCCAGACTCCTTGAACATTTTTATATCAAAATTCAGAAACAGATTAAGGCCAAATAGCTAATCATCTGAGAAACCAAGTTCAGATATGGATTCAGCATGTGTGTTTATTACCCCTATAAGTCATATCTGTTTTGACGAAAACTTCCTGCCTTATTTTGCCAATTTTGCCAATTTTCCGGTTTCGGCCGAATTCCGTAACTACTTGTCCGGCGAAAAAAGAAAGCTAAAAAATGAATTCAGCGTATATTCTTTCCCCAATTTCCAACATCTAATCAACTTCAAATAAAATTTAACTTATAACAAATTTTCCGGTTCCAGCCGGATTCCTGGTGAACTATATGTCCGGGTAAAAAATGATTGTCACGTACGGATTCAGCATCTCTTCTTACCTCTAAATCAGATATCTAACCAACTACAAATAAAACTATTACTTTTAACAAATTTGCAAAATTTTCAAATTTTAACAAATTTGTTTAAGAAGCTAACATCTGTGGCGAATAGCAGGTTTTTGCTACCAGTGACAACACTGGTCTCGAATGATGTTAATCCTACGACCGCTAGATGGCATCTGTACCCGAAAAAATGTAAAAGATTGTATTGACAGAAACAGAAGTACTCGGGTCATAACAGTAGTCATTTTAGCAGGTCTGCAGTAGGCTTTGGTTGCTATTTCCCTAAAATACAGTTCCCTACCACAGTGGCAAAAAAGTACAACAAAAGAGGAATAAGTCCTACATGTACAAACATTTTGTTTGAAAAAGTTATAATAGTTAACATACCTCCATCTTGGTTCATATCTGAATAACAACCTCGAAGGCCATTTTCTTTTAAAACTTTAAAACTTAAAATAATTTTTGCTTTAAGACTTACTTTTAACAAACTTTCCGTTTTTTGCCGGATTCCGGAGGAACTACTTGTCCGGCGAGAAAGTTGTTATCATCATCCTGTTCAGCATGTCTTCTTACCACATAATCGACTATCTCATTAGCTGTTTAAAAATATTTTGTTTGCCCCTTAATTTGAACCCCCACCCCTAAATGTAGGGCTACAGAGCCCATCTACGAGCTTGACCTTAATCCAAAGACCCAAAGAATCCTCAGACCAGGTTTCATCAAAATATCTCATTCCCTTCGAGAGTTATCGTGCGGACAGACG
Organism: Branchinecta sandiegonensis; assembly: GCA_030848855.1. Classification (NCBI taxonomy): domain Eukaryota; kingdom Metazoa; phylum Arthropoda; class Branchiopoda; order Anostraca; family Branchinectidae; genus Branchinecta; species Branchinecta sandiegonensis. The sequence continues at coordinate 14,704,281 of JAUPMV010000008.1, read as the reverse complement.
GACAACTTTTAATATGTCATAGGTATCCCTCCACTTACATTTTGGGATCCCCCCAAAAATTTACTTCTGTAGGCATCCCCTTCTGCTTCATCAGACTCATAGTTTGTATCACACCTTTCTGTCCAGTTGGATTCCTAGATGAGACTCACTTCACCTGTCTGTCGAATAGAAACTGTTTACCTTGACCACGCATACGGGAAACTAGAAGGGAACCCCGAGGGGGGGGGGGGGGGCTGTGAGAGAAGCGCGCTGGAAGCAGGTAAGTATTCCCAGGGATGGCTCGTGTCTGTTCAGTTAAAATGTAGCAGCGCTCACTGCAGTATCGGGTCAAGCTAATGTGATATTCTGGTTATGAGAGTTGGATAATAAATAGTACGAAGTGAAACCTAGGCTGTGATAGTTCAAGAGAATGACTTCTATGGATGTGTTTAGCAGTGGGTTTACATTAAGCAATATATCTTTGAAGGTAAAAGCATTCCTTTGTGCATTATATATAATCGATAACGTGTACTTGGCCAAACACTGTTTTGTCCACGAACCTCCAATTAAATTTGTTCCTGTCCGAATAGGCAATGGTAAAACAAATCAGAAACAAAAGCACAAGCAAGCGTATGATCAGTTACACCAAGACCAAAGGGTTTGATGGGATCCCAGAAATTCAATATTAGCCAGACAATTGGGTCTTGTCTTCGCCAGGTCCAGTCGTCGCCAGACTCCTTGAACATTTTTAATATCAAAATTCAGAAACAGATTAAATGCCAGATAGCTAATCATCTGAGAAAGCCAAGTTCAGAGATGGATTCATCATGTGTGTTCAAACTTCCTGCCTTACTTCTGCCAATTTTCCGGTTTCAGCCGAATTCCGAAACTACTTGTCCGGCAGATTAAGAAAGCTAAAAAAAAAATTCAGCGTAGCGTATCGAACATCTCATCAACTTCAAATAAAATTTTTTACTTAAATATTCTTTGAGCCCAAGCTGACTTTGAAACATTTATTCAAACAATGTTTACACCGGGTACGTCAGCTACGATTCTTCATCAGCGATACTTCGGCCCTTTTTGATAATAAACTATGATTATTACAGGTTTGTTTCCTTCCCCGAAGTTGAACCAGAGGATTGACAGCCTGACGAGGACCCTTGCCAAAAAGGGCCGAAATATCGCTGATGAAGAATCGTAGCTGACGTACCCGCTGTAAACATTGTTTCAATAATTTTTTTACTTGTAACAAATTTTCCGGCTCCAGCCGGATTCCGGTTGAACTGTATGTCCGGGTAAAAAAATGATTGTCATATACGGATTCAGCATCTCTTCTTACCCCTAAACTGAACATCTAATCAACTACAAATAAAACTTTTACTTTTCACAAATTTTCCTGTTTTGGCCGGATTCCGGACGAAGTACCTGTCCGGGTAGAAAATGATTTTCACAAGTGTTCAGCATGTCTTCTTACCCCTAAATCAAACATCTAATCAACATCAAATAAAACTTTTACTTTTAACAAACTTTCCGGTTTTTGCCGGATTCCGGACGAACTACTTGTCCGGCAAGAAAATGGTTTTATCGACTATCACATTAGCCGTTTAAAAATATTTGTTTGCTCCTTAATTTGAACCCCCTCCCCCACCCCTAAATGTAGGGCTACAGAGCCCATCTATGAACTTGACCCAAAGAATCCTCACACCAAGTTTCATCAAAATATCTCATTCCCTTCGAGAGTTATCGTGCTGACAGACTTACGAACGGACAGACGGACAACTTTTGCGATGTCATAGGTATCCCTCCACTTACGTTTTGGGATCCCAGATCAATGTTTTAACTGGAAAACTACCTCCAAAAAGGTGCAATAAAGTGTGTAACACACGCGATGTTGGCTTGAACAGATTTATTAAAGGACGCCTGAATGAAGAGGACTAAGTATCATCCTTATCTGTATGACTTCCGTTAACATTGCCTGCAGAAAACCCAATCCAAATACGAAATAGTGTTTCCAAGCTATGATTTTTGCTCCATTTTGCATCTGTCCTTATTTCAGTACCGAACAAGTTTAGAAATGAACAAATGTCTCCAACGAACCCTTCTTCTGGAATATTTTTTAACCAGTTAAGTCCAAACGTATATCTAGAAGAAATTCGAATACGATCCGGCCAGTGCTATACAAGATTTGAATGAATTGCGCTTTTTGTCTTGGAGTCTGCATGTGGAAACCTCCAGAAACGAACATCCCTATTTTGAAAACGTCACGCTCAGGAGAAGAATGCTCTCCGTGGCCATGTCTGTAAATGCACTCTCCGTGGTGTGTTTAAGTATGGTTTCATTGTTCAGGTGTCCTTTAAACTCCTTGCTACAAACTTTTCGAACGTAAACATTTGCAGGTCCCCGACACAAATTTTCGTCAAAAAATTTAAAATTTCCGCTAGTCGCTGCATCAGAAAGTTCCCGACTAGAAGCAACGCGCCTGTAGCTGATTTCGCGTTTTCTGTCAGTGACGTAGCGTCGTTGCGTCAGCAAACAAGACCCTAGGTTCTGATCGGACACCAAAAGGGAATATTTATTCGGCTTCTTCTTCCGGACGACCGGGTCTGATAGATTTCCGGCCTTAGCCAGGTCCCGTAAGCTTGTTATTTATCGCCAACAAACCCTTTAAGCAGACCCATTAGTTGATTCTTTCTATCTTAGACTTGCGGTTAGACCAGATCATAATGGGATATCAGTTTTATCAGACGACTTTGTTCTTCCGACATTTCCGGCTCATCTGAGGATCCGAGTGCGGTAAAACTGCAACTAATGCTATACACAGCAACTACAGTTCATCAGGGTCGGTGGTTGTTGGCTTGAATTCCTGTCAGAATTCTGCGCACCATTATCATTTCCAACCAGAAAATTTGCGATGTTTTTGGCTCGTGATGAAACTGAAGAAAATCCGGCGGGGAAAAATCTATCGTCTTTCCGTAGCAGAAGCCCAGCACTCTTCTTCTTTGCTCTCGTTCTCTGGATCCTATATTATCCCTAGCTCCCTTATGGAATTATAAGCTTCTCCGCCTTTCGCCATTTTTCGTTTTGGTCCGCGCGTAAGGACCAGTGTTGTGCCAAGTACTTCTAACTTTTACAGAAGTACAGGTACCAAGTACTAGAGGAAATTTTTACTTAAGTATAAGTATTATATACTTTTCAAAAAATCTACTTAAGTAAGAAGTACTTTTAAAAAGTACTTCAGTACATAAGTATTCAAGTATTTAGGTTGTACTTCAATACTTAAAGGACCCCTCTTGCTTATTCTGCCTTTTATAAAATACTTAGCTCCCATATGGATTTATAAGCTTCTTAAATCCCCACCTTTCTCCATTGTTTCGTTTCGTAACTACGAATACTTAGCGCTTTTTCGGCCTTGCCGAGTTTTCCCATCACCCAACAAAAAGTTTGCCGGAATCTTCAATGTCCGCTGACACCTCTTATACATAAGGATGTGATAATATTATATTTATTACTTCTTTTATTTGCTTAGTTTTCCCACTTTTTAACCAAGGCACGTGAATTTTCAAATGTTTTGCGCCCAGCCGCCGCGTCGGAGAGCAGGAAGGCTGGACACAGTCGACAAGCGCTAGCAAGAGAATCGCTAGTTTCAGGTGGAAAGTAATGGTATTTTCGAAAACGATTTTTCTGATCCCTTTCATAGGGAAAAGATCATTGCTAGTAAGAGTTGTGCTTTAAGTACTCAAGTACTTAGGTAGGCTTATTATGGTAGGTTTGCAAAAAATTCCTGATCAGAGACCAACGACCAAAAAACAAATAGTTCCTACGTGAGGGGACACATCAGATCAAGTTTGTGGGATCCCAGATTCAACTTCGTAAAGCGTGTCTGCCCGTCTGTATGTCTGTTAGCATGATAATTCTCGAATGATTTAGGTAGGCTCTCTTGTTCAAACTTGGTGTGCGGGTCCTTTGCGTCAAAAGTACAGGTCGTTCGTAGATGTTATCGTAGCCTTACATTTAGGGGTGGGGAAGGGGTTTCAACTTCAAGCTAAGATTTGATCCACGAGTGAGAGACAAACGGAATCGCGTAATTTGTTTTGGCCGGAATTTGTTTTCGCACGGAATTCGGCAAAAAAAAACGATTTCTGTGGTGCTCATAGCTTATTGGTCAAGTATATAGAATTTCCAAATCAAGATACTTGGACAGACTGGCATGCTGACTCGGTCTATTTGATTTGTTGTGCTTGGATCGATCCTTGGACTTGGAAGTCCGATAAAAAATGGAAATTCCGTAGGCTTTGCTTTACTGGATGTTACGAGTTCCTAACTAGGGATAAGACGGCATAGGAAATCCATCCTCTAGCTTCGTTTTCCCTTAAGGTTGATGGTTTGGCCGGAGCCGCCGGAGTTGTGCGAAAACTAGAACTTTCGTAAGTTTTAATAATGTGTTCGTCCAGTTATTCCCGTCGGTAGAGGGATAATAAGACGACTGACCCATCTGCCAGGTCCTACCCATGGGAACTACCAGGTAGGGAAATTTACCCTACTCGGTAAACAGTGATGACTGGAATCTGATGTAAACAGAAAAAAATTTGGAAAGAATAACATCCTGTGACCCAATTTATTAGATAGGGTATTTCGAAGAAAAGGGCGTGCCTACATTTCGAACTAATCAATCAATCAAGATAGAAAACTATTGCCCAAGGGATCTGGTTAAGGGGTTGAGTGGAGACGAATAACATTTTCGCGATCTGGCAGAGATTGAAGTGAATATTACCCGATTTTCTGGATGAAGAAGTAACACAAATATTTCCTCTTTGTGATCTCACCGAAGCTTTTCGTCTTGTTCTTAACATGAAATGTATGGTGGACAGCTCTGGATCCAGGAGTTTTTGCGGGGGGGGGGGGGGCTCACCGCGGGTCGGATCTAGTCCATCTAGCAGTAAAACAAGAACATATAGATCAGAGGTTTCGAACAAAATGATGACACGTCCACCACCGGTCAGGGTTGTCCCAAGCCTCTTTCCATTAGTGGGCGGAAATTTCCCACAAAATAACTATTTATTTATTCACTTAACTCAGTCAACGGCCGACAAGGGCCATATAAATCTACAAACAACAAGAAGAGCAAATTAAGAACAACGGAGCGGGAAAAAACGTAACTGCAATTTTTAGTTTTACAATTTTAGAAGAATTGATATGTTGTCAGCTCTAGGCTACATAGCTGATGAAGAAAAGCTACATAGATTCTTCAGACAATCACTTAAGGCTCACAGAAAGAATCACTAGATTCCTTATGTCCATTCAGTTTCAGCGAAGTTGATAAACATGGTACTGAACCTCGTGCTAATTGAACCTTTCAGTATTTTGAAAGTACTTGAGTACTTAAGGCCTTCTATTTTTGGGATCCCAAAACGTAAGTGGAGGGATACCTATGACATCGGAAAAGTTGTCCGTCTGTAAGCATGATAACTCTCGAGGGGAATGAGATATTTTCATGAAACTTGGTGTGAGGATCCTTTGGGTGAAGGGAAAGGTCGAGTTCGTAGATGGGCTCTGTAGCCCTACATTTAGGGGTGGGAGTTCAAACTAAGGAGCAAACAAAATATTTGTAAAAAACTAATGAGATAGTCGATTATGGGGTAAGAAGACCTGCTGAACACGATTATGAAAACCATTTTTTCGCCGGACAAGTAGTTCGTGCGGAATCCGGTCAAAACCGGAAAGTTTGTTAAAATAAGTTTATTTGAAGTTGATTAGATGTTTGATTTAGGGGTAAGAAGACATACTGAAAACTGATGTGAAACTCTTTTTCTACAATGACAATTAGTTCGCCCGGAATCCGGCAAAAACCGGAAAATTTGTTAAAAGCAAAGGTTGTACTTGTAGTTTATTAGATGTTCGATTTCGGGGCAAGAAGAGATGCTGAATCCGTGTATGTCAATCAATTTTTACCCGGACATATAGTTCGCCCGGAATCTAACTGAAACCGAGAAATTTGTTATAAATCAAATTTTTAGTTTAGAGTTGATTAGATGTTGGATATAGGGGTAATGTGAAACGCTGAATTTGCTTTTATTTTTTTGCCGGAGATGTAGTTCAGGAATTCCGCCGAAACCGGAAAATTGGCAGAAGTAAGGCCGGGAGTTTCGATCTGTTTCGTCAAAATAGATATGACTATTTTAGGGGTAAACACACATGCTGAATCCATATCTGAACTTGGTTTTCTCAGATGATTAGTTATTTGGCCTTAGTCTGTTTCTAAATTTTAAGAGTAAAAATGTTCAAGGAGTCTGGCGAAGACAAGACCCAATTGTCTGGATCAAATACTGAACTTTTGGGATCCGATCGAAACCTTTGGTCTTGTTTCACTTGCGGTTAAGATGCGCACTTTAGGGAGCTAGAAATTCATTTCTAAGCCAAAGCCTTTAGGCAAAAATGATCATGGGCTCATTGGGATTGTGAAAATTCAAATTTTGATTAAAAGTATTTGCTATACTTTGCGGTTAAAGTGAGTACTTTAAGGGATGGTTGGATCTCGGAAGTGACAATTTCTAAGCAAATCTTGTCAAGTTTCTAATGTTCCAGCCAAGTTTAATCGTCCTAGCACATCTGGAAATAACTTAACTCGACCGATCACTGGAATTCCAGACCTCCCCCTTCCACTCCACCGAGTGCCCGAATCCGGTCCGGTTCTGTCACTGCTGTATCTAGAGCTTGTGCGTTTTTAACCACCAAGTTTCATCCCGATCGCTCCACTTTAAGCTTGTCACACGGTTTCCGGTTCTCCCCCCCCCCTCGCATTCACCGGATCCGGTTCTGACTCGAAATGGGACATCTGAGACACGCGGTCTTCCCAAATATCTAGTTTCGTTAAGGTCCGATCACCCGTTCGAAAGTTATACATATCTCAAGATTCAGGATTTCCACTCCCTCCACGATGGTCGGATCGGGAAAGTGACTTTTTCCAAGTCAATCTTGTTGGGTCCGTGATACGCCTGCCAAGTTTCATCGTCCCAGCCCACATGGAAGTACCTTACCTCCGTATCACCGGAATTCCGGAGCCCCCCTCCAACTTCCCCCACAGTGCCCAAAGTCCAGCTCTGCTAATGATCTGCCTACGGCTTGTGCTTGTGATTCCCACTAAATTTCATCCCGATAGCTCTATTCTAAACTTGTCACAAGATTTCCGGTTCCCCCCTCTGACTCCCCCTCCCAAATTCATCGGATCCTGTCCGGACTTGAATTGGAAAATCTGAGACACAAGGTTTCTCTCAAGGTCTAAATTCCGTTTTCCGTCTCCCCTCCCTGCTCCCAAGATGGTCGGATCGGGCAAGTGACTATCTCCAAGTTAGTTTGCTCGGGTCCCTAATATGTGTGCCAAGTTTCATCGACCGACCGACCGGCGGAAAAGTGATCGGTATATGGCACTTTGCCGGAAGGCAGGTGCCATCAAAAACCGAATATTTATTATCTCGTCGAACAGACAAAGATTAGATCTGCGGGTAAAAATCTACACTACATTTTCTCGTAGGTTCAGTTTTTCAACCGGAATCCGGTTGATTCAGAATAAAAATAAGAAGAAAATGGCGAAGAAACCGTAACCAATTGGTAAAAAAGATAATTATGAACACAACTTCTGTGACATCCTAACTTCAACCAAAAACAATATTCGCCTTTTACAGCAACCAGGCATTTATATCGGTCAAATCGCATTGAGTAGCTTAGGAGACACACCTTTTCTTATTGTACATGTTGTGATTTGAAAGCAGAAATGATAACAAAATCTAATAAACAATTGATTAAAAGAAATAGATCCTGCCAAATGTTCAGCCACATGTTTTTATACTTTCTGTTCATTTAGCAGTCTAGACTTTGGGAGGGTGATGCTGGAATGCTTTTGATTTAACCCCTTTAGTCAAATCAGTAAGATTTTTTTTTTTAATACGGATAAGACGACATGGGTTGAACCTGTAATTATTACCCTTTCTTGCTTACTGTTAGACCGAAATCTGTTGAAAGTGGCAAATGTCGAAGAACCAAAAATCACTTTATCAAGTTGGCATCCAGAAAAAACTTTTGATTCAGAAAACCGAGAGAACAAGGCCAAAGGTTTCGACCGGTTCCCAAAAATTCAACATTTGATCCAAACAATTGGGTCTTGTCTTCGTCAGATCCAGACTGCTTGAACATTTTTAGTGTTAAAATTTATAAACAGATTAAGGCCAAATAGCTAATTATCTGAGAATACCAAGTTCAGATATAGGTTCAGCATGTGTGTTTCCCCTATAAGTGATATATATTTTAACGAAACCGATCGAAACTCCCTGCCTTACTTCTTCCGGTTTCAGCCGGATTCCGGGCGAACTATCTGTTCAGGTAAAAAATGATTGTCATATACGGATTGAGCATCTCTTCTTACCCTCTAAATCGGACATCTTATCAACTACAATTACAGCTTCTGCTTTTAACAGATTTTCCGGTTTTGACCGAATTCCGGGCGAACTACTTGTCTGAGTAGAAAATGATTTTCACACAAGTGATCAGCATCTCTTCTTACCCCTAAATCGAACATCTAATCAACTTCAAATCAAAATTTTACGTTGAACAAACTTTCAGGTTCTGGCCGGATTCTGGGCGAACTACTTTCCGGTGAGGAAATGGTTTTCATAATCGTGTTCAGCATGTCTTCTTACCCCTTAATCGACTATCTTATTAGCTGTTAAATAATATTGTGTTTGCTTCTTAATTTGAACCCCCTCCCTCATTCCTAAATGTAGGGCTACAGAGCCCGTCTACGAAATCGAACTTTCCCTTGACCCAAAAGATCCTCACGCCAAGTTTCATCAAAATACCTTATTCACTTCGAGAGTTATCGTGCTCACAGACGAACAACTTTTGCGATGTCATGGGTATCCCTCGACTTACGTTTTGGGATCCCAAAAACACGATGGATCTGTCCATCCACTTCCTTTTACTTTCTACCTAATTAGTAGTTTGGGCGGAAACCGACGAAACAGGAAATTTAGTAGCCTCGAGCTAGGCTTATCTTGGTCAGGTTGTTCCAGATTATCAATACAGTTAGGGGGCAGCATCTTGAATCAGTATATTATTTGCTTTCTTCTCGCTGTGTCTATAGGTCGCTAGATCTCGGCCAGTATATTTATTATTGCCCGTTTACAGAGGGTGAAAAAGCCGAGTGTGTAGAGAAAAAGAAAGTCAAATAAAGAAAATATAGAGGCTACACACAGTGAATATTGCACACTTGCGCAAACTTTAGAACTCTTGTTCGTACACGTTTCTGTATTTTTTCGGTAGGGTTAATTTTATGTATCTAGCTTATAGTTCCGTGTTTGAGTTTCGGAGATGGACACTGAGCAAAAATTTAACATACTTGTACTCTGTGCTAAAGTCAACTGAGTAACTGAGTTGCCTTGATAAAAAAAAAATGTTTTAAACATTCCCCCATCCAAGATCCTGCCCCGCGTTTTTTGTGTTTTTACATTTTTAGCTGTTAAAAAAGAGTAAAAAGAGTAAATTCATAAAAGCTATGGTAATCAGTTCAGAGAAAATTGAAGAGTAGCTGTAGTCTCCCAGGAGAGGAGGGTTTGAAAATAAAATTGTTATGTGAAAAAAGGATTTCAGAAATTCCCGCTCGTCGCCACCACCGACTTGCTAGTGTTTTTTTTTCTCGAGCTTGTCCAGTCAATCAGCGCAAATTTTGTCGGGAGATTCAAGATCCGTCGAAAATCTTTAAGACTTTTTCCTCCAGACCATCAGGCCCATCTTTTGTTCATATAGGTTGCTTTTACGGCATTAAACGTGTTATTTTTTCTCGATTTTTCGGCTTTTTGTGATCCCAAAACGTAAGTGGAGGGATACCAATGCCATCGCAAAAGTTGTCCGTCGTCCGTCCGTCCGTCTGTGAGCACGATAACTCTCGAAGAGAATGGGATATTTTGATGAAACTTGGTGTGAAGATTCTTTGGGTCAAGGAAAAGGTCGAGTTCGTAGATGGGCTATTTAGCCCTATATTTAGGGGTGGGGGTGGTTCAAATTCGGGGCAAACAAAATATTTTTAAAACAGCTAGTGAAATAGTCGATTAAGGGGTAAGAAGACATGCTGAATACGATTATGAAAACCATTTTCCCGCCGGACAAGTAGTTCGCCCGGAATCCGGCTGAAAGCGGAAAATTTGTTGTCTGGATCAAATATTGATTTTTTGGGATCACATCGAAACCGTTGGTCTTGTTAATCTTTGATAGTAGATAACCACATAAAGGCATACTTTCGGAATCCCCGAGGACTGTCACAGCTAGTGAAATAGTCGATTAAGGGGTAAGAAGACATGCTGAATACGATTATGAAAACCATTTTCCCGCCGGACAAGTAGTTCGCCCGGAATCCGGCTGAAAGCGGAAAATTTGTTGTCTGGATCAAATATTGATTTTTTGGGATCACATCGAAACCGTTGGTCTTGTTAATCTTTGATAGTAGATAACCACATAAAGGCATACTTTCGGAATCCCCGAGGACTGTCACAGAAGAGTAACCACATTTTTTTCGTCCAGCAGACTCACTTCTTACAGGTTTGTTTCCTTCCCCGAAGTTGAACCAGAAGATTGACAGCCTGACGAGGACCCTTGCCAAAAAGGGCCGAAATATCGCTGATGAAGAATCGTAGCTGACGTACCCGTTGTAAACATTGTTTGAATAAATGTTTCAAAGTCAGCTTGGGCTCAAAGAATATTTATCACTTCTCGCATTCTTGCAAACTCTGTGGATGACGATTACATGGACTCGATTTCGAAATCGTTGAGTCGGTTTGGCGAGTGAACGGTGCGACAATAACATTCAACAAAACCACGTGTGAGTTCTTGAGAAAATCGAGAAAAAAGAAAACGATCAATGCTGAATAACTAGCTTTTGGAAAGCAAGGGATGGGCTAGTAGGATGTTGTAATTTCTGTGGAAATCAAGTGCTCGATGAACTTCTGCGAAGGTTGATACGGCTTCGTATCAGCCTCTCTGGAGGATGATACGATATCGTATAAACCTCCACAAAAGTAATTGTCATAATATAACTTCCTGTGGGACATAACAAGATATGCATTGCATACCTGTTCGAGAAAGTGATTGTAGATTAGACAGCAACCTATCAGATGTCATGTTTCTTTTCAATTGTAACGTTTTGCCAACTCCACTTTTGAATTAAATCCTTTTTTGTTGTTGAAATATCCTTTTTCCTGATCTAAAAACAAACAAACTCGATGTGATCTAAGCAAAATGTACTTGCGACAGTACTTGAATAATTATTGGTACTTGAATTCTTCAAGTACCTAGTTATTTTATCTAGTTTATTTATTACTCCGTGAAAGATGTACTTACGTAAAACCCAAGTACTTTGATTGTGTACTTAAGTAGTACTTGAAGTACTTGAGTAGTCGGAAAGCGAAAACCAGAAAATCAATAATTTTACGTGGTTAAGTTTTTTTTTAAATGTCTCTGAACCATATTATCGTAAAAAACATCATCTCTAGTAAGCGTTTTTGTTTAACAACCAACTTGACCCTGATTCAAATGAGGATGGGGTCCATCAGCAATATAATGATACTTCAGTTCAGGGATTTTTCCCTTCGGTTGCGGTTATGGGTTTCTAAGGCTATGACATTACGCTTATTGACTTGCTGACTTTTAATTTCTATTTGTTTGCAGGAAATTGCGACGAAGGAAGCTGACATTTCCTCCGATATTCTGTACCTGGGTTCAGCGACATATCTTGCAGTGTTAACAATAGTAGCGTTTTTTGCTAACACGTTCGTGATCATTGTTTTCATCAAAGAACGGCAGGTGAGTCCCACGAACGTTTTACTGTAGGTTGATATTGTGGTAGGGATAGGATTTAGTTTGTTTGATAGTTATTTAGTTATTAGAATTATGAGTTGAGTGTTGAATATTTGGACTGGTACAATGCAGTTGGATTGCTTATTTATTTTTATGGCACTTGCAGCCTCTGGCTCAAGTGCCATATACCGATCACAATTCCGTCTGTCGGTCGGTCCGAGTTTTTTGTCACACTTATCCTAGTTAGGGTACTTCCAGATGTGCTAGGACAATGAAACTTGGCAGGCATATCAGGGACCCGACCAAACTAACCTGGAAATAATCAGTTTCCCGTTCCGACCATATGCGGGGGAGTGCGGGGCGCTGGAAACTTGAAAATTTAGGGCATTTTGTCACTTTTTTCCGAGTTAGGGTACTTATAGATGAGCTAGGACAATGAAACTTGGCAGGAATATCAGGGACCCGACCAAACGAACCTGGAAATAATCAGTTTACCGATCCGACCATATGCGGGGGAGTGGGGGCGCTCGAAACTTGAAAATTTAGGGCATTTTGTCACACTTTTTCGAGTTAGGGTACTTCCAGACGAGCTAGGACAATGAAACTTGGCAGGAATATCAGGAACCTGACCAAAGTAACCTGGAAATAATAAGTTTCCCGATCCGACCATATGCGGGGGAGTTGGGGCGCTGGAAACTTGAAAATTTAGGGCATTTTGTCACACTTTTTCGAGTTAGGGTACTTCCAGATGAGCTAGGACAATGAAACTTGGCAGGAATATCAGGGACCCGACCAAACTAACCTGGAAATAATCAGTTTCCCGATCCGACCATATGCGGGGAAGTGGGGGCGCTGGAAACTTGAAAATTTAGGGCATTTTGTCACACTTTTTCGAGTTAGGGTACTTCCAGTTGTGCTAGGACCATGAAACTTGGCAGGCATATCAGAGACCCGACCAAACAAACTTAGAAATAATCAGTTTTCTGATCCGACCATTTTGGGGGGGAGTGGAGGGCAGGGGAATCCGGGAAATTGAGAAGTGTGTAACTTTCGAATGGGTGATCGGATTGTAATGAAACTTCATAACTGAATAGAATATATATCTGTAATGTCCCGTTTAAAGTCTTGACCGGATTCGGTAGCCAGGGGGGAGTTGGGGGGGAGACCGGAAATTTCAAGAAACGGTTAGAATGGAGGGATCGGAGTGAAACTTGCTGGGAAGAACAAACATCTGGTCCATGTAAATCTTTTACATAATTTGACTGGATCCGGACACTTAAGGGGGGGGGGGGAGGAGGAGGTTTCCCGGAATTCCGTTTTTTGGGGGATTTTCACGACGAAACTTGGAAGGCATATCAGGACCCGGTCAAACTGACTTGGAATAAAAAAAAATCCTCGATATGATAATCTTGGGAGGGGGAGTTGAGGGAGGGGAATCCAGAATATTTAGTCATGCGTAACTTTGGAACGGGTGATCGGATTCGAGTGAAATTTAATAATTAAACAGAGGACATTTTTTTCTGGTTACCTTTTTCATTTCCGGACCGAATCCGGTAATTATTGGGGGGGAGGGCGGAAAATACTTGACCCGCTTAGACTGGTGTGATCTGGATCGAACTTCGTGGGAATGACAAACAGATGCTCTGGATTAATCATTTACAGAACCGGATTGGCTCCGGTTATTGTGGGTGGAGTTGGAGGAGGGGGGGGGGCTGGGATTCCGGTGATCGCGCGTTAAGGTACTTCCAGATGTGCTAGGATGATGAAACCTCGCTGGAATATTGGAGACTCAACAACATTTGCTTAGAAATTGCTACTTCCCAAATCCGATTATTCCTTAAAGTACCAATCTTGACCGCACAGTAAAAAAAATACTTTTAAGCAATATATGCATTTTCATGATGCCCATCAGCCCATTAGACAGTTTTGCCTCAAGGGTTTTGCTACAAATGAAGTTCCAGCTCCCTTAGAGTGCGCATCTCAACCGCAAAGTCGAAACTTACTTTTGATCAATCAAATCATCTTGACCCATGGAAGTGCCATATGAGCTTACAGCTCTTGTTCTATTTTGTCCCGCTATGGCCGTAGGGCTTTTTTGGGAATACATACATTCATACTTCATTCATATAACATATAACCATGGCCCTTTAGGGCTTTCAATGTTAATAAATATCTATCCATCAATCTATAGTTTGCCAGTAACTTTGCTTCGCATATATGCTTCTTTTGGGATCCCAAAACTTGCATGTGAGCTTTTAAAGTTTGCCAGTCAGTCCATCTGTTAGAACGATAACTCTCGAAGTTGCTAAGTTATTTTACTTGGTGTGAGGAACCTCTGGGTTGGTGTACAGGATATTGGTTCTTCCGGGAGAAATATGAGGGACAATTTTGGCACCCCCCCCCCCCCCCCGCGGTTCAATATTTTCGTGATCTTTGGAATATAAAAACGTCACCCTGACTAGGAAAGTTATTTAATGAGCTAATATTTTTCTGCTCGAAAAAAAACTGGATGGACGTGGACCTGAATGAAACAGATGAAACGAAGTCAGAGGTGGGTTACTAGTCATGCCTAAATCACCCATTTTTAGAGACCATGCTGCTGTTTTGAGGCATGACCCGAGGAAGGGAATAATGACTCAAAGATTTGACCGCCTGGACATGTTGAGGCTCTGGACAATCGAGGATTGGGGGGGGGGGGGGAGTCCTGCAGAATATGACACAATAAATTAGCCACACCCTTTCCAACGGACACCGCCCAAGATAAACTCAAGTCAGCGTCAGCAGAACATTCCCTAAGCATTGGCTTTCGCTCAAGCAGTGCCTCAGAAGTTTTTTTGATTTAAAGGACCCCTCTTGCTTGCTTTTTTTATTAGAGTTTGAAAATTATTAAAAAGAAAGTAGTATGTTTTCTTAGGACGAAAGTGTAAGTGACGTTAAAGCAGGATGGACTGTTAAGTAATTCTTATATTAACGTCACTGAGTAGGGGTGGAGACGTAGCCACTTGTTTTAGTTCAGTCTAAAACAGTAGAAAATGGGAAAAAGAAGCTACGCGGTAAAAAAAGATTTCGAAAAAAGACCCCTCTTGCTTTTCACTGTCTACATGTTTGTTTCTGTTTCCTTCCCTCCCTTTGCTTTTCACATCCTTGTAAATCAGTTTTTTGAATTTTTCGCTTTTCACCGCAAGGCAAGATTTTCCTGAATTGCCAGTCAAGAGATTTGGATTGCCAGTCAAGAGTAACCATATGACAGATGAAACTAAACACAAACTAAACGACTAACACAAAAAAAAATGGCTGCAGCATCACAATATAAGTTTGAAGTTCAGGACGCAAATATTACCCTTTCCAAAGTCTTCTCGTCTCTACTGAAAATCATCGGCAACTGGACCCAACCAGCGCATGACCTTCTATCCTGTCTCCTGGCCGAAGATTAAATTTGTGTTATCTTATGTATTTTGTGTTTGTTTTTAGTGGAGTGTTCCTTGGAACAATCCACTATTGCGAGTGCCGTAGCAGCTTTCAGCTTTCGGTTTTCGGTTTTCACCATATTTTGTGGAGCTCATAACTCGTGAACGAGTGCAAGTATCAAGTTCAAACTTGGTACACTTGTGGGTATTGGGGTCTAGTTGGGTCTTTTGGTGGTCCCACCCCCCACACCCAACCGGTTCAGGGGCAAACGGGTCCGATTGCCCAGTGAATAATGTTCATAACTTGACCAGAACTGGACATAGGACGATGAAATTTCTTGGACATGTAGATCCTAGGGCTGGGAAATTGCTTTTAAAGTTACAACCCCCCCACCCACCCCGTTCATGGGCAACTGGGCCCAAATTGCCCAGGAGTAAAGTTCGTTACCCGTGAAAGGAATCAACAGGTATCAAGTTGAAACTTGGTAGGATCGTGAGCATTGGGGTCTCTTATTACTTTTTGCGGGTCCCAAACCCCACCCCCACTTGGTTCAGGGGCAATTGGGCCCAGATTGCCCATTTTTAATGTTTTTAACTTGACATTAACCGGAGATAAGGCGATGAAATTCCTTTGTGCTTTTGGGTCATAGGGGTTGGTAAGAATTGAACCACCCCACCCTCCCCGTTCATGGGCAAGTGGGCCCAAATTGCCCATGAAAAAAGTGTTTGACCCATGACTGGAATCAAACTCTAAGCAGGTATACCAGGTATACTTGAGGAAAAAAGGTGTAAATACGCATTTTGACGGGTCCCGACCCCCCCCCCCCTCCCGCTCATGGGCAGCTGGGCCCAGATTTCCCATGAGTTAAGTTCGTCAATGACAGGTCTCAAGCCCAACTGTTGTATATTTGGGGAGATGTATCTATGAGGATTTGCTGTAACAGCAACAAATAAGACGACGCGACGTACTTTGATCTTTATTGAACAGTTGGAAACTTGACTACTTTGTCATATGGCCGATGATATGTCGTTCTTAATGAATTGTGACAAAGGGGGCATTAGGCTGCTACGATTCGGTTTATCGCACTTGTTATTACCTTGCTAATGAAAAAGAGGTTAAAGGGTGGGGCTCGCTGGCAGACCATTCAGTGTTCGAACCAATGCTATTCGTGCAAGGTCTTCAACATTTCTTTGGACTAGACTGGCGGTTTGTTTACATTCAAAGCTTTTAAAGTGGGATGATTACAGATTAGGTTATTTTAATCCTTGTTTGGTTACTGCGGACGAGAAAGGTCTTGGTTCTAAAGCTGTCTGTACACAAAATGTGATAAACATTTTACTTACACTCCACGTCTGAGTGCTTGCGCGCTTGTTATTTATTTCTTTCATTTTGTTTATACTCTGCTTTCCAAAATGGCGGGTGAAAAATTACTCACTTACTTACTTAATCCAGCAAAACAAAACCTGCTTCTGATTGTGAAATTGATGCGAGTGCTATTTTAACTATTCGATTTTATTGGTTGTTTCTTATTCTTTTCACCTTGCAGCTCCAGACGCCAATCAATGTGATTTTGCTCAACTTGTCATTCTGCGATTTGGGCATTGCCTCCGTTGGAACGACAATCTCATTTGTTAATTCACTACATTATCGATGGGCCTTCAGCGAAGAAGTTTGCCAACTGTATGCCCTCGTCATGTCATTATGTGGTAAGACCCCTCCCCTTTTTTTTAGGCCAAGCGGAAGGCCCATGATAACAAGATGCATGTATATTCGGCACTCCCCTGTGCTGTTCCGCTGGTTTTTGGCGTTTCCGCAAATTGGCCTCATACCATTTCAGTGGCCAAATAGTTCTGCGTGATAATGAGGCTCTGCCCTCACTTCATCATCAGCATCTATCACACAGCGATAGTCGAATAGATCCATACGTTAATGAACAGAAAATAGAAGCTTTCACTTAAAGCTAAAGGACCCCTCGCACTATTTCCTCATCAACTTACAGTTTTTTTTTAAATATTTGAATACTTTAAAACTATGCTGTGTTTTCAAAAAATAACCCACAGTTTTGGCTGTTTTATTCCTTTTCCGAGACCCGCTGACTTGTAGCGAAAACAGGAAAACAATTTGCATAACCGGTTTTTCTGATCGAAAAACTTCTCACAGACAACCGTCGACAGCAGATACATAAATACACAGTCGAAGGTAGCAAAACACGGCAAGTGGGAAATCAGCGTGGTTTTGTTAGTGGGGTTAGAATGTTCCGTACGAAATTCGGGTCTCCGGGTCTAGAAATATATGAGTGATAATGGAAGTAGGTTGCATTAGTATTATAGGTAAGACAGGTCCTTTAACGATAGTGCAAAATCCTGATCTTTATGGAAATTTGCCCCTTTTTTCTGCTAAAAGCACAACTCTTACTAAAACTGATCTTTTCACGATGAATGGATCAGAAATATCTTTTTTCGAAAATACCATTAGGCCTACTTACCTCGTGAAATTAGCGATTTTCTCGTTAGCGCTTGTCGAGCCTTCCCGCTTTCCCACACGGCTGCTGGACGCAAAACTGAACGCGCCGTGTTTAAAAAGTGTGGAAACGAAGCAAAATAAAAGAAATCCAAAACAGAAGATAGGCATGATACCATGTTCGCAAAATGAAAATAAAATATTTTGAAGTTTCTCAGGTCTTTATGTGTGGATCAGTGTCGGCGGACTGAAGCTTTCGGCAAAGTGTACGTTGCGTGAATGGCAAAACTTGGCTAGGCCGAAAAAGGGCTAAAAAGTCGTAAGTATAAAACGAAACAATGTCGAAAGGAAGGGATTTCAGAAGCTTATAATTCCGTAGGACGAAGTTTGCGTTGCGTGACTGGCAAAACTTTGTTAGGCCGAAAAAGCGCTAAACAGTCGTAGGTATAAGACGAAACAATGGCGAAAGGTGAGGATTTCAAAAGCTTATAATTCCATAGGGCAGCCAGGGATGATATGAAAGTCGGAATAACCAAGATGAGTCCTTTAAGGAATATGATGAAAAACATAAACTAGCAGAGTTTTAATATTGACGATGGTGATGACCTTTGAAGGATTGATAGGAACTAAGTCGCATCGGGGCTGTGAACTGAAATAAAGAGAACCCACTAAGAAGCTCAATAGTAGGAATGTTTTGTGGTGCAAAACGGATTAAGGGCTTTTCTAGGTCGAAACCGCTATTTTTTGGGCCGGCTGTTTTCGCCACTCCGGCTACAAATCCCTTCACTTTCCAGAGCTGCTCTGGCGCTCCGCTAGTTTCGGAAAGCGAAGGGAATCGTTCCGGAAATTGGATTCACGACGTGAGTAGAAACTGATCTTTGCAAAGTTGTAGCCGGAACTGCTTTCGAAGAATTCTTGCAAAATTTCTTCTAGGAATCCGTGTCCGCAAATCCGTGATTAGGCCAGTTGTGGTATTTCTGCTCGTGTTGACATTGATGATCTCTGCAGACAGGGATGAGTGTTTATTTTCGTCAGCGGAAGCGTTAATTTCAAAAAACAAGTATTCGTTCACAAGAAGGCCGAAAATCAACAGAAATCGTTCCCATTTCGTATCCAGTCGTATCCGGGGATTCTTCAAATTATCATCATTACCATAATCATCGGAGGGTGTACAGATAAATATTCCTTCAGCCCAAGCTGACTGTGAATCATAGTTGACTGAGTTTAACGGAAACGTCAGCTGGGTTTCGACCCTTCTTGGCAGGGTTCATCCTCAGGCTCAACCTATAACAAGACCATGGGATCGATGGGATCCCAAAAATTCAATATTTGATCCAGACAGTTGGGTCTTGTCTACGCCAGATCCAGTCTTCGCCAGACTCCTTGAACATTTTACTATTAAAATTCAGAAACAGAGTAAGGCCAAAAATCTAATCCTCTGTGAAAACCAAGTTCAGATATGGATTCAGCATGTTTGTGTTTACCCCTATAAGTCATATCTGTTTTGACGAAAACTTCCTGCCTTACTTCAGCGAATTTCCCGGTTACGGCCGAATTCCGGAACTTCCTGTCCGGCAAAAAAAAAGAAGCTAAAATCGAACTCAGCGTATCTTCTTTCCCCTATATCGAACATCTAGTCAACTTCAAATTAAAATTTAACTTAAAACAAATTTTCCGGTTCCAGCCGGATTCCGGGCGAACTATTTGTCCGGGGTACAAAATGACTGTTAGACACGGATTCAGCATCTCTTCTTACCCCTAAATCGGATATCTAATCAACTACAAATACTTTTAACAATTTTCCGGTTTTGGCCGGATTCCGGGTGAACTTTATGTCCGGGGTACAAAATGACTGTCAGACACGGATTCAGCATCTCTTCTTACCCCTAAATCGGATATCTAATCAACTACAAATACTTTTAACAATTTTCCGGTTTTGGCCGGATTCCGGGTGAACTACTTGCCCGGCAGAAAATGATTTTCACCATCGTGCTCAGCATGTGTTCCTACCCCTAAACCGAACATATAATCAACTTCAAGAAAAACTTTTACTTTTAACAGATTTTCGTGTTTTGGCCGGATTCCGGGCGTACTACTTGTCCGGCGAGAAAATGGTTTCCACCATCGTCTTCAGCATGTCTTCTTACCCCATAACAACTGTCCCATTAGCTGTTAGATATTTTGCTTGCCTCTTAATGTATACCCCCTCCCCCACCCCTAAATATAGGGCTACAAAGCCCATCTACGAACTCGACCTTACTCTTGACCCAAACAATCCCCACACCAAGTTTCATCAAAATATCTCATTCCCTCCGAGAGTTATCGTGCTTACAGACGGACGGACGGACAACTTTTGCGATGTCGTAGGTATCCCTCCACTTACGTTTTGGGATCCCAAAAACGAACCTAGAATAAAATCCAGCTGACATATCTGTCTAATGTAGCCACATTGTTCACATATAGTATGTACACATATGTATGTGAGGTTTTGCCCATCGTGTTTCAGATGGAGTGAAAAAGTAAAGAGAAAAAAAAGTAAATCTAATTGTGTCTTAGCACTTCTGCTGAAATGTGTGTATGTATGTGTGCAGTATGTATGTGTCTTCTTTTCAACCCTGTTACGTTAAACTGAAGAAGAACGCAGTACATGAAAGAATAATAGACAGAAAAGGCAATCAATGTCAAATTAAATACAACACCACAGGGGCGAGTTGATCAGCGGTCATCCATTGGGCACAGAGTATTGGTAACCACGGGTGTGCGGCCGTCCCAAAAACTTTCTGAACTTGCTGTCTACAACCTCGTTAGGTGTAATCAGGTTTTTGTCCTGCAACAAGGTCTTGTATGTGGAATTTCCGTTTCCCAGAACGCTTCGCCGGTTCCGTTCGCCTGACGCCTCCCTTGAAAAGATGAACAATCGAGTCAGATTGGGTGTTATTCTCAGAAAATGGCACTGTTTTTGTGATCACAGAACCGTGAAGTCGAAAATACCATCCACTAAATTAAACATATTTGGGAAACCTTTTAAAGAATTTCTAGAACAACAAACAAGTTTCGTCACTCGAAGTGACGACTTCCTAGAAGTTCTTCATTTTTAATGCTGTCCAAGCTTATTTCGTCTGTTTCAACTTTCACGAAAAGATGTAAATTTGCATTTCCCTTGTAAAACAAGAAATTCGTCTTCACATTTCATGATAATTTCGGTCGAATGACTTTCCCATCTTTTTGTTAGTGCCTTCTAAGAAGAACCAGAGCATTCGAAAATTTTAATTTCACAAGCCTGATGAATGCCAAATGTGAAAGCAGTCGTGAATTTCGCTCCAAATAAAAGCTTGACGCCTGAGTCCCGGTTTTTCTTCCGGACTCCAGCCGTAATTGAAGGTATAACAAGGTTAAACTTGTCCAGAGATTCTGTAGATGGAATATCTTTGGTGGCTGTGTGTTCGGAAACTGGGTACTCGATGACTGCTAAATGTAACGCAGCCGTCCCCCATAAATTTCCGATCTTCCTTCCGGATTCCTGCCAGAATTGAAGACATGTGTAAACTTGCCCGGAAGATTCTGTAGATGTCTTGTATCACACCGAAATTTGGTACCGGATTATTGGATAACCCTCATTAGTTCGCATTCCGTAATTTTTTTTCTTCCCGGAAATAGGAAGAAATATAAGGTGTTGCAAGGCTAGCGGCCCGGAATATTTTGTGGCGGACCTTTGTCACACCGGAATTCGGTAGCTGGTTAGCCTTTATTACGTCGCATCCAAATTTTCCTTTACGGATTCCGGAAGACTTACACTTTTTCCTCGTCTTATTTCTCAGTAACTAGCGTCATGACCGGACGAGACTAGGCTTGGTATTTTTTATCTAGTCTTTCCCGGGCTATGGTATCGCCTATCAGCTCTTTTGTTACCTAATGAGAATAAAGTAAGGGAGGCATATTCACCATGACAGCATCTGTATTGCATTTACTTCCGTCTAGACGATGAAAAAAATACATGTTGCAGAGGAATTTTGAAAGGTCCGCCTTTATGTCGTGGTCAAAATTTTCGCCTCTTTTTTTCACACAAATACCACAGGAAAATCACGATGATACGGAAATAAATAAATTATCAGTTGATTATAATATTTTGTTTGGTGATTTGGTGATATCCCCAGGTTCCAAATTTTCTTTTTTTTACGATCTTTTTTGCCGGGACATGCTTGTGAAGAACCAAGTCAGGAAAGTCACAACTCTCACCGTTGAACTCGCCAAAACAGAAATATATAAAAAAAAAATGATTTGTACCCGCGTTATTAATTTGTGAACAAAATTTATTTTCGCTTTTAGTTTCACGGATAAGCCCAGTTTTATGTATGGTTCAGATTTGCATATTGTCTGTAGGCTACTTGGAGAGAGACGTTTTGAACAAGACTAAAAGTTTAGATGGGATCCCAAAAATTTAATAATTGATACAGACAATTGGGTTTTTTCTTCGCCAGATCCAGTCTTCGCCAGACTCCTTGAATATTTTTACTATTACAGTTTAGAAACAGATTAAGGCCAAATAGCTAATCATCTGAGAAAAGCAAGTTCGGATATGGATTCAGCATGTGTTTTTATTTTTACGAAACTGATCGAAACTTCCTGCCTTACTTCTGCCAAATGTCCGGTTTCGGCCGAATTCCGGGCGAACTGCTTGTCTGGCAAATAATTAAAGCTCATAAATGAATTCAGCGTATCTCCTTACCCCTATATCGAACATCTAATCAACTTCGAATAAAACTTTAATTTGTAACAAATTTTCCGGTTTCAGCCGGATTCCCGGCGAACTACTTGTCCGGGTAGAAAATTATTTTAACATAATCGTTCAGCATGTCTTCTTACCCCCAAATAAAACCTCTAATCATCTTCAAATAAAACTTTTACTTTTAACAAACTTCCCGGTTTTGGCCGGATTCCGGGCGAACTACTTGTCCGGCGAGAGAATGGTTTTCATAATCGTGTTCAGCATGTCTTCTTACCCTTAATCGACTATCTCATTAGCTGTTTAAAAATTTTATTTGCCTACATATAGGGGTGGGGGAGGGCGTTCAAATCAATGTTATGAACAAAAAGTAGTCTCCTTTTGTCTTTTATTGTTTGAGTATTCAGTAAATTGAATTTTCATGCTAAGTTCGGCAAATCGAAACGCGTACAGACATCTATGTCGCGCTAATTCTGTGCAATTCTGTATTTCAGTTACCTCTAGAGCGAACTTTTCCGGATCTGTCTGGCTTGTTATTTTACTGCCTAGACTGAAGTTTGCATATGCAATCGGGGGTACTTTAGTTCGCCGGAACTTCGTCCCATATTCACTTTTCCTCGTGTCGAGGTGATTTGTAGACGGGGGGGGGGGGGGGGGGGTACAAGTCTGTTTTATGACCAATTTAGTCACTTTTAAAGTTACGTTTGTTTTTTGGGGCTTGTTTGCCCATTAATCGCATGTGAGTACGTGTGCGCTGGCCGCTGAGGGTAGGGTCTTCAGATTCAAGTTGCGAAATTAAGACACCACAGACAATGTTAGTTATCTCATCCTGTTTTGTCAGTTGTAGTCAGTCTATCTTCCTCGTCGAATAGGTAGGTCATATGGGTTAAGCATGTCGTCGCTCTCGCCCAATTAGTTCTCAAGTTGTAAACTTCATCGGGAAATGCATCGCCTTTCCCATGTATTTCCAAAATAAGGAAGGTCGGTCACTAGGGGATCACCCCTGAGCCGGGGGGGGGGGGGGGGGGGGGGTGCAGAGTTTGAGCGAGACTCCATTGCGAAATGATATATGCCTTTCAGCTTTATGAATTAGGCATGTCGTCCTCTCGCCCAACTAGTTCTCAAGTTGTAAACACACCGGGAAATGTCAACCGATCATTTCAGCCAAATACGTAGCAAGTTGCATCGCCTTTCCATAGTATTTCCAAAATTAGGAAGGTCAGTCAGTATCTACGCCCTGTTTCCCCTGAACCGGGTGGGGGGGGGGGAGTGGCAGAGGTTGTGCATTCTACCTTTGGTGATAGCTACTTGCCATCTAGCGGTAAATCGAGAAACTTATAAGGGGGATGTGATTTCTGATAAAGCATGCCATCAAAGTTAATAACCTATGTCGATAACCTTGAACTGTAGTCTAGGTCATGGGCCTTTGACTTTGCCCCTGTGCCATTGTTTTTGTCTGAAATGACTCATCTGCTTCGTAAAAAGATCGACACAGATCGACAGACCTTCCGGATAAATTATTTCAAATATTGCGAATTCCTCCTTCAGCTCCCTAGATGGGACCGAAACAGAAGAGTCATCAAGCGATGAACTATGTGAAAAGACTGTAATTTTTTCTGCCTTTTTTCTTCATGATGTTGGTTAAAGGACACATTCCAGTATGTTCATTCATTTTTTTGTCAGCTCCCATTGTGTATATTTCGGTAACCAAATTCTGCCAATTTCTTACTTTCACATCGTTTGTTTCCTACCCGGAAACTGAGTGACAATTTTTTCTTAGTTTTGTGTTGTTTTAGACGGTAAAAAAGGAGAAAATTGCAGCATAATTCTGACAGTTAAGGCCGAAAATTTCCAAGACAAGCCGCCACTGACATCAATATGAATTGTTTTAGCCAGGCGAACAGAAACGGACATGTTCTAGTCAGCTGTTTTTTGTCCTATAGAAGAAGTACCAAAAATCGGTGACGACAGCACTCTACTTTGTAACAATAGTTGTGTTTTTTTATCTGAATTCTCAGTTCTCGATTCTCATCCAAATTACCGTTTTTGCTCTTCTCAGTTCTCCATTCCTTTGACAACAAGACCAAAGGTTTCGATGGGATCCCAGAAATCTAACGTTTGATTCAAACCATTTGGTCATGTCTTCGCCATTCAGTTTTCGTCTGATTCCTTGAATATTTTTACTGTTAAAATAAAGTTAAAAAATGGATTCAGCATGTCTCCTTGCCCCGATACCGAATCTCTAATCGATTTCAGAAACAACTTTGAACTTCAACCAAATTTCCAGTTTCAGCCGGATTCGTGACGAACCATTTGTCCAGCAAGGAAAGATATCGATTCAGCGGACCTCCTTACCCCTTCAATGAAATCTTATTAGCTCATAAAACATATATGTTTTTACCGTAAATTCAAAACCCTCCTCTGCCTCTAAATATAGGACTAAAGGACCCACTTACGAACTCGACGTGTACTTCGCCAACGGATCCTCATACTAAGGTGGAACAACATATCTCAACCCCTACTAAGCTTGAACAACAGATACCAAACCCTTCGACCTTCGATTACACTAGCTCTCTCCAACATTCATAGATTGTGTAATCACCCACGCGCAGAGCTATACTAGTGTGAAGAAAGGGGCGGGGCTGCGATAGCCGAAAATTGGTCGACAAATTTTGTGTCCGGTTTTTGCCGGATTCCAGGTGAACTACTTGTCCGGTGAGAAAATAACTTTCATATTCGGATTGATTTGAAAAATATTTTTTCGCCCCTGAATTTGAAACCCCTCCCCCACCCTCAAATATAGGGCTACAGAGCCCATCTTCGAACTTGACCTGTACTTTGACCGAAAGGATCCTCCAACCAAGTTTCATCAAAATATCTCAATTCCCTCAAGAGTTATCGTACGGACAGACGGACAGACAGACGGACAACATTTGCGATGTCATAGGTATCCCTCCACTTACGTTTTGGGATCCCAAAAACACTAATTTTGCTACCCGTTAAAACTTATTTATACGGGTTGAACATCGGCCCTTCGTTAAATTGACCAATCAGGAAGGAGAACGGAGAAGACGATCGAGAATTGACTATCGAAGCAACCTCTTGATTCTGCAGAATCGCGTGGCTCGCCCCGTTCTTGATTCTGGCAAAAACGCGAAAAAAAGGAGAATTGGCTTGATCTCAATAGTCATAAAACGCGAAATGGGAGAACTGAGAGGAGAATCGCGAGGAGAATTGAGATAAAAAACTAAACTAATACCTGTCCTGTCATAACCAGCTGCTTTCATATGAAGAGAAGCTAAGACCATATATAAATTAGCTGATAGATACAAAATAATTTCCTGTGGGCTTTAGGTAGCTTAGGCAGGTTTACCGCCCCGGTGAATTTTTTCCTGCAACCAAAGATCGGAGGAAGTGTTCATACTAACTTAAGTAAAGAAAAAAAAATGTGTTACGACAGTTTGACGATCATTATCTGCAAAAGTACTAAAATAACTTATGTTTGTGCTGTTAAAGCAACAAGATCAAAAGTTTCGATGGGATCCCAAAGGGGAATATTTGTCGATCTTTTTGATAGAGATAATCAGGTATTGCAGATGTTCAGTCTTTGCCAAACCCGTCCACATTTGATATTGTAACAGACCACTGAACAACAGCCACTAAGTCAGCCATCCGGGCGTGCTTGCCCTCTATGTGGTAATGGAGTTGATGATTTGGTCCATGTCCTGTGCCGGTGTCCAGAGCTTTCTGGTTCAAGAAGGGAATTATTGGGAGGTGAGGTTTTGTTACTTCCTGACATCTTAAAGAGCACGACGCCAAGCGTTATATATAAATTTTGCAGAGTTGTTGATGGTGTGGTGAAATTTCGAGAGAGGGATGGTGAAGTTTAGTTCATGTAAAGCTATTTTGTTGTGTTGTTTTATATGCATTTTCTTGTATATGGCCTTTGGCTTTGAATACAATTATTATTATTATTATATTCTCCAGCTAAAAGCATATCAAAGAATCAGGCTTATTCGAAAAAATCGTGTTTAGACTAGATTCTGACAGGACTATAAATCCACGGCGAGAATAAACAGTATTTCCTGATTCACCGTGTCTTTTTCGTGTACACCTACGCTGTAAAAAGTTTCTCCCTATAAAAGATTAAAGTTAACTGCAGTATTTGCTACTCGAATGCATCTTATCTCTTTTTGATATTAATCTTATCTGCGTAGAGATAAGGATAATCCGAGTAGCAAATACTGCAGGTAACTTTAATCTTTACGCGGGCAAACTTTTTACAGTGTAGGCTACCTCCTCCAACCAAATTTTATCGACATCAGATTTACTTCTTCGAAATTTCCTGCTTGTCCGTTGAGAAAATAAAGCTCATATTTGGATTCAACACATATTGTTAGCCCTTTATCGTTGCTCCGATCGACTTGAATAATTTGTTTTAGTTCTGTCAAATTTCCGGTTTCTGCCGGATTCCGGATGCATCAATTATTCAGTTGAGGTTCACCAGTGGCGCCATTTCAGTAAACCTCCCGGGGGGGGGGGGGGGGGGCAAACATCCATTTTGGGCCCCCATCCTAGATTTTTGAGATTCATGAGCATATGTAAGAATCACGATTGTCAAAGACCCTTCACAAATAAAAATGTTCACTGGAGAACGCTGTGACCTGGAGTTTGAGGCCTACCCATATGACAGAATAAGTGACTTTAGACCCTCTGAGCCTTTCGATAGAAACCCTATCGAGATTTGTCGCGATCTCGAGAAGTAGGTCTGGGTTCATGAAATATTTTGAGTTCGGATATGGAGCTAACATCTTAAAACATCGAAGAAACACCAAATTACGTTGAAATTGAGCGCCGCAGGAAAAAAAAACCTGTTTTCTGCTAAAATACAAAGATTTTGGTTCAAAACCAGATTACTAGCTGTGCGGTGCAGTGTGAAATTTACGATTTGGTAAATGCCTTTACTTCAGCATGTCAAACAACAAGGAATATCGACAAAGAACCTCGGATTTTGGGCCCCTTTCAAATCCAGGGAGGGGGGGGGCATGGTCCCCACCCAAATGGCGCCACTGAGGACACGGATCAGCTTCTATTCATGCTCCTATATGGATGTTACGATCCACTTCAGAATAAACTTTACTCCTACAAAATTTGTGGTTTTCGCTAGATTCCGGTCAGTCTACTGTACGGCGGGAATGTAAAGTTTAAATATGGATTCAGGATGTGTTCTTACCTCTAAATAGACGCTCTAATGGATCAGTGTTCTTAAACCTCTAATTAACTTCAGATAATACTTTCGCTCTTACCAATTTTCCGGTTTTCACCGGATTCCGGGCGAACTACTTGTCTGGGTAGAAAATGATTGTCGTATACGGATTCAGCATGCCTTCATACCCTTAAATCGAACATTTATAACTTCAAATAAATCTTTTACTTTTCACGAGTTTTCCGATTTTGGCCGGATTCCGAACAAACTAATTGTCCGGAGAGAAAATAAGTTTCGGATATGGATTCAGCATGTCTTCTTATCCCTAGATCGACTATCTCTTTGGCTTTTTAAAACATTTTTTTCGTCGCTTAGTTTGAAACCCCTCCCCCATTCCTAAATATGGGGCTACAGGGCTCATCTACGAACTTGACCTGTACTTTGACACAGTGGATCCTCATACCAAGTTTGACGAAAATATCCGACCCCTTCGAAAGTCATCGTGCTAACAGACGGACAACTTTTACGAACTCATAGGTATCCCTCCACTTACGTTTTGGGATCCCAAAAACAGCTTTACGAGCTTAGAAGGACCCAGGAACAGTGAATGCTATCGCAAATTGTATTGTCTGCTATGGATTCGTGTGCCTTATGATATCTGTTTTAGGAATATGCTCGATCACCACATTGGCGGTTCTGGCTTTCTGGCGATCTCTTGTAATTGCGATGCCCATCGGAAGAAAATGGAACTTAACTCTCCGCCAATCAAAAATCCTGATTTTCTTTATTTGGTTCTACGCTGCGGGAGTGACGGCACCACCCGCGTTTGGGTGGGGGAAGTTTGGAGAGGAATATGGCGGAATCAGGTGAGAGTTCATGCTTTTTTGGGGGATTACAAGGATAAGTGTGATACAGTAATGAAGTCTCTCTCTCTGAAAGGCGAAATCTTCTCGCAATTCAGTTTATGCAGGATTGTTACGTGTGTTACGTTGCTATGCCAGTGTTTTGGGTGGTTCCATCAGGTTTTGGGGGGCCACTGGACAAAGGAAAATTCTTGCTTCAGTTTTAGGGCGCGCGGCTGAATTGTCTGGACACCCAGGGACGTCACGACTGGGGGGGGGAGGGGGGGGACGCCCCCCCCCAATGCTGTCGGCCAGTCCGTAAAAAATAATCGAGTCGGCGCGAAGCGCCGCGATTTTTCGTCAAAACAGTTGCTTTTTTCACAAAAACAGTCGCTTTTTCTGAAAATCGGTCGATTTTTCGTCAAAACAGTCGGTTTTTCTGAAAATCAGTGGATTTTTCTGAAAATCAGTCGATTTTTTTCAAAACTGTAATTTTTTGTGTTGAAAACAGTCGTTTTTTCTGCAGAAACAGTCGGTAAAAATTACCAGCCAGTCGTTAAATTCCTCGTCCCCCCCAAACATTTTGGCTAGTGACGCCTCTGTGGACACCAAGATCAAAAGGCAAGTATTTACGGTACGATTGTTTAAGCCGTAATTCAGAGCAAGTCAGATACGTCATAGTTTGCTGTTTCTCTCCAGTTAAACCCGGATACCCCTATTAAAAATGGTTCGCCGCCGGTTCAGTTACCCCAGCGCTATCACAAGTCTTTTGTCCCGTACTTCAAGAACCAAGAACTACAAAAACGAAGAAGTGCTAAAACCTTAATTTTCTCAGATAATTTCTGTATCTAAAATATCTGGGACTCGCATAGTAACTCTTTTGAATGAATGAATGAATGAAAGTTGGTACAAGGACTCCTCAGGTCGACAGTAAGGTCACTCTTAGGGCTTAGGATCTCAGTACTTGTGACTGTATGGGCTTGGCAATTTGGGAAGGAGAAATTGGCGGCCCGGCGGATTAGAGAGTCCGGGAAATTAATCAGTGGAGCTGCTGAAGCTTCGGCTGGGTCTGGTATGGCTGGAAATGTTGGAATGGAACAAGCAAAGTTGACCGATGAAGCTACTAATACGGTCGGGGAAGCCTTAGCACGCTGAAACAAGAGCCGCAGTTGTTCTGTTTGTCGGATAATAGTCCGGCCGAATTCCGGCAGAAACAGGAAAGTGGGAGTAGTCGAATTGGCCAGTGAAGGAAATTGGTGAGCTAATTAACGCTTGGTGTGGGGATAAATCAGCAAGCTCACCTAACGGGAAATATTGAAACTAACAAAATTGACCAGTGAAGCCGATTATGTGGTCGGGGCAGAGGTGCATCAGTCCGCGGAAAAAAAGACGCATTTCTTCTGTCCGTCGGATGAATCCGGCCGGATTCCGGTTAAAAACAGAAATTAGAAATAAACAAAAGTGACCACTGAAGACAATTGAACTTGGCTGGGGGGTAAACAACACCATGTTTATTTGTTGCCTCGGATGGATAGTTCGGCTAGAATGTGTTTGAAACATGGAACTTCGGAGCCAGTAAGATTGTTCGTCAAACCAGGCGAAACATGGAAGCACGCTGGATGCAGGTATACTCCGGCTAGGATGATAGCTTTGCCAGAATTGTGGTATGGATAAAATAATATGTCAAGTTTTAAATGCTGCTGTATCCGTCCGTAAAAAAAAAGTTTTTTTCTGCTAGGAGGATAGCTTTGCTAGAATTCCGGTATGGGTAAAATAATATGTCGAGCTGGATATGTTGCTGTGTCTGTCCTTGAGAATAATGAGGGTATGTTGTTATTTTCCGTCTTGGGTGATAGCTTTGCCAGAATTTCGGTGAAAGCTTGCATATTTGGAACCAACCCTTTTTTTCTGTAAACGGTGGATTACCTTATTACTGCAATTATATTATTATTATTATCAAACTGTCTGTTCAGTAATCGTTAAAGTAGTTTGTTGACTCGGATCTGCTGCTGTGTCCGTTGTTAAAGTGAAGAGAGCTCTTAATACTCTTGATGACTAACTCTTCGCGTCGATGAAGAATCGCCGTGTACCTAGCAAAGAGCCAGAAACGTCACTGCAACCTGACAAACGTTGTTGATTGGTTTCCATGGGATTTGAATCAACTTTGAGGATTCGTTTGGGTGACGTTTCTCGTTCTTCCCGAGGTTAACTGGCTAGTTTCGGACTTTAGTCCGAGAAACTAAGCGGATATTTTGGTGAGGCTTTCGCTGTACTGCTTCGGTAATTATCTCAGGCGAATGTGACTACGAAAATTAGCTCGTTCGCCCGAAATCCAGTGAAGTCGACAGTTATTAACGCTTCGTTGCAGATGTACAAGGAAATGGGGGATGAAACAGTACCGACAATTTCTCAGGAAAAGTTGCTGAAGTTGGCAAACGTCAATACAGTAACGGGGAACTCTGGAGGTAAAACGAAAATTTAGGCCAGAATCCGCTTAACATGTAATGTAATGTAATGTAA
Organism: Branchinecta sandiegonensis; assembly: GCA_030848855.1. Classification (NCBI taxonomy): domain Eukaryota; kingdom Metazoa; phylum Arthropoda; class Branchiopoda; order Anostraca; family Branchinectidae; genus Branchinecta; species Branchinecta sandiegonensis. The sequence continues at coordinate 14,673,305 of JAUPMV010000008.1, read as the reverse complement.
TGTTTATTTATGACCCATCGTACAAGAAAGAGAAAATGATGGAGTATAAGAAGAAAAATAGAAGAAAAAAAAAAAAAAAAAAAAAAAAAAATCACACAACAAAGAAAAACAAAAGGCAAATCACAAGGAGAAAATCACACTTATAATTCAAAAAATATCAGAAAACAATCCCTTGCCACTCATGGCCGCTCTGTTTGCATTTTAGTCGTTGACAAAGCTCGTCAAGTTTATAAATCGGGTCAACGATACCATATTTTTTCATCATCTAGGTGTTGCGCGTCCAAGGAGGAAAGCGAAGAAGATATTTTGCAAATTTGAAGTAAATCCGTTTAATTTTTAGTCGGTCCGTGTCATTTAAAGTTTCAGAAAAAGGAGCTATATAAAGAACATGGGGAAGCGCAACACTGTTATATAATTTTGCTAAGAGGTAACGGTTTAGGTGGAACTGGGTTGAAACGGTTTGCCCATAAGATCGACGAATTTTGCTTTCCATGTTCTCAATAATCAAAGCTTTAGTTTGTTTCAGAGTCTTGCCAATCGGAATACCAAGGTACATCAGTTTATCACTCGGCTTTATTATAACATTATCTAAAGCTATATTAACAACAGAAAAATCACTATTATCATTAAAAAGCAGCACTTCACATTTTGATGTATTCATAGACAAACCTATTCCCTGATAATTTTGCGAAATATCCTGGAAACAATTTTCAAGGCTAGAAACAGTTCTACTTATGTTTAAAACATCGTCAGCATAACACAGGATAGATAGATCCAGTCCTTTATGAATACAACACGATGGAAGGTCTGATTGGGCAGATACCGTAGCGTTGTTATAAATAACAGGTGAAGTGATAGCACCCTGCTTAACCCCAATCCGGACTGGCAATTCATCAGACAGTACGGTCTTCCCCGGGATTCTTATTTTTGCCTTCATGTGACGGTACATATTCATCAACGGTCTAACAATTACAGGTGAAACACCTCGCTCAAGTAGTTCAAGCATTGCTTGTGGATGTAGAAGCGAGCTTTACTTACATCATAAGTACCAATTGCGAGCGGCTGTTTTGTGAGGTCAGCGTCGTGTAAAATACCAGATAAGCTTTTCAACGCGTGAAAGCAGCCAAGCTTTGGCTGAAAACCAAATTGAAAAGGTGGTATGTAACAAATGGACCGTAGGCTATCAATTATCAACAGTTCAAATATTTTTGCAAACACGTTAGAAACAGTGATAGGCCTGTACGATGAACATTCAGAAGCTGGCTTACCTTTCTTAATAATTGGCGAAATCAACCCCATACAAAATACATCAGGAACAAAACCTGTACAAAAAACCATCTGATATAGTAAAGATAAATGCATAATGAGCTTTTTCGACCCATTTAAGAAATGGAACGCGCATAAACCATCCGCACCCGAAGACTTTTTCTTTTTAAGCTTTTTCAGGACTTTTACTATATCACTAACGCAAACAACATACGAATTATTAGAAGGAGCACTTAGCCGCGCATTTAGTTTTTTCTCAAATTTAAGACTTAACTCCGCGTTTTCTACGGGTAGGGAAAACTGTTTTGTGAAATAATCTCGCCATTGCTCCTCCGTTATTTTCGTATCAACCTTACTATTCTGATTTTTCGAAGCCCGGACCTTCCAAAGCTTATTAGGGTCTTTGCAAATCGATTCCGCCATAGAAATACTGTGGTCAACCCGGTGCTGCTTTAGTTCTTTCTGGAACTGTCTTTTAGTAAACAGACGGACACTGTTGACAACATTATTTTTAGGCTTTCCACATTCATTCCATAAACGTAGCCAAAACTTGGAGGATCTGCAGGCCGCTTGGAGTGCAAGATTTGCTGACCATCCAAATTTTTCTGTACCAACTCTACATTTTTTTCACTGGGACCGCTGCACATTCACCAGACTTTAGAGCGTGCGTTATCTCAGCAGCATAAATGTTAAGCTCTATTCGCGTAGAATCTTCCGGTCGCGCACAGCTCTGTAGGAGATGGTATGGCACACGGACTTTATCAAGTATAGAATCACAAACGGACTGGAAAAGATGCTTATCAATTTTAGACCAGCACCTCTGTTGGTGCCATTTGGGAGAACTGAATCCTGTTGTTTGATTTCGACGCATGGGAATCGCCAGGAAAAGTGGAATGTGGTCACTATATTCACTAATTTCCCCAACTTTACACATAATTTGTTGTCCGAGACCCCGCTATATGTGGATGCCGAGTAATTTAGGAGGATCGAATGATCTAAGTTCGACGTGCTTCCTGACGTAGATATGAAAGAGTAATCCATGTCTTTAGGGATCACGAAATAACCTTGGGGCAACACAGATAGGAAGGTTTCAGACCGAGGACAAGAACTTTGCAGCAGGTTACAATTTAGATCACCAATAAGAAGGCACATTTTCTTGATTTTAGACACCCTTTTTATCAGCTTGGCAACTTTTCTACACGCTACACTAAATTTCCTCTCGGATCTTTCATCTCTATAATTCGTGGGGAGATACAAGTTAACGATAATAAGTTGATCAGTCTCTACAGCGAGGTAGCAGTCGGAACTGTCGATGAGCTGAGAATGGCAAGATGTTAGGGTAGCAAGACCACCACTTGGTCTCCCTTTCTTGCTTATTCGTTTCGCAGGAGAAATGTGCACCGTCACTTGGTGGGAAAGGGATAGGAGCTGGGAGTTAGAGTCTGTGAGGAAGTGCTCCTGCAGGCACACTATGGTATTCGACTTGCACATATTCTCCAGAAGAGGAAGTTTATCAAGGATCCTACCATTTATGTTCCACGACACTATGGAGAGGGGATTGGCCATCACTAATGGTGGGAATTCTTATGCTCGGCTATCCATTTTTTGTTTTCTGGACAGGATAGTGAGAAGCAGGTATGACCGTCGGCTTTGCAGAGAACACAACTTTTGCTTGGGGTGCAAGGCTGATCCTTTGTGCTCTTGTGGTTAGGGCTTGCACACTGTGAGCAAACCTCGGCGTTGGGGCAGTTCGATGCAATGTGCCCAGTTAGAAAACACTTGTAACATCGGCGAGGTAGTTGGTAGAATTCTTCGATGCGCAGACGTTCGAACCCAAATTTGGGTGGATCCTTCATGGCTGCGTCTAAGGCAGCTTTTGTAGCAAAGAAAAGTCGAAATGAGCGGGACTGTCCAATCTGCTCAGCTCTCTCACATGATGGGGCGAGGCTTGTAATGTCATCTGACGCATACTCGTTAGGAACGAAGCGCACAGTACCCGATAACATCTTAGCTTTCACAGTAGCTTGAAGGGCTTCGTTCGTTTTTTTCATTGCGTTTGCTATTTTTTCGGCCGAGTCCTTAGACTTCACTATTACTTTCCAGTCGTCTTTCATTCTTTTTAGCTCCACAATTTCGTCAGATAACTCACCACACGCAGAAACAATATAGTATATGATTTGTATGGCACTTGCAGCTTCGCTCAAGTGCCATATACCGATCACTTTTCGGTCGGTCTTTCAGGCCACTATTCTCGAGTTAGGGTACTTCCAGAAGGGCTAGGACAATGAAACTTGGCAGGCATATCTGGGACCCGACCAAACTAAAGTGGAAATAGTCAACTTCCCCTCTCTGACCACCGTGGGGGGAGTGGAGTTTGTTTAGACAGTATAGATATTGAGAAATGTGTAGGTATGGGAATGTAGTGTGGCGAACCAAGAAAAGTTTAAGCATTTTTTTCAAAGAGTTTCTCGCGAAAATGATATATGGAAACGTATCGGATCGACAGCAAAATGTGGATTTAAAACATTTTTTTTTTTCAAACATTTCTGAAATATATAGACATCATGTAAACATAACGTGCTGAACTATGAAAATTTTCAAACATTTTTTTTTTCTAACAGTAAGATATGTGAAATGTGTTATGAAAATGTAGTGTGCTGAACCAGGAAAAGTTAGTCGTTTTTTTTCGAAGAGTACAGGTACGGGAAATGATATATGGAAACATATCAACATTAAAATGTGGATATGTGTGGTGCTGAAACAGGAAAAGTTATTGTTTCCCTCACCGCAAAAATAATTCTGACATAATCCAGCAAGAGAACGAAACTAAGGAGAACAGGATCCTCATAGACTAACTATGACGATTTTGTAATGGAAACAAAAGTAACTTTGGTTTTCATTCAGTAACGAAAACAAAACGAGCAAAAGTAAGACAGTTGAGATGCAAAGTTGTGCCAAAAAAGTCACAAGAAGATTGGTTTGCGACCCATGGAGAAATATTATCCCGGCTATAAGTAATTTTTTTGTAACCAGCAAGTTTTAAAAGTAGAGTAAGGGAAAGAAAAGAAATATAACAACTTCCTAAGTCTTAAGCCTCTCATCGGCTGTTCTCTTTTGTCAACCTTTCTGCGTTCTAATAACTTTTGTTACACATCATAAATAATGTAACAACATAAATGATAGAATATACAAACAATCCATTGTAATTCCCAGTACATTCCTTATTTCTTCTTCCCGTGCCTGCTAAATCTGTCCCAAGGAGTAGTATCTCTGCGGACGCCCGTGACCAAATTGGAAGTTAGCACTTGTCTTCATCTAGGATTCACAGCTTCGTCTCTATCGGGCAATTGGGGATTTCGTTGCGCTATTTTTAGCTTCCAGAAGAAGTAAAGGGATAGGATCGACTGAAAAAAATAGTAAGAGATAGTTGGGAGTAGTTAAGAAAATGAAAGGGGCTCGGAGAGATTCTTCCAGAGTAATGGTTACTAATAGAAACCGTTGCTGTGCAACGCCGTATGAAGAGATAAAACACTGTTGCCAGATTGTCAAAAAAGAAGCCGCGACCTTTGAAAAACACGCCAAAAATACGCCATAACATTTGTTAGGGCTCAAAACCGAAGTATCTCTTAAACCTCCCAAAAGAAACACATCCAATCACAAGGATTATCAACAGAACCCAAAAGTTGTTCGCCCTTTGGTTGAACAGATGCTATGTTACCTCCTTAGCTACCAATGCACTGCTACCAAACAAACAAGAGCACATGTCTATTTCAGACTTGTACTCGTCGTTATTGACGAACTACACGAACATATGCTTGCCCTGCATGCCAGTTGTAAAAATGATAACACCGGTCTAGGACAAGTGCGCCATTTTGGCTTAAAACAGGCAGTGTGGCAACACCGGACACGAGAATGTGTACATTGGAACGACGTTGTTAGCTTTAGTAGCTACACTGTAAAAAGTTTCTCCGAGCAAGGATTAAAAATAACTGCAGTATTTGCTACTGGGATTAATCTTATCTCTACTGGGATAAGATTTGTCCGAATTAGAGATTATCTTATCTCATGAGAGACAAGATTAATCCCTGTAGCAAATTCTGCAAGATTTTTTTTTACAGTGTAGTGGTAAGAAAGAGGTTGGAACACACCTTTCGAGGCCGGGAACTCGCCAAAAACCCGAGACGGCTCCGTGAATTGGTTCTCATTCCCACCTTAACTTTTTCTTAAATTTTAACCGAATAAGGTTGACATACGACCAGGATACGACAGTCTAGTTACCTGTCAATTATTCACTTAAATAGGCTTGAAGACCCGATGAAAATGCGTTAATTCTTTGCTCCACCGTTCAAACATTCGATTTTCGTCAAATGAACTTCTTCTTTCGGATTTATGATAGGTTGCCTCTATTTGCTCGTATCTTTATGCAAAATATCTAGCAACTACAACGGTAAACGATTGCCTAAAATGGAACTGAACATTTCCTGAGCTTTCGAGCTTCATTAGTCATTCAAATGCACGCCTTTATTGAAATTCAAATTCTCTGCCTCGGGATGAGCTTTAAACTTTGTCGCCATTAGCGTATTCTGAACGCCACTACCAGAGCCCGACTTGCTTTCGAGTGTCATATCGTTCCTGAATCCCTTGAACCTATGCTAAGTTTTCCCCAAACTGTAGACCCAGCCTGGCTGTTTCAGCCCGGTAAGGCCCCCTTTGCTTTCAATTCCAATTCAATTCAGTTCAAGACTTTTATTCGGGCCGAAGCCATAAATAAACACACACACAAAAATAAAGAACGTATTATGCTAAAACACCACATAAATTAGCCACACCCGTCTTTTTTATACATATTAACCCAAACGGGCAAAGTCAGGCGAAGCCATGGGTTACATTCTTTAATAAGAATCAGGGACAAAATGTACAACCGTTCTTTCCGGTTCTTTCCGACCGATGGGCTCCTCGGAGTCCTCGGAAGCAGGGTTGCCACATCAGAAAAATTTAGAGAGTAACTTTTGGCTGAGACAGAGGCTGAGATGTGAAATGGTCATTTTTGTTCGTAATCACTGCTGCAAAAATGCTTTTCGGCGGAATCTCAATCGGTTCATAATCCTCCGAGCATGAATAGCACGAAAAAATTTCCCCAAAAGTCCCCTTCTTCACTCCCACCGAAAGCAAAAACAAACTCTTTATGTAGTACAGACAGAGTGGAATGCCTTAAAATTACTTGCATTGAGTTGAATTCCGCGTTTATTTTTTTATTTTCTGGAATTGTCACACTACTGTGCGACAAATCTGGACATTTTCATAAATAGAGTGAATTTTATGTCCTACGTAGGACAAGAGTGAAAAAAAAATAGAGTGACAATTCACACTATCGTGTGACATGGAGCAACCTTGCTCGGAAGCGATATGATCCAGTCATACATCTCAGTTTATGGCTGCAGTGCTCCAGCGTTGCATCACAGTGCCCCGGAGCAAGGGGACGAAAATTCGCTGGTGAGGCGCGGTGTGGCCCGGGAGTTACCCTCTCTTTGTGACCCTCTCTTGGGAGAGGGGGCTGTACTGCTCTCTTCTAGTCGTCGGGTTTTACTGAAAGTAAGTAGAGTTGACTTTAACTTCTAATCGTATTTTTTTCTTTTTAGTTGCTCTGTTAGCTGGCGAGATAGCAGCCCTTCAACGACAACGTACGTCCTGTATTTGTTCGCGTTTGGACTGATGGTACCTCTGCTTTTCATAACAGTAGCTTATTGTTCAATAGTTCGTGTCGTGAATAAGGTAAGATCTGTAACGCTTATAAGGGAAAGAAGGGCAAGGGAATCCGCTGTCACGCGATGCAGGTTCAACCTGCCGTGGGGGCCTGGGGGGGGGGGGGGCATAGAACGAACTCCGCACTTTGGAAGACTGACACGCAATTAGGAGCGCGTTCCATCCTTCCGACAAAAGTAACTAATTAGGTATTATTTTCGTTCCAACCTCGTGAGAAGTTACTACACCGACCGTTCCAGCCTTATCAAAGTAATAACTAATATTAAGTATTTGCTTACCATGCTCGGGAGAGTAGTTAGTGTGGTAACACGATCTCTGTGACGTGATTGGTCCGATCTGCCCGCGGCACGATATTTGCTGGAAATAGAAGGATGCGTTCCAGCCTAGTGACGCCTAGAAGCCAGGATCCGAGGCGTCATGCGTAGTAACTACGGTAAGTAGGGTGGAACACGCTTTAGGTCATGAGTCGGGTCCAAACAGTCAACATGGACTGAATCATGTTCTAATAACTAGGGATCAGCTTCTTCACAACGAAGATTTGTGATAGACTAGAAGGGGGGGGGGGGGGGGGGTCGCGGACATCTCCAGCATAAATAGAGCAATTTGATATGGCGTGAAATAGGTAGAAACAGGTACCAACTAACAGGGATGATTTTTTTGAAAAAGCACTGTACCTTTTATTTCTAAAATGTTTAGCACCACCCAACGTCATTTTAACTAACAGAAAGATAAAAAAATAAAAAATAAAGCATAATAAATAAAATCCCATTATGACATTAGTCGCATTGATACCGTGACCACCAGCACATGAAGTACCCAGTTGGCCAGAATGTATTCGGGAACCATGGTCAATACAGCATTTCATCTTGACTATTGGCCGATTGTTAGGTAGAACAGTGTCAAATTGTGAACCAAATAACTTGTCGTCCATGCAACTACGGACAAATTTTAGTGACAAGATCTTCGTAGTTGCCCGCTAGTCTGCTGATAGGTTTCATTGTGCAGTAAGGCATAGAATAGAATTTAAAAGACCAAAGGCCAGGGCAACAAAAAGCACCAAGTATCGACCATTAGTCCTGACATCGCTAACCGTAATCCCCATTGATCTAGGAATTTTGTTAGATAATCCAGCTTAAACCTCATGTCAAACTACGTCTCAACCTTGTCACACGCCTAACATCTGTCATCATTTTAAAGATCAGTGTCACGAGATTTCCGGTCTCCCCCTCCCCCCCCCCCCCCCCCGACGTCCTACAGTTATCGGATCCGGTCTTGACTTTAAAACATCTGATTTTAAGTTTCATTTAGACTCGATCACCCCTTCGAAAGTTATGCATACATTTCGGATTTCCAGTCCCTTCATTCCCCCACGATGGTGGGTGGATCGGGAAAATGACTATTAAATCTGACCGGGACCCTGATATGGCTGCCAGGTTTAATTGTCCTAGCACATCTGGAAGTACCTTAATTGCTTACTTCATTAAGTTTCATTAAGATCCGATCACCCGCTCGAAAGTTTTAAGTACCTCAAGATTCCGGATTCACCCTCCCTCCACTGCCCCACGGTGTCCGGATCGGGCAAGTGACTATTCCCAAGTCAGTCTGGCCGGTTCCCTGATATGCCTGCCAAGTTTCATCGTCCTAGAACACTTGGAAGTACCCTAACTCGTGATCACCGGACCGACAGACAGACAGACAGACAGACAGACGTACAAATGATCGGTATATGGAACTTGAGCCAAAGTCTGATGTGCCATAAAGGAGCTCCAGGGGTCCTGGATCTCTGTATCCGGTCCTAATTAGAAGGCCAAGAAATTCACTCTTAGCATTATCGATAGAGGATTCCAGTTTTCCTGCATTTCTTTGCTGCGACAAGGAGACTTGGGGTGAAGGAGTTTTCTTTGGAGCGGAACTCGGAAGGGAAGGAATTAAGTATTTAATAAAAATGAGGACAGAGAGTTTACCTCTTGTGGCTAGGAAAATATTATTTATATTATTATTATTATTATTATATTATATTATTATTATTATATTATATTATTATTATTATATTTGCAAAATGAATGGCAGGCCGTTAAGCCTCTACAAATATATTGCTAAGGGAAAAGGAAGAGCGGTCCTTACTTTCGTCCTAAATGTGGTAGGCATGATGAGAGTGTGGTACATTTCTTCCATTGGAAAGTTATGCTTGCCTCAAGATTCCAGATTTTATATCCCTCCTCTCCCCCCACGATGGTCTGGTCGGGTAAGAATTCCGAAACACCCTCCTGCTCCTCCCAGAGTGCCGGATCCGGTCCGGTTCTGTCGAGATGTATCCAGCTGTTTGTGCTTGTTCTTCCAGCTAAGTTTGATCCCGATCCCTGCACTCTAAGCGTGTCACAAGATTTCCGGTTCCACTCTCCATTTCCCCCCAAAAGTCGCCGGATCCTGTCCGGAACAGAACAAATAAAGCATATAGATAGGCAGTTGACGTACGTGATCTGTTGTTAATGCCTAATTTCTGAAACCTGTAATGTCAAATGTCTGACGTTCTGGCTGATACTAATCTTAACGGAAATATTTTAATACAGCGAAAAGAATGTGCTTCCTTTAAAACAGTGATTAGATTTGGGGTTTCCACTTCGTGATGGCAGGTATTCCGTTCTGTTAGTCCAAAAATCCGTAAAAGTCCGACGATCGAGCACGAGAAATCCGTCAAGTTTTCCGTCAGAAATCCGTTCAAAAAAAATCCTGCAGTTAGCAGTACTATATAGAAGTTGTCAAGCCAGAATGACAGTTCCCTTATTCTCAAATGACGAAAGATTCAGGAAACTACGGAATTTAAGTTTTTACGCAAAATCTTAAAAAAATCGTCAAAAATCCGAAAATCCGACGGATCAAATTCTTATCCGTCAAGGCCCCAAGAAATCCATTTTTGACGGAAAAATCTCGCTCTGTAGATAGGTTCATAAATATAATGCTTGAGTGTGGGGGGGGGAGGGGACCATATCAAAACATACGACTGGTTCATGGCCATCAAAGCTAGAAAGTTGTATCGGTTAGAAAGGAAAGAGAAGAAACGCAACACCACAGGCGAATCCTTTTTTTGAAATTTCAAGACCTATTAAAACTAATTTTTATAAGGTTAGGCAAAAGGTCGTTTCTTAATACTAGGTATTGTAACATCCCCTTCATTTAAGCTTTAAAGTCCACTTTATTTTTGGCAAAATGCAACCATTTCTCATCAAAGTCTTGCCTTCAGTGTGGCTCGAACCCCAAAATCCATGCCTATAAACGCCCTTCCATTAAGTAGAGAATAGGCTACTACGAAAGGCGCCGCAGGCGAAATTTTTTGTAACATTTGTTGTTAGAGCGTCTTTTTGGGATTCCAGATAAAAGTGAGGGATACCTGTTAAATCACTGCTCAGAATTAAGTAGATTTCTTCTGATTTTAAAGTAAAATAATGAAAAAGAAACTGGTGCTGCGATCACCAAGTCCGTCACTTTACTTTTTCCCAGAGCTTAAAAAGCCGATTCATATTCAAACCTCACTCTGTAGGAAACATTTTCAAGGTGATCCTCTTTTGTGCTAAAGTACTGCGAAACCGCAGGCAAAAATGTCGGATATCTGTTTTCTGCCAAAACACAGAGTTTTGCACAAAACACGCTGTATTCAAACTGTACGCCAGACGGCGAAATTTACGCTTTGGTCACCTTTGACCTAACTGCCTTTAGTTGCGTTTTGGTCGAAGTTTGAAGTTACCTTCAAACTCAAAGGTCTCTATTTAAATACCGTTTTTGGTCGCCGGTCACAGTTTCTTTGTCCTTCAAACTCCAACCGTCGAACTTCTTGAGCTAGCAAGTTCGAAGTTTGCTTGAACCTTCGAAGAAACGTCGACCGGACAAGGATCGCCGGAGTCGTAAAAACACTAAAGGCGTATTCTCGCCGTTCCCCGAGGACTCCTCGGGGAATCGAAGGGAACGGCGAGAATAGAGGGAGTCACTCCACGTGGACTCCGCGTACAGAAACAGCGAGAATACGGGGAATGCTTTTAAAATGGATTTTGCTCGAAAGAAGAATATGCAGCTGAAAAAATTAGTCTAGATCCACTTTATTTTTGGTTTTGTTTATTCTGATTCTTTTTAATTAATTTTACATGGCACCTACAACAGCAAAAATTGATTCCCCTCCGAATTTGAAAGGGAGTCCTTTTTGATGATGGTGATGATAATCGGAGCATTCCCCGTCCGTGGGGACTCGCGAGAATACGGGGAGTGAGTCCCCGGGACAAACAAAAACGCGGGGACTCCTCAAGTGGAGTCCTCGGGGAACGGCGAGAATACGCCTTAATTAAGCAAACGGTGAACTTCGACGGCGTTCGAAAACGGAAATTAATCAACCGGCTAAGCGAACGGCGAAGAAAGCTTCGATCAAAAACGCAACTATTATGTCATTTTTACGATTTTCTGTTTATTGGTGTAGGAATCAGCTCTTTGTCTGAATGACGAGGCAACTCTGTTAATTCATCAGAGATTAGTAATTGATGATAAACTATTCAGAAATTCCCTTTTCCTGAAATGACGAAAGATTCTGGAAACTACGGAATTTAAGATTTTACGCAAAATCTTCAAAAAGTCGTCAAAAATCCGGAAATCCGACGGATCAAATTCTTATCCGTCAAGGACCCAAGAAATCCGTTTTTGACGGAAAAATCCGTCAAAATGGAAACGCTGGGACAGTTGTATAGATAGTGTATAGATAATGATCTTTGTTGGGCGATATTTGGATTTATCGATATTTTCAGTATCGATCAGTCTTGCCATCGGCTGTAAAACTTTACTAGATCTAGTAAAAAAAAAAATATATAGAGGATCTAGTAAATTTCATTTTAATCTAGTAAAAAATCCCAGTTTCTAATTTAAAAACGTGTCATTTTTCATAAATTCTGGGGAAATGTACAAAGATATTAGGATCCACTCTTGCTTCTCACTCTCTGCAGCTGGCCGCGTTCGCATGCAGAGGCCAGAGTGGCAGTTCTCAATTTCGTCTGTTAACCAAACCAAGGATCGGAGCTCGTTGACCGCTGTGTCTCTGATAAAACAAGACCTAAGGTTTCGATGGGATCCCAAAAATCTAATATTTGATCCAGACAAGTAGGTCTTGTCTTCGCCAGATTCAGTCTTCGCCACGCTAATCATCTGAGGAAACCAAGTTAAGATATACCTCTATAAGCCATATCTATTTTGACGATACTCACCGAAACTCCCTGTTTTACTTCTGCCAAATTTCCAGTTTCGGACGAATTCCGAGCGAACTACTTGTCCAGCAAATAAAGAACAATTCAGAAACGAATCCAGCGTATCTTCTTACCCCTATGAAGAACATCTAATCAACTTCAAATAAACTTTAACTTATAAAAAATGTCCGGTTTGAACCGGATCCCGGACGAATTATATGTCCGGGTAAGAAATGATTGTCATATACAGACTCAGCGTCTTTTCTTAGCCCTACATCTGTCATCTAATCAACTTGAAATAAACTTTCGCTTTTAACAAATTTTCCGGTTTGGCCGGATTCCGGACGAACTACACTGTCCGAAGTTTCATAACAGATTGCGCATAACACTTTCAAGAATAACACCTTCAATAGGTAAAAATACTACACTATCAGAAGTTCCATAACGACAGCAGCAGGATGCGCGGTTTCAACAGAAAACACTTTGGGATGTTATATGTTATGTTTCTTTCGTTCCCGTTAGTATTTTTACCAATTGAAGGTGTTGTTGGAGATCTAGGCACGAAATAGTGTAAACTTAATTGGTCATAACACTTTATTTCTAAGTGAAAAGGTGTTATTCTTGAAAGTGTTATACGCAATCTGTTATGAAACTTCTGACAGTGTAGTTGTCCGGCAAGAAGATGGTTTTTATCATCGTGTTCAGCATGTCTTCCTTACCCCATAATCGAACATCTAATCAACTTCAAATAAAACTTTTAATTTTAACCAATTTTCCGGTTTTTACCGGGACCGGACGAACTACTTGTCCGAGGAGAAAACGGTTTTCATCATCGTGTTCAGCATGTCTTCTTACCCCATAATCGACTATCACATTAGCTGTTTAAAAATATTTTGTTTGCCCCTTAATTTGAACCCTCACGTAGGGCTACAGAGCCCATCTACGAACTTGATCTTACTCTTGACCGAAAGAATCCTCACACCAAGTTTCATCAAAATATCTCATTTCCTTCGAAAGGTATCGTGCTGTTAGACGGACGGACAGACGGACAACTTTTGCGATGTCATATGTATCCCTCCACTTACGTTTTGGGATCCCAGAAACGAACCAACCAACTACTTTCAGAAAAATCGACCATTTTTAAGATAATTTGACCTATTTTAAGTAAACAATCGACTGTTTTTTAGAAAAATCGCGGCGCTTCCCGCCGATTCGTCTTTTCTTTGCCGATTGACCGACAATGTGTTTACTACGATGTGTTTACCCCTATAAGTCATATCTGTTTTGAGAAAACTGATCGAAACTTCCTTACTTCTGCCAAATTTCCGGTTTTGGCCGAATTCCGGGCGAACGTCTTGTCCGGCAAAAAACAAAATTCAGCGTGTCTCCTTACCCCCCAATTCGAACATCTAATCAACGTCAAATAAAACTTTAACTTATAAACAAATTTTCCGGTTTTGGCCGGATTCCGGGCGAACTACTTTTCCGGGTAGAAACTTATTTTCACAAAAGCGTTCAGCACGTCTTCTTATCCTGAATTCAACATCTAATCAACTTCAGTTAAAACTTTTACTTTTTACAAACCATCCGGTTTTGGCCGGATTCTGGGAGAACTACTTGTCGGTCGAGAAAATTGTTTTCATAATCGTGTTCAGCATGTCTTCTTACCCCTTAATCGACTATCTCATTAGGTGTTTAAAAATATTTTGTTTTCCCCTTAATTTGAACCCCCACCCATAAATCTAGAGCTACAGAGCCCATCTAAGAACTCGACCCAAAGAATCCTCACACCTTCATCAAAATATCTCATTCCCTTCGTGAGGTATCGTGCTGACGGACAACTTTTGCGATGTCATAGGTATCCCTCCACTTACGTTTTGGGATTCCAAAAAGAAAATAGTCATACGTAGCTTTCGAAAAGGAAGCAAATACGCAAGATAAAAAAAGAAAACAAAAAAGAACTAATTTTGCCTAAAAATCTGTTGTTCGCCTGACCCATTATACTATTGTATAAAGGGTTGCGTTGTAAAAAGTGAATGCGACAGTATACTACACCCCTTGGTCCCCCTGAACGACCTTCCTGCGCCACGGCGATACTATAAATCTCTTCTAAGATTTGGACCCCATTCCACTCTATTGACCTTGGCCAATAGCATAAATATCTGGAAGCTCTGCACCCTACTGGTCTATTGACCTTCGGCAGTTAATTGAGTATTCTTCGCGGTAAGTCAACATTACGCTTTTCATTCCGTGGGGAATTCGGGAGAGACAGAATACTTAATAGAACTTTCTAGAAGTTTCGCGACTGCTTCGCTTTTGTCGAAATTTGGTGGTATTACGTAGCTGTATACATGCTTTAGCCTTTTGAAGCAAGTTTTGAAAGTGGGACAATTAGTGGAGATCTTCCCGAAAGCTTAGGAAAAGGCCGATTCTCCAGGAATGTCGAGCTCCTGTGAGAGATGACCTAGTTTGAAAGAATGAGTCGGAATGTTGTAGCTTTGTGAGGACAGAAGTGACAAATTCGAGCAGTCACGATAGGACCTCTGGGAGTCTGAGCAAGCGGTGTGCTTTCGTACATAGGGGGGGAGGGTGTGCTTATTGGTGCCTAAATGTTAAATTTGTGAAAGTCTGCTAGTCATTGAAGGTCCCAGACAAAGGCGAGAGTGTGGCCAGATCATGAATAAGCTCGAGGACCTTAGCAAAAACAAATATAGCACAAAACAAAGAAAATATAAAACAAAATCACTGGTAGCGTATCAAACATCACACAGTTATCAACCCGGACTTTTAGCCTTTACACACTTGGAAAACATTCATCACTAACTATCTTCATGTGTGGATGATCTTGCTTTGGTAAGGTAGTCACCCTCCCCCCCCCCCTTCGGGCCACCCCTGCTAGCTATAAAATTTGGACTACCAAACATTTGACAAGCTTTTACAAGACAAGATAGATTATTTTCTAACATGTTCTTGCTAGACAATAACGCAAGTCAGAAACAAGCGGAGCGTGTTACAAAAGCTGAACTGTTGCCACCTGTCTAGAAGTCTCTTGGAGTTAAAGAAGGCGACAAGCGTATGCAAAGATGCTAGACAAGGATTGCGCGGCGAGGTTCGCAGTCGACCAAGATTTTGAAAGATGTTTGGGTCAGCACATCCAACCAGACCAAAACAACACTAGAGAGTAGCGCCAAGATTTGAAAAAAGTGACACACACTCGAATAGCAGCGACACTAGCACCACTAGCGATAGGGAACGTCCTTACTGAAACTCAATCGGCCGCGCACCAGCGCTGGCTCCAATAACTTCTACTGGACTGGATTCCAGATATCAATTGCAGCACAAGTCCTTAGGACTTTCTTTTTGCTGCAATAGAATATTAGTAATGTTATTTTATTTTACTTTCAGTGTTTTGGTTTTGGTTAAATCCGGCAAAAAACGGAAAACTTGTAAAAAGTAAAAGTTTAATCTGAAGTTGATCAGATGTTAGATTATGGGGTGAGAGGACACGCTGAATATGAATATGAAATTCATTTTTTCGCCAGACAAATAGTTCGCCCGGAATGCGGAACATTTAGCATGAAACCTTAAAACCCAATGATATAGTCAAGATAGTGTGACTGAGGAGACATGCTGTTGCAACTTTCGAACACAGATAAACAAAAAGTGTAGGCTATACTGTCAATTTTGTATCTCCAAAGTCCAAACCAGCATTTACTTCGTCAAAAAGGCTGAGTGCATTTTTCAACTATTTAATTAAATTTGTCGACCAGTTTTCGGAAAAAACAGGTGACTATACCAGTCCCTACCCTACCCCTTTATCTATACAGGTGAAAGCTCTGCGCGACAATGACGCTTACTCTTTGCTTAGTCTATGGATGGACGCCGGAGCCCGGAGCGGTAGATTAGTGACTCTCGCGTGCAGAGAGCATAATCTTTCGGTTTTTTTACACCTAGCGTACGTATTCTTTGGGTTTAGTCACGGCAGTCTGTCGTGTCGGGGGGTCGAAGAGGTTCAGATATGTTGTACAGGTCAAGTTCGTAGATGGGTCCTGTAGCCCTATATTTAGAGGCAAAGGAGGGGGTTTCGGATTAAGGGTATAACAGTATATCCAACAAGCTAATTAGATAGTCGTCTAAGGGGTGAGGAGGCCCGCTGAATCCATATCTGAACTTCGTTGCCGGACATATGATTCACCCGGGATTTGGCCGAAACTGGAAATTTGTTGAAGCTCAAATTGTTTCTGAAGTCGATTATGGATTCGGTAGGCTATCGGGGTAATGAGACATTCTGAATCGAATTTTGAACTTTATTTCCTTGACAGATAAGCTGGTAAAATTTGCCAAAACCCGGATATTTGGATCTAAAGGTTCTGCATGCAGTTTGCCGGGAATCCTGCTAAAATACGAAGAATTCGGTCAATGTAAAGGACATTTCTGAAGTCGATTAGAGATGAGGTATTGGAGTAAATATCCTTGCTGAATCCATATCCGAACTTGGTTTTCTGATCTGATTAGTTGTTTGGCCTTAAGTTGCCAAAAACACCAAAACGGTAAACAAAAATTGTGTACATATTTAAGCGGTGGATTATGGATAAATAGCAAAAGGTTAAAGGGATCTGGCGAAGACTCGGAAATCTACAAGGTTCGATAGTCTGGATAAAGAAGTCCAATAAATATTAAATGTTTGGGATCGACATAGAAAGCTTGGTCTTGTTCGACTTCAAGCTGACAGGACAGAAAATCAGGCCGGGAAATCCTGACCATGTATTCGCAGTGTTGTCATACATACCACCCCTTCTGAAGTTAATTGGATTGAAAGCGTTGTGCAGGATTATTATAAACGCATTTGTCCGCGGGAACAGGGGAACTTTCTTTGGACGCATTTGTTTTGTGGGGAATGGTCTACTGGGAACTGTGCCTTGTCTAATTATAACTTTCCTGCTGATGGGTTTCGTAATTCTGGGAAATCACGATTATTTGCAAACGCTGTGCTTTCATCCTAATGGGATTTAATGAGGGGGATGGTCGACCGCATAAATGTCTGAAATCTGCCAGTTATTAAAGGAGTTGAGAACGATGACCAAGTTTCGACATAAAAATCGTTTGACACGATGTCTCGTATTTGACAGCGCAAGACGGATGCATCTTGAATTTTATTACGAGCTATATTTCGGCCCTTTTTGGCAAGGGTCCTCTTCAGGCTCGAGCGAGAAAATGAACTTGTGGAACAATGATTCCGTTTCGCACCGTCAAATACGATTCGCAGCCACCTTCAGCTGAAGGAATATCGATTTGTCTCCCAAAAATGTAATATCTGATCCAGACAATTCCGGTTTCATAGATATCCGGTCTTCGCCAGACTCCTTGAAAATTTCAACTATTAGTATTTGTGCCAATGGGCAAATTAATACCAATGGCTAGTCATCTGAGAGAACCAAGTTCAGGTATGGATTCAGCATGCGTGTTTACTCCTATACGTCATGATACTTTAACGATATTGACCGAAACTTCATGCCTTGCTTCTGCCAAATATCCGGTTTCGGCCGGATTCCGAGTGACCTACTTGTCCGGCAAAAAACTGAAGCTCAAAACGGATTCAGCATCAGCATATCTTCTTACCCCAATGTCGAACCTTTAATCAACTTCAGGCAAACTTTACCTTTAAAAAAAATTTCAGGTTGTTGCCGGATTCTGAGCGAACTATTTATCCGGCGAGAAAGTAATTTTCATGTAGCCTGCGAATTCAGCATGCCTCTATAATCCACTTCAGATAAAACTTTTTAAAATTTCCAGTTTTAGAATAGAATAGAATAGTAATTTATTCGCTCACACTTTCACGGTTGCAAAACCAAAATTGGTTTCGACCGGATTTCTTGCGAACTATATGTCCGGATGGAAAATAATTGTCATACATAGATTCAACATGTCGTCTTATCCTTAAAACGAACATTTAATCAACTTCAAATAAAACCTTTACTTTAAACAAATTTTCCAGTTTTGGACGGATTCCGGACGAACTAATTGTCCGGCGAAAAAATAAGTTTCAGATATGGAATCAGCATGTGTCTTTACCACTAGATTGACTGTCGCATGGGCAGTTTAAAAAAAAAAAAATCGTTCCTTAATTTGAAAGCCCTCTCCCACCCCTAAATGTGGGGCTACAGGGCTCACCTACGAAATTGACCTGTACTTTGACCCAGTGGATCCTCGGACCAAGTTTGAAGAAAATATCTCTACTCCTTCGAGAGTTATCTTACTGACAGACGGACAACTTTTAAGAAGTCAAGGTATCCGTTTTTCCGTTTACGTTTTCCTCGACATTTTCGGATCCTAAAAATTGGCCCTGATAAATTTCGTGACAAGAATCATGAAGATGAAGATGATTATGATAGGATAAGATAAGATTTATTCCACTAAAAGCACAGAGGCCATGGGAAAAAAATAAACAAAAACACAAACTAAATAAATGCTAACTATTTTACATATTCCTTTACAGGAATCTTTCTCTGTGGTTCATCGAAACCGAAAGGAATCTTCCCAACTTTTCAAAATCAGCAAACATTTTACTTCCCATTACTTTTACCAATCAATCCTCCCCCCAATTACTAACACCAAAAATTTCCCCACGAAGATCTGAAAGCTCATGACATACGCACATTACGTATAAAATATATATGTATGTTCCAGTATTCAAAACTGTTTCTAGCAAAAATTCCCAAAATTTAAATAAATGGTTTTACGCATCTATGGGCTGAACAGTCGTCGGAAGCATAGTGAGCATGGAAAATAGTCAATTCTTGAAGTTCAAAGATTAGTGAGGTGTCGTTTGGGGTTTGTAATGTACCGCAAGAAATTTGGGTATCCGTTTTTAGAATCAGTGAATGCAGTTACAGAAGTAGATTGCATTGTCATAATAGGTATGTATGTATGTATGTATTGTACATGGAAAGCCCAACGGGCCATGGTACAAAAATATTATGCAAATCAAATACTAACTACAGGATCAACACACTTTCTGAAGACAAAACAAAGAAAACTAGCTACATAATTAAAACACTTTAAAAGAACAAAGACCTGTGTCTCAGTCCCACCTGGACAAACACTGCCAGATTTTTAATAGTAGTAAATGATCGACCACACATCAGACCATTTAGCCACTCCTCGTCGCCTGTCTGTCTCTGAAGCAGCTCCACCTTAAATCATTGAATTCCTGGCAATATGACGTGAAGTGGTCCACACTCTCCTCAGGGTCCCCACACATAGGGCACGAGTAAAGACCATCTACCGCACGCTCCCTCCCCAGGTATTTCCTTCTTGACCCCAACGGTAGAAAATTTCCCCTTAAACCCATATAAAAAATTTAGCTCTTCTCTCTTAAGGCCCGCTTTAAAATACACTTCTTCACCCCACACTCTCTTCCACTGTGAATACGACTTGAGAGACAGCGACGCCGAGACCTCACACGTCCACTTTTGAATTTCTTGACACTTAAGAATCCATTGCACATGTGTAGCCACTGCTCCGACCACCTTACCTTCCCCAAATCTAGCATTCCACAGACCTGATAGCCCGCAATTGTTCAATACAGCTCTTACCTTACTCTGCCAAGCATCTTTCCTGTTGTCATTAAGGTCCTCAAGCAGTGCAGCCTTCACGTGTCTATAATCTGGCAAACTTGATATCCGTTCCCAGTACTTCACCATTTTTACAAGTCTCTTACCTCTTAGTGAATGAATACCAAGGTCACCTCTTAGTACTAATCCGTTAAACTTACCACCTACCCCGATCAACCTTTTTATAATGACTTAGCTGGACGCGCTCAATTTTTTCCCCCTTTTCATATCCCCACACTTCCGCTGCATATGATAATATTGGGCTTATTTCTGTATTGAATATTACTCTCTGAATTTTCATCTCTCCTGGTCCTTTAAGGCTTTAAGATTTATTCTGAACTTCCGCGTTCCTGGCTCGTGCAGTCAATGATGCCACTGTCGCATTGAGCCAGGGAGGAGGGAGGGTTCCGGCAATTAGCCATGGGAATGCAATTGTTGCATTCGAGTAGTGACCGAAGATATTGAGTTTCTGGAAACATCTTAATTCTGCTAAGATAAAAGGATTTTACCGTGACAAACAAACCAGAAACTAATTTTGAATTCAGAAGTAAAGGACTCCACAAGGATCCCCATCCCTTACAGCACTTAAAGCTTAACTGAAAAGGGCTGGAATAGGTCAGTCTAGTTGCCCATCACTTATTCACTTAAATTGGCTTGAAGACCCGCTGAAAATGCGTTACTTCGTGGTTCCGCCATTCATGAATAATCGATTTTCAAATAGTGGAATTTCCGTGTGATTTGTGCTACCTCTATGCGCTTGTATTTCTGTTTTATGCCTTACCAGAAAGATTTATGATTTTTTTTTTGTTCAGGCACTAAGCAGTCTTCAGCAAGCTCACCAATGCCCAATGAGAAGCCGCGTTTGTGTTGAGATTAAAATTTCCCCCCTCATAGTGAAACTTACGTTGTGGGGACGGCCGCACATATTCTGAGCGTCATAACTAAAGCAGATAGTGAAAAAAAAATAAAAAATTCCCTTAGCTCAATCCAAAGTGTTCAGTGTATTCAGTTACACAAACGTAACTTTAAACTACATCTCTTTCGAACGAGTTTGCTGCGAAGGCACAGCACACGGAGAAACTGTAATCATAGCCTACTAGTGATGAACTAAAAAAAAAAAAAAACATGCGGAATTTGAACCCACAACTTTCGGTCTCGGTTCGTTTTTCAGTTGCCTAATATCGTTGTTTCCATCAACCCTTCAAATTATATATGTGGCTCCTTTGTATTACCATAAGGCCTGGCCAGTGGGCTCTGGACTGTCTATGAGGGTCACTGGAGCCCCGAGGGTTGTCCACTCGCGATTTTAATATACGGCAAACGCCTGGTGCCGTGGTTCCCGATGGGTAACGGACTGACCGCACCGGTTGCCATATGTATAATGACCAAAACTGACCAATCACTTGAGGTTTCCCAGGGTTTCCTTACGAGGCTGAATAACGGATGGGCTTTCTTGAAAATCCGATTTAAAAATCCGTCGTATACGCAACGATTAACGGTACTTCACGAAAATATTAACTGCAAATCTATTTGAAGGTAGTTCGAAGTAAATATTGATATTAAAATAAAGTTGAGAAGTTGTCGGCTCTTTTTCTTATTAGTTTTGGTTTTGCTGTCTTTCTTCGCTCTTTCTTTTATTTCTACGGTACACACAGTCATTCTGAAAACGAGTAACCCCTCTAACGAATTGACATTGGATGGTCCTTTGGAATCAACCTTTAACTGGAATCTCCTCAAGACCCATGATCTGTCTTTTATGCGCTTCGTTTCCTTTTATTGGTCAATCACACTTCCCTCTTGTATATACTGGTCCCTACGGACCATTTGGCAAATTTTATGTCATCCCGACAAATTGCAGTTTGCCAATTATCCCTTTAGCTGAGGAAAAGAAGGAACAATCGCGTTCGAAACTCGAAATCTTCTTAAAGCACTTTACTGGCCATGACCTTGCTGAACCGTCAAGAAAGTTCCCGGGGAAGATACTTTCAGGAATCCAGACTATCCGGTTTTACGCTCTAAGCAAATTTTAGTGCAGCCTCCCCTTGCTACTTCTTTCCAACATAAATTGACATCTCGTCCGTACAAGACACGAAAGATACGCAAGGAATTTGGTCGAATTTGGAATGGTAGCTCAGGCTTTCACGGTAACAAAACCAAGATTGGGGAGTAATGTCAAGCACAAATTTGTCCATATTAAAGTTGCACTTGAAATTACGTACTAATGGTTATTATGGGCTTTAAACTTGATATAGTCTTTGGCTCTTTGAAATGAAACGGCCATATCTTTTATGAATAGAACTCCGCTCAAATCTGCAGCAGGAAAATTTTCCTTCACTAAATTCAAATAAACCCTTCTAACCGTGTTGTTTTCAACATTCATATTTCGTTCGCAAGAGTAAGAATTCGAAATAACTACGCCTTTTAGTCGTAATTACCACACCAAAGCAATTTTTTTTAGCCTTTGTCATGTTATTTTAATTGCTATATCCAGGCTATGCAGACTGCCAGGTGCTGATACCAATTCAGGCCTGAGTTTAGGACGAAAGCGAATCACCCGAAGAAACTCATTAATTATCGGAAAATCCTATCAAACACCCGCCTTATCAGTTGGTCCTGTAAGCCTGAAAGACCTCAATGAATATTTGGCTTTCCAGCGCTTGCAAGGACTCGGGATTTCCCAAAGATCCCTTGTGATACCTCTTTAGTGACTGATCGAATTTCGTGAGTATATCAGCGGAGAAGTTTCGATTAAGGCCTATTCACAACGGGTTTTAACTAAGACACGGGACCAGCCAGTTCCGGAAATCGCTATGAGACCGAGAATTAGCTGGGTTTCTGCCGTTCGCAATCGATACTTGTGCCAGTTTCGGGTACCAGCTAGTCTCGCACCCAAGTTGAAATCAGTTCAACTTTTCAGGGTACTAGCCAATCACATTACTTAGGGGAATTCTGAGGTATGTGCCGATTGGCTAACGCTGAAACACGTCAGACCGAAGAATAATGACCTAAATTCTCGGTTTTCAAGACAGCAAGGAGTGGATGTGATTTTATCTATTAGGCTTGTTCGAAACTAGCCAATCAGAATATTCCTCAAGATTCCCCAAATGATTGGCTAGTACCCTCGAAAGTTGAACTGATTTCAACTTGGGTGCGAGACTAGCTGGTATCCGAAACTGGCACCAAGATCAATTGCGAACGGCAGAAACCCAGCTAATTGTCGGTCTCAGAGCGATTTCCGGAACTGGCTGGTATCGAGTATTAGCTAAAACCCGTTGTGAATGGGTCTTTAGGAAAGCCGCGTTTAGCAGTCCCAGTAAACAAATGACGTGTCTACGGGAAGGCGAATCCTCACCGTTCCCCGGGGACTCCCACAGCGGAGTCCCCGCGTTTTTGGTGAAACATGGTATGGGGATTCTTTTGGTCAAGGGAAAGGTCGAGTTCGTAGCTATAGCCCTACATTTAGGGCGGGGGCTCAAATTAAGGGGCAAACATAATATTTTTAAACAGCTAATGAGATAGTCGATTAAGGGGTAAGAAGACATGCTGAACACATATGAAAATCATTTCCTCGCCGGACAAGTAGTTCGTCCGGAATCCGACCAAAACTGGAAAGTTTGTTAAAAGTAAAAGTTATACCGTATTTGAAGTTTATTAGATGAATGAATGAATATATTTAATATCCAATTGGCCGTACAAAGTACATGATGATTAAAATACACTTTACATCACTCAAGACCTATCTTGATTAAACTAATACACATTTAAAAAATTGGCATATTTTATGTATCTTAGCTTTGTTTTTTGTTTCAAGAACATCGGGGAACTTGATACGGTAGTAGTATACCCACTAAGAAAATGTATCCTGGGGATTTTGGATTGGGGATTGGGGTTTTTTGGGTAAGAAGTTGATTTTAACCCGAACATTTTTTAAAAGCACAAGATGTATTTGTAGTTGATTAGATGTCCAGTTTAGGGGTAAGAAGAGATGCTGAATCCGTATATGACAGTCATTTTTTACCCGGACACATAGTTCACCCGGAATCCGGCTGAAACCGGAATTTTTTTTATAAATTAAATTTTTATTTGAAGTGGATTAAATGTTGGATATAGGGATAAGAAGATAAGCTGAATTCGTTTTTGTGCTTTATTTTTTCGCCGGGCAAGTAGTTCTAGAATTCCACCGGACAGGAAAATTGGCAGAAGTAAGGCAGGAAGTTTCGAAATTCGAAAGTAAGAACATTCAAGGAGTCTGGTGAAGACTGGATCTGGCGAAGACAGGATCAAATATTGAATTTTTGGGATCCCGTCGAAACCTTTGGTCAAGTTTTTCTAGCGACTCACGTCGCAGATTCTCGCAACTCCCCGCGGACAGGGAGTGCTCCGATTATCATTGCCATCATCATAAAAGGGCTCCTTTTCAGATTCGTGGGGAGTTGGTTTGGGGGCTGGTGTCGTTGGTTTTTTGAAAAAAGAAATGTTAGGGATGGTTAAAGGAATTTACAAGATAAGTATTGAGTTAAATTGTGACACACTGATTTCGAGGAAAACGCATCCATTCCCATAAAAAAATGTCAAACATTAGTCTTGTAAGTTTTAGTAGTATACAGTAGTAACTGTTGTCACTGCATGTTACTACAGCACTACAGCAATACTGGGTGCTACTATAGTAAGACGGGATGCTACTGAATACTACTGCTTAAGATTAGCCAGTCAGGGGCACATGAAATGAAAGTATTCTGCACTACTGCATATCAGTAAATGCAATTTTCGCAGAACACAACTACACTGGCTACAAATTTTTCCTCGGGTTTTATTGGGGTTATGTTTGTTTTGGATACTTCGCACCCACTAGTGTTTCTGCTAAGATTTTGTGAGATAACTGACTTGTTTAAAACGCAGCTCTGTTTACATCAAGTCACACAAAGCTTCGGCTGTTTTGAATTTCCCTTGCCTTAGTGACGAAACGCGGCAGAATTTGCGTAATCAATCTCCTGATTAATAAAGCCTCGAAAACAGTTATCGGAAGCTCAACGCATATTCTCACAAGAAACAAAGTCAGACAACTAATTCGATGAGAAGTATTTCGTGTATTTTAAAACAGCTGAATACCATTAAGCTAGGCTCTGCTTTCAACAAATTATCCACGACTTTGGCTGCTTCAAGCCTGTTCAAGCTCCGTTGACTTCTAG
This sequence comes from Branchinecta sandiegonensis, assembly GCA_030848855.1. Lineage (NCBI taxonomy): Eukaryota > Metazoa > Arthropoda > Branchiopoda > Anostraca > Branchinectidae > Branchinecta > Branchinecta sandiegonensis. The sequence continues at coordinate 14,648,258 of JAUPMV010000008.1, read as the reverse complement.
CAAAACGAGACCAAAGGTTTCGATGGGATCCGAAAATTTTATAATTATTATTTATTTATTAGATTGATGCAAACAATCGAATTTGTTTAACCGGCCCCTTTAACATTTTGCTATTTATGCATAATCCACCGCTTGAATATGTACAAACTACTTGTCCGGCGAGAACATAAATTTCATATTCGGATTCAGCATGTCTCCTTACCCCTAAAACGACTCTTATTAGCTTTAAAAAAAATATTTCGCCCCTTACTTTGACCCCCCCCCCCTCCCCTAAATATATAGCTATGGAGCCCATCTACGAACTCGACCTTTCCCTTCACCCAAAGGATCCTCACAGCAAGTTTCATCAAGATATCCTACTCCCTTCGAGAGTTATCGTGCTTACGGACAGACGGACAACTTTTACGAAGTCATGGTATCCCTCCACTCAAGTTTTGCGGATCCCAAAAACACGGCAAGCGGAACAAGACCAAAGGTTTCGATGGGATCCCAAAAATTTAAGATTTGATCCAGACAAATTTTTACTTTTACTATTTGGAAACAGATCAAAGTTTATAGTGGGGGCTGAAACAGGTTTGGAACTAAAAAAATAATAGTTCTTTTACAGATTGCTGCGCATACCGGATGAAAAGTATTACGCAGAATTGGCAACTGTGAATTTTATACAGTTACCAAACTTTCCAGTTTGGGCCGGATTCCGGGCTAACTACTTGTCCGGCAACAAAATAAAGCTTGAAAATGAATTCACCGCATCTCCTTACCCCCATATCCGACATCTAATCTACTTCAAACAAAAATTTAACTTATAACAAATTTTCCTTTCTTTATGTAAAACCCTGATACCAGCGAACAACAGAGAACCGAATTTACCTTCTAGTTCAAACGGGTCCATCTTATCAGCATATTGGATCATTTTCTTTTCAGGTGCCAGGAGCTTTCGCATTTAAGGGGTTCATTATATTCTGGGAATGGTAGGCAGCTTCTTGGTATCTTGCGTCACCACGAGTGATTGTTTCTTTTGGAAATTGTTTGCAAAAAGCACTCGAGTTGGGAAGTGCTGTTTCTTAGTTTTTTGTTCTGTCAAAATTTCCTATGAGTTGTTTGTTTATCCTGTATATGGCCTTTGGGTTTTTCAATACAGATATATATATATATTAATTATTTATTGGGTGCGACAGTATTCGTTGAGCCTATGTATTTTTCTGTTTACTTCATCCAGAGCACATGGAAAACACACACAAACTACTAAACACACAGGCTGTAGTGTCTGTAGTATAAATAAGTGAAAAATTTAAAAAACGACAAGTTCATCACTCCACTTTCTCCACAACGGCAGTGAAATTGAAAAATTGAGGTAGAATCCTCAACTGGAGGATCACCCCAACTTATCCCGCTGGAAGTGCGATTTGAGGTAAGGAATCTGGATCAGTTTAGTAACAGACCTCAGAAGGCCTTTTTCTTGACAACACTGATTCAAATTTTTGAATCAGTAGCACAAGAAAAGCGGACATACCTTTTTCTTTAATTTTTACGATTGTAAACAAATTGTCACCTGTACCTGCAGGATCCCATCTAAAACGTTGGTCATGTTTTTTTACGAGGCCGTGGGAAGACCATGATCTGAAGTACAAACCCATTCATTGTCTTGTCGCACTTCTAAGGCCCTTTTTGGCCCAAAAACATTTCTCCACGGAGAGAGAACTTTACCAACAAAGACGCACTTAATTTGCGGTGTTAAGCCGTTTTCATTGGTGTTAAAACGTTGGGAGGGGAGGGTGTCTGACAGAGACATGGGCTAAATATGGCAACCAAATTTGCTGTTCCCTTGTTCTCAATTTGGCAATAAACAAATAAAACATGAGTGCCAACGCCGCAGCGGCGTTTATTCAAACTTGGTAAGCCACCAGAACGTGCCAGCGACGTCCACACTGTAAAAATAATCTCGCCGCTGTCAGATAACTTAATCTGCAGTATTTTGCGTTCTAGCGTTTTCATCCTCCATCGGATTTGAATTCTCCGGAATCGGAATACAAACCTCCGAATTCGGTGATGCAGAATTACTAATGTCCTTTTTGATTGATAAAAAACCAGGAGGGACATTTTACAGTGCAGTGACAACGTTTTGCTTTTTTTGACAACGTCATAAGAAAGAAAGAAGTTTAAAGATTAATTCAGCCAGTTTCATAATCTTATCACACATCTAAGGCAATTTTTAATCAAAACAGATCTACCATGGGAACTTTCCGTGTAATAGGTTTAAGCATGTCTTCTTCTCAACCGCCAGCCAAACTTTTCTGGATGCCAACGATGAGAACTTTCGTGAAAATTGCTAATCAGGTACCTTTGACCTTGTTTTAAATTTGGCAAGATAGAAGAAGAGGAGAAAATAGAAAGTTCAATGCAAATGCTGGTGGCGGTGATATTACACCGGTGTAATACGGTAAAAGAGAGGAAGATGTATCCTCGGTTTGGTAGCTAGGGGGAGGCATGTAGGGGGAGGGCATGTAGAGTTGAACAAATTAGGGTTACAATGTACTTTATTAATCGATATACTTATAACTCCCTTGTTTCCAAGTTTAATCTGCAGTATTTTGCGTTCTAGCGTTTTCATCCTCCATCGGATTTGAATTCTCCGGAATCGGAATACAAACCTCCGAATTCGGTGATGCAGAATTACTAATGTCCTTTTTGATTGATAAAAAACCAGGAGGGACATTTTACAGTGCAGTGACAACGTTTTGCTTTTTTTGACAACGTCATAAGAAAGAAAGAAGTTTAAAGATTAATTCAGCCAGTTTCATAATCTTATCACACATCTAAGGCAATTTTTAATCAAAACAGATCTACCATGGGAACTTTCCGTGTAATAGGTTTAAGCATGTCTTCTTCTCAACCGCCAGCCAAACTTTTCTGGATGCCAACGATGAGAACTTTCGTGAAAATTGCTAATCAGGTACCTTTGACCTTGTTTTAAATTTGGCAAGATAGAAGAAGAGGAGAAAATAGAAAGTTCAATGCAAATGCTGGTGGCGGTGATATTACACCGGTGTAATACGGTAAAAGAGAGGAAGATGTATCCTCGGTTTGGTAGCTAGGGGGAGGCATGTAGGGGGAGGGCATGTAGAGTTGAACAAATTAGGGTTACAATGTACTTTATTAATCGATATACTTATAACTCCCTTGTTTCCAAGTTGGACGTTAATCCATAGATAATCCTCACTTTAACAATTTGGCAACTGCTACCAACTGTACTGTATCACTGCTAGTCTTAGAATCGTCGGATGATCTGCTCTGATCTGATTGTGGAAATTCTTACTTATCTATTCATATTCATATATTCAATAGCCCACATGCGCACTCGCCAATTTTGCACCCGTCATCGATAAAGGAGTCGACTTGCTATTCTTGAAGTCGGTAAGTCCGCAAACACGGTGAGCTGCTGCGAGCGAACACTGCTGTGACTCACGCCCGCCAGCTCGTTGTTCTGAAAGTTGGCAAGTCGGCAGGTGCGCGTTTGTTCAGGGGTTTAAGAATTACAACAATCTACGTCAGTAAACCGGGTCCCAAATGTTATTTTTGGAGATACCACAAGTAGAAAAATAGTCTAGAAAATATGTTCAACTATGTTGCTCTCTTTAATTAATACTACAAGGTTTAAATTTTCATTCCTAAATGGTTCTCCGTCTTGAGAAATCTTTTTATACCAACATGCACTTTTTGGTATCAGACCCAGGATCAGACCGTCGCAAAGATTCATTCGCTGTAAATTGTTTTGGGACATTTTTAATTCGCTTTCTAATTTCGAGAAAGCTCACATCTGTCTAAATCGTAGAAGACGAAAAGCTTTCTGATTTGTAGAAAGCTAACTGCTTTAGAATTTCCAGAAACTTCTTATTCGGACGAATTTATAGTTTTTACAGCTCTGTTCGTCAATCAGTTGGATTGCTTACAATTTGGAAGAGTGGGTCTTTTCTAGGCAGCATGGGGACTGAGGGTTTAAGCAGTGCTTCTTAACTTTTAAAAGCTGCTTTTCAAATTTAGCAAGTCGAAATTTCTGGAATATACATAGAGTTTTCAAACCTCAAAGAAAAGAAGAGAAATCCAACTAAACCTTCGCGCACTCTTTAACCTAAATCTTATATAGGTGAGACCTAAAATACTTAAGTGAATTAACAAAATATGAACGAATATTAAACTGACCATCCAACCATAAAATCAACCGGAAGTGGAGCACAACAGATCCATCATGGACCTTCTTCCATTCGGTTTGCGAATTTGTAATTTACAATTCACGAAGACTTCTTGAAAAAAAATATTTCGTACAAAGAGTATATACAAATTTGGGTTTGCGCCCGGTCAACTAGGTTTATAGGGGTTCTCATGGGTAGCTCTGGTCCCGCTTAGAGAGCCAGGGGGGGGTACAGCTCCCCCCCCCTCAATGACGTCCCTGCTGAACATGGAGAACTAAAAGCACGATTAAAACCTGCTGATGCTAGAGAAAACAATTGAATTAGCATTGTTGCTAGCATGGGTACTTCAGTTTCGTTTTCGAATCGACAGTCGAAATTTCGCGTGCTCCTTGAGAATGTTTCAGTTGTCATTTCTAATACATAATCAATCAATCAATCAATCAATTCATTTAATTCGTGATATTACACATCACATAATAAGATTACACTAACACATGAATTTTCTTACTAAATATATACAATCATTTTAACCATTCGGTGGCTCGGGGCAATAGCACAGTCGACGGAAAAGTCGGTAAAAATGTCCAGATTCTGCATTCTCACGAATTGCCTTTAAAAGTGGATTATCGGAAACTTCTAACCTGAACTAACCTAACTCTTACTTCTGAAAACTTATTTTTAATCTTTTAAGTAAGCTAGTCGTTACTAATTTTAGCCGTTGTCCGGAGCAGTAAGCCTAAGGGATCAGCCTATACAAGCCTAATGTGCGGTGCCGATCTCCGATTCTCTGCCCTCTGCAAGGAAGTTAAATGGGCGGGAAGTTCAAGGAAGTTCAAGGGCGGTTGGGGGCTAGGTGCATCCGGCCTTCCGCACACCCTTCCCGTCACCTTCACTGTTAAAAGTTTCTCCGAGTAAGGATTAAAGTTAACTGCAGTATTTTCTACTGGGATTAATCTTGTCTCTACTGAGATAAGATTAATCCGAAATATACGTAAGCAGTAGCAAATACTGCAAGATTTTTTTTACAGTGTAATTCTCCGGATTTCTCTATGCACCCATTTAAACCTGGGTCAAGTTTGGCCACTAACCACTTTGGCTACTTTGTCTGTTCCCTATTCCAGTTCAGGCCACCATGCGGTTTAATTCCTAGTACTCCGCAAGTGATCATCACCGTTGTCAACGTTTAACTTAAGGTCTGCTAGGGTGTTTAACTGTATTCGTTGGGCAGAAAAATAGGTGCGAACCTCCCTGACAATTGGTGAGTTGTTTGCACTACGAGCTGTTTCTGGTTTTTCTCACCAGTGTCAGCCGTCAAGTTCTTCTGCTATATCGCGTTTTTCGCGAAACCGGTTATCTCACCAGAACCGACCTCCCAAGCAGGCTTTTGTTAGTCCGCAGTGGTGACGAACACTCCTTTGAGGAACACCAGACACTGGTTAGTGGTTGGTCCGGAAGCGGGTTTTAAGACTGGGAAGCAGTCACCAGTGAATGCAAAAAACCCTTACAGGCAAAACCAGAGATCACTGCACTGTCAGAAGTTTCATAATAGGTAACAGGAGGATGCGCGGTTTCAACAGATAATGCGTAACAGATAACACTTCGGATGTTATCTGTCGTGTTTGAAAACGTTATGCATGAAATGTTATACATAATAAGCTTTGTTAGGAAGAGCCAAAAAAATATCTACTGACTTTATTCCTTATCGTCATGATGTTGGAAAACTCAGCAGATACTTTTTGGCGGTTTTTCGGTTCTTCTTGATGGTAACGTTTATTATGTATGACATTTTGAAACACAACAGATAACATCCAAAGTGTTATCTGTTACGCATTATCTGTTGAAACCGCGCATCCTCGTATTACCTGTTATGAAACTTCTGACAGTGTGGTTGGTATTCCGAGACAAAGAACGGAGCTAATGAGACTTTTGCATTACCCTTCAGTTTCAAAATGAAAGCTTCTCTTTTCTGTACATTTGCCTTTGGATCTGTTTGCTACTGTAAACAGCAATTAATCTCTGTAAACAACAACTAATCCGCTTGGAACCAGTGTTGCCACTTTTCTCTGACAGAACCTATGACATTCTGGCGCCTGCGGAATCCGGCCCTTTTTACCAACTGTTACCGAGAAATCTTGCTTTTGTCAGGTTCAAAATCATTCGCATTTTCTTATCTATGGTCTTACCTGTCGCAGAGATCTTGCTGGCCAGAGATCCGTGACAAATCGCAGAATTCTTCGACCAGTGGCAACGCTGCTTGGGACGCCGAACCAGTCTAAGGCTTTTCGTAGTCCTATACTGAAGGAATTATCTTTCTTCTAGAAAACGAGTGCAAGCAGAACGCGTGCCCAAGCTCGGGTCACAATCATGATCGGCATAATGGTATCTGCGTTCCTGTTTTCTTGGACACCGTATTCCATAATCGCCCTGGTGGAGACGTTTGGGAACCCGGAACGATTCCAGCTCCACCCATCGTTTGTGACTATACCTTCTTTATTTGCGAAGAGCTGTGTCATATTCAATCCTTTCATCTACGCTGGATTGAATACACAGGTAAGAAAGATTACAAGTATTAAACTGAAAGACAAAAAGTAAACCCTGGCTTTGCTCTTTGAATGAAAGAAGGATTTATGACTCACTGCCCAAGGGCATAAGTGCAGTAAAAAAGGACAAAGAAATACTGTCCACATTGCGCGGAAGTTGGAGTACTTGCCTTTGAGAACTAAAAGTTTTGGCCAGAAAGTGCAGAAGTTCTACGAGTAAGCTTTGTGCTTACTCTTTCACTGCTATCACAAGAAATTCTAGAACGAAAAATTATGGGCCGAAAAGTGCTATGTCATCACAAGTTTCTCTCGGCTGGGATCTTTTTCGGGGTTTAAGGACCCTTGCAGTGTGACCAAAGAATGAAAACTGGTAACGACTCTTCCATTGAACTTGTAGAAGATGAGCTTTTGAAAGAACTTTTGACGATAATCTTTTTTTTTAGGGGGGGGGGGGGTAAAGAATCCATAGCCTCGTGATAAAGACATGCACATTTCTGGGGACATGATTTATACTCCTTGTTTTAGGCTTTATTTTTCACTCGCAAGTGACCGAAAAAAAACTTGGTTTTGGACGCAGCTGCCGGCGTTTCGGTGCCTGGTCCCCGTGGCTCCAATACTGTGATGATGATGATGAAATTTATTAATGCACTTGGCAAAAAAAGTCGAAAAAATAGCGCAGTAGAAAAAGAAAAGAAAAATTACACTGACCTTTCGATGACATAATAAATGCTTAGGATAAAAACAAGAGCTGGAAGCTCATATGGTACTTGCAGGGCTGGGTCAGAGGATAAAGGAAGGATTTCGTCAATTCGTGGGTTTGTTGTGATCATTTGTAAGCAAAACCCTTGAGATAAAAATGATCATGGGTCCTTAGAAATCACGAGAATGTATTGTTCGTAGAAACTATTTTATTTGTGCAGTTGAGCGTGATGATGCGCACTTTAAGGGCGCTGGAGATTCATCTGTAATGAACACTCCTGAAGCACAAATGATGATTGTAAGCTCATTGGAATCATGAAAATGTATATTTTGCTCAAAATTATTGTTTGTATTTTCTGGTCTTCTTACCCCTAAATGGAACACCTTATCAACGTCAAATAAAACTTTTACTTTTAACCAACTTTCCAACCAACTTTTGTATTGTCTACACTTGTAAGCAAAACCCTTGAGGCAAAAATGATCATGGGTCCTTAGAAATCACGAGAATGTATTGTTCGTAAAAACTATTTTATTTGTGCAGTTGACCGTGATGATGCGCACTTTAAGGGCGCTGGAGATTCATCTGTAATGAACACTCTTGAAGCACAAATGATGATTGTAAGCTCATTGGAATCATGAAAATGTATATTTTGCTCAAAATTATTGTTTGTATTTTCTGGTCTTCTTACCCCTAAATGGAACACCTTATCAACGTCAAATAAAACTTTTACTTTTAACCAACTTTCCAACCAACTTTTGTATTGTCTACACTTGTAAGCAAAACCCTTGAGGCAAAAATGATCATGGGCCCTTGGAATCATAAATATATATCGTTCGGATAAAGTATTTTTTTTTTACTTTTCGGTTCTTTTAGGGTTCTAAAAATTACTTCGAGTTGTAATGTATACTTTGCTTAAAAGTATTTTTTGTACTTTGTGGTACTGTAAGGGATGGTCGGAGCCAATCTCTAAGCCAATCTTGTTAAGTTTCTAATGTTCAAGCCAAGTTTCATCGCCCTAGCACATCTGGAAGTACCTTAATTTGCGGTCACCGGAATTCCGGACCCCCCCCCCCCCCCCCAACTCCCCTCACAGTACCCGAACCCGATCCGGTTTTGTCACTGATGTATCTAGTTCTTGTCCTTGTTCTTCCCACCAAGTTTCATCCCAATCGCTCCACTCTAAGCTTGTCACAAGATTCCCCCCCCCCACGTTCATCGGATCCTGTCTGGACTTAAAATGGGACATCCGAGACACGATGTCTTTCCAATAGTCAGTTTCGTTAAGATCCGACCACTCGTTCAAAAGTTATACACACCTCAAGATTCCAGATTCCTCCTCCATCAACTCCCCCACGATGGTTGGGGGGGGATAGACTATTTCTAAGCCAATCATGTCAAGTCTCTAATGTTCAGGCCAAGGTTCATCGTCTTAGCACATCTGGAATACCTTAATTCGCGATAACCGGAATTCCGAACTCTCCCCTCTAACTCCCCCCACAGTGCCCAAATCCGATCCGGTTCTGTCGCTGATGTATCTCGTTCTTATGCTTGTCCTTCCCACCAAGTTTCATCCCAATCGCTCCACTCTAAGCGTGTCATAAGATTTCCGGTTCCCCCCTCCGTCCCCCCCCCCACATTCATAGGATCCGGTCCGTACTTTAACTGGGTCATTCGAGACACGAGGTCTTTCCAAATATCAAGTTTTGTTAAGATCCAATCATTCCTCAAGATTCCGGATTCCCCGTCCCTCCCCTCCCCCCACGTTAGTCGCATCGGGAAGTTGACTATTTCCAGGTTGATCTGGTCAGATCCGTGACTTGCCTGCCAAGTTACATTGTCCTAGCCCACCTGGAAGTAACTTAACTCCGTATCACCGGAATTCCGAAACCCCCTTCCAACTACCCCCACAGTGCACGAATCCGGTCTGGTTCTGTGAATGATGTACCTAGAGCTTGTGGTTGTTCCTCCCACCAAGTTTCATCCCGATCGCTCGACTCTAAGCGTGTCACATGATTTCCGGTTCCCCCCTCCGACCCCCCCCCCCCCGCCATATTCATCGGATTCGATTCGAACTTGAAATGGACATCTGAGACATGACGTCTTTCCAAATATCAAGTTTCATTAATTTCAGAACACCCGTTCGAACCCCCGTTCGCATGTCACTAAATTCCGGATTCCGGCTCCCCTCCCTCCCCCTACGATGGTCGGATTGGCCAAGTTACTATTTCCAAGTTAGTTTGGTCGGGTCCCTAATATGCCTGCCTAGTTTCATCGTCCTAGCACATCTGGAAGTACCCTAACTCGCAAACACCGGACTGACCGACCGACCGACAGACCGACGGAAAAGTGATCGGTATTTGGCACTTGGCCGGAAGGCAAGTGCCATAAAAACCAACAAAACACAGAAAAAAGCAACCAATGGGGTCTAAAAAAATCTTCTTCACAGATGGAAAGTGGAAAAATGGTCAAAGGCAGAAACCTGGAGGTCCTGGGCAATGAAGAACATTTTTGCACAAGGGTCAGATTGAAAAATTAACATCCAGTCGGCCTAACAAATTCGTTCACTCTCGTACTCGCTCGCCCCGTGAACACTACGCGCTCGTTGAACTCCTATTATTTTCTTGTTTTTATGGCACTTGCAGCCTCTGGCTCAAGTGCCATATACCGATCACAATTCCGTCTGTCGGTCTGTCGGTCTGTCGGTCTGTCGGTCGGTCCGAGTTTTTTTGTCCCACATATCCGAGTTAGGGTACTTCCAGATGTGCTAGGACAATGAAACTTGGCAGGCATATCAGGGACCCGACCAAACTAACCTGGAAATAATCAGTTTCCCGATCCGACCATATGGGGGGGAGTGCGGGGCGCTGGAAACTTGCAAATTTAGGGCATTTGTCACTTTTTCTCTGAGTTAGGGTACTTCTAGATGAGCTAGGACAATGAAACTTGGCAGGAATATCAGGGACCCGACCAAACGAACCTGGAAATAATCAGTTTCCCGATCCGACCATATGCGGGGGAGTGGGGGCGCTCGAAACTTGAAAATTTAGGGCATTTTGTCACACTTTTTCGAGTTAGGGTACTTCCAGATGAGCTAGGACAATGAAACTTGGCAGGAATATCACGGACCCGACCAAACTAACCTGGAAATAATCAGTTTCCCGATCCGACCATATGGGGGGGAGTGCGGGGCGCTGGAAACTTGAAAATTTAGGGCATTTTGTCACACTTTTTCGAGTTAGGGTACTTCCAGTTGTGCTAGGACCATGAAACTTGGCAGGCATATCAGAGACCCGACCAAACAAAATTAGGAATAATCAGTTTTCTGATCCGACCATTTTGGGGGGGGGGGGGTGGAGGGCAGGGGAATCCGGGAAACTGAGAAGTGTGTAACTTTCGAACGGATGATCGGATTGTACTGAAACTTCATAACTGAAGAGAATATATATCTGTAATGTCCCGTTTAAAGTCTTGACCGGATTCGGTAGCCAGGGGGGAGTTGGGGGGGGGGAGACCGGAAATTTCAAGAAACGGTTAGAATGGAGGGATCGGAGTGAAACTTGCTGGGAAGAACAAGCATCTGCTCTAGATAAGTCCTTTAGACCATTGTACTGGATCCGGACACTTATGGGGGGGGGGGCCGGAATTCCGGTGATGGTGGTTTTTTGGATTTTCACGATGAAACTTGGCAGGCATATCAGGGACCCAATCAAACTGACTTCAAAATAAAAATATTGTCGATCAGATAATGGTGGGGGAGTGGAGGGAGGGGAATCCGCAGGGGAATCCGGGAAATTGAGAAGTGTGTAACTTTCGAACGGATGATCGGATTGTAATGAAACTTCATAACTGAACAGAATATATATCTGTAATGTCCCGTTTAAAGTCTTGACCGGATTCGGTAGCCAGGGGGGAGTTGGGGGGGGGAGACCGGAAATTTCAAGAAACGGTTAGAATGGAGGGATCAGAGTGAAACTTGCTGGGAAGAACAAGCATCTGCTCTAGATAAGTCCTTTAGGCCATTGTACTTGATCCGGACACTTATGGGGGGGGGGTCCCGGAATTCCGGTGATGGTGGTTTTGGGGATTTTCACGATGAAACTTGGCAGGCATATCAGGGACCCAATCAAACTGACTTCAAAATAAAAATTTTGTCGATCAGAAATGGTGGGGGGAGTGGAGGGAGGGGAATCCGAAATTTTCAGTCATGCGTAATTTTGGAATGGTTGATCGGATTCGAGTGAAATTTAAGAATTCAACAGAGGACATTTCTCCGATGATTTTTTTCATATCCGGACCGGATCCGGCAACTATTGGGGGGGGGGGGGGAATACGTGCCCCGTTTAGAATGGAGGGATCGGGATGGAACTTTGTGGGAAGAACAAACAGATGCTCTAGGTAAGTCATTTGCTGAATCGGATTGGCTACGTGCACCGCGGGGGAGCTGGGTGGGGTGGGGGGGGGGGGGGTGGACCGGAAATCTCGAGAAACGGTTAGAATGATGGTATCGGAGTGAAACTTGCTGGGAAGAACAAACATCTGGTTCATATAAATCTTTTACATAATTTGACTGGATCCGGACACTTGAGGGGGGGGGGGAGGGGTCTCCCGGAATTCCGTTTTTGGGGGATTTTCACGACGAAACTTGGAAGGCATATCAGGGACCCGGTCAAACTGACTTGGAATAAAAAAAAAATCCTCGATATGATAATCTTGGGGGGGGGGGAGGGGAGTTGAGGGAGGGGAATCCGGAATATTGAGTCATGCGTAACTTTGGAACGGGTGATCGGATTCGAGTGAAATTTAATAATTAAACAGAGGACATTTTTCTCTTGTGACCTTTTTCATTTCCGGACCGAATCCGGCAATTATCGGGGGGAGGGCGGAAAATACTTGACCCGCTTAGACTGGTGTGATCTGGATCGAACTTCGTGGGAATGACAAACAGATGCTCTGGATTAATCATTTACAGAACAGGATTGGCTCCGGTTATTGTGGGTGGAGTTGGAGGAGGGGGGAGGGGGGTCTGGGATTCCGGTGATCGCGCGTTAAGGTACTTCCTGATGTGCTAGGACGATGAAACTTCGCTGGAATATTGGAGACTCAACAACATTTGCTTAAAAATTGCTACTTCCCAAATCCGATTATTCCTTAAAGTACCAATCTTGACCGCAAAGTAAAAAAAATACTTTTAAGCAATATATGCATTTTCGTGATGCCCATCAGCCCATTAGCAGTTTTGCCTCAAGGGTTTTGCTTACAAATGAAGTTCCAGCTCCCTTATAGCGCGCATCTCAACCGCAAAGTCGAAACTTACTCTTGATCAATCAAATCATCTTGACACATGCAAGTGCCATATGAGCTTACAGCTCTTGTTTTACTTACTAGTGTCTGGTGTTTCCTCTATGAGAATTTTTTTGGTAGCACAATCTCCCGGTGACTTCTCGGAAAAACCTGCCTCCCGAACAAAGTTCTGGTTTGCCCGCACAGATGAGGAAAAACCAGAGGAATGTGGGTCCGAAAACAGGTTGTAGGCTAAGCCCGGGCCACATTCAGTCATATCTGTACGTAATTTGGTGCGTTAATTTTGGTAATTACCCGCTCTTTACGTTTCACCTGGTCGAACTCGGAACAAAGTAACTCAAGAAATATTAGGCTACTACCATCATCACTCATGCGAAAACCCAAAAGCATGTAACTGTGGTCTGTGATTGGTCCGAAGATGCGTTTCAAAATGGCGGAGATGGACTATCTTACGTTTTCAGCGTCTTTTCTTCCCTCTTCGTCTGTAAAACGGTCGTGATTACCAGGTGTGACTATAGTGGGTCCCGGGCATTGAGGAGCAACCATCAGAGAATCTAACAAGAGCTGTAAGCTCATATGGCACTTGCATGTGTCAAGATGATTTGATTGATCAAAAGGAAGTTTCGACTTTGCGGTTGAGATGCGCGCTATAAGGGAGCTGGAACTTCATTTGTAAGCAAAACCCTTGAGGCAAAACTGCTAATGGGCTGATGGGCATCACGAAAATGCATATATTGCTTAAAAGTATTTTTTTTACTTTGCGGTCAAGATTGGTACTTTAAGGAATAATCGGATTTGGGAAGTAGCAATTTCTAAGCAAATGTTGTTGAGTCTCCAATATTCCAGCGAAGTTTCGCCCATTCCACAATAACCGGAGCCAATCCGGTTCTGTAAATGATTAATCCAGAGCATCTGTTTGTCATTCCCACGAAGTTCGATCCAGATCACACCAGTCTAAGCGGGTCAAGTATTTTCCGCCCTCCCCCCGATAATTGCCGGATTCGGTCCGGAAATGAAAAAGGTAACAAGAGAAAAATGTCCTCTGTTTAATTATTAAATTTCACTCGAATCCGATCACCCGTTCCAAAGTTACGCATGACTAAATATTCCGGATTCCCCTCCCTCAACTCCCCCCCCCCCCAAGATTTGGAGCAACCATCAGAGAATCTAACAAGAGCTGTAAGCTCATATGGCACTTGCATGTGTCAAGATGATTTGATTGATCAAAAGGAAGTTTCGACTTTGCGGTTGAGATGCGCGCTATAAGGGAGCTGGAACTTCATTTGTAAGCAAAACCCTTGAGGCAAAACTGCTAATGGGCTGATGGGCATCACGAAAATGCATATATTGCTTAAAAGTATTTTTTTTAATTTGCGGTCAAGATTGGTACTTTAAGGAATAATCGGATTTGGGAAGTAGCAATTTCTAAGCAAATGTTGTTGAGTCTCCAATATTCCAGCGAAGTTTCGCCCATTCCACAATAACCGGAGCCAATCCGGTTCTGTAAATGATTAATCCAGAGCATCTGTTTGTCATTCCCACGAAGTTCGATCCAGATCACACCAGTCTAAGCGGGTCAAGTATTTTCCGCCCTCCCCCCGATAATTGCCGGATTCGGTCCGGAAATGAAAAAGGTCACAAGAGAAAAATGTCCTCTGTTTAATTATTAAATTTCACTCGAATCCGATCACCCGTTCCAAAGTTACGTATGACTAAATATTTCGGATTCCCCTCCCTCAACTCCCCCCCCCCCCCCAAGATTATCATATCGAGGATTTTTTTTTTATTCCAAGTCAGTTTGACCGGGTCCCTGATATGCCTTCCAAGTTTCGTCGTGAAAATCCCCCCAAAAACGGAATTCCGGGATACCACTCCTCCCCCCCCCCCTCAAGTGTCCGGATCCAGTCAAATTATGTAAAAGATTTACATGGACCAGATGTTTGTTCTTCCCAGCAAGTTTCACTCCGATACCATCATTCTAACCGTTTCTCGAGATTTCCGGTCCACCCCCCCCCCACCCCACCCAGCTCCCCCGCGGTGCACGTAGCCAATCCGATTCAGCAAATGACTTACCTAGAGCATCTGTTTGTTCTTCCCACAAAGTTCCATCCCGATCCCTCCATTCTAAACGGGGCACGTATTTCCCCCCCCCCAATAGTTGCCGGATCCGGTCCGGATATGAAAAAAATCATCGGAGAAATGTCCTCTATTGAATTCTTAAATTTCACTCGAATCCGATCACCCATTCCGAAATTACGCATGACAGAAAATTTCGGATTCCCCTCCCTCCACTCCCCCACCATTATCTGATCGACAAAATTTTTATTTTGAAGTCAGTTTGATTGGGTCCCTGATATGCCTGCCAAGTTTCATCGTGAAAATCCCCAAAACCACCATCACCGGAATTCCGGGACCCCCCCCCCCCATAAGTGTCCGGATCAAGTACAATGGTCTAAAGGACTTATCTAGAGCAGATGCTTGTTCTTCCCAGCAAGTTTCACTCCGATCCCTCCATTCTAACCGTTTCTTGAAATTTCCGGTCTCCCCCCCCCCCAACTCCCCCCTGGCTACCGAATCCGGTCAAGACTTTAAACGGGACATTACAGATATATATTCTCTTCAGTTATGAAGTTTCATTACAATCCGATCATCCGTTCGAAAGTTACACACTTCTCAGTTTCCCGGATTCCCCTGCCCTCCACACCCCCCCCCCCCCAAAAATGGTCGGATCAGAAAAATAGTTATTCCTAATTTTGTTTGGTCGGGTCTCTGATATGCCTGCCAAGTTTCATGGTCCTAGCACAACTGGAAGTACCCTAACTCGAAAAAGTGTGACAAAATGCCCTAAATTTTCAAGTTTCCAGCGCCCCCACTTCCCCGCACATGGTCGGATCGGGAAACTGATTATTTCCAGGTTAGTTTGGTCGGGTCCCTGATATTCCTGCCAAGTTTCATTGTCCTAGCTCATCTGGAAGTACCCTCACTCGAAAAAGTGTGACAAAATGCCCTAAATTTTCAAGTTTCCAGCGCCCCAACTCCCCCGCATATGGTCGGATCGGGAAACTTATTATTTCCAGGTTACTTTGGTCAGGTCCCTGATATTCCTGCCAAGTTTCATTGTCCTAGCTCATCTGGAAGTACCCTAACTCGAAAAAGTGTGACAAATGCCCTAAATTTTCAAGTTTCGAGCGCCCCCACTCCCCCGCATATGGTCGGATCGGGAAACTGATTATTTCCAGGTTCGTTTGGTCGGGTCCCTGATATTCATGCCAAGTTTCATTGTCATAGCTCATCTAGAAGTACCCTAACTCAGAAAAAAGTGACAAAATGCCCTAAATTTGCAAGTTTCCAGCGCCCCGCACTCCCCCCCATATGGTCGGATCGGGAAACTGATTATTTCCAGGTTAGTTTGGTCGGGTCCCTGATATGCCTGCCAAGTTTCATTGTCCTAGCACATCTGGAAGTACCCTAACTCGGATATGTGGGACAAAAAACTCGGACCGACCGACAGACCGACAGACGGAATTGTGATCGGTATATGGCACTTGAGCCAGAGGCTGCAAGTGCCATAATAAATACGAAAAATATATAAATTACCAGACGTTTCAAACCATGGTTAAGTCATAGCTTTTTCGCAATGAAATGACCGGAAGAAGTCTTCTTCATACTCATACTTGCCTAGTGCGCTTTGTTTAGCGCTAACAAGAAAAATCCCTAATTATACATAGACAATTATGGTCCTTTCGGATTTATGAAAATGTATGGTTTAGTAAAAAATATGCCACGAACTTTGCGGCTATGATGCGCAATTTAAGGGAACTGAACTTAACTTGGAAGTAAAATACTGGGGGCCCAGATGATCATAGGCCCTTGGGGGTCATAAAAATGTTTAGTTTCTTAAATACGTTTTTCCGCTTTGCGGTTACGCTGACGCTTTAAGTACGTTGGAAAGTCATTCAGATTCAAACAAATCCGGCTGGGCACGAGAAGGCCGGACCTTAGAAGTCAAATAATAATTGATTTTTATAAATAGTTAATAAAGATACAACGTACGCACGCCGCCATACCCAACCATTAAAACTAAACCCTACAATAAAATAATAAACAAGAGTTGTAAGCTCATATGGCACTTTCAAACGTACACAGTAGGTAAGGGTATCAGCTAAGATTTACGGTGTGTCGAGGCATAGACAATTATGGTCCTTTCGTATTTATGAAAATGTATGGTTTAGTAAAAAATATGCCACGAACTTTGCCGCTATGATGCGCACTTTAAGGGAACTGAAACTTAACTTGGAAGTAAAATACTTGGGGCCCAGATGATCGTAGGCCCTTGGGGATCATAAAAATGTTTTGTTTCTTAAACACGTTTTTTCCACTTTGTGGTAACGCTGACGCTTTAAGTATGTTGGAAAGTCATTAGTAAGCGAAACCTTTGATGCAAAAATTATCACGGGCCCATGGAAATCACGAAAATGGATCTTTTGGTCATAAGTATTTTTTCACTTTGCACTTAAGATACGCACTTTAAGGGGGCTAAAAACTCATTTGTGAGCATATACTTGAGGAACAAATGATCATGGGCCCTTGCCCCTTGGGGGTTATGAAAGTGTTCGTTAAATCAGAAACACGTCCTCTTGTCAATTGTCAAGTTTCCTTCGGATCCGAACAACCGTTCAAAAGTTAAGCATGAAATCCTGGTAATCCGGATTCCAACTCCCTCCACTCCCCCGAAGATGGCTGGATTGTGTAAGTGACTGCTTCCAAGTCAATCTGATCGTGTCCCCTACAGCTGCCGAATTGAATCAACCAAGTGCATGTGGAAGTACCTTAACTCGCGATCCCCAAAATTCCGGGAAACCCCTTCTAACTCCCCCCCCGCCCCCACAGTGCACCGATTGGGTCCGTTTCTGTCAAAAATTTATTTACAACTTTACAACCTTATTTTTCTCACCAAGCTCCATCCCGGTCCCTTCACTCTAAGCCTGTCACGAGATTTTCGGTCCCCCTCCAATACTTCCCCTCAGAGTTATCGGATCCGGTTCGGACACGAAATGGGACATCCGCGACCCGAGCTCTTTCCAAATGTCAAGTTTCATTTGTGTCCGATGACCCGTTCGAAAGTTATGCTTGCTTCAAGATCCCGGGTTTCTCCTCGCACCCCCCCCCCAATGGTCGGATCAAGTCAGTATGGTTGGGTCCCTGGTAGGCCTGCCTAATTTTATTCGTTCTAGCTCATCTGGAAGTACCTTAACCGGGAATCCAGGACCCCCCTCCACCCCCACCCCACAGTGCCCATATTCGATCCGGTTGTATCAACGATATATCTATGATCTGTGCTTGTTCTTCCCACCGAGTTTCATCTAGATGTCTCCACTATAAGCGTGTCACGATATTTCCGGTCCCCCCCCCCCTCCAACTCCCCTCACAGTTGTCGGATCCGGTCCGGACGTAAAACGGGAGATGTGAGTCCTGTGTTCTCTCCAGTTATCAAGTTTCATTCAGATCCTACCACCCGTTCGAAAGCTACGCATGCCTCACTATTCCGGATTCCCCCTCCCTCCACTCCCCCCGCGATGGTCGAATCGGCGAAGTGACTATTTTCAAGTCAGTTTGGTCGGGTCCGTGATACGCTTGCCAAGTTTTATCGCCCTAGCACATCCGGAAGTACCCTAACTCGCGATCACGGAACCGACAGACAGAACGACTGAGCGACGAAAAAGTGTATCGGCATATGGCACTTGGCCGGAAGGCAAGTGCCATAAAAAGAAGAACAGAATGCAGGGAGACATGGACGACCAACGTACCACAAGCCAATCAACTAACTCAAAATCAAAAATACAAATTTAAAACTAATGAGCGCCGTGGTTAAATGCTGAAAAGTCGTAGCGAACCACGGCGCTCACTCCGGAGGCGTGTTATAAAGGGTCTTCATATATTTATCATTAGCAAATTTAAATTCTTCATCTGGTTTACCATTTAAATTTAAATACGAATATGAAGACCCATCGTAACAGGCACCAACGAAATCAGGTTCGGCAGCACCTGCTCACTGACGTCTCGAGACAACAAGACCAAAGGTTCCGATGGGATCCCAAAAATCTAATATTTCATCCAGACAATTGGGTCTTGTCTTCGCCAGATCCAGTCTTCGCCAGGCTAATCATCAGATATACCTCTATAAGCCGTATCTATTTTGACGATACTGACCGAAACTTCCTGCTTCACTTCTGCCAAATTTCCGCTTTCGGCCGAATTCCGAGCAAACTAATTGTCCAGCAAAAAAGAAAATTCAGAATTGAGTTCAGCGTATATCCTTATCTCTATAAAGAACATCTAATCAACTTCAAATAAAACTACACCCGGATCCCGGAAGAATTAATGGTTGTCACATACAGACTCTTCTTTCGCGTCTCTTCTTACACCCAAATCTGTCATCTAATCAACTTCAGATAAAACTTTTGCTTTTAACAATTTTTCCGGTTTTAGCCGGATTCCGGGCGAACTAGTTGTCCGGATAGAGAATGATGTTCATATAAGTGTTCAGCATGTCTTCTTACCCCTAAATCGAACATTTTATCAACTTCAGATGAAACTTTTACTTTTAACAAAATTTTCGATTTTTGCCGGATTCCGGACGAACTACTTGTCTGGTGAGAGAATGGTTTTCACCATTGTGTTCACCATGTCTTCCTACCCCGAAATCGAACATCTAATCAACTTCAACTAAAACTTTTACTTTTAACAGACTTTCCGGTTTTGGCCGGATTTCGGGCTAACTACTTTTCCAAAAAAAAAATGGTTTTCACCATCGTGTTCAGCATGTCTTCCTACCCCCAAATCGAGTGTCCAATCAACCTCGAACAAAACTTTTACTTTTAACAAACTTTCCGATTTTGGCCGGATTCCGGGCGAACTACTTGTCCGATGACAAAATGATTATTACCACCGTGCCCATCATGTCTTCTTACACCTAAATCGAACATCTAATCAACTTGAAATAAAACTCTTACTTCTAACAAACTTTCCGGTTTTGGCCGGATTCCGGGCGAACTACTTCTCCGATGACAAAATAGTTTTCACCATCATGTTCAGCATGTCTTCTTACCCCATAACCGACTATGTCATTATCTGTTTAAAAATATTTCATTTGCCTCTTAATTTAAACCCCCTCCCCCACCCCTAAATGTCGGGCTACAAAGCCCATCTACGAACTTGACCTTACCCTTGACCCAAAAAATCCTCACACCAAGTTTCATCAAAATATCTCATTCCCTTCGAGAGTTATCGTGCTTACAGACGGACGGACGGACAACTTTTGCGATGTCATAGGTATCCCTCCACTTACGTTTTGGGATCCCAAAAACAAAGTTATTATGGAAAATTTTGGCGAGCGATGAAACCGAAAAGTTCAAATAAAGCGAATAGAAGGATTTAGAAGGAATAGGATGATCTCAGAGATCATCAGACGACGAAGGTCGCCATTGTGTGTCGGAAGACAATGAAAACCAAGAGGTATTCTTTAAATTTAACCGAAAAGGGGTTAGAGAAGACAATCTAGTTAACCATCACTTATTCAGTCAAATATAGTTGAAGGACTGATGAGAATGCGTTACATCGCTGCTCCGCTATTCACGAGTAATCGATTTTACCTGACGGATTTGTTGTAACTCTGTGCGCTTGTACCTGTATTGCCTGCTTGACGAACACGATTTACGAAAAATTTGTGTAAACGCAGCGAGCAGTCCACCCGGCACACTGTCGGCCACAGAGAATTGGCGTTTGTGTTGAGATTGAATTGGCCGCGTCATAGTAGAGTTTGCCTTGTTGGGACGGCCGTAGATATTCTCAACGTCACTACTAAGTCAGATCGTTGAAAATCAGATAATCTCTAAACAGAATCCAAATAGTTCAGTGTATTCAATGACATGACAAGAAATTAAGTTGGCTTTTCAGTTAAACTTTAAGAAGAGTCCGAAGAAGCTTCTCAGGGGTCCATCCGCTATGCACCGCTTGTTCAAGTTCAAGTTATTTTTATTGACAAACTTATA
The DNA here is from genome assembly GCA_030848855.1 of Branchinecta sandiegonensis. NCBI lineage: Eukaryota > Metazoa > Arthropoda > Branchiopoda > Anostraca > Branchinectidae > Branchinecta > Branchinecta sandiegonensis. Next base: position 14,627,476 of record JAUPMV010000008.1, on the reverse strand, counting down.
TATACACAACTAACGTAATACTAACATACCCAAAAAACAAAATTTATTTATTAACAGAATCCCAAGGGCTCTATGGCCCGTTGGTTGGGAAACATCTATCTTTGCATTAAAACCAAACAATTCACCAGGTGTTCTCGCGAATACAACCGACCTCCACATCAGCACGCAACAAAATAAAAAACAAATAGATAAACAGACAAATTCATCGAGAGCCAACACTATAACGTCTCATTTTTCTAAACTAATAAAATAAAATAAACACCCATATTTCAACGTTATTGCTTTTTTTTTTCAATAATTTTAATTTTCTTCTCCAAATTTCAAACAATTAATTAATATTTTCCAACAATAGTCTTTTAAGGTGTTTTTTGAACGAACCAAGACTCAGGGACTGCCGGATCTCTGCGGGAATCGAATTCCATGCACGCCCTACAACCACTTCCAGACCAAAGTCTGAACGCACTGAGGGAGTGGAAGGAACCAGTATGTCATCTCGGTTTCTTAATGCATAAGGGGTAACTTCATTAACAAGTCGAAACATCCCAGAAAAACATGACGGGAGGTCATTACGAAAATACTGAAATGCAAATGAACATAACGAAAGAGTGTAAATGTCTCTTGGTCTTAACAGATGAACAGGAGCACTTGTTGTTGACTGGAGAATTTTTACTGCTTTCCGTTGTAGATTATGGATGGGGGAAAGTAGCGACGGAAAAGTAGACATCCATGTAGATGAGCAGTAATAAATATATGGGTATATAAGAGAGAAATATAATAATCGGAGAATAGAAAATGGAAAAATTCTTTTAAGCTTCCGTACTGTTCCCACTCCTCGCGAAATTTTGACTCTTATCATCTCAATGTGCCGCTTGAAACTTAGATTTTCATCCAGGAGTATTCCCAGGAACCGGACGTACCGTTCAGGCGATCGGCATATAGGACCTCTTGAAGTAGGTAGCTCAGCCACTGTCGAGCAACTCTTACCAGTACGGGAAAAAATAAGAAGAAACGACTTTTTTACATTTAAAGCTAGTGAGTTGCCATCAAACCATTGATAAATTTTCTCAGTCATCATCTGAAGCTGCAATATAAGGGAAGGTTCGTCTGGAGCCGCGGCACTTATCGTGCTGTCATCCGCAAATGCTACCATTTCTTCATGTTGGTTCGTTGTAGTGGTTGTTGTTGTCTGGGAAGCACCATCCTGGCACAATCTGCAGCAGACATTGGGCACTGTCTTACTAAAAAGCCGGTATAGGTCATTAACATAAATGAGGAAAAGAGTTGGCCCAAGTATTGATCCTTGGGGTACTCCATATCCAACAGGAACATGCTCGTCAAAAGCTTCAGCGGCGATAGTCCGTCCGCTGAAGTATGAAGAAAACCATGACAGCTGGTCCCCACGCACTCCATGATGAGATAATTTACTGATTAAAATCTCGTGGGTCAGACTGTCAAAAGCTTTTTTAACATCAAGAAAAATAGCTGCGGGTATAAGTCCCGGATCCAGCGAATGTCTTATAAACTGTAGAAGCTTATTACACGCATGCTCAGTTGAATGTTTCGCACGAAAACCAAACTGGTGCTGATGGAAAAAGTGTTTAGCGTCCAGATAACCGACTAGGCGCTTTAGCATGGGCTTTTCGAATATTTTTGAAAATACAGACAAAAGGGAGATAGGCCTGTAGTTTCCTGGGTCCTCCCGGCAACCTCCTTTAAACAGTGCTATCACCCGCGCCAACTTGAGGCGCTGGGGAAATATTCCTAGTTGGAAAGACTGGTTTACCAAATGGCAAAGCGGTGTTATTATCGATGGAAGGATATGCTTAATTACTTTTGCAGGAATTTGATCAAATCCTGCGGAAGAATTCTTCAGGGATGAAATTATATTTGTTAGCTCCTGCTCCGTTACTGATTCAAGAGCCATTGATTTAGAGCATGGAGGACCAAGAAACTGCTTCCATGACTGGGGCGTAGAAGGCTTAGACACACCATCCGCTGTTTTTTTTCCGACCTCAGCAAAAAATTTTGTCAACTGATGCCGCACTTGGCCTTCATCCGTGATCATCTGATCTTCCACCTTAAGAGACTTAGGGAGACATACTGATTTTGGCGACGGTCGCGTCGCTTCCTTAATTACATCCCATGTCTTTTTTACATTTTTCCCACAATCTGCAAACCTCTGGGTAAAATATTTCGTTTTAGCTTTGCGTATCAGGGATTTTAGCATATTACGGTATACTTTATATTCTTCTAGCTTAAGGTTGGTGGGTCTTTTCTTATGTGCTTTCCATAGATTCTGCTTCCTTTTAATTGACTTGAGAATTCCGGATGTTGTCCACGGAGCTATAGGTGTTGATCTTTTAGACCGGCATGAAGGGGCTATTTTACAATGTTCCAGAAACTTTTCTTTAACATTGTCATAAAACTGGTCGAATATCTTGTTATAATTTTCTCGTGTTATCGACTCAGATAAAACAAATTCCCACGATGTATTACTCAAAAGTTCCTTGAGCCCGTCCAGCTCTTTTGGTGTATACCGAAATTTAGGTTTATTAACCGGGATTATTCGTTGTCCATCTTGAGAAAGGGGAAATAAAACTCCAATGGGGAGGTGATCCGACATATCTGAAAGCAACACTTCGTTCTTTACTGAATGCATCGATGAAAAAACATTGTCTATCAAAGTTGCTGTCTGGTTTGAAATTCGCGTTGGTATATTAATGCAAGGCGCCAGTCCGTGTGAAACTACCAGTGACAAAAGGTCAGAAGCTTGGCTACATGTTATATCTATCAGGTCAATGTTAAAATCTCCCATCAGTATCATCTCTGATTTTTCATTAGATATTTTCTCAAGAACATCTTCCAATATATCCATGAATTCCTTTATAGATCCACTAGGAGATCTGTATACTTCTCCCAGTATTATTTTTTCTTTAAGATTGCTTTGGACTTCTATAAATAATGACTCAAACACTCGTTCAGTATTTCTACATAGGTCATCTCTACGAACTACTGATAGGTTTTCATTTACATAAAATCCAAGACCACCCTTTTGCGCAGTCTTCCTGTTCAATAATATAGATGTGTATCCAGGTATGTCCAGGAGTAGCTGATTATTATCATTTAAAAACGTTTCACATAGACCGATTACAGCAGGACGCGAGTTCCGGCACAGTAACTGAATGTCATCGAGGGAAGAATTTAGTCCCTGGATGTTAAGATGCACAACCGGGAGAACATCTTCCCGCCGAGCTCCAGAATCCCAGAATCCCAGCTCCTCAACAAAAACACTATCAATTATATTTTCAAAATTTTCTCCAGAACTAACATTAGGCGCGATTCCTATCGGGTTATTTAAAATTTCATTAAAATTTACTCTTCTAATTTCGTATGATTCTAAATTATCTTCCATGATATCAGCGTTAGCCCTCAATGAGCTTTGTCTATCATCCAAAATCACTTACCAGCACTGGTGACGTAGAGATCAGGCGGAAGTCGGGTGAACACCGGTGACATAGATATAGTGACAAACGTAGTATTAGATAGAAGTAACAAGGCAAAAACGCGAACTTGATTGATTTTGAAGAGGAAAGTTGAACACAAGTAGGAAAGTAAAGAGGAGAATGAGTAACTTCGGATGAAAGAAGTGAAGAGAAAAATAGAAAAGCACACACGAAATTACTGAACAAAAACAAACTTTGCAAACAAGAACAAAACATTTTAGAAGATTTGTTTTTCTAATCAGAAGCGAGAACACTATAGTTTCTATCAAGCGTCTGAATCGTTGCCATCATTGTTGGGGGGAACCAGGGCCAGGGGGTCGTCATTACTGGGGGGAACCAGGGCCAAGGGGTCGAAGCAGGAGTCGCAGAACTTGACCCAATTAGAGCTAGATGTCTTTTTGGTCTCTAACCATATTTTGGTGCCCCTCTGCATGACTTTTGTTTGAAGTACTTTTTTGCTTGCTACTTTAGAGTTACGTAGCTCGAATGCCGCAGACAGGAGTTCCTTACGTCGCCTCGCCAGCTCTTGGGGCAGGTCCGTGCATATACTTTTCCCGGAACCTTTTAGATTTCCAACACAAGCTAAGATGCTGTCTTTGTCCTTCAAATTTAGAACTGTGACCAGAATCGGATCAGTTGCCGGGCGCGTGTTTAGCCGGTTCGGTCGCTTCGACTTGGATTTGATCCGGTAAATAGCAGTAAACTTAATGTCCTTGTAGTTAGGCACTGCCATTCCTGCCAAAAATTCTTTCAATGTCTCTTCGATATTTTCATTTTCCTTGGTCGGAATTCCATGTAGCAGCAGGTTTTTACGCTTAACATACAGATCCGTGCCTAGACACTGCTCTTTAACTTGACGAAATGCAGCTTTCAGCCCATCGTTTTCTTTTTTTAAAGCTGAATTTTCTTGTCGAAGATCTTCGATAAGCTTTTTCAACGCATCCATGCGGTCATCGAAATGTTTCTTCGTTACAGACATGACTAATTATCCGCTAACCTCGCTTCTTGAGTATTAAATCAGAATGGCATCTGCCGGACACTTTTCACCTCTGTTACTTCAATAGAGGTCTATGTCACTACAGCGATCGAGTACGTCCGCACTCGACCGTGAATGAAAGAGAACTGGGCTTGTCAAAATTATTTTTCTTTTTCAGTTCCAACACGCTGCTCGGCGGATGTTTGGCATACAGGCCTCAAACCAAATGACGAGCAAAATAGATATTAGTGGATATCAAGTCCAGGGCTTGAGAACCAGAGACCGACTTGGTATCAGCAGCAAAAGTATTAAAGACAGGGTGAGCAGCGATCACAGCAATGAATCATTGTTCGTTATGACCGCAGCAGTTGTTAATGGAACCGCAGCCGTTTTAGTCTGTGATCCGGACCCACTGAAACCCCCTGAAGAACTTTCAGACAATTCCTGTCGTGACGTGGGTACCATCTTGTACGTCCAGAACTCTAAGGTTCTTGTCAGTGTTCAAACACAGGAAAGGGACGAAGAGAACTCCTCGCAAGAATCTGTGAATATTGTGCTTTGATCTGTATCTTGAGGAATATTGCCGATGAAACTTGGCGCACCAAGGACGGGGAACTAACCGTCCTTAGAACCTTAACTAGTGTCAAAGTAGCCAGGCCGTAAGTTGACAGCATTTGACTGCAAGGATTTCTTCACCGTAAGCGTTGATCTTTCAAATTGAGCCACGTCAGCTCTGCGTCTGCGATGTTGCAAAGCAACGAATGTTTGAATTTTATAAGTAGAGAGTGGAAGTTTTTGTGAAAAAATCGCCAAACTGATAGTGAGAACGTTCTTGACTGCACGAAAAAGCTCCCTAACTACCGGATGGAGCATGGACTGAGTCTCGTTTTTGTTGCAATAGCGCTGCCGCATCGCTGCTGCAGCACTTCTTTGCTTTTGCACAGTATGCGTTTTTGGATTCACTTTCTTCTTGGTTGAAGCGGCAGCGGTGCAGCATCTTGCAGGGAAGCACGGACTTGGTCGGTGAGCAAGTCCGTGATTCTCGAGAAGCGCTGCCGTCTTCCTCGGAAGCGCTGCAGTGCAAAAACGGATGTAGGAAGAATCAGTCCGGAATCGGCCGAGAAGTGGACCTGCAGCATGCAACAAAAACGAGGCTCTGGACAACCGGACCGGATAGACCGAATGCACCAATAATACATGGAGGCAATTTATGAGAATATCAAGCTTCTCGCGTAGGTGTGAAAGACATGCTCCGCAACGCAAGAGAAAGGCAGGTGCGGCGCAGATGAAACGCATCGCACCGACACGTCAATGTGAAAGGGTACTTTGCAGTGAACATGAGATCGTGTGGGCTTGAACCATTACCTGGACAGACGACAAGCGACTGGCTGACAGATATAGAATTTCTGCCAGGATTATCGACATCATTATGGAAAAGTTCAGACATATGGTGCAAGTGCAGAAAATTTGTCCGGGGAAACCTGATCATTTGAACGCGTCATTAACAACCGTGGCTACAACTGGGAGTGAGGATGTAAGAGTGCTTCGCGTCCCATTGTTTTCTTTCATCATGACCTAGTAAACATTAGTGTTGGGCGATATTCGTTTTTGGGATCCCAAAACGTAAGTGGAGGGATACCTATGGCATCGCAAAAATGTCCGTCTGTCTATCTGTCTGTGAGCACGATAACTCACGAAGGGAATGAGATATTTTGATGAAACTTGGTGTGAGGATTCATTGAGTCAAGGGTAAGGACAAGTTCGTAGATGGGCTATGTAGCTCTACATTTAGGGGTGGGGTAGGGGGTGCAAATTAAGGGACAAACAAAATATTTTTAAACAGATAATGTGATAGTCGATTATAGGGTAAGAAGGCATGCTGAGCACGATAGCGAAAACCATTTTCTCGTTGGACAAGTAGTTCGTCCGGAATCCGGCAAAAACCGGAAAGTTGGTTAGAAGTAAAAGTTTTATTTGAAGTTGATTAAATGGTCGATTTAGGGGTAAGAAGATGTGCTGAACACGATGGTGAAAACCATTTTTTCGCCGAACAAGTAGTTCGTCCGGAATCCGGTGAAACCCGAAAGTTTGTTAAAAGTAAAAGTTTCATCTGAAGTTGATTAAATATTCGATTTAGGGGTAAAAAGACATGCTGAACAGTTCGCCCGGAATCCGGCCAAAACCGGAAAATTTGTTAAAAGCAAGAGTTTGATTAGATGACAGGTTAAGGGGTAAGAAGAGAGGCTGAGTCTGTATATGACAATCATTTTTTACCCGGACAAACTTTTAATTCAAAGTTGATTAGATGTTCTTTATAGGGATAAGGAGATACGCTGGATTTGTTTCTGAATTTTCTTTTTTTGCTGGACTAGTAGTTCGTCGGAATTCGGGCGAAACCGGAAACTTGGTTGAAGTAAAGTCTCGGTCAGTATCGTCAAAATAGATATGGCTTATAGGTATATCTGAACTTGGTTTTCTCTGATGATTAGCCTGGCGAAGACTGGATCTGGCGAAGACAAGACCCGATTGCCTGAATCAAATGTTAGATTTTTGGGATCCCATCGACACCTTTGGTCTTGTTTTTTTTCGATACATCGATGCTTTGACTTTCGATAATCGATATCGATATTTCGACTATCGATGTTTCGCTATAGTATATGTCTCTTTTCCAAATTTAAGCACAAATTCGTCGTGAAAAAGCATTAAATTACGAAGAACATATTGCTGCAGTTTCGGATACATAGATGTAACTTATGCTGGATTATTTATAATAATTATAAATGAAAAAAATCGTTTTAGATATCGGTATTTACGTTTCGATATCGAAATTTGGTCCGATATACCGATCTCGAATATCGCCCAACACTATCAAACATGCAGCAAATATATAGAAAGCTATAGTCTGCGTATTGGAGACGCGATCAAGCAACAAGCACGCGGCTTAGAATGGAATTCATGGTGTTCTCACTAGAAAATTCAAACTTTTCCTTACGAAAACGAATCAAACGGAACTATTCCGTCGCGCGTGGATGAGCAATCCGAGACGTGTGTCCAGTGCTTTACTCGTATTGCTTATTTTGCGGAGGGTTGATTTTCCAGTCTTGACAGAAAATATACCGAAGCGTCAAACTACAAAGGGATTGTACCCTGCCTACACAACGAAAACGGATCTGAGTCAATGGCAGAACTGACCAATTAGAAAGCCGGACTAAAAAATGGAAAACCCGACCAATATGATGCGAATTTTGTTGTCATATTTGTAATAGTAGTGTATTGAAAAAAAAAAAATACCTCAAGCGGGATTTGAACCAGCAACCTTCGGCGTCACGTTCCGACACTGTCTATGATCCTGCGAGATTGGGGTCCTGCATCAAAATTCAAATTGATTTCTGGTTTATTTGTCACAGTGTATACTCGCTTGTATAAGTGAAGTCCGAAATTGTGTACCAACAATGTTAGAGTATTTGTCTTAGCACCTTTTTGATAATGGTGCAGAAAAGTCCGTTTTCGTTGGTAGGGCACAATCCACCAATAGAAGCCCCCCGTATCCTATATTGTGGGCACGTTCAAACCTCATGCCTGGTCCACATTCAGCCACATCTCTACGTAATTTGGTTCGTTAATTTGGTTATTACCCACTCTTTACGTTTCATCCTGGTCACACCTGGAACCAAGAATTCAAGACATATTACCAACATCATCACTCAAAGGTAAACAAAACTACCTAGTTAGTGACTCTAGTCTGTGATTGGTCCAAAGATACGTTTTAAAATGGCGGAGATGGATTTTTCCATCTCGACTGTCTTACGTTTTCAGCCTCTTTTCTTCCCGACCGTAAGCGGTCTTGTTACTGCCGCTATTACCTGGTGTGACTTTAGTGGGCCCGGGCATTAAACCATAGTTACTAAATCTACCATGCTCCTCCCAACCTTTGTGAAGGATGTACAGGTATATCTGGCGGTGGTAACAGTCTAGTAACTTCTTGTGGGTGCTGTAACGCATCCTCCAGATGAAACGGGAACGTTTATGACAGTCCAAGTTTTCGTTGAGGTTACACACTGCTGTTCTCCTTTTCTCATCTGCACCTTGCGTCGCGTATCTGCACTGACAGAATGCATATGTTCTCATTTGAATACAGTCTGGAAAATGAAGTAACAAAACGAAGAGAAAGCTTGCACCGGTATAGTAGTTACGACTTTTCACTACTTAGAGTCCGCGTGTCATAGTAGTCCGCAAAAAGCACGGCGGCTAAGCTTCATTTGATACAAATGACGCGTCGATATTTGAAATAGCATGGCAGCTATTTCTAATTAGTAATTAGCGCTAACGAGTAGCGTTGTTTCTAATTTCGCCGGGTCATTTGTGTCAAGCTGAGTGAACAAAATTTCTCTTTGTTCTGTTATTTTCCAGATTTAAATGAGCACATGTGAGTCCTATCAGGTGTAGATACGTGCTTTAAAAGCAAATAGCGCAAAAGCTTGGTCGAAAGTTCGGGGAGACGATCGTGGTTGAGCGTTCGTGAAGTGGAGCTGGATTCTGTCAGGCGATGAATTAAGGCGTTTTTCCCGCTTCTCGTTTCTGTTCCACGCATATCCGTGTGTTGGTCGGGGAAACAGAATTGTGTGCCACACACTTACCCCCCAAGTTGAACCTCGCGGAAACGCCGTTTTTTGTTTTTTTGGCGGTAGTCTCAGTGTCCGAAAATAAAACCAGCTAAAATCTCAATGAACAGAGCACTTTTATGTCTCTTTGCTTGATAAATTAGCTAATTTTAATATTTGGACTGCCGCTAATTTTGAATTTCCCGCTAAATTCCAGCCACACAATCGAAAATTAACTCGACAGTTGTTTGTCTAAATCGAGCCACAAAAACTTTGTTGGTCGTGGAAACACCAGTGGGCCATACAAACGACCGTGAAAATACTCTTAACGAGTCACAACCAAGCCACAGACTTTTTGTGGGGTCGCGGAATAACGCCTTTGGTTCTTACTAGGATACTCTATATGACTAAGTCCGTCGGCGATCCTAGGGATGATGAAAAATATACATGCGAACAATTTCGGAGCAAAGATGGAAATTCGCATCCTAATGCGAAAATCGAACTTTGTGTGCACGCATTGTCAAAAGTTTCCTAACCCTTGGTTCACACTGCTGCTTCGTATGCGACACAGCTTTTTCTTTGATGTTCCGACGTACGACAGAATCGCATGGACCTTCCCACTGCCACGCAGATTTTTCGTCGAGATTATTCTGCAGAAGGACAAAGAACCCCTTGGGGAAACAACCTCTGAAGATGCTGGGAGATTACCCATCTAAATACCACACAGCATTAGGAAATTTTTAGTCAAACCTTATATGTCATCTTGTTCAAAACAGGTTAATACAAGTTTATTAAGAAGATATTTTGCACTCAACCATCCTAGGATTACAGTCAGACCAAGGTAGAGCAATTTCTAATCTTGAAAATTAGCTAGTCTTCGTTTTTTCTTTTCTTTCCCTGAAGAATCGCATGCGTTATGTCGGATCAGCTGAAATATTTCAACGCATCCGACACTGCGACAAAACGCAAAGTTCTGCGTTGCTTTTCGCACGATTTGTGTCGTATGTCGCATGACGCAGAATTTTGCGCGAAATCGCAGCAGTGTGAACCAGGGGTAACAGATAACACAATGATGCGCAGTTTCAACGGACAACAGTTGGGATGTAATCTATTGTGACTTCGAAAACGTCATCCATTAAATGTCCAATCCAATCCAAGCATTGCCAGGAAGAGCCGAAAAAGCAGCTGCTGACTTTTCCGATATCATGACAACAAACAAAAAAGTAAGCAGATGCTTTTTCGACAGTTTTTCGTGTCTTTCTGACAAGCTGTTATCCATAACATTTAATGCATAACGTTTTCAAAATACAACAGATTACATCTCAAGAGTTATCTGTTGAAACTTCGCAACCTGTGTTTTCTGTTATCTGTTAAAGGACCCTCTTGATTATTCTGCCTTTTATAATATACTTAGCTCTCATGTAGAATTGTAAGCTTCTAAAATTGCCACCTTTCTCCATTGTTTCGTTTCGTAACTACGAATTTTTAGCGCTTTTTCGTCCTTGCCGAGTTTTCCCGTCACCCAACGAAAAGTTTGCCGGAATCTTCATTGTCCGCTGACAACTCTTTCACACATAAGGATGTGCTAATCTTCTGTTTATTACTTCTTTTATTTGCTTAGTTTTCCCACTTTTTAGCCAAGGTACAATCAGTTTTCAAATATTTTGCGCCCAGCCGCCGCGTCGGAGAGCAGTAAGGCTGGATATATTCGACAGGCGCTAACAAGAGAATCGCTAGTTTCAGGTGGCAAGTAGGCCTACTGGTGTTTTCGAAAACTTTTTTTCTGATCCGTTTTATAGGGAAAAGATCATTTCTAGTAAGGGTTGTGCTTTAAGAAACTTCTGAGAGTGCGACAACCATGCTAAAGATGAGGTGACGCGCACATCCTCCAATTACCGTCTCTTACCAACTTACCAGTAGTTCTTCTGTGTAACCTGGATATAACCAAATTAATAAAGTTAAAGCTCACTGAAGTTTGCTGACTACGCTAGCAGGACATCCTCAGAGACCCCCCTCCCCCTCTTCGGATGCCTGTTTAATAATCCCATTGGTATCTCAGAGACCTTTGATGTCATAGGACCTCTATAGTATGTTTTGGCGAAAAACTGCTGTGGAAAGGAAAATTTCATATGCTCCGTTTGTTGAGAAAAATCGCACACAACGCACCTTGATATGGGTTTATGTGAACGGAATAAAACGTCTGAACCGAAAGCCAACTTATTTTTGTGTCATTTAATTGAATACACTGAATAATTTTGATTCGCAAAGGAATTATTTTTATTTTCCACTATCTGCACTAGTTATGACGTTCAGAATATCTGCGGCCGTCCCCACAGCGTAAATTCTACTATGGCGCGGGAAATTTTAATCCCAACGCAAACGCAGCTTTTGAGTGGGCAGTGGTGAGATTGGATTGCTTAGTTCCTGAACAAAAGAAAAATCATAAATCTTTCTCGTAAGGCATACAACAAAAATACAAGCGCATAGATGTACCACAAATCACACGGAAATTCCACTATTTGAAAATCGATTATTCGTGAATAGCGTAACAACGGAGTAACGCATTTTCAGCGGGTCTTCAAGCCAATTTAAGTGAATAAGTGATGGGTAACTAGATTGCCCTATCCCAGCTGCCCTTATCAGTTAAACTTCAAAGCCAAGCTTTAAAGCCTTCCAGATTTTTCTTCCGGATTCCAGACAGCCGTTTTGGTCAAGACTGATCTGGAAGGTGAAGCCAGGCCAACAACTTCTGGAAATCCGGGGTGTTGGACACCCCAGATTCATCTGAAAGGTGCCATAGAGGCAACTCGTTTGAGAGACGTAATAAATATGCAAATGTAGGAAGAAAAGGGAAAGTGATTGACAGTGTGGTTGGAATGAAAGAGATATTTGAAATGCGAAGGGGACATCTAGGAAATGCGGAAGAATGACAAAATTAGCTGTCATCAAATCTGGAAAGGTTGGCTTGACCAAGCGGAAGGACCGGACATCTGGGAATCTGGAAGGTGAAGCCTGGCTTTTAAACGACATCACGTCACACGATAACTCGAATCCATACTTTTGTTTAAAGTTTAACCGAATAGGGCTAAAAAACGACAGTCTGTTTACCCATCATATTTTTACTTAAATAGGCTAAAAGAATCGACAAAACGCGTTACTTCTTTGCTTTGTTCTCCACGATTATCGAATATTAGCTGACGTATTTTCCCTTACGTAATCGTTATACCTCTATACGGACGTACCTCTATGTTTTCAATGTTTAGCAACTTCAGCGGCAAACAATTGCCGATAAGACGCAGCAGTCGGTAAGCAGTAATTAATTTGATTTAGAAAGTGTTGCAGACTTTTCTTTCATTTAGTCCGCTTTTTCGAAATGGCGGGTTACAAATAAATTACTTACTTACTTATTTACTGGTGTACCTCTGGAGGAAGGGGTACACATACGTATGAGTACCCTACTTACCCCTGTGGACATGCAGCCCCGTTTGTGAATGTTATCAAAAAAGGGCTTAGTGTACTAGACTGATCTGGACGTCATCCAACTGGTTCTGGACTCTTCTTGAATCGAATCTTGTTGTAAACAAAAAATGTCACTGTGTTTGCTCTGGTTATTTCTTTTCCAATCAATCAATCAAGTTTATTATCCAAATAGCTTACAGCTAGAAGTGGAATAAATTAATAACAATAAATTTTATACTGAATCAAAGTTCTCTTTGGTTCAGGGTTGTCTAAAACGATACAACTCAACTATACCCTTACACCTTAGCTACCTCGACTTATACCCTTCCACCTTAGCTATCCGCTAAGATATGAATGAAGCTCCATCTGGTTCCCAGGCCAACATCTCCTGACCTCGGAATGACCTTAACCAACACTCGGCTTAGCTTAATTGGGAGAGGGAAGTAATTACAGCTAATAAGCATCAACAACACCCCCACTTTTCAAGTGAACTAATAGGGCCATTCGCGCTAGAAACAAGGGATGATAGCGAACGTGGATTGTTGACACGTTTTTGAGTTGTCAGCCAAAGACCGTAACAGCGGGGAAGACTGGAAACTCCACTGAAATCGTGTCGTGGAAAATTGAGCTGCCCGCTACGTAGCGTTCGGACTTTGTCCAACTTAAACGATGAAAATGAGAGTAAACAGCTAAGAGGGTTTGCAAACAACAACACGTGACACGTGAAGTTTGACGATGATTTGGCAGAAGGGATCAGTCAAAATGTCAATAGAAAGACGGTTTAACGAAAGTCCAACCGCTAGAACGCGCTGATTATCGCGAATCATGAGGCTTATGGGAGTTTTCTGTCCTACTGTTGCGGTCTTTGTTGTTGCAACCTTTGATCGTATTGTTGCTTGGTTGACGAAACTGGAAGCAAGGCAGACTTTCATATGCTAGCAAAGGGTCGCGTATTGCAGCTTCACTTTCTATGCCCGGGAGTGGGATGTATAGTTGGGAAACCAAAACGTTAGTGACAGACCCCTGACTTTGTGAAGTTGTCCGTCCGTCCACCTGCTAGCACGATAACCCTCGACGGGGTTGAGCTGTTTTGTAGGAACTTGATGTGACCAAGGACAAATAATCACAAGATCTCCGAATCCGAATCCTGGTCCATAAAAGCAGCACAGGAGCGAGCTGTTGAAAATTTCGACCATCGATGCCTTCGTTACATCCTCAGAGTGAGATTTGCAGACGGAGTATCGAACGCTGAAGTCCGCAGTCGCTGTACGAATACAGAAAGAGCCACAGCCGTCATCAAAACCCGTCGCCTACGTTGGCTTGGTCACGTCCTCCGGCGCCCAAATGACCGCCTAGTCAAACAAGTTCTCCTAGCAGAACCCCTTCCCTCTTGGCGAAGGAGACCGGGTGGTCAACTCAAGAATTGGGGGACGACCGTCAAAAAGGACCTTGAGCCTGTAGGCGGTTTCCGCCGCTTCGGCAGAAGATGGGACAACTGCTGGCTAGATTTCGCCCAGGCGCTGACGCAAGATAGAGGCAACTGGGACACCACCGTTCGGCAACTCATGGACGCCGGGTGAGGCGGCAATCGTCTGGTCCCGTTACAAGTACAAGTAAGTAAGTAAATCAACCAAATCTAATTTCGAATAGCTTAAAGCTAGAAGGGGTGAACAGGATATTTTAATTAAGAACTAAAATATTTAAATTAATAATTCGTTACCTCTACGCAGTAGAGCCCCGGAGAAGAAATTTCCTTACGAACGTTGACGTTACGTAGCAGAGCGGGTCCTCTACAGTTTTTGGGATCCCCAAACGCAAGCGGAGGGATACCTATGACTTCGTAAAAGTTGTCCGTCTGTTAGCAAGATAACTCTCGAAGGGAATGAGATATTCTGATGAAACTTGGTGTGAGGGTTCTTTAGGTCAAGGGGCAGGTCGAGGTCGTAGATTGGCTCTGCAGCCGTACATTTAGGGGTGGCGGAGGGGGTTCAAATTAAGGGCGAACAAAATATTTTTTACAGCAAAATGAGATATAGTCCATTTAGGGGTAAGAAGACATGCTGAACACGAATATGGAAATCATTTTCTCGTCCGACTTAGATGGTCGATATAGGGGTAAGGAGATACGCTGAATTCGTTTTTGAGCTTTAGTTTTTGCAAGACAAGTAGTTCGCCCGGAATCCAGTCGAAACCGGAGATTTGGCAGAAGTAAGGCAGGAAGATTTCATCAATTTTGCCAAATTAAATATGACGTATTGCCTATGGATAAATAAACACATGCTCAATCCATATTTCTTTCAAAATCGGGTTCAAAAGTCAAGTTGGTCTCCTTACAGCTATGAAAATCGGGGTAAAAATCGGGTATGAAGTTTTTCGTGTTCATGAATTCCACCGAATGCCCAAGCGCTGCTATCGCTGTCAATCCCCAAACCACGGTATAGCCAAATGCCCGCATCCGTCTGATTCTCCAAAATGCGCTCGTTGTGCTGGTTGCCACAGTTATAGCAAAGATTCCCCTTGCTCACTGCCTCCAAAGTGTGCCAATTGCGACGGCTGTCATGTCTCTTTTAGCCTCAGATGCAGCGTTATGAGGAAGGCCGTGGGACTTGGCAAATAATGGTTTTTCAGGAAAAGAAACTGCGCTGTGTGTCATTAAATGTAAATGGCACTAAGGACAAAGATCTTCTACTTGATGATTTGCTAGGCAGCTCGGACATTCTTTGTCTTCAAGAGCATCTGCTATCCGCCCCTAGTAGCGAAAGTCTGCGCCGATCTCCTGAGCACTTTGTGTTCATTCAGCCGGCAATGAAAACTAGAGGTCGTCCTTCCGGTGGGTTAGCCATTTTTCTTCGAGCCAGCGAGTGTTCAGCACCACCAAAACTGTTCCAGTCTGGGCGTTATGCTCTTGCCGTTCAGTTGGACAATATTGTTCTTGTTAATGTATATTTACCTTGCGACCGGCGGAACATTGCATCACATAGTTCATTTGCTAAGGCTTGTCATAAGATCAGAACACTTCTATCAGACATTTCAAGGAAAGGAATGAAATGGGCTCTTGTTGGTGATATTAACACTGATCTTCTAACTTCTTCTGTACGGACTGATTTATTTTTCGATTCTTTACCGGTAGCTCACAGTCTCATTGAGAAGTCTCTACCCTTTTCATATATACATAATCGTGGCGCTAATGTTTCCAACCTTGATCATTTGATTGTTTCTGAAACAAGTCTCATTGACGGTATTGTTGAGGTTGATGAGGAGAAAATTGAGGACGACCATCTGCCTCTGTCTTTCTGTTTGGTTGTCCCTGTTGCTCGAATCAGTTGTCCAAATCCCAAGAAGGCTTGGATCCAAAAGCGTAACTGGAATTGTATAGATACTGTGCTCTACATTTCTACATTAACTAATCTTCTCTCGCTTTTAAAAGTTCCTTTTCACCTTCTTCAGACTGGTATAGCAGCTACTACTTCGTCCGTTGATATTAATTGTTATTATAGCGAGCTTGTCCATTGCTTGAAATTGGCAGCCGATATTGCTGTACCGACTGAGAGAATTCGAGTTGGTACAAGGAAACCTATTTGGAAAGCCAGTCCGGAAGTTAAGAAGGCAAAAAACACGGCAAAATTTTGGCTAAAAATTTGGATTGCTTGTGGACGCCCAGATAATGGTACTGTTTTTAATCTAAAAGCTAAAACGAAGCGTGAATACAAATCTTCACTTAAAAATGCTCGTTTGAATGGCTTAGATGCTCCCAGTGACAAAAAAGCGTGGCAAAAGGTCCTTCGTACAGATAAAGGTTCAGCTGTACCTCCTTCCGCGCTAACTATGGCTGACTGGACCAACCACTACCGTGGTCTATTCAGTGGTTGCAAAAACCAGATTCAGCAGCACTTTGAAAATTTACTTCTTAAATACCTACCAAGGAAAATATTTCAACCTTCTGTTCTTCCCGTTACTTGTTCTTCCATCGAAATTGCTTTCCGAAAATTAAAAGAACTGGTTCTACAGATTCTGATGGCCTTAGTGCCGATTTTTTCAAAATTGAGTGTCCAGCTTTAACACAACACCTTCAGCTGCTATTTCAAATTTGTTTATGCCAGGGTTTGCTTCCGAATAGTTTCCTCATGGGTACTATGACATCGGTGATTAAACGAGGGAAAGACGCGGACCTTTGCAAAAGCTATCGGCCAATTACAGTTTCTTGTACCATAAGCAAAATCCTGGAATACGTCCTTCTTCCAGAACTAGTTGAAAAATGTAGCTTTGGTTCAATGCAGTTTGGATTCCGTTCGAGCGCCAGTTGTGCGCACGCTCATCACATATTGACAAAAATGATGAAACAGGCTACCCGCGACAAGTCTTCTATACATATATGTTCTATAGATATAGCTGGTGCTTTTGACAATATAACGCATTCTCAGGCCCTATTTTCTCTCATTACTTCTGGCGTGAATCTGTCTGTCGTCTATCTGTTAAAATTTTGGTATAGTCATTCTTCAGTAAGGTTCAAATGGCAAGGTAGCTTGTCAGAGATTATTTCTGTCCGGACTGGTGTTCGCCAAGGGGGAGTCTTATCTCCCTATATCTTCAAATCGGCCATATCTTCTTGTCTCGATTCTTTGCTTCCTGCTTACTTCTATAAAGACTATGCCTTCAGCTACATAGCCTACGCGGACGACTTGCTCTTAGTAAGCCGTAGCCGATCCACACTCACAAAAAATGTAAGTAAGCTGTCGTCAGAACTTCTGAAAATTGGCCTTGAAGTTAACCTTTCAAAATGTGAGTACCTGCATTTCAACCCTTCGTCAAATTGTTCGAGTGCATCTAAAGCTTCTATATCTCTTGGATCGTTCATCGTCAAATCAACAGACTCTCTACGGTGGCTCGGCATAACATTCAAATCTTCATTGTCAAAATTTTGCTCATCGGTTGTTCAAGAAGTTTATAAGTCGATCCGTAGCGCCTATGGGCGCATCGTCCCCAACCGGGGGCGCTATAATCGTAAAGCTTTGGGAAATTTGTACAGCACCTTCTGCGCTCCTTCTATTCTATTTCGTTCTGGCGTCACTCATGTTCTGCGAAAGAAGGAGATTAAAAAGATGAGATCATGTTATTTTAAATATGCAAAGCACCTGCTGCACTTGTCGAAATTATGTCATAACCATACATTGACGGAGAAATTCAAAATTCAAGATGCAAGTGTTACCCTTTTGGATGTTTCGTCATCACTTTCAAAACTCATGGACAACAAGGCCCAACCAGCACACGATGTCGTCCACTGCTTCCTGACCGAAGATTAAAAATTAAGTGTCTTTTTCTGTGTGTATATATGTGTTTTGTTTATTTTCTTTACTTTCGTCATTTACTCCGCCTTTTCAAAATGGCGGGTCATAAATAAATTACTTACTTACTTACTATATCTCAACTTGGTTTTCTCGATGATCAGCCATTGGCCTTTGATCAAATATTAAACTTTTGGAATCCCGTCGAAACCTTTGGTCTTGTTTTCTCGGCTGATCAGGCCGATTTGGTCGAAATCCGTGGAAAACCTCGTATATATTCGGAAATTAGCTACAAATAGTCGCGCCTGGGTGAATAGATAAACGAGTGGTTATCCAATCTCAATTTTGTTGTAGCCTACACGAAGTGCCCGATCCCGGGAAAGGGCGTGCAACAAGTGCCGGGGAGTTGTTGACCATATATTCAAATAATGTATACAACGAATACATCAGCTACGATGCTTCATCAGCGATATTTCGGCCCTTCTGGGCAAGGGTCCTCTTCGGCTGAAATTCATCTGAAAGTTAAAAAATAGCGTATCCGTTGCATACATTATTTGAATATATGTTTCAAAGTCAGCTTGGGCTCAAGGAATATTTATCTACGAAGTACGGAACGCCTACGCGATACGCCCAGACATGCAGATTTTTTCAGCCTGAATAGGACCCTTGCCAAAAAGGGCCGAAATATCGCTGATAAACCATCGTAGCTGACGTATCCGTTGTACACATTATTTGAATATATGTTTAAAAGTCAGCTTGTTCTCAAGGAATATTTATTGGTTGACCCCTCGTAGATAAGCTTTCGATTGGTGACAAGCAGGTTTGTGGTTCACCTTTCATCTGAAAGTTAAAAAAATAGCCTTTTCGGGAGGGTGAGAGCTGTAACATTATATCGGATTTATTTCGAAACAATTAATTAACATTCTGCTCGTCACTCCTAGGCCCTGACCAGTTCGAAACAAAGAAAAAATAGAAAACAATGAGCAAAAAAGTCTACCATGAGATTAGGTTCCTGACAAGCTTAAGTTTCAATTTTACCAGTGACTTCTTCGATCTCTCTAGGCTCATGAGGGGCTGGGAGTTTCTCCCAGCTCGGCTCGACTCCCCAGATCTCGCGCGCGTATTCAGCAATTGTTCGGTCGCTCGAGAACTTGCCAGATGAGGCGATATTCATAATGGCCATTTTAGTCCAGTGTCCTTGTGTCTGAAAAAAAAAGAAAAGGTAACTGATTTTTGCAAACTTTCCGGGTGGTGGGGGAGGTCACTTCAATGGTGGCTCAGCCCTTTCTGGGATCCCAAAACGTAAGTAGAGACCTATGACATTGCAAAAGTTGTCCGTCTGTCAGCACGATAACTCTCGAAGGGGGTGGGATATCTTGATGAAGCTTGGTCTGAGGATTCTTTGGGTCAAGGGAAAGGTCGAGTTCGTAGATGGGCTCCGTAGCCCTACATTTAGGGGTGGGGAGGGGGTTCAAATTAAGGGGAAAACAGAATATTTTTAAACAGCTAATGAGATAGTCGATTAAAAGGGTAAGAAGACATGCTGAACACGATCCTGAAAGCCATTTTCTCGACGGACAAGTAGTTCGCCCGGATTCCGGAAAACCAGAAAGTTTGTTCAAAGTAAAAGTATCGAACGTCGAGTCGGTTTATTACTTTTCTTTTCATCCCCATACAACGAAGCCTCTTGAAGAAAGATAATTATTGAATGAGGCCTAGTTAATTTAAATTGAAGATTTTTTTTACTGCCCCCATAGGCCCATTCGGGCTTTCCACCAGAGGTACTGACTACATGTGTGAAGAATAATAAGAGTGTTTTACAAGGTTTGCTTATGTAGTTTAGTTTATAAAAGTTGGTTTATATAATAAAGAGTTTGCTCTGAATTATCACAGCTATCCAGGCTATCACAGGTTTTATCACCCCCACCTTGACAAGCCCAAATAGATGTTAAGATTCATAAAGGTCGGACACAAAATATTTAGCTGATGTATGCATTAAACAAGAGCTGTAAGCTCATATGGCACTTGCAAGTGTCAAGATGATTTGATTGATCAAAAGTAAGTTTCGACTTTGCGGTTGAGATGCGCGCTATAAGGGAGCTGGAACTTCATTTGTAAGCAAAACCCTTGAGGCAAAACTGCTAATGGGCTGATGGGCATCACGAAAATGCATATATTGCTTAAAAGTATTTTTTTTACTTTGCGGTCAAGATTGGTACTTTAAGGAATAATCGGATTTGGGAAGTAGCAATTTCTAAGCAAATGTTGTTGAGTCTCCAATATTCCAGCGAAGTTTCGTCGTCCTAGCACATCTGGAAGTACCTTAACGCCCGATCACCGGAATCCCAGACCCCCCTCCCCCTCCTCCAACTCCACCCACAATAACCGGAGCCAATCCAGTTCTGTAAATGATTAATCCAGAGCATCTGTTTGTCATTCCCACGAAGTTCGATCCAGATCACACCAGTCTAAGCGGGTCAAGTATTTTCCGCCCTCCCCCCAATAATTGCCGGATTCGGTCCGGAAATGAAAAAGGTCACAAGAGAAAAATGTCCTCTGTTTAATTATTAAATTTCACTCGAATCCGATCACCCGTTCCAAAGTTACGCATGACTCAATATTCCGGATTCCCCTCCCTCAACTCCCCCCCCCAAGATTATCATATCGAGGATTTTTTTTTTTAATTCCAAGTCAGTTTGACCGGGTCCCTGATATGCCTTCCAAGTTTCGTCGTGAAAATCCCCCAAAAAACGGAATTCCGGGATACCCCTCCTCCCCCCCCCCTCAAGTGTCCGGATCCAGTCAAATTATGTAAAAGATTTACATGGACCAGATGTTTGTTCTTCCCAGCAAGTTTCACTCCGATACCATCACTCTAACCGTTTCTCGAGATTTCCGGTCCACCCCCCCCCCACCCAGCTCCCCCGCGGTGCACGTAGCCAATCCGATTCAGCAAATGACTTACCTAGAGCATCTGTTTGTTCTTCCCACAAAGTTCCATCCCGATCCCTCCCTTCTAAACGGGGCACGTATTCCCCCCCCCCCATAGTTGCCGGATCCGGTCCGGATATGAAAAAAATCATCGGAGAAATGTCCTCTGTTAGATTCTTAAATTTCACTTGAATCCGATCACCCATTCCAAAATTACGCATGACTGAAAATTTCGGATTCCCCTCCCTCCACTCCCCCCACCATTATCTGATCGACAAAATTTTTATTTTGAAGTCAGTTTGATTGGGTCCCTGATATGCCTGCCAAGTTTCATCGTGAAAATCCCCAAAACCACCATCACCGGAATTCCGGGACCCCCCCCCCCATAAGTGTCCGGATCAAGTACAATGGTCTAAAGGACTTATCTAGAGCAGATGCTTGTTCTTCCCAGCAAGTTTCACCCCGATCCCTCCATTCTAACCGTTTCTTAAAATTTCCGGTCTCCCCCCCCCCCAACTCCCCCCTGGCTACCGAATCCGGTCAAGACTTTAAACGGGACATTACAGATGTATATTCTGTTCAGTTATGAAGTTTCATTACAATCCGATCATCCGTTCGAAAGTTACACACTTCTCAATTTCCCGGATTCCCCTGCGGATTCCCCTCCCTCCACTCCCCCACCATTATCTGATCGACAATATTTTAATTTTGAAGTCAGTTTGATTGGGTCCCTGATATGCCTGCCAAGTTTCATCGTGAAAATCCAAAAAAACACCATCACCGGAATTCCGGGACCCCCCCCCCCGTAAGTGTCCGGATCCAGTACAATGGTCTAAAGGACTTTTCTAGAGCAGATGCTTGTTCTTCCCAGCAAGTTTCACTCCGATCCCTCCATTCTAACCGTTTCTTGAAATTTCCGGTCCCCCCCCCCAACTCCCCCCTGGCTACCGAATCCGGTCAAGACTTTAAACGGGACATTACAGATATATATTTTCTTCAGTTATGAAGTTTCATTACAATCCGATCATCCGTTCGAAAGTTACACACTTCTCAGTTTCCCGGATTCCCCTGCCCTCCACCCCCCCCCCAAAATGGTCGGATTAGAAAACTGATTATTCCTAATTTTGTTTAGTCGGGTCTCTGATGTGCCTGCCAAGTTTCATGGTCCTAGCACAACTGGAAGTACCCTAACTCGAAAAAGTGTGACAAAATGCCCTAAATTTTCAAGTTTCCAGCGCCCCCACTTCCCCGCATATGGTCGGATCGGGAAACTGATTATTTCCAGGTTAGTTTGGTCGGGTCCCTGATATTCCTGCCAAGTTTCATTGTCCTAGCTCATCTGGAAGTACCCTCACTCGAAAAAGTGTGACAAAATGCCCTAAATTTTCAAGTTTCCAGCGCCCCAACTTCCCCGCATATGGTCGGATCGGGAAACTTATTATTTCCAGGTTACTTTGGTCAGGTCCCTGATATTCCTGCCAAGTTTCATTGTCCTAGCTCATCTGGAAGTACCCTAACTCGAAAAAGTGTGACAAAATGCCCTAAATTTTCAAGTTTCGAGCGCCCCCACTCCCCCGCATATGGTCGGATCGGGAAACTGATTATTTCCAGGTTCGTTTGGTCAGGTCCCTGATATTCCTGCCAAGTTTCATTGTCCTAGCTCATCTAGAAGTACCCTAACTCAGAAAAAAGTGACAAAATGCCCTAAATTTGCAAGTTTCCAGCGCCCCGCACTCCCCCCATATGGTCGGATCGGGAAACTGATTATTTCCAGGTTAGTTTGGTCGGGTCCCTGATATGCCTGCCAAGTTTCATTGTCCTAGCACATCTGGAAGTACCCTAACTCGGATATGTGGGACAAAAAACTCGGACCGACCGACAGACGGAATTGTGATCGGTATATGGCACTTGAGCCAGAGGCTGCAAGTGCCATAAAAAAATATTTGGCAGTACTGTAGTTTTTAGGTAATTCTGCTGAACAAATATTCCTTTAGCCCGGCATCAGCTGACGTATCCGTTTGCACTGTCTAATATTCTGATGAACAATCGGCCAAACTTTTGATGTGTTCTGACCCACTGAAAATTTTATGAGCGGGCCAGATTTACGAACTCGTTGTTATCAAGGGTTTGTTCATTTCTCTGTTAGTTTGGAATAATCTTGGCTTACGTTAGGATTTTGCAAAGAGAAAATGGTGCACTAATGTTTTCGACAGGTGAAGGTCTATTTCCCGGCGTCTGGATATCAGTTAGCTCCTTCAACAATACAGCTGCAAGACGATTCCCGGATCTTAGACACAAGCTAGGTGAATCAACCTCAGAAACTTCCGCGAAATTCGTCCATGAAAACATGCCTTATGCCGCTCCCTCTCAACGAAAACAAACCAGTGGCACAGATTGAATACAGCGTTAAAGAAATAGGGCCATTTGTTCTCGCCTATTCAACCACTTTATAATCTGCTTCTTTTTTTCTCCAGATTCTGCTTTGAAGGACAATTTATTCGCCCGTCTTGGAAAATCAAACAAAATTATCTTGAAGAAAGACAACAGCAGATTTTTCTTTATTCTAATCTCGGAAACTCCGTCAAGCTGTTTATGCATGTTATGCATACAAAAGAAATAGATTAACCACCCCCTTTCCAGTCAAAAGATATGCAGCAACAGCACTAGATACGATTCCTGTCTCATGTGTGGAGATGACAAACAACGAGTGTGTGATGCAGGCCATGCGTGAATGGAAGAATTGAGAGAGTTGAGGCACGAATTGTTCGGAAATGTGTGAGGGCTGATGATGACAATGGATGACTGCATTTCCATATCAAGACAACCCCCCCCCCCCGTAAAAAAATAAATAAATGACTCGTCAGTGTAAGAAAAGGGCTTAATTTATCGCCAGGAAAAAATGGGGAAAACGGCCCGATCCGATTCATCTTCGAGGGAAGAAGTAATCCTAGTCTCAATACTGTTGAACAGCTATCTACTAGGCCTCATTCAATAATTATCTTTCTTCAATTGTATGGGGATGAAAAGAAAAGTAATAAACCGACTCGACGTTCGATATTTTCAAGAATGCCGCAATATCTGTCAATAGAGATATTCCCAATTTTCGAAGAAGAAGATTAATTAGAAACATCGACTTCTTCGGATTACAGAAGGAATCGACACTCAACAGTCGACGGGGAAAAAACCTCCGCTTGACTTATTTCACGATATGTCAGTTCTGTACGAGTCTACATATTATAGTCAGAATCGTAAATGGGAGTTGGGGCGCTGGTTATGGAAGCTCCTTTAACTACTAATGAGGTTCCTCCCTGGCAATCGTAAGCTGTCGGAAGGCATCGTAACTTGTTTTAGGTGGCCATTTCTTTTCTTTTCGGCCAATGAGAGCACGCCAAGTCTCGACGTGCACGGTTACGACGGCCTTACGATTGCCATTTTTACATCGCAATGTTGTCGATTTTCAGCCAATGAGGGCACGCGGGGTCGCGACAAACACGTGCTTTGCTCTCTGCCGGGAGCATTTGTCGATTTACCTGTGTACAATTAATGAAAATAATAAACGAACCTAAACCTGTTAGCTCTCAGTATCTTTGGTGGAGGCCCGACTTGCGGAGATAAACAAATGGATAAACTGGGGAAGGAGGTTCAAGACAAAGATGGCGTTGGTAATCGAGAAATGTAATAACGAAAGATGGAGGCATTCAGTTTCTACTTGAAAGTCAGCTAATCTGACCATTATTTAAGACGCGGTGAGAAACCCTTTTCTTTGCCCGGTGGCACTGATTCTGGAGAAATAAATTAACGGAACGGTTCAGGGTTTCATTCTATTTAAGCTCAGCGGATCATTATTTATCTTATTTTTAACAGTTTTATTCACATAAGGGCTAACTAGGGCCACTAAATGTTACAAAAAAGACAAATATACATCATCAGCGAAAAAGGTGCTCTACGTATGACCTGTTGTGCGTAAATCGCGCCCCACCAAGTCCGCCAAAGCGGCAGAGACAGACGAAAATGCGGCCCCGAAAGCACTAGAAAGAGCGGACTTGAAGACCTTTCTTCTTTCCACCCATCCTCATTCTGCCTTGATCAAATTCCTACATCCTTAATCTATTCATACTTTCAACTGAACTATCTTTGGAAAAACTTATTCTGCTCGAGGATAGCTAACGAAGATCACTTGAAGATCAATCCTGAAAAGTGATACTGTCGATGAAGGTTTCATTATCATCAGACTATTATCAATTTGTTCAGTATCCGCATTTGCGATGCCTGTCACAATGCTGAAGGGATTTGGAATAGCCTCAATTTGGAAACTCTCCCGCCATGGATTCGGGAAAAACAATGACAGGCGACAAACAAAGCGGATAGAGATCATAGAACTGCCAAACGAAATCATGTGAATTCATGGGTAGTGTCATTCACACATATCAGGACATAGGGAGTACACTTGGAGCGTGTTCCTCCCTTCTTACAATAGTAACTATTAGTTACTATTTTCGTTCCAACCTCGGGAAAAGTTGCCCGTCTAACTTTCTCAAATAGTAACTATTTGCTTGCCACGCTCGGGAGAGCAGTAGACGTGGTAACTACGAATCTCTCTGACGTGACAGGCCCGATTAGCCTGTGGCATGATATTTTCCCGAAACTAGAAAAGTACGTTTCCGTCTTGACGCCAAGAAGCCAAAATTGGTGACGTCATGCGTAGTAACTACGGTAAGTAGGGTGGAACACGATCCGGTTTTAATCAGAAATGCCGTTTTTTGAGCCAGTCTTTGAATATTTAAATAGCTGCTCCCGCCGGTGACCCGGCAGGAAAATGAGGGGCAAAAGCCCATTTATTTCAAGGGCTGGGTCATCCCTCGAGTGGGACCTAATCCATAGACTACCTAAACAGTAAAACACGAACATAAATCAGAGGTTAAAACCTATTAAAACGGTTCTTTTGTATATATTTTCTTCTTTTTTTTTGGGGGGGGGGGGGGGGTCAAACCTCCTAACCACCCCTGTATACAGACTTGGCAGGACCCCTGTTCTAATTTTCTTTTTCTTCTTTAAGAACTGAGGGACAGGTTTTATCGCCTTGTCTTGTCAACTGGTGTCTGGAAACGAGTGACCATTCAAAATTTCGCATCAGTATCAGATATTCTTACTACCCTTGCATGTTTCTGCCACTTTCCCTTTCTCTTTTTTTCCCGATGATGGAGAGGGGGGGGGGTGGAAATTACCTGCCTGAAGCCACCGGATTAGGGGTCGGCACCGTTTCTGTTTCTGTTTCTGTTTTTTTACTACCGTTTTCTGTTCTGTTTTTTTTTTAAATAACAGAAAAACAGAAAACAGGTAGCCGTTTTTTTAATGCCGTTTCTGTTTCTGTTTCGTTTTTTATTTGACCGTTTTAGCCGTTTCTGTTTTTATTTTACCTGTTTTTTCCAAATTTCCGTTTTTTGTTACGACTTATACGCGTTGCGTCCCGGCGTAATCTAGCGGTTTTTATTCTCCCGGCGGTTTATGCCATCTACCGACATTTTCCGCTTTTCGGAAGGAAAGATTTGAGAGTCAGAATAGAGACAATGCACCCTACCTGACGAAACGGATATTTTTACACCATCATTAGATAAAGCATAACAATAAAATTAGCATTAGGAGGTATAGGACTTTCGACTTACAGGCTAAATAATCGGGCCTTTGGTAACCATTCTGAGCCAGTGAATTGCGGGAAACGTAAATCTGGCTATTTCTTGTTGGTATAATAACACCTTTGCTGGAAACGTTAGTCTGGCTATTTCTTGTTGGTATAATAACACTTTTGAGAAACGGAGTCTCGCATCCCATTGGTCGGCTAAGACGCCTTTTTTGAAATCTCCCCAATAGGAAGCACGAATCGTTTTGTACTGAAAGTCCAAAATTTCTCTCCCATTTCTGATGAAACTTTTCAACACAGCTGTAATTATACAACTAAGAAAGAGCCCGCGAACTTTTCCAATGTTCAATAGTTTTTTTTCACTTTTCGGTAAAGATGCGCACTGTAAGGGTGCTAGAAATTCATTTTTAAGCAAAACCCTTGTGGCGCAAATGATCATGGACCTTCGGGGGTTCATGAAATGTATAGTTTGGTCAATAGTAGTTTTTCACTTTGCGGTTAAGGTGCGCACTTCAAGGGAGCTGGCAGTTCATGTCTGTACTTTAAGCTATGGTCGGGTCTGGAAAATGACAATTTGTGAGCCAATCTTGTCGAGTCTCTAATGTGCCAGCCAAGTTTCATCGTTCTAGCACATCTGGAAGTACCTTAACTCGCGATCACCGAAATTCCTGCCCCCCCTCCAACTCCCCCACAGTGCACGAATCCGGTCCGTTCTGTCACGGGTGTACCTGGTTCTTGTGCTTGTTCTTCCCCATTAGTCCACTCTAAGCGTGAGATAAGATTTCCCGTACTCCCCTCCACCCCCACCCCCCCCCCCCCACATTCATCGAATCCGGTCCGGACTTGAAATGGGACATCCGAGAAACGAGGTCTATCCAAATACCAAGGTTCATTAAGATCCCATCACCCGTTCCAAAGTTATATATACCTCAAGATTCCAGATTCCTACTCCCTCCACTCCCCTACGGTGATCGGATCGGGGAACTGACTATCAAGTTAATTTGGTCGGGTCTCTGATATGCCTGCCAAGTCATAGTCCTAGCCGACCTGGGAGTGCCTTAACTCCGGATCACCGGAACCCCCTCCAACTTCCCCCACAGTACCCAAATCCGGTCCAGTTCTGTCTATGATGTACCAAGGGCTTGTGCTTGTTCTTCCCACCAAGTTTAATTCTGATCGCTCAACTTTAAGCGTGTCACAAGATTTCCGGTCCCCCTTCCGACTACCCCCCCCCCCACATTCATCGGATCCGAACCGGACTTGAAATGGAACGTCTGAGATACAACGGAGTATCAAGTTTCATCAAGATCCAATCACCCGTCCCAAAGTTCGTCGAAGTGACTATTTCCAAGTTAGTTTTGCCAGATACCTGATATGCCTATCAAGTTTCACCGTCCTAGCTCATCTGGAAGTACCGTAACTCGAGAACAGTGGACCGACCGACCGACTGAAAAGTGATCAATATGTGGCACTTGAGTGAAGCCCATGCTCAAACGCTGGGGCACGCTGACAGGGGTGGCGGGGGGGGGGGGTTCTCAGACGTAGTTCTACCCCTTCTTCCGCAGAGGGGTATCAGTATAGGCTAAAGTAGTTAGGGAACTATAACAATTTGGTATTTAATTTTTTACCTTGAAAGTTTTTGCTTTTAAAGGGTACCGGTACCCTTCTGGGGAATAAGGGGTACACATACGTATGACTTCCATACTCACCCCTGCCAGCATACCCCAGCATTTGACCATGGATATAAAAAAGGGCTTAGTTTACTAGACAGGTGCAGAGTCCTTTTTTTTTACCTTACACAATTATACTCGACCTTCTCTCGCAACCTTCTCCTGCCAGACCCTCCCTGAGTCCCCTCCTCACCCTATTCACTCTCCAACAGCCGCCTTACCGCTCAAAATGGTCGCCTTACTGTTATCTTATAAACATAAAGAAGTAGGAAAAAAACAGAAATACCTATTAAAACGGCCGTTTTTTTTTGTAAAAACGGTCCGTTTCTGTTTTTCCGGAAAAAAACGGAAAAACAGAACCGGGTTTCCGTTTTTTTTATCACCGTTTCTGTTTCTGTTCCGTTTTTTATTTGCCGTTTTTTACCGTTTCTGTTTTAGCCAAAAACAGAAACGGTGCCGACCCCTACACCGGATCCCTATTTTGTTCAGTACTGCGGAAAAGGAACTTCCCTGGTGGACCGTTATTATAAATTCGAAGAGCCTTTAACTTTTAAAATTCAAGGAGACACAGTAACACGTTGTTTTTTTGGAAGAACTGGGAATCGAATCAGGAAGAAAATACGACAAGGGAAAGACACATGGTGCAGGTTTTCGATGTGATGATGCATAGGGAAAAGAGAGGGAAAACGAAATTGTCAGTCAATTTGTTTTCAAAACAATCAAATACCCCCAAGTCACTCATGGAGGAGCAGTGAGGGGGCGGAGCAGTGTGCTTTTTACCTTTTTTTATTACCTTCTTTAATTGTAACATTTGTCTTGTAAGGGCATATATTCGTATTAGCAATCGCAAATATAGTGTAGAACCGGCGGAAAAAATCGAGGCAACTTTGTGCGGAACTGCGTAATTTTCCACACTGAACGTTAGAAATGTTGTGGTGGAATACATAAGGAAAATCAAACGTTTGGGTCTGAACAATCTTACTTAAAAAATATGTGGCTTATTCTTTATATGTTTCATAATGGATTCACAGTGTGTAGTTTTGTTAAGTGTTATGTTTTTCCTTTTTTTCTTTTGTTTAGATTGTTTATCCAAAATGATGTGATTTGTAGGTTTTTTTTTAGATGTTTAGTTGTAGTTTTTTTTAGATGTTTATTTGCGTTCCTCTGTTAGTTGTGGAATGATGTAACAGATTCCATTTAACCGACCGATCTCAATTTTGACAAGCGGCGTATTATTATTGTGGAGTTCGAGAACCAACTATACAACACCAAATGAAGTTCTGCATTTCTGATCGGCTTTTGCCTTTCCTATTTCGACTTTGGCCTTGGGTTTAAACGTTTTCACATTTCGTTTAAATGTGTTCGCATTTTGTGACTCGCCGTTTTTACTAAAGCAGTTTTGAAAAATGCCTTTTGACTTATATTGAACTTGATAGTTGCAGATCTCATCTTTGTTATCAAGGAGTCCGAAAGCTCCTGGCATAGTCTATCTCCCTTATACATGTTAGAATGATTTTTACTTTCGCCGTGTTTGTCCTCTTCACGAGGTAAAATCGAAGGTCTCTTCTTAAATATCCTTTTGGGTCGCCCTTCCTAACTATCAGAAAATAAGAAGAAATTTAGCGTTTTGGTACTAAATCTGGTTTAGTTTTTTTTTGTTAGTACTATTTTTTTTTGTCTAATAGCCAAGTTCCAAAATCCGTATTTTTATCGTTGACTATTGTTTTTTTTTCTTTTCCTTCCAACTTTGAACGCCGAACTTGGTGACCGCCGAACGGTGACCGGGCAAGGATTGCCGGAGTCGAAAAACGATAATTAAGCAAAATGTTGACCTTCCACGACGTTTGAATAAGGAAATTAAACTAACGGCCAGGCCAACGGCCAACAAAACGTCGATCAAAAACGCAACTAATACCAGGGAGAAAGATCAACTCTGAGGTTGACTGGTGGTTAATGGACGTAGTTCAAGTCAAATGCGGCTCATTATTGTTTTCGAGAAGTTTGTTGGAAGCTTATTTTATCCATACTATCGACACTACGCTGATGTTTGCATTGTACTTTTTCTATTTAGTTTAAGCGTTTCTTGTCTTTATTTATTTTGTTTGTTGTTCGATCTTTAGGGCGTCTCGCCCTCCTTTTGTTGAGACGGGTCGTAACAAATTGATTGATAAACTGATCGATCGATCGTGTTTAGCTCTTTTCCAGGGAGACCATTACTCCCGAGAAGATCACTGGTTAGAAATACCGACTATGAAATTTTATCCGTGTTCGTCATAAACGCTAGAAGAGTCACGGGCGCCTAAATAGTTGGAGATCTTTATAGTTGCAACCGGTTTCGTCGCCCAATTTTATGGGTCTACAATTTTTGCGAAAGTAAAACATAGCATCAAAGAAGTCGCTTCAAAGGTCCTGTGCTTTAAGCCATATATGTCCCGTTCTCTAATCTCCATTGTATAGCTTCGCGAGTGTGGTTAGCAAGAATTTGGGTCGAGCGTGTTGAATCGAGTGTGGTTGGAAAGAAATTGGTCGATGAAATTGGGCGATGAAATCGGTTGCAACTATAAAGATCTTCAACATTTCGCCAGGGGTAAGACGACATGCTGAAACCGTATATGACAAAGTTCTCCCGGAATCCGGTCAAAGCCAGAAAATTTTTAAAAATAAAAGTTTTATTTGAAATTCATTAAATGTTCGATTTAGGGGTAAGAAAACATGATGAATCCATAAATGACAATCACTTTCTACCCGGACATATAGTTCGCCAGATATGTGCCGTTCTCAAAATCTCCATTGTATAGCTTCACGAGTGTGGTTGGAAAGAACTTGGGTCGAGTGTGTTGAATCGCGTGTGGTTGGAAAGAAAATGGGTCGATGAAACTGGGCGATGAAATTGATTGCAATTATAAAGATCTTCAATATTTGTTTTGGCTGTCATTCAAAGGACCAGAAATAAAATTAGTCGAGTATTTTCATACAGAAGAAAATTACCTTGTAAGCGGCATTCACTTCATCTTGTTTGCGGATGTACGATTCGTAATCGGCAAGAGTCAAGAAGCGATCATGATACATCAAGTTGTTGTAGATGTCCTTGAACTCATCCGGGTTGTTGGGGCTGAAGAATCCGTCGCGAATCTGGTCGATGACTTGCTTCAGCTCAGCGTTGGCCTATAAATATGTTAGGTGTCAGTTGCGTATTTCACGGATGGGTGACGGAGGCTGTCGCACCACCAAAATCTTGGTCTTATCTTTCCTTCTTAACAGACAAGACAAGGGTAAAATTCTCCGTATCCCGATTTAAATCCGCCGTGCGGTTTCATTCATAATTATCCCCGAATGAACGTCAAATCACCAACGTTTCACTACAACTCTGCTAGGACACGTGTTTCATCATACAGAACCTCCCTGACGATGAAATCTGTGCACTACCCTTCAATTTAAAAATGTAGAGCTTCTTTTTCTGTTCATTAACTATGTGTCTATTATACTATCTCTTTGTGATAGATGCTGATAATGAGGCGAGGGAGGGTGGGGGGGGGAAGACTAGTCCACTTGGAGCGCTGGACTGGTATAGTGCCGACTATTCTACGAAGACCAATTGGCCAATTATTCCGGTAAGATTCATCAGTTCGGGAATATCGCGCAGAGAGCCCTTTCACTAGGTTTGCTCTGGGTATCTTTCTTTTTGCTGGGCCGTCAAGGCCTAGCCTAATTAAAACTGCCTATAAGTAGTGATATGAAAGACAAACGTACTCCTTGGGTGGGATTTGAGACCACGACCTCCGGCTTGCCTCGCCACTGTTGCGGTGGTGCCATCTGCACCCCGTACTACTCACTTCTGCCACCGCTAGGCAGCGCTACTCCCTTTCCGTTCATTATGTTTAGGTATTTATACTGTCCGTAGTCTACTATTGCATTATTTATTAACTCTTTGACTTATTACACGCGAGTCATGTATTTATACATTATAAATGTATATATTATATACATTTATAATATTTATGGACGATAGGTCACTACTGTGAGTCTTATTTTAAGCTCCTTAGAGTGGGCTGGCCTGTAAGGCCTAGTATGATGGGTGGTTGATAGCCTATTGTGGGTTTGGTCTTCAATTCATAGTGTGAATTGACAAGGGGAATACATAATTAATCCGTGAAGTTCTGCACGTGTAGTAGGCCATCCTGACTCCAACGACTGTATCTCTGGAAATGTACCATCTTCTGTACGGCCTACTACACACCTCGCCAATCTCGCCATAAGATCAGGTTCAGAGTGCATCTTCACATACAAATACAGTCGTCGTAACACCACTGCTCTACCATCTGTGCTACCGCGGGGCTTGTGAACAAACAATGGTTGGAAACCACTAAAATTACCAGGTAGAAGCAGGCTGTAGGAACACTGAAGCCAAATTCGTAAAAAGCAGTTTACATCCCCATGTCAAGGAATCAAATAAACGGAACTAGTATAATAGACAAATGGGATTAAATAAATGCTTTAATGTCGCCAACCTCACTAGTTGGCAACGGGCCTAGGCTGGGATCTGTCAGGTCTAACTCCGCCATCAGAGAGTTCTCCCCTTCATCAAATAACGAGAATCACAAAGTTAGTCTGGCAGGGTTCTTATCGCTATAGCCAATTACTATGGTTAGAGGATAGACAAATGGTAATACAATTTCTTTAAAATTACTTACTTATATCTTCCAATAGCTTAGCAATAGTCTTAAAAGCTAAACATCCCTTTCGAAAATTAGCGGACATTTAGTATTTCATCCAAAAATGACAGGGACAGAAAAGGTCTTTCTCGACAAAAAAGAAGAAAAAAAGAGATCGCCGAAAATCACAATAGTCAGGATCTTACGACTGACAAAATTGTAAAATCTTAACAGGCCAGTCCTATCACACGATTACTTACACCCACCTTGATGCTGACGACGGGCGGAATTGACCAAAGTTACGACTAATGACTGTTCAGAGAAAACCAAGATGGCGCTATTAGCCGCCTCGATTGAAAATTAAGGAACGCGCGACATTTACTGAAGAACGAGCGACGTTTATTGGAGACACGGGGCTTTGTGAAGAATCGTCTCAACTGCCCTTTAAGGATAGTAATATGATGTTAGAGGCGAAGTAGCCGCCAGGCAAGAATAACTAACGACTCGGACGTGCCGCTTAGATTACATGCATTATAAAAAGTTATTTCGCAATTTATCTATCCGTTATGCGTTTTTTTCTCAATCTGTTGAAGAATGGGTTAGTTTTGTTTTCAACAGGGGTAAGAATCAAGGGCGCAATTTTTTTTTTTTCGGGGGGGGGGGGGGGGGCATGGCCCCCTAGATTCAAAACCTTCCTCCTTGGTGACAGATTTTGTACGCTAAATATGTATCAAAGGCAAAATGCAAAGCAATGACTTACAATATTCGAAAACTATTTTAGATCCAAACCAGATAT
This sequence comes from Branchinecta sandiegonensis, assembly GCA_030848855.1. NCBI lineage: Eukaryota > Metazoa > Arthropoda > Branchiopoda > Anostraca > Branchinectidae > Branchinecta > Branchinecta sandiegonensis. The sequence continues at coordinate 14,593,968 of JAUPMV010000008.1, read as the reverse complement.
GTAATTAAGAACAAATAAGCACAAGACCCCCCCCCCCCCCCGTCTCCCGACCCCAGACGACCATGCCGATTCGAATAGATTCCCAATGCAAACGAGCGGAGGAAGAGCTACGCGGAACATCACAATTCGTTACCTCTACAAACAGCTATATCGCAGTAAAGCCCCGGAAAAGAAATTCTCCGGGGCAGCGGCGAAGATGGAAGTAGAGGGGCATTAACTCCAAACTCAGCAAGTACCTCTAGCTCAGCTCAGTTTTGTCGGGGTATCTATAGTCACTGCATGGGACCAAAGACGGAGGTTCTATTGGCGTATTTGTTCTTGGTGGCCAAAATTGCCCCCCCCCCCAAGGTTTACTGAAATATCCGCCAACAGGTGAGAATGTAGGACCGAGTCAAAGGGCACTGACAGGATTGTCACAGGCGGTGATTCATTACCAAAATTTGGTGACTTTATCTGCTGCACCACTAAATCACTCAATTTTTGTGATTTTCACATAAAAAATACCATCAAAGTCCGAAAATTTCAGAAGAATCACACACATTCCCGAAAAAATCCGAGCGGCTACAGAGAAGGGTGATTTGTTGTTACCTGACATGGTAACCCTGGCACAGCCGGTCAATCATACAAAAGTGATGAGGAGTGGCACAAAACAAGACAAAGAGGTCCCAAACTGAAGCATGTTCAAGCTTCTCAACCAACATTGCTTTTGCGGGGAAAAGGTGACTGCATATAAAACTGATATAAAAGAAGTTAACAGTATAGTTGAAATAACTTTTTATAATAAACTTTGCAGTCTGACACTACGTGGAAAGTACTTTCTTTTATTCTTTCTTGACGGGGAAAGAATTAAAAAAGCTTTAATTTGTTGCAATTTTTGTTCTTGTGTAATTATTGAATATTTGACTATGTAAAAGCGCAATTGTATATAGTTATGTTTGACGAGAGAACAAACATTCGTTTTTTTGTTAATACCGCAAGGAATGTTTTTCGAATAATAAAGATTGATTGATTGATTGATTGGCGGGGATCTCAGCTGTAACTCGACTTTAACTCATCCTTGAAGATCAGCTTAGACGGTGACAGCACCATCTACATTTCGTTGAACAGTTTTTCATAATAAATTTTTTTTTATAACGAAAGTGCTTTCAGCGATCTAATCGACGACTTGAAATAACTAGATAGATATCCTGAGAGAAAATCACAGGAACAAAATACATTCCATGTTGAAATAATCCTCATAATCCTATCGGACAGTCTATCGACCAGAAACTTTGTCGACATCTCAAATAAGCATTCAAATTTTTACTCAGAATATATCCAGAGCTCCTTTAATTAAGTTTTCTTTCAACCTTTGATGTTCGACGGATCTAAACTTTCTAGGATGAACTAAAGAGGTTCCTAGTCTGGTTCGGTATTTCACAATTAATTCCATCGACTCATTAGAACTCCAGAATCAGAAGAGAATTGTGAGAGCTAGTCTGGCTCTAGGCGAAGGATATAGTCCATCCAGAGTAAGATTTTTAGAGAGGATTTACGATATTTTTTTCGTTTTAATTTTTTCCATAATATTTGGTTGATTAGTCGTAAATAAATTCACGAAAGTATATTTTTAGGATAGCCTACTTGAAGGTTTTTAAGGTGGTGTTGGGTTTATGATGCGTTCTGTTTACAACTTTTGTTCACGACTATCTGCCTGCTAAGGTAAGAAATCTATTTTCTATATGTCACTGCTTTTACCTTTCCAACGATACTGCACAAAGTTCCGACGGATCCTAAGTTTTATTTTATTTAAAACCTCAATACGCTTTTCCCCCTTATCTAATTCTATAAGTAAGGGAGTCAGCGTTCCTCCGTGAACCCCACAGAGCGATGTTTTTTTTACCCTGGCTTTTTCTGTCCACAGACTGACTGCACATAAAAAGCGACTCCTTTTCCAATTCAATGGGAAACCAATTTGGGGAATTCGTAAAAAAGTCGTAGGTACAAAAAGAACAGACGACCAAAGGTGGGGACTTCAGAATCTCAAGATTCCATAGCAGAGCTGGGGATAATTTAAAAGGCGAATATGCAAAAGGGGTCCTTTACGGTAGAGGAAACCCGGTGATTAGTCGTGAGTTTAACTGGTGGACAGGACCGATGCAGAAGACAAGAAGTTTTATTGTAAATTATGTATATTTTGTAGCTATAAGAGTTGCAAAGTTTAGACTAGTAATATGTAAGAGACGCAACGAGTGATGTAAAGGGTAATTTCTTCAATTGTTAATGAATTATACTTGAGGAATTGGCTTTCAACTTGTACATGTTAAAGACTTGTCACTATAATTCATTATAAACATGGGGCACTAAGAGACGTTATGATTGTAAATTTCTGTGTGATCATAATATTTCATATGAAGAGGCTCTCATTAAACTTGACGTTCCTAAATTAACTGAACGTAGAAATACTCTTTCAAACAAATTTGGAGCTAAGATAATGTGTTGTCCCCAGATGGCCAATCTATTCCCCCCTCACCTACCTCTTCCGTGCGTCGGTCCGAGAGGAATACTGGCAATCAGTTTTCTCCATATCCTGCTAATTCTTCTGCCCAATTTTTACGTAGTTTCATCCCATCATTTATTTCTGGTCATATCTTGAAAGTGCATTAGTTAATTTATTTCGTGTTTGTGTATTTCGTAAATTTGTAATCCTCTTCTAGCTTTTAGCTATTTGGATTAAACTTGATTGATTGATTTGGTTTATGTAATGTACGATATGGCTATTTAGCTAATAAAAACTATTATATTACTGACGTCGGTATTATCTCTTATCAAAAGTTACAATGAAGCTCTGACTACTTTTAAGGACCTGCCCACTGGAACGATAATAAAGCTCCCCCTACTTTAAGGACCTGCCCGCTGGAACGATAATGAAGTTCCGCCTACTCTAAGGACTTGCCCACTGGAACGATCGAACCAATAGCACACCCTGTTCTACTGAGTCCTACACATTCTGGCTAAAAGTATAACTGACAATTCAGGTACGGAAATGGAAATCCTGTGAACTCAGCGCCACGATTCGTGCACCGCACCCTCCGCCCACCCCCACCCCGCCCCCCGACGCGACAATTCCTCAGTCCAATTTGTGCGGGACCTTACCTCAAAACAAAATATAATCTGATACTGTCCCTTTTCCCGTGGCATCATGATTCCTGGAAAATTTGACAAGACTGTCAATTACCTATTTGTTCCATATTGAAGTTGATAAAATCGACAGAAAGGACCAAGGAGCTTCAGACTCGCCAAAGACTGGACAAATAAGGACTGGCAAAGAAAATGTAAGGAATTCAAAGCATCCCCCTTCCCCCAAACCAAAAAGCTAGTGATACAGCGTGGAAATGAGCTCATACGACAAAGACATCCAAGCCAAACCACTGTAACCGACATAAACCGCAGAAAAAAAACAAAATCAATTATTTCAAACATGCCAAGCTCCTTCTTAACATACAAAAACTTCGGATACCGAACTTTCCAGAAAATACTTCAAAACTGTCAGCTTGAAAAACTGAGAAAGAGCAAATAGCTCGGATTTAACCCTACTAAGAAAAGGAAGGGACTGTAGGATCCAAAACGGGTCACACCACGCCGCCTGACGGTTTCTGACGCCTGAGGTTTACGAGGTAAGTGCTGCTATTCGTTTAAGGAGGAAAAATCATCAGTGATGGGATACCAAGGATTGCCTAAATGTGTCCACCCGTTCATTCGACTACACAATTTCGTGACCAAGTTGATTGTCATTTTGACTAAAGGGCAAGAAAATTGACATGCCGAATCTCTGCCTCTTTTCTCGACGGAAATAGAAACCGCATTTTCTTTCACTGGGAATCAGGTAGCCTGAAAAACAGAAATGAGGTAGAACCCGAAGCTTGTCAGTTCAATCTGAATGCAAATGCTGATTCTATATCTTCGCATCGTTTTCTCTCAAGATCAGTAGTGAGAATGGAATCAGACAAGTACCGGAAATTTGGTAGCACCAACTCTAGATCACGTTGCCTCAAAAATTGACGAAGAAAACTGACAAACTAAACAAGACTAAAGGTTTCGATGGGTTCCCACTGGATATCATTTATTGGGGCACTTCCTTCAGACGTTCGGGTCTTGTAGATTCACACACTCTTCCTTGTACCTTCCCCAGATTTCCCTAGGTACCCATCTGAAGATGGGTGGACTTTGATTTGTCTTATAGGCTGACGCCACTCACCTCCCCCTCAAACCAAACGGTCGGCCCCCACCGAGACTCGAACCAGCGACCCATCGCTCTGTGAGTTCAGCATGCTCGCCACTCGGCCATTACAGACCTGATACTGAGCCGATACCCACTGATACTGACTGACGGAATCAAGTAAGTAACACCCCGGCTCGGAATCCGACAAATCATGTGCTCGTGTTCCCTGAGGGAGCTTGTCTTTAAGAGCTTCCTTCCAGGTCAACGAGCCAATACAATCTTCGGAAATATCACTCTTTCTAATGCTTTTGAGAGGTCCATTCGGTAAGGTTGTTACCATGCGAGGTAAAAAGAAAGAAAAAAGGATAGAAAGGAAAAAAGAGTTAATATCAACTCAAAATGGAAAGAAGCCAAGTCACAAGATCCCGCCCTTATCCACAAATAGACAGGGATTACGAAGTGGAAAGGGTGACAACAGGGGGGCTTGGAAAGGCCTCACATCGAAACTTTTCAAAAGGAAACAAGACCAAAGGTCTTCATGAGATCCCAAAGGGAATTATTCATTGGAGCTCTTGATCCAGACAATCGGGTCTTGTAGGTCGCCGGTCTTCACCGGACCAGTAATACACTCTGCAGCAAGGGCACAGATACCCCATGATAATGGTTCGAACCGAAAATCTGAGATTAAGTTTGTTTTGACACATATTTTTAGGACCCCTCTCGCTTAATTTGCCTTTTATATTATCCCTAGCTCTCTGGAATTACAAGCTTCTTAAATCCCCACCTTTCGCCAGTGTTTCTTTTAGTACTTACGACTTATTAGCGCTTTTTGGGCCTAGCCGAGTTTTGCCAGTCAAGCAAAGCATAATCCGCCGACATCTCTCTCACAAATAAGAAAAATGAGATGCTTCGCCGATTTGATTTTCATTTTGGGAGACACGGTAGACCATCAGGTCTATCTTCTGTTTTGGACTTCATTTATTTTGCTTGGTTTTCCTACTTTTCGTCCATGGAGCCTCCAGCTTTCAAATATTTTGCGTCTAGTCGCCGCGTTGGAGAGCGTGAAGGCAGGATAGAGTCGATAAGGGCTAACAAGAAAATAACTAATTTTCGAAAACTGATGTTTCTGAGTCATTGCATCGTGAAAAGATTATTCTAGTAAGAGATGTGCTTTAAGGGAGCACTATGCCCTTGCTATAGAACACGGTGCCCCAACGCTGGAGCAGCATTTCAATCAAGAATTTGCGTATGACTGCAAGCAATTGCTTGAAATGTAATAAAACATATATATCACGTCCCATTACAATGCTATGATTGCCTTCAGAATTAACTTTCCCTTTTACAAAATTTTCAGTTTTACCGACTTCGGGGAAAACTGTCTAAAGATAAAATGAAGTTCCGACATGGATTCAGCATGTATGTTTACCCCTATACAGAGTCTGCCATATTTCCAGTTTTTGCCGGATTTCGGGCGAACTACTTGTCCGGCAAGAAAATGAAGTCCACATTTGAGGCGATGGAATCTTTGTTTCATATATTGTAGAAACATTGTCTTACATTTCTACCTCAGCGGACTACTAATTCCGTCCCTTGAGGTTTCCAGTTTCTAGAGATGTTTACAACTTCCGAGCTGACGAAACGATATTCAGAATGTATTATCTCTCTTGGGTGAACAGGACCGAGGGATCATTCTCCGGAAGCGAGCAAATAACACAAATAAGAAGTTTTCTTGAGAGCGGAGCTGTCCTTTTCAGGGAAGGTATTGACAATTATTTATATTTGACCCCTCACTGGATGAAGCCAAAAAGGTGGGAGTAAAAAAAACAAAAAAAAAGGAAAATTAAACAAAGTAATCTTAAGTACAGAAAGATAACAATCTGTATACATGAGTGACATCCGCAGGAAAATGTTCAAAGGGAATGGGATGAATAACCAGGAAATCGCGTTACATGATTCATATTGGAACAAAGCAGGGCCGTAAGCACGATGTTAAGTATTGACGCAACTAGCACGTTTATAATACAAGCGTGCTAATTGTGGGAGTACGTAACACCGTATATTATTATTCCCTACACTGCAGCCTCTATTTCAGTTTAACAAACCTTATTAATAATAATTATTAATCAAATTATAAACCAGGAATCCCACAGACGTCGGCCCAAACCTTTTCTACGTTACGTTAACAAATTAACGTAATTAACGTAAAAAACAAGAGCTAGAAGCTCATATGGCACTTGCAAAGTTGGGTCAGAGGATGACTGTGGGAATTTGTCAACTCGTGGTTTATCATAATCCTTTGTAAACAAATCCCTTGAGGCACGAATGTTCGTAGGCCGTTGGGGATCGTGAGAATGTATCGTTTAGTCGAAAGCTTGTACTTGGACTTTGCGGCAATGATGCGCCGTTTAAAGGGGCTAGAAATTCATTTGTAAGCAAAATCTCGGATTCTCCGTCCCTTCACTCCGCCACGATGGTCGGATAGGGGAAGTGACTATTTCAAAGTTAGTTTGGTGGGGTCCCTAATACGCTTGCGGATTTTCATCGTCCTAGCACATATGGAAGTAGGCTACCCTAACTCGCGATCACCGGCCTGTGCTAAAAACAAAAAAAGTGCGTTAAAAAAACACATTTTCTAAATAGTTTGAGTTGGACAGTTGCAAAACAAGTAAAAGTCGTGTATCCTTAACATTTAGACAGTGGTTATCTAGAGCGTGTTTCACCATTCTAACAATAGTAACTATTAGTAATTATTTTCGTTCCAACCTCGTGAAAACTGACTACGCTGACCGTTCCAACCTTCTCGAAATAATAACTAATAGTTACTATTTGCTTACCAGGCTCGGGAGCGTAGTAACTACGATCTCGTAACGTGATTGGCCCGATTAACCCGTGGCACGATATTTTGTCGAAAAATAGAAAAAATCCAGAATCCGCGAAGTCATGCGTGATAACTGCGGTAAGTAGGGTGGAACACGCTCCTAATGTATGACTGGTGCGAGGCCGAAGTCTTTCCCGATTGCCTCACATCGGCAATAGCGTAAGTTTATATACGTCTTTGTCCTCTTTGCCACGTTGATGGGGATGCTCTGGATCATTTTCTTTTCAGGTGCAAGGAGCTTTCGCATTTAAGGTGGTTCATTGCTTTGTGGGAATGGTGGGCAGCTTCGAGGTACCTTACGATCTACGTAACCAACAGTGATTGTTTCTTCTTGGCAATTTTGTGCAAAAACACTCGAGTTGCGAAGTGCTGTTTCTTAGCTTGTTATTATTTGATAGTGAAAAACGGATACGCCAGCTGAATTTTATTAGAGCTATATTCGACCATTCTTGGCAAGGGTCCTCTTCAGGCCAAAAACCGCTCAAGTTAGAAAATACGAACTTATGGGAAAACAAACTAAAGATTCTAGCTTAGCGTTAAATATTTGACTCCGTGAATTCCTTTGTGAGAGTTGCTTGGAGTTGAAAGTTTACTATGATTTCATTTTGGACACTGCTGCTGTCTTTGCTGCTCGATTGGGTCGTTGATCGGGTAGAGATTTTTCTGCATTTGGGCTGACTTTCGTTTTGTCGAGGAGAAGAGCTTGCTATTCAGTCTTAGCTTCCTATATGAGTTGTTTGTTTATCCTATGTATGGCCTTTGGATTTTTCAATCCAGATTTATAAATTAAAAATCTAAAACAAAAAATCATTACTAAAGAAAACAGGGAAAATAACCGAATTTCAAATCATGCGACGGCTGAGTACGCATGACAACACATCAAGAAAGCGGCTAAGCTTTGATTTTCTCAACACACATTTTTCTTCGTTTCAGCAAACGGCGCTGGGTACAGCGAGCGCAGGAGAATGAAAGCGGAAAGTCTGAATGAGAGGAAATATTCCCTCTATCTACGTCCCTTCATTCCTGAATATTACGGCACGTTTGGAAGACAAGTGTTTTCCCCGACTGCCGTTCCAAGCATTAGCTCCCTTTGTAAGTGCTTTGGGAATCGCTAACCAGCTCCTCCAAATCGAGACAAGAAAGCAAAGACTGTCTACTTGTTTGCTACTACCATCAACGTATAAAATAATATGGGTTTAATGTATAAGGGAAAATGAAGATGAAGTAGAGCAAATGGCTAAAGAAATTCTTTATTTATTTAATTTAATGAAATTGAATTTGAATATAAATGGGTGTAAGTGGAGTTAAAGTTTAACTGAAAAGCCAATTTATTTTTATATTTAGATTTGAATGCAATGAATGATTTTGACTCATGTAAGGGATTTTTGTTTTTTACGTCCCGTAGTCTAGTAGTGACGTTTGGAATCTCCGCTGGTTGCACGAGAAATAACTTTACAGCGAGTCGTGGAAAATTTGAACGTCTGCAAAAGCGTGTGTTTCAATGGCTAAGAAAGCGAAAATTTTGAAATGTTCGATTCCAGATTGCAGAATCACATCTAAAGATAGCGCTCTGTTCCGTGCTTCCTGGTCACTTTCACTTCCCATGTTACTTTCATCATCCTGGCTTGAAGAATGCAAGTCCGCCATGAATTACGGCAATTGGCTGCCGCTGTAGTTGCTAAACATTTCAAACTTAGAGCTACGTCCGTATAGAGGTACAACAGTTACGGAAGAGAAATTACGTCAGCTGAAATTCAACAATCGTGGATAACAAAGTAACGAAGTGACGCGTTTTTGTCGGTTCTTCTAGCCTAATTAAGTAAAAATATGATGGGTAATCAGACTGTCGTGTCTTAGTCCTATTCTGATAACCTTTAAGTAAGGATTTTTTTTGTTTTGATAATAGCATTTAACGTTACTGAGATGAGGTGGGGACGTAGCCGCTCGCATTGGTCCACACCACTGTGAAGGAGAAGGGAAAAGAAGCTAAAGGGCATACAAGAAAAAGAAACCAAAGAGCGAAAATAAAGTCAGTTAAGGCACCCGGTCTCAGCCAGTTTTGTAAATTATTCCAACACTTAATTTCCGCTTCCACTACGACCAAGTACAAATAAGCACGAGAACCTCCTTCTCCCTATCTCTGTACTACAACCATGTGGAGTCGAATAGATTCCTATACCCTGCCCGATCCAAACGAGCGAAGGGTAGGAACTTAGCGGAACATCACAATTCGTTACCTCTACAAACAGCTATATCGCAGTAAGCCCCGGAGAAGAAACTTCCAAAGTGAAAGCCGATTGGTTGTCTGGACGCGCTGCAGAGCGGACCAGCGCGCCTCCTGCAGTGATTCCTCTCGATGCGCAATGGCGAAGAGGGAAATAAGCGGAAAGCAACTCAAAACTCAGCAAATACCTCTAGCTCGGCTCAGCAGTTTTGTCGGGGTATCCATAGTCGCAGCATGGGACCCAAGACGGAAGTTCTATTGGATTATGTGTTCTAGCTATGACCCATGAATTATTGCTGGCGTGAATTATGTATCGGTTAGTTGGCACTTTCCCATTATGGTTATAATAAAAATTCGACAATTCAGCCCAAGACCGCGATGATTCACGTTTCGTATCACATCCCAGAAAATACAACAATTGATGCAGTTAAGAAGTTGGTTTTCTGCCTCGTTTTGTTGAACCGTTGGTATAGAAGAAAAAAACTTCTTATTATCAATCTTTCTTTTTACTGTTCTTCCAACCCTTCTACCCCCCCCCCGCCCAATCCCACAGTTAAATCCAATAGCGAACAGAGCTAATTGGCAAGAGTGGAGTAACCCGACACAAAATCTCGTGAACCATCTTTGGTCACAGGCCACCTGATTCCCAAAAATTAACCTCCAAGAATAGCCCCCCCCCCCATCAACTCTGGCAAACTGAAGGTAATTACAGACGTCATGTCAGAAAAAGGTAAGAAGATGAGCCGAAGGGGGGGGGGGGGAGGGAGGCAGGTAATCTGATCTAATATTGTCTCGTGTCCCTTTTAGCTCCAGGCAACGTCAAAAAAAAAAAATCAAGGTTGGAGACTGCTGACGTCATACGACAGCGAAGTTATGTCCCAGAAACAGATGCAAAAACGTGCCAGAGAAGCACGTTTTGCTTGATGTAATTTCTCGTCGATATAATGTCACTTGATTTCAACCAGAAGGTAGAAGAAATAGAGGGCGTAGGGGTTTTGAACTCGAATGAAACGCCGATACCAAACAGAGTAGACAATCCTCCAGAATATAACCATGCCTCTCTAGCCACATCCTCTGCCGAGAAGTAAGGAGCGTGAAACAAAAAATGTCGATCCGCTTGGATGGTTGACAATCCAGATTTGTTTATCCCAACCCCCTCCACCTTACGACTGCCCCAAACGACACAACTTGATTAATCCATTTCATCAATGACTATTCCAGAACAATCGTTTTACTACGAAGCATGGTTCACCTGGTCCGCCATGCCCTTTCGTCACTAAGATTCACAAATTTAAGCCCCCTCCCACCGGGGATGGGTTTTTAACGGGACTGAACCAAAGTTTTAAATATCCCGTCCTATAATTCGTGACAAGAGCTGACAAGCTCAGATGGCAAAAACAAGCATCCAATATAAATTACTGCAAATCGAAGGGTAGGAATGGCTTCCACGTCAGTACAATCTCCCGGCTTTAAAATTAAGACTTCTAAAGGACGCACACGCAGAGCACATGTCCTTCGTCATTTTTCACGGGAATTTCTGAATTGACAAAAAAAAAATCAAGAAAGCTGAACGATTGTCTGTAGAGGACTCCTGCCAAGAAGGGCAGAAATATAACGGGACTAAAATCTTATCTGACTAGCTTAGCAACATCAAAATTGGTTGTCTACGTTAAACGGATTCCGTCAGCTGAGTTTTATTATAACCGATTCCTCGTTCCTTCTTTGCAAGGCTCCTCCCCAGGCTCAAGCAAGAACAAGACCAGAGGTTTCGATGGGATCCCAAAAATGTAATATTTGATCCAGACAATTGCGTCTTGTGTCCGGTCTTAGCCAGACTGTTTTTACCATTAAGATTTAGAAACAGATTAATGCCAATGGCTAGTCATCTGAGAAAACCAAGTTCAGGTATGGATTCGGCATGTGTGTTTACCCCTATACGTCATATCTACTTAGAAGAAATTGATCGAAACTTCTTGCTTTACTTCTCCCAAATCCGGTTTCCACAGGATCCCGGGTGAGCTACTTGTCCGGCAAAAAACGAAAGGTCAAAAGGAATACCTTACCTCTATATCAAACCTCTAATCAACTTCAGATAAACTTGAACTTTAAAAAAAAAAATCCGATTTCGGCCGAATTCCGGACGAACTATATGTCCGGGTAGAAAATGATCCGTCGTTTATGGATTCAGCATGTCTTTTTTACTCCTAAATCGAACATTTAATCAACTTCAAATAAAACTTTTACTTTTAACAAATGTTCCAGTTTTGGCCGGATTCCGGATAAACTAATTGTCAGGCGAGGAAATAAGTTCCAGATATGGATTCAGAGTGTCTCCTTACTCCTGAACCGACTGTCTCATCGGCTTTTCAAAACATTTTTGTTCGTCCCTTAATTTGAAACCCCTCCCCCGCCCCTAAATATGGGGCTACACGGCTCATCTACGAACTTGACCTGTACTTTGACCCAATGGATCCCCATAAGAAGTTTGAAGAAAATATCTCTACCCCTTCGTCGGTTAATGTGCTGACAGACAGACAGACGGACAACTTTTACGAAGTCATAGGTATCCCTACTTACGTTTTCGGATCCCAAAAACGAACCTGTAAACAGAAGGATGCGCAATTTCAAAGACGACACTTAGGATGGTATCTGTTATGATTCTGCAAACGTTATACACTGAATATTATGCCTAACAAGCACAGCCAAGGAGAGCAAAAAAAAGCCGACAAAGCATTTGCTAACTTTTCCGATATTATGACGATAAACAGAAAAGTCAGCAGATATTTTTAGGCCGTGTTTCGGCTCTTCTTGTATCCACAAAGTGGAATGCGTAACGTTCGCAAAATCATAACGGCTAACATCCCAACTGCGGAACCTTGCGTTATCTTTTGTGAAATGTCTGACAGTGTGATCAAACATAGTTCGCAGCAGCCTTTGGCTGAACGAATCCTTAAAGCTTAACCGAAAAGGGCAGAGATAGGACACTCATCACATACTCGCTTAAATAGTCTTGAAGACGCGACGAAAATGCGTCACTTCGTTGCTCCGCTATCCTCAAATCGATATTCGAATAGTGGACTTTCCCTGTCGGATTTATGGTACCTCTATGCGCTTATACCTGTGTGGTAATGGTTGACGACAAAGATTTACGAAAAATTTGTGTTCAGGCATTAAGCAGTCTTCATCACGCTCACCACTGGCCACTGAAAATCCGGGTTTGTGTTGAGGTTCAGATTTTCACACCATAGTAGAATTTGCGTTGTTGGGACGGCCGTAGATATTCTGAGCGCCACTACTACAGTGAATAGTTGAAAATTAAAAAGTCCCTTGGCAGATTCCCAATGATTCAATGTAAAATAAGTTGGCTTTTCAGTTAAACTTTAATTACTCTTCGAGGGGGGGGGGGGGGGGGCTGTCAAACTGAAAAGAAGCGAAGGAACAATTAGCCGTCTTTAGATTTACCGTCACAAAGCGGTATTGACCAGATATTAATTTATTACTATGACTTTAAAGATTAATCTTCACTTTACTTCTCACCCTTTTGTATGGTATTTGGCTTTTGGCTTCTAAGGCTACGGTGAGGGGGAGACAATTCTAGCAGTGCAATATCCTACTCCGGAACGGCGCGAGTCCTATTTCCTTTTGCAACCGGAGACACAAGCTCCCTCAGCTCCAGATAATTCGACGACACCTTGACACCTCTACGCAAGATCCCTCCCCCCTCAAAGACCCCACCCCCCTTAGCTACTTGACCATTTCAATAAAGATTCAAACGACTCGAACAGAGTCTTCTCACGGCTGGGATACCGGATCCGCCACGAAAATGTATCTCAAACGAAAGCGGAAGCTCATTGTCAGTGGATCCCAGAATCTTCGGAGCCACGACGCTTAATCGCTGAAGGGCTTCAACCGAAATTGGAGGCGCCACATCCTTCTACCCCTCACGAAAATTCCATTTCTCCTTTGCGATTCAATACCGGGCACCGGGAAAAGGGACATGTTAGCGTGGAAAATGAAAACTAGCAATATTCACTGATTTAATTCTAAGCCTTCTTTAGAACTGAAGAAAAAGTTTGGAGATGATGATGAGAGATGACTGTGGTAAATTTAGTGCGACGAATTAAGTGAATCGAGAAGGGAGGGAGTGTTTTCAATGAAGCATCAGCGGTAAAGACGATGAACAGGGACGCTAGTTGAGATCTGCGGTAGATCACTGAACAGGTTTTTGGGATCCCAAAACGTAGGTGGTTATCCGTCTGTAAGCCCGATAACTCTCGAAGGGAATGAGATATTTTCATGAAACTTGGTGTGAGGGTCCAGGATTCGTAGATGTGCTCTGTAGCCCTACATTTAGTGGGGGAGGGGTTCAAAATAAGGGGCAAACAAAATATTTTTTTACAGCTAATGAGATAGTCGATCAAGGGGTAAGAAGACATGGTGAACAAGATTATGAAAACCATTTTCTCGCCGGACAAGTAGTTCGTCCGGAATCCGGTCAAAACCCGAAAGTTTGTTAAAAGTAAAAGTTTATTTGAAGTTGAAGTTGTTCGATTTAGAGGTAAAAAGACATGCTGAACACTGATGTCAAAATCATTTTCTACCCGGACAAGTAGTTCGCCCGCAATCCGGCCAAAACGGGAGAATTTGTTAAAAGCAAAAGTTGGATTTGTAGTTGATTAGATGTCCGATTTCGGGGTAAGAAGAGATGCTGAATCCGTATATGACAATCAATTTTAAACCGGACATAAGAGTTCGCCCCGAATCCGGCTGAAACTGGAAAATTTGCTATGAGTTAAATGTTTATCTGAAGTTGATTAGATGTTGGATATAGGGGTATTGTGATACGCTGAATTCGTTTTTGAGCTTTATTTTTTCGCCGGACAAGTAGTTCCGAAATTCCTCCGAAACCGGAAAACTGGCAGAAGTAAGGCAGGAAGTTTCGATCTGATTCGTCAAAACAGATATGACTTATAAAAACACAAACGCTGAATCCTAATCTGAAGTTGGTTTTCTCAGATGATTAGTTATTTGGCCTTAATCTGTTTCTAAATTTTAATAGTAAAAATGTTCAAGGAGACTGGCGAAGACTGGATCTGGCGAAGAAATGACCCAATTGTTTAGATCAAATATTGAACTTTTGGGATCCCATCGAAACCTTTGGTCTTGTTTGATTAGGCTATGGGAATTCGAGTTGATTAAATGATTAATTTTTGCTGCGATGGTCCTCGGGCTTTTTCCGCATTAAATTCTTTTATAGTCCAGGCATCTGTGACAATTTTCCTTTCTCATTAGTTTACTTTTTAGTCTCTTTTGGGAAAAAAAATTGTTTCGGGTGATATTTGACACTGCGAAACGGATACTTCAGCTACATTTGTTTAGAGCTATATTTCGACCCTTCTTGGCAAGGGTCCTCTGCAGGCTCAAAACCACTCAAGTTGGAAATACGAACTTGTGGGTTTTGTTTCAGCTGTTTCAGCTTTGTTTCAGGTTTTCCCACAAGTTCGCATTTCCAACTTGAGCGGTTTTGAGCCTAAAGAGGACCCTTACCAAGAAGGGCCGAAATATAGCTCTAATAAAATTCAGCTGACGTATCCGTTTTGCACTATATATATAAAAAAAAACGTCATGGGCCCTCGGGGATCATGAAATGTATCGTTTGGTCAAAAGTATTTTTTTTTACTGTGCGGGTAAGATGTGTACTTTAAGGGAGCTGAAAATTCATTTCTATGCAAAACCCTTTAGGTAAAAATGACAAAGGGCTCATGGCGATCAGAAAATGTAGACTGTGCCTAAAAGTACTTTTTATACTTTCCGGTTAAGATCAGTACTTTTTAAGGAATGGGCGAATCTGGGAAGTGACAATTTTTAAGCCAACCTTGTCAAGTCTGGAATGTTTCAGCAAAGTTTCATCGACCTAGCACTTCTGGAAGTACCTGAACTCCGATTACCGGAATTTCGGACCCCCCCCCCCCCGTGCTCGAATCCGGTCCAGTTCTGTCACTGTTGTATCTAGGGCTTGTGCTTATTCTCCCCACCAAGTTTCTTCCCGATTGCTCCACTCTGAGTATCTCACACGATTTCCGGTCCCCCCCCCCCCCCCCCCATGTTCAACGGCTCCTGACTTGATATGGGACATCTGAGACATGAGGTATTTCCAAATATCAAGTTTCATTGAGATCCGATCACCGGTTCGATAGTTATACATAGTTCCAGAGTCTGGATTCCCTCACCCTCCACTCCCTCCACGATGGTCAGATCACGGAACTGACTATTTTCAAGTCAACCTGGTTGGGTCCCTGATGTGCCTGCCAAGTTTCATCGTCCCAGCCCACCTGGAAGTACCTTAACTCCGTATCACCGGAATTCCGGACCCCCCCTCCAACTCCCCCCACAGAGTCCAAATCCGGTGCAGTTCTGTCAATGATGTACCTAGGTCTTGTGCTTCTTCCTCCCATCAAGTTGCATCCGATCGCTCCACTCCAAGCGTGTAAGAGTGATTTCCGGTTCCCCCTCCAACTCCCTCCACATTCACCGGATCCGGTCCGGACTGGAAATGGACATCAGAGACACGATGTCTTTCCAAATATCAAGTTTCAATAAGATCCGATCACCCGTTAGAAAGTTATGCATGCCACTAAACTCCGGATTCCGGCTCCCCTCCCTCCCCCGACGATGGTCGGATCGGGCCAGTGACTAATTCCACGTTAGTTCGGTGGGGTCCCTAATATGCCTGCCAAGTTTCATCGTCCTAGCCCATCTGGAAGTACCCTAACTCGCAAACATCGGACTGTCCGACCAACAGACCGACGGAAAAGTGATGGAAATATATGGCACTTGGCCGGAAGGCAAGTGCCATAAAAAACCCACTCATATATCAATGGGATTATAAATCTTCTTAAAGTTTAACTGGAAAGTCAACTTATTTTTGTGTCGTTTAACTAAATTCACTGAATTATTTGGATTCGACAAACGGATATTTTTATTTCCCACAAGCTGATCCCGTTATGACGTTCAGAATATCTGCGGCCGTCCCCACAGCGCAAAGTCTACTACGACGCGGGAAATTTTAATCTCAACACAAACGCGGCTTTTCAGTGGGCAGCGGTGAGATTGGTGAAGAACACTTAGCAACTAAAAAAAAAAAAAAATATATTTCTTTCTCGTAAGGCATACAACAACAAGACCAAAGATTTCGATGGGATCCCAAAAATTTAATATCTGATTCAGACAAATTATAATTTTTCCTTATAATATTTGGAAACAGAAACAGTAGGGGACGAAACAGGTCTGAAACATAAAAGTTATTTTTTTTTTCTCCAGCAAAAAAAAGAACGTTCAGAAACGAGTCAGCGTATCTTCTTATCCCTATAAAAAACATATAATCAACTTCAAATAAAACTTTAACTTATAAAAAATATCCGGTTTCAACCGGATTCCGGAAAAACTATATGTCCAGGTAAAAATGATTGTCATATAAAGATTCAACGTCTCTTCTTACCCCTAAGTCTGTCATCTAATCAACTTCAAACAAAACTTTTGCTTTTAACAAATTTTCCGGTTTTGGCCGGATTCCGGGCGAACAAGTGGTCCGGGTAGAAAATGCTTTTCACATAACTATTCAGCATGTCTTCTTACCCCGGAATCGAACATCTAGTCAACTTCAAATGAAACTTTTCCTTCTAACAAACTTTCCGGTTTTGTCCGGCTTCCGAACTACTTGTCCGGCGAGAAAATGATTTTCACCATCGTGTTCCGCATGTCTTTTTACCCCATAATCGACCATCACATTAGCTGTTTAAAAATATTTTGCTTGTCCCTTAATTTAAACCCCCTCCCCCACCTCTAAATATAGGGCTACAAAGCCCATCTACGAACTCGACCCTATTCTTGACCAAAAAAATCCTCACACCAAGTTTCATCAAAATATCTCATTCCCTTCGAGAGCTATCGTGCTTACAGACGGACGGACAGACGGACGGACGGACAGCTTTTGCGATGTCACAGGTAACCATAAACCTTTCTCGTAGGGCATACAATAAAAATGCAAGCGCATAGAGGTACCACAAATCACACGGAAATTCCACTATTTGAAAATTGATCATTCGCGAATAGCGGAACAATGAACTAACGCATTTTCAGCGAGTCTTCAAGCTAATTTCAGTGAATAAGTGACGATAAATAGATTGTCCTATCCCAGCCCTTTTCGGTTAAAGTTTAAGTCAATCCCCCGAATCAGCATTAAAAGCGATACAACAGTAGACAATTCAACCAGAAAAGCAACAACAACCCGAGCATAATACATCCATCATAGACCTATTCGCTCTGAAGTACGAATTGAGATAGTTATGGTAATATCCCAAAGTCCTAAGCTTTAAGAATACAAAACACGTTGTATACATGGGAAAACAAGACCTAACATACGTCAAAATTTAGTAACGTAGGTTAGGTTAGTTTTAGAGAACGAGGGGCGAACGTTCATTTTGTTTTCGTGTTCTATATGACGTTTCCGTTTGTTCGCCTACTACCGGACCCCGAAAGCATAACATAAGGGACAAGTGCTTACATTGTAGTAGTCCCATGCGTTGTATCCTTTCTTATGTAGAGCTTCAACTTCATCAACTGTCATTCCGAAAATGAAAATGTTTTCTTCGCCCATTTCCTCCATCATTTCGATATTCGCGCCATCGAGCGTGCCAATGGTGAGGGCGCCGTTCAACTGCAAGAAAATAATAAATGAGCGGTGGTCCCTTCTTCTTACCATTTTTGCGACTTCAGCCAGCTTCAGCTTCAAGGTTCACGCTTTCATCAGTTTTTAGATACTTTTATGCCAGCATTTATTTCAGGCGTTCTCAGTAACTGTATTAATGAATCGCTACTGATAATATTCGTAAAGACTTTCTAGCTTGAAGATAAACACATTTAATGATCGACTGGTGAGAAAAAACTGCCAAATTAGCCGAATTATCCGTACAGCACCACTAAATCGAATTATCAAAATGTGCCGCAATAAAGATCCATTTCTCATTTTCAACCAAACATGGGACACGGGTGGAAACTTGGTGGTTAAGATTCTTTAACTCGTAAAGTTTAACCGAAAAGGGCTGGTATAGGACACTCTAGTTTCCCATCACTTATTCACTTAAATTGGCTTGAAGACCGCTGAAAATGCGTTACTTCGTTGCTCCACTATTCACGAAAAATCGATTTTCAAATAGCAGAATTTCCATGTGATTTGTTGTACCACTATGCGCTTACATTTTTGTTGTATGCCTTACGAGAAAGGTTTATGATTTGTTTTTTGTTGAGGCACTAAGCAATTTTCACCAATATCACCACTACCCACCGAAAAGCCGCATTTGTGTTGAGATTAAAATTTCCCGCCTCATAGTAGAATTTACGATGTAGGGACGGCCGCAGATATTCTGAACGTCATAACTGAGCAGGTATTGGAAAAGAAAAAAATCCCTTTGCAGAATCCAAATAATTCGGCGTATTCACTTAAATGACACAACAACAAGTTGGCTTTTCAGTTAAACTTTAACTGCAGGTAGGGTAGAGGCTCTTTGATGGTTGTGTTGAACTTCAACAGTGCCCTCTATGCTTAGTGGACCCCAGCGTTAACCAAATGTTAAAGTGATTTTAGTGTGTTTTACTTATTTTGTATGACAAAAGGTCAAATTCGGCTGTACCGCTGTGACAGCTACTTTTGAGCAATAAAATTATATTCTATCATTTTCTATCCAGTGCCCAGCAGTTTCATTTCCGAATCGCGCCACTAGATGATCCCATGATCGTACTGAGTCCTGGTTTGAACCGGTTTGAACTAGCGCTTTGAAAGGGGCGCTCTAGACCAGTGGTTCCCAACCGGCGGTATACGTACCCAAAGGGGTACGAGAGACCCTCGCAATGGGTACGCAAAGGTCCCAAAATCAAGTTAGTCTATAGCGTTAAGTCCCCTAAACCAGTTTCAATGTCCTCAAAATTAGGTACCCCGTACGCAATTTCAGATTTACATGCCTTGTAACTGATGACAATAGTATCGTGATTTTGACGTTCTCATCGTGGTAAAAAAATTGTAAAAATAATTCACCTTTTCACCGGCACCTTTTTGAACCTTGATTAGGGGTACGCAACCTTTCTTAACCTTGATTAGGGGTACGCGGTATGGAAAAGGTTGAGAACCACTGCTCCAGACAGAGCAGGAGCGAAAACGCTTCCGAATTAATTCCCTTAAACTGCCGCGCGACAAGAAAACCCATTCAACGTCATTTTGGGGACGAGGACAAAGAAATCTGATGCCTCTCCTAAAGTCCCCCCCCCCCCCCAATAAGCTGACAGAAGGTCATCCTTTCAGTCCCAGCGGTGGAGCCCTACCCAATCAAGCATTTCCGGAAATGCTCCCAGATTTACCATTAACAAAACTCCGGTGGGAAAAGTGGAATACTGATCTCTGACCAACTTGTAATGGACTTTGCCAGAGCTCGAGTGTCAGATGGCTGTCATATCCTCTAGGGAGTAAGGGAAGAAAAAACTTTCAGTCTTTAACAAGACTAAAGGTTTCGATGGGATCCCAAAATTTTAATAGTTGCATTTTTTTTTTGACGGGGCAAAACGGATAAGTCGGCTACATTTTATTCGAGCTATATTTCGGCCCTTCTTGGCAAGGGTCCTCTTCAGGCTCAAGCTGGAAAATAAACTTGTGGAAAAACAATTTAAGATTCTTCCTTAAATATCTGCTTTTGTGAACTTCTTCTCTGAAAGTTGGATGAAGTTAAAGCTGGTGCTGTGATTTGATTCAGGACTCGGCTAATGTTTTTGTTGTTCGATTGGGTCGTCGAAAGGGTAGAGATTCTTCTGCATTTTGGTTTTAGAGTCACCTGTCTCTTCTTCTTCTTCTTTTCAGCTAAGATGGATACTTGTTGGCAGCATATATGGGCGACTAGTTCCGTACTATAGCTCGAATAAAATGTAGCTGACTTATCCGTTTTGCCCGTCAAATATGATTCGCAGTCAGCTTGGGCTGAAGGAACATCTATTTAATATTTGCTCCCGACAATTCGGTCTTGTAGATATTCGGTATTCAACAGACTTCTTACACATTTTTACTTTTAAAATTTACAAACATGTTAAGGCCAATGGTAAAGGCCAAGTTCGTTTTTGACAGTACAAACCGGATACGCCAGCTGAATTTCAACAAGTTCAGATATATTCAGTTATCCGTTTTGCGCTGTCAAATATTCAGATATTTGGGGGAAATGATAAGAAACGGATTATGATAAGAAAAGGATTATTAAAATGATGGGAAGTAAAGATTTTAAATAAATAAGAAATGTTGGGAAGTTCCTCAAGTTAGCTTTTAAACACCGGAAAAATTTCCTTTGATGGGAAAGTTGTGTTTTTAGTGTTAATAAAGTATTCAGAGTAAATTAGAAATATTAAGTGTGTTAGTGTGTGTATACGCATGTAAGAGTGTTCACTTTTTGTTTTGTGTTGTTGCATGATGGCCTGATGGCTTTAATGTGCAAATAAATCATTCATTCATTCATATGGTTTCAGCATACGGTTTACCCTATAGCCTACGTCGTATCTCCTTCCTTCCTTACTTCTGCCCCACTTCCGGTTGCGGCCGGATTCCGGACAAACTACTTGGCAAAAAACTAAAGCTCAAAAGCGAATTCAATATGTCCGAGCGTAGTGTATGGAGGCGGATGATCCATCGTACTCCAGGTGGGGAATATTTTATGAAGGGTCCTTTCCGGCTCACTCCTGTTCACTTCTAGGTTCTCTCCGTGGCTCTATTTACTGTCTTGACTGACCACTATTCTTGATGACTAACTTTCGTAGCGACGAAGAATCGCCGTGCGCCCAGGAAAGAGCCAAAACGTCATGACAGCAAACGTTGCAGATTGGCCTGAATCGATTTTGGGGGTCGTTTGGTTGACGTTTCTTGTTCTTCCCGAACTTCACTGGCGTGTTTCGGATATAGTCACATAGAGTATAGGTGGAACGAACCAAGGACCGAAACGGTGGAAAGACAGGAAACTCCCATAAGCCCCATTAGTCGCGAGCGCTTCCAAGCGGTTGGGCTGTCGTTCAGACGTTTCTCTGTTGTGATCTCGACCGATTTCTTCTGCCAAATACTCTATATTAATAAGTCCGAAACACGCCATTGAACCATGGGAAGAAAAAGAAACGTCACCCAACGGACCCTCTAAATTGATGCAAATCCTGTGCAAACCAATCAACAATGTCTGTTGTCGCGATGTTTTTGGCTTTTCGCTAGGCAAACCGCGGTTTTTCACCGGCATGAAGAGTTAGTCATCAAGAGAATCATCGTAATACTTCATGTGTCATATGTTGTCGTTCACAAATGCGTTTACTCTCACTTTCACAGTTCTACTTTCCACGTCTCCATTTCAGTGGAGTTCCCTGTCTTTCCCACTGTTACGGTCTTTGAATACAACAAGTAGGCGAGCAGACTGCAACAAAAGTTCTTAGACTGCCAATTTCCACAACTTTTTTTTTAGGGGGGGGGGGCAACGAAGCTAGGCTAATTTTAAGGTTTGCCAGGATGACCCATTACTACTTCCGGCAAGCTCATTGGTCGGTAGGGTCCATTTGCACTTCTTTCCGTGTTTCCTTTTAGCTTCATTGGGAAAAGAGGATACGAAGTTCGAAATACGTTATGACAAAAATGAAAAAAAGACCCGAGTTTGAAAGTTTAAGTGCTAACGTTAAAGCTGAGAAATTAGATCACACTCAGAGCGGTTTTCGCTCCATTCCTCCACCACCGACCTTATCAAAAAGAAGGATTCAGAACGAGCGGATTAATTAAATACAGAACGAATACGAAACTGACTTTATTTGCCCCCCCCCTCCCCAACCACCACTCGAAGAAAAAAAAAAGATTAAATCGAAATAACCAAAACTCAATTTTGAGAAATTAGCCGAGACGGTATTCAACTAACGGTGGACCGACCGCCCCAATCTCCCCTAGATTTCTTTCCATAGAGAGTTGTCACACGAGCGGAAATAAGACACGAAAGGGTAACTTAAAACGGGAAATGTAAATAATCTGTCGCTTTAGTACTCAAGAAATTAAATTTTTAATTTGCAGAACATTCTTTCGAATGGATTCATCACGACTTCAAATTTTCAGAGCGAATGAAGACATTTCATTCGCTAAACAACCCAGAAAACTGAATCGGAATTCCGATCCTTTCAAGTTTATTTATTAGTAGAACAAGACCAAAGGTTTCGATGGGATCCCAAAAATCTAATATTTAATGTAGACATATAAATATTTCTACTTTTAATATTTAGAAACAGATCAAAGTGTATAGTGGGGGATGGAATAGGTTGCAAACTTTGAAAACTAATTGTCTTTTACAGATTGGTGCGCTTGTCAGATGAGATGTCTGACATTCTGGTCATTTGAGGAATCGCTCCACATTACGCAGACAGTTGTTATCTGAAAGGATGCCATCTTATATATAGTTCTACTTTAGGTTGGTTTTAACCGAAGATGATAGGAAGTGCTGCTGTCAATCCTAACTCTGTTGATTGTCGTGGGCTTTCTGGTCGACCCGGTACACGTAGTTTTGGTTTGAAATGACATCAAATGTTGACGTCACGAACAGCTGACTACTTTTACTTTTAACAAACCTTCCAGTCTGGGCCGGATTCCGGGCGAACTACTTGTCCGGGTTGAAAATGGTTTTCATATTCAGCATGTCATCTTACAATCGAACATCTAATCAACTTCAAGTAAAACTTTTACTTTTAACAAACTTTCCGGTTTTGGCCGGGTTCCGGGCGAACTACTTGTCCGGCGGGAAAATGGTTTTATATTCGTGTTCAGCTTGTCTTCTTGTCCCTTAATCGACTATCTCATTAGCTGTTTAAAAATATTTTGTGTGTCCCTTAATTTGAATCCCCTCCCCCACCCCTAAATGTAGGGCTACAGAGCCCATCTACGAACCCGACCTTTCCCTTGACCTAAACGATCCTCCCACCCAATTTCATCAAAATATGTCATTCCCTTCGACAGTTATCGTACTTACAGACGGACGGACGGACAACTTTTGCGATGTCATAGGTATCCCTCCACTTACGTTTTGGGATCCCAAAAAGTGGTCAAGGTGACGCTTTTCTGGCATTTTGTCTCTCGCGCTCATTTTGCACCCCATGACTGGGCTTGCGGGCTGCACACATGTAGCTTTGGCCAACAATAATATTTGAAAGCCTTCGATGGATTGCAAAAAAACTAACAGCAATCGACCGCTCTCAACTTCCGAAGTGAAATCACTGCATACCGTGGAACTATGTTCGTGTTCAAAATGGGTAAGTCCGCCTAAGCCCATTCTTTATCCCTACATACTACCGTCTTGTCCGTCCTGGACGGACAGTTAGCACGCCAAGCTCGTAAGCGAAGGGTCGCTGGTTCGAGTCTCGGTGGTGCCTACCGTTTGGTTTGTAGCGGGAGTTTTTGGCGTAACCCCTGGGGCAACAAAGCCAAGTCCAGCCAGCTTAAAATGGGTACCTGAAAAAATCTGGGAAGGTGACAGGAAGGGTGTGCGAAAGCACCAGATGGCCAGCCCCCAACCGCCCATTGCACTTCCTGGCTCAGGGCAGAGAATCGCAGATCGGCAACGCCAGCTAGGCCTGTATAGGCTGATGCCGATAACTTAATTTTTTACGCCGTGTATACCTGAGGTAGCTTGGGTAGCAGTCACAGCCTGTACACTGTCAGAAGTTTGATAAGAGATAACACATGTCAGCCCAACCTTGTGTTTAACGTCCTAATTATTCTTTAAATTCCAGTATTTCACAATAGTTGAATACTTTAAAACTAGGCTCTGTTTTCAATATATTGCCCACGGCTTTGGCTGTTTTAAGCATTTTTCTAGTACAATTGACTTCTACCAATAAGACGGAGAAATTCACATAACCGGTTTTCTGATGGTACAACTTCTCGGGAACAACCGTCGACAGCAATGATACGCATTGGAGGTAGCAAAACACGGCAAGTGTGAAAATCAGTAAGATATTGTTAGGGGGGTCAGAATGTATGGAATGAACTTCGAGTTTCCGGGTTTAAGAATGAATGGAGTAATTGCTGATGTATTTTTCCTTAGTACTAAAGGTAAGAAAGGTCCTTTAGTGAAAATATATGTTACGACGCTTTTAAATGTTATTTTTTCGAGAAAAATAACACTTAAAAGGTTCATAACAGATATACTCCCATAAAGTTAAAGACAAGGATGTGCTATCATATCTTATCTGTTACCAAACTTCAGAGACTGTATGGCATTAAGACACCAGGTTCTTTTGAGGTTGCGAGGTAGCTGTCCATGTTAGCTTCTTGAAGGGAGTCCTTTCCAAGAACCTAATGTTGGTATGAGCCTATATAACTTTTGACATTAATTTCAGCTTTTCAGTTCAGATGAAGTATTTATACCGATGTCTCGGCTCATCTTGCCAAAGGTCAGGCGGTAACTCAAAATCTAAACTTGATATTAGCGCCAAGACGTAAATACCGAATACAAGTTTAGCTGACAAACCCGTCTAGCACCACCAGACACATTGTATAAAAAACGAATAATTACTCGTTCTGATCTCGTGAACGCAACTTCTCGCGTTCACACAGGAGAACTCTTGACGCAACCCTTTTAGTTGGATCAACGCTATGATCCTGACTCATGCTGCGAATAGACAATCAGGTTTTCCGGTCGGATCTCATCATGAAACTGGTAAAATCTCACCTATTCCGTACGGATTTGACGACGGTGCCGAAAATCTACAACCGGCTGATCCTGATCATCTGTCCGCCAAATTATGTGAATGTCTTAAACCTTATCAATCTGTACCGTCGGTTCTACTGTTTATATACATAATGTGTTCGTGTATTCACTTTGTTTTGTGTATTTAACAATTGTATATCCATGGACGTCCATGGTTGGTTTCTTTTTTCTTTCCTTTTCTGTTTTTTTCTTTGTTGGGAATCGTCCGATTCCGTTTCTCACTATTTAAATATTCCGCGTTTTTCCCATTTATAACGCCATCTAGCAGTGTTGGGTAAAATTAATAGTAACACATCTTAGCGTCACCAGTTCAGTTGGTAGACAGCATTCAACTAGATTAATGGCTTGAAATATTTTAAGTGGATTTGCAGTAATTTTAAGGTAAACCTTTTTATATTAGTTATATAAATAAGATATGTATTGATAATTTATAAATTATGAATTGAACTATTCATTCATCAAGTAAAAGATTCATTATTTATAGGGTTCCTGACTTTCCTGACCTGGCTGATGGCTGATCTGACACCTGGCTTGTACATTTGTAAATAGTCATTAGCTTTACAATAAACGTTACTTAACGTTGGACTGGGGGAACTAGCGTGCCAGAGAGGATCTTCCCAACATTCTCAAACTTCATAAAATTTATCATCACCATCTATGGTAAACTGATTTACGGTACTCACCATGAACTTCATATTTCCGGTTCCGGAGGCTTCCGTTCCAGCAGTGGAAATTTGCTCGCTCAAGTCAGCGGCGGGAATGATTTTTTCTGCTAGAGTGACTCGGTAGTTCTCAAGGTAGATGACCTTCAGCTTATCACCGACGATCGGGTCGTTGTTAACAACGTTGCCGACGTAGCAGATGAGCTTGATGATCTGTTTGGCCATATGGTACCCTGGGGCAGCCTAAAACGGAAGTTCAAGATAAATGTCTACGATCGAACACATGAACCAAAGTGCGATCTTGCTTACAAAGGTGATGAGTCATATCCGCCGCAAAAATGGTTGCGTCGGAGAAAATCAGGAAAAAAAAATACTAAACAAGCCCTAAAAACTATAACCAGAATATTCTATTTACAATGGACTCTTTATTTAAAGAAATTGTAGTTGACAAGTGCAACTCGGGCCGCACTCAAGCATATGCAGAGGTGCTAGTGCCCCTAATACCCGCTAGATACCCCTTGACTCATCATATTTCAGCCAGCTCTCATCCCACAGGAAGAAGAACAGTGATTGTTAAAGCTTTCTCTTCACGTGATCTAGAATTTGCCCTGCCGCCATTTCTCGCCTGAAGGACAAGCTTCGTGCAGGAGTGCTAGTGCCCCTAATGACCGCTAGGATGCAATGGACTCGTCATGCTCGACTGAACAGAGCAAAATAACACTAGGGAGTAAGGTGCACCAGGACCAAGTAAAAAGGTGTTATTCTTGAAAGTGTTATGCGCAATCTGTTATGAAACTTCTGACAGTGTAT
The DNA here is from genome assembly GCA_030848855.1 of Branchinecta sandiegonensis. Taxonomy (NCBI): domain Eukaryota; kingdom Metazoa; phylum Arthropoda; class Branchiopoda; order Anostraca; family Branchinectidae; genus Branchinecta; species Branchinecta sandiegonensis. Next base: position 14,567,390 of record JAUPMV010000008.1, on the reverse strand, counting down.
ACTATACCTATACCCCCTTTGTGTGCAGACCGCATCTTAACTGTACTAGAATTTTTTAAACCCGCAAGTTTGTCTCGCTTTAAATGTCGCAAGCCCGTTTCGATGCACGGAAAGCATACCGCTTTGCGGTACTCCCTAGTATTATTTGCTCTGCGACTGAATGGCCAAGCCTTATGCAACAGTGCTAGTATCCCTAGTGCCAGGTAGGTAGCAGGGGACTTTTTCAGTATACCGAGAGTTCTAACTGTCTTCTACCTGTTAACTGTAGAGGGCCGGTACAGATGTGTAGCCGGAGCAGCACATCCCTCTTAACCCTTTCTTTGCATGCAGTAATGAACAGTACTTCGATCGATCGATCGAGTCGACCCTCTCTTGAAAATAATATGCTTGCGGTTTATAGAAAAATCATCTTTGACCTTGAGTAAACCACCCTTTCCGGCCTTTTCCCCGTATATGTTCTTTATTTGCTTAGAGCCCTTTTTCTGTGAGCCATATTGGTTCTGCGAGACGTCTTCGATATTTTCTGTGGACGATTTACTGTTGCAGAGACACCTAGGTTACCGGAACTTGCTTTCTCGCTTAACAGATTTTCGGTTAAATGTTAGTTGCCGCTAGAAAACAAAGCGTTCGTGGAGCAGAAGCTCATATCGCTGGTTGGTTTGCGAAGAGAAATGGAACAAGAACAAAAGTTTCTATGTGATCCAAAAACGGCACGCCAATATCACTCTGTGGCAAGTCTCTGCGGGTTTTGGAACATTTTACGACGCGCTTATGTATCGCCAGCTCTTTTGGAGAATAAGCGTTCAAGCCACTCGGATAATTTGTAGTGTCAAGAAACCAGGAGGGCAGTGGCAGAACACACTATCTGAAAACTCGGAAACACACAACGTCGTTATCCCTTTGGCTTAAAAGCTTAAACCACTGTAGACTCTTCCAATCTAACGACGAAAGTTGATGAACCTGGAAAATTTACCTTTCCGCCAATCATGATTGTTCTTGGGACAATCTTCGCAGTTGGGTCTGCCTTGATTCGGTTGTACATCGTGACAATGTGAAGGCAATTCAAAAGTTGGCGTTTGTACTCGTGAATTCGTTTGACCTAAAACAGAATTAAATATATAGTTAACCGTCGCCTGAAGATTCTTAAAGGACCCCTCTTGCTTATTCTGCCTTTTATAATATACTTAGCTCCCATATGGAATTGTAAGCTTCTAAAATCCCCACCTTTCTCCATTGTTTCGTTTCGTAACTAAGAATTTTTAGCGCTTTTTCGGTCTTGCCGAGTTTACCCGTCACCCAACGAAAAGTTTGCCGGAATCTTCAACGTCCACTGACAACTCTTTCACACATAAGGGTGTGATAATCTTCTGTTTAGTACTTCTTTTATTTGCTTAGTTTTCCCACTTTTTAACCAAGGCACGTTCAGTTTTCAAATGTTTTGCGCCCATCCGCCGCGTCGGAGAGCAGGAAGGCTGGATATCATCGACAAGCGCTAACAAGAGAATCGCTATTTTCAGGTGGAAAGTAATTGTATTTTCGAAGACGTTTTTTCTGATCCATTTTATAGGGAAAAGATCATTTCTAGTAAGAGTTGTGCTTTAACCAACTTTACTGCCAGACTGATTGTCTCACACAACACTGCCAGAAGTTTGACAGCATCTGACAACTGAGATGCGCCTCCTTTTGGTTAATGTTGTCGAAGTTTCTGCTACCTTTTTGTAAATTAACAATTCCAAGACAATAACAATGTAATGTCATTTCTTGATTCCTTAATAGGAATTCCTTAATAGCTTGTATTCTACAAGCTGGCAATAGGTCATTAACATAAACAAACCTGTAATCTTTACTATACGTATAACTTACGAATATCGTTTAAATTAACTAGGGTTCAAAAGACTTTATATCAATCAGTCGAGTTTGTGGGTGGTCTCTGACAAGCAGCGTCCCTCTATTTTTGTCACTGGTTGGGCCTGCTACTCAATAGTCTCAAAATCGGGTAAAATGGCACGATAAGCATATGATGAAATGCATCTGACTGCAAACGCCATGTCAGGATAACACATAAAAAGATGATAACATAGGTCTTCCCCGAATCCTTGAAGGACCCCTCTTGCTTATTCTGCCTTTTATAATATACTTAGCTCCCATATGGAATTGTAAGCTTCTAAAATCCCCACCTTTCTCCATTGTTTCGTTTCGTAACTGCGAATTTTTAGCGCTTTTTCGGCCTTGCGAGTTTTCCGGTCACACAACGAAAAGTTTGCCGGAATCTTCATTGTCCGCTGACAACTCTTTCACACATAAGGATGTGATAATCTTCTGTTTATTACTTATTTTATTTGCTTAGTTTTCCCACTTTTAAACCAAGGCACGTGCCTTGGAACGTACTGAGCGTACGTTCAGTTTTCAAATCTTTTGCGCCCAGCCGCCGCTTCGGCAGGAAGGCTTGATATAATCGACAAGCGCTAACAAGAGAATCACTAGTTTCAGGTGGAAAGTAATGGTATTTTCGGAAAACTTTTTTCTGATCCATTTTATAGGGAAAAGATCATTTCTAGTAAGAGTTGTGCTTTAAACAACAAAAGTATGCAAATCCCGGTGTTAAATGTTATCGAACTCATGACCGTGTAGTTCAGCTTTGAAACCTCCGAACAAAACGCAAGTCTGTTTGTTGCCTTTGCTCTGTACAGTTGCACTGCTGACTGCAGAGAGGCAGTTATATGTCTGTTCTCCGCATTCTCAGGATAAGAAAACAGAGTCGGTCCTCTCAGATTCGCTCACGCGCGAGACGCAATTACGTCATAGCCACTTGAAAGTCACAAACAACTGATCGGACTGGCAATGCCATTTAAGCGAAAACAATTGGGAAAGTAGTGGGCTGGATCAGCACGGTTTAGAAGAACCTTAAGCTCTACTTTGAAACATCCCTTGTTATGTTAATTGATTTTTTGCCCAAGCTCAAGCACCGCTCAATTTCACTCAACCCGCACTATCTGTTCACACTCACATGCGGAGCAGGTTCTTCGAATAATAAAGAAAGAAAGAAAGACTAATGAATGATATACGTCACGAGGCAAAGGTGGACAAAATGACTGTCAACTGCGACAAATCTGTAATTTAAACATTTTTTTTTCAAAATCTACGCCAGTTTTTAACCCACTTATTCCCAGCGCTTGTCACGCAACCTAGATTAAACTACTTGGTGTCCATATCACTTCATATCTGAAGTGGAACAAACATGTTGATGGTATGTTAAAGAAAGACAATTGGCCGCCAGGTCTCTGAAGTTGCTGGCTCGCCAAGGAATCCCTGCACCACACCTAATGCGCATTTACTTTTCTTTTATTCGTCCACACTTGAGTACTGTTGCCCTGTTTTGTATGACATTACGGGCTGACTAAGGAACAGTCTGCCGATGAGAGGGTGCCCTCCTAGTAATTTCAAAAGCCCCAAAAGTCCCACACATATCCCTCCTTAATCAGTTTCAACTTCAAACCCTACACTTCCGTCGCTTAAAATTCTTCCTATCTTTTAATATCTGTCCCCCTTTCACCGAAATATCCTCCGCCCCAACATCAACCGGCACGGGTGAGGTCAATCAGGTCCGTTGCAGAACCTGTACCGAAACTTCAACCTGTTACTGCTTCACATGCTTCGTTTGTTAAGCTGTTCAATGCCGGTCGACTTTTAATCTGCAAAATAGTTATTATTGGTATATTTTGTAATTTTGACTCGTCGACTGTACATGTTTATTTATGACAACAAAAACTAATAATCGGCTCTATCCGTCGCATGTGTTTGAATAAAGTGAAACTGAAAGAACAGTTGCGTTTTTGCAAATACCATGGTATCTGTTACCACGGTAACTGAATCTGCAATTAGTCGTTTTTGCAGTTACCGTGGTCTCTGATACACGGTTGCTCTACAAAACCGACTATTGCCGAAATTCCACTTTTCGAAGTCATCCCAAAAGAAAGCTGATATCCAGTTACATCACTAAGTGCTAAACTTCTTTCTCACCAATTTGAAAAAATTTGACGAAAGTGAGATGAATTTTCAGACACCACGATCGGACCGTGGTATCTGAATATCAGATAACACGATAACTGCAAAACCGCCTTTTGACCCGGTATCAGATACCACGGTAACTGCGAAAACGAGTTTAGACCGTGGTATCAGACACCACTGTATCTGCAAAAACCCAACTAATGAGCTGAAAGAGAATATGGAAACAAATTCGAGATCTAGATTAGGTGAGCGGTTAAATCAGTGAAGAGCATTTCGTTCCATCGTTCCTATTTGCTACCGCGGGCATATAATTGCTGTATTCTAGTTCAAACTCCCCGGAAAAGAAAAAGCAGATCAGCTCCTATACATTAAATCTTACTAATACTTGCTATGAATTTCCATCGTGAAAGCACACTACCTGTTACGCGCAATTTTGACTAACATCACGAAAAAACATTGTATCTGTGAAAAAGTTCTCCATGCGAAGATAGGTTTGGCTAGAGGGCGAAACTACCGATATATGCAGGAAGGAGCATTGTCTAAGAGAGTCAAAGGCTTTTGATTATAAGCCAGGGTCCATGATTTGCTGTTCATCTTATTAGGGGCCATAGATTATAGTCATTAAGCTGATCAATACCTGGAAGTCAAACATCGAAGCCGGGTTCACATTGACGCCATACTCTTTAGTCAGGTACTGAGCGAGTCTCATCTTATTCTCCTGTTTGACGGTTTGAACGGCAGTCTGGAAGTTAGGGTCGTTGGCGAACTCCTTAAGCCGGGCCAACTGCTCGAGGTGTGAACACCATTCCTCGCCAATTTTCTGGAAAAAAAAAACAAGATTAAATATCTCCTGCTATTCGAACAACCGATACTTCTTTCGGAACAGGGTAAAATTTGATTCGTCCAAAATTTTGGAGCAAACGAGCCAATTCTATGGCGGAAGTCAGAATTGAGTGTATTGGTGGGTTTAGCACGGAGGCGGTGTATCGGGTTCTTTACCTTCGGTGGCAGAGATATTTACTACTCAGGTTGAGTGTATAAAGAAAGTTTTATTTTACCTTAAACGGGGTCAACACTTCCACTCCTAGATGCTGATACGTCATTACATACTGGTGTTACGATCATCCGTTACAATACTCCTCGACTGCAAAAAATCGTACTGCGTGCACGTACCCTTAAACGTACATTTTGCCTGACCACTAGTGTGGCGTTGGTCCACGGCCGAACCAATGGAGGGAGTTTATTGCTTAGATTTCTCTATCAGCAAAAGCCAGAAGTACAAGAATAAAAGAATGTTTTTTTTTAAAGGTAAATTACTCTAGCTGGCCTAAAAATGAATGAGCTTTTTTTTTTGTCCCTTCGTCAATCCACTATGCCACTTCAAAGGTTGATGAGTCCTACCGGTCCGAAAAACAGAATGGAAGACAGACACCTGGGTTTAATGTCTGTTGATGATCAAGTATGTAGACGACTTGTCAGTTCTTCTCAAGTTTATTATCGAGAAATCCGAGGCAGTTCCTCAGTTCTGTGACGAAATATTCGGCAATTTTAAAGACCAATGTGCTACTAACGCCTATAAATAAACGAAGGAAAAACCAAAATCCTTCGCTTTAATCCCCAGAAGAGGGATTTTGTGTGCCCTCCTCCACCGTATCCTTGTGCACCATTTCCTGTGCACGTTTAGCGTTGTACGACGGATCCTTTAAAGCAAAACTCTTACTAGAAATGACTTTTTCCCTATGATGGACCAGAAAAATCATTTTCGAAAATACCGTTACTTTCAACCTTACATCAGCGATTTTCTTGTTAGCGCTTGTCGACTATGTCCAGCCTTCCTGCTCTCTGACGCGGCGGCTGGGCGTAAAAACATTCGAAAACTGATCGGGCCGTGGTTAAAAAGTTTGAAAACTAAGCAAATAAAAGAAGTAATGAACAAAAGCTTCTCAGATCCTTATGTGTGAAAGAGTTGTCAGCAGACGTTGAAAATCCAGGCAAAAGTTTCGTTGTGGTCCGGGGGAAACTCGACAAGGCCAAAAAAGCGCTAAAATCTCGTAGGCACAAACGAAACAATGGAGAAAGGTGTGGATCTTAGAAGTTTATAATTCTGTACGGGAGCTAGGTATACTATAAAAGGCAGAATAAGCAAGAGGGGTCCTTTAATTATTTTTTTTCATTATTGTGAATCCTAATCGTTTTAGCTGTCCTTGGCTAGAAGGCCTTTAGGGATGCATCACTCTTTAACTAGACTTCGCGTTTATCTATGCTTACCTCAGCGATAACGTCGGCCAAGTTCGGGTTGCAAAGGAGCAACCAACGCCTGGGGGTGATGCCGTTGGTTTTGTTCTGGAAACGATCCGGGAACATCTCATAGAAGTCACGGAAGCTGGAAATGAAAGAAAAATAATATTTACTGAAGTACGAATAAACTCCCCCATCTCACACATCAAAGAAGTTAATTCGGAAGCATTCTCGTTCTTGTAATGTCTAAATCACCAGCTTTCAAAGCACGTTTAAACGAGAACTCAAATTTACGAATAGATACGATTCTGTTAACTCCAGCAGACCCAGGCCAAATGAGCTTGAAGGGTAAGGAAAAAGCTTAAGATCTCATACACAGGCCTGGCTGGCGGTGAGATCTCAGATTCTCTGCCCGGAGCCAGTTGGTGCATTGGGCGGTTGGGAGCTAGCCATCCTGGTCCTTTCGCACACGATTCCTGTCACCTTCCCGAGGGTTCTACGTACCCATTGGAAGCTACGTAACACACTAGCTTGTCTTACACGGTTACGCCACAAGCCCCAGCTCCAAACTAAACGGTAGGATTCACCGAGACTCGAACCAGCGAGCAGTTGCACACGAGATCGGCGTGCTAGCCATTCGCTCAGGACAGGGCAGGACAAGACAGGGACCTAAAGGTGTGTTCAGACTGCAAAACAGTCTATACACACTTTCGTAAGTGTTTTCAAGGGCGTGGGGTTGAAAGTCCGAACCGTTGAAGTGCGTGAGGTACATGTTTGAGTGTATACGGAATGTTATAACACTTACTGGGTATGAAAAAGTCCCTGTCCATTGTGATATGATAATAAAACTACACACATCAACTGGCGACCTAAGCTGAACCGTCACCCGCTCTCATGCGTCATACGCGTGTGCTCCACCAACATCCTGCAAGCCAGCCCACGACATTTTTATCCAGATCCGTTTCTGCCATTCTGTTCTGTTTAGCATTCTTATTCGTGCCTTTTACTTGATTTCAATTCAATTCAATTTATTTCTAAAACGTGAAGCGGGCAAGCCGAATATTCGTTTGGTCGTCTATATAAATATATATACAATTTACAGTCAACACTTATGAATTGTTTAAAATAAATTTTATCCGCTGTGCCTAATAAGCGGGTCATAAATAAAACCTTACATATCTAATTTTCAGATCTACTCACATATCTCTCTTGATGATTTCGGAGTGGATGAACGCGACACCATTAACAGCGTGCGACCCAACGATGCCGAGGTACGCCATGTTGATTCGCTTAACTCCCTCCTCCTCCACTAGCGACATCCGACGGAGACGATCCATGTCTCCAGGGAATCTCTTCGACACCTCCTGAGGGTAGAGAATTAGCCTTATAGAATCTGAACGTTATGCTTTATCATTAAGTGAAAAGACGTCGACATCTACCATAGCCTAAGGGTTTCGTGAAAAGATAACACTTTGGAAAACGTAAATATTCTGGGCACCCTTTAAATCACTTAGAGCGTGTTCCATCCTACTTACCGTAGTTACCACGCATGAATTCACAAATTCTGCCTTTTTGTCGACAAGGCGGGAACGATTTTTCTATTTTCCAGCGGAATATCATGCCACGGGTGAATCCGACCAACCACGTGACAGGGATTCGTGGTTACTACGCTTACCACGCTCCCGAGCGTGGTAAGCAAATAGTTACTATTAGTTACTATTTCGAGAAGGCTGGAACGGTCAGCGTAGTAGCTTTTCGTGAGGTTGGAACGGATTTAGTAACTAATAGTTACTATTGGTACGAGGGTGGAACACGCTCTTAAGCGGTTCGTAGATGGCAATGGCGGTGGAAATTTTGAATAACTACTGGCGTGGGGTTGGAACAGGCCTTTAAAAAACACGTCATACTTATGATAGTAATTCATTCTACTTTAGTAGTATTTCCATCCATTTTCATTCGCGAGATTCTTCACTTCATAAATTGTATCCTATGTCCTCTCACTACACTTATTATCACGCTTGCCAAGACTCCTTCTCGTTACATGACGTATCATACGGCAGATCATTGTTTCCGAGGAGATGCTCCCGTTCGAAGACCGGTTAAGCACATCTTGCCAAGATTGTCACCTCAGGCAAGGGGCATGTAAATTGGAAAGAAACTTAAAACAGCAGAGACATGTGTAATTTTATGTAAGCACAGAAAGTTGTAAAGTGGTCAACTATCCCAGAACATCCAAGCAGAAAAGCTATGCAGTGCGAGGTGTCCTTTAAAGGACCTGCCGTACTACATTCCTGATTCACTCCACGTTCCCATCATTCCATCCCTTATTATTTCTGAAATTCTGAACTTTGTAAGTGATTTTTACCAACCATAACGGCACTACACCGATTTTCGTATCCGCCATGTCTGCTTCTTTTCGAGGCGGATCAGGCTCCCGGTTATTTCTTCCCTGGAGCTCATTGTTCAGAAAGTCCTGTTACGCAATTTTCAACGTCTTTACTATCAAAGCTAATGGGTCGCGCGCGGCCAAAACAGGCGGGATGAATCTGTAACTTTTTGAAAACATAGCACAGTTTCAAAGGAGGCAGGTATGATAGATTAGAATATTGTAAGTTAAACTGTGTCTACTGTGGCTTGTGCTTTAATGTTATTTTCAAGCACACAAATGGGCAGAGCTGGCAGCGGACTCCTTCGGTCTTCTGGTTCTTTTTTAATCATATGCTATAATCAAATATGTGACCTCTACTTCCTTTTCATGATAGTTAATTTTATTCTAGATTCGCGGGGTCCGGAAAACTTGATATAAAAAAGCTGTATTTCGAATAAAACAGCCGGATTCGAATTCGGGTATTCCAAAAAAAAGCCGGAATAGGATATTCCGGACAAAAAAGTCGGATTCCGGTATTCCAAATAAGCAATCCAAAGTCGGGCATTCCGAAATAGCCGGATTCGGTTTTGAATCCTGTCGTATTTGGATTCGCCTGTCTCCAAGTGGGGAAACCTGGGAACTTACACTCAGATGCCTCGAGTTGATTTCATAGATGATCTCAAGATGTCGGGGCAAGATGGATTCAAGAAGAGATGTCGGCCACCTCTCAAGAGCTTCCGGCAGAACCGTGTGGTTGGTGTAAGCGCAGGTCTTGGTGGTGATTTCCCAGGCCTGAAACAGAAGGAATTAATATTATTTACTTGTTTATATCCCTTATTCTTGCTTTCGCGGACAACTGTAATCGCAGGACACTGAACATTAACTAGAAGGACCACATAACCAACCAGACAGTTCACTCTATCTTGCGCCAGCCCCTGGTAATAGATGTCATACGCCAACGAAGATGACGCTACGTGGGGCACGTTATTCGTATGGCGGAAGATGGACTCCACAGAACCGTACAGGAATGGAAACCAGAGGGAACCCAAAGAAGAGGAAGGCCGAAAAATACACTTCGTCGGACGTACCAGCAGGACTTGAAGCGCATCAGTACGATAGTCCAATCCCACTGGGAAGACGTCTGGGCAACAGCATTTAAGAGGGATGACTGCCGGCTCTTTCTAAAAGCCTTGGGTGTCTCTGGCGGCACAAGGGGAACTAAGGTCTAAGGTTTATTCCCTTAAAACTGGGGAGCAGAAATGTATAAATTAACACTAATACATCACTCAGTCACTGTAGCCTACACACTTAACAACACTGTGGTAAAAAGGTGGTAGAGTGGTAAAACGGAAATTCCTACACCACCATCGAAAAGAGCAAAAACAGACAATTTAATGTTTCGAGGTCTGCCTAGAGGATTTTCGACAGTGTGATAACTTTTTGTGTTCGATAACTTTTCTGAACCTAGAAGTCGCAAAGTTTAATCAGAAACGGGACCTTGAAGGAATGAAACTTTGCACAAGGATAATTCTCGCATCCTATTGGTCGGGCTTTGCTCCTTCGAGTCAAATCCTGACTTCCTAATGGTCTGTACTGCCAACACTGACCCAGATACGTTTTCGTTGGGCAGGGTGCAATCCCTCAACAACTGACACGAAATTATCGATGTCTTGGATTAATAAGTTCTGAGAAAATGGGTAGAGGATGTGGGATGTTTTTCCGCTTGGCACCATTACGCCCCTATAACACACAGAACCCTGTAAGTGAAAGAATTCTCACCTTATCCCAGGCCACTCCTTCAATGTCAACCAAGATCCTCATCAACTCGGGGATAGCCAGTGAGGGGTGAGTGTCGTTGAGCTGGATAGCAACTTTCTCCGCGAAGGCTTCGAAGTTGGTTCTGACAGCTTCCCTCACGCCAAACTTGGAGGATTTGAATCGGCGGATGATATCCTAAAAAAAGGTTACATGATTCCACGAAAAATAGTTATAATTCACGGAACTGCAGAAAATCCAGGAGAATATGACATTGTTGTTCATTAAAGTTTCACTGAAAAGCAAGCTTATTTTTGTGCCTTGTTTTCAAATGTACTAAATTATTTTTACTCTGCTGAGGGATGGTTTTTTTCACAAATGGTTCCTAGTCACGTCGAGGCTATGTCCCGTCCCGACAAGACCAAATAAGACCCTTCTACGTACTTGGCTAATAAACAAAGTCACAGCAAGTTTGCTTATTGACCGCAGGCCCTTGGCGCTGTTGTTGATCCTCAATATTCGAAATTACATAGAGCTACAAGAAGTTTGAAAGATTTTTCCTCATCGGGTTTTCAGGTCTGTTTAAAGGCATAAACTCGCCATTCCCCGGGGACTCCTCGGGGAATAAAGGGGAACGGCGAGAATAGAGGGAATAACTCAATGCGGACTCCACGGACGGAAAACAATGAGAACATGGTGGATGCTTGCAAATGGATTTTGTTATAAAACAAGAGCTACGAGCTCATATGGCAGTTGTTACGAGTAGGTGGTGCTACAAAGTATATGAAAACGTCACAAACCCCCTTCAACCCCCTAGGATCGGACCTAGAAATAGGATATTTAAATCCACTCGAGTCTGAGCATTTCCGACATCGCCCCGGATCATCTAGGACAAACGTTTCATCCCACTAGTTTGATTCCTATAAATGTCACACAATTTCCAGTACTCCTCCCCCTCAAACTCCCCCACCGCGGCCAAATCTGGTTAATAAATAGATCATCTGAAGCATCTTCTTTTACCGGCTACCAAGTTTCACTCGAGTCTGAACATTTTTCGGGAAACTCCGGTACCTCCCCCCCCCCCCCCCCCACCCACCGTGCTAAGATCCGGTGCGGACCCTAAATATGTTATCTAGGGCGCACCGTCTCTCTACTTTCCAAGTTTCATTCAAATCAGTCGAAACGTTTGACCCCTATACGAACCACACTATTCCCAGGACTCCCCCTCCAACTACCCCCCACTGTGACCGAATACGTCTAGGACACACAAACGTCGCATCTCTCACATCTCCTCTTGTCGTCCTTCAAGTCTGACTAGAATCGGTGCATATCTGCGAATTTCCGAATTTCTGGTTCTGTCAAGAACGCATCTAGTGCTTATGCTTGTTCTTCCCACCAAATTCCATCCCGATCCCTCGACGCTAAGCATTTCACGGAAACTCCGGTGCCCCTCCCTCCCCCCTCAACTCCCCCCAGAAGTTTCGGGTCTGGTCCGGACTTGACATGACATGGAACATCTGAGACGACACCTCTTTCCACTTGCCAAGTTTCATTCAGATCCGATCGCCCGTTCAAAAGTTATGAATGCCCCAAGATTCCGGATTCCCCCTCTCTCCATTCCCCCTATCCCCCCACCATGCTCGGATTGGGTAAGTGACTATTTCCAACTTAATCATTTGGGATCCCTCATATGCCTGCTAAGTTTCATCGTCCTAGCTTATGTGGAAGTGCCCAACCTAGCAAAACCCGGACCGGCCGACCGACCGACGGACTAACAGAAATACTACAGAAATACGGGGAGTGAGTCTTTGAGACAAACAAAAACGTGCGGACTCCTCAAAGGGAGTCCTCGGGGAACGGCGAGAATACGCTTTAAATGAACAAGCGATTCTTCACCAGATTTTTCTAATTCGGCCCTATTCAGAGAGCCTTTATTTCTTGTATCGTCCTAGGCGGAAAAACGACTATGGGGTTGCCAAATGGATCCTCGGTCCCTAGTTTGATACTCGTTTCCTAGAGATGCCAATGGCTAAACAAATCTGAACACTAACTGAAGTGGCAGAACAAAATTAAACCTACAATTTCGTGACACTCAGGCTGCGAATCCACGCAAGGACATTTCGGCCGAACTTCTGCACTTCCATACTTCCATCACAAAGCTGAACAAATCTCAACTTTTCCGTATACAACTGCTGAGTGGCCAAAATCCTGGCAGGAGTTCCAGCCCACTAGCGCCAGACCTTGATCGACTGTACGCGACATTACCTGAAGAGTGGCGGCAACCATGAAGTACTCCTGCTTCAATCGGAGCTCTTTTCCCTCAAAGAAGTTGTCATTAGGGTAGAGAACCCTCGAGATGTTCTCTGCCAAGTTCCGCTCACAAACGGCTTCGATGTAGTCGCCGCTGTTGACTGGAAAATAGAAACATTCCTCATTTAGATAAAGACAATCATCACAGTTAAAACGGATAATGGAAAGAACAGTAGCGTTTTTGCAGATACCATGGTATCTGTTACCACCGTAACTGGATCTGCAATTAGTGTTTTTTTGCAGTTATCGTGGTATCTGATACTACGATTGCTCTGCAAAACGATCATTGCCGGATTTCCACTTTTCGAAATCATCCAAAAAGAAATACTGATATCCACTGACATCTAGAGTGACAGTCTTCTTTACCACCAATTTGACAAAAAACTAGACAGCGAGATGACTTTTTCAGATACCAAGGTACCTGGCCAGATACCATGGTAACAGCAAACACGCCTTTTGACAGTGGTATCAGATACCACTTTAACTGCGAAAACGCCTTTAGGCCGTGGTATCAGATATCATGGTAACGAAACTAACGTTATATCTCGTCCCTGCGCCTAGTAGAAATCTGGGGAATTCCGCAAATACCTAGTGGGAACTCAGGACATATGTGGCGGAGCACAGTATACCTCCGTACTTTGTGTTTACCTGCTTCTACGGTTCACAAAGACAGATGAATAAACATGCGATTATATAAATACATCTGGCCATTAGCCAGAACGATAAGAATCATTCGAGACTGACTTTATGCTCCTTTTAGTTTGATCTGATCCTATTGCCAAGCAGTAGTTGCGTTTTCGATCGAAGTTTGAAATTACCTTCAAACTCAAAGGTCTCTATTTAAATACCGTTTTTGGTCGCCAGTCACAGTTTCTTTGTCCTTCAAACCCTGACCGTCGAACTTCGTAGCTAGCAAGTTCGAAGTTTGCTTGAATCGTCGAAGAAACGTCGACCGGGCAAGGATCGCCGGAGTCGTAAAGGTAAAAACACACATTAAGAAAACGGTGAACTTCGACGGCGTTCGAAAACGGAAATTAAGCAACCGGCTAAGCGAACGGCGAACAGAACTTCGATCAAAAACACAACTAGTGTCACCATGACACGGGTAAACTGGCCATAAAAGCTCGGGTATAAGAGGCTGTTCGCGAGCTGGAAAGCCCTAAAGCCATTCTGGCAACTTATCCTAGCGCCGCTGGGGCAAGTTGCCAAAATTTCAGCTCTTTCGAAACCGAAGCAGCTTTCTCGGAAAGTAATTCCAGAAAAATATTGGAATATGGCGGAAAATTGAATACTTCGGCAGAAACTTTTAAAGGTGGACAAAAACAAGGCAAGCGTCATCAAGAAACATATGAGAACGGATGAGTGTCCAATGACCCATATCTCGATTTGTTTATTCTAACAAGTTTGACATTCAACATTTTTTCGGTGGTTTCATCCTAACACTGTCTACGCGATCAATCCAGCGGGAAAGTGGAGAGCAATTCCAGGAATCGGATTCTAACATTTTCCGCGATGTGCTTTGCTCGATGTAAAGTGATTCCGGAATTTCGCGAAAGCACACCTTAACTGATGACGCTGGACATGGAGAAATCTTCACTTCAAATGGGTGGCACTGGGTTAGGCGATATACTTGCTGAGTATCAGGTTGAATGGCGCGGGTAAAACTGGCCAAAGAGGGCTATATGGTGATGGCTCTGGGAATGGAGAACTTTCTACTATAATGGGTGACCGGTCGGGGGATATACTTACAGAATTTCAGGTTGAATTCCTGAGGAGATTTCGCAGACCAAAGTCGCATGGTGTTTACATGGTTATTCTTGTACCCCGGAATGGGAGAATCATACGGCATGGCGAAGACCACCTACATGCGTAATAGAGTAATTAGAAACCAACTATACCTGTCATGACGAATAGTAAAAAAAAGCAAACACATCGCTTTGAACATTCCGTTACACCAGGACTCATATAAGAGGAGTTTAGGTAACGGAATTGTTGGTACTTGGAACAGCTTTACCGAAGATGCGGTTACTGCTGAATCGATCAACAGTTTCAAGTGTAGGCCTGTTATAGAAAGATTTTTAAATATGCTCAGTAAACTATGATTGCTCACAATTTTATTTTTAGAGATATTTAGAAGCGAAGGCCTTTTCTGTTGCATTACATTATTATTTATAACTGAAAGGATTAATGAATGAATTTTTGTTGAACGGTTTGGATAGGAAGCTTAACAAAGCTTGTCATGTCGGGACTGACGAGCACATAAACTTAGGGAGGGGTGTAAAGATTTTTCAAATATAAATTCAAATTCATATTATTATACATCTCAAAACAAATCAATAGAATCATTACTGAAATAATAAAAGTCACTCGGTCAGGTCTGGATTTCAGAGTAATTCCGACGAAGTCATCCTCAAAACGCATTTAACCCCAATTTCTTTCCCTTTTATCAATGCAAACTGAGGGCACTTGAGTCTCATTTGGCACTTGAGATGGTACAAGGGGGTTGCCCACTTTCGACTGGTGTACAACAAATATCGGTTCAGCATGTTACGAAGCTCTGAAAGGTTAAATGGCCCAATTTGTGGCCGGCAACACTTGTTTCGGCCGGTGCTGGATCGGTGCCGGCCGGTGGGGTGTACAACAAGTCGGATGTCCGTCGGAAACCGTCGGATGGTACCCCCCCCCCTCCGATTCCCATCGTCGTTGTCAGATAAACGGAGCGTCTAAGGCATCTGCTCGTGCCACCAATCAAACTTCGTTCGAGTTGGACTAAATGGTTACACCTCAATAATACACGATGCAAAAATTACAGAAGATTCTAGATGCAATACGTCCGACTTATGCGAGCGGTTGTCCACTCCCCGGCACCGACCGAAGTCGTAGGTACCAGAACCGGTGTCGCCCATAATTACTTCTAGTGAGTTGGTGCGACGCTATATGAAGATATAACATTTAGCTTATTTAAACATCACTTACATGTGATGATAAGATCCTGGTATGAGAAAAGGAAATAGTTACCTTAGGGGTAACAGCGTAATGGTTTGTGAAAGTTCAAATTGACAAAACCGTTTACGAGACGATTCGCTCGGATTCGTCTTTCGAACACTTATAAAAATGCTTTTTGATGTTTTAACACGTGGCAATCGGTGCCGGCTAGTGTCAGCCGGTGCCTGCACCGACCGGGCACCGCGCTCGGCACCGCGGCATCGGAAACTTACTGTACACTAAAATCGAGAGTGGGCAACCCCTTGGAGCTTTAACCGAGGTCGATTTATAACTTCCTTAACCTGACATCCTCATTCAAAATATTACATGACAAGCACAACGATCCTCCGATACATCCGATACTTATTTCTTTCCGGTATTTCCGTAATGTCGATTTGTAGATTCATCGATTTCTGTTACTAGCTTGGCTCGAGCAACGGCCGAGAAATCAAAACACAAGTCGGTTTCCGTAACCTTCCCACGTCCTCTGCCTGGAGCTCGGGAATAAATGAGTATCACCACGTCGACAGCGATAATCATACGACATAACTGGATTATGGACTTAAAGTTGATCCGAACAAACTTTATCATTGAGGGTAACGGATAGGCGAGGCCTAACTGGCAGAGACAAACCATAGCGACATAGCGGTGGGCTTTTTTGGTGCAAGCTTCCCCGCAAATTTCACAGTCATGCTTGATGGGAATTTAATATTTACTGGTGGTCCATGAAATTTGTTTAATTTTTGTTTAATCTACTAAGAATTTTCACTCAAGTTTTACACAACTTACAATACACTTTTAAACGGTGCACCAAAGTTTACAGAACTTTCCAATTTCGTTTTGAGAGTCTCGTACGGTTTCGTTACAATGGATTCTAAGAAATTCAAAACCTCAGGCTGAGATATTCGAACACCGTTTCGAAGCTTAAAGTGTCTTCACATAAATACATCAAAGACCAGAGGAGTTACTAGCCAAATTTTTTTTTTTTGGGGGGGGGGGCAAGGAATTTACCGACTGGCTGGTAACTTTTACCGACTGTTTTTGCAGAAAAAAAGACTGTTTTCAAGAAAATCGACTGACTTTCAGAAAAAAAACGACTGGTTTAACGAAAAATCAACTAATTTTCAAAAAAATCGAATGTTCTAATGAAAAAAATCAACTGTTTTGGCGAAAAATCGCGGCGCTTCGCGCCGACTTGGTTATTTTTTACCGACTGGCCGACAATATTGGGGGGGGGGGCGTTCCCCCTCCCCCCCCGGTCGTGACGCCCCTGTCAAAGACACCAAACAGAAACGAACAAACAACAAACAGAAAACACGACGTATTAAAAAAACACAAAAAAAAACAACGGGGTTACAGCTTTAGAAAGGGAGAACATAAATCAATAAGCTGCAAGCAAACAAGAACAACGAGCACTGCAAGCGGGGGGTGAATTGCGAAAGCCTACCATGCCAACATCAAACCTTTAATCTACCTGAGTATCGACCCACTTTCTACCCTCCGGGGTGTCAATGACGCGACCATAAAAGTTCACCGGGAGGGTGAACTCAGGGCGTGCCTTTTCCCAGGGGTTGCCAAATCGGAGCCAATCGTCAGGTTCTTCATGCTAATTAAACATTCTAATTAGAATACCCATATCTACAAACCACTCCCATTCAAACTACCCAAGAAACAAGGTATTGCAACATGTTTGATATATTCAATATATTCAATCGGTTCTGAGATGCAGCAACTTCCGGGAAGCTTGAACATTTAAATAGTGAAGTCGATTGATATTTTATTTTAACTGCGATTCTTCTGACGAAGCCTAGTTGTCAAGACTGCTTTATATTTCGTCTTTATTAGTTTGTTGTAATAATCAAACATATCTGGCAATGTCTAGTAACAAATAATTCAAACTAGAAAACAGTTCCACCCGGCACAGCTCAACCATAACAACTAAATAATATCCAAAGTTCAAACTAACCTAATTTAACTTACCAAAAACCAATAAACTATCATTCACCGAAAATTCCCTACTACTCGATTATATACCTTCGTGTTGATCCACTTGGAACGACCGTCACTCGTTCTAACGGTGTGACCGTAGAAATTGACCGGAATCGAAAATTCCGGCCGGGCAACTTCCCAAGGGTTACCGAAACGTAACCAATCATCCGGTTCCTCACACTGTAGCGGTAAAAAGTTTAGCAAAGGTTTTGTATAACGTAATAACACTGGTTCATACAAACTGCACGTTGATAAAGACTGTATCAATTGTGTTGCGTTTTGAGGCAAAGTCACAGAGTTTCACTACAAAAACGCAGCCTTCTGTATACCGCGGCGGTTTTGTCGCAAGGGGTTGCGTTTTAGGACAAAATGCAGTCCCCTTGTGGACCTGACTGATTTGATTGACTGATTTATTCAAAACATAAGCACAAATCGTGGCTCAAAGCCAAATACCGTACATCCTTAGTCAACAGATCATGCTGTATAAAAGCAAAAACAACAATCAATCAATCAATAAGACGAAACGTTTTGACGCAAAGATGCGCTGTGCAGCGTTTTACTACACAAACGCAACCCTACGTGGACCAGGGGAGAGGCGCAACATTTTGACACAGAGCGCGGTGTTTCAGAACAAAAATGCTGTCTTTTGTGGACCTGGTCTGCTGGTCTGCGAAGCAGCGTTTTACAACGAAAACGCATTTCTATGTGTACCAAGTCCAAGTCGCACCGTTTTCACCATAGACCATGTGTGTTTCACCACAGACGCAGAAATTGACGGAAAATGCGCGAATTACAGTCTTAGAACTAATTCACTCAGCCTGTGCGGTCTGGCGAGAAACGGACGACTAGTTTTTTGGCGAGTCCATTCCTCCCTATCTTGATTCCTCTCTCATATCTGAGGGAATGTGGAGGACAAATCGATAGAAGCCGATCTTATTTCGTGAGAGTAAACGCCGATACTGAGACTACTACTCTGCTTTTGTTTGAAAATGGTGACCTAGTTACGAAAACCGACACTTCGTGTGGAAGTCTGTTAGTTAATATGGCACTATAGTCTAAAGCCAGTTTCGACTGATCGACTCGGCACAAACAAAAGAAAGTAGATTTAAAGGTACACCTTCAATAAAGGCCATCGAAAAACGAAGAAGGGCAGGATCCCTGTTCTGGTGGTTTTGTTCTTCTTCTTCTTTGAGACAGGCCCTGATGTGAGGCAGGAGCCTTTTTTACATTAAGTCAGGAGCCCTTTTTTGATTGACCATGAACGGGAACCTGTTTCAGCAACTATTTGGAACGTCGGTATCGCTTCCCGGTATCCTGAAATCTACGAACCCACCGTAGAATTATATAAATACGTTATCAAAGCGTTTGGACTCGGGAAAGGAAGTTTAGCCTAGTTTGTGTATCATAACAGCTCTAGAGGTGTAACAGTTTATTTATGAAGTGACACATGTATTGAATCTTGTATAGCCTTTTGGCTTAATAAACAAATGTTATTATTATTATCATCTGTGCCAGCAGAACCAGGGCGTCAGTCAAACTCACTAACCCTTTTACGTGTTCATTCTACAAATTAATTATGTAACGAGCTTTATGTCGACGAACCTTTGCTAACTATCTTTGCGACTCAACTACGCTTAGGAATTCAAGTAGCCTTAACTATTCGGAAAGACAATGAGGTTTTCCTTCTACACTTTCACCAAAAAGTTGAAAGAAAAAACTTTTCAGTACGGATGGTGCCGAAAATCCTGGTAGCAAATCCATTCCGCAAAAGATCAACCGCGATCGTCTTTCCGAGGGAAAAAAATTAAGAAAGGCTAGTTAGCCCTGGGGGGAGCTAAGCCTCAACAAAAGAACTCGGAAGAAAAGAAAGGTGGTGCCTTACCTGCTCCCCATTTCTGATCTTTTGTGCGAAGATACCGTACTCATAACGGATGCCGTAACCATAAGCGGCCAGGCCAAGAGTGGCCATACTGTCCAAGAAGCAGGCAGCCAATCGACCAAGACCGCCATTTCCAAGGCCAGCATCTTCCTCCATCTCTTCCAATTCCTCTATGTCCAGACCAAGCTAAATAAATGAAGGAGTGTCAGAACTAACCTCTATTAGTTGCGTTTTTTACCGTCATCCAGTTCATCGAGCAAGATTTTAAGCTATAGCCGTTCTTGGGATCCCAAAACGTAAGTGATGGAATACATATGACTTAGTAAAGTTGTCCTTCCATCCCTCCGTCTGTCTGTTAGCACGATAACTCTCGAAGGGATTAAGATATTTTGTCCAAACTTGGTGGGAGGGTCCTTTGGGTCAAGTCCGTAGACCCATGGCTGTATATAGGGCTCTGTAGCCCTACATTTAGGGATGGGGGCTCAAATTAAGGGGCGAAAAAAATATTTTTTTAAATCTAATGAAATAGTCAATTAGAGGTAAGGAGACATGCTGAATCCGAATATGAAATTTTTTTTCGCCGGACAAGTTTACGGGCAAGGAAACATGCTGAATCCGAATATGAAAATTATTTTCTCGCCGAACAAGTAGTTCGCCCGGAGTGCGGCGCCAGAACCGGAAAATGTGTTAAAAGTAAAAGTTTTATTTGAATTTGATTAGATGTTCGATTACGGAGGAGAAGAAATGCTGAATCCGTAATTTGGCATTCGGAGTCCGGCTGAAACCGGAAAATTTGTTATAAGTAAAAGTTTTATCTGGAGTTGATTAGAGGTTCGATGTATGGCTAAGGAGGCATGCTGAATTCGTTTTTAAGCTTTAGTTTTTTGCCAGACAAGTAGTTCGCCCAGAATCCGGCCGAAACTGGAAATTTGGCATTATTTTAATCAATTTCGTCAAAGTAGATATGACGTAAGCTATATGGGTAAATAAATACACATGCCGAACCCGCATCTGAACATATTAGATAATTACCATTGGCCTTAATCTGTTTCTAAATTTTAATAGTAAAAATGTTTAAGGATCTGGCGAAAACCCGATATCTACAAGACGCAATTGTCTGGATCAAATATTAAAGTTTTGGGTCCCATCAAAATCTTTGGTCTTGTTTTTCCTTGGGTTAACCGACCCAAGTCCTTATAAGCTGTTTTTTCGCCGCTGTTTGCCGGTCGGCTAACCGACTTGTAGCCTAATTTCTTTCTGAGGCGGGAAATTCGTAATAAACCTAGTTTCGTGTCGCCGGGCAAACGGAATGGTATGCAAAAAAACGACTTAAAGCGGTAAGTAGGTCGGTTAACTGGATGACGGAAAATCGACAAGAAACGCAGCTTTTGACTAGATTTACCACGCAGACGTACTTAAAACCTTCTATGTTAAAAGCTATTTTTATTCTCTGAAAAATGTCTGTTTTTCTTTTTTTTATTTCATTCAAGTTGAATGCACATCATGTTGATGACCCTAAATGGACAAGTCTGCTGAGAATTATTCAAGCGATTTATCGGCCCTTTTCGGCAAGCGTCCTCTTCGGGTAGTAGAAAGAAAACAACCCTGAGATAAAACCAATGAAGTTTCTCTAACTTTAACTGTCCACATAAAGGAGTTACTTCCCAGGAATCGCTGGGAATGTAGGTTAAGCTACACTGAAACAAGTTTGATAACATATTACATGGATGCGGAATGTCAATGGACAACACTTTGAATGTTATATCAAAGTATTAAAGACTATTTCCGTTACGATTTTTCAGGTGTTCTTCTTTCGTTGAAAGTAACATTGCAACACATGTTAAATGTTATATTTCAGAAACACTTGAGGGCTCACAACACAAATTATCTGTAAATAATTATTAACAAATAGTGTGTCGTCTGCTGAAATTGTGCATTCTATTACATGTCATTTTGGACGCGGCTCCTGCTTTTGCTGCTTGACTGGGCAGCTGATATAGCATAGGTTTCATCCGCACTGATTCACTCCAGTTTGCTGTGAATTATTTTCTCAGATAAGAAAGTATTTTTTTTTATTTTTTCTAATATTTAATTTTTTTTCCCATTCAAACGCTGGCAGAGAAACTGAAAAATGCAATAGTTCTGCAGTTGCAGGTTCAGTCTTTTTTTTAACTAGGCTTATTCTACGACATAACTTCAAGAATTTTTCAACCAGAAGCGTCGAAAGCCAGGACAAATCTGAGGATGGCGATCCGCGTAGCCTTCCAACTTTTCTTGTTTCAATTTAATAATTTGAAAAAAGGGGCAAAAGCTGTACATGCAATACGGCAATCGGGAAAAATTGACAATTTCTCAGTGCATGTACGATGCGACAATATGCTCATGGAAGGAAATTAAGAATCCCGGCATCGCCGAACTGCAACCAGGTGGTAAGAAAAGGGTTAGCCACTTGCGAGTAACAACATAAAGGAAGTGAATGTGTGTGTTGTTTTGTCAGCTTTTATGGCAGTTTCGCGGAAGGAAAAAGTTGCTGGGTGTCATGATATACACAGAGAAGTTGTTTTTAAGCAGAGACAACTTGTTTTGGGTCCCTCTTTATAAAGCGCACACAATTCAAGAACGTATTATGAGATCTATATGTGA
The DNA here is from genome assembly GCA_030848855.1 of Branchinecta sandiegonensis. Taxonomy (NCBI): domain Eukaryota; kingdom Metazoa; phylum Arthropoda; class Branchiopoda; order Anostraca; family Branchinectidae; genus Branchinecta; species Branchinecta sandiegonensis. Next base: position 14,545,215 of record JAUPMV010000008.1, on the reverse strand, counting down.
CCGTGCAAAACGGATAAGTCAGCTACTTAAGCCCCCTCACATTGAATACGGAAGACCTTACGTTAAGTACTTAAGTTACGGCTTAAGTTTCTTACGTTAAGTAGCCTATTCACACTGACAGAGTCTCCTTCCGACTGGACCAAGTCCAGTCTACGTTACGCTTGACTAGAAAATTAACACTTTCGTCGATATTATTCTGCAAAAGGTCAAAGATACCCGTTGGGGAAATGACCGCTGAAGACGCTGGGAGATTACCCCTCTGAAGACCACCCACTATTAGGAAATCTCCAGTCAAACCCTATGGGTCGTAGTTCAAAACAGGTTACTACCAGTTTACTCAGAATATATTTTGCGCTCAGTCATCCTATGATTACAACGATTTGTTTCGGAAAAGGTAGAATTCTTAGCCTTATTGAAAATGACCAAATCTTCGTGTTTTTTTTTCCCGCAAAAAAAAACGCATGCTTTTTGCCAGCACTGGTGAGCAGGGGATAGCCATATGCCATTAATTCCAAATACCAGATATCCCCGACGGTTGGCATGGATTTCCAAAAATAATAGGTTTGTCATAGTAGACTGTACCTATATACTGAACCCCTTTTATTTAATTTCAACAATGGAGCATGGCTGCTAAATTATTGGCATCTGAAAATAGGCTACTGATTAAAAGAATAGCTAAATTAAGTCTATCTGTACATCTTTTCCCCAGGTAATCACTGAGTTTCTTCGCAAAGCTTTCCCATGCATTTACTTTTAAGGGTCTGTTCTTATATCCTTTCAACTTAGTACTGTAAAGAAAATCTCTATCTCTGTTAAATAAACTTGATGATTTCCTTCCAACAAAATCCATTTTCCAACTTAACGTAAGGTCTTAAGTTGAACTTTTTTCAACTTTCTTAAGCGGCTACGTTAAGTAAAAATTCCTTACGTTTCGTATCACGTAAGAAGCTTAATTGCACTTAAAATTCTTAAGTAGGCCAATGTGAACGGCCCACTTAAGCTTCTTAAGTCAGTGCGAAGGGGGCTTTATCCGTTTTGCACTGTCAAATATGATTCGCAGTCAGCTTGGGCTGAAGGAATATTTATTACGAGATCACGGAATAGCTGTCATTTCGGCATAAGAGGGGCGGGCTCCTCGCCTGAATTTTTTCTACAGTTCAGAAAAGAAAAATCTTCAACAGAAATGAAAAAGTATTTTCAGGCAATGAGTCTTTTCTTACCTGGTACATTGCTTCATCACAAGCTGTCTGGATACCTAGATTGCACATGGTGTTCGTGAGACTCCGACCCATGTAGAACTCGAGAGAGAGATAATAGACACGCTAAAAAGAATGAAAACGTAAGTCTAGGGTTGGTGACAGACTAGAGCAAAAAAAAGGGAAACAGATTAGCGAAAACGGAAACGAAAACTGAAGGACCTGTCGCACCTCTAATGCCAGTGCAACCTACTTCCTTAATCTTTCAATTCGTTACACCCATTCTTAAACCCGGAGACCCGAATTTCATACGGTTTTCTAACCCCCCTAATGGCACCTCACTGAATTCCTCCCGACAGTGGTTTGCGAGAAGCTCAGTTGTCAGAAAAAGTTTTTGCTAGAAGTCATCGGGCCTGGAGAAACGCCCAAGATGTTGGTAGTCTGTAAAAGCAGACCATAGTTGTATATTAGGCTATTATTCATCCATTTTAGAATATCGGAGCATAAACAGTAAACAGTAAGAGGTGTCCTTTAGAGCGTGTTCCACCCTTCTAACAATAGTAACTATTAGTTACTATTTTCGTTCCAACCTCGTAAAAAGTTAGTACGCTGACCGTTCAAACCTTCTCGAAATAGTAACTAATAGTAACTATTTGCTTACCATGCTCGGAAGCGTGGTAACTACGAATGTCTGTGACGTGATGGGCCGAAATAGCCCGTGGCACGATATTTTGATGAAAATAGAAAAATGCGTTCCAGCCTTGGCGCCATGAAGGAGCCAGAATCCGTGACATCATGCGTAGTAACTACGATAAGTAGGGTGGAACACGCTCATAATAAAGCTCAACAAGTCCCGAAGAGGCACCTTGCCAAGAAGGGCGCCGAAATATCGCTAAAGAATATCTTAGCTGACTTTATTTGATTTCCAGTCGGCTTGGGCTAAAGGAGTATTTTTGTAACCCAAACTGGAACTTGTTTTGGCGACTTGCCCTACCCAATGCTCCACTTCTAAGGAAAGTAATTCAGGCATTTGATATAACATTACAGGCTTTCAGTCCTGTTCGTTCAACCGCGAAGCAACAAACAGAAAACAAAACCGCAAAATGAATAATGACAAAATCGAAACTCGTTATTTCTTTTAAGTGCTCCCAAGTTGGTTATTGCGAGAAAGTAAAAACGAAATTATCAATTATTCTCTCATTTATTTGTTGCCAGGGGCTAAGGAGTGTTCGATTGCGGAGGTGAAAAGTTAATGTGAAAAAAAAGTTACGGTAGTGGCCAGACTAGCAAGAGGTTCTACGAAAACCGGTTACAAAATCTGTCAAAATCCCATTTTGCATAATATGCACCAAACAAGTAATCTGCCAGTAAGACCAATACGTAATAATCTGCGTGTCGAGTCGTATTAACGTAAATAATTCAGAGGCATCGCATTTGCAATGCCCAGATCACTTCCTTTCAAGATGCTAGTTCAGACCAAGACTCGGTATGGGGTCGACATGGATCCTCCCAGTGGCGCTATTCTGAAAGTACACTGGGCACTATCAGAGGAGCTCACAACCACAATCAATCAAAGAAAAAGTAAAATTTTTAGCTGATATATGCACAAAAAGTAATTAAAACAGCTAAATACCTGGCGGTGTATTACCCAGTCTATTTTCAATGGCCGCCTCGATGTTATTTTCCGATGACGTCGGGAGCTGACCTTTAATAACTACAAATCATCTGACATAAAAAAAAAATACGGAAAAAATCATTCATGAAGAAGAAGGTGAATTTTTTCCAACTTATATTTTCAATGGCCGCCTCGATGTTATTTTCCGATACCGACCTCGACGTGGGAAGTTGACCTTTAATAACTACAAATCATCTGACATAAAAAAATACGAAAAAAATCATTCATGAAGATGGGTGATTTTTTTCCAACTTCACTTATTTTTACTGGTGATCATTCCAATATTACAACCGGCTGGCAGAAGTCCATTGATCTGTTCCCCCTATTTTCTGGCAAGAATCATTTAGAGCTGGCAGAGTATCAAAATCCGTCTCGGTCAAAACGCAAAAAGTAGGACAGAAAAAAAAAGAAAAAAAAAATTCAAAGTCTTTCCAAAACAACTCTTGTCGCTCTTTGTGACTAAGATTAAGTGTGCAAGCGCTCAGACGTGTAGTGTGAAAGTAAAATGTTTACCACATCTTATAAAATAAAGAGCGTTAATGAAATAAATGAAATAACTTAATTTGAAATCATCCCAGTTTAAAAGCTTTTAATGTAAACAAACCGCATTGAGAAATCCAGAGATCTTCAAAATCTTGCAAGAACGGTTTGAGTTTTTATATTGAATGCCTTGCTAGCCAGCCCGACCCTTTAAACCTCTTTTCCAGTAGCAAGGTAATAACAAGTGCAATAAACCAAATCGTAGCAGCCTAATACCCCTTTGTCACAACTTCATTAAGAACGGCATATCATCGATCATATGACAAAACAGACGAGTTTCCAACTGATCATTAAGAGTTGAAGTACGCCGCGTGGTCTTATTTGCTGCTGTTACACCAAAATCCGCATCTATACATATGTATCCACAAGTATACAAGAATTGAACTCGAGACATGTCATACACTAACTTAACTCACGGGAAATCTGGACCCAGTCACCCATGAACGGGAGTGTGTGTGTGTGTGGGGGGGGGGGGGGTCGGGACCCATCAAATTCTTCAAATTTCATCACCCCCAAATCATCCACAGAAACACCACAAAAAGAAATAGCCGTGTCATCTGCGAAAAATGTAAGACACGAATCACGAAGGTAAAATCTCATAGTATCTACATAAACCAAATATAAAAGCGGACCTAAAACCTTGCGGGACACCACAATTCACAAGATATGGATTGGAAGTTACACCATCAATTACAACCTTTATTGACCTTCCCTTTAAAAAAGACTCGAACCAATTTAAACAAACCCCTTTAACACCTAAAGACTCTAATCTTCTCAATAAAATACTAAAAATCAACTGTATCAAATTCAGAGGATGAATAAGTTATCATTTCTTTTTTTATTACCTTTATTTAATATTTATTTTTCCTTTTCTTCTTCTTTTTTTTTTCTTCTCTGTGGTATATGGAAAAAAATGATTAATTAGTGTTTAAATGAAATTAAGTTATCTTTAAGTTAAGTTAAAGTAGTTTGTGGTAACCGCCCAGTGCCAGTGCATTTATGTCTTCTCATGGGCGGTTACCTATTAGATGGGTTATTCTGCAGTTTAGAAATAAAATAATCCAATCCAAATTAGAATAATCCAATCCCTATCTCCAGTTATTGTCAAGTAAAAAAACATTAAAAATGGACAATCTGGGCCCAATTGCCCTGAACCAAGGGGGGGGGGCGCAAAAAGAGGCCCAAATGCTCACAAACCTACCAAGTTTCAACTTGATGCCTGTTGATTCCTGTCACGGGGAAAGAACTTTACTCCTGGGCAAGCTGGGCCTTAGTTGCCCATGAACGGGGTTGGTGGGGGAGGTGCAACTTTAAAAATAATTTCCCAGCCCTAGGATCTACAAGTACAAGGAATTTCATCGTCCTATGTCCAGGTCTGGTCAAGTTATTCACTGGGCAATCTGGGCCCACTTGCCCCTGAACCGGGTGGATGTGGGAGGTGGAATCCCCAAAAGGCACAACTAGACCCCGATACGATAAGTTTGAACTTGATAACTTGCACTGGTTCACGAGTTATGAGCTCCACAAAAACAAGACTAGAGGTTTCGATGGGATCCCAAATATTTAATATTTAATCCAGACAATTGTCTTCGACAGACTCTTTATACATTTTTACTATTAAAATTTAGAAACAGATTAAGACTGATGGTAATCATCTGAGAAGACCAAGTTCAGATATGGATTCAGCATGTGTGGCAGTGGCCCTGTAGGTGACGATAATATATTGCATAGAGTCACTAGGATTTTGGATGCCCAAGAGATTCAAACTGGAGAGCTTTAAAAAGTCAGTCAGAAACTTTGGAGTTTTACCGTGAGATTAAGGAGGTGTTTGGGCCTGAGTTTTTATTTTAAAATGAATCTACCTCAAAATTTTTCGAAATTATGGATCCAGGCTAGAGCTAATTCCCTCCCCCTGTTTGGTAGATTTAGAGTTTTTGACAGGGATAGGACAGGTCCAGGTGTCAGGTATAATTGCCAACTTTGCAAAGCTGGGGAAGAGGAAAACATCGACCACTTTCTCAATCGATGCCAGGAGCTTTCGGAGTTAAGGGGATCTTTTTTAGGGGGATTGTTTTGCTTCTTCCGGATATCCTGAATAGCACTTCGGAAAGGGTTATAAGAAAGGTGTGCGAATATATTGACGGAGCACCGAAGTTAAGAGCGACCAAGCTCAGTAGTGAGGCTTCATAGCCGTAGGAAAACATTGTTGTTGTCTTCTTTTGTAATGTGTCTTACTGTTTTTGTTATGTATATGGCCCCTGGGCTTTTAAACACACTTATTATTATTATTGACCACCTTTACAGACTTCTTTTCGTTCATGCCCAAGAACATGAACTGGCGTGGTATGTGCAATGGCTGTACAATTTTTTTTCAGATTTTGTCATTTTAGATTTTTCTTTTACAGATGCTTCGCACCTACACTCGAAAGGGGGGGGGGGGTCTCCAGATAGCGTTGTAAACGGTAAAGTTGGTCACGGTAAAAATCGGGTATTTTTCAGTGTTTTACCATAGTTATCGGACCCCTCCGGAAAACTAAAATTTTTCGCTTATTTTACGAACTGTTTTACTATACTACATTCAGTATAGTAAAATAAATCAATCAATCAAAAATATTAGCGGTTAAGCGATTCGGTAGGTTACTATTCCTATGGATTCCTTCGCTCAAGGTCACACTGAACTACCACGCAAGGAAAAAATAATTTTGACAGGAAGTATTCCAAATTTTTTGTCTGCACGTTTTTTATACAAAATCCAGCTCTTGACAAAACCTCGTCAACTCTGTTTGTTCTTGTGAAGGTATTCTACTTCAAAATCCAACTTGTCGTTATACTAAACGTAAGTAGTATCGCACTATGCATAAAATTCCAGTTTCAACTTTCTTATTATTGTATTAAAAATTTATTTTTCTTAAATTATTTTGAACAGAGCGTGTGAGATAGGCAGATTAATATTCCTATGGACTCCTTAGAACACAGTCACCTTGAGCCAAAAGCCTAATAATTATATAGCCTACCCCAATTCCTACAATGCGGCCACCTTTTTTTTCTAACAGAGCACGGGCCCCACAATGACGAGGCATTTTCCCGGATATAAACAGTTCCAGCAATTTGGGAGGTTAGTATTCCTATGGATTCCTTAGCGCAAGGTCACCTTGAGGCTGGAGAACCTCCAGCACGTCGGAGAATATCGTGCTTATTCGCTGGAAACGACTTCTACTTGATCTTCAAAAAAAAACACAGCTGGAGAAGTGACCTGCCAGTCAGTAAGGGAATAAGGACAGCCAATATTTCCCTATAGACCTCTACGGGTTCCGAAGAGTGACCGAATACACTTTCGAAAAACTTTGGGGGAAAGATGGAGTCTTGTTCCCAGATGAGCCGTTTATTCCGGTCGTCCGCGGAGGTCTGAGAGGACCACTGACAATCGCTTTTTGCGGTATTGGTGTGGTTTTTATACACCCAATAGCCTAATCCACAACGGTCGCTATTTTACTGAAAAAAAATGAATGTCCTTTTTTAAAATCCAAATTTCCTACTTAAAATTTCGAAGCCACAGAGTAGAAATGGTAGACTTAAGCAGCTTTCACATTGACGCGTAGAGCTTTTCACACTAAGCTACGGAGCCTCTGAGTTACGGTTGCGGCGACGCAACGCAGAGCTTACGCAGACAAATAAAACGCAACGCAAGAATAGAACCAAGCTCTATTCTTGCGTTGCGTCAACGCGTTACGCATCAGATTTTTCAGCGAAAAATGGAAGCTTTTGAAAAGAAACTGGAGAATAACCTACTAATGATGAAGAAAAACCTACTAATGATGTTTAAAACTCACTAATTGATGAAAGAAACGAAAATTTGGCAGAAGAAACCGAAAAAGGAAAACGTAAATACGCATTCAGCGTGACATGTTCTCGCGCAGGTGTGAAAGATACGCTACGCAACCTGTACGCAACGCAAGATAAACGCATACGTGACGCATCGCAACGATGCGTCAATGTGAAAGCAGCTTAGGCTACTACACTGTCAGAAGTTTCATAACAGACAACGTACGCGGTTTCAACAGACAACACTCAACAGACAACACTTGGAACGTTATCTGTTATTGCGACGAACGTTATGCATGACATGTTATGCATAACAAGCATTGCCAGGAAGAGCCGAAAAACCGCCATAAAAGCATCTGCTGAATTTTTCGATATCATAACGACAAACAAAAAAGCCAGCAGATGCTTTTTGGCGGAAAAACCGCGCATCCTTGTGCTGTCTGTTATGAAACTTCTGACAGTGTCGCGATTATTTTTATGTATTTTCTTTTTCTACTCCATTTGTTTTTTCATGTGGAATTGTTGCATCAGGAATAAGCTATGATGACATCCGCTAAGCCTAGCCAAAACACTGATGAGATTTCTCAACTGAAGAGGACGGGATGGGACAGAAGGATCGTCGGTTAGATAACTAAACAATAGTAAACAGCGGCGCGTGACAGCAAACAAGGTCTTGGCCCGCATATATGATGATGATGTTTATATTTATAACCCGTCAAAATAAGCACAAAGCACGCAATAGATCTGCTCAAATCCGCGTAGCTCTTACCAGAGATGGGCGAATCCGACCATGAAAGGACTCGAATCCAAGGCTAGGTACGAATCCGAATCCACCATTTCATGTTCAGGATCCGAATCCGACCTTAACAAAAGTCAAATCATGTAAATAGGTTATAGTTCCAAGAATCAGGGGTGACAAAAAGCACTCATGATGCCTAAGGCAAATGAGACGGTAATTTTTGGGATTTAATGTGTGGTTACCCTAGTGTGGGTTTCCTCTAGGCAATTAGGAATGACTTTGGGGCTCGCTTCGGGAAAGTCGAAACCATGGAAGGATGAAGATTGGAAACTGGAGGGGATTCCTGTGATCCGGGGTTTGGAATCCGAGTCCGAATCCAGCCTAAAAAGCAGAAGATTCGAATCGGGTTCAAGTCCTGCCAAAAGGACGAATCCTGGATTTGAATCCGAATTCAGGTTCAGATTTGCCCATCTCTGGCTCTTACCCTCCGGTCGTTTGCATCGGGCAGGGTATAGGGATCTATTCAACTCCGCATGGTCGTCTTACAGCGATAGGCAGACGGACGTTCTGGTGCTTATTTGTGCTGCCTAAACTCAGCGAAACTTAGCGTCTAGCAGAAAAGTAGGACAGTACGGTATTACTAATAACATTAACAATACAACAAATCTTTGAACCTGTCGTTTCCAAAACTATTCGTCAAGTAAGTTTTTGAAGGCGCCGACTGACTGGCTAGAGATGGCGTGTGAGGGAAGCTGTTTCCTTGCCTTGACAATCCGACTTCTAAATGTGTCCCAATTAAGCTGAGGGCAGACCAGATTTACAGTTCAAGACTTTCTTTAATATTTCTTCTGTCCCACGGCATATCCTTATTTATTTTTTATTATGTCAAGAGTTCCAACTCACTCGCTAGATGGTATTATTGCCAACGCCGGGAGTAGTATTTTCCGGTAACCTTTCCGAATGAGTTGTCTCTTTCAGCAATCGCTCTTGCAAAGGCTACAGTCAGCAGCCTGTCACTTATACTGGTTAAAATTTTACTGTACAAAGTTTGTAAAAAGTTTCTCCGAGTAAGGATTAAAGTTAACTGCAGTATTTGCTACTGGGATTAATTTTATCACTACTGAAATAAGACTAATCCAAATTAGAGATAAGATTGTCTTTGTAGAGACAAGATTAATCCCAGTAACAAATACTGCAAGATTTTTTTTTACAGTGAATGATGGCAAAGAGTTCATCGTTTAAGACGGTGAAAAATAAGAATAGTATAACGTTAAAGGACGCCTCGCACCATTTACTGTTTATGATCCAGTATTTTTATATAGATGAATACTTTAAAAACTAGGCTCTGCTTCCAACAAGTAACCTACGGCTTTGGGTGTTTTAAGACCTTCTCCGGGCCCGTTGGCTTGTGGCAACAATACGGAAATTTACACAACCGTTTTTTCTCATGAATGAACTTCTCGTAAACAATCGTCGGCAGCATGATAGGCATCGACGGTAGCAAAATATGGCAAGTGAGAAAATCAATGACGTGTCCTTATTGGGATTATTTAGAATCTACCAATTGAAATTCTAGTTCAAGAATGGATGGGGAGGTTATAGAATAAATGAATTACATTGCATCCGTATTATAGGTAAGACACGTCCTTTAAACTAATCCTTCGACTAACTGCGAATCATATTTGACGGGCTAAATGGATACGTCAGCCGAGAATTCTAGCGATATTTCGTCGCACCTGCATGCTATCGTAGGTTCGTTTGTATAGCTAGTGCCTGAAATGGACCCTTGCCAAGAAGGGCCGAAATGTGGTCAGCTCCGTTAAGCGCCATTAAAATATTCCTAAACCGTAGGCTAGTTCAGCTTGTTCAAATATTCTTCAACATATCCAACATTCAACATATTCCTATACCAATAGCCCGTCTTAAATATGTGACACAGGTTTACACAACCGATTTTTCTTATGAATGAACTTCTCGTAAAAAAGCATCGACGGTAGCAAAACAAAGCAAGTGAGAAAATCAATGACGTGTCGTTAGTGGGATTAATTAGAATGTACCAATTGAAATTCGGGTTCAAGAATAGGTGGAGAGATTATAAATGAATGAATTTAAAATCTATTTATCGAGATTTTTTTTTTTAACTTAGTTCAACTCACTCCAAATCAACTCTCTTCACTCAAACACCCTCAGCCGACATACCTACCCAATTCCCAATCCGCTCCCCGTTCTTCCTTAAACCACCAATTCAATTAGGCTACCAAACATTTTTTTTTTTTTAATCTATCCATAAACAATAAATTATTCTCAGACTCCCTAATACTTGCTGGTAGACTATTCCAAACAATCAAAGCACTGTTTCTAATTATAAATGACGCTCTACTACTCATACTTGACTCACTAAGGGGGTGGGAGGGGATAGCCCCTACATTCCCAAAAAGAAATTGCGACAGCAAAACTGCCATCTTGTACAGATCAAACAACTAATATGTTCCTACCAGACCCCCCCCCCCCTTCACTTTCAAACATGGACCTAAATCAGTCGAGTGGATACTAACCGAGTGGATACTAACTTGGGGAGAGGGGGGTGGGATTGTCATTGTGCCTGAAAGGAACGATTTCAAAATTCGGTGGTTATGACATAATTAACAAACTCGTAAAATTAAGCCTTCCACTCCAACCTAACTTGGGGAGTTTAATTGATTGATCCTGTTAGTTTACTGATTGATCCTGGACCAGGTCATTCAGGAGTCAGTATCACATGTCTATTTTTAATAAGCAATTACAGCTCAGAATGTTAGAAAATGTTACTTACTGTGCATTTAAAATCATTTTGGTGATAAAATTTCTCATAAGAAATGGCCAAAATCACCCATTTCTCCCAAATTAAAAAGATACTTCCTCAAAGAAAAGAAGCTAGGAAATGCGACAAAAAATATGCTTACCTTGGGGTCCTTTTCGTAGTAGTACTGCTGTGTCCTGATCCATCTTGAAACCAGATGATCCCTGACTGTGTGAGACAGGGAGAAAAAGTAATCCCTAAGGGTTGACACATTCCTATCCTTCACTAAGGTATAATGAAGGTGGCGGTTGAAGCTCTTCTTAATATTCGTCACATTCTCTACTTGTGCAATTCCTTTAACACTGATCTGCTTCCTTTTATCCATATCACTTTGTAAAGCCATCTCTGATTCTTCGTTACTCGGTCAAGAGCTGAAAGAAGAATGAGCTCTTTCAGTTTAGTTCATTCGCGCACGGCTGAGGAGCGGAGTTACTCCGGGAGTTCGATAGAAGTTAACGCCAAGGGCAAACTGTAAGGCAGGTCAGGTTCAATGCAAGGGCAAGAGAAAATGCGAGAAAATCAAAGGAGATTTTGCTGCGCGGCTGCTAGCGTTAAAAGGATTGTGAACGAACTGAGGTAGTTCTACCACCATCCTCGAAAGTCTTTCAAAGCATTATTAAAGTTTAAAGCAGGCATATCAAAATGCTAGTTTTGGCTTAAGCATTATGACTATCATCCCTACAGCCTAGATCAATGTTCAGAATCACAAGATTACTGGAAGATATTGACAAAAAATTCAGTTAATCTAAGAAATTACGACTAGAATAAATTCAGTAACTAATCAGCCCTCAACTTCGCCTCAACAAACAAAATCCGTCGCTCCAAAACTACGTAGTGAAATCAAATACGGGTATGAAATCAAATTTTTCTCTATCCTGCAGACAAATAGTAAAACCAATGCATATTTTACGAATTTTCCCTTCCGTCAACTTCTCTTCACTGTGGATCCTGGTTCCAGTAACTTTTCACAAAATTTGAATTAACTTCGTAGAGTTAGGCGGCTAATTTTTCAGTCGCCGCGAGTCTTTACACTGGCAAGCTAAGCCAAGTTATTAGCGTCAACTGGAAGACAAAGTGAAGAGCTATTATCGCCAACTGCTAGTTACGAAGCAACGTAATAATAACTTCACTAAATTGTCCCGATCAAAAACCGTCCTCATCTAAAAACGATGAGGAACACCAGTGTCCCGGCTAAAGCAAATTTGTTATGGAAAAAGCTAACAGTTCACTGTCAGAAGTTCAATAACAGTTAACACAAAGATTTACCAGATTTGATCGTTTCAAGTGTAATATTTCCGCAAAACATAGCATGAAGACGGCTCCGAATATGGAACAGTATCAAGTGTTCCGTTATACAAAAACACGGCACAAGTTCTGATAACATTTAAATACAAAGGACATGTGTTTGTTAAAGCGGAACTCTTACTAGAAATAATCTTTTCACGATTAGATGGCTCAGAAATATGATTTTCGAAAATACCATTACTTGCCACGCGAAATTAGCGATTTTCTTGTTAGCGCTTGTCGACTCCAGAGGCGTCACTAGCCAAAATGTTTGGGGACGAGGGATTTACCGAATGGCTGGTAATTTTTACCGACTGTTTCTGCAGAAAAAACGACTGTTTTCAACAACAAAAAATGACAGTTTTGAAACAAATCGACAGATATTCAGAAAAACGACTATTTTGACGAAAAACCGACCGATTTTCAGAAAAACGACTGTTTTCATGAAAAAAATCAACTGTTTTGACGAAAAATCGCGGCGCTTCGAGCCGAATCGGTTATTTTTTTACCGACTGGCCGACAGCATTGGGGGGGGGGGGCGTCCCCTCCCTCCCCCCCCCCCCAGTCGTGACGTCCCTGGTCGACTATATCCATTCCTCCATTTCTGCGACGCAGCGTCTGGACGCAAAATATTTGAAAACTGAACGCGCCGCGGTTAAAAAGTGGGAAAACCAAGCAAAACAAGAGAAGGCTTAAATAGGAGATGCACCTGATGGTTTACCATGTCTTCGCAAATGGAAACAACACTGTGAAGCTTCTTATGTCCTTATGTGTGAAAGAGTATGGGCGAACCTGGAAGCTTTCGACAAAGTATACTTTGCGTGACAGGTAAAACTCGGCACTGCCGAACAAGACCAAAGATTTCGATGGGATCCCAAAAATGTAATATTTGATCCAGACAATTTGATCTTGTAGATTATCCGGTCTTCGCCAGACTCCTGAACATTTTTACTATTAAGATCTATTTCTAGGGAGAGGTCGAGTTCGTAGGTGGGCTCTGCAGCATAACATTTAGGGTTGGGGGAGGGGTTTCAAATTAAGGGGTGAACAAATTTTGTTTAAACAGCTAATGAGATGGTCGATTTAGGGTTAAGAAGACATGCTGAACACGAGTAGAAACAGAAGAAGGTCAATGGCTAATCATCTGAAAAAAACAAGTTCAGATATGGATTCACTATTTTATATTTACCCCTAGGCTGTAAGTCATGTCTACTTTGACGAAACTGCTCAAATCTTCCTGCCTTACTTCTGCCGACTCTCCGGTTTCGACCGGATTCCGGGCGAACTACTTGTCCGGCGAGAAAATGGTTTTCATACCCGTGTTCAGCATGTCTTCTTAACCCTAAATCGACCATCTCATTAGCTGTTTAAACAAAATTTGTTCACCCCTTAATGTGAAACCCCTCCCCCAACCTTAAATGTTACGCTGCAGAGCCTACCTATGAACTCTACCTCTCCCTGGACCTAAAGAGTCCCCATACCAAGTTTCACAAGAATATCTCATTCCCTTCGAGAGTTATCGTGCTTACAGACAGACGGACGGACGGACAGACGGACAACTTTTACAAAGCCATAGGGATCCCTCCACTTACGTTTTGGGATCCCAAAAAGCGCTAAAAGGAAGTAGGAACAAAACGAAACAACGGCGAAAGACGGGGATTTCACAAGCATATAATTCCATAAGGGAGCTACGGATAATCTAAAATGCAGAATAAGTAAGAGGGGTCCTTTAAGTGTACCAAAATCAAACTTCTGACAGTTCATATAGCCTGTAGGCTATTCCGATTTCAAGCTTATCGGATTCTAAGAAATAGGCGATTAAGTAGTATGGTTAGATATTGGGAGAAAATAGTAAACCTCCCTAGAGTTAGGCTAGTGAAAGCAGCGTACCTGGAGTCTTCAAGCGATCAGGCAGGAGTATCGTGGGCATGGCAGATAAGAAAATTTTAGATGAGTGTGGTATCAGTGAAGGTGGAATGAAGGAGCGGGGCAGGCTATAGGATTAGAAGTGGTAGTTAAAGAAGTCAGACAGGTACTGAAGAACAAGGAAATACAGAGTTGGCAAGGTCTGGTTAGTAGTTCGGTTTCCTTGGGGTTTTACGCAAGGGGCAGAGAAACATAGGGGGAAAGTATTTATTTTAAAGTGGGAATGGGTAAGGAAAAACTGAAATTATTGGTTAGTTTACGGGCCGATAGTTTACCGTTGGGAAACCGGAGGAGATATACAGGTGGTTTAAATGAGAGAACTGGTCTTTACTGCTGTCCTATGTGTTGAGATGTGAATGAAGATGTAGTCCATCTGATGTGTACGTGTTGCGAGTTGGATCACTTGGATCAGTTGAGGCATACAATTTTTGGTCTGAGAGTGTATGATGAGGAATGGATGGTGAGAATGATGAAGCGTGATTGTGTAGCGGTGATTAAGAGTTTGGGAAGATTCATCAAGCTGGCAATGAGGCATCCTGAGAATTTCATTTAGGGACAGTCGAGTTAATCTGTTTACGTAATGGGGTTCAGCATTTGGTTTGTTTAATCTGTGTTTTTTAGTTCTTTTCGTTGAGTATTTGTGCTGCGATGGCCCTCCGGCTTTTTTGCAATTAATATCATATCATGTCATATCATAGTAGACTACATTATGATCTGATGTGATGGTATATTTATTTATGTTAAATCCCAAGGGCCATAGCAAATAAACAAAAAAATAAATGTAAATACATAAAGAAACTAATACACTTTTACATCACACTAAATACCACCCCAACACTGTGTAGACTAGCCACTCTCAGGAACCTCGCCAGATTTCTCAAACTAAGAAAAGACTTACCCCGCATAATCTTTACCAACCAGTCCCTCCCATAAACTCCTCCCTTAAATCCTCCAATTCATCACATATGAACAAGAACCTCATCTTCTAATGGCACACTGAACAAAAGTAGGGACCAGATTTTTCCCCAACCCTACCCAAATACTTTCTTCTTTACCCAGTAGCAGGTTATCTGCCCTCAAATTTATAATTAATTTCACCTGCTCTTTATTTAAACCCGCTTTGAAATAAATTTCTTCCCCCAAGTCTCTTTAAGGTCCGCATACAAACTCAAAGATTCACTCTCTCTTATACTAGAAAAAGCACTTGTCGCATTTTGGGAACATTTTACGACCCCAGTATCTCTCGCTGTCTCTTTTTCGGAATTAATCGTCTAGCAGGGTTATAACATTGGTCCCCTTAGATTTCGTGTCGCTCTTGCTAATGACCAGAGGGAGAGGGTAGCCAAAAGGATAAGGGTATATAGCCGGTTTCTGAGTTCAGAGATAATATGCTCCGCCACTACTCTCCTGAGTTCCCAAGTCGCATTCTTGGCAATATTGGCAGTAAATCATCCGAGTGGCTTGACCACAACTTCCTCAAAACAGCCGGTGACAGGTAAATATTTGCAGGATCAACACAAGTCACTGAGTTACATCTCGTTCCCATCTGCGATGTTTATTTAACTGTCAAATTGTCAGATATTTGGTTTTCTTTTGCTACGGCCTGGTTTCGGTATTCTTATTCAGAATCTTTAAAACTTTTTTTATGGCACTTGCCTTCCGGACAAGGGCCATATACGGATCACTTTTCTGTCGGTTGGTCGATCTGGTGATCGAGAGTTAGGGTGCTTCCAGATGTGCTAGGATTATGAAACTTGGCAGGCATATCAGGGATCCGACCCAAGGGACAATAGTCACTTCCCCGGTATGACCATTGCGGGGGGAGTGGAGGGAGGAGAATCGGGAATACTGAGGCATGTGGAATTTTCCAACGGGTGATCGGATCTTAATGAAACTTGATATGTGGGAAGAATGTCCCATTTTATGTCCCAACCGGATCCAACTACTGTGGGGGGAGTTGGAGAGGGAGGGGGATACAATTCTTGGGTTTCTGTGCATAACCAGAACAACAAATGTATTAAATAGGATTCGATTCAGATCTTCAAATCTCTTGAGATAGGTTCAAATGACCATGGACACTAGAAGATCATGAACATGTACTGTTTGGTCAAGATTATCTTTTTTTTTTACTTTGCACTTCACACTTAAGAGGCTCACTTTTAAAGGTCTAAGAATCCATCACTAACCAAAACCCAAGAGGCAGAAATTATCATGGGCTGTTGAGGATCCAGAGGCGTTACTAGCCAAAATGCTTGAGGGGGGGACGAGGCATTTACCGACTGGCTGGTAATTTTTACCGACTTTTTCTACAGAAAAAAACGACTGTTTTCAGCAACAAAAATGACATTTTTGAAAAGAATCGACTGATTTTCAGAAAAACGGACTATTTTGACGAAAAATCGACCATTTTTCAGAAAAAACGACTTTTTTCATGAAAAAAAATCAACTGTTTTGACGAAAAATTGCCGAAGCAGCGATTCATATTTTTTTACCGACTCGCCGGCAGCACTGGGGGGGCATCCCCCCCCTCCCCCCCAGTCATGATGCCCCTGTGAGGATCATTAAAGGCGCACAGATTATCACCATAATACATCATACATAGAAAGGCTAATAATAGAGTCTACTCAGAGTCAATTATGCTATAAAACTCTATCCGAAACTGCTATATCTACAGGTAAGATAAAATAAATTCTCGTAAAGACAAGGCTATCTGCACAACTCACAAAAAGATCTGGCCTTCCAAACAATTTCAACACAAACTAAAGTCTAACTAACCAAAACTCGTTTTATTTCTATCTGGCAAGATACAGAAAATCAAGTACGCCATCTGCTCCATTCGTGGAAGGCATCCCGCGGACTTCGAATATCATGACAGATGCCTCTTCCCGCTTGTTTCGGAAATGTTCTGTTGAAAAAATCAGTCACAGGCGCTTCGAGGTGTAATAGGGTTGGTGCGATTCGATAAATAACTATAGTAACTGAGATCGAGCAAATTCGGTACTCTCTTTTCAATTCTGGAAATCTTGTTTTAAGGATGGGCTTAGGAGCTTGTTCTGAGTTAAGATGATTTTACGTCAAATTCAATAGGATATCTCGCACATGCCTTGGACAGTCCGGGAGAGTCGTCCTCTCAGTCGTATGTTTTACGCTTGTCAGGATCAAAGTCTTGTAAATTTTTTGTCGTATGTTCCGAGGCAGTAGTATGTTTTGAGCCTGCCAGAATGAGATAAAGTCAGTTACCAAATCGTTAATTTAGCCAGGAAATGACCTGTTTCTAGTCAAATGCATGGTTACGAAGAGATTTTCTAACTGTGTGTTACAAGGCAGTCGAATATTTTCATCTTGTCAGAAAGACAGTACAGTGTTTCGAGATTGTCAGAATGACAACGGGATCTGAGCTTTTCAGAATCAAAGTCTTGTGACTGTTTTGCCGTATGTTCCTAGGCAATAGTCTGTTTTTGAGCCTGTCAGAATGGGATAAAGTCAGTTGCGCCAGAAAATTGAGCCAGAATATGACCTGTTTGTAGCCGTAAGATTACGAAGAGATTTTCTAATTCTGTGTTCCGAGGCAGTCGAATGTTTTAATCTTGTCAGGAAGACAGCAGGGTGTTTTGAGCTTACCAGAACAACATAAAGTCAGTTAACAAATCCTGAATTTCGCCAGTGAATGACCTGTTTCTAGTCATACTAAGAGATTTTCTAGCCGCGTGTTACGAGACAGTCGTATGTTCTGAGCTTGCAAGAAAGGCGTAAAGGCAGTTACCACATTGGGAATGGGGGGGGGGGCACAATCTGGTTTTGTACCAAATCTTTGTATTAAGCAAAAAGCAGGCAGATTTTCAAAACTGTTGGTTGCGGCGCAAAGTTTCAACATTAACTGGTTTAATGCAAAAATCTCTGGGGTTTTAGCAAAAAAGACTGATTTTTTTTGTCCCCTGTAGGCGAAGATGGGCGAATCCGAACCCGGATTCGGATTCGAATCCAGGATTCGTCATTTTGGCCGGATTCGAATCTTCTGCTTGCCAGGCTGGATTCGGATTCCAAACCCTCAAACTTACGAATCCGCTCAAATTTTTACTCTACATCCTTCCAGTTTCCGTTTTCCCAATTTTTACACGGTTGGCTTAGGCAATCCGACTTTTGGTCTCCAGTACCAATCATCCTCAGTAATCCATCACATTATCTGATTACCGCAGATATCTGCGCTTTTGTCACCTTTGATTTTTAAACTATAACCTATGTATATATAACCTATTTTTGTCAATGTAGGATTCGAATCTTCGGCATGAAACGTTGGGTTCGGAATCGGATTCATACCTAGCTCTATACCCAGATTGGATTCTCCTTTCGTGATCGGATTCGCCCATCTCTGCCTGTAGTTTGTAAAATTTGAACCCAAATCGGTTTTGTAACCATTGAGAGGAGGTAAAAATGGCGGGCCTGATGATCGTAGTACTCCGGTCTTTTGATATGAAAATTACGCTTTACTTACTACAAATCTCGAACAAATCTGCTTGGAGCTGGATGTCCAAAATCTTTTTTGAAAAGGGTCGAGTGGAAGAACTGACAAGTACCAACTTTCGGCAAAATACCTCACTTCGTTCGGAAGTTATCATTGCCGCAGAGAGACGGACAACTTCAGCGTTTACCCAATAGCGAATAAAACAAAACCAAATCCACAAACCTATATCATAGGTCGCACTTAATTTCATTTGGGACCCAAAAAGAGGCTCCGATTATCAATCAAAACACTTGTAGCGCCTTTCATAGCATTCTTTCTTTCTTTTTCTTTTGTTTGCTTCGCTTGCCTTCCTTCGTGGAATCGTGGGTTATAAATAAATTATTATTATTAGTATATTTAGTGGAAGAGCGCATCATTTAGCTATGATTTTGCGGTTAAGATTTTGGGGTGACACGCAGTAAAATTAAAATTTACACGGGAAATGTTTGAATTTGGGATACAAAAAATGCGAATTCCAAAAT
The DNA here is from genome assembly GCA_030848855.1 of Branchinecta sandiegonensis. Lineage (NCBI taxonomy): Eukaryota > Metazoa > Arthropoda > Branchiopoda > Anostraca > Branchinectidae > Branchinecta > Branchinecta sandiegonensis. The sequence goes on along the minus strand of JAUPMV010000008.1, from coordinate 14,526,211 downwards.
CCCTGCGGCACTCATTTTTATTTTGTCTTGGGTACAGTGGTTAAAAGCTGCTGCCGGTGTTTCACTGTCGCCAGCGAAGCCTGAAATGATGCTGGAAATCCCGATGGGCTACTCATTCCTAAAATGGCTGAACAGTAACTGCCCGGTGCCCAGCCGGTAGCCACGGAGGCTGATAAAGTAGTGCCCAACAAAAGAAAACCCCTCGGGAATTCCTGTTGTTATGAATAACCTATTGCTTGAAGTTTAACCGAAAAGGGCTGGGATAGGACAATCTAGTTACCCAGCACTTATTCACTTAAATTGGCTTGAAGACCCGCTGAAAATGCATTACTTCGTTGTTCCGCTATTCACGAATAATCGGTTTTCGTGGAGTCTCTGTGTAATTTGTGTACCTCTACGCGCCTTTATTTTTGCTGTGTGCCTTCTGAGAAAGATTTAGGATTTTTTTGTTCAGGCACTAAGCAATCTTCACCAATCTCACCACTGCCCACGGAAAAGCCGCGTTTGTGTTGAGATTGAAATTTCCCGCGTCATAGTAGAATTTACGTTTTGGACACGATCGCAGGTATTCTGAACGTGATAACTGAAAAAAAATCGCTTTGCAGAATCCAAACAATTCAGTGTATTCAATTAAATGACACAAAAATAAGTTGGCTCTTCAGTTAAACTTTAAGGGTAGTTCAAGCTTACGTTTAAGGAGCAGAATATCTGAATTATACGTGCTATACGCGAATCTCTATGGTAAAAGTTTCATCCCGCCAGGTTTGCTGTGGTAAAAAAATATTAGGAACGGGTCATATTTTGTGTGCTAAAAGTTACACGAGACCAATCAACGCATGCGTCTGCATCACGTGACTGTTGAGGAAGAAAGAGAAAAACGTTTAAGGAGAGATGATTGTAATATAATTTAAAACTGAATGAGCTCTTTGAATGAAAGTCAACCATACTAAACTATACTGCTAATTGTGTGCTGACAACTACAAGCTTTACCTTATTTGAAATAATTAGAGCAATCGTAGGAGGCCCGAAACTAAATGGAGGAGTTTAAATTGGTCCAACAGACATAGCAACAGATATTATTTTGAACTGTCACAACACCGGTCAAGGCTGATCTAAAATACCACATTTCAGGATGTTCATTGTCCCTAAAGTCATCAAAGGTTTATGTTCTCTTGGGATTCATCAGTTGCGTTTTTGATCGAAGTTTTGTTCGCCGTTGGCTTATGGTGCATTTACACACTGAGTAAAATCCGAGCGTATTTGAAATCCTTGGGAGTTTTACGAACGTATTTGGGCTTGAAAAGATCTCTAGCAGTACGGACGTATTTGAGAAATCGGTCCGTTTTGTATCTAAATACGCCCGTATTGCTAGAAATCTTTTCAAGCTCAAATACGTGTGTAAAATACGCTCTGATTTTACGCAGTGTGTAAACCCACCATTAGCCGGTTGCTTTTTTTCCCGCTTTCAAACGCCTTCGAAGTTCACCGTTTGCATAATTAGTGCTTTTACGACTCAGGCGATCTTTGCACGGTCGCCGTTTCTTCAACATTTCAAGCAAACTTCGAACTTGCTAGCTTCGACGGTCAGAGTCTGGAGGACAAAGAACGAGAGAACGATTTGTCGAGTCACACCAGTCCAGTTACACCTCGAAGCGCCCGTTATTGAGCAGTAGTTAAACTTGGAATGACGATTTCTTCAAAAGAACATTTCCGAAACAACGCCGATCGCTCGCTATGTGGCATTTAAGCAATAAAACTTAGGCTACGGCGAACGCGAGGCGAACTCGGTCCCCCTCCAATATTATTAGTATTATTATTATTAGTAATTTAAGCGCGACGGAGTTACAAAAAGGAAAAACAAGAAACAACAAAAACAAGTGCAAATAACACAATGATTCAGGACTAGCCTAGATACAGTTAAAGAATTTGATTCATGTGGGCGGAGAAGGTGAGAGACACCATTATCTTTCGATGGGTCAGATTTTTGCGAAAGTTACCTTTTTCTCTTCAAAATCCTCACGGTAGATAACGTTATCCACAATTACTTGAACATAATTCGCTCTTCAAAGCAAGGTTTGCTCATTAACTATTTAGTAAATCTCCCGTCGGAGGTAGAAACGGGTGTAAACCTTTGAGAAAATGGAGTGGCGAGTAACAGGATTAATACAACAAAATAAATGACCAACCATTTGGACGTTTAAATGTGTCGAAAGAGTCCAGTTTGACATTTTTTTTTTTGTCTCGGAAGCTTAATATTATTTAGCTAAATTTCAGAATCTTCAAGAAATCACTATAACGAATTTACTACAATTTACGGTGTTTTATCGTGATCCAGTTTACATCCTTTCTTCTTTGGACTTGCGGGAATTAACAAGAAAAAACAAAAACAAAATACTAAAAGAAATCGATGAACCTAGTAATTAGTCGGATTTTTCTACACATTCTCCATTTACCTGCTAAAAGAAAAAATTGTTAGATCAGTACTCAAAATATCATGCCAGCCTCCCCATGTCGGGTGTTTCCGAACCGCGCCACTAGATGACCCAGCGGTCAGATCGAGTAGTCGCTTCACCTTGGGTCTTGGGAGGGGGGGGGGGTCTAGACGTGCAATTGCTAGAATGCTTACTATGCAACTACTTCAAGCACCAGAACACTAGGCGGGTCAGCGTAAACTCGGCCAAAACTCGGTTACCGCAAATGGTAGTTCATGTTACAATTACTGAACTGGGAGAAAAAACGCTCCTTGAGAGGATTAACCCACGACCTTCGGCTTTAATTGCCTTTATGTTAACCAACTAAGCCCCCGATGGACTTGTGAACATAGTTTGCAAACAACTACAACCTCAAATAAAAGCGGGCTACACGGTCAGTGATCCATCTCTATTCTCTAGGCAAATTCTTCTAAACAGTTCAATTCCCGACGTCACGCAAACGTTTTATTGTACTGTATCAGTTCCAAAATCTTGTTTAGATCGCATTAAGGATTTCCGCTTTGAGATTTCTCCAAATTTGCGAATAATAATTTGGACCTTGTTCAAAGTTCCAAGCCACTGGAACGGTTCAATATATCGGCGAGGAAACAGTGGCGGACAGACAAAGTTCCCAGAATCAACATCGACACTTCCCAGTTTCCGGATTACACCAATGGCGCAGGAGTCACCCTACTGGGATACGATTTCCAGCGTGATCGGAAGCCTGGATTGAACGGGCAGTTTGAGCTGGAAAAACGAAAAGGCTGGTAGGATACATCTAAAAAGTGCAAACAATGCTAAGAAAGAAGATTCATGTGAGATATAAATCGCTGTGAACTGAGAATTAGCGAACTTTTGGGGATTTATTGTCCAGCTTAGCAAGGTAAAAGCCATTCGTTTATTATGTCATTTAAACGTTACCAGTTCGTTTAATAGATCCAACGACGGCAAAAATTCTTACCACACCGGGAAATTGTTTGAAACCCCACCAACTTTCATTCCCTTTCATTCATACATCCCCGAACGTACAAGTAGGGTTGTGACAAAAAAATAAATCAACCGTTCTGAAAGCTTCAAACGCAAAAAATGCGTCGAAGCCGGGCGGAAATTTCTGAAAATTGATGTGAAAATCACTGAAACATAGCAGTCTGATGATACAAAATGCAAAAAATCACCAAGTTTGTCATAAATTACCACATGTGGCAACACTGCGTATAAGACCCCAAAGACTTCACAGAAGCTGGTCCCACGGAATCCACCCGCCTAGAGAGATTGCACCCTACCCGACGAAAAAGGATATTTCTACACAAGGTCGCATCCAGGGGGAGTGGAGGGTGCGCCCCCCCAAGCCTATAAAATCGTTCTTATAGGCTAATCCCTGATTTATATTTGTCATACTGTTTGTATAGATTAGGTCCGATCCACGGGTCGACCCCGAAATCAATTCCTGGATCCCAACCTGTTTCTACACCATCAACAAAAGCACATTAGAATTAAACATTGGGAGGTAAAAGACTTTGAGACTAAATTGTCGGCGTTTGGTTAGCATTATGAGCCCGTTTGACTCTTTCTTGTTTGTATGATCTCATTTTTGTAGCAGACTTTCATTGGAAATGAGAGCTGGAAGGCTTCAATGTTTGAACACAAAAAACTAGCCTTGCATCCTATTGGTCGTCATGACGCGTCGCGCACAAACTGACCAATACGAAGGAAGACTCGTAAAATCTTCAAGCTCTAATTTGTGATGAAACAGTTCTACAAATCTGTGATTGTACTGTTTAAAAAGAGCCAAAACCCTTTCCAATCACTTACAGCTTGGCCCAATAGTTACCAAACGTCGATAATTCAATCTCGCCGGAGGTCCTATAGCTCGAATCACAATGTAAAATTATTTGTTTATGCTCCTTTCCGTTTTCGTCGGATAGGATGCAATCTCTCTATGTTCCTCAAATGCGCGGTACGGATAAGTTTCGTCCCCTCCTTTCCAGACTCATGTGATCCAACAAGAGCTGCAAGCTCATACGGCACCTGTAAGAACAGTTAGCACGTTTGTCAGATAGGGTTTAACTGCAGTTGTCAAAGTCAGATCTCTCTCCCGATGTTTTTTTCATCAGAAGACGGGGTTGATCTAGTAAATCTGAAATACTGTTCCACTCTTTGACAACTATTTCAGAACGAAAGTTTTGATTTGTCGTACTCTGCTTCCGATTCGCGTATGACTCGATCGATGGTAGGAGCAAATACTCCAGTGTGGCAATTCTGTGACACAACTGGATCAGACCACAAAGTAGTTGGAAGGGCTTGGAATATCCGGAAGAACCCTAGCTCGAGATCACCCAAATTCCGGGAAACCCCCTCTAGCTCCCTCCACTGTGACACGATCCGGTCCTGTTTTGTCAGTGTCGTATCTAGGGTTTGTGCTTGTTCCTCCCCCCTCCCGAACTCCCCCAACCGTGACTGGGAGCGGTTCGGGCATACGTAAGTCAAATCTAGGGCATTTCTTATAAGCAGTCAAGGCGTACTCCAGTCTGAGCATTTCTGAGAGATGTCCGGTACACCCTCCAACTCCGCCCATCGAGGTCAAATTTGGCCTTACCTTACCTTAGATCCTACTGAGTCATCAGTGGCGCATAGGGCGTCGACAAAGCCTCTTCATTCAACACGAAGTTGTGCGGCTGCAGTGATGTCTTCCCGTTGTTGAGTGAGGGAAATGTTGGCCTCCTTCAGGTCCCGATCAGACCTAAAGGAGGGTCCGGTCGGGACCCTCTGGATTTGGATTTTGGATCGGATTTGGCAAGGACCCCTAAATAGCAAATCCAGACATACGACCTTTGAATCCAATTGTACCCAATCGCTTCACTCTTTTTGCCCTACTCATGCCACGAAATTTCCGAACTCCCCTCCTCTTCAACTCCCCATGGCCGGATGCGTTTGAACAGACAAATGGCACATATCCACAGCTAACATCCTGGCACACAGATCCTCCACAACAGCAGTGGCAGGTTCCGACACCCTCAACTTTTTAACTAAATAGGTGCCTACACTTAAATCTACCGAATACCCTTCAAAAAGCACACTCCTATGAATGAATGAATGAATTGGATATTAGCCGAACGCTCACGGAAAACACAACATAACTATTTCACTTGACATCTTATTTATCTAACATACATTCCAGTGAAGTTTGTGTGCCTAAGAAAAAAAAACACGCAGAATGTCTGCTTTTCCAGATGACGAAATTTTCCACGTTTGATTAGCACAGAATTATAAGAATTTATTGATTATTTTTTTGTATGTCTTCAGGGGCACCACCAGTTGTCTTGGGCTTTTAATTTGTTTGTATTTGCAATAAACAGTTGGGCATTATATGGAAATTATTATTTTGATCCTTGGCTCCCTACGTGCCATAACCGCTGTCTCGGATAATCGGCTGAGATTTACTCCAGACCGAATTATTTCAAACCTAGGAAATCTGGTTTTTTTTTTTCAATTTGCTCATTGTTTGACTGTGTTTTTTCTCGTTTTGAACATTCATAGTGAAAGTAGGGATGGTTAGCATTGTGTGTGGGGTAGAAAGACCACTTTCTGTGGTCCACTTTAAGGCCAAATAGCTAATCATCTGAGAAAACCAAGTTCAGATATGGATTCAGCATGTGAGTTTACCCCTATAAGACATATCTATTTTGACGAAACCAATTGAAACTTCCTGCCTTACTTCTGCCAATTTTGCAGTTTCGGCCGAATTCCGGAATTACTTTTCGGACGAAAATTAAAGCTCAGAAACGAATTCAGTAATTCTCCTTACCCCTATATCGAACATCTCATCAACTTCTAATACAAATTTAACTTAGAACAAATTTTCCGGTTTCAGCCGGATTCCGTGCGAACTTCATATGTCCTGGTAAAAAAATGACTGTCATAAATGGATTCAGCATCTCTTCTTACCCAACTCCACCTCAACTACACCTTCAACTACAAATAAAAGTTTTGCTTTTAACAAATTTTCCGGTTTTGGCCGGATTCCAGGCGAACTACTTGTCCGGCTAGAAAATGATTCCAAACAAGTGTTCAGCATTTCTTCTTTCCCCCAAATCGAAAATCTAATCAACATCAAATAAAACTTTTATTTTTAACAGACTTTCCGGTTTTAGCCGGATTCTAGGCGAACTACCTGTCCGGCAGGAAAATGGTTTTCATAATCTTTCAGAATGTCTTCTTACCCCCTAATCGACTATCTCATTAGCTGTTTACAACTATTTTGTTTGCCCCTTAATTTGAACCCCCTCCCCCACCCCTAAATGTAGGGCTACATAGTCCATCTACGACCTCGACCTTTCCCTTGACCCAAAGAACTCACACCAAGTTTCATCAAAATGTCTCATTCCCTTCGAGAGTTATCGTGCTCACAGACGGACGACTTTTGCGGTGTCTTAGGTATCCGTCCAGTTACGTTTTGGGATCCCAAAAACTAAAAAAAATAATTAATTCTAAGACTCTTCTTTGGTCTCTATTGGTTTAACTTTTGTTCATTTTCAGGGATAAGTATGTAGTAAATCCCACCATGGTCAGCATGAGCACAGAACGGAAGATCGCATCAAGACCCACGAGTAGTCCGGACTCAAGCTGTGCCAGGCTCCAGAACAACGGTATTGTCAAATGGGCCGAGAACAATGGCCCACAGGTACATGGTCCCGATGAGTCTCCAAACCAGATAGTATATAGAAAGGTGAGTCAACTTCTCCACAAAACGGTTGGGAATGCTTACCTCGGTAAGAACGAGAAACGTTGCCCGAACGATGACTCAAATAATATGTCAAGCAATCAACGTCTTTTCTTGGGACACATATGGTCAGTGACGTCGCAAGTGCATTTTCGTTGGGAGGGGGGGGGGGGTGCAGAGCCAAAATTTTTACCGGATCCTTGAAACTGAGAATACGAGCTTTAAATTATGGAGCAGAAAGGATTAGGTAGGAAGAGAGCATGAAGAACGATAAGCCAACTATTAGGCGGCATTTTGGCGAAGCCCACTTGGAGAATATATTGCCGGGCACGATTGCAGTAACAGCTTCTATCTATTATAGCCAAGAGAAAATCAAATCGACCGCCTCATTTCCCGTCGATTAAATACCGAGACTCTAAGAAGTTCCAGAAACCAAGTGGAGCGACGTTCCGGCAGCAGCTGCTACTGTAGTTTAATCAATATTACCCATGATCACAAAAAAGTGAGCGCCGCTTTTTCCTGCCAAATTTAACTATTTCCATCCAGATTTTAGCTTTTAATGTTTCGAAATCCCAAACCTAAAACTGGGTTAAAACCCCAGTGAAATGACGCGCCCTTCCACAAAATAGAGAATACTACGAAAAGCGCCTTCGGACGAATTTTCGAAACACTTATGATTAGATCTTCTTTTTGGGACCCAAAACTAGACCTACGTTGACTGGACAACGTGAAGCGTTGCAGCAACTTTTGATCGGCTTCGCCGACAAAAGTGTTGCGAGAGCAACACTTTGGTTTTGTTTCTTCGCTATCGGTCCACTCGAAAGCAGGAACATGGTTTGATGAACGAAAGCTTGGCAAAGACTTAATCCTAAGTTACAGAGACTAATTTTCTTACCCTCGGATTTAAAGAGATTAAATAAAATGTGCACGAATTTGCACTAGTTTCTAGTCCCTTATGAACCCCTTCTAGTAACCAATTCCTACTTACAAGTCCATCTTATATAAACTAGTTGGTAATATAAAGCTATCCGTAACTTTTCAGGATCAAAATACCATAGATGCCACTCTGCTAATTATTTCGAAACTATATCGTTGTATTACATTATCATTTATATCCGTTGCGTTAACACTTAATTCTATGTTACAGTGGTAGCCATCACCATAGACCATTGTAGCATCTCATGAAAACGACAATGCTATAGCAGCTGATTCTTGAACGATGACATGAACCAAACTTTTCTTTTCATCGAAAACACCGGAAACAAAATGGGTGAACAAACTAGGAAATGTCGAAAACCCCTCACCACTGAAGATAGTTATGGTTTAACAGCCGATTGTTACTTACAAGTCCCTGGCATGTCTAATAATTGGGTTCCTCCTATTCTTTGTTTGAGTGTGTACCCTACCACTAAAATTGTCAACCCTCAATGGCTTAATTCTAAGTTGCAGTGATAGACCAAGGAAACTATTTCTTACCCTCAGATTTATAGAGATCAAGTAAAATCGACACCAAATGTCACAAGTTTCTAGCCCCTCGACAACCCCCTGAATGAATTTATTAAGTGATTTAGCATTACGACATTTCACAACTAACAAAGGAACTAAACTACATATCTAAAATAAACTACAAATCACATAATTTTGTACAAACATCTAATCAAAAAAGAAAAAAAAACTAAATAATACACACTGTGAATTCCATTATCAAACACAAAAAAGCACATACTTTTAAATCAAATCATAATTCCAAATCCAAATTTTTAGTTTTCCTAACATATTCCAACACAATATTCTAACGTTCCTAAATTTAAAAACCAAATCAAGATGAAATGGAAAAGGAGCATTGATCCTATTAGGGTGAAATAATAGATCTTCTAGCAACCGATTCTTACTTACAAGTCCATCTCCCCGTGATAGACATGGTACCAAATTGTTCTCGCGATCAAATACACCTGAAAGAAATAATAGGATTAATAGGTACACCAACTACCAAAGTTGCTAACCCCTCATCGCCGAAGATGATTATGGTCTAACAGCCGATTGTTACTTGTGTACCAAATTGTTCTTACCGTCAAATACACCGGAAGCAAATAACAGGTACACCAACTAGCAAAAGCTGCAAACCCCTCATCACTGAAGATGATTATGGTCTAACAGCCAATTGCTGCTTACATGTCCACTACATGTCTCACAATTCGGATCGGCCTATTTTTGGTTTCAGTGTGTACCTTACTACTGAAGTTATCAACCCTTCTTAAACTTTCAAACTGTTTATCTCATGAAGGAATTTTTGTACCTAAAGACGGATGACATATACTTTGATCAGCTCACCAATATCTATCGATTCCGGTAGAAAAAAAATTTCTATCTGTATTAGTTCAAAAGTTGACTTTATTGCCGCAGGCCAGCTTTCTAATATCACCACTTAGAAAGGAGCAAAGGGTAAGCTCTAATTTCTTTAGCAGTGAGAGAACTTTTAAAGTTTAAGAGACCCATCTGATATCGCTTCTCTTCCTCACTCCCAAGTGTAAGAAATGGAATGATAAACTCAGCTGAAACCACGAACAGAAACGGGTAGAAACAATAGATGGCAGCACGTTCGGACCCGTGGGAAAATGACACTTTTTTGATTCCGTAATTTTTTCTATTTATCACTCACAGAAGACACATTGGCTGTGGGGCCAGGGAACTGCGGCACATATTTCGCACTTATAGATTTTGGTCCATCTTCAGTTTAAAACTGATGTCTGTCTGCTTACCTGCTGGAACGGAGCTTCGCACTCGAAAGCAGAAACGTAATTTAATGAAACGAAAGCTTGGCTGCACAACTCCAAATAGTCCTCTCTGACATGGGCTACATAATTCCAATTCACTTTGCATACCGTCGGCTCTGGCTCGAGGACAAGCAAAACCCCATTTTGCCCCCCCCCCCCAAGAGATCTACGGAGCTTTCCAAAATGTAATGTCATATTCATCAATCCGGCCTAAGGTCCACACTTTCCGTAAAAACCGCACAGGTTAGACCCTTAACAGTTACCAGGAATAAAATGAAATCGGCGGCATAGGAAAAAAAAACAAAAAAAAACGAGGACAAAACCAAAGTGTTGCTCTCGCAACACAATAAAAGTAAGGACTGTCGATGAAATCATTTATCAGTCCTTTTGTCTGCCAGTGCTTCACTCGACCTCTTCCGATTTTCGTGGTAACTTCCGACTCCTGGCAATTATACCGGATAAATTACCGAATCCGAGTTATTATACCGAATAAGTTTAGACCGATAGCATGTTCGGAATTCTGTATACCTTCCGTATCCCTATACCGAATTGTTTTGGTAACGAAAGACTACCGAATAATATTCATATTCGGTACAATTTCGTCGAAACTGGAACAAAAGTCGGGATTCGTGGTAACTACCGAATCATGAAAATTATACCGAATCCAAATTATGATACCGAACAATTCTGAACCGATAGCTTATTCGGGATTATGTGTAACTACCGAATCTCCACAAATATACCAAATAGTTCTGGCATCGAAAAATTACCAAATAATTTCAGTAAATTCTCTCACCAAATTTGTGATAACTACCGAATACTAGCAATTATACCAAATCCTGACCATTATACCGAATAGATTGTACCGAGAACCTATTTTGGACTCTGTATAACTACCGAATCCCCGTAAATATACCGAATAGTTCTGCTATCGAAAAAAATACCGAACAATTTTAGTAGTTTTGGGCCTCCGGCGCGAAATTTTACCGAATCTGAAAAAGCTAGGGGGGTGCTGCATCCCCCCTCTTTGCGACGCCCCTGGCTACGGTGACACTTCCGGCTCTTCGGTAGGCACACGGCGATTCTTCATCGGCACGAAGAGTTGGTCATCAAGAGTATTCGCTTTTTTCCAATACGCCCCTCCTAAAATACATTGACGAATAGGCTACTGTTGATGACTAACGCTTCGTGTCGACGAAGAACCGCCGTGTGCCCAGCGAAAAGCCATAAACGTCACGACAACGAACGTTGTTGATTGGTTGACACATCATTTGAATAAGTTTAGAGGGTTCGTTTGGGTGGCGTTTCTTCTTCTTCCCGAGGTTCACTGACGTGTTTCGGACTAAGTTATAAAGAGTGTTGCCTCCAGAGTCCAGATTCACTAGAGAAATAGCAGTCGCGTTTTTTGCCAAAAGAGCTCAATGGCCTCTCTCCAAGTCATGTGTCCTTTCTGCTAATTTGACCGTTTTTGACAGAGAGGAGTCATTCGCCGTTCTCCTAGGCAGATCAGTCAACCCACCTCAGAGTTTCCAATTTTCTTTCTCCGCAGGCATGGGCAGAAAGGACAAAGGGCTTAGTCCAAAAACGGTCAAAAGAGCAGTGAGGAGTAAGCGTTTGGTGCAAAAAACGGGAAAATGAATCCAGGCCTTGGTAGATGGGTGACAAAAAACGCAACCAATAACAATCACACGTCGAATCTTGGTATAAGTTATCTGAAGGGGAAACAAGCGATCGGGCTTTCAGTTCATACCGAGTCGCAAATTCGCCTTGTGGAAGTCAGCACTACAGCTGGAAGGCAGAACTGACGAACTTGATGAAGTTTGACATTACAGATTTGGGTGAGCTAGGGCATTTTAAACAGTTTTAAAACATGGCTAGGACTAAGAGGCAAACATCAAAGATATTTAAAATAGCCGTACAACCCTGGTTAAACGTACACCCATTAGAAGTAAAATTTCGTTGTTTAGTTTACACTAGCGCATCTAGCGACAACAAAATAACTAATCCAGAAGGAGTTTTAGGAAGGGCGTCAAAGTAAGATTGGATACGCCACTAAGAGTTGGTTCATTGTCTGGGCTTGGGTGTTAGTGGCGTGGTCCTGCACGAATTCCACATCGAAGGTCTGGGAAGGTGACAGGATCCGAAGGGTGTGCGAAAGCAACAGGAGGGCTTACCCTCAGTTGTGCATTGTAATTCCTGGTTGAAGACCGAGAATCAGTAATCATCACCGCCGGTAAGGCCTGCTGAGGCTGATACCTTTACCTTTCTTACCATTAACGAATTTAAGAGGCAAAACTCAACAAATCATGGACTGAAAGTTCAAGAATTGGTAAAGTTCAGCCAGGATGATTGGGTAAACAGCTAAATAAAAAGAAAACCTTGGCGAGCTAATAGTAATGATCGATAGAGTTAACAATAAAACTATGGGGGGGAGGAGCTCAAGGGGGGGGGGGAATCTTATCGCACGCTTAAAGTGTTGGAATCGGGACGAAACTTGCTTGCAGGACGACTGGTGGATAGGTCCTTGATGTGCTATTTACAAATTTAGACCTGATCCTGCGACAGGGAAGTTGCAGGGAGGGAGGGGGGGGGGGGCAAAACTTGACCGGCGGGACAGAGCTGGGGGGAGGGGGCGCCGAGGGGTTGCTCTCTCTGCGCCAACGGTGTACACCTCGGCACGGCACCGCGCCACCGACACGATACCGCCGGCCATCAACAAATTTTCTGTAGATGACTGCTTCGCCATCTGGCGCCCAGTAACGAAGGTACTTGAATCGAATACATGCTGCCGAGGAAGAAGCAGAACTAGATATGAGGACCATGCTGTTGGCCAAAAGCGCCAAGTAACCAACCATGTTTGTGTGCCATATTTGGATTTTTCGATGTAGCGATATTTTCAGTTTCAATATTCGATATATCGATATTTTCACTTTCGATATTCGATAATCGATATTTGCTTACCATGTTTCGCTATAGGATACGTCTCATTTCGCCAAAATTTAAGAAAAAAATGTCGTTAAATAGCATCTTGCACCATCTCAAACTCTGAATAAATAAGAAATGACTTACGGAAAACATATTGGTCCAATTTTGGATATATAAATGTAGGTTATGCTGGATTATTTACAATAATTATGAATGAACAAAAATCGTTTTCGACAGCGATATTTAGGTTTCGATATCGATACTTGGACCGATATATCGGTATATCGTTACCGATATCGAATATCGCCCAACACTAGAGTCACCTTCAATTTTTTTGCTTCTGTCGAAGGTAATTCAGTGGAGACCAAACTTTTTTTCATATGTGTAGGATGTAGGATGTGCTAAGAACGAAACTTGGCTGGCATATTTAACTTCGAAAAAGTCAGTTTCCCCATCAGACCCTCTGGGAGTGCAATAGAGGTATGCTTATTTGAACGTTTGTTGACTTCGATCTTTGCCATTTTCATGCATTTGCTGTGGCTAAATATATCTACCAATTAGCCAAAGTAGGTCACTAAGGATTGACAAGATTGGTTTATAAATTCTCATTTTCTAGAGCCAACCATTCCTTAAAGTACTCATCATAGTACCACAAAGTACGCCGTTGCCGAGCTATAGTACCATAAAATTTCCGACTTTTAACGTGTTTCAAACCCCAAGAATTTCTATCCTAAAACGAAAACTAAATGATACGTCGTTCTTCCAAACAGAGAATACTACAAAATGCGCCGCAGGCGAAATTTTGTGTAAAACTAACAGTAATGCATCAGTTGAGATTGTTCCTTTGATGTAAATTCATATATTTAAATTCACATATTCGGCTTTTCGTTTCAACTTTCGCTAACAAGCGAAACTTCCAACGACTGTACCCAGAACAAGTTGAACTAAGCAAATTTGCGCCCGACACATGTTTGCAGAATTTGATTTCTTGCGTATAAAAAGACCCGATGTGCCAACAAGAATACCGACGCCAGACAAAAGCATTCAGAATTCGATTTCTTCTGTGTTTTGCCCGACACTGTAAAGAACTCTCTTTTTTACATGTAAACAGAAGCCGATGTACCGACGAGACTTGAACTTTCGTCATGCGCCCGATAAAAATTTAGAGAATTCGATTTTTTACATCTAAAAAGAACCCGATGTGCCGACGAGAATACCGACGCACGACAAAACCATCGCGCATTTGATTTAGTCTGTGTTTTGCTCGACTAGACTGTACCGAACTTGATTTCTTACGTGTAAAAACAACCCCTTGTGCCGATTTGACTTGAAATTAAAGGGTTCGCCCGACAAAGTTTGCAGAATTTGATTTCTTACGTATAAGTAAAACCCGATGTGCCGACGAGGCGATCGACGCCCGACAAAAGCATACAAAATTTATTTCTTCTGGATTCCTTATGTATAAAAAAGAACTCTTCTCGCACATTCTTTTTATACGCAAGAAATGAAATCCTGCAAACATTTGTCGGTATTCTCGTTGGCACATCGGGTTCTTTTTATACATAAGGAATCCAGAAGAAATACAATACACAAATGTTTGCAGGATTTCATTTCTTGCGTATAAAAAGAATGTGCGAAAAGTGGGGTGCGCCCGACAAAGTTTGCAGAATTTGATTTCTTACGTTTAAGTAGAACCCGATGTGCCGATGACGACCGACGCCCGACAAAAAGATAAAAAATGTATTTCTTCTGGATTCCTTATGTATAAAAAGAACCCGATGTGCCGACGAGAATACCGAGGCACGACAAAAGCATGCAGAATTTGATTTCTTCAGTGTTTTGCCCGACAAATGTTTGCAAGATTTCATTTCTTACGTATAAAAAGAACCCGATGTGCCGACGACTCGACTGAAGCCTGACAAAAGCATACAAAATTTTATTTCTTCTGTGTTTGCCGGCACTTCCCGCCGACAAACAAGTGAGCTTTCGCTCAGCTTCCTCGAAACCTTTGGGGGGGGGGGGGGTCCCCCATAGTAACACCCCTGGCCATATGAGCTTCTAGCTCTTGCGACCCAAGCTCATGAACATTGCTGACTTGCTTCATTCTTGGCCAATATCTGATCAAATTTGTTTACGTGTACGTCAGAAATCAAAATATAGGCTACTGCAATTATTGATATTGACGGATATTGACATTATTGTTGGATTTTGAACGGATAGGGAGCAAGTTGCTAAATATAAGGTAGTTTATTCTAAGCTTAAAAGCCCAGTACGATGTTCCCCAAGCACTGTTAGGGCCATTATAAAGAAGGATTGGAGCTCTAAGCCTGTACGTCTGGACGTCCGAGGTGTGCTCCCCCCCCCCCAAGATTCCGGTTTGAGGACAGTGTCGTACAGACTACACAATTTAGAGAGAAAATTAATATTAAGTTGTCGTGGCAGAAGAAAAGAAGATAAGGGATGGGATCAATCGTGTTTGGATACAAAGGGAGTGTCTAGGGAAAGTAGAAAATAAGCGGGGTCACTGGATCATTCGAAAATTCTTCATGACCGCACGCCACCGCGTCACTTGGTGTACATCGTTTCTGGGAGTGAGCAACCCCTCAGGGGACTCAAAAGAGCCAACTGACCTTGACATCGAGAACCTTGGCTGATATACATGCTAACTACAATTGCAAGGACCATATCGGTTCCTTCTTGTTACTTGAAGCTTATGGCATTTTGGTTCTGTAATCAGAAGTTTAAGGGTGCGTTGGGGGAGTTGTGTTAGTGAGAATTTTTGACTTCTCAGTGGTCTGAGACAAGTAGGAGTGTTATCCCCTCTATTGTACTCGGTATATGTTGATTCGCTGTCTTCGCGCCTTTCAGCTTCGGCTGGCGATTGTTTTTTTTTTTTGGGGGGGGGGGGCAAGTGCTATACCGTAATCATGTCTTCTTTGCTGATCACTTGGTTGTACTCACTCCTACTTGCTTTGGTTTGGACATTCTTCTCCGTATTTGTAACAGATTTGCAGCAGAGGACGATCCTGCGTATAATAGAAGAAAACTTTTGTTGTCGCGTTTTTGAAACCTGGAATACGTGCCCCCCCCCCCCCCCCCCCCGCGAAGCTGCGCACCTTTCTAACAGAACATTTTCGTTATCTTGATTCACTTTTCAGTCTAACCTTGGGATGATTTATATGTTCAACATATGATGGGTAGTCTATACAAGAGAGCAAACGTATAAACTCGTAAGTTTCATACGGCTGATATTGCTGTTAAGACGCGACTACTTTAGACATATTGTTATAGTTCTTTTTTGCACTTGGTATGGTGATTAACCCCACTGCTAAGGCCCTGCAGAATATGTGTGCTATAACAATGCGTATCGTCGGTTCTTTCGGCTTCCGCGTATTTGCAGTGTTAGTTCTTGGCAAGTGTCAAATCACTGTTACACGTTTATTGAAATTCGCCGGACAGCATAAGTGTCTCTATGGTCACGGCTTAAAAGCTGTGACAATGAGCTAATCTGGCTTGCATCTAAACCTATGTTCTTTTGTTTACCCATTTGGCGTTCGATAAACGGCAATTCTTATATTCTTTTATTTACCCATTTGGCGGTCGATAAACGGCTATTCTTATGTTCTTTATTTTTGTTCTGTTATTTATGGCGTTTATGCCGAATAAAGCTAATTGATTGATTGATATGCGCTTTCAGCTCTTGTTCTTTCAATACACTACTTATACATTTTTTTTCTAGATGGAACATATAGTCGAACGGATGCAAGACGAGAATGGTGGAGTGCCTGTTAAAACCGTGAAGAACTTTATGACCAAAGTGCCATCTGTATTTACAGGTAGGAAAAATATAGAGGCTGTGCGGAATAACTATAGTATCTATTGTCCATTTTCGTTCCCGTTATTTGACATAGAACGAAGAAAAATGTTTACTGGAGATAGTTGTGCCATTAAAGTCCGTCTCAAAACCAGGTTCAGACAAGCATACGTACTACTGACAACCCAAACCAGACATAGTCCAGAAGGACGTCAAGAACTGGAATGACACTGCCCATATCCAAATAAGTCATAAAACTGATGTGTAAGCTACGATGCTTTAGCCGCGATATTTCGGCCCTTCTTGGCAAGGGTCCTCGTCAGGTTTCAGCGTCAACGTCAGGGAAGGGAACAATCCTGCGATCTGCCAAACTACCACTATGCCAGCAGAAAAAAGTCACCAGCTGGTAGTTGCTTCGCTCATTTCACTGGTCAAAAAAGTACACAAAAAACAGGCTGAAATGAACTAGGTGGAAAGAGCCACCCCCCTCCGCCGTTCGATTTCGTTCTTAAACAAGTGAAGTGGACTTCAGACGGAAGCTCAAGCTCTCCTTGGAGGGTCCTAGAAGTTGTTTCACAACAATTGACAACCTTTTCAATTCTTTCGGTCTTGAAGCGTTGAAGCTTGAACACGTCGAGAGGCGAAGGAGGCTCTTTGGGTGACGAAAAACAAACGGTACACTAGGACGTGGTAAAAGCAAAAACGAAAAAAGCAAAATTTTCAATACGCTTACAGGAAATTAAAGAAATCCGGGATCGACTCAAAAGAGGCACGGCACGGACGGCAACTAAAACATTCAGACTTATTAAAGGACAGCTCGCGCTATTTACTGTTTATGTTCAAGTTTTCAAACTGTCTGAATACTGTAAACCTAGGTAAGTAAAGTATCCACGGCTTTGGCTATTTTAAGCCTTTTCCCAGGTCCATTAACTCCCAGCAAAAACTTGGCAAAATTCAGATAACCGGTTTTACGCATCATTAGCATGATATACGAGCACCCGTCGGGGCATAATGCACCTGGAAAATAGTGAATCCTGGCAAGTGCAAAGTTAGTGACGTGGCGTTAGCAGGTTTAGAATACATAAGATAAGATAAGATTTATTCCACTATGAGTCCATGGGAAAAAAATAAAAACAAACAAAAAACACAAACCAAATAAATGCTAACTATTTTACATATTCCTTTATAGGAATCTTTCTCTGTGGTTCATAGAAACCGAAAGGAATCTTCCCAACTTTTCAATATCAGCAAATATTTTACTTCCCATTACTTTTACCAACCAATCCTCCCCCTAATTACTGACACCAAAAATTTCCCCACGACTATCTGAAAGCTCAGGACATACATACGCACATCACGTGAAAAATATTTTCGTCCAAATGTCCACACAGAATATAAGATTTGAAATTTTCGTCTCTGGGTGTAAAAATAATGTATGCAGTTACCGAAGTAGATGGCATCATAAGGGCGTCTTTTATCGGTGGTTACGACAACTCCGGAACGAGTTGAGGTGAGTTTCACCTTCCAGATTTTTCTTCCAATTCCAAGATGGGTCTGAACACTGAAGCCAGGCCAAAAACTTCTAGAGTCTGGGGTGCTGGATACCCCAGATTCGGGATATCTGGAAGAGGCAGAGAGGCAACTAATTCGGAGACACCATAAGTATGCAAATGTATGAAGAAAAGGGAAAGTGATTGACAGTTATATTGGCATGAAACAGATATCTGAAATGCGAAGGGGACATCTAGGAAATAGCAAAATTAGCTGACATTATCATGAAAGTCTGGAAGGGTTGGCTTGACTGTGCGGAAGCCGAGGACCTGGGGATCTGGAAGGTGAAGCCTGGCTTTTATATCGTAAACGTCATCAACAGCCGTCGTCATAAGGTTACCAAAAATCCGAGGGGGCACGCATTTATTTAACATAACAGGGCTGAGATCCGACAGTCTAGTTGCACTTCACTTATATACTTAAAATTCGATATACCTCAAAATTCGATAAAAATGCGTTACTTCGCTTATCCACTATCCACAGATAATCGATTTCATCGAACGAACTTATTCTTTCGGATTGGTGGTAACTCTATGTGCTTGTCCCTCTATGCTTGAAATATTCAGCAACGACAAAGATAAGCCATTGCTGAAAAACAACAGAAACAAAAAGACAAATCTTATCATTTACTCCCTTCAGAGGACCTGCTTCATACAATACTATATATGACTAAGTCCAAAACACGCCAGTCATCCTCAGGAAGAAGGAGTAAACATGTCCGTAACGACTCAAACTCAACGACTCAAATCCTGTGTCAAACAATCATGGCGATCTTTGGGAGCAGTTGTGCCACCGCTTCTTCGCTTGACAGGATACAGTTTAGAGCCCTCCTTGTGGTTTCCAAGTCCAAAGTACCGTATATGGACCTCCTTAATACTTATAATTTAGAAACCCTGTTGAAGCGCCGTGAAAAGCTTTCGTTAGTGTTCGGAACTAAAATCTTGAATACACCAGCACTACGTGATATCCTCCCCCCAGATTTTTCAGGGACAAGAGTAAGGCCTGAGAGAGTGGTAGCCCAGCCAATACCCAAATTGCAGCCAATTAAACATACAACGACTCGTTACCTAAGAAGTTTTGTTCCCGCTTTTGTCAACCTTTTTAACTCGCATCATTAATCGTATATAGATTTGAATATTTTGTGTTATGTTTGACAAGTCTTTGTTATACCCAGACTAGTGTAGGGTTATCTTTCGTATATAATTAGTGTTAATATGGACGAGAACCACCAAATCGGCTTGACCGTGTACTGGATTTGAAAATAAAATTGAATTGAACTGAATTGCTTTCTTCCGCAAGTACCCGGAGACTCTGCATCGGCAGGGAGAGATATAGCTAAAGCTAAGTGCACACACAGTCCGGTAAGATTCCGCACGCGAAAACGCGAATGCGAAATACGCGTCACTATGCCCGACAGGTTTTTCAGATAAAACGGAATTCGGATGGGAAACTTGGCCCCAGATTTGAAAAATCCACTGCTTAGCCTACAGCCAGATGATGCTGATTGATAGCCGAATGTTTGCAAATTCTCTGTTCATTAAAAAATGTCTATTTTGTATTGTTTATATAATATAAAGGAGGTGTAGCCTATGTAACTTTGAACAGTTCTGAGGAGTATCAAAGAAAGATGCAATTAAGGAACTGCTTTGATTGACCAGTATTTTCCTTTTATTGCAGCAAGTGTATGAAATGTCGCTGTTCAACAGTAAAAAGATAAACTGTAAAAATATTCAGAGCTCCTGTAGATAGCCTAGTAAACATTTAAGTTTGCCTACCTGGTAGCTTGCATTCAGCAGACACTTGCAGCCAAGATCTTTCTCAACAAATATGGTTTTGCAGCTGACATTAAATAGGTCGTTTAAACATATAAATTTCAAATACAGCTTTGAGCTTATAATTTTTCAGTTCAGAGCACAATTTCGCATGCGTTTAAAATTCGCTCCGGAAAAGTAGAATATTTTCTACTCAAATCGGAGCGAAATTATCGGACCGAATCCGCATGCGATGCGTCAAAATTCCGGAGCGGAGAAGGAACTTCGCACCGGACTGCGAAATTCGGACTGTGTGTGCACGCTACTTGAGTGCACACACAGTCCGGTAAGATTCCGCACGCGCATACGAAATTCGCGTCACGATCAGGGTTGCCACTCGAACAAAATAAATGGTACTAATCAAAACGGCAAAAAAGTACTTTTTGAAAAAAAAAGTACTACTTTCCAAAAAAATCGTCGTTCCCGTATACTTCTCTTTGGCATATCACATAGTAAAATATTTTAGATAAATTTCTCTTTTTCATCTTTTCTTCTTTAGTAAAAACAGTCGATTTTCATATTTGATGGTGAAAATGGATACGTCAGCTGAATTTTATTGGAGCTATATTTCAGCCCCCAGAGGAAATGAAGCCCCGGCAGCCTTTCCTAGATACTGTTGGCAGATACTTCTGGTGAAAAATCTAGAAGTCAACAACGACACAAAATGATTTGGAGTTGATTTGAAAAATTACAGAAAAAGTGTCATTTAGGACAAAAAAGCACTACTTTTGCGAAATAGTATTATAAAAGTACTACTTTCCCAGAAAGTATTAAAAAGTACTACTTTGATCAAAAAGTACTAAAAGTAGTACTTTCGTACTACCCGTGGCAACCCTGGTCACGATGCCCGACAGGTTTTTCAGATAAAACGAAATTCAGACGTGAAACTTGGCCCCAGGTTTGAAAAATCCACTGCTTACCCTACAGTCAGATGATGCTGATTGATTGCCGAATGAATGAATGCAACTGACATTAAATAGGTCGCATAAACAGTTGAAATTTCAAACACAGCTTCTAATTTTTCAATTCTCAGGGCACAATTTCGCATGCGTTTAAAATTCGCTCCGCATGCGATGCGTCAAAATTCCGGAGCGGAGAAGGAAATTCGCACCGGACTGCGAAATTCGGACTGTGTGTGCACGCTACTATAGTCATTAATGGTGGGTTTACACACTGCGTAAAATCCAAGCGTATTTTGAATTCCGAGCGTATTTCACGCACGTTTTGAGCTTGAAAAGATTTCTAGCAATACGGACTTATTTAGATACAAAACGGACCGATTTCTCAAATACGTGCGTATTGCTAGAAGTGTTTTCATGCTCTAAACGGGCGTAAAATACGCTCGGATTTCAAAATACGCTCGGATTTTACGCAGTGTGTAAACCCACCATAAGAGTATTTCCGAGCTTAGCGTCCGTAACACACGGAAGTGCAGTTGAAATTCAATTTCTCCAGGTCTGGAAGAATTTTCAGTTGTCGTGGAAACAACGCACATTCTGAAAGTTGTTACTAGAGATCAGGCTGAAAGAAAAAATACAAAATCTCTCAGATGAATCAAATAATAATAATAATAATAATAATAATATAGGCTACTGCAACAGGAAAGGCATCGGGAAAGGCCTTTTGCGTCTAAATAACCACAAGTAAATGGCAGTAATCATACTGAGCAGAATTAAAATCTGGTCTATAATACACTTGAGATTATTAGTCGATTCAGCATCTACCGCATCTTAGGTATGGCCGTTTCCATTACCGACTACTGTGTTACCGTTTCCATTTCTAGGGTACTACAATTATGGGTATAAAAAACCTTAAAATGCATAAAAGAATATTTAATACAAAAGTTTTACCAATTTTAGAATATGGAGCAGAGATATGGGGCGGAGAGACGGCAAAACAACTAGAGTCGCTCCAACTTCAGTATTACAAAAGAGTATTTGGACTACATCAGACTTATTTTTTTTAATTTAAAGTTACGTAGGGCTATCCTGATGCTTAGATTATGGTTAAAAATTATATATATGAGTAAGGATAGACTAGCTAGGTTAGCTTATGATGAGATGGAGCGAGTAGGAATGCCATATATACGGAATGAAGGTCTTGGTTGTGTTGATCTGCCAAAAGATCTAGAACGTCAGATTAGAGTGGTTTTAGAAGGATAGGAAATCCAGTGTTGGCAGAGTATTGTTAATAGTTCTATAACATTCATCATCAAGTGTCATTATCAAGTGGTTAAAGTTTGTTTTGGAGAGGAAGTGTATTTTAAGTTTAATCTACCCGGGAAAGTTTTAAGTCGTTGGATCCAACTAAGGGCAAACTGCCTTCCAATTCAGAGCAGGCAGAAGGTTTTTGAGAGAGGTAGTATGGCCCACTTTGTGAGAAGAATGAAGAAAATTTGTACCATTTCCTCCGTAGATGCCCGAAGCTTTCTGAAGAAAAATTTATCTAGATGGTGTAATTTTGTCACTTCCCGAAATTCTGAGTAATACTAACCCTACTGTTATTACTCGAGTGGGCGTGTATATAGATAAATGTTTAGAATTAAGAAGGAGTCTGATTGTTTAAGTTATTTTTTTTTTATTTTTTTTTGGTATGGCCCTTGGGCTTTTGAAATACACTGGTCTATCTATGTCTATCTATGTATCTATACACAATATAATTTTTTTTAAGGCACTGGAGGGATCAAATTCCTCCAGAAACATAGCATATAGGGGACCTCCCACCACACAAGAATTACAGTTAAGAACAACTACTTCACGTGCACACTTATACGATAATTATCGCACATTTCTTTTCCCCCAATGATGACGGTTGATACTGAATTTTGTTAAACCACTCACTTCTAAGTTACATCAACTTCCATGTATGAGTTTGAATGTCTCAATCCCACCTCCTCTAAAAAAATTATACGCGATGGAGGGAACACACGTTTTCATTTGTAGAACTGTCTGAATTCTTCGGAAACCAACAATTTTTCATGTCGAACCTGTAGCCATCCCGTTAAGCCATCCCCCCAAAAAAAATCCGGCTGGACGAAACAGGTTTTACGAAAGATCCCAAAAGGCAAGCGGGCTCAGACGATACTCTGCCAGGCTTCACTTTCCAGATTCCCAGACGTCCAGGCTTTCCGCATAGTCAAGCCAACCTTTCCAGATTTTCATGATACGGTGATAGCTAACTTTGCCATTCTTCAGCATTTCCTAGATGTCCCCTTCGCATTTCAAACATCTCTTGCATCCCTACCACAACTGTCAATCACTTTCCCTTGTCTTCCTACATTTGCATATTTGTTCGGTCTCTCCAATCAGTTGACTTTATGGCACCTTCCAGACGTCCGGAATCTGGGGCGTCCAACACCCCGAACTTTCAGACGTTTTTGGCCTTTCTTCACCTTCCAGATCCGTCTCGCGAAAACGGCTGTCTGGAATCCAGATGAAAAACCTGGAAGGTGTAGCCTGGCTTCAAGCTCTCTGACGAAAGGGAACCGTGCGTACATTGGGTCTTTCAAAAAGGCTGCCACTGCGACCTGGAGACAATTATAGGAAATGTTCCTTTGAAGTTCATTTTTTTCTCATTACAGGGGCTGACCTAATTAACTGGATGGTTCGGAATCTGGACGTCATGGATCAAGGTAAGAAACTATTACATCTGTAATATGCGAACACACGACCAGGATTTTCCGGACTATTTCTGCACTTTCATCGTAAAACTGAAAAAACTAAATTTTCCGGATGGAAATGATAATCGTGTGCCCAAGGCATAAGGGGGCGGACAGACGATCAGGTTCTTCCGGCCGGGTTTTCTGCACTTTCATTATACTGAAAAAAAAATCAAAACTTTTCCGAACGGAATTGATGATCGTGCGGAAAATCCTGGTAAGAATCCCGGCTGCGACCGCCCAACCCTTATCTTCTCTTTGCAGAAGGATTAAAATGGTACTCTCCCAAAACTGAAAAGGACTCGTGAGTTGTACGCGGGGCTTTTGACGGGAGTCACGGAAGTGACCTGGTACTTACATTTGTTTGTTGAGTGTATTTTGTTATATTGTGGCCCATGTTGGCCTTATTTGAAATAAATAAATAAAAATAAATAAATAAAGTATTTTCAAATTTTGTACCTAAGTACTAAGCATTCAGTACCTGACTGTACTTAAGTAGTACTGGAAATAGTTTACGTTTAAGCACTTAACGTTAAGATAACATAGTTTTGACAACTTTGAATGGAGCTTTCACAATCTAGTAGTATGCTTACCAAGGTTACTTCACTGACTGTCCGAGTTCGATCGGTTTCTTTCTGAAGTAAATATTCCTTCAGTCCAGGCTGACTGCGAATCACATTTGACACTGCAAAACGGATACGTTAGCTATATTTTATTAGAGCTATATTTTGGCCCTTCTTGGCAAGGGTCTTGTCCATTTTCCAGCTTGAGCCTGAAGGGGACCATTGTCAAAGACGGGCCGAAACATAGTTCTATTAGAATATAGCTGACGAGTCTGTTTTGCAGTGTCAAATATCTTTCTGAAGGCATCCAGTGGCGTTACTAGCCAAAATGTTGGGGGGGGGGGACAAGGCATTTACCGACTGGCGGTAATTTTTACTGACTGTTTCTGCAGAAAAAATGACTGTTTTCAACAACAAAAAATGACAGTTTTGAAAAAAATCGACTAATTTTCAGAAAAACCTACTATTTTGACGAAAAATCGACCAATTTTCAGAGAAAAACACTGTTTTCATGAAAAAAACAACTGTTTTGAAAAATTGGTTATTTTTTACCGACTGGCCGACAGCATTGCCACCCCCCCCCCCCCCCAGTCGTGACGCCCATGAAGGCATCTAATTGTTGAATAAAGATGTCAAAGAAGCATTTCAATTTACAAATTGATGTGACCTAAGCAGAATGTACTTGAGACAGTAGGCTACTTTTATTGGTACCCGAGGCTTCAAGTACCTAGATATTCTACTTAACTAAAAAGAATCAAGTCCTTCAGGAAAGTTGTACTAAAAGCCAAGTACTTCGATTTTGTGCTTAAGTAATACTTGAAGTTCAAGTACTTCCCAAAACTTGAGCTAACGATAATACAGAGGCAGAAGAGGTAAGAGAGGTCCTTGAAACAAAACAAACAAGACCAAAGATTTCAATGGGATCCCAGAAATCTAATATTTGATCCAGACAATTGGGTTTTGTCTTCGCCAGATCCAGTCTTCACCAGGCTATTCATCTGAGAAAACCAAATTCAGATATACCTCTAAAGCCATATCTATTTTGACGATAGGCTACTGACCGAAACTTCCTGCTTTACTTCTGCCAAAGTTCCGGTTTCGGCCGAATTCCGAGCGAACTATTTGTCCAGCAAAAAAAAGAAAATTCAGAAACGGATTTAGCGTATCTCCTTATCCCTATAAAGAACATCTAATCAACTACAAATAAGACTTAATGATTGTCTTACAGACTCAGCGTCTCTTCTTGCCCTCAAATCTATCATCTAATCAACTTCAAATACAACTATTGCTTTTAACAAATCGGTTTTGGCCGGATCCCGGGCGAACTACTTGTCTGGGTAGAAAAGCATATCTTCTTAAAAAAAATTTTTTAAATAAATCTTTTATTAAATATTGTGTTTGCCCCTTAAATTGAACCCCCTCCCCCACCCCTAAATCTAGGGCTACAGAGCCCATCTAAGAACTTGGCGTTCCCCTTGACCGAAAGAATCCTCGCGCCAAGTTTCATCAAAATATCTCTTTCCCTTCGAGAGTTATCGTGCTGACAGACGGACGGACAGACGTATTGGATTTTTGGTTTGTGGACAACCCTTGTGTTTTTGGATCCCAACAAGTGGTACAGTGAGTGGTGTTTCCATCAGTTTTGTTTAAAGTGATGATTTGTCATAAGTTGTGAATTGGGGGATTGAGACAATTGTTTGCCTACTCCAAGAAATCATAATAGTGATGTAATTCCTATCAACTGGTTATGCCCCCCCCCCCGTTATCCGTCACGTCAATTAATGCTTTCATTATGTAGGCAGGGTTTGTTTCGACGTCTCCGAATAGAGGAGATATGGCCATAGGTACTGTAAATGCAAACAAAGAGTGTTGTTGTGGATAACCCTTTCCCTTTTTGAGTGGAAAGATAAATGATCGTAGACAGGCACGCAAGTTAATCGACTAAAACAAGAGAGATAAAGAGATAGGTTTTTGGGATACCAAAACGTAAGTGGAGGAATACTTATGAATTCGCAAAAGTTGTCCGTCTGTCTGTCCGTCTGTCCGCACGAAAACTCTCGAGGGGATTGAGATATTTTGATGAAACTTGGTGGGAGGATCCTTTGGGTCAAAGTACAGGTCAAGTTCGAAGATGGGCTATGTCGTCCTAAATTTGAGGGTGGGAGAGGGATTTCAAATTAAGGGGCAAAACATAAAAAACCGGACACAAAATTTGTCGACCGATTTTCGGCTATAGCAGTCCCTCCCCTTTCTTCACACTAGTATAGTTCTGCGCGTGGATGATGACATTATCTATGAATGTTGGAGAGAGCTAGTGTAATCGAAGGTCGAAGGGGTTAGTATATGTTGTTCAAGCTTAGTAGGGGTTGAAATATGTCAGGTCAAGTTCGAAGGTGGGTCCTTGAGACATATATTTAGAGGCAGAGGAGGTTTTGAACTTACGGTAAAAGCACGTATATTTTATGAGCTAATAAGACATTCGTTGAAGGGGTAAAGAGGTCCGCTGAATCCATATCTGAACTTAGTTTTCTTGCTGGACAAATGGTTCATCAAGAATTCGGCTGAAACTGGAAATTTGGTTGAAGCTCAAAGTTGTTTCTGAAATCGATTAGAGATTCGGTTCTAATCTCTGGCAAGGAGACATGCTGAATCCGTTTTTGAACTTTTTTTTAACAGTAAAAATATTCAAGGAATCTGACTACGACAGAATGGCGAAGATATGACCCAATTGTTCGAATCAAATGTTTGATTTTTGGTATCCCATCGAAACCTTTGGTCGTGTTATAGCTGTTATCGCGTTCTTATATACTTAAATTCTGTCCAATCTCCCTGTCAATTTCGAGAGCCTGGACAGCTTTCAAGCGTGGTTTTTGGGATCCGAAAACGTAAGTGGAGGGATACCTATGTCTTCATAAAAGTTGTCCGTCTGTCCGTCCGTCTGTAAGCACGATAACTCTCGAAGGAAGTGGGATATTTTGACGAAAGTTGGTGTGAAAATTCTTTGGGTCAAGGGAAAGGTCGAGTTCGTAGATGGCCTCCGTAGCTATATATTTAGGCGAGGGGGAGGGGTTTCAAACTAAGGAGCGAAATAAAACATTTTTTAAAAGCTAATAAGATTTTAAGGGTAAGGAGACATGCTGAATCCGAATACGAAATTTATTTTCCCGCTGGACAAGTAGTTCTACCGGAATCCGGCAAATACTGGAAAATTTGTAAAAAGTAAAAGTTAAATCTGAAGTTGATTAGATGACTCTAGGGTAAGAGGATATGTTGAATCCGGATATGAAAATTATTTTTTGGCCGGAAAAGTAGTTCGCCCGGAATCCCGAAGTTTAGCATGAGATTTTAAAACCAAATGATATAGTCAATACAGAGTGAGGAGACATGCTGTTGCAACTTTCGAACATACTAAACATAAATAAAAAGTGTATGTGATCAGTTTAGTTCCCCCCGGTCCCAAACGGCACTTACTGGGTGAAAAAGGCAGAATGCATCCCGACAACTGTCTGGTGAGCGGTTTAATGAAAATTTGCTTTTGTAGGTCTTTTTTCTTGGACCCACCTATCCATAAAAGTCTCTGCTAACTCCTAGGTTGGAAAAAGGTAGTGTTTCTATGTCTTGATGCAGAATGTCCGATAATGCTCGACCCCCACCCTTTTTTATGGACCCCGCCCCCGAAAATACTCATTGCAAAACTCCTAAATTGGAGTGTCGAAAAAACCCTCTATTTCTTGAAGCGGAAATATCCGGCAATGCTGAATCTTCGCCCGTTTTTCTTGGAAAATATGTTTTTATAATTCTTTGAAGCAGAATGTCGGGTAATGCTGAATCCCCATCCGATTTACTTGGACCCGCCCACGCACGACAAGTCTCTACTGACTCCTACACTGGAAAAAGGTCGTGTTTCTATTTGTTGAAGCAGAGTGCCTAGTGTTGCTAATCCCCACCATTATTTCCCTGGACCCACCCACCAAAAAAAGTTTTCGCAAACTCCTAGATTAGAAAACGTCCATGTAAAAAAAAGGCGCGAGTTCCATTTATATTTCGCTGAACAAGAATGTCAGGTAATGCTGAATTCACATCCATTATTTCTGGACCCTCCCACTAAAAAAAGTCTCTGCAAACTCCTAAATTGGAAAACGTCCGTGTCAAAAAAGTTGCCACTTACTATTTCTGACAGTTCCCGACTAAAAATATCTCCGAAGTAGCACCCACACTCCTGTTAAAGGTCAATCAAGTTAACGAAGGGGAAATATGACTTTTCCGCATCAGCGACTCAAGAGGGGAGGGGGGTGGGTTGCAACAAAAGGCGATTATTAGGCCTGAGTCAACAACTTTTGGAGGGAGTTCAAAGATGCCAACTCGACGATCTGTTCGAGAGACGAATGGCTTACCGCCAGGCTTCACCGACCAGATTTTTCTTCCGGATTCTAGACGAATGGCTTCGAGCCAGGCTACATCTTCCACGTCTCCTTTCCGTATTCCGTTTACTTCAAGGTGACATACAGCCAGGCTACAAACTTCTTGAAGTCCAGGGTGCTGAACCCCAGATATCCGGATCGACGTTCTGTTCGAGGGACGAATGGCTTACCGCCAGGTTTCACCGACCAGATTTTCCTTCCAGATTCTAGACGAATGGCTTCGAGCCAGGCTACAGGGTCCAGGGTGCTGAACCCCAGATATCCGGATCGACGTTCTGTTCGAGGGAGGAATGGCTTACCGCCAGGCTTCATCGACGAGATTTTCCTTCCGGATTCTAGACGAATGGCTTCGAGCCAGGCTACACCTTCCACGTTTCCCTTCCGTATTCCGTTTACTTCAACGTGACATACAGCCAGGCTACAAACTTAACCCCAGATATCCGGATCGACGTTCTGTTCGAGAGACGAATGGCTTACCGCCAGGCTTCACCGACCAGATTTTCCTTCCGGATTCTAGACGAATGGCTTCGAGCCAGGCTACACCTTCCACGTTTCCCTTCCGTATTCCGTTTACTTCAAGGTGACATACAGCCAGGCTACAAACTTCTTGAAGTTCAGGGTGCTGAACCCCAGATATCCGGATCGACGTTCTGTTCGAGAGACAAATGGCTTACCGCCAGGCTTCACCGACCAGATTTTCCTTCCGGATTCTAGACGAATGGCTTCGAGCCAGGCTACACCTTCCACATTTCCCTTCCGTATTCCTTTTACTTCAAGGTGACATACAGCCAGGCTACAGACTTCTGGAAGTCCAGGGTGCTGGATCCCAGATTGCAGAATCCGGACGGTGTCACAGAGGCGAAACATCAGAAAAACACAATATTATGCAAATATTTAGGAGAAAAAAGCTCAATCTATCCCCAATCCAGTTGAGCCCAAATCTACCAGGCTCGACTGCGAACTGATGTAGCGTTTACACGGACAAGAAATCCCGTCAAGTACAAAGGAATTCCGGTCGACTTGAAAGGATTCCGTTCGTGAACACAACTTGGAAAAAAGTCTAGCGGGACGGGAATCCTTTCATGATGAAAGGAATGCCGATCTGCTTGAAAGGAATCTCATCGGCGGCGCTGGTAAAAATACTAAAACAAAGTCTAGCTAGCCTTTGAGAGTAGCAGTCATCAGTACTGATGTCATAAATGACGTCAGAACATATTTTTGTTGGCTAGTGAATTTATTTTTGTCAGATTTTCTGGTTTGAAAAATTATTTTTATTCCTCTGCGTGTAAACATAATCTTGTCGCCAAGAACGGATTCTGTTCAAGTTTTCCTGTACTTCTAAACGCTGCATGAGAGAGTGCATCGGTTGGGCTTAGAAGACGTGTGCATTTCTTCTCCGTCAGGAATTCTTGTTACGATTCTAATGGGTTCGAAAAGTATAGTACAGTAATATATTTATCACGTCACTTTGCTTCATAGTAGATATCAGCTAGTACCCCCCAGTCTAGATTCGAGTAAACCCTGGGAATCTGGTTAATAAGTTTGTAATTCATGAACCTGCTGATCCGCGAATTGCTGTTAAGATCGGAAGGGTTTGAAAAGTGGAGAAGAATCAATTTTCACGTCACTTATTACCTTCAACTGTGCACTTGCAAGCAATAAGGATGTGGGATCCTGATGAAGATGTAGTTATGCTTTAACATTTCAGCGAAAAACCAGCTAATTTTCATATCCCGGATTTTAAGACAATGAATATTTTGACTCGGCTTGAGGATCTTTAATTTTTACACCTTGAGCCCCAGTAGTGACGTTCAGATAATCACTGATGGCCCGACAAAGAGCATGCCTTTCATTGGCTACTGAAGTGAAGCTAAGGAAATGTTCAATTCCAGATTGGAAGGTTGCTTTTGAAGACAGCCCGCTATTGCGTAAGGCCCCAAAAAGATATATTTTCGGCAATCGTTTACCGTCGTAATTACATGTTTCGAGAATAGAGGTACAAGCACATACGTACGACAAACCAGAAAGCAAAAGTTCATTCGACGAAAATCGTTTATATGAATAGTAGAGCAACGAAGTAACGTGTTTTCATCGGATCTTCAAGCAAACTTGTTTAAGTAAATAAGTGATCGGTAACTGGACTGTCGTAGTTTAGCCCTGTTCACTGAAACTTTAAAGCTCATACAATGTCCCCACCAACCAAAGGACACCTGAACAATGAAACCATACTTGAACACACCATGGAGAATGCATTTACAGACATGGCCACGGAGAGCATTCTTCTCTGAGCGTGACGTTTTCAAAGTAGGGATGTTCGTTTCTGGAGGTTTGCACATGCAGACTCCAAGACAAAAAGCGCAATTCCTTCAAATCTTGTTCAGCGCTGGCCGGATCGTATACGTTTGGGCTTAACTGGTTAAAAAATATTCCAGAAGAAGGCTTGATTGGAGACATTTGTTAGTTTCTAAAATTGTTCGGTACTGAAAGTAAGGACAGATGCAAAATGGAGCAAAAATCATAGCTTGGATCCGAAACACTATTTCGTATTTGGATTGGGTTTTCTGCAGGCAATGTGAACGGAAGTCATACAGATAGGGATGATACTTGGTACTCTTCATTCAGGTGTCCTTTAAAGATGAAAGAACACTGAACCATTGAGTATACCATCGAGTTCGCCTCAATACAATCATGATCTTCTGCTTCACTCAAACCTAACCTCTCTTGTGCATTTCATGCATGAAATATGCTTGTCCCACACAGTAACCAATTCCGAGCAAGAGCCGGAATAACAAGTGCGCAAGCGCTCAGACGTGGAGTGAGAAAGTAAAATGCTTATCACACATCTTAAATAAGAATAGCATTAGAACCAAGACCTTTCACATCCCCAATAGCCAAACAAGTATTCAACTAACCTTATTTGAAATCCTCACGCTTAATGAAATGTGACGATGAAGTTTTTCACTCATTTTAAAGCTTTTAACGCAAACAAACCACGTGTAAAAATCAAACGATCACCTTGCATGAACGGTTTCAATTTCAATACTGAATGTCTTGCCAGCCAGTTACCTCTTTTCAATTAAATATTCTTTGAGCCCAAGCTGACTTTGGTACATTTATTCAAACAATGTTTACAACGGGTACGTCAGCTACGATTCTTCAACAGTCCGGGTATTATAATTACGAGGTGTCCTATACGTACTGCTATTAGAAAACTTACGAAAAAGAAATCGCGTGGTTGTGATGATCTTTTCAATTAGCAAGGTAACAACAAGTGCAATACCCCCTTCGTCACAACTTCATTAAGAACGGCAAATCATCAGTCATATGACAAAACCGCCCAGTTTCCAACTTTTCATAAAAGAGTCAAGTACGCCGAGTGGTCTTATTTATTGCTCTTACAGCAAAATCCACATCTATACATAGGCTATCCACAAGTAAAACCCCAACAAGAGCTGAATTTGATGCATGTCATTCATGAACTTGACTCATGGGAAATCTGGGCCCAACTGCCCATGAACGGAAGGGCGGGGTGGGGGGGGGGGGGTCGGCGTCCATCAAAATGCATATCTAAACCTATATATCCTCAAGTATGCCAACTTAGAATTGATTCCAGTCAATTTGGGCCCACTTGCCCATGAATTGGAGATTAATAGGGTGGTTCAACTCCAAATATATATTCCCAACCTTAAGATCTAAAAGCACAAGGAATTTCATCATCCTATCTCCAGTTACTGTCAAGTTATAAACATAAAATCTGGGAAATCTAGGCCAAATTGCCCCTGAACCAAGTAGGAGTGGGGTTTGGGACCCCCAAAAAGCAAAAAGAGACCCCAATGTCCACAAGCCTACCTAGTTCCAACTTGATACCTGTAGATTCCTGTCACGGGTCACCAACTTTAATCTTGGGCAATCAGGGCCCAGTTGCCCAAGAACGGGAGGGTGAGTGGGGGGAGTCGGGACCCATCAAAATGCAAACCTATACATCCTACGGGTATACCAACTTGAATGTGAGTCCAAAGATAACAAGACCAAAGGTTTCGATGGGATCCCAACAATCTAATATTTGATCCAGGCAATTGGGTCTTGGGTCTTGTACGTATACCAAGTTTCAACTTGATACCATTAATGCTTCACGAGGTATGAACTCCCAAAAAAACGGTGAAAGCCGAAAACCGAATCTGGCTACAGCGCACACAAGGGTGAACTATTCACAAATGGACAATCCACTAAAAATGAAAAGAGACACTGAAAGTAGTTACAATGATGAACTTGTTAC
Source organism: Branchinecta sandiegonensis (assembly GCA_030848855.1). Lineage (NCBI taxonomy): Eukaryota > Metazoa > Arthropoda > Branchiopoda > Anostraca > Branchinectidae > Branchinecta > Branchinecta sandiegonensis. The sequence goes on along the minus strand of JAUPMV010000008.1, from coordinate 14,493,227 downwards.
GTGCTGAAATTTAAAAATCACACACATTTTATTGCTTATTTTGTTTCTAGATCACGCACAACTCTGTGTCACTTCCCCAAAAAGAAAATACCCGGAAAACATGCACCCGCCCACACAATCCAGAAATCCAAATGAATAGTCAAAATGAATAGTCAATCAAACACCCATTAACACCTCTCCGACTCTTGGTGGTTGATAAGCTCTGGAGCGATTACGAAATTTCCATTTTTCCGTTAAACACGTGACCGGAATAAAAAGGCTTGGAAAACTACTTTGGAATTCCAGTCATTTCCCTCACTAACAAGGCGACAAGCCCCAAAATTAGGTGGATGTTCGTGAGTCGATTCCAGTCGGACTATGTGGCAAGAACTGAATCATTAAAAGAAGATGAGGAACGAGACGATCGCCTCATTCGCCTAAGGTGGACGAAAACTAGAGCAGTGAAAGCCAGGTTTCCTAGATTTTCCTCATAGATTCCGGACTTCCATTCTCATCAAGGCGGATCGCGAGCAGAAATCAAGGTTTCCATATTTCTGTTATCATCAGATGTCGATGGTCACCTGAGGTAGATCAAAGGCAGAGAAGCAGAACGCTAGGCTTCTAGACTTTCCTCATGGATTCCAGACTTATCCGTTCTCATCAAGGCGGATCGCGATGTTCAACTCGAGTAGATCGAAGGCAGAGCAGCCGAAAGTCATGTTTCCAGACTTCTGTTGTCATCAAGGTGGATTTCGATGTTCACCTCAGGTATATTGGAGGCAGAGCAGCCGAAAGCTAGGTTTCTAGACTTCTCTCGTGGATTCCAAACTTCCGTTCTCATCAAGGCGGATCGCGATGTTCAACTCGAGTAGATCGAAGGCAGAGCAGCCGAAAGTCATGTTTCCAGACTTCTGTTGTCATCAAGGTGGATTTCGATGTTCACCTCAGGTATATTGGAGGCAGAGCAGCCGAAAGCTAGGTTTCCTGACTTTCCTCATGGATTCCAGTCTTCCGGTGTTTTTGTATAACCCTTTCAGTGTCTCACTGCCGGTGGTTTTCATTAAATCCGACTCTGTCTCAATGTGAATCGCGATATTCACCTCAGGTAGACGAAAGGCAGAGCAGCTGAAATCGAGGTTTCCAGACTTCTGTTCTCATCAAGGTGGATGTCGATGTTAACCTAAGGTAGATGATGGGAAAAGCAGCCGAAAGCACGGCCAATAGACTTTCTCATGCAATCCAGACTTTCGTTATCATCATGGCGGATCCGGAAGGTGAAGCCACACTAACAAAACCTATAAGTCTGGGTCGCTACCCCCTCCCCCCCCCCCCCCGATTCCAAATTCCATACTTCCGATTCTAGGTTCCACATTTGTACTTTCGTCCAGCGGGATCGAAGACAGACCTTGAAAACCGGATTTTTCGACTCCCTATTCTGTAATATGTATCTGTTTGTATTTCCGTCCAGGCGGATCTGAAAGGTGAAGCCAGAGCAAAAGCCTGAAACTGCGGGTCACTGAACCCATGATTCCTTAACCTGGACGGGTGTCACAGAGGCACGCATTCACGAGACCAAGTAGCTCCGGAATCACGAGAACAGCTCGAAGTTCGAGACCTTGCACTCCATGATACCAAAATCAGGTTGGGTGTAACAGAGGCTGCATCTTCAAGACTTTCCCGTGATTCCAGATGTCCGTTTCGGTCAAGGTGGATGAAAGCTTCCGGCGGATAGCAAGCAAGAGTAACACGGCTTGAAGTCCGAGTCCTTGGGTCCCACGATTCCGGAACTGGTTGGGTGTCACAGAGGCTGCATCTTCTAGACTTTCCCCTTGAGTCCAGATTTTCGTTTTCGTAAAGACGGATCCGGAAGCAAGAGAGCAAACGGTTCCGAGTTTGAGTCCTTGGATCCCTCGATTCCAGAATCTGGATGGGTGTCACAGAGGCTGCAATTTCCAGACTTTTTTCCCGGACTCCGGATTTTCCGATCTGTCAAGCGTATCCGGTAGCTTCAGGCGGATCCGGAAGAAAGAGAATAAACGGCTCGAAGTTCCAGTCCTTGAATCCGCCGATTGTAGCATCTGGTTGGGTATCACAGAGGCTGCAACTTCCAGACTTTTCCCCTGGATTCCAGATTTCCGCTTTCGTTTAGCTGGATCCGGTAGCTTCAAGCGGATCTGGAAGCAAAAGAAAAAACGGCTCAAGGTCCGAGTCCATCGACGCTCCTATTTCGGAATCTGGTCGGGCGTCAGAGAAGAAGCAACTTCCAGACTGCTGAGACATCTAAACGTCCTCCCGTTGACATCCAGCATGGACAGCCGGATAACGCAAAGAGTTTGTAAAATCTTGGACGACCTTGTGGTGCGTGAAAACTGTCCGGCACGCAGGACGTTTGCCTAGAGTTCTTGGTTTTTGACCCACACTCACCCCGGAATTTAGAAGACTGTCAATGAGGCAGCGAGGCTGACTTTTAAGAAGTAGGCTAGCTGACTTTTAAAGTGGTCAATTATGTTCGAGCTTTTAGCAGAAATATTAATTGGTGATAGGTGTATTTTAAAAAGAATTAATAAGAATAATTTTATTTCTTACCAAAAGCACAAGCTATAGACGTAGAATAAGCAGAAGAAGGGAAAGGAGAAGAAAACATAATCAGAGGAAAGAAACGAAGACCCTACGGCATCATTACCTATCTACATTAAACAGGTCCGCCATCTGATTTTAAGGCACCGATATTTTGGCCCTTCTTGGCAAGAGCCTCTTCAGCAGAGCAAAATAACACAAGAGAGTAGCGCAAAGACCTATGCTTTCCTTGCTTAGTAAATGGGCCATGCTCGTAGCGCCGCCCAGTGAGCTTGCGGCATTTAAAGCAAGACAAACTTGCGGGTTTAGAAATTTCTAGTAAAGCGAAGGTGCGGTCTGCACACACCAAGGAAACAATGGGGGCTGTATCACTTTTTTGCTATGTCCAGGATCCAGAATATGAAGTTGTGAGAGCCAGCGGTGGTGAACGACTGAATGAGTTTGAGTGGGGACGTTTTCTATAGCTAGTGGTGCTAGTATCGCTGCTATTCGGATCTGTGTCAAGTCTTGGAGCTACTCTCTAGTGCTACCTTGGTGCTACTTTGCTCTGCTCTTCAGGCTTCCCAGCTAGAAAAGTGAACCTGTGATAGTAACTATAGGAATCTGATTTTGGTGAGTCTCTTCGTAAGAACTGCATGGTGTTAAAGTTGGTGCTGAGATTTCATTTAGGACGCGGCTACTGTTTTCTGGATCCCAAAACGTAAGTGGAGGGGTACCTAAGAGTATGACATCGCAAAAGTTGTCCGTCTGTGAGCACGATAACTTTCAAAGGGAATGAGGTATTTTGAGTCAAGGGAAAGGTCGAGTTCCGTAGGTCGAGAGTTCTGTAGCCCTAATTTAGGGGTGGGGGAAGGGGTTCAGTGAAGACCCAAGGTCACCAAGGACGGTAACACCACTGGAAGTCACTGCGAGGTCTCTAGCGTAGCTAGCGTCAAGGGTGGTCGGAAGGGGGGGTGTCTCACCCCCCCCCCCCCCTGCCTTTTGTTAAGTCGTATCAGTCGTTTATTTTGGCGTAGGAAATTACGGAAATTACAGTAGGTTAGTTGTTAAAGTGAAGTCTGACTGTGTTGGTCATCTTTGGCTTTAAGTGAAAAAAAGAAGGAACAGAATTTTAAACAGAATGGAAAAGCCATCAAAAATCAAATGACAGGAGACCCGCGAAACAGGTGTGCCCAGAACAGATGGAAAAATGTCGATTACAAAGAGAGATTGAGGTGGGAACAACGCTTGAAAAGGACAAGGAAGAATTTAATACACCCGAAATTCGTTTCCCAGGACAGGAATAGCTCTGCAGACACTGGAATAGCTCATTCTAGTCGAGAGGTAAATTTTCGGCCTCTATGCTAGCAGAGGCGTTACTATCCAAAATGTTCGGGGGGGGGGAGGGAAAGGAGCAAAAATATTCCTTCAGCCCAAGCTGACTGCGAATCATATGTATTACTGCTGACTGCGAATCTTAGCACTATCAGATATGGGAGGAGCAAGGTATTTACCGACTGGCTGGTAATTTTTACCGTTTTTTTGCGGAAAAAACGACTGTTCTGACGAAAAATCAACTGATTTAAAGAAAAACCGACCGTTTTTACGAAAAATCGACTGTTTCCAAAAAAAAATCGACTATTTTTACGAAAAATCGCGGCGCTTCGCGCCGATTCAGCTACTTTTTACCGGCTGGCCGACAACATCGGGGGAGGGGGGGGTGCATCCACTTACCCCCCAACCGTGACGCCCCTGTATGCTAGTGTTAAAGCACATCTGAAAAAACTTCGTAAAATTCAGGACACTCATACAACTCGGAAATGATCTCTTTTATGTTTAAGTTATTCTAAAAGCGAACTTCTCGTCTTCATTTGCTGTGTATTAGCATCTTCTGTCGCGTAGAATCAAATTCTGCAAACCAGTTATAAGTGGCAATTCTACAGATGTAGCTCACTGTAGCTTTACATGCTCTAGTTTTCGACATGAAAGTACAGTGTGTCGAATGACAAATAAAACGGTACACGGTACTTTCGTAATGAAACAAAAGTCCATCAAATCATCCGGAAAAAAAACGCAAAAAAAGTCTCGTCGGCGAACCGGCGTCTTTTCTGTCTGTAAACTCCTGTCAGGCCAAGACCAAAAGTTCTTTACGTCCGTAAATCCGGATTTTTTTTTAATGCACTGGCAAACCTGTTTCCTCGTTTCGTTTCTGAGGAAGTGTGTTTTGAACGTGAAAATTACTTTTTATGCTATTAGTTCGGAGCAAATCTACTTTCTTCCCTATGTCCACTATTTTGTCACTTTTTTCGATGGACAGAGTCGTGATCGTTTTCATAGCTATTCTTAACTTTTCATTGGGATCGCAAAAAGACGCTCTGCTCCTCGGCGTTTACGTCCATAAATCCGGATTTTTTTTTCTTTAAATGCACTGACAAACTTCCTCGTTTTGTTTCTGAATATGCGTGTCTCTAACGTGAAAATTACTTTTTTTGCTTTAATTCGGAATAAATCTACTTTAATTAATTAATTTATTTTTTAACCCGCTAAATGAACAAAAGCGGAGTTTAAACAAAAAAAAGAAAAAATACAACAGAGACGACTAAATACACAACAAAAACACTGAATGATCAGTAAAAACCGAGTACAATTTAGCAAGGGACTTCCTACTGTATTTGCCCCGATTAGCGACAATTTTGGAGTAAGATACTTGGATCTTTTTCTTACAATCCGTCACGGCTTGGTCACGGAATGATTTCAGATTTTTAGCAATGTTAATACCCAACCACCGAAAAGAAGGGACATAAGGAACAGAAAAAGAAGCGCAATCCAAAGGCGAGTTAGAATTACTATTAAAGGAGAGATATTCGCATTTTGTTAAGTTTAGTGACAAACCAATTTTACTAAGGTTAGTTGCAACTGTAGATACAGAAAGAGAAAGGCCTTTTCTAGTTCTACTAATTAGAAGTATGTCATCCGCATATGCTATGTATGAAATATTTACATTCTGAGAGATACACGTTGTTGGGATAGAAGATAAAATGGAAGAGATGCAAAGTTTAAAGATAGAAGGGGAAAGGACAGCACCTTGTCTGACACCACTCCGTACCGGAATTTTAGAATCAGATATAACCCTGTCGGTCTTTAACCTCAGAAAAGAATTAGCATACCAATGACGAAGGAGAAAAACCAAAGACGCCGTCGCCGTCCCGTTATAGACTTCAAAAACACAAGCCAAAGCCTGGAAACCTTACAGAGTAAGGGGTGAAGAATAATGGTACCTTTGTTGGCCAATCACAATAAAAATAACACTCCTCAGATACTTTATACTCAATTAACAGTATCTATTCCAAAAGACTGAACTAGTCTCCTTCACTTAAACATTCTATTATTCATAATAACTATTATCTGATTAACTTCTCTAACACAATTCACTTTCCTTATTTTTAAGCATAATTTTACTATTATTTAAAGTTAACCATTTAATAATTATTATTTACTCTTTTATGTTTTCCACTATCTTACGAATACAGTCACGGCTTGTGATACTTCTCAATAAATCCGCGACATATTTTCCCCTTAAAAGAGGCGAAAACACTCATCACTTGGGTTAAGAAGACATGCTGATCACTTATGCGAAAATCATTTTCTACCCGGCCGCACAAGTAATTCGTCCAGAATCCAGCAAAAAGCGGAAAATTTGTTAAAAGCAAAAGTTGCGTTTGTAGTTGATTAGATGTCCGATTTAGAGGTAAGACGAGATGCTGAATCCGTTTATGACAATCATTTTTACCGGGACATATAGTTCACCCGGAATTCGGCCGAGACCGGAAAATTTGGTATAAGTTAAATTTTTATTTGAAGTTGATTGGATGTTGATATAGGGGTAAAGAGATACGATGAATTCGTTTTTGAGCTTTATTTTTTCGCCGGACAAGTAGTTCCGGAATTCCGCCGGCCGGAAAATTGGCAAAAGTAAGGCAGGAAGTTGCGCTCGGTTTTATCAAAATATATATGACTTATAGGGCTAAACACACACACTGAATCCATATCTGAACTTGGTTTTCTCAGAGAATTAGCTATTTGGCCTTAATCTGTTTCTAAATTTTAATAGTAAAAATGTTCAAGGAGTCTGGTGCAGACTGGATCTGACGAAGACAAGACCCAATTGTATGGATCAAATGTTGAGTTTTTGGGATCCCATCGAAACCTTTGGCCTTGTTACTGCTCAATTGGGTCGTTGACATGCGAGTTTATTGTGCATTCTGATTGACTCTAGTTTTGCTGTGGGGAAGGGGCTTGGGGTTTGAATTTTCTTTCACTCAGATACTTATAATTGCTAGAATATTTATTCATATTATCGGAGATTCACTTTTCTAGCTTTGAGCCTGAAGAGGATAACATATAACAAATGACACAAGGATGCGCAGTTTCAACAGACAACACATCTGTTGCGATTTTTAAAACGTTTTGCATAAAATTTTATTCATAACAAGCATTGCCGAAGAACCGAAAAAGGCCGAAAAAGCATCTGCTGACTTTTTTGTATGTCGTCATGATATCGGAAACTTCAGCAGATGCTTTTGTGGCGGTTTCTCGGCTCATCCTAGCAATGCTTGTTAATACTTGTTATGCGTAACATTTGATGCGTAACATTTTCAAACACAACAGATTACATCCCAAGTTTTGTCTGTTGAGTGTTGTCTGTTGAAACCGCGCATCCTTGTGTTATCTGTTACGAAAGTTCTGAAGTGTATTATATTTATTTACATTACTATCAACTGACCTCTTTTAACAGAATTCGCTTCAATACATGACTCACCTCATCATTAAACCTCTGTGCAATCTGTCAAACTGCTATTGGCGCAAAATCATAACATTAATCTTACGAGTTGATTTTTCTATCGCGGTTCCATGGGGGAGAGGGGGGAAGGAGGCGAAGCAGGTATTTACAAAATTCGCCAGAAAAGTGCGTGAGGTAAAGGTGCGTCTACAGAAAGTGGGGCACGGAGTAAATCGAGGGGAGAACAAGACGGTTGAAACACAACGTATTCGCCGGGGAGAGCAGTTCTCGTTCGCTTCAAGGGAGCAAGCAAGTCAACATTTATGCAACTCGGACATTTATCGTAGTTTATATGTTCGGTGTCATCCTGGGAGAAGCGTGAGTTTCCGAGAGGGTCGCCAGGAACAAGAATGTTGCCTTGTAAAAATATCGATCCGGTTTTCCCGGAAAACCAATAGAGCTCCGTTCTGAAGTTCGGGAGTGGAAGCGATTGAACTTGACTGGATAAAAACGGACCGAGAGAAAGAACTCATTGTTTCGCAGCGAAAAAATCATTCTACTTTCCATTCTGACTATCATAAGTTTTTGTACACATGTTTTCATGTTCGCATTCATGGTCCCCGGGAAGACTGATCAGTTCTCATTCACTTAGGGGGAGGGGGGGGGGGGGGTTCGACGTTTACGCAACTTCTTCATAAGTTATAATAAGAAATTTCAAGAACTTGTGTTATTCAACAAATGATAACAGGGATTTCTTAACTCTGCACTTCACAGCAGATACTGCAATTGCTTTCTACAGAATTGTCTATATAAGTTTATGGATGAAGTCTTCGACCCCTGCATGCAAATATATTTATCTCCTATTAGAAATATTTAAAATTATTGTTATTATTAGGCTATTACATTTGACGTTAAGCTTTTAGCTTGTCGCATTTGAAGAGTACATAGAGAAACAAAAGCTGTAAGCTCATATGGCACTTGCATGGGTTAAGATGTTTTGATTGATCAAAAGTAAGTTTCGACTTTGCGGTTGAGATGCGTACTCTAAGGGAGCTAGAACTTCATTTGTAAGCAAAACACTCGAGGAAAAACTGACAATGGGCTGATGGGCATCATGAAAATGCATATATTGCTTAAAAGCATTTTTTTTACTTTGCGGTCAAGATTGGTAATTGAAGGAATAATCGGATGTGGGATGTAGCAATTTCTAAGCAAATGTTGTTGAATCTCTAATATTCCAGCGAAGTTTCATCGTCCTAGCACATATGGAAGTACCTTAACTCGCGATCACCGGAATCTCAGACCCCCCCCCCAACTCCACCCACAATACCCGGAGCCAATCCGGTTCTGTAAATGATTAATGTTTGATAAATGTTTTGATTGATCAAAAGTAAGTTTCGACTTTGCGGTTGAGATGCGTACTCTAAGGGAGCTAGAACTTCATTTGTAAGCAAAACACTCGAGGAAAAACTGACAATGGGCTGATGGGCATCATGAAAATGCATATATTGCTTAAAAGCATTTTTTTTACTTTGCGGTCAAGATTGGTAACTGAAGGAATAATCGGATGTGGGATGTAGCAATTTCTAAGCAAATGTTGTTGAATCTCTAATATTCCAGCGAAGTTTCATCGTCCTAGCACATATGGAAGTACCTTAACTCGCGATCACCGGAATCTCAGACCCCCCCCAACTCCACCCACAATACCCGGAGCCAATCCGGTTCTGTAAATGATTAATCCAGAGCATCTGTTTGCTATTCCCACGAAGTTCGATCCCGATCACACCAGTCTAAGCGGGTCAAGTATTTTCCGACCCCCACCCCAATAATTGTCGGATGAAAAAGATCACCGGAGAGAAATGTCCTCTGTTCAATTATTAAATTTCACTCGGGTCCGATCACCCGTTCCAAAGTTACGCATGACTCAATATTCCGGATTCCCCTCCCTCAACTCCCCCCAAGATTATCATATCGGAGATTTTTTTATTCCAAGTCAGTTAGACCTGATATGCCCCTGGTATGCCTGCCAAGTTTTGTCGTTAAAATCCCAAAAAACGGAATTCCGGGACACCCCCCCCCCCCTTCAAGTGTCCGGATCCAGTCAAATTGTGTAAAAGATTTACATTGAGCAGATGTTTGTTCTTACCAGCAAGTTTCACTCTGATCCCTCCATTCTAACCGTTTCTCGAGATTTCCGCCCCCCCCCAACTCCCCCACGGTGACCGTAGCCAATCCGATTCAGTAGATGATTTACCTAGAGCGTCTGTTTGTTCTTCCCACAAAGTTCCATCCCGATCTCTCCATTCTAAGCAGGTCACACATCCCCCCCCCCAACAGTTGCCGGATCCGGTCCTGATATGAAAAAGATCACCAGAGAAATGTCCTCTGTTCAATTCTTAATTTTCACTCGAATCCGATCACACGTTCCAAAGTTACGCATGACTCAATATTCCGGATTCCCCTCCCTCAACTCCCCCCCCCCCCAAGATTATCATATCGAGGATTTTCTTTATTCCAAGTCAGTTTGACCGGGTCCCTGATATGCCTTCCAAGTTTCGTCGTGAAAATCCCCAAAAAAAACGGAATTCCGGGAAAACCCCTCCTCCCCCCCCCCCCCTCAAGTGTCCGGATCCAGTCAAATTATGTAAAAGATTTACATGGATCAGATGTTTGTTCTTCCCAGCAAGTTTCACTCCGATACTATCATTCTAACCGTTTCTCGAGATTTCCGGTCCACCCCCCCCCCCAGCTCCCCCACGGTGCCCGTAGCCAATCCGATTCAGTAAATGACTTACCTAGAGCATCTGTTTGTTCTTCCCACAAAGTTCCATCCCGATCCTCCATTCTAAACGGGTCACGTATTTTCCGCCCCCCCCCCCCAATAGTTGCCGGATCCGGTCCGGATATGAAAAAGATCATCGGAGAAATGTCCTCTGTTCAATTCTTAAATTTCACTCGAATCCGATCACCTATTCCAAAATTACGCATGACTGAAAATTTCGGATTCCCTTCCCTCCACTCCCCCCACCATTATCAGATCGACAAAAAAATTATTTTGAAGTCAGTTTGATCGGGTCCCTGATATGCCTGCCAAGTTTCATCGTGAAAATCCCCAAAACCGCCATCGCCGGAATTCCGGGACCCCCGCCGTAAGTGTCCGGTTCCCCTCCCTCAACTCCCCCCAAGATTATCATATCGAAGATTTTTTGTATTCCAAGTCAGTTTGACCGGGTCCCTGGTTTGCCTGTTAAGTTTTGTCGTTAAAATCCCAAAAACCGGAATTCCGGGACCCCCCCCCCCCTTCAAGTGTCCGGATCCAGTCAAATTGTGTAAAAGATTTACATTGAGCAGATGCTTGTTCTTCCCAGCAAGTTTCACTCCGATCCCCCCATTCTAACCGTTTCTTGAAATTTCCGGTCTCCTCCCCCCCAACTCCCCCGTGGCTATCGAATCCGGTCAAGACTATAAACGGGACATCACAGATATATAATCTATTCAGTTATTAAGTTTCATTACAATCCGGTCACCCGTTCGAAAGATACACACTACTCAATTTCCCGGATTCCCCTGCCCTCCACTTCCCCCCCCCCCCCCCCGAAATGGTCGAATCGGAAAACTGATTATTTCTAAGTTTGTTTGGTCGGGTCTCTGATATGCCTGCCAAGTTTCATGGTCCTAGCACATCTGGAAGTACCCTAACTCGAAAAAGTGTGACAAAATGCCCTTAATTTTCAAGTTTCCAGCGCCCTCCACTCCCCCGCATATGGTCGGATCGGAAAACTGATTATTTCCAGGTTAGTTTGGTCGGGTCCCTGATATGCCCGCCAAGTTTCATTGTCCTAGCACATCTGGAAGTATATGGCACTTGAGCCAGAGGCTGCAAGTGCCATAAAAAAGGAAAGACAATATATACACACACGAAATACAAATACTAAAGCATAAACAACGTACGTGGCTTGCACAAACGTTTAGAGCTCTTGTTCAAGCATTTGTTTCAGTAGTACGTATTTATTCGTTAGGGTTCAATATTTTCGTAACTCGTAAGTTCGTAAACTCCGTGTTCGAACTTCGGAGACAGTCACATAGCAAAAATTGTGCCTAATTGTAGTACGTGGTGAGTATTTTTCTTTGGTCTGTTATGTTTTATTTCATTTATATTCATGTACGGCGAGGACTATAATATGGACCACTCCGGTATACTGAAAACAATAAGTATAAGGTGTTGGGGGGAGGAACCTTATTTCAAGTCAGGACTGGATTGCAAAAGTTTAGAGTTGTTAATTAGTTTAAGAGGTAACGCCCTCCCAGTTGGGAGAAAAGGGTGAATTTGGAAATTAATAGGATAAGTACTTGTCCCAGTTTCTGCCCCATGTGTAGAGTGATTGATGAAATTTTATGCCATTTTATGTGCGAATGCGACGAGGTGAAAGGACTAAGGGAAGAAAATTTTGGAAGGGGAACCGTGGGAGAGGAGGGAATAATCAAGTTAATGGAGAATAAATGTTTCGGAGTAATTAAAATTTAGCGAGGTTCATCCGGATAGCAGCAAAACATCGAAAAAGACTTTATGTAAATAAATATGTATGTTATGACGACTTTGTTTTGTTTTGAGGGTCAGAAAACCTAAGTACCGGGATACCTACGACTTCGTAAAGTTCTTCGTCCGACCGTCCGCCTGTCTGTTAGCACGATAACTCTTGGAGGGATTGATATATTTTGTTGAAACTTGGTGTGAGGACCCGTTGGGTCAAAGTACAGGCCAAGTTCGTATATAGGCCCCATTGCTATATATTTAGGGGTGGGGGAGGGGTTTCAAACTAAGGGACGATTTTTGTTTTTTTTTAAACAGCCAATGAGATAATAGATCTAGGGGCAAGGAGACATATTGAATCCGTATCTGAAACTTATTTTCTCGCCGAACAATTAGTTCGTCCGGAATCCGGCCAAAACCGGAAAATTTGTTAAAAGTAAAAGTTCTATTTGAAGTTGATTTACTGCTCGAATTAGTGAGAAGAAGTCACGTTGAATCCGTACATGACAATCATTTACTACCCGGACATATAGTTCGCCCTGAATCCAGTTGAAACCGGAAGATTTGTCATAAGTAAAAGTTTCGTCTGAAGTTGATTCGAGGTACGATGCAGTGGTAAGGAGGCATGCTGAATCCGTATATGAAAATTATTTTGTCGCCGGACAAAAAGCTCACCCGGAATCCGGCCAAAACCTGAAAATTTGTTAAAAGTTATTGTTTATCTGAAGTTGATTAGAGGTTCGATATAGGGGTAAGGAAATATGCTGAATTTGTTTTATGCTTTAGTTTTTTGCCGCACAAGTAGTTCACCTGGAATCCGGCCGGCAGGCAGTTTCAGTCAATTTCGTCAAAGTAGATATAGCCGTATAGGGGTAATCACATGCTGAATCCATATCTGAACTGGGTTTTCTCAGATGATTAGCCATTGGCCTTGATCTGTTTCTAAATTTTAATAAAAATGTTCAAGGTGTGTACAAAAATGTACAAGAGACAATTGTCTGGATCAAATATTACATTTTGGGGATCCCATTGAAACATTTGGTCTTGTTCTTTCCTTCTTTTCAAGTGTATTTGTTGTTGCTATGGCCTGTTGGCCTTTTGCAATGAAATATCATATCATATACTACTTCTCATTAGCTTTATGCGTTCTGGGTGTCATTCACAGGCCACAGTAAACGCCTGTGTTTCCGAGAGGACCGCCAAAAACAAGAATGTTGCCTTGTGAGAATATCGATCCGGTTTTCCCGGAAAACTTAAAGAGTTTCCTCCAGACCAGAAGTTCCTGAGTGGAAGCGTCTGAACTGGATAGGATCACAAAAGGAGGGAAAGAAACGTTCGCAGCGGGGCCACTTCATTTTCCTTAGCGGGGTCACCGTTTGAAGCCAAGAGGGGTGGATGGTAACCCGATGAAAAATTATCTCAAAATAGTAGTATGAAGTTATACGAAAAAGTAGAATGCAGTACGAACTGATGCTACTACATGCTAGTATAGTAAGACTGGATGCTACTGAAGCAAGGCGGGATGCTACTGAATACTACTGCATAGGATTAGCCCGGTGTGAGGCACATTAAATTACAGTATTCTTTACTACTGCATTGCATATCAATCCATGTAACTTTTTCGTACAACTACCATACAACTACACAGGCTACAAATTTTTCATCGGGAAGAGCGGGAAGCCCAAAGATCACTGCAATTTTAACTTACTTTAACAAAGTTGATTAGTACTGCAGGAGAAGGAGGAGAAACACAATCAGTCAGCAGGAGTGGTCATTATAACAAAATTGTATCTTTTCTTTCTGCATAATCCTAACACCAACCAACATTATAAAGCAGAAAAGTGAATTCGACCTTAACAACAAGTCAGTCAATCTCTTGCACTCATTAATTGTTCACTGGGTCAAATTGCACTGGCCATTGATCAGGAGACACACCTTTCCTTCTTAAACTGTGTAGTAGGCTGCATTAGTGTTACAGGTCCTTTAAATTTTCCGTAGATCACAGATTTTACTGTAACGCGACCAACGATTATGGTTTAACCGAAAAGGGTTGAGAGAGGACAATTTAGTCAGAGGCGTTACTAGCCAAAATGTTTGGGGGGGGGGGGGCAAGGCATTTACCAACTGGCTGGTAATTTGTACCGACTGCTTTTGCAGAAACGACTGTTTTCAAGGAAAAAATTACAGTTTTGAAAAAAAAGAAAGTTTTGAAAAAAAAATCGGCTGATTTTCAGATAAAACCGACTGTTTTGACAAAAAATCAACTGATTTTAAGAAAAATCCGACTGCTTTTATGAAAAAAATCAACTGTTATGACGAAAAATCGCGGTGCTTCGCGCCGACTCCGTTATTTTTTAACGACTGGCCGACAAGATTGAGGGGGGGGGGGCGTCCCCTCTCCCCCCCCCAGTCGTGACGCTCCTGAATCTAGTTACCCATCATTTATTCACTTGAAGAGGCTTGCAGACCCGATGAAAATGCGTTACGGTACTTCATTGCTCCGCTAATCACGAATAATCGATTTTCATATAGTGGACTTTCCCTGTCGGATTTGTCTGACCTCTATGCGCTTGTACCTGTGTACCTGGAAGAACGGACAGACCGATAACTTTTACGAAGTCAGAGGTATCCCTCCACTTACGTTTTGGGATCCCAAAAACACCTTCGATATCCGTTTCAGACCGAATCGTTATTTCACATGAATTTCAATAAGATATTCGTAACCCACTTGAGTGCTTCTTGATGTTCATTTTTTACCTCCTCGTATTTCTTCTTGATGGTAATATTATAAATTACAAGGGGGACCTTCATCTTTATGACTGTCACTTCGCTAACCAAAATTCCTTAACAAGACGCACGATTTATAATTGAAAATTAAGGCCTAGGAGGGAATCGGTGCTTGACCTTTCAGGTACAGAGTTGATAATGGGCAAAGGGGAAACTGTCAACCTGAGGAAAAAGAATGAGCATTGTTTAGGCTTGGAAGGGGGCTGGATTGCCGCTTTGAGGATGGTTCAGAGCTGTCTCAAAGCGAGCTCAAAATGATACTTTAAGTAGAACTGAAGGCATCCCCCATTGTCTTTTCAGTAGCCAAGATAATGGGGGTTTTGGTTGTTGAAGTCCGTTTTTAGGGTGTTCTTTAGAGCTGTCTCATAGCGAGCTAAAAATGACGCTTAAAGTAGAACTGAAGGTATTTACAATTGCATTACTTTATTTTTCAGTAGCAAAGAGAATGGGCATTTGGGTGTAGAAGCGGGGCTGCCTTGCCGTTCTTCAGAGCTGTCTCGTATGACGCTTAAAGTAGAGCTGAAGGCATCCTCCCCTGTCTTAATTAATTTATCAGTAGCCGCGAAAATGGAACTTTGGCTGTGGAAGGGGGGCTGCATTGACGCTTTCTAGGGTGTTTTGCAGAGCTGTGTCATAGCGCGAAGCTTAATATAACGCTTATAATAGGAATTATTTTATTTTTCTGTTGCCACGGGCACTTAAGAGGGGCTGCATAGCCGTCTTTTAGTTTTAGTTTCTCTCATGGCAAAAAAGCTTAGTACGGTGCTGAAAGTAGACCTGGAAGCATACACCATCGCACTACGAATTCTATCAACGACAAAGTACGCCGTAGACATGGGAAACTGATTGGGCTTAGGAAGTCAGTGAACCATTGTAAGTACAGGAGGGGTATCCAACCTCAGACAAGATTTCAAATTTCCAGAGAAGTCTTTCCTTCAGAATCATCTATCTGGCTTAAAAAGGAACCAACAAATATGACAAACATACTAGATTGAAGCTAATTTAGTGGTTTACACAATGGATAAATAAACATTGCTTCGGTATTTCTAGTTAAACATATTTTTCTTTTCAGACAAGATCACCTCATTCTAACCTTAGTTCGAATTCCTGGCAGTGACTTACAAATAATAAAAAAGGCAGAGTTATCAAAGTCAATAGCCAGAAATCCCTTTTCAAAGCAGGTTCAAAACAAAGAAGAGGCACAGAATTTGAATATTTTTGAACATATGGCAGTTGAAAAAAGTCATATTTTGCCCCTTGTCTGTCAGGCGACAGCATGTACATTTTGTTTTAATATTTTCACGGCAACATTCGAGGTAGTGTAAAAACGAGGTCAGGTACTACCCCTTCTGTGCTGAACTGAAAGACAAACACAGCCGGCATTTGAACCCACGGCATTTGGCTTACAAGGCCACTGGTCTACCACTGATCTAAAATGGTGCACCACAGAGCCAGTGAACCAAGTGGTGCTAGCACTTCCTCTTCAATGCTATTTTATCAGTGTGTTCTATGAGCGTGTTCCACCCTCGTACCAATAGTAACTATTACTTACTAAATCCGTTCCAACCTGACGAAAAGTTACTACGCTGACCGTTCCAGCCTTCTCGAAATAGTAACTAATAGTAACTATTTGCTTACCACGCTCGGGAGCGTGGTAAGCGTAGTAACCACGAATCTCTGTCACGTGATTGGTCGGATTCATCCGTGGCATGATATTCCGCTGGAAAATAGAAAAATCGTTCCAGCCTTGACGACAAAAAGGCAGAATTTGTGACGTCATGCGTGGTAACTACGGTAAGTAGGATGGAACACGCTCTATATCAGTGGTTCCAGGGACCCATAAATTTCCTGTAATGACTCGCCATTCAGGGGGCTTGTCAATAAGAGATTTCTGATGCGCTCTTGACCGAGCGTCAGATAGTTCGAGAAACACTCACGGGGATAAAATACCCGACTTTCCAGATAGACATAATTTTTCGCAGCTGTTGTGCTGAACTAGGAATATTTCTCTGTAATGGAAGAGTATCCTGGATCTTTTGTCCTAGCTTAGGTACCTGGTGGTATGCTGAATAGTCCCATCAAATTTTGTCTATCTGAGCAAGAACGCCGATTCGATCCAAGCGGAATTTTTGGAAACTAGGTGAGGCTCGGGCAACATAGCAACATAGAAGCATAGGAAATGACAAGCCCCCTGAATGGCGAGTCATTACAGGAAATTTATGGGTCCCTGGTGGTTCCCAACCTTTTCCGTGACCCGTACCCATAATTAAAGGTTAGGAAAGGCTGCGTACCCTATTTTTCGGAACGTGAAAAAGACGATATTTAGGCTATTATCATAAACGATAAGGCATACATGTGTAGAAATATACACAAATCAATGAGAGACTTGAGGCTCCTTTGTAAATATAATGTTGTCAAATCTCTGCTGGATGTCAACGGCAATCTTTTTTTACAGTCAGCCAGTTTCTGTGTTTGGTTTCGATGTTCTCCGTGCTTTCATAAAGCTGCATCGCAAACATTTTCGCTAGCTAATTCGCAACCTGAATGACAACATCACGTGCAATGTCTTCGATTCTTCTTGAAACGATACTGTGTGACACAGGAACAGATTTTACGGCAGCAGGCTAGCTGTTTTGGAATCAACATTATTTCACTGATTTTCACTAGGGCTTGTTATCAGAGGCGTAACGCACGGGCTCCCCCCCCCCCCCCCGCCCCCAGTGGTCGGTCATACGGTTCGAAAGAAACGAGTCGGCGCGAAGCGCCGCGTTTTTTCGTAAAATAGTTTTTTGTTTTTTTAAACAGACGATAAAAATGACCAGCCAGTCAGTAAAAATACCTTGCCCTCGAAATTTTTTTTTAGCTAGTGATGCCTCTGCTGGTAATATTAGACTTTTGGCAATCAAAAATGAGTGAGGCGAGCTTTTGAAGCTACAGAATAAACCGATTTTGGTACCTTCGCGTACCCCTTTGGGTACGCGTACCACCGGTTGGGAACAACTGTTCTATATCATCTCTCTGTGGTTTATTCTTAGTTTGACTGAGTGGCGAAAAATCATTACTGTACGTTTCTTTCGATATTGCTGTTATGAGCTCAGAATAATTCTGTTCGTTTTCAGAATCATGAGAGTGATCTCGCACTGCGAGGGGACATAAACCGAGTTAACAAGCTCAAAACTGCGCTGCCAAAAATGTGTGCAAATTTCTGTGGGGCCGTGCTGTCTGTGAATATTTCGCATGTCTACGACGCGGGTGGCTTTCCTGTTTTGATTAATTGAGAATTTAATCCGACGTTCACATTTCTTTCTTATTATATTTTTTTACTGAAAAGTTATATAAATTGCAAACAACAGTGCACATTGTTCTGAGATTTAAAGCGAAACATTCATGCAGTTTTATATGCGAATCTTCGCGTAAACAAAAAAATCCAGAACTGCAAAGGCAGAGCATAATTAGCGGTCCACTTTCATGAATACCGGTAATACTTTCGCAGTTTTAGCCAGCGTCTTTGGTTTTAGCCTCACGTAGGACTACAGATTTATTTTTCACTGTCATTCTTATGCTCTTGCAAGTCCAACCATCCCGTGCATAATCTATGGGAGTAAAGCCAACCCGTCACTGGTTCGAGGGAGGCGCGAATTACGCATACACATCAAAGATCGTCCGGGAATCGAGATCAGGCTTGCCACGGACTAGGTCGAAAAACACTTAACTAAACATTTAAGAAGAAACAGTTTATTTTGTTGGCATAATAAACTACATTATTATCTTTATTCACAGTCGAGTCCTTGCATTTGGCTCATCTAATGGCAGCCCATGGGTACTTCTTCCCGATTGAAGAGCATGTGCTAACAGTGAAGAATGACAATACACTGTACAGGTTTCAGGTAAGAACTGTGCGTTTACTCGTCCACATATCGGTCTACAGAGCGTTCATGACATTGGAGGTCTGGTAACCGTTGGGGACCAATTCTGGATTTCTAGGGGTCGGTAGTAGCCTATACTGATCACTTCATGAATGTTTGCAAAGAACTGACCGGGTTCCGGTTTCGCTTGGTTTTGTTTTTAGTACAATCTGTAAATTTTGTTTTGTTATTGGTTGTTACTGTAATTGACCATGGGCGCCCAGACTTCAATGTGGAATAAACCTGCTACTAGTATCCTGCGTTTCGCCTACAGAGCTACCTATCGATCTACAGAGCGTTCATGACAGTCGAAGCTGGGGTCAGGCAACCTCTGGGGGCCACTTCTGGATTTTTAGGGATTTGGTGGTAGCCTTATATATTGACAAACTTTATGAATGTTTGCGAAGAACTGGCCGGGTTCGGGTTTCGCTTTGGTTTGTTTTTAGTAGGCCTACAGTCCGTAAATTTTGTTCTGTTTTGGTTATCATCTTAACTAATCGTGGCCGTCAAGGCTTTAGCGCAGAATAAACCTCATACTGCTACACCATGTTTTTCTGGCTTGAATGTGCGAAAATACCAATAGATGTAAGACAAAAGCAATTCGTGCATAAAGTCGACAAAAGTCGTCACAAAAGTATTTTAGTTACAGAAAAGAAAAATGTTTTACCTTTCAAGAAAGTGGATGCGCAAGTGTTACTCGAATTTGTCCAAAAGGTCAACAAAAGATAAATATCTTAATTAAAGAAAAAGAACAGTGTCTTACCTTTTAAGTAACTGGACGCGCAGATATTTCTTCCAGAGATTTTGTTGTAGATAAACGGCCGGGTTTTTTCCGGTCGGATTTTTTGCACTATTGTGCAGCTGAAAGTCTCAACCTTTCCGTATTGAACTGGAGATCGTGGAAAAAATCCTGGCAGGAGATTCCAGTCCACGAGCACCCAATCCTGATCGTCTGTCCGCAGCCTTAGTCAGCTTTTCCTCTCAGATCGCCCATGTAGTAAGCTAAAAAATAAAATGCTCCTCACGTGGAATTTGGACCCGCAAACTTCGGCTTAACGTACCGACGCTCTGACCTATTGAGCATTGGAGGGGCTTGTGGAGATAGCTCGCCCTAAATTTTCACTTTTCCAGCGACCCGCACTCCCCCGCATATGGTCGGATCGGGAAACGTAATCTCGCACCCATGTTTCGGTGGGTTCCCGAAACTTTAAAATCTGATCCAAACAATTGGATCCTGTAGATATCCGGCCTTCGCCAGACTCCTTGAAAATTTCTACTATTAAAATTTAGAAACAGATTAGGGCCAATGGCTAATTGTTGGGAAAACCTCTCTGGCACGCCAATTCCTCCGGTCCAACGTTAAATAACGTTTATTGTAACAACGAGTATTTACAAATGTACAAGCCAGGTATACGTGAAGTCAGGAAAGTCAGGAACCCTATAAATAATAAATCTTTTACTTTATGATTTTACTTTAAGAATGAATACTTCAATTCATAATTAATATCTTAATTATATACTAATATAATAATCCGAAAAAGGTTTACCTTAAAATCACAACAAATCCACTTTAAATATTAGAAGCCATTGATCTGGTTGAAAGCTGTCTACCAACTGAACTGGTAGCGCTTCTATGAAGATACTTTACTTTACTCAACACTGCTAGATGGCGTTATAAACGGGAAAAGCGCGGAGTATTCAAATAAGGTGAAAAACGGAGTCGGACGATTCCCAACATCCCTCCCCCCTTAAAATTAAACTCCCCCTTTTCAAGAAAACATCTGAGGCAAGAAAAAAGATGATGGTGTCGAAGTCAACTGGCTCTTCTGATGGGTCTTCTGGAAAGTTTTGAAGATTATCATCAGCTTCTTCATCTTCGTCTGGTTGCATCAAGCAGAACAGGCTAGTTGCGTTATGTTGGCAGTCATTTTGACGCTGATCGGATGGCGTTCGGCGGAAGAATTTCCTGAGGAGGTTTATATGGAAAACCTCGGTTTTCTTTCTAGGGCCATCGAGTTGGATCTCGTAGTTGACTCGGCCAACTCTTCTCAATACTCTGTACGGACCTCTCCACGAGACTTCGAGTTTGTGGTTTCCTTGAGGGAGAAGTAGCAGAACTTCGTCGTCCTCTCGGAGTTCTCGCTGTTTCGTCTTGCGGTCATACCAGAGCTTGGCTGATTTACTGGCTTCTTCTTGACTCTCTCTTGATAGATCTCGGTACAAGCTGAGTTTTTGTCGCAAATCAATGCTATATTTGACAACGGAGCGCGGTTCCGTGTCAATCTGCGATTCCCAAGATTCTTTCAACAGATCAAGGATGCCTCTGGGATTTTTACCGTATAGCAGCTCAAACGGAGTGAATCCAGTTGCCGGATGGGTGGATTCTCGGTAGGCAAACAGAGCTAGCGGTAAGTATTTGTCCCAGGCTTTTGGCTCGTTCATGATGAACTTTTTGATGATGGTGATGAGTGTAGAGTTTACAGATTCAGCACAACCATTCGTCTGTGGGTGGTATGGTGACGTGCGAATCGGCTTGATCTGAAGTGCCTTGTAAACTTTCTTCAGAGCAGCACTCATAAAATTTTGGCCTTGGTCGGTGAGTATTTCTTGCGGGAGGCCAAAGCGGGAGAAATACTTGATGAGTTCTTCAGAGACCTTGGCTGCGGTTGTTGTCCGAAGCGGGATTGCTTCGGGATATCGGGTACTCAAATCGACGATGACAAGGATGAACCGATTGCCTGAGGAAGATTTGATCAGAGGACCAACTACATCCATCGATATCCTTGTAAATGGCTCAGTGAGTACAGGCATTTGTTGCATGGGGACTTTTTCCAGGGGTCTGCGTCTAGAGATGAGCTGACAGTTGTAACAGGAACGGCAGAACTCTGCGACATCTGAAGGTAAGTGTGGCCAGAAGAATCTTCGTGCGACGCGGTCTTTAGTCTTATTAGGGTCACTCTTCTGCAAAGCTGCAAATTCTTCTGATTTTAGACCAAGAATTTCAGGGGCTAAAAGACTAATCGGGACAGCCGTATCTTCAGGTGGCTCCTTAGAGGCCCCATGTTCAGTAACATCGTTCGGTGTTGCCAAATATGCGTCACGAATGTTACTCGGGTCTTGCTTCTCAAGGCGATGCACAGATTTTCGCTTTGATTTTCGGGCTGGCTTGCTGCAAGACGGGATGCTGAAGATGCTGTCATCAAAATTCAGGAAGTCGGGCTCGCTGGTTTCAGTTGAACCAAAATCGTCGTAGGTATCGGAGAGACTTGTGGGTCGTTTGGCCGCAGCTGAACGAGTTACCACCAGGGAGGCTGGCTGAGATGTCTTTGATGTATCAAAACTAACCAGGTTGGCGAAATCTGGATAGTCGTAACCAAGAAGGACATCTACCGGCAGATTTTTGACAACACCTACCTCCAGTTTTCGGGCGACGATGGAGCTATCAGGTCGTATGAGCTCGAGATTGACGACGGTGGTCGGAGTTTGATGCGTGTCACCAAAGACACAATCGATCATGCATCTACCTTCCGGATTCACATTTTTCGGGTCGACAAGATCAGCTCGGACTAAGCTCACGTCACTGCCACTGTCAAGAATCATCTTAACTGGCTTACCGTTCATCCTGCCCAGGATTTCGCGGTTTTTCTTGAGTGACGAGCTATTTTTTTCAGGACTTCTGGCCAGGCCACTAAAGCTGGTAGTTGAACTACTTGCCGGTCCTTTAGGGCGACCATCTTTGTTGTACTGTGCTGAGCGATGCGGGTCTGGAGCGTCTCTCTTCACTCCAGACTTGTTGGGACAGTTTCGGACCATGTGTCCTTTCTTATGGCAGTAGTTGCATTCCACTGCAGATAATTCTCTCCTAGAACGGTTGGGGCTGGTGCCGGAAGATGAAGCTGATGTAGCATCCGAAGCATGTTTCCCATATGTTGGAGAAGTTGGACGGCTGTGACGTTGCTTCTTGCTGATGTCATCTTTTCCCAGCGTTTTGCGAGTGAGGAGATACTCATCTGCAGCTTTTGCAGCTTCTTCAACAGTAGTTGGCTTTTGCTGGACCACGTGAATTTTCAAGTAATCGTTGGCTATGCTGCTGTAGAATTGCTCAAGGGCAATTGTCTCGAGTGTGCTGGACAGCAGGGCTTTCGTGGTATCTAAATCGGTGGCTGTTAAGTAGTCGCTTGGGATTCTGAGCCACTTATTCCGAAACTTAGAAAGGCTGGAAGCTAGTTCTCGGTAGCTATCTTCATATTTCTTCCGGTAAGAGCGAAATTTCTGTCTGTAGAACTCTTCGTTGACTTGAAATTTTTCCAGGACGGCCTTTTTGACTTTTTCGTAGTCTTTTCGGTCTTCATCTGACAGGACATGAGTGGCTTCTTGTGCTCTGGGGGTCAGGAGAGGAAGAAGACGCGGAACCCATAGGGAATCATCCCAGCCGAGGGATCTGGCAGTCATCTCGTAGGTACTCAGGTACGTTTCGATGCAGTCGCCGTCTCTCATCGCTGGAATTTGCGCCATGCGATTTGATTTAAGCATTCTGCGCTGAATTTCAAGTTCTTCCTTCCTGAGCTTTTCAGTAGCTTCTATTTCTTCTTTTCGTAGCTTCTCATTCTGTTCAAGTTCAATTCGTCTCAATTCCAGCTCTTTTTCTCGTAGCTCCATTTCTGCTTCTCTTTGCTTTTGGAGATTTTGTTGTTCTTCTCTTCGAGCATGTAGTTCTTCTTTACGGATGCGCTCAATTCTCTCTGCCTCTTCCCGATGAAATTTCTCTGCTCGTTCAGCCTCTTCACGACGAAATTTCTCTGCTCGTTCAATATCTAATCAAGTTCAAATAAAACTAATTTTTCGGTTTTGGCCGGATTCCGGGCGACCTACGTGTCCGGCGAAAAAAATAATTTTCATATATATGTTCAGCATGTCTCCTTACCCCTAGACTGAACCTTTAATCAACTTCAGATTAAACCTGGATTAAACTTTTATTTTTCGCAAATTTTCTTTTTTTTCCGGTGAACTACTTGTCCGACATGAAAGTCACTTTCATATTCGGATTCAGCATATCTCTTTGCCCCTAAACTGACTATCCCCCCAAAAACTTGAAACTCCTCCCCCACCCATAAACAGGCCTATGGCTACAGAGCCCATCTTCAAACTTGACCTGTACTGACTCAAAGATTCCTCATGCCAAATTTGAACAACATATCTCAACTTCTTCGATAGTAATCGTGCTAACAGATGGGCAGACGGACGGACAGATGAACAACTTTTAAGAAATCATAGGTATCACTCCACTTAAGTTCTGTGATCCCAAAAACAGGTCCCACGGTAAAAGTTTGTAACTGTAAAAGTCCCTTATAAGTTCCATCTTCACATAGATATTCAAGTTTGCGTCATTACCACCAAAATATGCTTTATCTACCATGTTCAAAAGTCAACTACCAGTCAGCTAAAGTAGCTAATTAATGCTAAGAATACCTGAATAAATCCTAAGAATACCTGAATAAATCCTAAGAATACCTGAATAAATGAATAAAATGCTTTATTCCGCCAAAATGACGAGACAAGAAAAAGGTTAAAGCATTTACAATGCATTCATCTAAATTTTCTGATTCTAGTGCACATCATCCGTAACACTCAGAATAAAACAAAATAATAGTTTTTTTGGGTGTTTGTTTTTAAAACTGCACTGCTCAAGGTTATTTAACAGTCAAAGAGGCATAGGCCTACCTCTGGTGTATTCTTACTGGACAGGCAAATTGCCAAAACCAAATTTACCAGAAACTGTTGAGCTCTAAGAGGGTCTGCTGATGAGTAGGCTACTAGAGGAAATGCAATAATGATGTAACTTGGCATGCTTGAGGTTGGTTTAAACAGTGAGTACGCTTCAATGAAGTATGTACGGTAAAAATTGTTCATTGTTTTCTTTATGCTTTAATTGCAGGCTTTTTGGATGACGATGCCTTTACTTGAGCAAGAACTGGTACCATAACAATTCTTCTAAGATCCTACTCATCTTTTCTCCCTACAGTATAATAGAGTAGCAAAAGAAAAACATTGTTTTCTTTCAGACACCATACTTTTGGCCTTCAAATTGCTGGGAGCCTGATAACACTGATTACGGTAAGTTACACTCAGCCTTCTATTTGTTTCTTTTCATCAAAATTCTTTTCCTCCAGCAGACATGCTAAATAATTTAACAGAAATTTTTACATTTGTCAATACAGGAGGAGTCGGTGGCCATCAATGATGTAACCTCGAAACTGGTCTCACAAATTCTGAAAGTAAATTTCTGTGCTGTCATGACTAGGTCACTAGGTCATTAAGATTTTGCTTCTTGCCAGTTAGGGTAATATACAGTAGAGGTATGCTTACGTGAACACTTTTTTAACTGTTACACTACCTTACCCCTACAATACCTACCTACCTTTGTCAATTGTATATAAAAAAAAGTAAAACGGAAAAGAAAAATTACAAACTTAATATCAGTTAACAGCCAAGTATTTCAGGGTTATCCTAGCCCAAACTGGAAGTAGAAATTCAATTGACTTCCTTTGATTTTGAATTAAAAAAAAATATTCTTCCTCTTTTGACTGCATCTGGAGGTTCGGACCAGTCTAGTACACTAGCACTTTCTCAGTCACGGTGCTCAAACGTCTAGCACCATGTCCGATGTTTGAGCACTGTACTTTGAAATTCATGCATGGTGCATGGATTTCAGCATACAGTGCACACATCAGCACAGGCATTTCGAGCCGGTATTTAGTGTGTAACTATAGAAATTGTGCTTTTTCATGTGTGCACTGCATGCTGAAATCCATGCACCATGCATGAATTTCAAGGTACAGTGCTCAAATGCCTAGCACTCTGGCATGGTGCTAGAGGTTTGAGCACCATGACTGAAAAAGAGCTTGTGTACTGACTGGTTCGGACCACCATCTTCTCCATTGAAGTTGCGTTCCACTTGGCAAAATTTTCAAATTAACAAAGGAAATCAGCTGTAGTTTCATCGGTAAATTAGCTAAATATTCAAAAAGTGCAAATGGAGCGAATGGTTATCATCAGTATTTATTGGAAAAAATGCCTTGTTTGGGTTTTACTTTTTTTTTCTTTGGCAATCGTTCACATTTACCAGACGTTCCCATAACTATAACTCTACTGTTTGCAAGTTGCAGAAGCTGTTGTATTACAACAGCCTCTCCTTCTGGCTGTATGCTACAGAGATGAAGGAAAAATAAATGACATTCTAACCTCCAGAGTGAACTCCTTGGGCCAGGGACTGGAGCCATATCTTTAAGATTAACCATATTCATTATTTTCGACGTTTAATCACGTCCCTATTTTTATTCTTGTTGCACCTGCACAATTGCCCCGTAAAAGGCAGGCAAAGGGACCCGCAAGCACATATGATTAAGCTGTGCCCGCAAGAGACTCTTGCACGTTGTTTGAATATTTCGCGCTTTCCATCGTGCAGTGTTGCCACACAAGTAAACTTTTCGTTGCCTACTAATAAAAATAAGAAAAGTGCTCGTTTACTGAAAAAAGTGGTACTTCAAAAACGCTTTCTATCGCTCAGGGTTGTCATTTGACTAATCTATTCGGTCTTGTAGAGATTAAAAAACTCCTCCTTTCTGGAACAAGACAAAAGATTTCAATAGGTTAGACATCCGGTCTTCGCCAGACTCCTTGAACATTTTTACTATCAAAAATTTAGATACAGATTAAGGCCAATGGCTAGTCATCTGAGAAAACCAAATTCAGATATGAATTCAGTGTATTTGCCCCTATACGTCATGTCTACTTTGACGAAACTGATCAAAACTTTCTGCCTTACTTCTGCCAAATTTCCGGTTTCAGCCGGATTGCGGCCGAACTACTTTTCCGGCGAGTGTTCGGCGTGTCTTCCTGCTCTAAATTGAACATCTGATCGATTTAAAATAAAACTTTTACTTTTAACAAATTTTCCGGTTTTGGCCGGCTTCCGGCGAACTATTTGTCCGCGAGAAAAGAATTTTAATATACAGATTCAGCATGCCTCCTTACCACTAGGTCGAAACTTTAATCAACTTCAGCTAAAACTTTTAATTATTCAGAATTTTCCATTGTGTTTCTTATATCAGCTGTATGCCTTTTTAGTCCAGTAAGACTAGTGCGGCCTACAGAATCCATCTGCGAACTCGACCTGTCCCTTGACCAAAAGAATCCTCACACCAGCACGTCTCCTTACCCCAATACCGAATTGCTAATCGACTTCAGAACAGCTTTGAGCTTCAACCAAATTTCCAGTTTCGGCTGAATCATTTGTCCTTAAAACTAAGTTCAAATATGGATTATCGACGCAGAGTTTTCGCATTTATGGATAAAGGGGTAGAGTAGGTCACGTGATTTAAAAAAAAACTGGATGACAAATTTGTATTAAACTCTTCACCAGACAGTTGTTGGACGCATTCTGCCTTTTCGACCCAGTAAGTGACGGTTGAGACTTCTGAGAGCTAAAGTGATTGAATAAACTTTTTGTTAATCTTTAATTATGTTCTGAAGCTGCAACAGCATGTCTCCTCACTCTATATTGACTACTATTAATTGGGCTCTAACAGTTCAAATTTCTGGATTCCGGGCGGTCTACTTGCCCGGCGAGAAAATAATTCTCGGGTTTAGATTCAGCATGTCTCCTTAGTCCTGAATTTCACATTTAATCAACTTCAGACTCAACTTTTACTTTTTACAAATTTTCCGGTTTTTGCTGGATTCCGGGTGAACTACTAGTCCGGCGAGAAAATAAATTTCATATTCGGATCCATTCTCCCATAAATTGACTATCTGATTATTTGAAACCCCTCCCCCACCCCTAAATGTAGAGCTACAAAGCCCATCTACGGAGTCTGGAGTTGCGTTCTATTCTCAGGAGCGAGCGCCGTATTTTGATAGTTATAACACTCTCTGGAACGAAAATAATAACAAATTGCGGACATACGTTATCACTCTTACGGGAGTTTCTGTAGTATGGAATACCAAATAGGACAAAATATTCCGAACGAGAAAATCATAGGTAAAAATCAGGAGTAAATATCACAGAAAAATGCAAATAAAATAGTTTCACGGTGCCGCAGTATATATTACGCCGATAATCAATGGTAAAATTCATTGGGAATATCAAGGGTGAAATTCACTAGGAAATATCATTGGTAAAATTCGCTAGGACAAATCATGGGGAAAATTCATCGGGAAAAATCAAAGGTAAAATGCACGCACTTTCGATGAAATTTCACGAGGAGAAATCAACAGTAAAATTCACCGGGAAATATCAAAGGGAAATTTCACGGTGCCGCTCCGCTAACTTAAAAAGAAAAATCAGTGGTAAAATAGATATTGATTGCAGATGGAAAGACATCAAGGTAAAATTTACTAGGAGAAATCATGGGAAAAATTCACTGGGAAAAATCAAGGGGAAAATTCACGCAATTTCGACTAAATTTCACGAGGAGAATGAATAGTTAAAATTCACGGGGAAATATCAAAGGGAAATTTCACGGTGCCGCAATATATATTACGCCGATAATCAATGGTAAAATTCACTGGGAAATTTCAAGTGTGAAATTCACTAGGAAATATCAATGGTAAAATTCACTAGGACAAATCAAGGGGAAAATTCATTGGGAAAAATCCTTTGATATTTTCCAGTGAACATTACCTGTGATATTTCCAAGTGAACGGTGAATTTTCTCTTTCATATTTCCCCATGAATTTTACCTGTGATATTTCCCATTGAATTTTACCACTGATTTTTCTTTTTAAGTTAGCGGAGCGGCACCGTGAAATTTCCCTTTGATATTTCCCCGTGAATTTTACTGTTGATTTTTCCTCGTGACATTTCATCGAAATTCCGTGAATTTTACCCTTGATTTTTTCCAATGAATTTTCCCCATGATTTGTCCTAGTGAATTCTTCCATTGATATTTCCTAGTGAATTTCACCCTTGATATTTCCCAGTGAACTTTACCATTGATTATCGGCGTAATATATATTGCGGCACCGTGAAATTTCCCTTTGATATTTCCCCGTGAATTTTACTATTCATTCTCCTCGTGAAATTTAGTCGAAATTGCGTGAATTTTCCCCTTGATTTTTCCCAATGAATTTTCCCCATGATTTCTCCTAGTAATTTTACCATTGATGTCTTTCCATCTGCAATCAATATCTATTTTATTTGTAGTTCACTGTGATATTTACTCCTGATTTTTACCTGTGATTTTCTCGTTCGAAATATTTTGTCCTATTTGGTATTCCATACTGTAGAACCAACAGTTATTATCACTTATGATGCTCCGGACCATCATAAGTAAACTGTAACGATCGTAACAGTCTGGGAACGAAAATAATAACAGGGAGGAGCTTATTTACTTATTACGGCGGTCTACGGAACGGCAATAATAAGAAGAATAGTAACGATCGTAACTAATAAGAAGTCGCTGGAACGCTACCATCATCAAAGTGACGGCTACCAATCATACTACACATCCATTTCTCACCCAACACCCTCACGTATCAGATGCAAAAATAAGCTAACTTATCAGTTAAACTTTAAAACTATTTTTCTTAGATGCCTATTTATCTATTTCTGCTTTATGCGCTACGCTACCAATCCTCCTCGCGAAGGAAGTGACTCAATCAAAGTCTTTTATTTCAGCCGTCTATCTTTGTAAACGAACTATGCAGAACAAAGCTCGACTCGAGCTGGCTGATTATGAGGCTGAAAATTTGGCAAGGCTTCAAAAAATGTTCGCACGGAAGTGGGAATTCATTTTTATGCAAGCCGAGGCCCAGAGTAGGGTGGACAAGAAAAGGGATAAACTGGAGAGGAAAATATTGGACAGTCAAGAACGAGCGTTTTGGGACGTTCACAGACCTGTAGTAAGTATTAATTTCTCACCCCCTTCGGATATACTTGTTATGGTATCTCTTTCCCGATAACCCTCAGGCACAAGTTCATCTCCAATTGGCGTTATTACAGTTCAGCGCTCCAAGTGGACTAGTTTCTGTTAGTCCCCATTGCCTCATAACCAACACTTGTGTAGACATAGTAAAAAGTCGGATCCATAGGGTAATGGGTCACTTTCACTTTCTGCTGCTGAGAGGTATGCAAAACCTCCATTACCTGGGACACAGATGACAGGTTTTCCACTCATTAACCTGTGGATCTATTTTACCATGTCTGATCAAGTTGCTGACGGTGAGGCATAAGGGGATTAACAGAAACTAGTCCGCTTGGAAGCGCTGAACGGGAATATGGCCAAGTATTCAAGAAATCATTTGAATCGGTAATGACGTCATGGAATGGAAGTGACACGACAGCCACCAGTAGAAGTAAAACATTCTAACGCTTAGAAGCTCTAAATACTAGTTCTCCGTGATGATTACGGCTTCTTGCTAGTTTTGAAACATATTCCTGTGTACTGCGAAGAGATCTGAATCTGAAACTATGTCCCTCTTCACCAACAAAACTAGCTAGCTCTATTGATCTATCACTGTATTGGACGGATACAGATATAAAAGAGAGAAATAGGTTGAAACAGTGCCATGTTTTCACTTTTGCCTTTTTCCTTCATCCATAGTCCTTTTGTTTTCTTTTTTTAAGACAATATTGGAGAGAGAAGATTTTATGGAATACTTTTTAAGACAAAAGTTTTACAAAACTATGAAAATGTCAAAGAAAACGTGTTACCATCGCGAATACGTTAAGCCAATTCGCCAGACCAATTCTTAGACAGTTCCTTCCAAACTTTATTTCTGGTCATTAATTGTAAACTCTATTCTTAATCTGTTGTCTTTTAAGTTTGTTTTGTAAATATTTCGCTGTTAACCTCTTCTAGCTTTAAGCTATTTGGGACTAAAGATTTTGATTGATTGAATGGCTGATAACACAATTGCGCCAGTTCAGCACACAGTTCTTACAGTGTCGGGTTCTCCCGGACTGGAGTTCCTGTCAGGATTTTTGGTCCCATGATCGATTCTATACGTAAAAGTTTCAGATTTTTTGCAACTTCACAATTAAAGTGAAGGTAATCCGTTCGGAAAAACTGATCGCCTGTTCGTAGCATAACGGAGGGACGAATGACATGACAATTCATCCCAGTTGTCAAAAGTCAACTTCGCAGTGGAACCTCGAGTCGACCGGGATGAATCGGACTTTCTCAGCTAGCCGAATAACAAATAAAATGTCCAAATACTCTTGATGACTATCTCTCCCTGCCGATGCAGAATCTCCGGGTACCTGCGGAAGAAAGGAAGAAACGGTGTCATCTCAGTATTTGAGTGATTGAGTTTGAGTCGCTACGGACACTTTTACTCCTTCTTCCTGAGAATCACTGGCGTGTTTTGGACTTAGTCATATAGAGTATTCCAGTAGACCGGAAATGTGAATCGAACGCGGCTCGATGGTTTGCCCACGGGTCTACCTGCTGTAGACCCTTTCCCGGCACCGACTTGCACCGGCCAAAACCAGGGATGACGGCCAAACATTACTGATTCTAATATTCTAACACGTGGCAACTGGTGCCGATGGTGCCAGTCGGTGCATCGAAACACTGAAATCGCTGCTGTACACTGAAATCGAGAGTGGGCAACCTGAGGCTCTGATCTGACAGCAGTGTAACCCAAGTTTTTGGAGTTCGTCGCGGGTTGCCTAGGTATGCAAGCTTACACAGATAACTTATTTCAGCCTGGTTGTGTGAGCACTACCGAAGTCGACATACGGAAAGCCTGTCGAATGAACCGGCCATTAAGGAACGCCTCCGTGCGACACCACTCAATAGGCGTGGCCGGAGGACGCCTGTCTCCGCCCCCTTTGCCCGAAATTTCGATCTCTCCCGCCGATCAGTTACAAAAGGAAATTGAAGCTTTGCGAAAAAGGATAGCAAGGACGACAGTAAAAGTTTCCAAAGTGTCGGAAGCGTAAGTAGTATCTTCTTTCCAAATCCCCCAAAACCGAATAAGTTTATATTTTGCTTGTTTGACGATTTTGTTCGGAATATATCAGGCCATCCTAATCACGCTTATAATGTCTCAGAAACCCTCAATAAAACACAAATCCGTTTCTCGTCTTTTCTCTTGCGAGTTACACCTAAATAGGTAGGAATTTATCTGAAAAATGCCGAAACGAGCCATTAGACGCAAGTGATATATATATTTCACGATGACTTCTCTTCCTTGAAAACTCGTCGGATTGACAATGCTATTACATGGGAACGACTGGGCAGTTAACGATGGGCTGGAGACTAAACGGGTTACTGAGAAATAACCATCCCGGATAGTCTAAGCCTTCGTCTCTGATTTAAGCCTACCTTGCCTACGGCTGCCGGAAACCTTTTTTCATTCTTACTGAGGATCCGCCCTAAGACCTTGAAAAGTTGGACGTCGACTGACGCTGCTGACATCGATCCGCCTCACAAGATCATAAAATGCCCTTGGTCATATGGACACATAACCTATACCTGCTTGATCGAGCGCGATGAGAGAACAAAAAGACCGTCCTCCCGAAGAGGCTTCGTTAGAGAATTGGTTTGCGGAGCCTAAAATATTACTAATTGGACGGACTGAGAGGGGAGGGATCATTTGATAACTGTCAGGTTAGGTGCGGTATTTTTAAAGGGTATATGTGCGGTAACCCCACTATAGGTTTATGATAAGACCGAAGGAAAATAAAAAAATAACTTAATTTGACGTGTTTCTCATAGTTCTAATGTAATATTGAGGAAGTGTCGTTCTTATGATAGTAGTTTATTCTACTTTAGTAGTATTTCCATCCATTATCATTCCCGAGATTCTACACTTCATAAGTGCAGGACTACCTATCTCCTCTATTGGCATTACATTATCACGCTTGCCACGTCTGTTCTCTTTACGTGACGCATCAGGCTCCCAATCACTGTTTCCGAGCAGCTTATTGGTCAGAAGACCGCATACGCAATTTTGCCACGTTTGTCATCCAAGGCAAGGGATACGGAAAGAGGCTGAAAACAGCCGAAGCAGTCAACTATCTCAGAACATCTTAGCAGAAAGACTATGTTGTGCGAGATGTCCTTTAAAGGCTGGAAGATCCGGGCGAAAAAAAAATGCGATACTTCGTTTTACCGCTATCCACCTGTTTTCCTATTTTGAATCTTCCCTTTCGATTTGTGTGCTTATGTGTGATAAAAGTGATGCCATCTATTGTTTCTACCCATTTCTGTTCGTGATTTCTGCTGAGCTTATCATTCCACTTTTAGCACCTGGGGTCGAGGAAGAGAAATGATATCAGATGTGCCTTCTAAAATTTATAAGTTCTGTCATTGCTAAAGAAATTAGAGCTTATCCATTGCTCCTTTCTAAGTGGTGATATTAGAAAGTTGGCCTACGGCAAAAAAGTCAACTTTTGAACTAATACAGATAGAATTTTTTTTTTCAACTGCAAACGATATCAGACCTTGATGAGCTGATCAAAGCATATGTCATCCGTTTTTTGGTACAAAAATTCCTTCATGAGATACACCAGTTCGAAAATTTTCAGGGGTAGAAAACTTCAGTAGTACATTTAGGCGTGGGGGTTCAAACTAAGGGGCAAACAAAATATTTTTAAACAGCTAATGAGATAGTCGATAAAGGGGTAAGAAGACATGCTGAACACGATTATGAAAACCGTTTCCTCACCGGACAAGTAGTTCTCCCGGAATCCGGCCAAAACCGGAAAATTTGTTATAAATTAAATTTGTATTCAAAATTGATTCGATGTTGGATAAAGGAGTAAGGAGATCCGCTGAATCCGTTTTCGAGCTTTATTTTTTCACCGGACAAGTAGTTCCGGAATTCCGCCTGACCGGAAAATTGGCAGAAGTAAGGCAGGGAGTTTCGATGGTTTCGTCAAAATATAGATGACTTATAGAACACATGCTGAATCCATATTTGAACTTGATTTTCTCAGATAATTGAATATTTGGCCTTAATCTGTTTCTAAATTTAATAGTAAAGTAAGGAGTCTGGTGCAGACTGGATCTGACGAAGACAAGACCCAAATGTATGGATCAAATGCTGAATTTTTGGGATCCCATCGAAACCTTTGGTCTTGTTTTCAATGCTGAGGAACAGCCATGTGATTACTGATTGTGTCATCATTTCAGAAAAAAATTCTTCTTGGAACATACAATTTTGAAAACCTCGATGGGTTGACAACTTCAGCATTTATAACCGATAGCGAAGAAACAAAACCAAAGTGTTGTTCTCGCAACACTTTCTTCGGCGAAGCTAAACAAAGGTTGCTGCAACAGTTCACGTTGACCAGGCAACGTAGGTCTAGTTTACAATTAAGCCTGAACTTAATTGTCAATGGACCCCTCGCACTGTTTACTCTTTAAGTTCCAGTATTTCAAAATAGTTGAAAACATTGAAACTGTGCTCTACTTTCAACGGATTACCACTTTGGCTGTTTTGAGCCGTTTCCAAGCCCGTTGGCTTCTAATAACAAGAAATGGATAATTTTACGTAGGCTAACCGGTTTTTATGATGAATAAACTTCTCGCAAAAAAACGTCGACAGCAAGATACGCATCGAAGGTAGCAAAAGAAGGGAAATGAGAAAATCAGTGAGGTTTCATTAACTAAAACTAAACAAATTCCAGCTTGAGCGGCTTGAGCCTGAAGAAGAGCCTTGCCAAGAAGGGCCGAAATGTAGCTCTAATAAAATGTAGCTGACGTGTCCGTTTTGCATTGTCAAACATGGTTCGTGGTCAGCTTGGGCTGAAGGAATATCTATAAAACGTACCGAATGAAATTTGGATCTCCGGATTTAAGAATGGATGGAGCGATTCCGGAAGTAGGTTGTCTTAGTATTATAGGTAATCCTTTAATTCTTCTTCGTTCATACTGCACTAGTGAACTTTTATTCAGCGCAACACAAACCCGTCATCACCATCATCCAAAAAAATTCTCCCCTACTGATAGATCCTGTACGATGCCAATTGGTTTTTGATCTCCAGAGTTTGTTATATACAATACAGTCCATATCTCCCCTGAATCAGTTTCCTTTAGAACTCTCTTAGAAGGCATCTGTCGCTATTAGATTGCATCCTGTCGAGCCTGGGAAAGTCTATCGATTTTGGATCGGGCCAAGCGAAGCACATTTCCGATCATTTTCGAGGTGAACCAAGAGCAAGTGCAAACAAAAGGTCAAGATAACTCGGAACTTGAGTTGACTCGCAGAGGTGTCACGTATAGGGGGACGGCCCCCCCCCCCCCCATGTCGTCGGCTAAAAATAGCGGAGTCGGCTCGAAGCGCCGCGATTCTTCGTAAAAACAGTCGATTTTTATTCGCAAGAAAAGTCGGTTTTTCGTTCAATTAGTCGATTTTTTCCTACAAACTTTACTTAAAATCAGTCGACTATTCGTCAAAACAGTCATTTTTTCTTGTTTTATCTGCCAAAATAGTCGGTAAAAATGACCAGCCAGTCGGTAAATACCTCCCCCCCCCCCAGACATTTTGGCTAGTAACGCCTCTGTTGACTGGAACTTTATAATACATTTTGCGCGCCCTACATCCTGTACTGGTATGTACCAAATCCTGCGAAAGAAATACATAAAAGTTTTAAAGATGTCCTCCTCTAATTATCGTAGTATCTCCCTCGTTGACGCCACAACCATTACGTAATTCAGAAGCTGCAAGATGCTATTCGGTCACTAGAGAGGACGTCTGTCGGTCTATCGGACAGTCCGGTGATCACAAGATGCGGGGTACTTCCGGATGTGCTAGGACGATAAAACTTGGCATATTAGGGACCTGACCAAACTAACTTGGAAATAGTAACTTCCCGTATCCGACCATCGTGGGGGGAGTGGAGGGAGGGGGAATCCGGATTATTGACGTGTGTAATACTTGTGAACGGGGGATCGGACCTTCATGGAACTTGATATTTAAAAGACTTCGTGTCTCAGATGTCACACTTCAAGTCCGGAACGGATCCGATGACTTCGGGAAAGCTGGAGGGGGGGGGGGGGGAATTGCGTAACACATCCAGAGTGGACGGATCGGAATGAGACTTGGTGGGAAGAACAAGTACAAGCACAAGATACATAGTTGACAAAGCCAGACCTGATCCGGGCACTGTGGGGGGAGTTGGAGGGAGGGTCCCGAAATTCCGGTGATCCAGAGTTAAGGTGCTTCCCAGATGTGCAAGGAGGATGAAACTTGGCAGGCATCAGGGCCTCAACCATTTTTACTTAAGAACAGTTGTTTCTAGGATTCGACCATCGTGGGGGGAGTGGAGGGAAGGGGAATCCGGAATCTTGATGTATGTATAACTTTCGAACGGGTGCCCGGATCTTCATGAAAATTGATATTCGCGACGATAAATTATCTCAAAATAGTAGCATGAAGTTGTTTGAAAAAGTAGCACGCAGTAGGCTACCAACTGATGCTACTACATGCTACTATAGCAAGACTGGATGCTACTGGAGCAAGGCGGGATGCTACTTAATAGTATATACTGTGAGGCACATTAAATTAAAGCATATCAATAGATGCAACTTTTTCGTACCACTACCATACAACTACACAGGCTAGAATTTTGAGATTTTTGGGACCTCGTGTCTCAAAAGTCTCATTTCAACTCGGGAACGGATCCCGTTACTTTGGGGGAGTTGTAGGGGGGCGGAAGTCTTGTGACATGCTCTGAGTGGAGGGATCGGAAATAAGCTTGGTGAGAAGAACAAGCGCAAGCCCTAGATACATCGTTGACAGAACAGCTCCGGGTCCGGGCACTGTTTGGGGAGCTGGAGGGGGGGGGGGGGGTCCGGAATTCCGGTTATCGCGAGTTAAGGTACACCCAGATGTGCTAGGACAGTGAAAACTCCGGACGGGATTTCTTGGTCTCCTCACGGGGACTAGGAATTCATTTGTAACCAAACTGTTACGGCACAAATGATCATGGGCCCTTGGGGATCAAGTCAACATGTCGTTTGCTTTGCGGTTAAGATCAGCAATTTAGGGTGCGCATCTTAACCGCAAAGTGAATTTTTTTATATATTTTACCAAAAGATACATCCTCATGATCTTCAAGGGCCCATTGTCGTTATGCCTTAGGGCTTTTGCTTACAAACAAATTCATCATAACTACAAGTGTGAACAAGTACTATTGACCAAATGATGGATTTCCATGATCCCCAAGGGCCCAGGGTCATTTTCGCTTCAGGAGTTTTGATTATGAATGAATTCCTTAAAGTAGGCTACTCATCTTAATCGCAAAGTACAAAATACTTTGCTTACATTTGAATTTCTAGCTCCCTTAAAGTGCGCATCTTAACCGCAAAGTAAAAAAAAAATACTTTTGACGAAACGATACATTTTCGTTATCCCCAGGGACACATGATCATTTGTGCATCAAAGGTTGTGCTTACAGAGGAGTTCCTAGTCCCCTTAAATTTCAAATCACAGCCACAAAGTGCATAATAAACTTTCGATTAAACGACATGTTTTCATGATCCCCAAGGTCCTATGATCATTCACGCCACAAGGGTTTTGCCTACAAAGGATTACAATAAACCCATGGTCAGTTGACAACCTCTCTCAGTCATCCTCTGGCCCAACTTTGCAACTGCCATACGAGCTTCTAGCTCTTGTTGGAAAACTTGGCAAAACTTAACTTTTATTTTTTATTTATTTAACAAACTTTGACTTTAGAAAATAGACAAACAGGCTTAAAATGAATTAGAGTATGAGTAACAACTTTGCTTTTTTTTACACATTATAATTACCACTCCGTGCCCTGGCCGGGGTGGGGGTGGGGCCGTTGTGGTCCAAAGTGGGCCACAGGAAGAAGTTCGCCACTGCCTTTTGAACCAAGCTCCTAAATGCCAAACAAATCAACCTCGTTCTCGCCACCTGACACCATGATCATACAAGTAGCCATGCTTGAAACGAAACTATACTAAGAAGATTCCCATTCCTATCCCCTCTACAATTCGACTGTTGTCCTTCACCGTATTGCTATGTGATCCGCAAGAACGTAGAGGTGATGACTTCTGTACAAGGGAGAGATAAACACGGTTTTCATGGAGAGGCTGCACACAGCTTCTCGTCACCTGGCGCTGCTCTACAAGACCGGGTTTTTGCAAAACGGTAATTGCTTTCTTGTGCTCTTGTAACAGGAAAGTTGTGTTGTTTAACACGAAGACAATACTGGGATTGCAATGTGACTTTTACACTACAAAAGTTCACAATGGAAAAATCCCGTAACACTTTGTCTGTTGAAATCATGCATCGTCGTTTCTGTCTGTTGAAATCGCGCATTGTTGTTTCAAACGTTGAAACTTCTGACGGTGTAGTTCCTTCACCGGCTTCACCAGGAAAATCGTCTAAGCGGTGACTATTCATGCTAGCTACTTTCATTTTTTGGCTACTTTCCTTTCATATATGTCCAAGTGCTATTAGGGTAGTTATAAATTGGTTGATTAGTGAGAACAATGTGTAAGACTTTTTTTCTTCCAGACAAATCAGCTACGCCGAGCAGTACAAAGAGTATGATCCCCTACTAATACCATGCGAGCCACCTAATCCCTGGGTTTCAGATTCGACGGATTTCTGGGACCACGAGAAGCATGCGTAAGTTTTATACAATTTCAACTCCGTCTTTATCATGTATCTTCGTTCTGCAACCAAGGTCGGGATCATTATGCTAACATACATTGATTCTGATTACCCTAAATTGCCCTAAAACGCGCTTCCAGAGAGATAAGGTTTCCTCCTGCATGTAGAGTCTCTCGCTGGTTTAAACCTTAGTTCACTTCTCCACTCATTCTCCTCCCATGTTACTAATTATCTTAATAACCAATGAAATTTCACGTTTATTGTTCATTTGTGCCTGTTCGGTTCTTGATTTGTTTCTGTATTTTGTCTTACGTTTTGTTGTTGATGGTATATTATTTAGATGTCGTTAGTTATTAATGTGTGTTTATTTTTTCTCTTTGTTGCCTATTATTTAGCTTTTGCTATTGTGGCAATTTGTCCATTAAACCTTAAACCTTAAAAAGTGTTTCTACATCGGACTTTAGTAGTTGTGCATCACCGAATTCGGACATTTTTATTCCGAATTCGGAGAGTTAAAATCCAATGAAGGATTAAGATGCTAGAATGCAAAATACTGCAGATTAAGTCATCTGAAAGCGGAGAGGTGTTTTTACAGTGTTCCAGGCTTGGTTGATAGATCTTGTTGTTACATCGGCTCACTCCAGTGTAGCCGACATTCCTTGGCTGGCAGATGTTGTTGTAAAAAATGTGGAACACTACCTTTGCGTGTCATCCTTGCGCGGGGTTCATGCTAATCTTCCCTGTGTGGTTCCGATTTTAGTAACTATCATTCATTCTCAGTCTTTTAATCTCAGAGATCAAATGAATTCATTTCGTTCACAACACTGTCAGAAGTTTCATAACACATAGCGTATAACACTTTCAAGAATAACACCTTTTCACTTAGAAATAAATTGTTATAACCAATAAAGTTTACACTATTTAGTGCCTAGATCTCCAACAACACCTTGAATTGGTAAAATACTAACGGGAACGAAAGAAACATAATAGATAACATCCCAAAGTGTTATCTGTTGAAACCGCGCATCCTTCTGTTGTCGTTATGTAACTTCTGACAGTGTTGTATTTGTACTTGTACCTACTGAAGGTGTTGTTGGAGATCTAGGCACAAAATAGTATAAACTTAATTGGCCATAACACTTTATTTCTAAGTGAAAAGGTGCTATTCTTGAAAGTGTTATGCGCAATCTGTTATGAAACTTCTGACAGTGAAGAGATCAAACTAATTCATTTCATTACAGATAGCTTCAAAACATGTTTTTTCTGCTCAAAATAGAATCGACTCTCTATTTCCTGACACCTATAACTTTTCCTTTCATCATAGTGTCATAACTGTGTGACAAAACTACACATCCATACTATAACTAACAAAGCACGACGCGGGAAGAACGAGAAACGTCGCCCGAACGATGACTCAAATGCTGTGATAACCAACCAACGGCATTTGTTGGGGACAGCTGTGGTGTCGCTTCCGTCTCTTCCGCTAGGTACATGGCGATTCTTCATCGATACGAAGAGTTAGTCATCAAGAGTATTCACTTTCTCAGTTGTTAATTGCAGAGTCTCAAACCCTTGCTCACAGATTGCCTCCCATTCACAATTCCTACAATGAGTAGAAAGAATTATCCGGGAAGAAATTAGCAACGGCATATCTGTCAGCTTTAGACACTATCTTGTAAACATTTAATCCTTGCGATTAATCTAGATACTTTATAATTTTTATATTCATGGATGACAGTGATGTTTGATGCCTGACATCTTGTATCGCTTTGACGGTGTCCCACAATAGAAAGACGACTTGTATGAAGCAAAAGCTAGACTAAATTGGGATTAAGACTCTCGGCAAGCTGCGATAAAATCTGACGTAGGTTTGTCCCTGTCCGAAATCATTAGCCTACTTATCATGAATACGCGAGATACGTCGCCTGTTCCCTAGGTGGAATAACAATTTGTTTTGGGCGCAAATTTCCCTAAACAAATGTCTGACGGAAATGCTCATCTTCGCTTAAAGCTAAGATCCTAAAGGTAAATGGTAAAGGCCCATTCATAACGGGTTTTAGCTAATACTCGGCACCAGCCAGTTCCAGAAATCGCTCTGAGACCGAGAATTACCTGGGTTTCTGCCGTTCGCAACTGATACTGGTGCCAGTTTCGGATACCAGCTAGTCTCGCACCCAAGTTGAAATCAGTTCAACTTTTGAGGGTACTAGCCAATCAGATTATTTTGGGGAATATTGAGGAATATTCTGATTGTCTAGTTTCGAACCAAGCCCAATATATAAAATCACATCCACTCTTGCTGTCTTGAAAACCGAAAGTGAATTTAAGGTCATTGATATTCGGCCTGACGTCGTTCAGCATTAGCCAATCGGAACATTCTGAATATTCCCCTAAATAATGTGACTGGCTAGTACCCTGAAAAGTTGAAATCAGTTAATGGCACCAATATCAATTGCGAACGGCAGATACCCAGGTAATTCTCGGTCTCAGAGTGATTTCCGGAACTGGCTGGTACCGAGTACTAGCTAAAACCCGTTGTGAATGGGACTTAAAGCAGTCAATGAATGTGAGATACTTTGTATAGTAAACGAGATATAAACCAGCAGGAAACACTATTCGTATAGTAAGTATTCCTTTGAATTTGATTCAGTCGAATCTGAATATGATTCAGCCAAATCTTGGAACTTGATTTCAAACAAACGAATCATATTTGATTCGTTAGCTACATCCTTCGTCTAGCTACA
Organism: Branchinecta sandiegonensis; assembly: GCA_030848855.1. Taxonomy (NCBI): domain Eukaryota; kingdom Metazoa; phylum Arthropoda; class Branchiopoda; order Anostraca; family Branchinectidae; genus Branchinecta; species Branchinecta sandiegonensis. The sequence goes on along the minus strand of JAUPMV010000008.1, from coordinate 14,452,346 downwards.
CCCTGAGGATAATCCTTGCCAAGAAGGGCCGAAATCGTTGGACGGAATCTCATCTGACTTATCCCTACCGTACGATAAAATTTCGTTTATTTTCTTCATGCTTTATACTCGCTAGAGAGTTAAACGATAGGCTAGCCCAATTTGTCGTGTGGAACAAAACCAAAAACAAAACAAAAACTCGCGATTAGCAATTAGCTAAATGAACTAGTAAAATGCGGCTGATAATCATGCAAGTTTTATATGTGATAATTCTCGCAGGCAAATCTGAAAATTAACTTAAGCTGATCTGGCTAATAATTTACGCTACTCTTTCCCAGAAAGTTTACAAAATAAGCTTGAACAAAATATCTTAACCCCTTTGACAGTTATCTTGCTAAGAACGGACAGACAGACAGACAAGCTTTACGAAGTCTCCAGGTATCCTGTCACTACGATCTTGGGATCCCGAAAATTTCCCTATGCTGGAAAGCTAGGAACTATGGGCACCAAAAACCCCCTCCCCTGCTTGAATGAGAGTGACTGAATCACATTTTATTTTGCAGGAAGGAACTGACCAATAAGAGAGTGAGACGGTGGGCCTTCAGTTTGCACGAGCTTCTACACGACCCACTGGGAAGAGACCACTTTGTAAAATACTTAGAGAAAGAATTTAGCTCAGAGAATTTACGGTAGGTAAATTCTTCCCTCTTCCTTCACAGACAGTGACTTCAGTAATCCGCAGATGGCTACTAGCACGGGATTTTTCAGCTATTTTTACATGATCTGAACTTCTCTACGATTTAAACAAATGCAGCACTTGACACTATACAGTACAGGTATGCCTGTTTAAACTTGTCTCTTTACCTTGGTTTTGTTTCTTGCTTATAACACATTCAAAAAGAAAGGACAAATAACAAACTGATATACATCATTGCAAATTTTTTATTATCTCCCTCGTTCTTGTCCAAACCGAAAACTAGTCGAAATTCGGCGTCCAAGATGTTATTCAGTCACTGGAGAGAACATCGGCGTCTCTAATATCTATATCACGTTCATCCAGCTCATCGTCTACATGATGTTTTCCGGGAATCTTAAGCCCAATTAGAAATTCATGTTTATTTTTCTTTGTGCTGTTTTGCCTTTCCACTGTCGCCGAGTAATTGGTGGGTCACAAATAAAATAAATATGATGTATCAGCTAATTGCCAACTGCTTCAGTTTTCTTCTAGCACGAACGGTTTGTTCATATTTTAACTTTCCTGACTTTAAATATGCTTCTTCTTCCAATGAAATGCTATTTAGTTAGAACGCCATCTATTGGGTGAAGTTAAGCGCCGTTTGGCAAAAGATACAAAAGCTGAAAGAAGAATCGAAGGAAATTAAGAGCAAATATTCACATTCTAGCTGACACACGTTAAGCTGGATGTAAAATCAACGTTTCCGGCAATTATTTTGCTGTGAAAGTTGCCTGATATGGGTTTCAGTTTCTTTTTTTCAGCGACCAAGAGGCATACTTATGGTGTATTTCTTTCCAAATAATTTAAAATATGGTTCAGCTTCTATCGTCCTAACTCTTGTCATCGCAGCCTTTTAACTGCCTTTTTGACAATTTATTCGTTCGCTTCAGTGATGATTCCGAAATGAAGGGGTTTTCCCAACAGAATTTCTTTGATTTTTGAAGTTAAATATATATGTAAAAGAATTGTTAAATTAAACTTTAACTGAAAAGGCAGCTTATTTTTATATGTTATTTAAATACACTGAAATTTTGACTCGTCTAAGGGATTTTGTATTTTTTCACCCGGGGCTCTAGTAATAACGTCAAGAAGTGCTCTGCTTGCACGACAATCCAAAATTCATCCAGACGCGGAGAATTTAAACTTCAACGAAAGCCAGCATTTTTATTTATTATTACATTTGTTACGTACGCTGTGCCCGGAAAATTGGAGGAAGTGAAGAACTCTGTTTTATTGTTATATAGTTTCGGCAATGGCTTACCTTTGTAGTTGCTGAATATTTTAAGCAGACAAGCACATAGAGGTACCACAAATTCGAAAGAATCGGGTTTTCAGGCCTATTTAAGTAAATAAGTGAAGTGTAACTAGACCGTCGGATCTCAGCCCTGTTCGCTTAACCTTTAAATAGTATGTGACAGTAAAGGGAAATAGATAACAAAGTATAGGAGTTGTAGCCCAACAAGTAAAAATACGAAAAAGAGATGCTATGCGGGTTTAAAAATAAAATAAGCCAAGAGCTTTCGAGTTCTTCGGTGTTAATGCTGCAATCGTTACATCAATTATCATTCCTGATGTTTCCAACTTGTGTATTTTTTTCAAACCAGTGCAGACAATACAACACTATAACAACAAAGTGCAAGTCGGTATTTCAAGCCTAAGCCTAGGTTTTTGTTATCGCCAGTTTATCTTCAGAAACTTCCATTTTTCACTGAAAAATCTGATGCGTGTGCGTCAACCTAACGCAAGAATAGAACGAAGTTCTACTGTTTTTTATTTGTCTGCGTCATGCGTCACCGCAAGCGCGACGCAGAGGTTGCGTAGCTCAGTGTGAAAGCCTGAACGCGTCAGTGTGAAAGCGGCTTAAAGGATGTTTCGGCATGTCCGCGTGCCTTCTCTCCCTCATTGTCACTATTTTTAGCTTTTGGGAGGCAGTCCAAGATCTGAAAGAGTTGCCTCAGAAAGACGTTTCTACTCGGTCAAGAGAAATCTGGTCCGAATTTCTCGGAGCAGAAGCCACATGTCCTGTAAATATCGATTCCAAGTCCCTTGAGGCAACACGGCTGGCACTGGACAATCCAGACAGATGGAGCTTCGATCGAGCCGCGGTGAGCAAACTTACGGTTAATATTTTTTAGAAAAAGATTGTGTCGCAAAACAAGTTTTTGGGATCCCAAAACGTTAGTGACCTATGTTAGCGATCTATGACGTCGAGAAGTTTTTCCGCCTGCCCGTCCGTCTGTCTGTTAGAACGATAGCTTCAGAAGGCGGTGGGAAAACACGGTGAATATTTTTTAGAAAGAGATTATGTCTCTGGGAAAGTTTCTGGGATCCCAAAACGAGTGACGGGATATCTATGACTTACATGAAGTTTTTCCGCCTGCCCGTCGATCCGTATTTTAGAATGACAACTCTCGAAGGCGTTGAGATATTTTAGGGATAATATTCTTTAGAGTGCGAAGAAAAATATTTCAAAACTACACGAATGTCAAAAAACAAGTTGTGGAGACCCCAAAACCTTAGTAACGGGATGCTGATGATTTCGTAAAGCTTGATAGACTATCCGTCCGTCCGTCTGTTAGGACGATAACTCTCTAAGGCTTTAAGATATTTTATGGATAATATTGCTTAGAATGAGAAGAGGTCGCGTCATAGAATAAATTTGGGGTCACACAACATCTGTGACGGGATACGGGATCACACAACATCAGTGACGGGACTTCGCAAAGCTTGTCCGTCAGACCGTCTATCCATCCGTCCGTCGGTTAGAACGATAACTCTCGAAGGGGGACTATTTCCCCAATCGTTAATTTTTATATTGTTTGTTCTCAGTATTTATATGTAATTCGACCACTTTCTAGTATATGTTGAGAATTTGGTTAGTTTTTAATGTATGTTTGACTTTACCACCTGCTATTCGGCTAGTCCGTAGTTGGTGTTGAAATAAAACTGAACTGAATTGAATTGAATTGAAGGGGTGGAGGTATTTTGTTCAGACTCGCTGTGATTATTCATATTGCCAAAGTGCATGCCGTACGGTGTACAGGTCATTCGTAGATGGGGTTGTAGCTGTATGTTTCGGAGCTATTAGTTTGAATAGAATGTTTCTTGTATTTTTTTCATCTGATTTTCTTACTGACTTACTTGGATTTAGTACGATACGAACCAGATACGAACTGTAATTGTAAACATGCCATAAGTTAGCGATCCTGTTTCGTAGAACGTCTCCAGGAGCATACTACTAAAGGCATCTCTACACAAACATTTTATTCATCCACCTCATCCTCTATATCAGTGGTTCCCAACCGGTGGTACGCGTACCCAAAGGGGTACGCGAGACCCTTGCAAGGGGTACGCGAAGGTACTAAAATCGGTTTAGTCTGTAGCTTCAAAATCTCGCCCCACTCATTTTTGGTTGCCGAAAGCCTAATAGTACCAGCAGAGGATAGGCAGAATATCACTACTAGCAACCTTTTTTTGGGGGAGGCAAGGTATTGTTACTGACCGGCTGGTCATTTTTTACTGATTGTTTTTACGAAAAATCGCGGCGCTTCGCGCAGATTCGTTTCTTTTTAAAAGTCTGGCCGACTACTTTGGGGGGAGGGGTGTTGCCAACCCGTGGGTGATGCCTCTGATAACAAGCCCTAGTGAAAGACAATGAAATAATGTTGATTCGAAAAACAGCTAGCCTACTGCCGTAAAATCTGTTCCTGTTTCAAACAATATTGTTTCAAAAAGAATCAAAGACATTGGAAGTGATATTGTCGTTCAGGTTGCGAAATAAGCTAACGAAAATGTTTGCGATTTAGCTTGATGAAAGCACGGAGAATATCAAACCAAACACATAAATAGGCTGTAAACAAAAAACGCCGTTAATGACGTCGAGCCGAGATCTGCAAAATTTTATCTATAAGCAGCCTCAAATGTCTCATTGATTTTGTTACATCTCTACACATTTATGCCTTATCATCTACGATAATAAATAGCCTACCGTCTTTTTCACGTTCTCAAAAAGGGGGTACGCAACCTTTTCGGACCATGATTAGGGGTACGCCGTACGGAAAAGGTTGGGAACCACTGCTCTATATGATGTTTTTCATGATTCTTTTTTGGCCCAGTTATTTTGATTCTTACCTCTGTTGTTTTTCCCTTTTTCTTTTACTCTACCGCCACCTTGTACATTTGGTTGGTCATAAACTAAATATATATGTACATTTAACGGTTTGCCACCCACTCGAAACGATACTTAGAACGACCCACGGCAAGTCTTGGCGAAGCCGTCAGAGCACCTTTTATGTTTACTAAAGACCTAAGGAGAGTTTTCGCGAGCTGGAAAGCAAAGTTGGAATCACTTTCCAATGGTTTTCGCGCTACTTCGGAAAGTTGCCGAAGTTTCCAACCCGGTTTTCTCGCTTCGGAAACAGAAGCAACTTTCCCGGAAAGTCATTCCACGAGGTTAGTGGAAAGCTCCGCGGAAAGTTGAATGTTTCGGCGGGAATTTCAAAGGTGTGGAGAACAAACAGTACAAGTGTCACTAATAAATTAAAAAAAAATGGCAATCGTAAATAAGGTGACTTCGATGGAAAATATGAGAATCAAAGAACCGTTAAGTGAACCATACTTCTTCGAAAAAGTTTGTAATTCAAAATTTTCTCGGCGACATCAGCTTTCCATGCGTTTTCGCGATCAGTCCAGCGGGAAAGTCGAAAGTTATTCCAGGAATCGCTTACCCACAGTTTTCGAGATGCGCTTCGCTCGTCGGAAAGTGATTCCGAGATCTCGCGAAAACCCTCCTCTAATCTGACAGTGAAGATCTGCAAAGCCGGTGACCACGTGCGAGTCCATTAAAGCTTTCATGCTGAGGACAAAACTGATTTTCCAGTCCGTATCTAGCCTTATTCCTAATCTAGGTCCTAGTAGTGATCTAATCTTCAGCTTCTGCTTAACACAAATCTATCTTGTGTTGTCAAGACCAGCCAAGATTTCAAGCATAAAGCATTACTACATACGAACCAATTTGAGCAAGAATATAAATAAAAATGAAAATAGATAATAGTCGAAAGGATGAACTTGCTACATGCTGGTATGTGAAACCATCCCGTCGCTAGTTATTCAATGATAGGGAAATCAAGAATTCCGGCACCACGGAATCGAATCCAGGTAGGCGCAAGGGGTTAGGAGCTTACAAGCAGTAGGATGAAGGAAGTGAACCTTTGTGTGTATTTTTAGAGTGTGTTCCATCCTACTTACCGTAGTTACCACGCATGACGTCACGAATTCTACCTTTTTGTCGTCAAGGCTGGAACGATTTTTCTATTTTCCAGCGGAATATCATGCCACGGGTGAATCCGACCAATCACATGACAGAGATTCGTGGTTACTACGCTTACCACGCTCCCGAGCGTGGTAAGCAAATAGTTACTATTAGTTACTATTTCGAGAAGGCTGGAACGGTCAGCGTAGTAACTTTTCGTGAGGTGGGAACGGATTTAGTAACTAAGAGTTACTATTGGTACGAGGGTGGAACACGCTCTTAGTGTCTAGGTCATTACACGTGTGTGTTTGGCTCACAGTTTCAGGCACTGGCGTGGAATGAGTGGACGATTTGATCACGGGTAGAAAATTTAACCCTCAGCTACACTGTCAGAAGTTTCATAACAGATAACACGAGGATGCGCGGTTTCAACAGATAATGCGTAACAGATACCACTTCGGATGTTATCTGTTGTGTCTCAAAATGTTATGCATGATATGCGTTGCCATCAGGAAGAACCGAAAAACCGCCAAAAAGTATCTGCTGAGTTTTCCGACGTCATGACGATAAGGAATAAAGTCAGTAGATGCTTTTTTTGGCTCTTCCTAACAAAGCTTGTTATGCATCACGTTTTTAAACACAACAGATAACCTCTAAAGTGTTATCCGTTTCGCATTATCTGTTGAAACTGCGCATCCTCGTGTTATCTGTTATGAAACTTCTGACAGTGTAGCGCAATGATTCGGAACCATGCTTTCGCATCTCTGGTGCTTTAAGCAGAGACAGCGTATTTGAGGCCCTCAGTGTACCCACTTTAAAATTCATTACGTTTCTAGGGCCACGTATACCATTTAATGCGAAGTGATAGTTACTCCAGATTCCTACGATCGGAAATGTATAAAGAACTTCTAACAGGATGTCGGAAGAAGGTAAGCTGTCTTGCCCTTCTTGGGTTAGGATAGTATCCCCCCCCCCACCCACACCTCAAAGAATCCCAAGGAGTAGGATACTCGGCCGACGAAACCTCTTCTGTTGGGCCCTTACGAGCTATTTTGTCAATTGCAAGTATCATAAGGCAATGTACGCTGTTCAGCCAACGAAGCGGTTCCTCTTGCGCCATTAGGAATCATTTCGTCACTTCAAGTTAAATAACGTGACTACGCCTGACTTGTTGCACATATGCCCGCTTGATTCTCGAAGATAAAATAGCATAATGAAGAAACACTTTAAAAACTTCCTCGAATAATAGTTACAAGTTTCCAATGCGTATAATCCGCGTGACTTTGTAGTCTGCAAAGAGCGTGGCCTAGCTTCATTTGACACGAATGATGCGGCGAAATTAGAAACAATGTGATAGGTCGAAGCGTTCTTTGTGTCAATGAGCTCGGCCACGGTCTATGCGGGCTACTATGGCTCGCGGTTTTTACGCAGTGAAAAGTTGTAATTATACCAGGCCGAATTCTAAATTTTATCTTCGTTACGTTATTCTATTTTCTTGGTTCATGCCAATACCTATGCAACATGTCAGGTGTAGGTATTTGTTTTAAAAAAATCGTCTACCGGCTTTTCAGTTCAGTTTAAGACAACAAACAGTTCTAATCTGCAGCCTGCTAGTAAATACGTTAACATTTTTTTCTTTTATTTCAATAGTAGGCCTTAATAATTTTTGTATTCCACGACTTCCAGTTGTACGGTTATTTTTTATTTTCCCCGGCTTCCAACCTTAGGGTTATGCTAGGAACTGACTGCAACAAAATATTACGGTATAGAACCCGAATTCTGCCTTCTTAGAATCTGAACTCACCTCTACAGTAGAATTTGGGCACATTCTCAATATTTTTTCTCAGCTATGTCATTTAACCTTCTCTTACAATCACTGCTCAACCCTGCTCTGAACTTAGAAAATCTGTATTTAGACCCCTGCACATAATCCTGGTTCAGCCCAGTTCTCACCATACCTTTCACCACGTACCATTTTCGTAATTTACGAGGAAACCTTAAAGGACGTATCCCACCTGAATTATCCCTCTGAAGTTGGGACTAGAAACCTTCCCGAAGACGCCAATTTCGTAGTTTCAAGGACACCTCGAACTACGTAGTGTTTCTGCTCAGATGTTCTGAAACAGTTGACTACTTTGAAACGAAGCTACGCGTACAGAAAATTATACATGGCTTCGACTACTCTTGACAACAGTTGACTACTTTGCAACTAAGCTACGCTTACCGAAAATTATACCCGGCTCTGGTTTTTAGCCTCTTTCCATGTCCCTTACCTAGACTGACGATCTTGGCAAAATTTGCATAACCGGTCTCTGGACGAATAAACTCCTCGAAGTTAAAGCGGGCCACAAAAAATGGTCTTTCTACCACACACGCAATGCTAACCATCCCTACTGTCACTATGAATGTTCAAAACCACTAAAAACGCCGTAAAACAATGAGCAAATTAAAAAAAAAAAAAAAATTTCCTAGGTTTGAAATAACTCTCTCTGGACTAAATCTCAGCCGACTATCCCGGACAGCTGTTGTGGCACATAGGGAGCCAAGGGTCAAAATAATAATTTCCATCTAATGCTCCAACTGTTTATTACAAATACAAATAAGTTATAAAACCAAGACCAGTCTGAAGACATACAAAAAATATCAGTTAGGTCTTATAATTCTTTGCTAATCAATCCTGGAAAATTCCGCCATCTAGAAAAGAAGACGTTGTGCGTGGGTTTTTTCTCGATCCAAAACAGCAACTCGGCAATCGAGTTCAAATCTAAACAAACCCATGGCATGCGATCACTAAGAAAAGGTAAACAGAATGTTCGGATTAGGTCTCTAAGGATCGGGCGCATGCTACTTCACGCAAAGAGAATAAACGTGGCGAGCGTGATAATCAGTGTATTGTTAATTCGGGAACGAGAATGGATGAAAATACTACTGAAGTAGAATTAATTACTGTCATAAGTACGACGTGTCCTTTAAGATAGGATTGCGAAGGTGTATCAACGGCGTGTAAACAGGGAGCAACAGACTGAGCAGACTCGGCCAGGATGTTGTCACCTGTTGGTTCTGCCTTTAATTTTGCGGAGAGATGATCAGGTTTTCTCGGTCGGACTTTCTGCAGTTCCATCACAATGCTTTGGACAGGTGACTACAGTAGGGCTGTCGCAGACTAGATTTCTCCATATTAAACGATTCGAAGCTGACTAGTTTCTTTATAGGATACGTCGTGCTTGTCAGAGTAATTCATTCTGCTTCAGTAGTACTTCAATCCATTCTCGTTTTCCATGATTCTTCACTTCATAAGTGTATCCTATCTCCTCTATTAGCAATACACTGGTTATCGCGCTTGCCAAGTTTGTTCTCTTTACGTGACGTATCATGCGCCCGATCACTGTTTCCGAGGAGCTTATTCGTCAGGAGACCGCCTATGCAGATTTGCCAATTTGGCCAAGATTGTCATCCAAGGCAGGGGACATGGAAAGAGACTAGAGGCCGTGTTTAACTTCTGTAAGCACAGCTTAATTGTAAAGTGGTCAACTATAGCAGAACATCAGCAGAAACACTAGTAGTGCGAAGTCCTCCCATGGCACATTATCAGCGCTTGCCCATACATATAGTAAAACAGATCAACACGTTGGATGGGTAGAAAATACTCAGTCTCCGCACTGTCAAAAGTTTCATAACAGATAACACAAGGATGCGCGGTTTCAATAGATGATGCGTAACAGATGTTGTGTTTCAGCATCTTATGCATAATAAGCGTTACTATCAGGAAGAGCCGAAAAGCCGCCAAAAAGCATCTGCTGAGTTTTCCGACATCATGTAATGACGATAAAGAATGCAGTCAGTAGATGCATTTTTGGCTCTTCCTAACAAAGCTTGTTATGCATAAGATTTCATGCATTACGTTTTCGAACACATCATATAACATCCCAAGTGTTATCTGTCACACATTGTCTTTTGAAACCGCGCATCCTTGTGTTATATGTTATGAAACTTCTGACAGTGCAAGCAATGGAAGTTTTGAACTGTCTTTGGAGAAGAAGTGAAAGCTCCTACTTTCTTCTCCTTACCTTATTTTACAATCTCTCTGTCACAAGTGTTGATAATGAGACAATGGAGGACTATTAGGAACTAGTCGGCTTACAGCACTGAACTGGAATAAGCCAAATTCCTGCTGGGATCTACGGCACTATCATCAGTTACATGCGTAAAAGTTTAGATATTTTCAACTTGATTATGAAAGTGCAGAATCTACGACCAGAACATCCTGATCGTGTATCCGCACCATAAAGGAGAACACTCTCGAACAGCCCTTACGGAATTGACAGCCTGGCAGTCCAAGACTGTCGACCTGATTACACTGTAAAAAAAATCTTGCAGTATTTGCTACTGTGATTAATGTTGTCTCTTCTAAGATAAGATTTTCTCTAATTCGGATTAATCTTATCCGGTTAATCTTATCCCAGTAGCAAATTCTGCAGTTAACTTTAATACTTGCTCGGAGAAACTTTTTACAATGCAGTCTGCCCGTTCATTTAGTTGGGCGACAAGCTTCAGGCACCGAAACTTGTAGTACCAAAAATTGAATTAACCTTTCGAAGAATGTTCAGCTTCCGTAAGGGTAAATGGTTCATAGCGGCCATGATCAAATCTTCGATCCAAACCAATGATGTTTGGGGTTTACTAAGAATTAAGTTACGCTCTTTGGAAATAACACTGGGTACACTTTAAAAAGTTTCTCCGAATAAGGATGCAGTATTTGCTACTGGGATTAATCTTATCTCTATGGGGATAAAATTAATCCGACTTAGGAATAATCTTATCTCAATAAAGACAAGATTAATCCCAGTAGCAAATACTGCAAGATTTTTTTTTTACAGTGTATGTCAACATTACGTAAAAACTATCAGAATCTACGTTAGCTTAAACTTACCACGACCTAAGCACAGAATTGAAACTATTCGAGGTCGCCTTCAAACTAAAACCAGAAGAGAAAATCGGTTAATTGAAAAAACGAAAACAGCGACAGACAAAACTTGTAAAAAAAAACAAATGTATGTTAAATCCGTAAGACTCCAATAACTTAAATAATACAAAAAATATTTAAAAAAAATCGCCAGGCGTAAACTAGGGAACAAATTAAAAAAAATCTTGGAAGCATGGCGGCTATTTTTGTATTATTCGCCAATAAAAATAAACGCAACGACGAATGAACGATCACAGATGTATCGATTAATGGGCCCACAAAAAAACACCATACGGAGGAGTGTATCGCGGCAGTTGTAGCAGTCATACCTGGTCAAGTTACGATCACACTGCTTGGGACACTAGTTGGAAAATTATTTTCCCAATCCTGGTACGAATGAAGTTTTCCCAGTTTCTTGCAGAGCGCCTTCTGCTCGAAATAGCCCCACCAGGAATACTTCAGGACCGCAAGATCCCAGAGGGACATAATTCAGGTGGAGTCACGTATTTCGGCAAAGCTAAGGCTGCGTTCCTTAATGCTTACATAAATTATAGTAATTAAAACTGTCTAGGGCCTGATATTGTCGGTTTACCCCCCTCACCCATTCTAACTTCTAGATTCGCTGAGGTCGGAGCATACAAATTACCGTCGGGGGTTATCTAACGATGTGACCTAATCCCCCAAACAGGATTCATTTTCTGTCCGTGACCGGAATTCCGGTGGATTTTTCGGGGAAATTTCGTGAATTCTTCGCCGAAAATGGCATACCCTGGTGTCTTGACCTGTTTAAACTAGCGCGTTCTTTCATCCTCGTCGCTATGGTTCGGTCGAAAATCCGTATCCTGCTAAACATTTTCAGTTTCCGGAAACGTGATTTTTTGGCGACGTACTATTACATCCCAGTGAACCAATAGTTTCTTGCGTTGTTCGGTTCAGAAACCGCGTCAGTTTTCCAGACGGAAAGCACCTGTGTAAGAACCACCACTCATTATTTAGCGACGCCGAGTTACACCCTAAATGAATAATACCCGACGGTATGAAGAATACTATATCTTCTATATGCGAAATTTGACGAACTTCTGCCTACGGCTCTAACCTCGAAGCGGTCCAGGCCAGGGGTCTAAGTCGTAGATGCAAAACTATTGCGTGAACAAACAAAATATAGTTGACACTTGTTCACTTCACTTCTAAGTCTGCTTGTCTATCTCTACATTCGAAGTACGTTAAAGAAAATAAATAAAAGTAAAGTTTGTTTTTGCTAAATGACCAAAAAGACTCTGTTAACTTCCTAGAAGCCATGGATCTCAATGCCCCGGGTCTGACTCCATCACAATTCCTCTTTGGTCAGGGCTTCCTGCCAATGTATTCTATCGAAAGGCCTAGCGACGGACGTTAATATAAAATAGATACCCGTGGTAGGCTACTTGGAACGCAACCTATGAGGCTTTAACAACGTTTTCTTTCTCCAGACTTCAGTTAAAGGCATCCTGGCCATCGTACCCTTTTCAAACAAATAACCCAGCATGACCACATCAAAGGTGACTTTTCAGACCTAGCTCACTCTTTTCTTAAATGTGTAGTTTGCACCCGCTTGACCTTGCTTTTAGAACTGGATTGCCTTGTGTCGCTATCTGTTTCGTCATCTAACGCGCGAGCTCCTAAAGCGAGCATTGGCATCTGACAGGTTAAATATGTGATCACCTGTATCGAAAAATCTTAAAAAAAAGAGAAATTTTAAAATTCTGCTTCAGTATAAGATATACAACGTTTCGCTGCTTATAATCAAGCGTGACATATTTAGCCCGCAAAGAGCGCGGCCGTGCTTCGTTTGCCTCAAATGACGCCACAAAATTTTAAACAGCATCGTAGCGTGGTAAGTCGAAGTGTTATTTGCGTCAAATGATTCCAGAAACTCGTTCCGGTCTAAAATCCCACGCTCGATTCCACGCAGTGAAACATCGTATCTCGTCTACAGACGCAATTTTTTTTAAAGTTTCTCTTCTTCTTATTATTTTTATTTCTAGATTCAAGTGATTACATTTGCAACCTGTCAGTTGCCGATATGTGCTTTAATGGGCTTTCACGTTGAGGGCGCTTGTTTCGCGTATGCGCTGCGTCAATCCTACCGCAAGGGCTTCCTCGTGGAGTGGAATCGCTAGTTCTTATGAAGGCTTGATTAATTTCTGAGGGTTTATACATGTTTATAAATTAACACTGTATACATTTATGTATTATATTATACTGTTTCGTATTTATTATTATTTATGTGGGTTTAGGTTCGCTGTGGGTTCTGTTACAATACAAGGGTTGTATTTCTGTACAAGGGTAACAAAATGCGCTAGCGCTCAAACGCGGAGTGTGAAAGTGAAACATTTATCACATATATATATGTCTGTATTGAAAAACCCAAAGGCCATACGCAGGAAAAACAAACAACGCATATAGAAAACTAAGACTAAATAAACCAGGAGCTCGAAGCTCATACGGCACTTGCAAGGGTGGTTCAGAGGATGAAATATCGAATTCCCTTTTCGTGGGTTTGTTCTGATCATCTGTAAGCAGAACCCTTGAGATAAGAATGGTCATGTACTTGGAAATCACGAGAATGCATCTTTTGGTAAAAGTATTTTATTTTTGAACTTAGCTGTAACGATGCGCACTTTAAAGGCGCTAGAAATTCATCTGTAAACAAAACCCTTAAGGCAAAAACGATAACAGACCCTTGGTGATCATTAATATACATCTTTTGGTCAAAAGTATTTTTTTTCACTTTTCGGGTAAGATGCGAACTGTAAAACCCTTGTGCCACGAATGATCATGGGCTGAGATAGATCGTTTAATCAAACGTACTTTTCGACTTTGCGGTTAAGATGCGCAATTAAAGGGAGATAGAAATATATTTGTAAGCAAAATCCTTGAGGCAAAATCCTTGAGGCAAAAACGATAATGGGCTCATGGGGACCATGAAAATGTATATTTTGCTTAAAAGTATTTTTCTTACTTTGCGGTCAAAGTTGGTACTTTAAGGAATAGTCGGTATTTGGAAAGTGGCGATTTCCAAGCCAATCTATTCGAATATCTAATATTCCAGCCAAGTTTCATCGTCCTAGCACATCTGGAAGTGCCTTAACTCGCTATCACCGGAATTCCACCCCCCCCCCTCCAACTCTCCCCAAAGTGCCCGGACCCAATCCGGTTCTGTAAATGATTTATCTAGATCATCTGTTTGTTATTCCTAGAAAGTTACATCCCGGTCTCTCGAGTCTAAGCAGGTCACGTATTCCCCCCCCCCCCCTTCAACTCCCCCATAGCTGTCGAATCCGGTCCGGACTTCAAATAGGACACCATAGATGTGCCATCTATTCAGTTATTAAGTTTCATTCCAATCCGATCACCCGTTCGAAATTTACGAACTACTCAATTTCCCGGATTCCCCGACTCTACCCCCCCCCCCCCCCCCCCCCCCCCACCCAGATGGTCGGATCGGACAACTGATTATTTCCAAGTTTGTTTGGTCGGGTCCCTGATAGGCTATGCCTGCCAAGTTTCATCGTCCTAGCACATCTGGAAGTACCCTAACTCGCAATAGTGTGACAGGCCGCCCGCCCGACGGACAGACGGAATTGCGATCGTATAAGATAAGATAAGATAAGATTTAATTGCACAAAAAAAGCCAGAAGGCCATGGCAACAAAATAAACAAAACTAAGACACAGCACTTCTCGACTCGAGTGGTTTTAGCACGAAGTTAACAAAGGAAACAATCACTCTTGGTGACGTAGATCTTAAGATACACCAGTTGCCTTCAAAAGACACATCTAGACCCCAGTGAAACAAGACCAAAGTTTTCGATGGGATCCCAAAAATTCAATATCTGATCCAGACAACTGGGTCTTGTCTTAGCCAGATCCAGTCATCGCCGGAATCCTTGAACATTCTTACAATTAAAATTCAGAAACAGATTAAGGCCAAATAGCTAATCATCTGAGAAAACCAAGTTCAGATATGGATTCAGCATGTGTGTTTACCCGTATAAGTCATATCTGTTTTGACGAAAAGTTCCTGCCACTTCTGCCAATTTCCCGGTTTCGGCCGAACTCTAGAACTACTTGTCCGGCGAAAAAAGAAAGCTAAAAAACGAACTCAGGGTATCTTCTTTCCTCAATAATGAACATCTAATCAACTTCAAATAAAAATTTAACTTATAACAAACTTTCCGACTCCAGCCGGATTCCGGTCGAACTATATGTCCGGGTAAAATATGATTGTCACACACGGATTCAGCGTCTCTTCTTACCCCTAAATCGGTTATCTAATCAGCTAGAAATAAAACTTTAACTTCTAACAATTTTCCGGTTTTGGCCGGATTCCGGGCGATGTCCGGGTAGAAAATTGTTTTCACATAAAAGTTCAGCATGTCTTCTTGCCCTAAATCGGACATCTGATCAACTCCAAATAAAACTTTTAATTTTAACAAACTTTCCGGTTTGGGCCGGATTCCGGGCGAACTACTTGTCCGTCGAGAAAATGGTTTTCACCATCGTCTGGGGGGGGGAGGACGCCCCCCCTCCAATGTGGATGGGCAGTCGGTAAAAAATAACGGAGTCGGCGCGAAGCGGCGCGATTTTTCTTCAAAACAGTTGAATTTTTTCAGCATGTCTTCCTACCTCTAAATCGAACATCTAATCAACTTCAAATAAAACTTTTACTTTTAACAAACTTTCCGGTTTTGGCCGGATTCCGGGCGAACTACTTGTCCGATTACAAAATGACCACCGTGTTCAGCGTGTCTTCTTATCCCATAATCGACTATCACATTAGCTGCTTCAAAATATTTTGTTTGCCCCTTAATTTGAACCCCCTCCCCCACCCCTAAATGTAGGGCTACAAAGCCCATTTACGAACTCGACTGGTCCGCTGACCCAACGAATCCTCACACCAAGTTTCATCAAAATATCTCATTCCCTTCGAGAGTTATCGTGCTTACAGACGGACGGACGGACGGACAGACGGACAACTTTTGCGATGTCATAGGTATCCCTCCACTTACGTTTTGGGATCCCAAAAAGTGTTCCAAATTTCACCTTGGCACCAGTCATGGTTCGTAAGTTACGAAGTGAGCCCACCCTGGGAGAGGACCCCCCAAACGCACATCTAGACTGATATGTAGAGAAGTATACCAAATCTGAATTATAAACTGGTCACGAACTTAATTCAAGTGCAATCTGGGCCTATTTGCCCAAGAACAACGAAGATGGAGGAGGTGCAACCAGGGGCGTCAAGACTGGGGGGGGGATGACGCCCCCCCCCCTCCTCCAATGTGGATGGGCAGTCGGTAAAAAATAACGGAGTCGGCGCGAAGCGGCGCGATTTTTTTCAAAACAGTTGAATTTTTTCATGGAAACAGTCGTTTTTTCTGAAAATCAGTTGATTTTTTGTCAAAAAAGTCGTTTTTTATGGCACTTGCCCTTCGGCCAAGTGCCATATAGCGATCGCAATTTCTGTCCGTCAGTCGGTCTGTCTGTCCCGGTTTTGCTAGTTCGGGCACTTCCAGATAAGCTAGGACGATGAAACTTGGCAGGCATATCAGGGACCGGACCAGATTAAATTAGAAATAGTCACTTCCCCAATCCGACCATCTGGGGGGAGTGGGGGGAGGGGGAATAAGGAACTACTAGGAAAAATTAGATATTTTTAACTGACGAACGGGTGATTTTAATGAAACTTGATATATGGAAGTACCTCGTGTCTCAGAGGTCCCAGTTTGAATCCGGACCGGATCCGGTGACATCGGGGGAGCTGAGGGGGGAAATCGGAAATCTTGGAAAACGCTTAGATCCGAGAGATCGGGATGAAACTTGGTGGAAAGAACAAGCACAAGCCCTAGATACGGGATTGACATAATCGGACCGGATCCGCTCACTTTGGGGGTGTTTGGGGGGGGGGGGGGGGCTAGTTTCTGGTGATTCCGCGAGTTCGCTGCTTCCTGATGGGGTAGGACAATACAAATTGGCAGGCACGTCGTGGACCCGAACATACTGACTTGAGAATAGTCGTTTCCCCTATCCGACTATCGGGGGGGGGGGGGGGCCTAGAGGGAAGGTGGATCCGGAAAAAAATCGATGTTCTTAACTAACGAACGGGTGATCGGATTTCTATGAAACTTGACATGTAGAAAGACTTCCGTGTCTCAGACATCCCAGTTTAAATCCGGACCGGATCCCGTGACATTGGGGGGAGCTGGAGGGGGTAACCGGAAATCTTTGGAAACGCTTGGAGAGATCGAGACGAAACTTGGTGGAAAGAACAAGCACAAGCCCTAGATACATGATTGACATAACCGGACCAGATCCGTTCACTGTGGAAGAGTTGTGTGTTGGGGGGGGGGGGAATCCGAGTTTCTAGTGATCCCACAGTTCGGTACTTCCTGATGTGCTGGGACG
This sequence comes from Branchinecta sandiegonensis, assembly GCA_030848855.1. NCBI lineage: Eukaryota > Metazoa > Arthropoda > Branchiopoda > Anostraca > Branchinectidae > Branchinecta > Branchinecta sandiegonensis. The sequence continues at coordinate 14,434,975 of JAUPMV010000008.1, read as the reverse complement.
ATGAAACTTGTCAGGCTTGTGAGGTACCCGAACAGATTGACTTGAGAATGTCGCTTCCCCGATCCGACCATCGTGGGGGAGTGTAGGGATGGCGAATCCGGAATCTAGTGGCAAGCTCAGCTATTGAACGGGTTATCGGATTTAAATGAAACTTGATATTTAGAAAGACCTCGTGCCTCAGATGTCCCATTTTAAATCCGGACCGGATCCGGGTAACATTGGGAGGAGCTGGAGGGGGAAACCGGAAATCTTTGTAAACGCTTAGAGCCGAGGGATCGGGATGAAACTTGGTGGGAAGAACAAGCACAAGTTCTAGATACGTCATTGACATAATAGTGCGGAATTCGGGCACAATGGGGGAGTTGGGGAGGGGGGGGGGCAGATTTCTAGTGATCGCGCGAGTCGGTACTTCCTGATGTGCTAGGACGATGAAACTTGGTAGGCATGCCAGGGACCCGAACATATTGACTTCGATCCGACCATCGTGCGAAGAGTGGAGGGATGGCGAATCCGGAATCTAGTGGCATGGGCAGCTATTGTACGGGTGATCGGATTTAAATGAAACTTGATATTTAGAAAGACCTCGGACCGGATCTGGTGACAATTGGAGGAGTTCCATCGTGGGAGGAGTGGAGGCATTGGGAATCCGCAATCAAGTGTCACGGGCAGTTTTTGGATGGGTGACTGGATTTGAATAAAACTTGGCAAGTGGAAAGAGGTATCCTCTCAGATGTTCCATGTCAGGTCCGGGGAGTAGTGGAGGAAGAGGGAATCCGGAATCTTGAGGTATTTAGAACTTCCAACGGGTGACCGGATCTTAATGAAACTTTTTGTTTGTCTCAGACGACCCAGTTCAAATCCGGATCAGATCCGGTGACTTTGGCGGGAGCCGCAGGAGGGAACCGGAAATCTTGGGAAACGCTTAGAGTGGAGGGATCGGGATGAAACTTGGTGGGAAGAACAAGCGCAAGTCTGATACATTGTCGACATAAGCGGACCAAATTCAGACACTGTGGGGGAGTTGGGGGGGAGGCTTAATTCTCGCGATCCCGCAAGTTTGGAACTTCCTGATTTTCTAGGACGATAAAACTTGGAAGACGTTTCAGGGACCCGAGACTGACTTGAGAATAGTCCTTTCCCCGATCCCACCACCAGGGGGGTTGCGAGAAGTTTTTGACATGCACATAAGGGTCAAACAAGTGGAGTGATTTGAACGAAATTTGGAAGGTACAGAGATCATTTGACCTAGATGACATATTGTTCGAACCGGATCCGAACACGGAGTGGGGGGGGGGGGTGAGATTTACCGGATGTTCCCCCAAAAATGCTCGGATCGAGTGAAAGATAGGTGGTAAGAGAAAATGCTTCAGGTGATACAGTTAGGAGTCCAGACCAGATTCGGCCGCTGTATCTGGGAAGTTGGAAGGGGGTACCGGAAATCTTGGGCACGTCTAGGGACATAGCGAGTGGATTTCTTGGGTTGAAACTTGGAAGGTTGGCGATGGCTTGGAGTTGATGGACTTGAGTGAAACTCGATATCCTAATTCTACACTGTAAAAAAAATCTTGTAGTATTTGCTACCTGGATTATTCTTATCTTTATTGAGATAAGATTACCCCTAATTCGGATTAATCTTATCCCAATAAAGATAAGATTAATCGCAGCAGAAAATACTGCATCCTTATTCGGAGAAACTTCTTACAGTGTAGGTCCGAACTGAATTTTTGGATGGCGGGGTTTTGTGAAGTTCTCTTTTACTTTCTTGTACCACCTACTCGTAAGAAGTGCCATATGAGCTCGTAGCTCTTGTTCTGAAAATCAGTCGACTTTTTTTCAAAACTGTCGTTTTTTTCTTCAAAACAGTTGCTTTTTCTGCAAAAATAGTCGGTAAAATTACCAGCTAGTCGGTTATGCCTCCCCCCCCCCCCCAAACATTTTTGCTAGTAACGCCTCTGGGTGCAACTCCAAATATATCAACTCTATGGTCTATGTTCAAGGGATTTCACCGTCCTATCTCCAGATGTGGTTAAGTTACAGAAAATCTGGGCCGGATCACCCATGAAACGGGTGAGTGGCGAGGGTGGGGCCCCCAAAAGGCACAACTAGACCTCCAGGTCAACAAGTATACGAAGTTCCAACTTGATACCTGTCATGGTTCAGGGAGTTATTAACACGAACAATCCAGTAAAAGTGGACTTGATTCCCATTCTTGCCTTGAGTCCTCGCAAACGCACCGCAAGGCTTGCGTATCTCAATGTGAAAGGTTTATACTTCAGGTTGATAGTGACTAACGGATCCGTCAGCTCAGTTTGGCGATATTTCGGCCTTTCTTGGCAAGGTCCCTCTTCAAGCTCAAGCTAAGCAAATTTTTTGTAACCTTTTTCTTACGGCACTTGCCCTTCGGATAAGTGCCATATAGCGATCGCAAATTCTGTCCGTCCGTAGGTCGTCCAGGTTTTGCTAGTTTGGGCACTTCCACACAAGCTAGGACGATGAAACTTGGCAGGCATGTCAGGGACCCCACATGATTAAGTCGGAAATAGTCATTTACCCGGTCCGATCATCGTGGGGGGAGTGGAGGGAGGGGGAATCCGGAATATCGAGGTATTTATAACTTCTGAACGGGTTATAGGATATTAATGAAACTTGATATTTGTAAAGACCTTGTGTCTCAGCTGACCCACTTCAAATCCGAACCGGATCCGGTGGCTTTAGGGGGAGTTGGAGCCGGAAATCTTGGGAAACGCTTAGAGTGGAGGGATTGGGATGAAACTTGGCGGGAAGAACAAGCACAACGGACCAGGTTCGGGGACTGTGGGGGAGTTGGGGGGGGGGAGGATTCTGGTGATACAGCGAGTTCGGTACTTTCTGATGTAATAGGATGATGAAACTCGGCAGGAATACCAAGGATCCGAATAGACCGACTTGTGAATAGTCGTTTGGACGATCCCAATATCGCGGGGAGAGTGGAGGGATGGGGAATCCGGAATCTAGTGGCATTTATAGCTTTTGAACGGGCGGTCGGATTTGAATAAAACTTGGCAAGTTGACCCGACCAAATAGACTTAAGGACCCGACACAATGCCCTAGGAAGATTCCGCTCCTGGATCCTACCATTTTTCGGGTAGTTGAGGGGAATTAAGAAATTACTGACTTTCGTAAGTTGCAAAAAATGGTCCGATTCAAGTGAAACTTTACGGGTGATAAGAACTGATGACCTAGACGTACAAAGCATGTGTATGAACCATGCGGCCATAGTTGGGGGAGTTGAGGGGGGATGGGTCCAGAAACTTTTTGACATGCACAAAAACCAAACGGATGAGCAGAATGGGATGCAAGTTGGACAGTACCAAGTTTATGTGGCCTAGATTTGTCATTTGGCGAACCGGATCCGACCAAGGTAGGAGGAGGATGAAGCGGGAACCGGAAATTTGCAGGTATGCTCCAATTTGAGTTAAACTTGATGTATGGGAAGAGGAGATGTTAGAGATGCGAAGTGTATGTGTCCGAGTCGTATTCGGCCACAGGGGGGGGAGTTGGAGGGGGATTCCCGAAAATGTTGTGGCTCGCATAGGGGTTAAACGAGTGAAGTGATTTGAATAAAACTTGGGAAGTAGAGAGACCGTATGCCTTAAACGACATATGTTAGGGTCTGGACCGGATCCGAGCACGGCGGGGAGGGGTATCGGAATTCCCGGAAAAATGCTCAGATTTACTTTCTCGTTTCACACACCACCAACCCGTAAGTGCCATAGGAGCTCATAGCTCTTGTTTTGAGAAGTTCACATCCCCGTTTCAGCGGCTTGAGCTTGAAGATGACCCTTGCCAAGAAGGGACGAAATATCACTCGAATAAAATTCACCTTACTCATCTGTTTGTCACTATCAACTATGATTCGCAGCCAGCTTGTACTGAAGGATATTTATTAGGCCTAGGAAGCAGTATAGAGTCACGTAAACAAACACAAATTTAAAACCACAAAAAAACTCACAAGGAAAACAAGAGCAACTCTGTCTCTTCGAAATATTCTGTGGGGGTTCGAAATATTTATGTGTGTGTGGGACCTCAAGAGGCACAACTAGACCCCAATACCCACCAGTGTACCAATTTTAAGTTGGTAGATGCACTGGTTCCCAAGTTCCGAGCTCCACAAAAAACAGCGGTTGAACGACGAGACTTAAACTTTTGGTCTTCGCCCGATAGAACTTAACATAATCTGATTTGATTTCTTATGTATTAGAAGGTCCCGATTCGTCGACGAGACTTAAACTAGTCTGCAGAATTCCGTTTCTTATGTGCGAAACTAAACCCGATTAACCGACGAAGCTTAAAACGTTCGGTCTTCATCCTACAAAACTTTGCAGTCATTTGATTTCTTGTGTTTAGAAAATCTCGATTTTCCGACGAGAAAGAAACCTTCGGGATTGGCCCGACAAAATTTTACGGAATTCGATTTGTTGCATGTAATAAGATCCCGATCTGCCGACGGGACTCTAAGCTTTCCGGATGCGCCCGACAAATGTTTGCAGAATTTGATTTCTTACGTGTAATTAAGATCCCGATGTGCCGATAAGAGTAGGCTCCTGACGCACAACTAAAGCATTCAGAATTCAATTTTGCCCGAAGAAACTTATTTCTTACGTGTGGATAGAAGACGATGTGCCGACGAAACTTAAACTTTCGGAATGATCCCTATAAACGTTTAAGAATCAGATTTCTTACGAGTAAATGAACCCGATGTGCCAACGAGTCGACCGAAGCCCGACAAAAGCATACACAATTTTATTTCTTCTGTGTTTGCTGGCGCTCCGCGCCGATAAACTATGAGCTTTCGACGGGCTTCGTCCGACGCAAGGACCTTCTCAAAACCTTTTGGGGGGAGTCACCCCCCCCCCCTCCCCCCATAGTGACGCCCCTGGCTGCCGGTGGACCATGAAGCTTTCGGCGAAGTTTGCACTGCTTGTCTGGCAAACTCGGTTCGGCCGAAAAATCGCTAACAAGTCGAAGGTACAAAAAGAAAACGGGGGGGGGGGATTTTCTCGAACAAGTCGTAGATACAAAACAAACTACGGCGAAGGATTTCTGAAGATTATGACTCCATGGGGAGCTAGGCATAATATAAAAGGCAGGATAAGTACGAGAGGTCCTTTAGGGATTTGCCGATATAAACTATCAGTATATCCACCCACTCGTGACCGTTAGCAATTGATCAAACAGCTCATGGTAACTGGCAAACAACAATTCCTAACTGATCTAGTTGTCAATCCTATTGCGTTTGTCATTAATATCAGATCGTCTATCCTTTCCCTTAATCACTCTATCTTTGATTGAAATGGGAATAATAGATGTCTCTCCCCGTTCCTTATAATCGATTCGTCTCCACGGTTACCGATATCTGAACCGTCGAGGAAATACGCATATCTGGATCGAAATGCAGAAAACAAGACTAATAGGAGCTAGTGTCGGGCGATTTTTTTATTTTTTAATAGAACGATATATCGATACTTTTACTTGCTATATTTCATAATCGATATATCGATATTTCTGAACTATGCTTCGCTCTCACGCAGAGGCGTTACTAGCCAAAACGTTTGGGGGGGGGGGGCAAGGAATTTACCGACTGGCTGGTAATTCTTACCGACTGTTTTTCCAGAAAAAACGGCTGTTTTCAAGAAAAAAAAACGACAGTTTCGAAAAAATCGACTGATTTTCAGAAAAATCGACTGTTTTAATGAGAAAAATCAACTGTTTTGGCGAAAATCGCGGCGCTTCGCGCCGACTCGGTTATTTTTTACCGACTGGCCGGCAAAATTGGGGGGGGGGGGGCGCCCCCCCCCTCCCCGCCGGTCGTGACGCCCCTGCTCTCACGTGCGTCGCCTCACTTCGCCAAAATTTAAGAAATTAGGAAAAGTACAAATATTGTTTTCTATAAAATCGGTCCGATATCGAATATCGCCCAACAGTAAATAGGACTAAGAAAGTAAGAGACCAACGGCGCTACGTTCAAGCTTGGTTTTAAGTCACACTTTGGCAGGCGTGTACACGTTCTCAGAACATTTTACCAACCCCTTTACCTATCTTAGGCTCTTTTGAGGAATGGGCGGTCAATCTACTCGGATAATTTTTCTGTCATGAGACCCAATTAGGAACTCAGGAGAGCAGTCGCGAAACACAGTACCTTGAAACCCAGAAACTAACAACGCAGTGATTCCTTGGCCTTCTCTACCCCTTGTCATTAACAGAGACGATTTCACGATTGGAAACGTCGGAAAAATGAAATTTTTAGATGAAACAAGAGGTGAAAGCTCAGGTCAGTCGATCATATACACATCGAACTCTGTACAACTGGAATTTAGAATGGGAATTTGCTTTTCAGACAGATTTTTATGAAAGTACTCTGCCCTTACTACACGGCGTTGTACCCCAATGTATGAACACCATGCCCATACGTTGGGGGGACCATTCACAAAAATTTAGGGTTTGTGTATGACTGCGGCTCATGTACTTACCTGCCAAAGTCTTCGAAGGCAGTGGTTTGCACTCCCCTCTACTAGTTCATCCGTATCTGGGCCTATCTTTCCTTCTTCTACCCAGGGACGTCACGTATGGAGGGGAGGGGGGACGCCCCCCCCCCCCCCCAATGTTGTCAGCGGGTTTTGTGCGATTTTTTGCACAGACAGTCGATTTTCGTCTTGACAACAGTCGATTTTTCTTCAAAACAGTCGATGTTTCACAAAAATAGTAGATTTTTCTTAAAACAGTCGGTTTTCTGAACGTGTCGCTTTCATGTCAAAACAGTAGTCTTTTTCCTAAAAACAGTCGTTTTTTAGCAATAAAAGTCGATAAAAATGATAAACTGGTCGGTCAACATCCCAAACATTTTGGCTGGTAACGCCTCTGCTTCGACCTATCTAATTCCTAAGGCCCAAATTCACATCAGATGGTATAAGCTTCATAGCTCTACGTGTTTCACAGTAAGGACGTTCCTCGTTTTTTATCCACATAATTTCCTCTAGCTGCGATTGAGATCACCTCTTAATTATATGTGTAATTAAAGATTTTAATTAAAGATTTCTTATCCAAACTAACTTTCCACTCATCATGATCTTCCTTTTAGAAAATCTAGACGCAAATTGTCAAGGGGCACTACGCTTCGCACTAGAAATGCGACAACCATTTACTGCGAGCCAGGGCCGTATCCAGGGGGGATTAGGAGGTTCGCCTCCCCCCCCTAAACATACAAAATATTCGTTTTTGTATAGGCTTTAACCTCAGATCTATGTTATTGTCTTACTGTTTGGTATGGGCTAGTTTCAATCCGCGGGTAGACCCCCTCGCCCCCTGACAATAATTTCAGTATAAGTTCAGCTCACGAATTTCAGTCTAAATTGTCCAGCAACTTTAGCAGTAATGCTGATTAGACTGGAGCACAGTTCGCAAAAATCAAATGAGCTTGATTGTGTTTGGCGAACCAACTTTCTATAGTTGACGTCCGCTCTGTTACATGTTTGAATATTAGAACGACGACACGGTTTCCCAGATAGCCTGCTTTTATTTTCAGCCATATAGCGATCGCAATTTCTGTCCGTCAGTCGGTCTGTCGGCCCCGGTTTTGCTAGTTCGGGCATTTTCAGATGGAAAGAGCTATCGCCTCAGATGTTCTGTCTCCAGTCCGGGTGGGATTCGATACCCATGGAGGGATGGGGGGGGGCCGGAACACTCGCGGAACGCTTAAAGCAGAGGGATTGGGAAGGAATTTAGTGGAGAGAACAAGCATTAGGTCTAGATACGAAATTGACGGAGTCAGATGGTTTCGGGGCTCTGTGGGGGGGGGGGAGTTGGGGTGTTTTCCCGGGATTCCGGTAGTCGCGAGTTAGAATAGTTCCAGATGTACTAAGACAACGAAACTTTGCAGCCATATTAGTGACCCGACTTAATTGACTTAAGAACCCGACACAACATGCCCCCGGAAACTTCCGTTCCTAGATCCGAGCATTTTTGGGGGAGTAGGGAAGGGAAATATGGAAACTGACTTCTGCAAATTGCGAACGAGTGGTCTGATTCGGGTGAAACTTAATGGGAGATAAGAATCGATGACCTAGACATACAAAACATGCGTTCGAACTACATGCAACCACGGTTGGGGGAATTGGGGGGTGGGGCGAAAAGTTTTGACATGCACAAAAAACAAACGGATGGACCGAATGGTATGCAAGTTGGACAGTGCCAAGTTTATGCGGCCTAGATTTTTGGCGTCCAGGCCGTATTCGGCCAAGGTAGGGGACACCTTGACATGCACAAAAAAAAACGGATGGACCGAATGGGATGCAAGTTGGACCGTGCCGAGTTTATGTGGCCAAGATTTGTAATTTGGCTTCCGAGCCGGATTCGTGGAACCGGCAATTTTTAGATAGGCTAGGCTCCGATTTCAGTTAAACTTGATGGACGGGAAGAAGGGATCAAGAGATACGACGTTTATGTTTCCAAGTCGTCTTCGGCCACAGTGGGGGAGTTGGAGGGATATTGCCAGAAATTTTGAGGCTCGCATAGGAGTCAAACAAGTGCATCAATTTAAATGAAACTTGGACTGTAGAGAGAGCATTTTCTCTAGATGACATAGTTCAGGGTCCGAACCGGATCCGACAACGGTGGGGGGAGGGGACCGGAATTTTTCGAAAAGCTCAGATTCGAGTGAAACTTGATAGATGGTATAAAAGAAGATGCTTTAGATGATCCATTCTTGAGCCCGAACCGTGTAGCACGTCTAGGGATCAAACGAGTGGACTTATTGGGATGAAACTTGGAAATTTGAACAGTCATTTGTTCCAGATAATCCGAGGCGATGCCTGAACTGCTGAGAACTGAGTGAAAAAATGCTCTATTTCTATGTCCGAACCGCATTTTTGGATCGCGCGTGTATTTTGTGACGTTCTCGTCTACTTTCTTGTAATAACTACTCGTAGCCATATGAGCTCGTAGCTCTTGTTTTTTTAAGTCTCTACAGATTAATAGGTCAGAGGTACCGACTATATTTGTGAAGAATAACAAGAGTGTTTTGAAAGGTTTGTTATGTAGTTCAGTCTATAAAATGTTGGATTATATAGCCTAATAAAGAGTTTATATAACATGTTTTAACTCTAAGATTCCCCACCAGACAAAGCGAGTGTCCCAGTTAGGGTAACCAATCAGCCGTTTTAGCCATAACTTTTGAAGGACAGGTTCCAGCAGATAAACTTTCTCTTTCAATATTCTAACATAAGTTAGGCTACTCCTTGAGTTTCAAGATAAAAAACCTTCCTCAGCTGTTTTCAGCCTCGCACAACCCCCTTGATTTTGATGAGAAACATGAAAAAACTTGCAAAAGCGGTATTCAATTCAATTCAATTCATTCATTTATTTGTATCCGCCAAAGCTGGCGAGTAAAGAAAATATAATAAAATTCACACAATCGGTCTGCAGACTAATAACTAGACCATATACTTTCATAAAAACTCTACTTCATTTAAAAAAAAAACAAAAAAAAAAAAATTAGCCTACGCTATCCTCAATGAAGTCTACTTAAACTTTAACCAAAATACAATCAACGCAACGCAACGCAACGCATTCCGGACCAATGAGGTTCCCAGAAGCGATACGCGAAACAAAAACAGTCTAGCGCTGTTAGGGTATCCTGTTAGATATCCCATGCGAAGCTCGGTGTTTCTGAAAAGAGAATCGGCGGGTCCTTTAAGTCACCTTTTTTTTTTATTCTAGTCGATTCCGCATTACTGTCCCTGTTTTGTCATGACTAGGACGCAGCTTTAGTTGTTCAGAAGGAATGCTTTTGTTTTGTGTACATAATGTTTCGCTTATTTGTCAGCTTGGCCTAGTTGCCCCGTTTTCTTTCTCCTACCAAAACAAGCTCTAAGTTTTGATGTCTTAAACTGTAAGCATACCTTGCTTTTGTAATGTTTCGAAAAAATATTTACGCTACTTTTTTCCGTTCCAGGGAGGCAGAATGTTCATCATGTCTCGACTCTCCAACTTCAATATCGTCCCCATGTTAACCCCATTTGCTGCTAATGTAGAACAACCCGCTATTCCCGAATAATTGCACAAAATAGTACTTCTTAGTGAGTGAGCACACCTTGCAGCGTGCAAGTACTGAACCTTCTACGACCCAACCGTCATGGCAGCCCCAACGGACAAAATATCGCGAAGTCCGTTCCGCACTAATCTCGCACAAACCGGTTTTTAACGACGCATTGTGATTCAGCAGAACCAGCTCAGAACCGGTTCGCCCCCATACAGACGAGCCAGCTTTCAAAGAAAGCGGCACAGAGTTAAGAGTGTGGGGCACAGTAATCTCGGCCCTGACGGCGGTACTTTAAATGTGAAATGAATGAAATTTGCGCAGTGTGAAATGCAGAAGTACGCAGTACGAGTGCATGCTTTGTGACCATAGGTAGATTGTCAAACTGAACTAAGTGAATACTTGCAAACAGAAGACAGTGAGAACTGAAGAAAAAGCGATTGCTCGAACTCTATCCGGTTGCAAGTGAATATTCACCAATTTCTGTAGATGTTTCCCGTGTTATGTTATTAAGTCTAGATAACAAGGATAGGCTAAAATAAATTCCAAGGAGCCTCCAATTCAATTACGCGACATGGTTGTGTCAGGCGTGACTGCATCGGAAAACCCCTTCAAATCATGGCATGATGAGCCCGACATGACACAGAATGGACTCGGCTCGATGTAAAGGTTTATTATATAGTGTCAAAAGTGGTTAAGGGGTTCTGCGCTCCCAGATAAATGGTGTGTGCTCCGCCCCTTCAAAGTATTTGTACTCGGGCAAGTGAATACGATTTATGAGTGGTTTGACTACCGAAGTTTATCCTTAGCATCAGGCTGAAAGCCAAGTTGCAGATTCTTTCTTGGCCCAATTGCTTTCCGATGGTTGGGATTTCACAGCTAAGCTGAGTTTCACTTCTGTGCCAACTTTTGTTTTTACCTCCTGCTAAGGAGTCCGGTTCCATTTACCCCAACCTTTGCAATAAGCTCGGGCTAGGGCTAACAGATGCGCGGGGTAGAATTCATGACCAATCTCTTTCTGGACAAATTTAAAGGTTAACTAAAGAGCACCTCGACGCGTGGCATGATGCCTACAATCATCCATGTTCAGTTTAGAGCTAGCATGCGGTTTAATTTCTATTAGTACACCAAGGATCATTACTACCATCAACCGTAACTAAAAATCTGCTGGGACATGCTTACTTACATTCCTTCAGAGCAAACCTCCCTAAAGAGGATGGTTTTCCACTACCCTTCAGTTTAAAAAGTGAAAACTTCTCTTTTCTGTTAATTAACTTATAGATCCTTTGCACCATCTAGCCTATGTGTGATGGATGCCGAGAATACGGCAAGGGCAACAAATAGAGACTAATCCGCTGGTAGCGCTGAACTGACAAAGGCTAATTGCCGTATCATAGCTCGACAAACCCGGAAGAAAGATGAATCCGGAGATGTTTGAATGAACTGAAGTTCATTTCTAGCTTGAGCGGCCTGAGCCTGGAGAGGACCCTTGCCAAGAAGGGCCGGAACACAGTCTAATCTAATTCAGCTGACGTATCCGTTTTGCACTGTCAAGCATGAATCGCAGTCAGCTTGAACTGAAGGAATATTTATAAATCCGGTGATGGCAATTTAAATTACGGCCTGAAGAGGACCCTTGTCAAGATGGGCAGATGCCTCCCATCGTGAAATTAGGCTATCTGCTGAACAGTCTTGATTGGGTCATACACAAATCGCCAACTTTTGGGCACAGTGCTCCAACGTTGGGGTACACCCCAGCAAATGAGCAAAGTGACAGTCCCACATGAAAATCAGTTTACTTGCAGAGTTAAAGAGCGTGTTCCACCGTACTTAAACGCATGACGTCACCGATCCTTACTTCTTGGCGTCAAGGCTGGAACCCTTTTTTCTATTTTCAATATATTGTGCCACGGGCTAATTACGCCAGTCACGTCGCAGACATCGTACTTACTATGCTTACTACGCTCCCGAGCGTGGTAAGCAAATGGTTACTATTAGCTAATCTTGAGAAGGTTGGAACGGTCAGCGTAATAACTTTTCATGAGGTTGGAACGAAGATAGTATCGAACAGTTACTATTGTAACAAGGGTGGAAAACGCTCAAAGTGCAGATTTTTCAGATTTTCATGGAGTTTTCGTCCCCTTGCATTGTGCATTGTGCTCAAAAGTTGGGGTATACCCTAGCGGTAGAGCACGGTGTCCGAAATTTGGATTTGTGTATGGCCGTCTTGACCTACCCCCACGTTGTCTGTGACTGGTTAGCGCGACTATGGGTGACGGCGAAAAAAAATGCTCCAAGGAACCAAAGGTCCATCATAAGTTGTCAATATCTTAGTTACGGATCAATGGGGGGTTGGTGTAGAGATGTCTGAATTAGCTACAGAGCTACAAAACTAAAGGAATAAAACATCTTAATTTATTTGTTAAAACTGAGCAATGGAAAAAGATTGGTTTAAACGAAAGGTGCTAACGAAAAACTGTTGTTGGGTGGTAGGAACACAAAACAAATGTATCCAAACAGGATTCGACAGAGGAGATGTGTTGCCTTTTTTGCAGACACCATGGTATCGGTTTAAAGTCGTTTTTGCAGTTACCGTAGTACCGCGCTAAAAAGTCGTTTTTGCAATTACGGAGTATCTGGCCAGTTACTGCGGTATCTGGTATTAATATACTACGCTCGTACCGTGGTATCGACCGTGGTATCTGAAAAAGTCATCTCACTTTAATCACCACCAGCACATGAGCTTTTGTCAAATCGGTGGGAAATAAGTTTGGCATTTGTGATGTGAGTTGGACGAAAGTATTTTTAAGGTATTACTGTGTTTTTGCAAAGCACCGCAGTATCAGATACCATAGTAACTGCAAAAAAGACAAAATGCAGATTCAGACACCGTGGTATCAGATATACATGGTATCTACAAAAAACGCAACTATTAGATGGAGCGACACACCTGCCATGGGTGCGGGGAGCGTTCCAACCCATTTAAGGTATTGGAAAATAAATCATTTAGAATTCTAGGAAGGAGTTTATTTTATTCATTAATATATGCTTTTCGTGTATAGTTACCTATATTGTACCCCAATCTAGACTCTGGCAATGAAACTTACCACACTTCAACTTACCTTCGTTAAAAGAGCGCTTTATCTGTGTTTACGACTTATTTATTCTATTTGTAAAAATGTAACATGCAACTTCCGTTATATATGTAGAAATCGAAGCTGGTATAAATCGCAAATAAAACTTTTAGAGTAAAATGATTAAACGTGTGTTGATTTCCGTATAATCAAAGATAGCAGGTAGACTACAGTTCCATAATTATTTATTTACAAAATTAACCAATAACTTTTTATAATGGCGTAATTGCTTTTAAACCCTGACTAGAAAAATATACAGAAACTGTCAAATTGTGTTTGGACTAAAACACCCCACATACAGGTCGTGTTCCACCCTACTTACCAAGGCTGGAACGCATTTTCTACTTTCGGCAAAATATCGCGTCCCGTGCTAACCGCCAATAGTTACCACGCTGACTACACACCCAGCCAATAGGTAACAAATTGCGATCATTGTAAGAAGGCTGGAACACGCTAGCACTTAAAAACATTCCACAGAATTACCAAATTTGACTAGAGGGGATGCCTAAATGGTTCTGTCATATTCTTGATGACTAACTCTTTGTGTCGGTGAAGAATCGCCGTGCGCCTATCAAAGAGCCAGAAACGTCACCACAACACTAGCATCATACGTTGTTGATTGGTTGACGTAGGATTTGAATCAATTTTGAGGATTCGTTTGGGTGACGTTTCTCGTTCTTCCAGAGGTTTACTGGCGTGTTTCTGACTTGTTCATATAGAATATTACTGGGCATACATGCCCGGCTTACCGGTCGCGGTTTACCTTTTTGCGCGAAGAAAACGGATAATACTATGACTACTTCAAAACTCAGGTCTGCTTACAGCAAATTACACAAGGCTTCGGCTGCTTTTAGCCCCTTGCCTTAGTGTCGACTAAGTTGTATCGGAATTAAAAACAGTCGTGACGTATATTGTGACGTAGAGTGATTGAGGACTCGACATAAGGTTTGATTGACCCTAGCTCGTTTCATAGATGTAAACGCGACAGCCGCCTCGCTGGCCGCTCGGCTCTATATATGTACTAGAACATAGCTATAGGGATAGGAATAAGCTACAATTTTTCGTTTTCTGAGGTAAAACCGAACAAATGGGTGTGACGTCACGCTTGTATGGAATTCCGATACAACTTAGTTTAGACCCCTGCCTTGGATGACAAACCATGGCAAAAAAATACCTAACCGGTCTTCTGGCGAATTGCGTCTCGAATTCAATGACTGGGGGCCTATTACGCCTCGTAAAGGAAACAAGCCCAGCAAATGTAACTATCAGTATTATGTCAATATACGGGGAATAAACCTATGAAATTTTCGGATAGAAATATTACAGTAGATTGGATTAGTCCAACAGGTATGACGGGTCCTTTCAGCATTCCGCGCGGAGCTGATGACGGTACCGAAAGCGCTGTCAGGAATTGTATGTCCGTCCGCACCTTCAGGCGCATCTTTTGCGCTCAGTAGTTTCTTGTTTTTACTCACTAGTATCTGGTGTTTCCTCTATGAGGAGTTTTTTGGTCTCACTACCAGTTGGCAACTTCTCACTATAAGCTGCCGAAGGGGCGCCCAATCTCGACTTTTGAGTCCAGCAACTGCCCGGTGCCACGGTGCCCGGTCGGTTGCGGCACCGGCTGACAGCAGCTAGCACCGGTTGCCGTGTGTTAGAACATAAACATTAGCACGTTTGGAGCGGGAATCACCTAATTTATGGCCGGCACCCCTGGTTTCGCCCGGTGCCGATCGCCGCCGGGAAAGGGTGTACGGCCGGTGCCACGGAGTAAGCATCCCCTGGTTCACACTGCTGCGATATCGCGCAAAAATTTGCGTCATGCCACATACGAGACAAATCGTGCGACAAGCAACGCAGAACTTTGCGTTTTGTCGCAGTGGCAGATGCGTTGAAATATTTCAACTGATCCGACGCCTGCGATTCTTGAGGGAAAGAAAAGAAAAACAAAGAATAGTTAATTTTCAAGACTAAAAATTGCTCTATCGTGATCTGACTGTAATCGTAGGATGGCTGAATGCAAAATTTCTTCTGAATAAACTTATATTAAGATGACATATGGGGTTTGACTGAAAATTGCCTAATGGTGGATGGTATTCAGATGGGTAATCTCCCATCAACTTCAGAGGTTGTTTCCCCAAGGGTTTCTTTGTCCTTTTGCAGAATAATCTCGACAAAAATTTTCGTTTCCATTTGCGTCTGCGTGGTAGTGGGAAGGTTCATGCGATTCTGTCGCACGTCGGAACATCAAAGAGAAAATTAAGTCGCATACGAAGCAGCATTGTGAACGAAGGGTAACTCTCGAAACCTGTTTCTCGATCACCTTCTAGTTGGTCCGCCTTGGTGAGGTAAAACCAGACACTGGTCAGTCCGAAAACGGTTCATAACACTAGAGAACAGTCAACAGCGAATCGATATCTTACAGGAAAAAACAAAAACCTCTACTGACTACTCCGCGGTAAAGAACGTAGCAATTATTGCACGTTCAGAATTATTAAACTTCTCACGTGGGATTCTGGGGAAAACAGAAGCTGCCTCATGAAATCGTCTCACAAGGTGTTACCACAATCGGCACGACATCTAGTGAGAGGATACAGGTCGGAGCACACGATCAGACATATTTCCCGTTGACAAGAGTAGATGGCGTTTTGTCGACTCGGTAGCGATGCATTCCCACAAATCTAACTGTATTCACGTCCGTTTCTAGTGGGTTTTTTTTTTATGAACGATCCACTTTTACGGCCAGTCTAGCCGGTTTGCGGTCTTCAGTTTTCACGGTTTCTGTGGCGTTCACAACTTGTGAAGAATTACAGATATCGAGTTGAAATTTGGTACATATAATGGCACTGGGGTCTAGATGTGCTTTTTGCGGGACCTATCTCCGCACCTATCCGATCGACGTTTATGACATAGCGTGTACTTACAGACCCTAGGATTTGGAAGTACCTTTTGGGTGTTGCATCTCCGACCGTTGCCAAGTGATCTATGTTGGTGACTTCACAACGGTTAGAACTATGAAGATCAAGCTTTGTGAGTTTTGACGCCCTGGTGTTTGGAAGCATCTTTTGGAGTTGCATCCCCCCCCCCCCCACCTTTCATGGGCAACTGGGCCTAGATTACCTATAGTTAACTAAGTTTGGGATACAATAACGGTTAGAGACAGAACGGTGAACGTGTTATCGATCACAGGGCCTTAAAGCACTTTTGGACACAACGTCAAGCAGACGTGCGTGCAAGTTTTAAACGTCATTGTGGAGTCGCTTTAAAAGTCATCTGAACTAAGCTGACATATATTCTCGTGAGTATGAACGGGGTTTGAATTAATGGCGAGAGTTGAGACTTTTACGACTTTACTTTTAGGGTGTTAAATGTTTTGGAAATAAGAGGATAAACATACGAAGTGACAATTAGGCCATAACGTGATGGGGTTTATACAGAATATCTTCACTACCCGAAGAAAAATCTAAGGTACCTCAGTTCCATAAGCACAGCATTCTGCTTGCAGCCAAATATTCAAATGCGTGACACTTTTTGCACGTTTTTATCCCACACCTGTAACTTGTCTGTTTACCTTGTGTGTCGGTATTTTTGCAAAATTTTAGTCCACAGGGGTACCAAGGCACACAGTGACTGGACTGACACACGCAAGGCTGTTGGATATCCGACACATCCACAATGGAACACTGTGAGAAGTCCTTGAGGTTGGTTATAAGGTGCCCGAACTCGAGGATTTGCGCTGATGTTTCTGTGTCTAAAAGAGGCAAGCTTTTGGTTCGGACTCTGGAACAGGTTTTCGCCCTCTTCGATAACTCTGGGAAACGTTCATCGTCGGCGAAGGGCGAGTATATATTCAAATTATGCATAAAACGTCATCGCCGCAATCGTGCGGCAAAAACAGCGGCCTTGTCAAAAATTAAATTTCAGGACTAGTTTTTTTTCCCTATAGTGGTATTTAACAGTAATTTCCTCGAATAAGATATTTATAGTCGGTACAAGCTCCAGTTACTTATTGCAGGTTTGTTTCCTTCCCGACGTTGACCCTGAAGATAGACAGCCTGATGAGGATCCTTGCCAAGAAGGGCCGCTACTGCTAGCTGCTAAAGCATCGTAGCTGACGTATCCGTTTTATGCATTATTTGAATATATGTTTAAAAGTCAGCATGGGCTCAAGGAATATTTATGAATGGGCGAAAATTCTACGAGAGGTTCTTGCTGATACCTATGTGTGGCCGGTCACTCCTGTGGCCGAACTGATGCATTTACTGGATGAGCGAGATTCTTTTTTTTTGTTCCTCACGAGCATGAAAAATACTGCGCAAAGTTACTACCTTAACCACACGAGATTTTCTCACAAAACCAAACTGTGTACAAACCGTGCGCCGCGGAACAACCATCTACCAACATCCAACAAGGTGAACAACATTTCGCTTGCTGAGCTGCTACCCGTCTCTTAAGCATTGGCCAAATAGGTGTAATAAGCTGAATAGCGCTATACGCGATGTTTATGTCTTAATACACACGCCTGTTCATATAGGAACCCGAGAGGTTCTTATGAATGCAGCGTTCTGTGTTGCCACGCTGATACCGGTTTTTCGAGTTTCTAAAGATCAGAAAAAGTGTTCTTAGTACTACTTGAAGTACACGAGTACAATTAGACGCCCAATATATTGTAAAATGCTATTAAATTTACGGATGGGCAGCATTGTTCTTCTAACTAGCAGTAAGCAGTCGTAACAGAAGAAAACGTGTTGTTTTGAAGAAAAGTTGTTTCTTTAGCTTCCAACAAAGTAGAACTTTACTGCTTCCCGAGGCAACACTGCCGGCGCTACTCCTTCGCTCGGCCCGCTGGCGGACCCAACCAAGCAATCTGATTGGCTCTGCATAAGGAAGAATAGAGCCGAGCTTCATTTTCATTATTCGCCTTATTACAGCGCGCCACGAGAAAAGAGGAATCTGTAATAAGGCTTCTACGCCGTAATACACCTTACAACACCTATTTGGAGAATGCTTTACTGCGTTAACTCGTCTTCATTCGTAACTCTGAGTTGATTTTACGTCACTGTATGGATAAAGCTAGTCCTACGATCCTAAGAGCTTGATCACACTCTGCTCAAAAACCCGCCTATTCGACAAACAACTGAAAATCCCTAGGGGACGTGAGAGTTGATGTGCTTTGTGGCAGCTCGTGGATAATGAGCAGACTGTAATTAGGGGTCAATTAGGGTTCCTGTAACATAATTATAAACACGGTTTTGCTCTAACTGATCTCCTGAATTTAAAACGACAACATTCAGAATTGGTTGTATCTTGTTCTTTTTCTTTTTCCTACTTATGCAACCCAAAAAGCCAGGAAATGAGCCAAGTGCGACCAAGCTCTAAAGCACTCAGCTGACACTAGGGTTGCATCACATGCGCACCGTGCCATTTTACCTGGTTTTGGGACCGTACCAAGGACCGGGCCCAATACGCGACAAAGACAGAAGGACGCTGCTTTCCAGAGACTTGTAAGACCACCCATAAACTCCACTGATCGTTATTTAAAATCTTGTGTACCCTATTTCACCAATATTTTAATTCCAGTTAAGTTCAATGATATTCATAAGTTGTACGTACAGATGAAATGTCTATTTATGTAATTGTGTCATGTGTAATTTGCGTGAATGGCGATCCAATGCTAGCATGTATAATACAAGCTATTAACGGAGTAAAGTAAATTATTATCATGTCATGTCATCCCCTCAGCCTTAAGTCCTGATTCAAACCCAAGGTGCGAAAGAGAAGAAAGATCGGACTCACTCTTTGATGCTGCGAAGTACTTCAAGTCCCCACTCCTTGTGTAAACGACAGCTCCACTATCCTTGCACAGTCTCTGAGCAGATGGCGAAAGTAGCACCATCTTTTGGACGTCGATTGCTGTGTCAAGAAGCAGGTGCTCCACACCTTTGTCTTCTTCCGCAGTCCGTATCACTCCGGGATTTTTCTAAAAAGAAAATTATATTTAGAGAAGAGAAGGGATTTCCACACAAGATAGCTTGGTTTTAACAATGGGCAATAATCCTACAGGGAGTGGTGAAGTCCTTTTCCAAGCGAGTTAAAATAGATTTAAAGGACTTAAAGCACAACTCTTACTTGAAATGATCTTTTCCCAATGAAATGGATCAGAAAAATCGTTTTCGAATATACCATTACTTTCCACCTGAAATTAGCGATTTTCTTCTTAGCGACTGTCGATTACCTCCAGCCTTCCTGCTCTCCGACGCGGCGGCTGGACGCAAAACGTTTGAACACTGAACGTGCCGTGGTTAAAAAGTGGGAAAACTAAGCAAATAAATAAGTAATAAGCATATGCTTCTGAGATCCTTATGTGTGAAAGAGTTGGCAGCGGGCATTGAAGATTCCGGCAAAAGTTTCGTTGTGTGACGGTCAAAACTCGACAAGGCCAAAAAAGCGCTAAAAATCCCTAGGCACAAAACGAGACAGTGGAGAAAAGTGGGGATTTTAGAAGCTTATATTTCTGTATGGGAGCTAGGTATATTATAAAAACCAGAATAAGCAAGTGGGGTCCTTTAAATCAGAAGCATTCCAGCCATTGCAATGTCTAGGTCGCCCGCACCCGAGTTCTACATTCGAGGTCGACAAATTCTACAAAAAAGCTAACAAATTTCAACAGAGTGAGAGAGGTTGAAACTGGTTCCTGTTATATGCGAGCAATGTTGGCTGGTGTTAGGATTTTGCAAAAGGAACAGTTGTTTTCACAATAATCTTACCGCTTCAGTTCCTCCCCAATTTTCCGCCATCCCAAAAAGCTCCTGTAAAAATTAACCGAATAAGTCTCAGATCCGACAGTCTAGTTACACATCACTTATTCATTTATGCAGGCTTGAAAAACCGATAAAAATGCGTTACTTCGTTTGTCCGTTATCAACAGATAATCGATTTCATCAAATGAACTTATTCCTTCGGATTTGTGGTACCTCTATGTGCCTGTCCCTCTACACTTGAAATGTTTACCAACTACAAAATGTAAGCCATTGCCGAAAACTAAAATAAAAGTGCCCGATTCCTTGAAAGAC
The DNA here is from genome assembly GCA_030848855.1 of Branchinecta sandiegonensis. Taxonomy (NCBI): domain Eukaryota; kingdom Metazoa; phylum Arthropoda; class Branchiopoda; order Anostraca; family Branchinectidae; genus Branchinecta; species Branchinecta sandiegonensis. The sequence goes on along the minus strand of JAUPMV010000008.1, from coordinate 14,414,696 downwards.
ACATCTTAACATCATCTTTTCACTTTCTACAGCCGTGGCTTTTTCGAGCTTCATACATGTCACACTGGAAATGCAGGCCTTTGTTGAAGCTTTCCCCGTTCTCGTCTCTGACAAAACCGAAAGTAAAGGAGAAGGCTTCATCTCAGTAGCAAGAAAACGCGAAATAGGAGAATTGTGAGGACAACCTCGAGGAGTATTTGGATCAAAAACGCAAATATCCCTCGCTACAGAGTTTTATCTCCCAATCTTACCTGTCTAAGCTTCACCATGGCGTCAGGGCCAACAAGCTCTGAAGGGTTTTCACTATCAACCTCATTCGATGCTTGAACAGGCATATGGCTCATAAAGCAGATGGAATGCACTCTAGTCGGGTCTTCTCCCAAGTCCGGGTCGCCTAGCCTTTGCACCTTCATGACTTGGACTTCCTGAAACAAACAAAAAAATTTCACTCACATTAGAAACTTTATGATAATCAAGAGAATTTGGCACAAATTCTCTCTCTGTACATCACGACTAAAGCCTGATACTATACTGTGATTTTCCTTCTCAATGACAAGCGCCATCGCCAGTCCTTACATTTTATTTTCCTTTCACAGTTGTTTCCACGCTTTTGCTCTAGCCCAATCTGATCTTCCCATGGAGAAAACTTTCCCAACTAAGCCCCGCCTCTCGTTTCGTTTGTGATCGGTTCAGTCACATGTACGGACCAGAGCTGGTGGACTCGGACTCTGGACTCGTCTCGAGACGCCTTTTTCAAGGACCCAGACTCGTCTTGGACTCGTCTTTCACGGAGCTGTCCGTCTGCCAGAGCTGTGGACTCGTCTCGAGACGCCTTTTTCAAGGACTCGGACTTGTCTCGAACTCGGATTTGCAGGACTCGCAGCAGCTCTGTTACGGACTGTACAAACCAATCAGAGACGTTTATTGGCCAGGCTTGTCAAGATTGCCCCTAATAGGTATGTGTGCTTTCACACTGAAGACGCACTGGAAGAGTTACTACATGGGATCTGATCGTTTTTTCCATCCGGGGAATCTGAACTTGAATGAGGCAACTATACACTCGTGGTGGGAGATTGGGACGACAAGCTTTTCAGTGAACATTTAAAGACCGACAACAATGAAGGTTTAAGGGAGGTAAGACGATGACTGACAGAGCAAGATGCAGACAGTCTTGGAGGTAAATTAATCCCATCGACAGCACGGGGTGGTCAAGACTTACCTGAAGCCAGTATTTAAAGGACACCTCACACTATTTATGGTCGTTTCAACATTCTAAACAGTTGAATAGCTAAAATCAGGCTCTTCGTTCAACAAATTACCAATGGCTTTGGCTGTTTAAACCTGTCTCCAGGCCCACGACTTCTAGCCAAAACAGGGAAAACTTTACTCAAGGGGTTTGCCTGCCGGTTAAAACTCCATAACTTTCCCCTGCCCCACCCATTTGCACATTTAATTTGTCCCGTTGTTGCCTCTATAACATCCTTCCAGATTCTGAATTTTCTGCACCTGACTCGAGTGTCCAACGTCCAGGACTTCCAGAGGTTTTGGTTTTTGGTCTTCTACCTATGCTTCTACATATCTGCTTATTCATAACCAACTAATGAATAAATGTGCAAGTCAGTGTTCCTTTGTTAAGAGCCCTTCAAACTATGAAGCCTACTACCAGCTTTACCAAGTGAGGAAGTTCTGGCATCTATCTCTGATGCCAATCTAAAGTCAGCTTACTACAGCATTATTTTATTAGAGGTGCCTGTGTAATTATACACTATTTATGTCATGGTTTAGTTGTGAGTATTAAGTCAGGTGTGAGTTGTCATGTGTGACAATACAAGCCTATAGGCAAGCCGCATGTTGGTTTTAGCAGATAAGCTAAATAAATAGATAATTACTGTGAGACCCTTTGGGGTCCTTCTTGGGACCTAAGAAAATTATGGTTATTCCCTACTTACTTCAGGGGGCTTATTGGATAAGTGGATATTTGGAACTAATTGTTTGGCAATCCACACAGAGTCTTCACAGTGTATTCTGGGGACACGATACTTATGTACAGATGCAGGCCTATCCCCCCCCTCGAATAACTACCAAACTGTTAGCCTAGGTATGGTAGAAAAAAAATGTAACAAGTAAGATGGAAAGGAAAGTGGGCAGGGGCGAATGTACAGGGGCCAACATCCTTCAATTACAAAAAAAGCCATTGTAACGAAGCCAAAGTTGGAAAGTCAATAGTCGTCGGAATCATTTGCAATGGTTTTGCTTAAGAAAGTTGCAGAACTTTCCACCTGTTTGTAGCACTTTGGAACCCAAGCAGCTTTCCCAAAGAGTGACTCCAAAAAGCTATTGAAAAGCAATGAGGAAAGTTGAATGCTTCGGCAGGAATTTTGAATGTGTGGAAAAAACACTACAAGTCACTTAAACATGGTAACTTTGTCTGAATATATGAGAATCGAAGGAATGTCCTGTGAACCATTTTTATTATAAGAAATTTGGAATTCAGAATTTTCCCTGTGATTTCAGCATTCCATGCATTTTCGTGATCAGTCCAGCAGGAAAGTGCAAAGCGCCTCCTCTAATCACTTTACCAAAGTTTTTGCTATGTGTCTCATTTATTGGAAAGTGATTTCGGAGTCTCGCATAAACCCACCTTAAATTGCAGTTGTCAGCTCTGGCACTAAGAATCAAGAGAGCAATGGCCAAACAAACCTGAAAAAGCTAATAAACTTCCTTCAAGCAAAGTAAACTCACATCATTGAAACTCTGAAGAACTGTGATCAGGGTCCCATCCAGTTTTGCTAGTTCCAACACCACTGTGTTTTCTTTGATGTTAGATGTAAACTTCTCTCTGACAATATCGTTTTCCTGGAAAGACAATACTCAGAAAGCTGTCACATAGAAAAGTAGAAGTATGCTAATTGCTAGTTATTTAACTCTGCAGAGTTCAGTTTTGACTTTACGGTAAACGAGAAACCTACAACACCACTGTCTCTCAGATGTTCTTTGGTAAGAACACACAAGAACCTTATCAAGATTTTATCTTTCACATACAAAAGCATTCAACTAACAGATGTTAATGCAAAAATTTCTTTACATTCCTACTTGATTGTTCAAATTGATGATGTGAATCAAGAAGAAATCTTTAAACTATTCATTTTTTAAGATATTCAAGGATATTTGAAAAAAAACAGAACATTGGTGTCAAAGGATGCCTGGAAGAGTTTACTGTTAACTGTCATTATTTTTTCTTCTATCTCACTGTTTATAAGCAAGAAACAAAGCCTATTTATGGAAAAATTAAGCACTGCTAAGCACAAGCTAAGCACTGGCCTATCTCAATAATCAGTGCTAACCTTTGACTATACCTTTAACCTGACGTTCACACCCAGCTCTCCCTGTTGACTTGAGGCCGACCTATCAGGGAAAAACACAAAAAACAAGAATAGCCACATTATCCCGCGACTTAAAAGGATTTTAAAAACACCACCATTCGAAATTTAAGCTCCGCCCATCTACGATGTGATTGCACCCTACCCAACGAAAACGGATAGAAGTCGAAAAAGAGTAATTTAACGTTGCGAAGTATAGGGCTTTCGGCTCTAAGACCAAATTATCCATGTACTATTATAAGCCTGTAAATAGCTGGAAACGATTCCTATTTTTTTTTAATTGTATAATCACAGCTGTAATAGAAAAGTTCGATCAGAAATGAGAGTTTGAAGGCTTGAAACTTTCACTACAAAAACGAATACTGCTTCAATTGGTTCGTTTTAGAATGATACGTCATAACCGACCAATAGGATCCGTGAATCCGTTGTTGTTTTCAAACTTTGAAGCCTTCAAGCTCTTACTTCCTTGGAAACTCTTTTGCAATAATAAAATTATACGATTAAGGAATAGCCCAATTAACATTCTTGCATATCGCTGGCTCAGAATGATGGTCAAACGCCGATAGAATTTCAAAGTTGAAAGTCCTATACCTCCCAACGTTAAATTTTTTGTTACGAGCCCGTGACGTGACGATGGTGTAGCGATATCCGTTTTCATCGGGTAGGATGCAATCTCTCTATTTCCATTACTATTTAGTAGCAACGGTTGGTGAGCATCGTTGGGAAAAGTTAACCATTATAGAATTTGGAAAAGTTAACGATCGTAAGCTGCAGTTAGCTACGCCCCAAAATATAGTTGATGATTGTTAAGTTTCTGGAACGTAACCTTAGAGAGAGCGTGTTCCAAGAAGTTCCAACCGCAGTTAGTACACATCACGTCACGTTTGGCTTCTTGGCGTCAAGGCTGGAACTGGAATGAATTTTTCTATTTTCTCACCGAAATATCGTGCCACGGGCTCATCCGACCAATTCCTTCGTAAGATATTCCTAGTTACCAAGCTTATTACGCTCCCGTGCATGGTAAGCAGATAGTTACCATTAGTTACTATTTCGAGAAGTCTTGGACGGTCAGCGTAGTAACTTTTGACGAGGTTGGAACGAGAATAGTAAACAAAAACTACTATTGTTAGAAGAGTGAAGCACGCCCTTGGTTGTCTGTGGTTTGGTCAGGGGTGGTCCCAAGGGGGGGGGGGGGATGATTCTCCCGCCTGCTTTTTGCTAAGTCGTGCCAGTCATTTATTTTGGCCTCGCCGAGTTCCCGGGCACTCAGTTTAGTCACAAAAAATCTGAGTCGTTTAATTTTATTTTTGCCACTACCCAGCTTCAGTCGTAAATCGCCCCACTCAAAGGCAAGCCAAGTTTCATAACCCCGTTTAGGACGTGATTCATGATGGTTGCAATTTGCCTTGACTCAAAATCTGTTTTACTTGCATTTGATTATAAACTAGCCAGTCGCCTAAGACTTAGCCTGTCAGAAGCTTGTTCATAGTTACTCGCACTAGCGTCATCTCTCTTCGATTTTGTTGCTTAAAAATTACCGCTAGGTGACGCGCAACTCCGACGACCACCTCCTTCCTGAGTTGGGTCTAGTCCGCGACGCCGCGCCAAAAAATATGTCGGCGGCGGCGAGAGCGATTCTCATCGGCGGCGGCGCGCCGGTTTTTGAACGGCGTCACGCCAATTTTTCTCTATTTTTCACGAAATTTCCCCGGTGGCTGCAACGACTACCAGCGTATAAAGTTAATTAGCACTTTTAAGGCTTCGGATTTTTTCTTGTTATAGCTGTTCCAGATTTGACTGGTAGTCCACCTGCATACACGTAATAACGAAGTACTGAAAGCAACTTTCAAATTCGAAGTTAGCAGTTGAAACATTTCCATCAAAACATGAGTATATTACAGGTGTGCACTTGAACTTCGGCTTCCCTAAAATACAACCAAGTCAACTTATTGCAAGATCTTGAAAAGTTTAATTTGCAAAAGCAGGCCATGCCATGGAAATAACTATTTCAACATCTCCTTTACAATGCAATAATTATCATGAATAAACTGGAGCTTGTTGACTCGGTGAGGGGCAAGCATAGATCTTTTGGCACTATCGATCAGTCCAGTTGTGCGTGTCAAAGTCTCGACAGGTGGACGTAGTGTAAGGTTATGGTTTAGGAAATTGATGATCGGTGGAACTATATTCTGTTTTGGTTAATGCCTATTCCTAATTCGGAACATGCAACTACAAAGGCTCCAGAGACTGTCGGCGGGCCACCGGTTCTCGGCGCGGCGTCGGGTACTAGTTGGGTCCAAGCAAGTGGTCGTGAATTGCGATTTCTAATCGAAAGAACGAAATCGACTTTTCTCGGTCCGAAAAAACATAACACAATTCTACAAAGATTACACAACTTCAATTCGATTTCAACTTTATGATTAATGAGCAGTAATAAGTCCGGGAAAGTCCGATCATCTGTTCGCGGCCAGGCTCCTACGTTCCCTATTTTTCTGCCGGATTCCAGACATCCGTTTTCGTTTTTATCATCAATTCAATTCCACAGAGGAAAGTTTAATTTTTCGACTTCTTGACGGAAAGTGCAGATAACCAGACTGCGCGAGTCTGATCGTCTATCCACGGCACTATTATCAATTCCGTTCGGAAAAGCTGAGTTTTTTCAACTTGATTATCAAATGCAGAAAATCCGGCCAGGAAAACCTGTGTTGCGTTTTGTCAAGAACTTGGTTTCGTTTAAAGTTCATAGTACAGCGGACTCTTCGTTGTCGTTTTATTTGCCAACGGGCCGAACTCAGGAATAAAACGGCTACTTACAGTTCGCCATCCATCCGCTCCCCGTATACTACGAACTTCAAATAAAACGCGACTCTGATCGAACAACTCGCCACATAAAGAGAGAAGATCGACTGTGATAGGCAATTGGACAACCAATAAATAAGTAATGGGCATAGTGGCCAAGTACACTTATTTCCTATCCGTCGGTTTAAGCAGCGACGCGCGAAACTAACTTGGTTTCAGTGGAAAACCGTTGCCCTCAAGGTGGCGCAAGGTTTGAACAGAACTCGGTTCGAGTTGGTTTTAATTCCAAAGAAAAAAAAAGAGGCCAAAACATAAACTCGAACGAAGGCTGGACTGAAGTGCTTGGTGCGAACGTCTCCTGTGTTGGCCAAACGACCTAGAAGATATAAACTATCTTTTACGGAAATCCTTAATACACCTGATCTATCACCGACATTCGTGCAAGAGGGTCCTACAAAAATATTCTGTCCCGTTCACAAGCATGCTTGTGAAGGAGGCTTTACCCCATCTATCCAAATGTTTATCAAACAAACTAGAGCTGCGTTCGATTTGAGTCCTCCTTGTCTCGGTCCTGTCTTCTTATTACTGCCTTAGGCGTCTTCTCGCCGTTCCCCGAGGACTCCTCGGGGAATCGAAAGGAACGGCGAGAATATAGGAAGTCACTCCACGCGGACTCCGCGTACAGAAACAGCGAGAACAGGGGGGATGCTTCCAAAATGGATTTTGTCCGAACAAAAAAAATATGAAGTTGCCGAAATAAGTCTGGATCCACTTTATTTTTGGTTTTGTTTATTCTGGTAGTTTCTAATTAATTTTACATTGCACCAACACAAGCAAACATTGATTCCCCTCCGAATCTGAAAGGGAGTCCTTTTTGATGATAGTGACTATAATCAAAGCATTCCCCGTCCGTGGGGACTCGCGAGAACACGGAGCGAGTCCCCGGGACAAACAAAAACGCGGGGACTCCTCAAGTGGAGTCCTCGGGGAACGGCGAGAATATGCCTCTTGTCACGGTTTAAACCCGTTTTATTTAGGCTTGTCAGGTGGATGACGCAACGGACAAGCATCGCAAATAAAACGCAGTTGAGAAATCTACCCGAGACAGGACCGAAACTTGCTCCGATAGCATGTCATCATTCACGGCGTCCTGTCTGACAGGGCACTGACAATTGTCAGCTGACAGGACAAATAAAACGGCATTATGCGGACAAGGCAGTTAAATAAAACGGCATTTGGCTGACAGGACTGAGACAGGACCGGGACAAGGGTAAATCGAACGCGGCTTAGGTTTCAAAAATTTGGATTCATGGTTGGTCACTATCAAAATAGTTACTAGCCGGTAAACCAAACAGAAACAAAATATTTGACTAGTGTATGAATGAAAAGCAAAAAAGCTAAATATTTGGCATGTCCCTTTTCTGTGAGGTTATACTATTTCTGCTTGATATACAACACATGACATGAAATGTTCAGTCATGTGCGTCCTCTAAGCTCACTGAATGTTATAGGACACAATGAACCATTGATACACCGGATAAGGGATAAGCCACTTGCCTAATGGTTAATTCGGTTTCTGTTACTCGTAAATAAAGTTGTCTGGTCTGGAATTTCGCAGATAAGGTGCAGCTGTGTTCCCGAAACGTCATAAGGACTGGTAATTGTTTCTCCCATTTTTTTTTCGCCGTAGCAGTCAATTCTTTAAATGTGAACTTATTAGACATTACGTAGATAGAATGTTATACTAGGTAGTTGAACATTACAAATAAACCGGAAGTAAATTTCTGAAAGAATAGGACTACAATGACGAAGCCCTGTAGACAAACAAGGACCCACATCCACATCCAAATTTGATCCAGACAATTTGGTCTTGTAGATAGCCGGTCTCCGACAGACTCCTTGAACATTTTTACTCCTAAGATTCATGGATTCACCCTGTGTGTATTTACCCCTAGGCTATACGTCATATCTACTTTTGACGAAAATAATCAAATCTTCTTGCGTTACTTCTGCCAAATCTCCGGCTTCGACCGGATTCTGGGCGAACTACTTGTCCGGCAAAAATTAAAGGAACAGAAAACTTGACTCGGGGAGCTAGCTGACATATCAAGAATGTACCCTGATTCGATATTGAGAGTAAGAAAAATTCTCGTTACGACCATTGCAGTTTCCGAGAGTTCGACATTTGAGTTAGTAGAAAAAAAGAGAAAGAGGTTTGCGTGCCGGGAGTAGGAATCGAACGCACGACCTCTTGACTACTATCCCGATTTGTTAGTCAACACGCCCAAAGGCGAACTTTTACAGTGCATAAGGGGCAAGGGCCTGCCAGCTAGCTTTGGGAACACTGAGGAGGGGGTTCGAGATAACAAAGAAGGGGGCTTGCGACAATAAGTCCCTGTATCTTTATCCAAGCCCCACAGGTCGGTTTGATGGCCGAAAGTTGCGTAGTCAAGCTTTCTGTGCCTTCAAAGCTCAAAACCGAATTCAGCGTATCACCTTACCTGTTTAGCAATTTTCCGGTTTCAGCCGGGTTCTGGGTGAACTATATGTCCGGATAGAAAATGATTGTCAAAAGCCGATTCATTTTGTCTTCTTACCCCTAAATCCAACATCTAATTAACTTCAGATAAAACTTTAACTTTTAACAAATTTTCCCGTTTCGGACGGATTTCGGGCGAACTACTTGTGTCGGGATGTCTTCTTACGTAGAAATCGAACATCTAATCAACTTCATATAAAACTCTTACTGTTAACAAACTTTCCGGCTTTCGGGTTCCGGGCGAACTACTCGTCCGACGAGAAAATGGTTTTCATACTGGACCCCTAGACTGACTATCTCATTAGCTGTTTAACAGAGCCATCTTACGAAGTTATGGGTATCCCTCCGCTTCCGTTTTGGTCCGAACAACAACAGCTTATACTCCGCAGCCATCTACTTTTTGTCGTGGTCGCGCGTCATCTTGCGGAAATGAGGAAGCTTCAGACCCGCTAGATGACGCAGTTCGACCGAACAGGCTTGAAGGATGACAGCCTAGTTACGCGTTGGTCTTCCTCCGCTTACGTTTTGGGATCCGAACAACAGCTCACGCCGAGGCCATCTACTTTTTGTTTTGGTCGTCCACCATCTGGCGGATTTGAGGGAACTTCAGACCCCCTAGATGGCGCAACTTTCCAAGTTTAACCAAACAGTCCTGACGATTTACAGCCTTGTTACACGCCACTCATTCACTTAACATAGGCCTAGAAAACCCAGTAAAATGCGTTACCCTGTTTGTCCGCTATCAACAGCTAATCAATTTAATCGAATGAACTTGCTCTTGTGAATATGTGGTACCTCTGTGCGCTTGTCCCTCTATCCTTGAAATATTTGCCAACTACGAAGATAAGCCCTTGCCGAAAAATGAACTAAAAAAGGCAGATTCCCTGCAAGATACATCATAAATATTTTGTTTTCTTACATTCCGTGAGTTTTGCGGCCGGGTCTTCAATCCTGCAAATGCAGGTTAATTTTTAAATTCATATCCGCGCGTCTGGATTAATTTGGATTCTCATGCAAGCAGCCACATTCTGAACGTTGTTACTAGAGCCTCGGGTGAAAAGATAGGTCAAAATTTGTCAGAATATTCAAATGTCCGATGCAAAAATAAGCTGCCTTTTCAGTTATAAACTTTAAACAGTGTTTGACTCCGCTAAACGGATACGTCAGACGAATTCTATTCAAGCGACACCCGGCCTTTCTTCGCGTGGATCCCCTTCAGGACAGAGCTAGAAAAACGAAGGTGATTGAGCCTGGAGATGACTCTTGCCAAGAAAGGCCGAAATATCGCTAGAACAAAAATAAACTGACCTATCCCTTTGAAGCAGTTAAAGGCACAGAAAACTTGACTACGCAGCTTTCGGCCATCAAACCAAGCTGGGGAGCTTAGATAAAGATACAGGGACTTATTGTCGACCGGACCCTCCTTCATTGTTATCTCGAACCCCCTCCTTAGTGCTCGCAAAGCTAGCTGGCAGTCCCTTGCCCCTTATGCACTGTAACTATGCACTTTTACACTGTAAAAGGTCGCTTTTGGCCGTGTTGACTAACAGATCGGGACAGTAGTCAAGAGGTCGTGCGTTCCAATTCCTATTCCCGGCACACAAACCTTTTGCTTTTTTTCTACTAACTCAAAAGTCGAATTCTCGGAAGCTGCAATGGTCGTAACGACAATTTTTCTTACTCTCAATATCGACTCAGGATACATTCTTGATATGTCAGCTACCTCCCCGAGTCAAGTTTGAGTCAAGTTTTCTGTTCCTTTAAACATGATTGTCAGCTTGGGCTGAATGGACAATTATAAGCTACTAAGACATCATAAGCCTTCACAAACATCAACGGAAAAGAATAGATATTTCTTCAGCCCAAGCTGACTGCGAATCATATTTGACGGTGCAAAACGGATAAGTCCGCTACATTCATTAGTGATATACTTCTGCCCTTCTTGCTTGAGCCTGAAGAGGACCCTTTCCAAAAAGGGCCGAAATATAGCTCTAATAAAATGTAGCCGACTTATCCGTTTTGCACCGTCAGAAAAAAAAACGGAAAAGAAGCCTAGAAACTTGTTGCTACCGGTACCTTAGCTCTCAATATACGGGTTCCGATAGTGAATTTTTTACCATGTTATTTTCTTCAAGTCAGTGAAAATCCCGGCATCCTAGCTCTCATTCAAACTATTCCGTGAGTTCTATATTCCACGTAGTCACTACCGGAACACAAGCTCCAATTCTACAGTTTCCGGTATCAGCTACCAGCTCCCTAGCTTCTGACTACACAATTCCGTGAGGCTACCGGACGAGAAGCTGGTGCGATGAAGTTTCCGTGAGCTATTTCCACTTACTACCGGAACGGGAGCCCGCACATACAAGTTTCCGTTAGTCAATGACGTCAGATCCCGGAATCGCAGCTCAAGTGGTTTGGTCTCCGTGAGAACTACCAGCTCCGTAGCCCATGGGACATAAAGTACGACTCCCGGTTCCCTAGACAGTGTCTTTGTTATATAACATTCGTTTCGTTTTCATCATGGTATTTCGATTTGCTGTAGCAAGAATGTTTTCGGCAGCCCCCCGATCCGGACCTACTTCAGCTGCAAGCAAACGGCAGACGATCCCTGAAGAAGAGTTTAGTCACATCAGAGAACTCGCTATTGGTTTCTCTCTCTGCTCAATCTCTTAAACGAACAAGGTGGCTTTCGAATGCTACCGCCGTCTTTTTTTTTCTTCCTTTGTGTCTTGATTCTTTCCCTGTTTGTGTGCTACCAAAACCGCACTAAAATTAGACAGATGGCTTACACTAGAACTTGAGCCAGAACTTTTATTTTTGATTCAACTACACGTTCCTTACAACTAGAACGCATTAACGGCCTAGCACCAGAGCGCTTTCGCTACGTCACTGCCTATAAAACAATCAAGGCTCAAAACCCTTCTAGGAAACCACTTTTACTCTTCAGCATGCATCTTGATAACAAATAAGGTCATCTCCAGACTCTCCCCACCCCAATCTTGTCAGCCAGTCGGTAAAAAATAACCATTCGTCAAAACAGTTGAATTTTTTTTCCTGATAACAGTCGGTATTTCTGAAAATCAGTCGAATTTTTTCCAAAACTGTCACTTTTTTCCTTCAAACACACGTTTTTTTCTGCAAAAACAGTCGAAAAAAATTACCAGCCAGTCGGTTAATGCCTTGCCTCTGCCTCGGATTGGAACTCCTGTCCGGATTTTCGGAACCATCATCAATTCCATATGAAAAACTGAATATATTTTCACCTTCATGATTAAAGAGCAGAAAAACTGGCGGAGAAAACCTGATCGTCAATCTCGAAGCATTGGCATACCATTTGGCATAAGACATACCAGTCGGTTAATGCCTTGCCCCCCCCCCCAAACATTTTGGCTAGTAACGCCTCTGCCTCGGATTGGAATTCCTGTCCGGATTTTCGGAACCATCATCAATTCCATATGAACAAGACCAAAGGTGTCGATGGGATCCCAAAAATCTAATATTTGATTCAGACAATCGGGTCTTGTCTTCGTCAGATCCAGTCTTGGACAGGCTAATCATCAGAGAAAACCAAGTTCAGATATACCTCTATAAGCCATATCTATTTTGACGATACTGACCGAGGCTCCTTGCTTTACTTCTGCCAAGTTTCCGGTTTCGCCCGATTTCCGAGCGAATTACTAGTCCAGCAAAAAAAAGAAAATTCAGAAAAAGATCCAGCGCATATCCTTGTCCTTATAAAGAACATCTAATCAACTTTGAATAAAAGTTCGACTTAAATGATAAATGGTTTTCACCATCGTGTTCAGCATGTCTTTTTACCCATAAATCGAACATTTAATCAACTTCAAATTAGAATTTTACTTTTAACCAACTCTCCGGTTTTCGCCGGATTCCGGACTAACTACTTGTTCGGCGAGAAAATTGTTTTCACCATCGTGTTCAGCATGTCTTCTTACCTCAGAATCGACTATTTAATCAACTTCAAATAAAACTTATACTTTTAACCAAATTTCCGGTTTTCGCCGGATTCCGGACGAACTATTTGTCCGGCGAGAAAATGGTTTTCACTCCCGTGCTCAGCATGCCTTCTTACCCCATAATCGACTATCACATTAGCTGTTTAAAAATATTTTGTCTGTCCCTTAATTTGAACCCCCTCCCCCACCCCTAAATGTGGAGCTACATAGCCCATCTACAAACTTGACCTTACCCTTGACCCAATGAATCCTCACACCAAGTTTCATCAAAATATCTCATTCCCTTCAGGAGTTATCGTGCACACAGACAGACGGACGCGAAGACATAGGTATCCCTCCACTTACGTTTTGGGATCCCAAGAACTGAATAAATTTTCATCTTCATGATTAAAGAGCAGAAAAGCTGGCCGAGAAAACCTGATCGTCAAACTCAAAGCATTGGCTATAAAACTCGCCTGTCACAAGACATACAAAGCAGGAAACCCACTCAACCTGAAGTTTTCAGGTCAAAGAACTTTCTTCCCGTATTCTGAACGACATTCAAAAACAGGTTAGCGGGTAATCGAAATACTTGATGCCACGTTAGCTGTGCGGACAAACAGGACATTTTCTTCACTGAAGTCGGAAACACCTCGTTTTTCCGTAAGAAATGGAAGTCGGTGCCGACCATCCAACAGAACTTCAATCCTGACGTAATCGAAACTTTGTTAAAAATTTCAACTGTTCTTGACTATGTCACTTTGACTTGTCTACGTTGACAGATCTATTTTATTTTGTGAACTGTATGATTTATTTAAACACTGACACAACCCAAGTATTTTTTGTTGTTGAACATGGTTTCACTGTTCTTAGCTATGCAATTCTGACATGTCTCTGTCGATTGATGTTTTATCTATGAACTTAGTGATTTATTTAAACACTGCAATGACACTTCCAAAAAAAATTGTTAAATTTGTTTGTGTTTTCGTATTTGTGTAATTGTGGCCTGTCTCTGTTGAGAGATGTATTTTCTTTACGAACTGAGTGATTTATTTAAACGTCGACACGTCCAATTTCGAATAAAAATTCTATTCCTTAGCTGTGCAATTCTGCCCTCTCTGCTGAGAGATGTACCTTATTTATGAACTGGGTTTAGACATTGAAACATCCTGTTATTTTTACTTAAATGTTTAATTTATTCTTGGCTATGTAATTCTGTATTTTATTTATAAACTGAGTGCCTTTATTTAACCATCTACACATCCAAAGCAATTTTTATAGACTTGTGACCCTCGAGTTTTTTAAGTAATTTATTTGCACCCAACATTACAAAACAAGCAGACGAGCGGAGCGAGTTCCAATCACCTGCCGTAGCCGTCACTGAAAAAAGGAAGTGACAGGTTTGCCTTATAATGGTTATTGTCAAGTGCAGTATCGATTTCAGCCCTGGGACGGGCAGAGTCGTACTTTCCTGAAAATGGAGATTTTTTCTACTTCGTGATGTAAAGAGCCGAAAATCGGGCCGGGAGATCCTAATCGTTTTCGCACAAATTTTTGCCCAAAAAGCCGCCACACACCGTAGATGTTGGATTCAAATAACTGAACCTAAACTAGATAGGAAAAGACTTACGTTCTCAAGTATTTCCTCGCATCGGCAGCACATCTTCGTGGGACACGTTGGAAACATGGAAGGTTCTTCGCAGGCTTTTGACGCGGAATGGACTGATTTCAAGCGAACCAAACTCTGCACAAATAACAAAACTAGAAACTTTCCCAGATGTACCACATGTCTTTCTCCACGCCAGCAGACCTTTGCAGACCCTACATCTATCCGGGACAACGAGCGGAACAATCGTATAATTTTGGGAAATCAAAAGCATCGCCAACTCACAGTACACGAAAATTCAGAAACTTACAAATCATCCCTTTGGCTACCTTCTACCCCCGGTCATTGGGAAGAGCGGCAATAGTTTAGTTTACCAAGTTTATAACCCTATTGATTATACAAGCGGAAGAGGCCTTTGAGGGCTGGGGTCTAGCAATCAATGCTCATTGCAAGTCAGGGATCTACTGCTTGCACTAACAAGCACATACAGGGATCGGCTTTCTCCTATGCTTTTTTTATACTCCGCTTTTGAAAATAGCGGTGTCAGAAATAAATTACCTACTTACTTTTGACGCGAATTTGTACAATTTTGAGAGCCTAGTCAAACTGGGCTCATTTCCTGGCTTTTTGGGTTGCAAAGTAGAAAAAAGAAAAAGAACAAAATACACCTAATTCTGAATGTTGTCGTTTTAAATTCAGAAGATCAATTAAAGCAAAACAGCATGTATAATTATGCTACATAAGCCCTAATTGACCCCTAAATGCAGTCTGCTCATTATCTCCAAGCTGCTACAAAGCCCATCAAATCTCACGTCCGCTAGGGATTTTCAGTTGATTGACAAATAGGCCGCGTTTTGAGCCCAGTGTGACTAAGCTCTTACCCAGATAAAGGTTTCACACTCCGAATCGCAGACGGAGCGAAACAAACAAAAACGCTCAAATCTTCAAGAGATTTCTCTCAGGAATCTTTTAGATAAGACCAGGACGAAGGCGCAGTTCATACTGAGTGTGCATCATTCTGCTGTATGGTTGAATACACGGTAACCCCCCCCCCCCCAGCTTCTGGTAGATGGGTTTTGCGACCAATACACAGGGTCACGAAGAAAAGACATAGGACATATCCTGGTGGTTCTCAACCCACGCAAATATTTTAATCACGATTTTGCTGAGCGATATGACGGGTAACTTCTCTATAATGTTCGTGTTGACGAACTCAAACGCTTGTATTCAAAGCCCAAGTCTCCCATCCATAGCCAAAAGGAGGGAAAGCCTTTTGGCTACATTTTTTTTCTGATTATTAAAACCAAACTTTTTCGTCAACATGTAACTACGTTTAACAGCATCAACTACGGATGCATGTATATTCAAAAACAACCTCCAAAAACTTGGAAGCAACAAAAATTTTAAAATGTTTCTTTGGCTTTGCTACAAGCGTGTTACTTCAACCAAACTAAGAATGGAGGTTACCTTGACCCAATCCCATGTTGGCCTTCCTCCCCGCAACTGTCCAAAAACAAAAACACCTAAGGAATGCTTACTAAGCTTCGGCTGACAGAAACCCGGCTGCATCTGACTCGGAGGCTGACACACGTGGAGTTCCGAATACTTTTGATGTTCTTGCGGCACGCGAATATCCATCCGACGAAATATCCGCGTCTACGAATTTGGTGTGGAGTGATCTAGGTAAATGGAAGTTGTAGAACCATGATCCCTTGGACTACCATGGGTAGTGCTCTAATCCATTTTTAGAAACCATACAAAATCAATCTTTATACACGGATGGTAATATTCAGATTTTCAGTAGCCTTAGGTTTCCGACCCGCATCTCCTCAGAAAGATTAACGGCGATGACAGACTACCACGTTCATCAGGCCGAATTTCCCCAAGTTCAGCAGCAAAATCTAATGCTAACCCTTATCTCTCGCTTTTTTTTATTGCCGCTATACAATTTGCACGGCCTGGGTTTATTAATATTACACTTATTGCGGAAATGTGACAGATGTAGTAAAGATGTTATATTTGACACTACAAAACAGATAGGACGGCTATATTTCAATAACAGAAAAAAAAAATCAAAAGCTCCAATACAATCAAAGCTGACGTATCTGTATTGCAGCGTCAAACATGATTCGCAGTCAGCATGGGCTCATGGAGATGGAATTTTTAGTAAAGGTATTTTACTCAAAAAGAATCGGTTTTTTTTTTAAAAGTTGATAATGTGCATCTGCAAATCTTACAGGCCAAATTTCCATAATTTCCGACAGGGAACGTTGAGAAGATCGTCACTTCTAGTACGGAGGTACTGGTAGGAAATTCCATACTGCAATCGCCGTGCCCTAATACTGTGTCGACGCCATGAAAAGGTGAAAGAGTGCGCACATTTAATATACATATGCAGAAACACGATTACCCTGGGCTCCAAAGTTAGAAGACATACTTTTACAATCACTGATCAAACAGCGACGGGGTAGCTCGCGAAAAGTTGTTAAAAATTATTTAGTCTTCGCCACAACTTCTTTGATCTGAACTCAAGCCAAACCCCTGAACTAAACAAGGCTGAAAGTTGATTACGGTACGAACTGTGCGAAGTAGAGTGTGCTTAAGCCAACGGATGCTCTTATCACAAACGCTATCATAAAATGAAACACCCAAGAAATGCTTACTAAATCTTGGTCTGTTAGAAACTGGGTTGCATCCAACTCTGAGGTTGACAATTTCTCGAGTCCCCATTGCTGACAATCTCCTTGAATGAAGCAAATATTCTCTCCACGGAATGCTGGTGCGTTTGGGTTTGACGTGGTGAGATCTAAGTAAATGGAAGTGGTACAACCATGATCTTTATACCATGGCTACTCTGTGCTACAAACTTTGTGTTTATGCACATCAAGTAATAGCCCCTACCCCATAGTAGAGTACAGATCTGACGCGCGTGTCCTGAACACTCAACAAATAAGTTGCGGTTTCTGCCAACAGAGATGAAAAGCCTCTCTCCCAAGTCCCCTGTCTTTTCTGCTCTTTGACCCTTTTTTGTAGAGAAATCTCTTGCCGTTCGAATGGAAGGGCTTGGTCCAGAAGAGCATTGAGGTGTAGGCGCTTATATAATGCTAATATGCGAAAATAAGCCAAGGTATGGGTAGACCGGTGACAAAAACGCGACAAATACCTTGAACAGACGATCAGGGTCTTTGCTTGCACAGTCAAATTTCTGCCCGGATTTTCGGCACTATCGTCAATCCATACGGAAAAGTTGAGATACTTTATGATGAAAGTGCAGAAAATCCGGTAAGGGATACCCTGGTCGTGTGTTGGCGCTTTAAGAACGAGCAAACGACGGTTCGTTTCAAAATGAAACGATTCACGGGATGAGTCATACGCAAGGTCAACATCATTTTCCACAGCGGCGCTAAGTGTGCCACAGTAAGGAGGGCAGCGCTTCCTCAATCGACCAAAACCCAATTTTAGCTGATAATCAAGCCTATAAAAGTACGCTTTGATCGACTTCTTGAACAACGAATCTCAGTAATCTAGCGATCAGATGATTTAAGTGATTTCTACTCTTTTACTGATACAGGGTTTGTTCACCTCAGCTAGCAATACCTTTTTTGGGGACCGACATCCTGCTCAATCCGAAGTTGAGGTCCAATCTGCATGATAACGGTTTCTAGGGTTCCATGATTGGAGATGCAGGTCTGCGTATCCAACTTCCACGGTAAATGTGGTATCTCAACTGTAAGTTGAGTTCCTTTAAACGCTATGTGAAATCTAGAAAGAATTGTGATTTCAGACCTAGCTCATGTGCTTAGCTGAAACATACCCCAAGACCACGGACAACTACATTTTTCACATGCACAGTTGCATGTTCACCTGAAAATACTACTCAACTAAGAGCAGAGTTCAATAATTCGCTTTAAATCGTATTCAAAAGAGCAAGCTAGCTGTATATTGGAGAGTACAAAACCATATAAATAGTAATATGCTCTTGGAACAGTGGCCTGGTCCATTGACGCAATCAAAACCCCTGTCTCCGTATCCGTCCGAATAGTCAGCTGAATTCCTTCATAGTTATCTTGTAGGGCAACCCCTGTCTTCACCATGAATAACAATATGTCGTCAGCATTCAGATAAAATGGTTAGAAAGGTTAGCTAAGCAACGTTTACTGCTTTGGGCTTTTTTATGCAACAAACTGCAACTATCATACGTAAACTCACTTTTCTGTTTTGTGTCAGGCTCGGCTTCTGACCTTGACTACTAAGACCGGAGAGAACTGGCGTTGTAGCACCGGAAGAGAGCATGGTAGGTTGACTTCTCTTTGGCCTGATGATCATAAGAAAATATGTTATTATCGCAGAAACCTGTCTAACCATCAAAACGAATTAAGACTTCAAATTAATAAAAAAAAAAAATAGATGAGGTGTCAAATGATCCGCACTGTCTTGCTGGTCGAAGAAACAAGAGTTTTACCTCTTCAAACGTAAATGAAGCTTCTGAGGCTATACCTCAGTAAGAAATGGTATTAAATACTACTAAGTACCGTCATTGTAAGGCAGGTGTGATGAACCTGCTGATTCTGTCTGTTGCATCACCATTCCCAGTTCAAGCAGATCCACTGCTACGGGAGATCTCAAGCCTAGAGTGCAAAAGTATTAGTTTCAAAGTACAATTAACAATATAGTATTTGTATTGATCCATCATAAAAAAACACTTGCGTTATACATAATTAACAAATCACCTGAGCAAAAAACGTTATGCACTTCAAACCTTACGACTTTTACAATCTCTACATTTCAACATTCTATCTAGCTCCTCAATGCCATTATCAAAATACTTTCGCTTACGGCTATTAACAGGTCCTGAAGGTAAATTTTGCAGTTGAGACAAGGTAGTGTCACAACTAGGACTACTATAGTCCATACTATCATCTGAATCCTGGTGACTACTGGAATTCTGGGATCTCTGAATACTACAATCTTTACAACGGCTTTCAATTCTACAGTTACCAAAACATTTCTCTAGCTGGAAGTCGTCTGGGACCTCAAACCTGAACAGCTCTCGTTTTCGGCGACTCTCCTTCATTGTATTAGAGAGGTCAGAAAGTCTTTCACATGGGCTGGATGTTGGTGAGATGGGTCTATCACCTGTGACAAGGGTGGCTTTCAGGGCAGCCCATCGCTTTTGTCGTTCTTCATGTTTTGCCTTTAGTGTAGAGTTACACTGCTTTAAAGCACAACTTACAACAACAAGACGTTGAAGATTCTGCCTTCGGTCTCTTCTCAGTCTGGAGGCATAGGATGCAAGTGTAGTGGACCATCGGTTCAACTCTTCTGTGGCAGAGATGAAGTGATTGCTGGCAAGGACTGACTCAGAGATCATATTTGGAACTCTTTTGCAATAATAAAATTATACGATTAAGGAATAGCCCAATTAACATTCTTGCATATCGCTGGCTCAGAATGATGGTCAAACGCCGATAGAATTTCAAAGTTGAAAGTCCTATACCTCCCAACGTTAAATTTTTTGTTACGAGCCCGTGACGTGACGATGGTGTAGCGATATCCGTTTTCATCGGGTAGGATGCAATCTCTCTATTTCCATTACTATTTAGTAGCAACGGTTGGTGAGCATCGTTGGGAAAAGTTAACCATTATAGAATTTGGAAAAGTTAACGATCGTAAGCTGCAGTTAGCTACGCCCCAAAATATAGTTGATGATTGTTAAGTTTCTGGAACGTAACCTTAGAGAGAGCGTGTTCCAAGAAGTTCCAACCGCAGTTAGTACACATCACGTCACGTTTGGCTTCTTGGCGTCAAGGCTGGAACTGGAATGAATTTTTCTATTTTCTCACCGAAATATCGTGCCACGGGCTCATCCGACCAATTCCTTCGTAAGATATTCCTAGTTACCAAGCTTATTACGCTCCCGTGCATGGTAAGCAGATAGTTACCATTAGTTACTATTTCGAGAAGTCTTGGACGGTCAGCGTAGTAACTTTTGACGAGGTTGGAACGAGAATAGTAAACAAAAACTACTATTGTTAGAAGAGTGAAGCACGCCCTTGGTTGTCTGTGGTTTGGTCAGGGGTGGTCCCAAGGGGGGGGGGGGGGATGATTCTCCCGCCTGCTTTTTGCTAAGTCGTGCCAGTCATTTATTTTGGCCTCGCCGAGTTCCCGGGCACTCAGTTTAGTCACAAAAAATCTGAGTCGTTTAATTTTATTTTTGCCACTACCCAGCTTCAGTCGTAAATCGCCCCACTCAAAGGCAAGCCAAGTTTCATAACCCCGTTTAGGACGTGATTCATGATGGTTGCAATTTGCCTTGACTCAAAATCTGTTTTACTTGCATTTGATTATAAACTAGCCAGTCGCCTAAGACTTAGCCTGTCAGAAGCTTGTTCATAGTTACTCGCACTAGCGTCATCTCTCTTCGATTTTGTTGCTTAAAAATTACCGCTAGGTGACGCGCAACTCCGACGACCACCTCCTTCCTGAGTTGGGTCTAGTCCGCGACGCCGCGCCAAAAAATATGTCGGCGGCGGCGAGAGCGATTCTCATCGGCGGCGGCGCGCCGGTTTTTGAACGGCGTCACGCCAATTTTTCTCTATTTTTCACGAAATTTCCCCGGTGGCTGCAACGACTACCAGCGTATAAAGTTAATTAGCACTTTTAAGGCTTCGGATTTTTTCTTGTTATAGCTGTTCCAGATTTGACTGGTAGTCCACCTGCATACACGTAATAACGAAGTACTGAAAGCAACTTTCAAATTCGAAGTTAGCAGTTGAAACATTTCCATCAAAACATGAGTATATTACAGGTGTGCACTTGAACTTCGGCTTCCCTAAAATACAACCAAGTCAACTTATTGCAAGATCTTGAAAAGTTTAATTTGCAAAAGCAGGCCATGCCATGGAAATAACTATTTCAACATCTCCTTTACAATGCAATAATTATCATGAATAAACTGGAGCTTGTTGACTCGGTGAGGGGCAAGCATAGATCTTTTGGCACTATCGATCAGTCCAGTTGTGCGTGTCAAAGTCTCGACAGGTGGACGTAGTGTAAGGTTATGGTTTAGGAAATTGATGATCGGTGGAACTATATTCTGTTTTGGTTAATGCCTATTCCTAATTCGGAACATGCAACTACAAAGGCTCCAGAGACTGTCGGCGGGCCACCGGTTCTCGGCGCGGCGTCGGGTACTAGTTGGGTCCAAGCAAGTGGTCGTGAATTGCGATTTCTAATCGAAAGAACGAAATCGACTTTTCTCGGTCCGAAAAAACATAACACAATTCTACAAAGATTACACAACTTCAGTTCGATTTCAACTTTATGATTAATGAGCAGTAATAAGTCCGGGAAAGTCCGATCATCTGTTCGCGGCCAGGCTCCTACGTTCCCTATTTTTCTGCCGGATTCCAGACATCCGTTTTCGTTTTTATCATCAATTCAATTCCACAGAGGAAAGTTTAATTTTTCGACTTCTTGACGGAAAGTGCAGATAACCAGACTGCGCGAGTCTGATCGTCTATCCACGGCACTATTATCAATTCCGTTCGGAAAAGCTGAGTTTTTTCAACTTGATTATCAAATGCAGAAAATCCGGCCAGGAAAACCTGTGTTGCGTTTTGTCAAGAACTTGGTTTCGTTTAAAGTTCATAGTACAGCGGACTCTTCGTTGTCGTTTTATTTGCCAACGGGCCGAACTCAGGAATAAAACGGCTACTTACAGTTCGCCATCCATCCGCTCCCCGTATACTACGAACTTCAAATAAAACGCGACTCTGATCGAACAACTCGCCACATAAAGAGAGAAGATCGACTGTGATAGGCAATTGGACAACCAATAAATAAGTAATGGGCATAGTGGCCAAGTACACTTATTTCCTATCCGTCGGTTTAAGCAGCGACGCGCGAAACTTACTTGGTTTCAGTGGAAAACCGTTGCCCTCAAGGTGGCGCAAGGTTTGAACAGAACTCGGTTCGAGTTGGTTTTAATTCCAAAGAAAAAAAAAGAGGCCAAAACATAAACTCGAACGAAGGCTGGACTGAAGTGCTTGGTGCGAACGTCTCCTGTGTTGGCCAAACGACCTAGAAGATATAAACTATCTTTTACGGAAATCCTTAATACACCTGATCTATCACCGACATTCGTGCAAGAGGGTCCTACAAAAATATTCTGCCCCGTTCACAAGCATGCTTGTGAAGGAGGCTTTACCCCATCTATCCAAATGTTTATCAAACAAACTAGAGCTGCGTTCGATTTGAGTCCTCCTTGTCTCGGTCCTGTCTTCTTATTACTGCCTTAGGCGTCTTCTCGCCGTTCCCCGAGGACTCCTCGGGGAATCGAAAGGAACGGCGAGAATATAGGAAGTCACTCCACGCGGACTCCGCGTACAGAAACAGCGAGAACAGGGGGGATGCTTCCAAAATGGATTTTGTCCGAACAAAAAAAATATGAAGTTGCCGAAATAAGTCTGGATCCACTTTATTTTTGGTTTTGTTTATTCTGGTAGTTTCTAATTAATTTTACATTGCACCAACACAAGCAAACATTGATTCCCCTCCGAATCTGAAAGGGAGTCCTTTTTGATGATAGTGACTATAATCAAAGCATTCCCCGTCCGTGGGGACTCGCGAGAACACGGAGCGAGTCCCCGGGACAAACAAAAACGCGGGGACTCCTCAAGTGGAGTCCTCGGGGAACGGCGAGAATATGCCTCTTGTCACGGTTTAAACCCGTTTTATTTAGGCTTGTCAGGTGGATGACGCAACGGACAAGCATCGCAAATAAAACGCAGTTGAGAAATCTACCCGAGACAGGACCGAAACTTGCTCCGATAGCATGTCATCATTCACGGCGTCCTGTCTGACAGGGCACTGACAATTGTCAGCTGACAGGACAAATAAAACGGCATTATGCGGACAAGGCAGTTAAATAAAACGGCATTTGGCTGACAGGACTGAGACAGGACCGGGACAAGGGTAAATCGAACGCGGCTTAGGTTTCAAAAATTTGGATTCATGGTTGGTCACTATCAAAATAGTTACTAGCCGGTAAACCAAACAGAAACAAAATATTTGACTAGTGTATGAATGAAAAGCAAAAAAGCTAAATATTTGGCATGTCCCTTTTCTGTGAGGTTATACTATTTCTGCTTGATATACAACACATGACATGAAATGTTCAGTCATGTGCGTCCTCTAAGCTCACTGAATGTTATAGGACACAATGAACCATTGATACACCGGATAAGGGATAAGCCACTTGCCTAATGGTTAATTCGGTTTCTGTTACTCGTAAATAAAGTTGTCTGGTCTGGAATTTCGCAGATAAGGTGCAGCTGTGTTCCCGAAACGTCATAAGGACTGGTAATTGTTTCTCCCATTTTTTTTTCGCCGTAGCAGTCAATTCTTTAAATGTGAACTTATTAGACATTACGTAGATAGAATGTTATACTAGGTAGTTGAACATTACAAATAAACCGGAAGTAAATTTCTGAAAGAATAGGACTACAATGACGAAGCCCTGTAGACAAACAAGGACCCACATCCACATCCAAATTTGATCCAGACAATTTGGTCTTGTAGATAACCGGTCTCCGACAGACTCCTTGAACATTTTTACTCCTAAGATTCATGGATTCACCCTGTGTGTATTTACCCCTAGGCTATACGTCATATCTACTTTTGACGAAAATAATCAAATCTTCTTGCGTTACTTCTGCCAAATCTCCGGCTTCGACCGGATTCTGGGCGAACTACTTGTCCGGCAAAAATTAAAGGAACAGAAAACTTGACTCGGGGAGCTAGCTGACATATCAAGAATGTACCCTGATTCGATATTGAGAGTAAGAAAAATTCTCGTTACGACCATTGCAGTTTCCGAGAGTTCGACATTTGAGTTAGTAGAAAAAAAGAGAAAGAGGTTTGCGTGCCGGGAGTAGGAATCGAACGCACGACCTCTTGACTACTATCCCGATTTGTTAGTCAACACGCCCAAAGGCGAACTTTTACAGTGCATAAGGGGCAAGGGCCTGCCAGCTAGCTTTGGGAACACTGAGGAGGGGGTTCGAGATAACAAAGAAGGGGGCTTGCGACAATAAGTCCCTGTATCTTTATCCAAGCCCCACAGGTCGGTTTGATGGCCGAAAGTTGCGTAGTCAAGCTTTCTGTGCCTTCAAAGCTCAAAACCGAATTCAGCGTATCACCTTACCTGTTTAGCAATTTTCCGGTTTCAGCCGGATTCTGGGTGAACTATATGTCCGGATAGAAAATGATTGTCAAAAGCCGATTCATTTTGTCTTCTTACCCCTAAATCCAACATCTAATTAACTTCAGATAAAACTTTAACTTTTAACAAATTTTCCCGTTTCGGACGGATTTCGGGCGAACTACTTGTGTCGGGATGTCTTCTTACGTAGAAATCGAACATCTAATCAACTTCATATAAAACTCTTACTGTTAACAAACTTTCCGGCTTTCGGGTTCCGGGCGAACTACTCGTCCGACGAGAAAATGGTTTTCATACTGGACCCCTAGACTGACTATCTCATTAGCTGTTTAACAGAGCCATCTTACGAAGTTATGGGTATCCCTCCGCTTCCGTTTTGGTCCGAACAACAACAGCTTATACTCCGCAGCCATCTACTTTTTGTCGTGGTCGCGCGTCATCTTGCGGAAATGAGGAAGCTTCAGACCCGCTAGATGACGCAGTTCGACCGAACAGGCTTGAAGGATGACAGCCTAGTTACGCGTTGGTCTTCCTCCGCTTACGTTTTGGGATCCGAACAACAGCTCACGCCGAGGCCATCTACTTTTTGTTTTGGTCGTCCACCATCTGGCGGATTTGAGGGAACTTCAGACCCCCTAGATGGCGCAACTTTCCAAGTTTAACCAAACAGTCCTGACGATTTACAGCCTTGTTACACGCCACTCATTCACTTAACATAGGCCTAGAAAACCCAGTAAAATGCGTTACCCTGTTTGTCCGCTATCAACAGCTAATCAATTTAATCGAATGAACTTGCTCTTGTGAATATGTGGTACCTCTGTGCGCTTGTCCCTCTATCCTTGAAATATTTGCCAACTACGAAGATAAGCCCTTGCCGAAAAATGAACTAAAAAAGGCAGATTCCCTGCAAGATACATCATAAATATTTTGTTTTCTTACATTCCGTGAGTTTTGCGGCCGGGTCTTCAATCCTGCAAATGCAGGTTAATTTTTAAATTCATATCCGCGCGTCTGGATTAATTTGGATTCTCATGCAAGCAGCCACATTCTGAACGTTGTTACTAGAGCCTCGGGTGAAAAAGATAGGTCAAAATTTTTCAGAATATTCAAATGTCCGATGCAAAAATAAGCTGCCTTTTCAGTTATAAACTTTAAACAGTGTTTGACTCCGCTAAACGGATACGTCAGACGAATTCTATTCAAGCGACACCCGGCCTTTCTTCGCGTGGATCCCCTTCAGGACAGAGCTAGAAAAACGAAGGTGATTGAGCCTGGAGATGACTCTTGCCAAGAAAGGCCGAAATATCGCTAGAACAAAAATAAACTGACCTATCCCTTTGAAGCAGTTAAAGGCACAGAAAACTTGACTACGCAGCTTTCGGCCATCAAACCAAGCTGGGGAGCTTAGATAAAGATACAGGGACTTATTGTCGACCGGACCCTCCTTCATTGTTATCTCGAACCCCCTCCTTAGTGCTCGCAAAGCTAGCTGGCAGTCCCTTGCCCCTTATGCACTGTAACTATGCACTTTTACACTGTAAAAGGTCGCTTTTGGCCGTGTTGACTAACAGATCGGGACAGTAGTCAAGAGGTCGTGCGTTCCAATTCCTATTCCCGGCACACAAACCTTTTGCTTTTTTTCTACTAACTCAAAAGTCGAATTCTCGGAAGCTGCAATGGTCGTAACGACAATTTTTCTTACTCTCAATATCGACTCAGGATACATTCTTGATATGTCAGCTACCTCCCCGAGTCAAGTTTGAGTCAAGTTTTCTGTTCCTTTAAACATGATTGTCAGCTTGGGCTGAATGGACAATTATAAGCTACTAAGACATCATAAGCCTTCACAAACATCAACGGAAAAGAATAGATATTTCTTCAGCCCAAGCTGACTGCGAATCATATTTGACGGTGCAAAACGGATAAGTCCGCTACATTCATTAGTGATATACTTCTGCCCTTCTTGCTTGAGCCTGAAGAGGACCCTTTCCAAAAAGGGCCGAAATATAGCTCTAATAAAATGTAGCCGACTTATCCGTTTTGCACCGTCAGAAAAAAAACGGAAAAGAAGCCTAGAAACTTGTTGCTACCGGTACCTTAGCTCTCAATATACGGGTTCCGATAGTGAATTTTTTACCATGTTATTTTCTTCAAGTCAGTGAAAATCCCGGCATCCTAGCTCTCATTCAAACTATTCCGTGAGTTCTATATTCCACGTAGTCACTACCGGAACACAAGCTCCAATTCTACAGTTTCCGGTATCAGCTACCAGCTCCCTAGCTTCTGACTACACAATTCCGTGAGGCTACCGGACGAGAAGCTGGTGCGATGAAGTTTCCGTGAGCTATTTCCACTTACTACCGGAACGGGAGCCCGCACATACAAGTTTCCGTTAGTCAATGACGTCAGATCCCGGAATCGCAGCTCAAGTGGTTTGGTCTCCGTGAGAACTACCAGCTCCGTAGCCCATGGGACATAAAGTACGACTCCCGGTTCCCTAGACAGTGTCTTTGTTATATAACATTCGTTTCGTTTTCATCATGGTATTTCGATTTGCTGTAGCAAGAATGTTTTCGGCAGCCCCCCGATCCGGACCTACTTCAGCTGCAAGCAAACGGCAGACGATCCCTGAAGAAGAGTTTAGTCACATCAGAGAACTCGCTATTGGTTTCTCTCTCTGCTCAATCTCTTAAACGAACAAGGTGGCTTTCGAATGCTACCGCCGTCTTTTTTTTTCTTCCTTTGTGTCTTGATTCTTTCCCTGTTTGTGTGCTACCAAAACCGCACTAAAATTAGACAGATGGCTTACACTAGAACTTGAGCCAGAACTTTTATTTTTGATTCAACTACACGTTCCTTACAACTAGAACGCATTAACGGCCTAGCACCAGAGCGCTTTCGCTACGTCACTGCCTATAAAACAATCAAGGCTCAAAACCCTTCTAGGAAACCACTTTTACTCTTCAGCATGCATCTTGATAACAAATAAGGTCATCTCCAGACTCTCCCCACCCCAATCTTGTCAGCCAGTCGGTAAAAAATAACCATTCGTCAAAACAGTTGAATTTTTTTTCCTGATAACAGTCGGTATTTCTGAAAATCAGTCGAATTTTTTCCAAAACTGTCACTTTTTTCCTTCAAACACACGTTTTTTTCTGCAAAAACAGTCGAAAAAAATTACCAGCCAGTCGGTTAATGCCTTGCCTCTGCCTCGGATTGGAACTCCTGTCCGGATTTTCGGAACCATCATCAATTCCATATGAAAAACTGAATATATTTTCACCTTCATGATTAAAGAGCAGAAAAACTGGCGGAGAAAACCTGATCGTCAATCTCGAAGCATTGGCATACCATTTGGCATAAGACATACCAGTCGGTTAATGCCTTGCCCCCCCCCCCCAAACATTTTGGCTAGTAACGCCTCTGCCTCGGATTGGAATTCCTGTCCGGATTTTCGGAACCATCATCAATTCCATATGAACAAGACCAAAGGTGTCGATGGGATCCCAAAAATCTAATATTTGATTCAGACAATCGGGTCTTGTCTTCGTCAGATCCAGTCTTGGACAGGCTAATCATCAGAGAAAACCAAGTTCAGATATACCTCTATAAGCCATATCTATTTTGACGATACTGACCGAGGCTCCTTGCTTTACTTCTGCCAAGTTTCCGGTTTCGCCCGATTTCCGAGCGAATTACTAGTCCAGCAAAAAAAAGAAAATTCAGAAAAAGATCCAGCGCATATCCTTGTCCTTATAAAGAACATCTAATCAACTTTGAATAAAAGTTCGACTTAAATGATAAATGGTTTTCACCATCGTGTTCAGCATGTCTTTTTACCCATAAATCGAACATTTAATCAACTTCAAATTAGAATTTTACTTTTAACCAACTCTCCGGTTTTCGCCGGATTCCGGACTAACTACTTGTTCGGCGAGAAAATTGTTTTCACCATCGTGTTCAGCATGTCTTCTTACCTCAGAATCGACTATTTAATCAACTTCAAATAAAACTTATACTTTTAACCAAATTTCCGGTTTTCGCCGGGTTCCGGACGAACTATTTGTCCGGCGAGAAAATGGTTTTCACTCCCGTGCTCAGCATGCCTTCTTACCCCATAATCGACTATCACATTAGCTGTTTAAAAATATTTTGTCTGTCCCTTAATTTGAACCCCCTCCCCCACCCCTAAATGTGGAGCTACATAGCCCATCTACAAACTTGACCTTACCCTTGACCCAATGAATCCTCACACCAAGTTTCATCAAAATATCTCATTCCCTTCAGGAGTTATCGTGCACACAGACAGACGGACGCGAAGACATAGGTATCCCTCCACTTACGTTTTGGGATCCCAAGAACTGAATAAATTTTCATCTTCATGATTAAAGAGCAGAAAAGCTGGCCGAGAAAACCTGATCGTCAAACTCAAAGCATTGGCTATAAAACTCGCCTGTCACAAGACATACAAAGCAGGAAACCCACTCAACCTGAAGTTTTCAGGTCAAAGAACTTTCTTCCCGTATTCTGAACGACATTCAAAAACAGGTTAGCGGGTAATCGAAATACTTGATGCCACGTTAGCTGTGCGGACAAACAGGACATTTTCTTCACTGAAGTCGGAAACACCTCGTTTTTCCGTAAGAAATGGAAGTCGGTGCCGACCATCCAACAGAACTTCAATCCTGACGTAATCGAAACTTTGTTAAAAATTTCAACTGTTCTTGACTATGTCACTTTGACTTGTCTACGTTGACAGATCTATTTTATTTTGTGAACTGTATGATTTATTTAAACACTGACACAACCCAAGTATTTTTTGTTGTTGAACATGGTTTCACTGTTCTTAGCTATGCAATTCTGACATGTCTCTGTCGATTGATGTTTTATCTATGAACTTAGTGATTTATTTAAACACTGCAATGACACTTCCAAAAAAAATTGTTAAATTTGTTTGTGTTTTCGTATTTGTGTAATTGTGGCCTGTCTCTGTTGAGAGATGTATTTTCTTTACGAACTGAGTGATTTATTTAAACGTCGACACGTCCAATTTCGAATAAAAATTCTATTCCTTAGCTGTGCAATTCTGCCCTCTCTGCTGAGAGATGTACCTTATTTATGAACTGGGTTTAGACATTGAAACATCCTGTTATTTTTACTTAAATGTTTAATTTATTCTTGGCTATGTAATTCTGTATTTTATTTATAAACTGAGTGCCTTTATTTAACCATCTACACATCCAAAGCAATTTTTATAGACTTGTGACCCTCGAGTTTTTTAAGTAATTTATTTGCACCCAACATTACAAAACAAGCAGACGAGCGGAGCGAGTTCCAATCACCTGCCGTAGCCGTCACTGAAAAAAGGAAGTGACAGGTTTGCCTTATAATGGTTATTGTCAAGTGCAGTATCGATTTCAGCCCTGGGACGGGCAGAGTCGTACTTTCCTGAAAATGGAGATTTTTTCTACTTCGTGATGTAAAGAGCCGAAAATCGGGCCGGGAGATCCTAATCGTTTTCGCACAAATTTTTGCCCAAAAAGCCGCCACACACCGTAGATGTTGGATTCAAATAACTGAACCTAAACTAGATAGGAAAAGACTTACGTTCTCAAGTATTTCCTCGCATCGGCAGCACATCTTCGTGGGACACGTTGGAAACATGGAAGGTTCTTCGCAGGCTTTTGACGCGGAATGGACTGATTTCAAGCGAACCAAACTCTGCACAAATAACAAAACTAGAAACTTTCCCAGATGTACCACATGTCTTTCTCCACGCCAGCAGACCTTTGCAGACCCTACATCTATCCGGGACAACGAGCGGAACAATCGTATAATTTTGGGAAATCAAAAGCATCGCCAACTCACAGTACACGAAAATTCAGAAACTTACAAATCATCCCTTTGGCTACCTTCTACCCCCGGTCATTGGGAAGAGCGGCAATAGTTTAGTTTACCAAGTTTATAACCCTATTGATTATACAAGCGGAAGAGGCCTTTGAGGGCTGGGGTCTAGCAATCAATGCTCATTGCAAGTCAGGGATCTACTGCTTGCACTAACAAGCACATACAGGGATCGGCTTTCTCCTATGCTTTTTTTATACTCCGCTTTTGAAAATAGCGGTGTCAGAAATAAATTACCTACTTACTTTTGACGCGAATTTGTACAATTTTGAGAGCCTAGTCAAACTGGGCTCATTTCCTGGCTTTTTGGGTTGCAAAGTAGAAAAAAGAAAAAGAACAAAATACACCTAATTCTGAATGTTGTCGTTTTAAATTCAGAAGATCAATTAAAGCAAAACAGCATGTATAATTATGCTACATAAGCCCTAATTGACCCCTAAATGCAGTCTGCTCATTATCTCCAAGCTGCTACAAAGCCCATCAAATCTCACGTCCGCTAGGGATTTTCAGTTGATTGACAAATAGGCCGCGTTTTGAGCCCAGTGTGACTAAGCTCTTACCCAGATAAAGGTTTCACACTCCGAATCGCAGACGGAGCGAAACAAACAAAAACGCTCAAATCTTCAAGAGATTTCTCTCAGGAATCTTTTAGATAAGACCAGGACGAAGGCGCAGTTCATACTGAGTGTGCATCATTCTGCTGTATGGTTGAATACACGGTAACCCCCCCCCCCCCCCAGCTTCTGGTAGATGGGTTTTGCGACCAATACACAGGGTCACGAAGAAAAGACATAGGACATATCCTGGTGGTTCTCAACCCACGCAAATATTTTAATCACGATTTTGCTGAGCGATATGACGGGTAACTTCTCTATAATGTTCGTGTTGACGAACTCAAACGCTTGTATTCAAAGCCCAAGTCTCCCATCCATAGCCAAAAGGAGGGAAAGCCTTTTGGCTACATTTTTTTTCTGATTATTAAAACCAAACTTTTTCGTCAACATGTAACTACGTTTAACAGCATCAACTACGGATGCATGTATATTCAAAAACAACCTCCAAAAACTTGGAAGCAACAAAAATTTTAAAATGTTTCTTTGGCTTTGCTACAAGCGTGTTACTTCAACCAAACTAAGAATGGAGGTTACCTTGACCCAATCCCATGTTGGCCTTCCTCCCCGCAACTGTCCAAAAACAAAAACACCTAAGGAATGCTTACTAAGCTTCGGCTGACAGAAACCCGGCTGCATCTGACTCGGAGGCTGACACACGTGGAGTTCCGAATACTTTTGATGTTCTTGCGGCACGCGAATATCCATCCGACGAAATATCCGCGTCTACGAATTTGGTGTGGAGTGATCTAGGTAAATGGAAGTTGTAGAACCATGATCCCTTGGACTACCATGGGTAGTGCTCTAATCCATTTTTAGAAACCATACAAAATCAATCTTTATACACGGATGGTAATATTCAGATTTTCAGTAGCCTTAGGTTTCCGACCCGCATCTCCTCAGAAAGATTAACGGCGATGACAGACTACCACGTTCATCAGGCCGAATTTCCCCAAGTTCAGCAGCAAAATCTAATGCTAACCCTTATCTCTCGCTTTTTTTTATTGCCGCTATACAATTTGCACGGCCTGGGTTTATTAATATTACACTTATTGCGGAAATGTGACAGATGTAGTAAAGATGTTATATTTGACACTACAAAACAGATAGGACGGCTATATTTCAATAACAGAAAAAAAAAATCAAAAGCTCCAATACAATCAAAGCTGACGTATCTGTATTGCAGCGTCAAACATGATTCGCAGTCAGCATGGGCTCATGGAGATGGAATTTTTAGTAAAGGTATTTTACTCAAAAAGAATCGGTTTTTTTTTTAAAAGTTGATAATGTGCATCTGCAAATCTTACAGGCCAAATTTCCATAATTTCCGACAGGGAACGTTGAGAAGATCGTCACTTCTAGTACGGAGGTACTGGTAGGAAATTCCATACTGCAATCGCCGTGCCCTAATACTGTGTCGACGCCATGAAAAGGTGAAAGAGTGCGCACATTTAATATACATATGCAGAAACACGATTACCCTGGGCTCCAAAGTTAGAAGACATACTTTTACAATCACTGATCAAACAGCGACGGGGTAGCTCGCGAAAAGTTGTTAAAAATTATTTAGTCTTCGCCACAACTTCTTTGATCTGAACTCAAGCCAAACCCCTGAACTAAACAAGGCTGAAAGTTGATTACGGTACGAACTGTGCGAAGTAGAGTGTGCTTAAGCCAACGGATGCTCTTATCACAAACGCTATCATAAAATGAAACACCCAAGAAATGCTTACTAAATCTTGGTCTGTTAGAAACTGGGTTGCATCCAACTCTGAGGTTGACAATTTCTCGAGTCCCCATTGCTGACAATCTCCTTGAATGAAGCAAATATTCTCTCCACGGAATGCTGGTGCGTTTGGGTTTGACGTGGTGAGATCTAAGTAAATGGAAGTGGTACAACCATGATCTTTATACCATGGCTACTCTGTGCTACAAACTTTGTGTTTATGCACATCAAGTAATAGCCCCTACCCCATAGTAGAGTACAGATCTGACGCGCGTGTCCTGAACACTCAACAAATAAGTTGCGGTTTCTGCCAACAGAGATGAAAAGCCTCTCTCCCAAGTCCCCTGTCTTTTCTGCTCTTTGACCCTTTTTTGTAGAGAAATCTCTTGCCGTTCGAATGGAAGGGCTTGGTCCAGAAGAGCATTGAGGTGTAGGCGCTTATATAATGCTAATATGCGAAAATAAGCCAAGGTATGGGTAGACCGGTGACAAAAACGCGACAAATACCTTGAACAGACGATCAGGGTCTTTGCTTGCACAGTCAAATTTCTGCCCGGATTTTCGGCACTATCGTCAATCCATACGGAAAAGTTGAGATACTTTATGATGAAAGTGCAGAAAATCCGGTAAGGGATACCCTGGTCGTGTGTTGGCGCTTTAAGAACGAGCAAACGACGGTTCGTTTCAAAATGAAACGATTCACGGGATGAGTCATACGCAAGGTCAACATCATTTTCCACAGCGGCGCTAAGTGTGCCACAGTAAGGAGGGCAGCGCTTCCTCAATCGACCAAAACCCAATTTTAGCTGATAATCAAGCCTATAAAAGTACGCTTTGATCGACTTCTTGAACAACGAATCTCAGTAATCTAGCGATCAGATGATTTAAGTGATTTCTACTCTTTTACTGATACAGGGTTTGTTCACCTCAGCTAGCAATACCTTTTTTGGGGACCGACATCCTGCTCAATCCGAAGTTGAGGTCCAATCTGCATGATAACGGTTTCTAGGGTTCCATGATTGGAGATGCAGGTCTGCGTATCCAACTTCCACGGTAAATGTGGTATCTCAACTGTAAGTTGAGTTCCTTTAAACGCTATGTGAAATCTAGAAAGAATTGTGATTTCAGACCTAGCTCATGTGCTTAGCTGAAACATACCCCAAGACCACGGACAACTACATTTTTCACATGCACAGTTGCATGTTCACCTGAAAATACTACTCAACTAAGAGCAGAGTTCAATAATTCGCTTTAAATCGTATTCAAAAGAGCAAGCTAGCTGTATATTGGAGAGTACAAAACCATATAAATAGTAATATGCTCTTGGAACAGTGGCCTGGTCCATTGACGCAATCAAAACCCCTGTCTCCGTATCCGTCCGAATAGTCAGCTGAATTCCTTCATAGTTATCTTGTAGGGCAACCCCTGTCTTCACCATGAATAACAATATGTCGTCAGCATTCAGATAAAATGGTTAGAAAGGTTAGCTAAGCAACGTTTACTGCTTTGGGCTTTTTTATGCAACAAACTGCAACTATCATACGTAAACTCACTTTTCTGTTTTGTGTCAGGCTCGGCTTCTGACCTTGACTACTAAGACCGGAGAGAACTGGCGTTGTAGCACCGGAAGAGAGCATGGTAGGTTGACTTCTCTTTGGCCTGATGATCATAAGAAAATATGTTATTATCGCAGAAACCTGTCTAACCATCAAAACGAATTAAGACTTCAAATTAATAAAAAAAAAAAATAGATGAGGTGTCAAATGATCCGCACTGTCTTGCTGGTCGAAGAAACAAGAGTTTTACCTCTTCAAACGTAAATGAAGCTTCTGAGGCTATACCTCAGTAAGAAATGGTATTAAATACTACTAAGTACCGTCATTGTAAGGCAGGTGTGATGAACCTGCTGATTCTGTCTGTTGCATCACCATTCCCAGTTCAAGCAGATCCACTGCTACGGGAGATCTCAAGCCTAGAGTGCAAAAGTATTAGTTTCAAAGTACAATTAACAATATAGTATTTGTATTGATCCATCATAAAAAAACACTTGCGTTATACATAATTAACAAATCACCTGAGCAAAAAACGTTATGCACTTCAAACCTTACGACTTTTACAATCTCTACATTTCAACATTCTATCTAGCTCCTCAATGCCATTATCAAAATACTTTCGCTTACGGCTATTAACAGGTCCTGAAGGTAAATTTTGCAGTTGAGACAAGGTAGTGTCACAACTAGGACTACTATAGTCCATACTATCATCTGAATCCTGGTGACTACTGGAATTCTGGGATCTCTGAATACTACAATCTTTACAACGGCTTTCAATTCTACAGTTACCAAAACATTTCTCTAGCTGGAAGTCGTCTGGGACCTCAAACCTGAACAGCTCTCGTTTTCGGCGACTCTCCTTCATTGTATTAGAGAGGTCAGAAAGTCTTTCACATGGGCTGGATGTTGGTGAGATGGGTCTATCACCTGTGACAAGGGTGGCTTTCAGGGCAGCCCATCGCTTTTGTCGTTCTTCATGTTTTGCCTTTAGTGTAGAGTTACACTGCTTTAAAGCACAACTTACAACAACAAGACGTTGAAGATTCTGCCTTCGGTCTCTTCTCAGTCTGGAGGCATAGGATGCAAGTGTAGTGGACCATCGGTTCAACTCTTCTGTGGCAGAGATGAAGTGATTGCTGGCAAGGACTGACTCAGAGATCATATTTGGACAAACCATCTGAAAAATAAGAGCATATCAGTGCATGCAGAAGGAAAGTGTGAACAAACTATTTGTCAACATATATATATCAGTGTTGCCACTTGCCAATGAATCAAACAGATAGCCTTTTAAAGGCTGTATGAGCAGCTATCACCTGACCGAACTTCTCTCTAGCCAGTCATCCTTGCATTCTCATCTCAAATTTCCTAAAGTGGGGATTACTGGATTCCTTTAACATCTATCCCTGAATTATATTTTTTATTTTTATTTTTTAAACTAGGAACTAAGGTCAAAAAATGGTTGTATTTTTTTATAGTAGTAGCAAAAATGGTGGTAGTTCCATAACATTTCATTAGATATCAAAGATACGTTTTCAGTTCCTAACGAAGTGTGAAGGTCACTTGCCAGGAGTTTAAAACACTTGCTTGAAAAGACAAATTTTGAGTCCTTAGTGAAGAGTGAGGTTCACTTGCCAGGAGTTTTATATATTATCTGTATTACTAAGCAAAGAAATAACTCCAATAAATGTGTTTTAGTTTTATTATTATTATTTATCTGAATGAAATAACTCCAATAAAGGTATCGCACAGGAGGGGTATCCAGACTCCATCCATTGCAAACATGATAAGTACCAAACTGAAGCTAACACCATGCTATGTATGATAGAAGAGCAAATTCTTATTAAATATTTATAATTAGAATACTTTTTTTTTAAGTTATTACATTCTCACCTGAGCTAAAACCCTCCCTGTGATTTACAAAATGCTGAAGAACAGAGTAAAAACAGAAATCACCTTAAAGCAACTTTTAATCTGGATAGACTAAACAGCACAAAAATTTTATTGCAGCATTTTATGATTAAGCAAGGTTACATAATTCGAGGTTGGCAACACCTCCTGTAAGCCAGTTTAAATAAGTAACCCCCCTTCCATAATCAGTCATTTCCATATTTAGAACTATTTTTTTTATCTACTGACAAAACCTGTGCTACTGGAAACATACAATCAAGCTTTTCTAAAAGGATGTTGGAAAGCAGCAACCAAGCTTGGTAGATAAGACCAGGCCACAAGGCATTAGCTTTAGGTGGCTTCTGCAGCACCTAAAAATGGTATACAAACAAATTCTCCAAACTGGTGAGAATAGGTCAGCTATATACAGTACAGGTATTCTACTTAAACCTCAACTTCATTTGAACAACACGTCAGCACCACAGACTATCAGGAGAACCAACCCTGGCATTTTGGCAAATTGTTGGAGAACTTCATGACATTGGTCATGAGAGAGCTTATGGCGGATTATTAGGACATTAGTATTGGTGATAACTGTTATCAAAAGCTGTGCTAGACTTTTGTATCTTAACTAAAGTTGAGCCAAGGTCTGTGATGTTGCTGTGACATCATGAAAGAAATGGGGAAATTCAAGTAAATGAATGTTGCAGAACTTGTATCTATAAAAATAGGACTGAGCGGCCAGCAAGGTGCTAGACACCTTTAGAATTATGAAATGTTCTAGCGACAATCAATTTTGTTAATAAATGGAGAATATCGACTGGTCTACGAAATCACAAGCCACAGCTGATCGGCTTAGATTTGGTGTCACACTTTCTTTAGTCCACATCACCAACACAGCATGTGGAATTCCTTACACATAGGCCATCATTTGACTTCCTGTCTTCTATAAAGATATATCTAGTTGTCTTCACAAACACAATCCTTTAAACTGAACTAAAATTCCTTTCTACTTGACAGGAATCCATGTACAAGTAACCAACACTTTAGGAAAGGAAAACAAACAGTCCCCCAAAATTTTGTTGAAGTGTTTAAAGACATAATGTAAATATTTTGTTTACCTGTCCAGAACAATCGCAAGCCTTTTTATTTTATTTTCCTTTTGTTGAAAGGCAGCTGTTCATTCTTGAGAAAGAAAAAAGCATAAAAAACTTAGCTCAATTACTCACAAGATATTTTGATCTGTTTATTTTTCTTATGATCGTATTTTTGTGTTTAAATTTTTTTACCTGTACACTTAAGACAAATCTGCTGTGGCAATTTAGCTAAGTTATTGTTATATTACTTCGTAAATTGCAGTTGCCACCAATAACTCTCCAATTTGTCTTGTAGTTGACGATAATCCCTTTGTCATAGGCTTGCCAGGGTAAAGACTTGCTGCGACTAAGAAATCCCCCACTTAACCCAACAAAGTGAGATCGAATTTTGAGAAAGGTCTTGGAAACAGGATCCACAGTAGAGAAAGTTGACAGAAGAAAATTGGTAAAGAAAAATGCACTGTTATAACAATTTGACTTCACATAGTTTTGGAGTGGCAGATTTTGTCTGTGGAGGTTACGTTAAGAGCTGATTAGTTATTGAAGTTATTCAAATCATAATTTCTTAGATTAACTGAAATTTCGTAAGTATCTTAACTGAAATTTCGTAAGTATCTTAAAATTTTCTAAGCGCTTAGAGCCTGGTCACACTGGGCTCAAAACATGGCCTATTTGACACAGATTTGACAATGTACGCAGATTTCTCTGCTGAAAATGAGTTGGATCGGTCCCCTGTGAGGTCCTGAAAATCCTCAGGAGACGTGACTGTTGATGGCTTTGAGGCAGCTTGGTTGGGGATAATGTGCATAAATATTCCTTCAACCCAAGCTGACTGCGAATCATATTTGATTGTGGAAAACGGATACGTCAGCTGAATTTTATTGGAGCTATATTTCGGCCCTTCTTGGCAAGGGTCCTCTTCAGGGTCAAAACCGCTCAAGTT
Source organism: Branchinecta sandiegonensis (assembly GCA_030848855.1). Classification (NCBI taxonomy): domain Eukaryota; kingdom Metazoa; phylum Arthropoda; class Branchiopoda; order Anostraca; family Branchinectidae; genus Branchinecta; species Branchinecta sandiegonensis. Next base: position 14,376,470 of record JAUPMV010000008.1, on the reverse strand, counting down.
GGAAAGACAAACTTGTGGGAAACACCGTTTTTGACGTATCCGTTTTCCACAATCAAATATGATAATGTATAGACTGCAAGTAGGGGTGTAAAATCAAAATTAGACCAGTTTTGCAACAGTTCAGTTTTAATTGTGTTGGAAACATCGGGTTATGGGGGGGGAGGGGGGAATTACGAATTTGATATTCATCCCGTTTTAGGCCCCAATACTCTGTTTGGGCATGACTGCATGCTGTGTTTAAACACGACTGCGTACTGCCTGAGGACCAAATCTCCCAAAGATTGCAGCAAAAATTGTGAATATTCGCCATACTTTCTATTTTTCTTTATTTTTCAATTGTTCGAAATACTTCAGTTTTTCAAGAGGCCTCCGAATTGCAATTTTGCGAATATTCGGTTCAATTTCTCTGTTGAAAAATTTGCTTTTTACATCTATAGGTACAACTATCACGACTACAAATCAAAGCAGAATTAATTTAAACGCACAAATAACTACTTCAACAGGACACCTTTACACAGGAAGGTAATATCAGTGGACAACACTTACGTCTTTGCCAGAGAAGAATCCTGATGGATAGAGGAATTCAGCTAACAGTGTGCCAGAAAATCCAAAATGGGGATTGTTAGAACAGATTGCGCACTTTCTTCGCGAAATAGCTCGTTGATTCTAGAATTACTAGAGCTTTTAAGGAACAACTGCAACTCTCACAAACCAATTTCCAAGGTTGGTGCAATCTCAGACAAGATGGCTGCCTTAAATTGCGCAACGATTTCTAGAAATCCTCCGTTGCCAAGAAAGTTGTATTTCTCATATCATCAACAAGGATAAAAGCTAAACATACAGTTCCCAAAATACAAGCTCATAGATAAAATAACAGCTAACAACAAACGGGATTTAGAACAGCTTAGAACAAAGAACTTGAAACTTGCTCAACTCTGGTGTTTTCGTGCTGGTTCTACAGACCCCGAAGACAGATAGCTCAACGGCCGCCGCCACTGTATCCAAAGTACCCGCCGTAGCAAACGCTGTTGTAACGGCGGCGGCCCGCCAACGTTTTTGGGTTTGATATGTCTCTCATATTGTTACTGTTTCCCTCCCTCGAGCTATGAAGTTGTCAGAATTCAGGTGAACGTTTATTTGAGTCTGTTTGTACGACGACAAGCAAAACCTCCAGAGTGAGTTAGCAGACACTTCTTTTTGACCCGGGTCTTGCTTGCACATCGGAATCCAGCTCGAACAGGAAGTGTGTCGGAATACCAAGACAAGCACTACTGTTGTGACAGTGAAACTTGACATTTCAAAACATACCTTCCTTTCCAGTATCCGATTACCGGCACGGTAATCCATCATCTTCTGACACAGGTAAATTCAAAACGTGTGATCCGATTCAATTGTAGTCACCGCCATATTTTATTTCTGAGGCAGCGAGACGAAGTTTATTGTGGGCGCCACGCCACCAATACGAACGCATTTACTTCATTTCTTAGCAATTTTTCAGTTGATTTATTAAATTTTCCAACAGAAATTAGCATTTTTTCCTTTAAATCCTTAGCGTTTTCACGGCATTTGCATCATACCGTTGATGTCGGTACCATAATGAAGCCTGTGGCTCAAGTACCATTTAGTGACCAATGTCTGTCCGTCCGCCCCCTCTGTCTCAAGTTTGCTAGTTTGAGCACTTCCACGTGAGCTAGGACGAAGAAAATTGGCATGCGTGCATAGGTTCCGACCCAATGCCCAAATGAATCTTTTCTTTTCAATATCCGGTCATACCTGTGGGACTGGAGGGAGAGGGAATCTGGAATCTCGACCCGCGTAAGTTACGAACGGATTATCCGACTGGACTGATGATGAGCTGATGAACGAGATAATCCATTTATGCCTCCAAACAGCACTTGATCTAGGTGAGGGGAGTTGGGGGTGGGATGTTCTAAAATACCTAGGGGCCGAATAGGAGGTGGAATTGTGATGAAGTTTGAGCGGTGCAAAGGTCTTGGGTCCCTGGGTCGGACCCGGCCTCTGATCCGGGGCGGATCCGACCTCTGCGGGAGTTGGAAGAAGACCTCGAAGCCACGCCATTTATCGACGCGCCTCCGACGTTTAAAATGGTCCGCCATAGCTAACGCCAATTTAAACGGCGGCGGGGATACTTTTCACTGTTGTTACTGTGTCTTTAGGCGTATTCTCGCCGTTCCTCGAGGACTCCTCGGGGAATCGAAGGGAACGGCGAGAATAGAGGGAGTCACTCCACGCGGACTCCGCGTACAGAAACAGCGAGAACACGGGGAATGCTTCCAAAATGGATTTTGTTCGAAACAAAAATATGCAGTTGAGGAAATTAGTCTGGATCCACTTTATTTTTGGTTTTGTTTATTCTGATTGTTTTTAAGTAATTTTACGTTGCACCAACACCAGCAAAAATTGATTCCCCTCCGAATCTGAAAGGGAGTCCTTTTTGATGATGATGATGATAATCGGAGCATTCTCCGTCCGTGGGGACTCGCGAGAATACGGGGAGTGAGTCCCCGGGACAAACAAAAACGCGGGGACTCCTCAAGTGGAGTCCTCGGGGAACGGCAAGAATACGCCTAAAGTAATCAGAAAGGCCGTCAGATACCGTCGATGTCTATTTGAGTATAAAGTCTATTGACAAATTCCCGACCATGGTGATTCGTTGACGTTATCCGGGTCATATATCCTCAAAGAATACGAGAGCTAGATCCCATGTATTGCCGTCGTGAATCATTCGCACCCGCGAGATCTAACCAGTTTCAATCCTCGACAACAAATACGATTGACTGAATGGAATGTCGTCAGGAATCTTTGATGGTATTCTTGATACAGGAGGTTTTTTGCGAGCTGGAAAGCAATGTCGGAATCACTTTCCAATGGTTTTCGCTCTACTTCGGAAAGTTGCCGAACTTTCCAACCCGGTTTTCGCGCTTTGGAAACCGAAGCAGCTTTCCCGGAAAGTGATTCCACGAGGTTAGTGGAAAGCTCCGCGGAAAGCTTAATCTTTCGGCGGGAATTTCAAAGGTGTGGAGGAAAAATATTGCATCTGTCACTAAATAAAAAAAAAAATGGCAATCGTAATTAAGGTGACTTTGATGGAATAGATGAGAGTCAAAGAACCGTTCAGTGAACCGTATTTATTCGAAAAAGTTTGTAATTCAACATTTTCTAGGCGATATCAGCTTTCCATGTGTTTTCGCGATCAGTCCAGCGGGAAAGTGGAAAGTGATTCCGGGAATCACTTTCCCACGGTTTTCACGATGCGCTTCGCTCGCCGGAAAGTGATTCTGAGATCTCGCGAAAACCCTCCTTATGTCTCATCTCTGTTCTTTGTTGACTAGTAAGGCTTTCCGGTGACGATTTACGTGTATGGCACCTGCATTGTTTTGCTCACCATAACCTGCGATTGTAAATTCTGTCTTTCTTTCCAACTTTTGCTGGTTCGGGTACTTCAGATAAGCTAGGCAGCGGTACTTGGCATGCGCAGAAAGGACCCGAAAAAATGATGACACCTTAATTCCAGGATCACATCATCGGTGTGTTTGTGTGTGTGTGTGTGTGTGGGGGGGGGGGGGTCGTATCTCGTATTTTCACTATAGTTTCAGGTAGTTCTCGATTTTGATAACAATTGTTTCATTTATAAGCAATCGATCCGTGAAAGCCGTCCCATTAAGATCGTCCGATGAACTTTATTTCTAGATATCTGTATTATTATTTATTAATTTTTATTTTCTATTAATTTTTCTAGATATCTGAAAAGTACTGTTAGGCTATAGGCCTAACAACCTAATTTTTAATTGCCCAAATTTTTCTTAGTACTCTCGCCATTTTCCGGGAACTCCTTGGGGAGTCGAGGGGAGCGACGATAACAGATGGCGTCACTTCCTGGGGACTCTCCAGACGGAAAACAACGATAACATATGGAATGCATCCGTGTCGATTTTGTTTGAAAATTCGCTGATCTATTTCCTTGCTAAACTTATATAGGTGACGAAACAAAATTAGTCTGTAAAAGCTGTTCTCCACTTTATTTTCACTTTTCTTGATTTTGTTTGCTTACTTAATTTTTACAACTGAACGGTTTAAAAAAAAGAAAAATAGTAAAACAGATTTTTAAAATTTTCTAAGCATTAAGAAAACTAAGATAACTAAATGCTAACCTTAAAAATTCATTTTAACCAATCCTAAAACCTTTTTTTAACCCTACGGCACCAACAACTCCCCACCCGAAATCGACTCCACACCGAATCTGAAAGGGGTTCTTTTTCAGGAACGATAATCGGTGCAATCGCCACCCGCAGGGACCATTGAGAACGGGGAAAGTGAATCCCTAGTACTCAAAATACAGGGACTACGAGACGATGGAACATGGAACCATATCGAACAGCGAGATGACGACTTATTCCAGAATTGCTGAAATTGTGTTGATAGGCTACCTGAGTACCTGGCTGGTCAGTCCAACGTTCAAGAACAAATAATCTGATAGAACCTCCGTCTGCGGTCCCATGCAGCAACTATGGATACCCCGACAAAACTGAGCTGATCTAGCGGTACTGGCTCTAGCTTTTGTTGCTCATAGCCGTTGCTCACAGCAGAGGAATACGTGCGGGAGGCTCTGACCCGCTTTGGAGTGCGTCCAGAGAACCAATCAACTTTTACTTTTAAGTTTTTTTTTACGCGGCTTCACAGTAATATACCTTTTTGTAGAGGTAACGAAACGTAATGAGCCGTGTAGCTCCTAACCTCCGCTCGTTTGTATCGGGCAATGTATGGGGAAATGTTCGACTCCGCAGGTTCGTATGACAGAGATAGGGAGACAGAGGTTCTATCAGATTATTTGTTCTTGGTCCAACCGATATTTTTACACTAATCATCTTCATATGCAGCCAATTCAGGCACGAAACGGCACGAGGGCAAAAATATTCATCGGGAGCATAATGAGCATGGAAACTAGTGAATTACGGCAAACGCTAAGATTAGAGAGATGTCGTAAGCGGATTTAGAATGTAAAATTTAAACTTGGGTCTCCCGGACTAATGAATGCTGTTACGGAAAGTAGGTTGCCTTGGCAATATATCCTTTAAAACGCGAAGAATAGACGTGTAGGGTGGGTTGGCGTTCAAAGACCTTTTACTTTTAAGTGACAATCTGAAAGTTTAACCGAACAGGGTTGAGATCCGACAGTCTAGTAATATATCACTTATTCTCTTGAAGGACCTGTCTTACATATTATACTAACGCAACCTACTTCAATAATCACTCCATATATTTCTAAACCCGGTGACCCCAATTTCGTACGGTACATTCTAACCCCTCTAACAAAACCACGCTGATTTTCTCACTTGCCCTGTTTTGCTACCTTCGATGTGTATCACGTTGTCTGCAAGAAGTTTTTCCATCAGAAAAACCGGTTATGTAAATTGTTTCCCTGTTTTCGCTGTAAGCCAACGGGTCTCGGAAAAGGCTTAAAACAGTCAAAACTGTGGGTTATTTGTTGGAAGCTAAGCCTAGTTTTAAAGTATTCAAATATTTTAAAATAACCTAAGTTGAATACTAAATAGTGCGAGGGGTCCTTTAATATTCCTGAAAACCCGATTAACATGCGTTACTACGTTTGTTCGTTATCCGGGAACAATCGATTTCATCGAATGAACTTATTCTTTCGAATTTGTGGTACCCTATGTGCTTGTCGCTCTACGCTTGAAACACTGTCCAACTAGAAATGTGAGCCAATGCCGAAAGATAAAATAAAAATATAAGATTCATTGCAAGACATATCCTGAAATCATTTTCCTACTTTTCTACAGGCGTAACTTCTCCGATGTCGCATCTTTAGCCCTGGAAATGCAGGCCTTTATTTGAATTCAAATTCCCCGCGTCTGGATGAATTTTGTTTGTCGTGCAAGCAGCGCACAGTCTGAACGTTATTACCAGAGCCCCAGGTGGAAAAGTACAAAATCCCTCAAAATATCAGGTGTAAAAACAAGCTGCCTTCTCAGTTAAACTCTAACGAGCCTATTTTTTCTTTACTGTTGTTTGTAATACATAATCAAAGTCAGAACCAGGGGCGTCGCAAGTGCATTGTCAGTGGGTGGGTGGGGGGTGGGGGGGGGGGGTGCAGAGCCAAAACTTCTTCCGAATCTTTCAAAAATGAGGAATAGGCGTATGAATAGTAACAATAAAGGGCAGCATGAAAGACGATAAACTAACTGTTGACGGCGTCTGGGCGAATATACTGCTGGGCATGATTGCAGTAACAGCGTCTATCTATTATAGCCAATAGAAAATTAAATCGAGGGCCACAGGGAAAATTTTCGAAATCCATTTTTTTCTGCAGGCTAAAATTTAACTGCTTCTCTTACAAATTCTGTCATTTAACCGTTGATTAAATACCGAGACTCTAAGAAGTTCCAGAAACCTGATGTATTTTTTTTTGCTTTTTCCTGCCAAATTTAATTTCCCTCCAAATTCTATATTTTAATGTTTCAAAATCTCAATCCTAAAACTGGCTTCAAACCCCCGTTAAGTGACGCGCCCTTCCACAAAATAGAGAATATTACGAACAGTGCTGCAGGCGGAATTTTCGAAATATTTATGATTATATATTCTTTTTGGGATCCAAAATAAAAGTAAGGACTATCGATGATATCATAGATCATCTCTTTTGTCTGCGACCAGTGCTTCACTCGACCACTTCTGAATTTCGAGGTTCGTGGTAACTTCCGAATCGTGGCAATTATAACGAATAAATTACCGAATCCCAGTTATTATACCGAATAAGTTTAGACCGATAGCATGTTCGGGGATCTGCATGACTACCGTGTCCCGGTTATTATACCGAATTGTTTTGGTATCGAAAGACTACCGATTACCGAACAATATTCATATTCGGTATACTTTCGTCGAAACTGGAACAAAGTCAGGATTCGTGGTTAACTTCCTAATCCTGGAAATTACACTGAATAAATTACCAAATCCCAATCACGATACCGAATAATTCTGAACCAATGGCTTATTCGGGATTCTGTGTAACTACTGAATCTCCATTTAATATAACGAATAGTTCCGACATCGAAGAATTTCAGTAAATTCTCTCACCAAATTCATGATAACTACCGAATACTCGCAATTATACCGAATCTCGATCATTAAAGCGAAGTGATTTGTACAGATAGCCTATTTAGGATTCTGTATAACTACCGAATCCCCGTAAATATATCGAACAGTTCTGCTATCGAAAAATACTGAACAATTTTAGAAAAATGTTGGACCTCCGGCCCAAAATTTTACAGAATCTCAAAAAGGTGGGGGGGGGGTGCTACCCCCCCTTGCGATGCCCATGGTCAGAACAAAACAGTATTCTAGAGTTTCTGCATAGATGGTCACTTTGGAGAACTTTCGCTATAACCTTAAAAATTCCGGTAAAATTCTGAAGTCTCACCCCCGTATCAGGAAGGTGTCGGGACGCCCCTGCATTCTACTACCCATCGAATCTTTTAGAGCCCTACCATGAAAAGCCTACTTTCGAAAACATTCTCTCCTTTGGTGACTAACCAAGAGTTCCAAATCTTAGTTCATCGTTTCCTTCAGCTATCCGTATCGTCTGTTCAGTGCGAATACCCGATCACGATTTCCCGGCCGGATTTCCTGCACACGCCGAAAATGACTCGCCGAACCTCCGGTAAATTCTGGCGCCGCAGTTTTCGTGAAGTGTTCAGTTCTCTTTCCGTTGGGCCCTCTCTTCACAAGGTTTCAGGTTGTTACCGGGTAAACAAACCGCGTAAATTGCTCAACAGTCATAAAGCGATCTTGCTGTCTGTCGGCGAGTACCTTCGTCGCTTTATCGAACGTTTGCTAGTTTAGGCACTCCCGGACAAGCTAGTACGGTGAAACAGTACATTCCCTCCCTACGGCCAGTCGGCCAAAATCACAGTTTCACTGAAAACATTTTCAGACTTGCCTAACGCTGGGAGTGCCCCTGGATCAACTCGATTGCAGAGACTCCCTTCAATAAATTTTATCTGTAGTGCAGTAGCAGGTAGCCTAGGATCGAGGTTCTTATGGCACCTGCCGCCTTCTGCTCGAGTGCCATATTATCCGCCGGTCGATCTGCCCTCTATCTCACTTTTGTTACTTCTGGCCCTTCTACAGACAGGACGATGAAACTTTGCTAGCGAGCGTGTTCCATCCTACTTATCGTAGTTACCACGCATGCCGTCACAAATTCTGCCCTTTCTGTCGTCAAGGCTGGAACGATTTTTCTATTTTCCAGCGGAATATCATGCCACGGGTGAATCCGACCAATCACGTGACAGAGAAACGTGGTTACTACGCTTACCATGCTCCCGAGCGTGGTAAGCAAATAGTTACTATTAGTTACTATTTCGAGAGGGCTGGAACGGTCAGCGTAGTAACTTTTCGTGAGGTTGGAACGGATTTAGTAACTAATAGTTACTGTTGGTACGAGGGTGGAACACGCTCAGCATAAAGGTACCGATTCAATGCTCAGCGAAACCTTCTTTTACCGGATTCGACCTTCCGTGCAGGGGGTGGGGGGAGGGGTACGGGTGACCCGATTAGACTGAAACTTGATGGGTTATAGGAGCAAATGCCGGAGATCTTCAATAAACTGTCCGAACCGCATCCGACCACGATTCATGCTTATGGGCCAAACTGATCGCGTGACTGGGACGAAACTTGGACGGTACAAAGGTCATGGTTCCTATAGATGTAGTTTTGAAATCCGGATTGGATCCACTTTGGTGTGGTTGTTGTAACTCTAAGGATTTATACGGAAAAGAAATAATGGAATAATTTATTAAATTCACCGAAAATTGCTAAAAACTAAACAAACGAGGGTGACGCAAATGACCAATAACCTTTTGCTCATGTGCCATGATATCTGTTCGCCGATCGGTCTGTCTATCTGTTTCACCTTTGCTAGGTCCGAGCACTTCCGCAGAAACTAGGACGATGGAACTTGCCAGGCACATCAACAGTATGAAGGACCCAGTCCAATGCTCAAAGAAACATTATTTTCCCGGATGGGAACATCCGTGTGAGGATCTGACCATTCGTTATTTTCGATTCGTAAAAGTTATTTTGGGGTCCGGACCAGTCATAGATAAATCCACAATTTTTGGGCATGGTGCTCCCATACCTGGGCATGCCCCAACGAATGGGCATGGTGCTCATTTGTTGGGGCATCATGCCCTGCAGCAAAGGCATAGTACCCTCATAAGAATCTGTTTCAAAAGTAATTTTTAAAATTCAGATTCTCAGTTCTAAAGAATTGAATGGGGTACCATGCCCTTGCTACAGGGCATGACACCCCAACGTATGAGCACCATTCCCACACGCTGGAGCATACCCAGAAATTAAGGCACCATGCCCAAAATTTGAAGGTTTGTGTATGAGTGGTCCGGGCCGAATTTGGCTTTGGCGTGGGAGGTTCCTGGATATTTTGTCACTTGCGACATGCACAACTTTCAACGCCTTATCTGATCCGGTTAGAACTGGTGGGCTAGCAAGAGCCCATGTCCTAGATATTCGATATGTATGACCGGACCGCAAGCGAACCTTTAACGGGGAGTGAGTCGCTGGGACATATGGGGATAAACAGAAACGCAGAGACTCCCCAGAGTTGGCTCAGAGTCCTCGGGGAACGAGCCCTTTATATTCTTTTTATGTGGCAACGATGTCGGCGATATGGCAAGAGACTTGAATCTCGAAAAGAGCATGGTTGTTCTTGTTGGACTTCTGGGTCTGTGTTTTCTCACTTCTGTTCAAGGTAAAGTAGCGTTTACACGGAAAAAAAAAACCCGTCGTATGGCAAATAGCTCTGGTCCGCTTGAAAGGATTCTGTTTGTTAAGACGAATAGGAAAAAGTGTAGTGGGATGCAGGTGGGACGGATTCAGGTCTGAAAGGAATCTGGTCGGCGCTGTTGATGAAAAAGAATAGAAAAAAGTCTAGTTAGCTTTCGAGAGCAGCAGTCATCAGTTATGATGTCATTTTTACCCTAGAAAACAAAAAATCATAGTTTATTCCTATTGGTGAATATACATTTGAATCTATGTCTATATAGAGTCGAGGTACCAGCAAGGCCCTGGTCACGTTTACATTTATGAAACATTATGTTGAATTTTCTGATATCATGACGACAAACAAAAAAGACAGCAGATGCATTTTTTGGCATTTTTTTTGCTTGTCCTGTCAGTGCTGGTTATGCATAATGTTTGTTGCAACAACAGATTACATTCCAAGTTTTGTCTGTTGACAGCGCGCATCCTTGTGTTGTCTGTTATGAAACTTCTGGCAGTGTACCAGTCACCCAAAGCAGATATTTAAGGGCTCTTAAGAACATCTGAATGGGTGTTTTGGCTCTTCATTTTACCATTTAGCCATCAACACACCTCTTGTGTATTATCCTCTGTATGACTGAGTCCAAAACATGCCAGTGATCCTCAGGAAGAAGGAGTATACGGGTTCGTATCGACTCAAACTCAACGACTCAAATCCTTCGTCAAACAATCACGGCGATCTTTGGGAGCAGCTGTGACACCTCTCTTGCTTTCTTCTGCAGGTACCTGGAGATTCTGCATCAGCAGGGAGAGATAGTTATCATGAGTATTACATGCAAAGCCTAAGTCTTGATTTCCGTTTCAGAAGTTAAAGATTCTAATTCTGAAAGACCAAAACAGCACCATTGATCTTTTTCTGTCTTTTCTTTCTAGAAACTAAAACAGTTCATGGGGAAATACGGCTGGAATGATGTAAACATCCCTTCAACACAGACCAGTCGTCTGCCTCCCCCTCCCCCCCGGGTCTGCCGGTGCCCAGGGTTGCCTCATCTGGGAAGTTTATGGCGATGGAAATTGTCCTTTGAGGAAGGGTTGGCATAACCCTGTTTTTACCAGAACCTAGGCTGCTGTAATTATTATTATTATTTATTTGAATGCTTCCTGAAGCAGTAAGTTACCTATAAAATTGTAAATATCAGCACATCGATTGATTCATAATCAATAAATACAGGCTACAGCAACTGAACAAGACTACACACATATCAGCGTACTAACATACAATCAAAGACAAACAGAAGATAAACAACACATTTGCAGTTGGCTTCTGATCTTTGTACTTGACTTTGGATTGACTAACTTTAATTTTAGGTTGTAATGATGCACCCCAGGTTCAACATGGAATGTTTTTATTCACACCGAAGGTGTCCCCCCAGTCCTATCTAGGAATAGAAACTGCTACGTTGCAGTGCGAGGATGGATACACAGTTGAACCGCTGGGGGCAGGGACAGTCGTCTGTGTGGATAACATATGGAAAGGAGTTGGAAGTAGCCTATTGCCGTACTGCCTTGGTAAGGATAATTTTTTTTAAAGGACACCACGCGCTAGTTACTGTTTCTGTATATGTTCTGAGATAGTTGACCACTTTACAAATAAGCTATGTTTACAGGAAGTTACACACGGTTTCGGCTGTCTTTAGCCTCTTTCCCTTGCCTTGGATGACAACCTTGGCAAAATTTGCATAACCGGTCTCCAGACGAATAAGCTCCTCGGAAACAATGATCGGACTTATGATACGTCACGTAAAGAGAACAGGTGTGGCAAGCGTGGCAATCAGTATATTAGATGATTTTGTTTAAAGGTCACCACGCACTAGTTACTGTTTCTGCATATGTTCTGAGATAGTTGACCACTTTACAAATAAGCTATGTTTACAGGAAGTTACACACGGTTTCGGCTGTCTTTAGCCTCTTTCCATGTCCCTTGCCTTGGATGACAACCTTGGCAAAATTTGCATAACCGGTCTCCGGACGAATAAGCTCCTCGGAAACAATGATCGGACTTATGATACGTCACGTAAAGAGAACAGGTGCGGCAAGCGTGGCAATCAGTATATTACTAATTGAGATGGGATACACTTATGAAGTGAAGAATCTCGTGAACGAGAATGGATGGAAATACTATTGAAGTAGAATAAATTACTATCACAAGTGCAACTTGTACTTTAAAGGTTAGCTGATGGGGGGCTTATTGATAAATATATACATTTATATCGTTTATTCAGGAAAATGATAACCTTTATGGTCAATGACAAATGACACCAAATAAACATTACTACGAACAAACGGATAAAGTACGGCACGAACGAGTTTACTTATCTTTCAGTTGGATCTACTGCATAGTTTATTAGTTTTGATTTGGTTAGAATCGGTTTGAGTAGCCTACGAGTGTAGTAGTGTTTATTGTGGTCAACTTCAGCGGGCAACATTGATCTGTGAAGGTTTTTTCAAAAAAAAGTGGCGGACTGTTGGAACGCTCTTCTATTTGAAGTAGTTTTGAGTGACTCCATCGACGCTTTCAAGAATTCCCATGACAATCTGTATGCTTGAAAAAATGTATTTTGTAGAGTATTTTAGACGAACTCTGTAGAGGCCAATGGCTCATTTTTGTCATTATATTATTATTTTTATTGTTAACATTTTTAACGCTTGGTAGCATGAAAGCAATGTGTAAGATTGCTGCATCAAAGTTTACCCCTCCTTTTTTTCTTGTGAGTTTTACGATTAGTATACAATTCTGCAACAAAGGTTCTGTCTGTGATCATTTTCTCTCTTATAATAACACGACCAAAGGTTTCGATGGGATCCCAAAAATGTAATATTTTTTGGACATTTATTCAAACAATGTTTACAACGGGTACGTCAGCTAAGATTCTTCATCAGCGATATTTCGGCCCTTTTTGGCAAGGGTCCTCGTCAGGCTGTCAAACCTCTGGTTCAACTTCGGGGAAGGAAACAAACCTGTAATCAATGAATATTTATTTTTTGGACTTCTTGATCGAGACAATTGAATCTTGTAGATTTCCGAGTCTTCGCCAGACCCCTTTATAGTTTGAATGAACGAATGAATTTATAAATATTCCTTGAGACCAAGCTGACTGCTGACTTTGAAACATTTATTCAAATAATGTATACAGCCGATACGTCAGCTACGATGCTTCATCAGCGATATTTCGGCCCTTCTTGGCAAGGGTCCTGGTCAGGCTGTCAATCTTCAGGTCCAACGTCGGGGAAGGAAACAAACCTGTAATAAATAACTGAAGCTTCTACCGACTATAAATATCTTATTCGGGCAAATTATTTTCAAATACCACTGTAGGGAAAAAACAAGTCCTGAGATTTAACTTTTGACACGGCCGCTGTTTTTGCTTATACCTATTATTGCTTATTATTTATTTATCACGTGCAGCATAGTAATAAGGCATTTGCACAGTACATACAGAAAAAATGGTAAATGAACGCTTAAGAATAAATACAGAGGGTACACCAAGCCTACAGCGACAGCAAAAGATAAATAAACGCAAAACAAGAAATACACAACGAAACACGAATAGAACAACAAATTTACTGCATTAGCTGGCGCATTGGGCTAGGGGCAGGAAGAAGATGTTCACTTATTTCTTTTAGCTTGACAGATGGGTCCAAAACAAAAAACTTCTCCATGATTCGATGATTGCGCATGCGACGATGAAGGTTCAGAAGAAAACGGAGATATTTGAAAAAAACTTGCCATTTATCCACAATCAACCGCTTCTATATGTACAAAGGAAACGTTACCGTTTTGGAGTTTTTTGACAACTTACGGCCAAACAACCAAACAACTAATCAAATGAGAAAACCAAGTCGGCCAAACAACTAATCAAGTGAGAAAACCAAGTTCAGATATGGATTCAGCAAGCATATCTTCAATATCTCATCTCTAATCGAGTTCAGAAAGGTCTTTTAGAAAGTTTTTTTTTTTTTACCAATTCCTCGTATTTTATCAGCATTCCCGGTGAGTGCCAAAGAGATAGTGACATTGAGATCCGAACCTTTCCAGGATTTTAGCAAATTTCGCAAGCTTATCCGTCAAGGAGGGAGATAAAATGCAAAATTCGATTCAGCATGTCTCCTTACCCCAATACCGAATCTCTAATCGACTTTAGGAACAACTTAGAGCTTCAACCAAATTTCCAGTTTTGGCCGAATTCTGGGTGAATCATTTGTCCGGCAACAAAACTAAGTTCAGATATAAATTCATCGAGCCCCCTTACCCCTTACACGAATATCTCCTTAGCTCATAAAACATATTTTGCACCCTTAATTCGAAACCCCCTCCTCTGCTTCTAAAGGACCCATCGACGAACTTGGCCTGTACTTTGTCAGTGAATCCTCATGCGAAGTCTGAACAACATATCTCAAGTTCGCAATCTCCCCGACACGACAGATTGCCGCCATGACTAAACCCAAAGAATACGTACGCTATAAGTTTAAAATGCGTCGTCATCGACATAGAGCTTTCGCTTGTATGGATAAAGGGGTAGGGTAGGGACTGGTGTTTTCCGAAAATTGGTCGACAAATTTTCATTAAACTGCTCACCAGACAGTTGTCAGAAGCATTCTGCCTTTTCGACCCAGTAAATCGAGGTTGGGACTCATGAGAACTAAACTGATCGCATACACTTTTTGTTAAATCTTTAGTATTTTTGAAAGCTTTAACATGTCTTCTCACCCTATATCGACTATGTCATTCGATTTTAAAACTTCATGCTAAATTTCTGGATTTCGGGCGATCTATTTGTCCGGCGAGAAAACAATTTTCATAATCGGATTCAGCCTGTCTCTTTACCCCTGAATCGATCCTCTAATCAACTTCAGATTCAACTTTTACTTTTTACAAATTTCCCAGTTTTGCCGGATTCCGAGTGAACTAATTGTCCGGCGAGAAAAGAAATTTCGTATTTGGATTCAGCATGTCTCCCTGCCCCTAAATCGACAATCTCATTAGCTTTAAAATGAACCCCCCCCCCCCTTCCCTTAAATATACAGTCAGGGGTCCATCTACCAACTCAGTCTTTCCCTTGATTCAAAGAATCCTCACGCCAAGTTTCATCAAAATATATCATTCCCTCCGATAGTTATCGTACTGACAGACGGACGGACGGACAACTTTGACTAAGTCATAGGTATCCCTCCACTTACGTTTTGGGATCCAATAATATGAGTAATCTTTTGAAAAAGAAACAAACAAATACGGTTATACATCAGACGCTTGAGGCGCCAACAAAACTGAAACCACTAAAACAAATCCGCAAACTATCCTCTTTTCTTCATTGCGTTCAGCACAAAAAACAATCAAACATCTTGCGATCGTTCTTTTATTTGTCTAGTTTAAAGTTTAATCGAAAAGGGCTAAGATCCGACATTCTAATTACACATCACGTATTCAGTTAAATAGGCCTGAAAATCCAATAAATTACGTTACTTCACTTGTCTGCTGTCCACAGAAAGTGGATTTCATCGGATGTGGTACCCTTATGCGCCTGCCCTTCCATGCTTGAAATATTTACCAACTAACCAACTGAAATATTTAGCCATTGCCGAAAAAGAAGCGCGCGCTTATCGTTAATCCTGCAAATGCAGGCTTGTTTTCAAATTTAAAATCTCCGCGTCTGGATGAGTTTAGGGTTGTCGTGCAAGCAGCGAACATTCTGAACGTCATTACTAGAGCATCGGCTGAAAAAAAAATGCAAAATGTCTCAGTGTGTTCAAATATCAGATTTAAAATAAGCGGCCTTTTCAGTTATACTTTAAGACACCAGGTTTAGAACAACATCGACTAACCGACCCGCACCCAGTGAAGGAAGCTCTTTGCACTGTCCTGAAAGGTGGTCAGTGGTATCGTGCCCAGAGCAAAAAAGTAGGCAAATTTTAGTCCTGGAATAAGCACACGCGCGAGCCGGCAGCTTCAAATCAGCTATACACTGACTGATCAACTGGTTCACCATCACATTAAGCACATTTACGAAAGAGGTATCTGGAGAAGACAGTATTGCACTAATGATCAAAGGATTCCCTAAATTTGTTCACGTATGCTACAATCTTGTCCTCACTGTAAAAAAAAATCTTGCGGTATTTGCTACTGGGATTAATATTGTCTCTACTGGGATAATATTATTTCTAATTCGAATTAATCTTATCCCCGTAGAGATAAGATTAATCCCAGTAGTAAATACTGCAGTTAACTTTAATCATTTCTCGGAGAAACTTTTTACAGTGCTTTTCTTCTGCTGCGGTTGTGAGGGTACTAAAACGGTATCGCCATTTATCTCCAAGCCTGGTCAATAAGAAGGCGCATTTGGCTTTTTCAGTCTTGATTCAAAATTTGTTGCGATTGAGGACAGGAATATTCGATGCCTAAAATCTTGTCTTACCATGATGATGACCCGCTAGATGTGGATTTTAATGAAGCATAAGCTGATGATGAGATTGTGACTGAGAATTTCGTGTTCGATACGGACTTACAATATCAATAAACTGAGCTCTGTTTTGTTGAGCCGCGTTAGAGGGTGGATTTTAATGAAGCAAAAGCTGAAGATTAGATTAGGATTACGAAGTCCATGCTTGGCTACGGACTTTGATCATATAGGATCTATGAACATCGTTCTTTTTTTTTTGTAGAAAGAACATGTGCTCACCCTCCATCACTAGTTTTTGGCAGCAGCGAGATAGAGGGAAGTCATGCGTCAAATGGTGAGTTCAAGACTGGCACCAATGTTACCTACTCTTGTGCCCCTGGGTTCCTGCTCATTGGGAACGAAATGCAAGTGTGCAAGAATGGAGTTTGGTCAGGAAAATCCCCCATTTGTGGTGAGTAGGTCATAGAACTTATAAAGCCGTCGAGGGAGAACGCTCAGGCCACGCTAGATAGATAGGTAGATTGTTTTTTTTTATAAGCAGCGCGAGGTCCATGGCAAAAATTAAACAAGAACACGAAAAAAAACTAAATTATTTTTTTTCTTATAATTAGAATTGAAGGCTACTGCGCTAAATGGGTACGTCAGCTAAGATTTGGTCTGACGACGTTTCGTCCCTTTTTTGCCGAAAAATCGCAGGTTGGTTTATCTAGCTTAAGCTGGACGAGGACCCTTGCTGTCAAGTTGGGGGTGGTAAGGCTTAGTCTATGCAGGAACTAAAGGCGGTAGGAAAGTATAAAGATGTAATTCACACAGTCAGTATGCTATGAAGAGACGTTACGCATACGCGAATCTGATCTAGTCTGAAGCTGCAGGGCTCCGGCGGCGATATATATATATCTCAGTGTCGAGGTGATGCTCTCTTGCGTACGTGAGCGCGTTTTCCTAGTTCTGCGAGTAGAACACGACGACCCTGACACTTGCTAAAATCCGGAAATGCTCGAAATGGTTGGAAATTCTAAAAAATGCGCCACTCTTCCGAACTTTCGATCTGTGATTTGAATGAACGAATTAACGATTTTATTACGCGCAGCCTACTAATTAGGCATTTTCACAGTATATACAAAAAACAAAAAAAGAGAAATAGGGTTCCAGTCCTGGTCAAGAAAGGCATCTACCAGGGTGCGATTACGTCACCCCCTTTGTATACTAACAGTGTAATTGATTCACACACACATGGTACGACTAGTTGTTCAAGTTCAAGTTCAAGTTCAAGTTTTTTATTTTTCAACATTCACAAATAAATAAATAAAAAGCAACACTTTCGCGCTGGAGAAAAAACCTATGAGGGTTTGCATTCGCGCGAAAGTCCACATAACTACTTACCTATGTAAAGAAAAAAAGATTGCGTATTGTTATTGTGTTGGATTTTATGGTTCAGTTTTGTTTTTCGCTGAGAACGGTTTGCCGGAAGTGGAACCGAAATACCCGAAATTTTATGCATCCCTCGCACATCATCTTAGAGGGATAACTAGCTGATCAAGGAAAACCCCCCAAAATCTCATTTTCCTATTTTTGTTTGCAATGAATGGTCAGCTTGGCTTCAAACCTTATATTTGTGTATTTCGTGGGTGGGATCTCTCACCACTAAGTCATGCTGACGACCTTTTAAATATGAGTGGAGCATCTTCTATTATTGAAACAAATTTTCGGATTCTAAGTGATGAATACGAAACTACAGTTTTGTCTTTCAGTGCTCAAAAAGTGAAGTGTTGACATTTCTTGGCGCATATAGATCTCACAGAGTTGATAAGTTTGGTAGAGACATGAAGTCCACTCGAGTGGACTTATTAGCCAGTTTTTACTTAGAAAACGTAAAGCATATGGAGTACTTGTACCGTGCAGATCGAAGTATAACCGCCAGGTCCCAGCCCGCCTCTTTTCGATTCTTGTGAATAGAAAAAGAATGTTTAAATTAAAATGAATTAAATTGAATTGTGAGTCCCCGTCTGTTGACACTATCTCCTTTTTGGCCCAGATTTACAGCGACTGATGAGAAATGTATCCGATTAGTTTATTTTAAGTACGCTAAATTTTTACTGAAATTGCCACTCTGGATTAGGAACACCCATGTTGTGTCAAAATATGGCTTTACAGATCCGAATCAGCAGATAAAAGACCGGCGTCATCGGTTTGCGGCGGGCTTGGACACTGGTCATAGCTTATATCCTGGTATCTTGTAATTAGTTTTTGCGTTTTGTGTATTTAACTAATGTAATCTATTGTTTTTTTCTTCGTTTATCTTTCTTTTTATTTCTTCTTTTCAAACTCCATTTAAGACGATTTTTTTGTCGTACAAATGGGAAAGAAATTTATCATCATCATCATAACAAGAAATACACAACAAAAAACGAAAAACAATAACTTTATTGAATATGCTGGCGCATTGGTCAGTAAAGCTAAGTGCACACACAGTCCGGTAAGATTCCGCACGCGAAAACGCGCATACGAAATTCGCGTCACGATGCCCGACAGGTTTTTCAGTAAAATGAAATTGAGATGTGAAACTTGGCCCCAGGTTTGAAAAATCCACTGCTTAGCGTACAGTCAGATGATGCTGATTGATTGCCGAATGAATGAATGCAGCTGACATTAAATAGGTCGTATAAACAGTTGAAATTTCAAACACAACTTCTAATTTTTCAATTCTCAGGGCAGAATCTCGCATGCGTTTAAAATTCGCTCCGGTAAAAGTAGAATATTTTCTACTCAAATCGGAACGAAATTATCGGACCGAATCCGGAATTTTGACACGCGTCAAAATTCCGGAGCGGAGAAGGATATTCGCACCGGACTGCGAAATTCGGACTGTGTGTGCACTCTACTTAAGGCGGCTGATGATGACAAAAGCTGTTCACTTATTTCTTTGAAATTTCTTAGTTGGTCAAAGACAGGAAAATTTCCCCATGATTCGTGGATTGTGCGTACTTGAGTGTAGCAGTGTTTTTTTTTTTTTTTTTTTTTTTTTTCTATTCATAACTTAACATTTACCTTAATATTTTCACCTTTACTTTTTACTATAAAAAAAAAGACTATTAAAAATCAAAATCAGTGAAAAGCATTCAAACTGATTATTGTAACATGAAAACGAGTCAAACACACAAAAACCAAACAAAAACAAAACATAAGAGCACAACCCACGCCGAGAGGTGCCCTTCCGCCATAGGGCACGTCTACTGTGGTGGCAAAGACAACTACATCAAAACCAAAAACGAGACTCGAATTCATTTACAATAAAAAACAAACACACCAACCTCCCAACTTTAAAAATTTACACTAAATAAAAAACTCTATTTAAATTTTCCCATAAAAACAAAACAAAATGATTTCAATGTGCTCTATTATTACAAAAAACAAAACATTGGTAATAAAGCACCCTGTAGCAGTGTTGAAGGCATTTCCTTGCATCAGAAAGTGGCCTGAATCAGGGTCAGGTTTACTGAAAAGCATACCGGTCTACTTTTTGGGATCCCGAAACGTAAGTGGAGGGATGCCTATGACTTTGAATGAGTTGTCCGTCTGTACGTCTGTTAGCACGATAACTCTCGAAGGGGTTGAGATATTTTGATCAGACTTGGCATGAAGACTCTTTGTTTCAAAGCACATGTCAAGTTCGAAGATGGGTTCATGGGTTCTCTAGCCGTACATTTAGGGGTGGGGGAGGGGTTTGAAATTAAGGGTAAAAAAAATATTTTTTAAAAGCCAATGAAATAGTTGTTGTAGGGGTAAGGAGACATGCTGAATCCGAATATGACACAAATTTTCTTGCCGGACATGTAGTTCACCCGGAATCCAGCAAAACCGTCAATTTCGTCAAAGTAAGTAAGTAAGTAAGTAAGTAAGTAGTTTTATTACCCGAAAATTCACATGGAATTAGGACGGAGTATGAAAATGAAAAAGAAAAGAAAAGAAGAATCACACTACGGAACATCATCAACAGTATTTACACACTATGTACATTAACAAGACTACTGGCACAGGATGGCTAGCCACGGGTTCGCTCTTTCCTTAGCCTTTTCCAGAAAATTCACAACGACACGGTTAACACAAACTGTTGGATCGGATACACCGTACGTACGCATGATATAGGAGTTCCTCGTCCACGGGGGAAGTCTCAGAAGGAACTTCGCGAATCGAAAAAAAAGAACTCTTACTTTTGCACACTGGGCGGACGACAAGTATTTCCAAAAAGGTGCTATATACAGTACATGTGGAAGAGCAATGGCATTATACAGCGACGCGAGGTATCTACGGCAGAACCGATGTCTGTTACCAATAATTGACCCGTACGCAATCCGGACCCGTACGCAATCCGGAACCCGTACGCAATCCGGAGATACGACGTAGGCTATAGGGTAAGCACACATGCTGAATCCATATCTAAACTTGGTCTTCTCAGATGATTACCATTGACCCTAATCTGTTTTTAAATTTTAATAGTAAAAATGTTTAAGAAGTCTGTCGAAGACCGAATATCTACAAGACCCAATCGTCTGGATTAAATACTAAATTTTTGGGATCCCATCGAAACCTTTGGTCTTTTCGACAGGGATTCATTTCAAAATCCTTGGAAGAAAAGAACAGATCAATTCTCATCCTTTTTAGTAAGTGTGGCAATGTCAAAACACTCTACATTTTACCCGCAGTCTCGGCAAAGATCACCAAAAAATGTTGGCTCGTTTGTACTGTTCGCACCTCGGATTGAACCAATCCGAAACAGCCGAAGAGGTGTGGCCTGGCCTAACTGCAAAAAAAAAAAATGTAGTGAGAAGATTGGAGTTGGATCAAAAGCAGGAAAACACCTGTGAAACTCGAAATCAATTGCGCCCGACATTAAAGACTGAAAATAATGAAATAGTGTCGGGTCTCAGTACTGCTTTAAAAAAATGCATGACACGACCGTCCTAATTTTCAGCGAGGAGTATTGCTAGAGGGCCAGAAGAAAATTAAATAAACATACACATTTCAAACTATTGAAGTTTCCATATTCTCTGTGTTTTACTTTATTTTGTTTTATAGTGCAGAGTATTTGTGAAATGCCTCCCGCAACTGCACATTGCTTGGTGAAGATTCAGTCGGATGGAGGCAGCCAAATCAGCACCGACATTTTGCCTGGTAGTGTTGCCAACTACTTTTGCTATCCTGGGTATGAACTAGTGGGAACGCAAAGTCTGTCTTGTGATGTTCGGGGATCGTGGAAACCGGAGTTGCCACCCAACTGTGTCCCCAGAGAAGGTAAAGCTGCCACCCGTTATGCTAATGAGAGTTTCAGGTTGTCAGTGTCCCCGCCCTGTCTCTCCGCCCTGTCTTTCCGCCTTGTCTCCCCGCCCTGTCTCCCCGCCTTGTCTCCCCGCCCTCCGGGCTGCAAGTGTGTGTTACTATCGCTCCCTTTGTAGTTCTGTTTGTTT
The DNA here is from genome assembly GCA_030848855.1 of Branchinecta sandiegonensis. Taxonomy (NCBI): domain Eukaryota; kingdom Metazoa; phylum Arthropoda; class Branchiopoda; order Anostraca; family Branchinectidae; genus Branchinecta; species Branchinecta sandiegonensis. The sequence goes on along the minus strand of JAUPMV010000008.1, from coordinate 14,354,737 downwards.
TTAGTACATTGCTAATCAAAGGCGTCCACGTCCGGGAGCGGGGGGATGACCCACTCTTTGGTGATTTTATAGTATGACTATGGGATGGAACGATTAGGTACGTAGAGTGAATCAATAACGTGAGTTCGTCCGGCCCTTTAAAGGACCTGTCTTACCTATAATACTAATGCAACCTACTTCCATAATCATTCCATATGTTTCTAAACCCGGATACCCCAATTTCGTCCGGTACATTCTAACCCATCTAACAAAACCACGCTGATTTTCTGACTTGCCGTGTTTTGCTAACTTCGATGTGTATCACGCTGTCGACGGTTCTCTGCGAGAAGTTTTTCCATCAGAAAAACCGGTAATGAAAATTGTTCCCTGTTTTGCCTACAAGTCGACGGGTCTCGGAAAAAGCTTAAAACAGCCAAAACCGTGGGTTATTTGTTGAAAGCAAAGCGTAGTTTTCAAGGATTCAAATATTTTAAAATACTGTATGTTGAAGTGTAAATAGTGCAAGGGGTCCTTTAAAGGAAGCCTCGAATTGTTATTTGAATTGTGCTCTGCTTTCAACAAATCAACCATGGCTTTGGCTGTTTTAATTTTTTTCTAGATATATTCAAACCATTGCTAAAAACGGATACGTCAGCTACGATGCTTTGGCAGCGATAACTTGGCACTTCTTGGTAAAGGTCCTAGTCAGGCTGTTGAACTTTCACGGACAACGTCGGGGAACGGAAGAAAGGAACCTGCAAAAATCAGCGTGTAATGAATCAAAGTCGGAAGGAACGGAAGAAACGAACTTGCAATAAAGCAAGGATTTATTGCTGATTGATTGATTTTTGATTGATTGATTGATTTATTATCGTAGATGCATTGCAGGTTCGTTTCTTCCAGTCCCCGACGTTTTCCCTGATGTTCAGCAGCCTAACGAGGACCTTTGCCAAAAAATTAATAATAATAATAAAAAAAAAAAAATGTCGGTAAATTTTGGTCTAAAAACTCTTAAACACCCAATACTCCGTAAAATCCTCCCCCTGATTTTGAAACCGAACGGCCAAGACCTCCAAGACTGGTTGCGAACCCAATTCCAAAACTGCAACCTGTCCAATGCACCCACGTAAGATACAGTAACAGCTTTGTTCCGGCATTTGTTAAACTCTTTAACGCTTCATCCACCATCAAAGAGCCCACATGAATTTATGTTGTTTTTTAAGTACATAGGTTTGACCGTTTAATTTTTTTTTTCTGTTGTTTCGATGCAAACCGAAATAGCAGTTGACTCGGCAGTTACGCCTGCCTTTTTTTGTTTATATTTATAGATGCGTATTTATATGTTGACGTTGGAATCAGCTAGTCGGCACACGCCGTAAGTAAGATTCTTAATGAATAACGATTTGAAAAGGGCCGAAATAAAGCTGCCAAAGCGTTGTAGCTGATGTATCCGTTTAGCAATCGTTTGAAAATGCGTTTCCCAGTCAGCTTCGGCTAAAGGATTATTTATCTTTTTCTAGGCCCATTGAATTCTAGCGAAAACATAGAAAGTTTACATAACCGGTTTCCCGGATTAAGTAACTTATCAGAAAAAACCCTCGACAGCATGATACTCTTCGAAGGTAGCAAAACAAGGCAAATGAGAAGATCTATGAGGCTTTTGGTCAGGGAAGTTGAATGTACCATATAGAATTCGGGTCTCCGGGTTTAATAATATATCGAGCGATTACGGGGATAGGTTGGATTAAATATAGTTAAACAGGTTCTTTAAGTTTCCATGAAATCTTTTTTTATAGGTTATGTTCCCTCCAGGGAAAAGTGTGAGAAATATATTCATAATTCTTTCGTTCGACGGCATCATCTATATATTTATTCTTATTTCAGATTCATCTTGCAAGGAATGCTGTCCCAAGTCCAACAATTGGCCACATTCGGAAGTAACGGTGATTCAGGGAACTTTTTCGTCACAAGGTGCCCTTCCAGGCACTGTGGTCGATCTCTCCTGTTCCGGTGGGTTCCGGGATAAAAGATCAAACGGATGCAACATCACAGTAGCCCGGATGCGGTGCAATATGGGAATGTGGGTCGGAACGGCCCCTGATTGCGGTAAGTGTGTCCTCCCCCCTTCCCTTAATGACTTTTACTTCTTCGTTACTGCGGCTATGAAATATTGTTTTCTTGGAGTGTAGTGATGGTCTGATGGTAGACAGAGGCGTTACTAGCCAAAATGTTTGGGGGGGGGGGGGGTCAAGGTATTTACCGACAACATAGTTAAAACGACTGTGTTGACGAAAAAATCGGCTGATTTTAAGAGAAACTACTATCTTTAAAGTTTAACTGAAAAGCCAACTTATTTGTATACGTTTGATTTGAAAACACTGAATTATTTTGACTCATGTAAGGGATTTTTGTTTTTTACGTCGCGTAGTCTAGTAGTGACGTTTGGAATCTCCGCTGGTTGCACGACAAAGAACTTTACGGCGAGTCGCGGAAAATTTGAATGTCTGCAAAAGCGCGTGTTTCAGTGGCTAACAAAGCGAAGATTTTGAAATGTTCGATTCATCAGACGAATCTGATGAGCACTGTGGCTCAAACATATATGGGCGAACGCCAAGTTCTTCCTGGTCACTTTCACTTCCCATGTTACTTTCATCTTCCTGGCTTGAAGAATGCAAATCCGCCATGACTTGTTATTACGGCAATTGGCTGCCGCTGTAGTTGCTAAACACTTCAAACATAGAGCTACGTCCGTATAGAGGTACAACAGTTACGGAAGAGAAATTACGGCAGCTAAAATTCAAGAATCGTGGATAACAAAGTAACGAAGTAACGCGTTTTTGTCGGTTCTTCTAGCCTAATTAAGTAAAAATATGATGGCTAATCAGATTGTCGTATCTTAGCCCTATTCTGTTAACCTTTAAGAAAAAAGACCTAAGCAGGTTTCGAAGGGATCCCAAAAATCTAATATTTGAACCAGACACCTGGGTCTTGTCTTCGCCAGATCCAGTCTTCGCCAGGCTAATCATCAGAAAAAACCAAGTTCAGATATACCTTTATAAGCCATACCTATTTTGACGAAACTGACCGAAACTTCCTGCTTTACTTCTGCCAAATTTCTGATTTCGGCCGAATTCCGAGCAAACTACTTGTCCCCCCAAAAAAGAAAATTCAGAATCGAATTCAGCGTACGGTATCTAATTATCCCTATAAAGAACATCTGATCAGTTTCAAATAAAACTTTAGCTTCTGAAAAAAAAACCGGTTACAACCGGATTCCGGACGAATTATCTGTCCGGTTAAAAAATGATTGCCATATGCAGACTCAGTGTCTCTTCTTAAATCTGTCATCTAATCAACTTCAAATAAAACTTATTACTTTTGACAAATTTTCCGGTTTTGGCCGGATCCCGGGCGAACTAGTGGTCCGGGTAGAAAATGCTTTTCATGTAAGTGTTCAGCGTGTCTACTTACCCCTAAATCGAACATTTAATCAACTTCAGATCAAAGTTTTACTTTTGACCAACTTTCCAGTTTTTGCCGGATTCCGGACTAACTACTCGTCCGGCGAGAATATGGTTTTCACCATCGTGTTCAACATGTCTTCTTACCCCTAAACCGAACATTTAATCAACTTCAAATGAAACTTTTACTTTTAACCAACTTTCCGTTTTTTGCCGGATTCCGGGCGAACTACTTGTTGGCCGGAAAAATGTTTTGCATATCGTGTTCAGCATGTCTTCTTAACCCATAATCGACTATCACATTAGCTGTTTCAAAATATTTTGCTTGCCCCTTAATTTGAACCCCCTCCCCCACCCCTAAATGTAGGGCTACAGAGCCCATCTACGAACTTGACCTTACCATTGACCCAAAGAGTCCTCACACCAAGTTTCATCAAAATATCTCATTCCCTTCGAGAGTTATCGTGCTAACAGACGGACAGACGGGCGGACGGACAGACGGATAACTTTTACGATGTCATAGGTATCCCTCCGCTTACGTTTTGGGATCCCAAAAAGTAGACTGTTTTACGAAAAATCGCGGCGCTTCGCGCTTACTCGGCTACTTTTCGCCGACTGGCCGACAACATTCGGGGGAGGGGGGCGTCCCCCCCGCCCCCCCCCCTAGTCGTGACGCCCCTGATGGTAGATTTCTCTCTCTTGCCTATAGGAATTTTGAGGTTTGCAATAGTTGCGCTGGGGACAGACCAAAGTGGACAGCGCAAAGTGTACATACTGAAGTTGACTGACTGAAGTTTACAGACTCAAGTGTGGAAAAACACAGGTTCGTTTTCCAACTTCAGCGGCTTTTGAGCCTGAAGAGGACCAAGAAGGGCGGAATTATAGCTCTAAAAAAATTACAGCTGACGTATCCGTTTTGCACTGTCAAACTTAAAATAGCCCTTTTTCATCTTTTCATATGTTTAAGTACTATGTGTCGAGACACTACTTCTGTTATGACCCTTTTCAATCAATCAATCAGTAATATTTATTTCCAAATAGCTTAAACCTAGAAGAGGAATAAAGTATTTACGGAAAACACAAAAACCAAGCAAATTAACTAAAACACTTAAAAGATATGACCAGAAATAAGTGATGGGAAGATACTATGTAAAAATTGGGCAGAAGAATTAGCAGGACATGGAGAAAACTGGTTGCCAGTGTTCCTGTCGGACCGACGCACGGACGACGAGAGGGGAGGGGAGAACACACTATCTTTGCTCCAATTTTTTTTGAAAGAGTATTTCTGCGGTCAGTTAATTTAGGAACGTCCAGTTTAATGAGAGCCTCTTCATATGAAATGTTATGATCAACCAGAATGATTCTCATTGCTCTCTTTTGGACATTTTCCAGGCGGTCAGAGAGCTCTGTAGAAAGAGAAGAATGCCAAAGTTTCTCGAATTTTTATGTTTTGCCAAAAGATGACATTTAAAATGATGATTAAAGACGTATTCTCATATTTAACACAGAGATGCGGGAACATGTGTTAAATGTTACCAAACTTCTGACAGTGTGGGGCCGAAGTGGTAATTATAACGTCTAAAAAAGTATAGCTGTTACTTGTCTGTTTTGTTTCCGACTCCAGTTGTACATTTGGTGAAGTTAGAGTACGTTAAAAAAAGAAAAGCAAAGTTTTTTTTTTGCTAAGTTATCAAAAAGGGATTCTGTTAGCTCCCGGGGGGTGGTTGACCCTGTTTCTGGGTCTGTGCCCGGTGAAACGTCTTTTCGTCAAGGGTGGTGAAGATAAGAACTAGAACATGCTAACGGCGGGAACCGCCTTGATGGAATGCATGGCAACGTTCAGTAATCGTATGGACGAGGAGCGGGAGAGAAAAAACATTGAGATACCAATGGGGCTGGAAACCTTGGTGAACTAATCGTCAAAATCAACCACAAGCCCAATCAACCATATCAACCTTGAAATAGAGTATTTTGAGGACCTCTTCAACAATCATGTCAGGCCAAGAGCCTTTAATCGGAAGAACTGCGACGAGTTTGAGACTAGAAGTTTAACTAGGCAGAGAAAACAGTTTAAAAGCAACAGCATTGAGATACAATGGGGCTAGAAATCCGGTTGAACTAATCGCCATATTCAACCATTAGCAGAATCAGCCATCAATAGCCCATTTTGAGTTTTTTTTTTATCCGTGAACGACCGATCACGAGCTTTTAATCGGAAGAACTGTGACGACTTTGAGACTAGAAGTTCAACTAGGCGGAGAAAATAGTTTAAAAACAACAGCATTGAGATACAATGGGCTAGAAATCCCGTTGAAATAATCGCCATATTCAACCATTAGCAGAATCAGCCATCAATTAGCCCATTTTGAGGTATTTTTTCATCCATGAACGACAGATCAGGAGCGTTTGATCAAACGAGCTGCGAGAAATGTGGGACTAGAACTAAGCAAAGAAAACAATTTATTTAATAGGAAGTCGAGGTCTTGCGAGGACGTTCAAAGGAGCGGTTGGGAATTGTTGGTTGTCGCTCATTACTGAGTTCTCTCGGCTTTCTGAGTGAATTCCCAGGCTTTGCTGACGTATCCGTTTTGCCCACCGCAAATGGCAGATAAAGGCTAGAATAGCTTGAAGCTCATTCTCACTCGCAATTAGTGGTTAAAAGCCAGCGTGGCGTTTCGAAAGCTCAAGGGCCTTTTCGTTTCTGAAAATGGATTGCCATATCAACCTTCAAACAGGTAACCGTACTCTCCAGCAAAACAGGAGCTGTAAGCTCATGTGGAACTTGCAGGGATAGTTAGCATGTATATCATTTAAGGCTCGCGCTGTCAGAGTCGGATGGCTGTTCCGGTTACCTTAAATTGCACTTGCTAGCGACAAGGCTGTGTAGCCTGTTGACGTCGCCGGTGCTTATGATCTAGAAGTTGACACTGGATCCCTGTGGTTTTTTTTCCAGGTCACGTCTTTCCAGTCGCAGTCTATCCTCCTTTTAAAGGAATCTGTTGCCAAAAGCCAGCGTGGCGTTTGAAAAGCTCAGCTGCCTTTCCGCGTTAAAACAAGAGCTAAGAGCTCATATGGCACTTGATATGAGTAGGCGGTACACGAAAGAAGATGAGCACGTCACAAAATACCCTGCCATCGAAAAATGCGATTCGGGCGCAGAAATAGGATATCTAGTCTGAACATTACCGGCATCGCGTCGGATCATCTAGGGCAAATGAGTATTTTACCTTCCAAGTTTCAACCCAGTAGATCCACTCATTTGGTCCGTAGACGTGCCACATGGTTTCCGGTGCCCCCTCCAACTCCCCCTACCGTGGCCGAATCTGGTTCTGACTCCTAAATGGATTATCTGAATTATCTGAAAATGATTATCCTATTAGTTTCATTCAAATCTGAGCGTTTTTTGGGAACTTCCGGTAACTACCCATCCCCCACCGTGGTCGGATCCACTTCGAACCCTAAAATATGTCATCTAGAGCATGTGATCTCTCTACAGTTCAATTTTCATTCGAATCGCTCCACGTGTTTGACCCCTATGCGAGCAACATTATTGCCGGGACTCCCCTTCCAACTCCCCTTGCTGTGGCTGAATATGACTCAGACACATAAAAGTCGCATATCTGACATGTCCTATTCCTGTTCATTAAGTTTGACTGGAATCGGAGCATAGCCTATCTGCAAATTTGGGATTCCCGCTTAACCCCCCCCCCCCCCCCCCCGAGTCGAATCAGACCACCTGTTCGCAGCTTACGGAAGCCACTGATTTCCGGATTCCCCTTACCTGAACTCCCCAAAGATGGTCGGATCCAGGAAAACGAGTATTCCTAGGGCATTATGTCTGGTTCTTAAGTCACTAATATGCCTGTAAAGTTTCTTCGGTCCTTAGAATGTCTGGAACTATCCTAACTGGCGATCACCGGAATTCCGGGAAACAGCCTCCAACTTCCTCATAGAGCACCAATTCGATCTGGTTTTGTCAGTTACATATCCAGGGCTAATGCTTTATTTTTCCACCAAGTTCCATCCCAATCCCTCGACTCTAAGTGTTTCACGAGATTTCCGGTGCCCCACTCAAACTCTCCCCCCACAGGTATCGGATCCGATCAGGATTTGACGTGGAACATCTGAGACGATAGCTCTTTCCACTTCCCAAGTTTCATGCAATTCCGATATCCCGTTCAAAAGTTGTGCATGCCACTAATTCCGGGCTCCCTAACCCTCCACTCCGCCCGTGTAGGTTGGATCGGGGAAACGACTATTCTCAAGTCAGCCTGTTCGGGTCCCTGATACTCCTCCCAAGTTTCATCGTCGTAGCACATCAGGAAGTACCGAACTCGCGGGATCACCAGATTCCAGAGCCCCCCCCCCCGAACTCCCCCACAGTGCCCGAATCTGGTCCGGTTATGTCAACGGTGTATTTAGGACTTGTTCTTATTCTTCCTACCAAGTTTCATCCCGACCCCTCCACTCTAAGCGTTTCCCAAGATTTCCGGCTCCCCCCTCTAGCTCTCCCCCCAAAGTGACCGGATCCGGTCCGAATTTGAGATGGGTCGTCTGAGACACGTGGCCTTTCCAAATATCAAGTTTCATTAAGATCCGATCACCCGTTCAAAAGTTATAAATACCTCAAGATTCCGGATTCCCCCTCCCTCCACCCCCCCCCCCCCAAGATGCTCGGATCGGGGAAGTGACTGTCTCCTACTTATTCTTTTTGGATCCCTGATTTACCTGCCAAGTTTCATCGTCGTAGCTTATGTGGAAGTGCCCGAACTAGCAAAACCGGGACAGACCGACGGACGGACCGACAGACTGATGGACTGATCGACGGACGGACCGACAGACCGACGGACGGACCGACAGACCGACGGACGGACCGACAGACCGACGGACGGACAGAAATTGCAATCGCGGGCAAGTGCCATAAAAACCGCACTCCCGTAAAAACAAGAGCTGTAAGCTCTTTCAGGGGTAGTTGTCGTGTATATCACCTAAGGTTCGTGATGTCAAGGTCGGATGGCTCTTCCCAGATCCCCTTTCAGCTCCCGCGAAGCATATGATTTTCCTGTCCGTCAAGTCCCGTCCAGATCAGCCATGTCAATGTAGATGTACGTTTCTAAAGAGATAACACTTAGGATATTAGCTGTTATGTTTTTCAAACTTTGCTCATTAGAATGTTATGCATACAAGAAGAGCCGAAATAGCACCGAAAAACATCTGCTGACGTTTTTGTTTGTCATCATGATATCGGAAAAGTCAGCAGGTCTTTTTGTGCAAAACGTTTAATGCAAACCATTTGCAAAATTATAACAGATAACGCTCCAAGTGCATACATGTTGACATTGGGCATCCTTGTGTTATCTGTCATGAACCTTTTTACAGTGTATAATTTTCCCCCAGACCCCAGGATCTTTTAACACACAAAATTTCATCTTCGTAAGGCCACTTCAACCGTGGTCAAGTTTAGAGGTCCGCCATCCGATCTCAACAGCACGAACCTTACCTGACCTACACGCTAACTACCGCATTTGCCCCCCCCCCCCCGTTCGTCGGCTACTGGACCCGGATTGCGCAGTGAGTTAAATTTCGGGATCTGACAACGGGTATATACTTCAAATTTGGTGTACTTCTCGGCATTGGGACCTAGACGTGTCTTTTGAATGTCTCATCCACCAACATTTTTCCGCTTCAGGGACAACTTGGCTCTTAGGCTATTCATGTACAAGATATAATGGACGTTTTACTTTCACACTACACGTTTGAGCGCTTGCGCCCTTATTTCTTGAGCATTTACTCACTCACTTCATTTTACTTGAGTTTGTTCAGTACCTCTTGCTTTCTTGTGCCTTTTTCTTTCTTTGTCATGTACGTCTGCCTTTTTCTTCTTTTATGGTTGGGAGTTGGTAAACAAAAATTAAATAGTCAGTTTCGTCACTTTTCCTTCCTTCGGATACCAGAAAAGCTGATTAGTTGTAATTTGGCGGTAACCCTACTAGTTGGAAAAATTTTTTTTCGCGCATTTCTAACTACATGTCCATTTGCCTAAGTCGCTTAATGACTTACTGTGCACATTCTGTGGACACTGAAGTCACTGAACGGTCCTGCAGCTGCTCCATTAAAGCTCATTACAAACCGACGAGGCCTACCAAAAATCTACGCCAATTTTTGCTCCTCCTCTGTGCTATTCCTTGCTGGTTTGTACCCGATTCTCAGGAAGAAAGAGAGAAGTCGAATGCGGGGACATGTTCGTCAATACCTCCGTTTTCGGCTTTACGTTCCTCGCCGCAAGCGCAGTCAGCGAATCGTGGCGAAGTTTTCGTCGTGGACCCAACTTTGAGATTAAAAGAAATAAGCGAACAGCTTTTGTCATCATCCAGCCGTCGTCCTGCCCAATTCGTCAGCTAACTCAGTGAATTTGGTGTTCTTTTCGTGTTTTGTTATATATTTCTTGTTATGCGTTTATTTCTCTTTTTTGTTGTTGTACATATCGTGCAAATGACCGTATTTCTTGCAATGCGTTCATTTTTCCTTTTTTTGTGTCGATACTGTGCAAACGCCTAATTACTAAGCTAATTCAAAGACAGCACACATTTATGTTCACAGGTCGTGTGTCGGGGTGTTATTATCCGCCCCCTATTGTAAATGGCTTCTCCAGAGTTATCGGATCGGACGATAAGCATGATCAAAAGATGATCCGCAAGATGTTGGAGTATCCGGATTTGATGGACGAGTCGGAAATTGAGAGCCATGGGATAGGTAAGATATGGTTTGTTTGGAACCGTATTCGTATGTGACCTGTACTTTGATCGAAAGACCCTCACATCAAGGTCGAACAAAATGCCTGGACTCGTTAATTATCGTGTTAACATACCGACGGATATTACGGAATCGTAGGTATCCCTTCAAGTATGTTCTGGATCCCAAAAACAGTAGGAGCTTTCGGATTTGATGGACGAGTCTGATAATGAGAGCCATGCGATAGATAAGCTATTATTTGTTTTGTTGGTCAGAATATGCATTTCCGGTTTCCGCTGGATTCCGTCCGAAGCAGAGCAAAATAACACTAGGGAGTACCGCCAAGACCTATGCTTTCCATACTTTGCAAACGGTCCATACTCTATTCGAATGTGTGTCATTTTGTCAAGTCTTGGCGGTACTCCCTGGTGTTATTTTGCTCTGGTCCGAAGCATCGACCATTAAATAGTCCTTCAGCCAAGCTGACTGCAAATCGTATTTGATGGTGCAAAACGGATAAGTCAGCTAAATTTTATTAGAGCTATATTTCGGCCCTTCTTGGCAAGGGTCCTCTTCAGGCTCAATCCGCTCAAGCTGGAAAATTAACTTGTTGAAAAACAATGAAAGATTCTTCCTTAAATATCTGACTTTATCTTCTCTTGAAATTGGTGGGAGTTAAAGCTGGTGCTGTGATTTCATTCTGGACACGGCTGCTGTTTTTGCTGTTCGATTGGGTCGTCGAGAGGGTAGAGATCCTTTTGCATTTTGGTTTTGGAGTCACCTGTCTCTTCTTCTTCTTTCCAGCTAAGATGGTTACACCATTGTGAAAACAAAGCGGATAGATTGATTTTCCGCGTTTGCTTACCTCACTATCAGCACAGACAAAACATTTATCAAGAATTTTGAAAGAAAAAATAAACCTGAACCATGAGGTGTCCTGAAATGTTTGGTGTTGCTTAATTCGCCTCATGAGGAGGTGCAAAAATATTTAGGGATTCGCTTCTTTCTGGGGCTCGAGTAGTTGCATCGTAATCATCATGCAGAAAATTGTTGCATCGTAAGATCAATCTTGGCGGTCAAGTGGATGAGCAGAACGCTTAACAACGACTTAGTTAAACCGTTAGCTCAAGGGTTCAGTTTTTGTTTGTTTGTGTAATTATCTACTGTGGTTGATAAATTGTGCGTTTTCTAAAAATGAAGGTAAGGAGCTAGTTTTTGGGATCCATAACGTTAGTGACGGGTACCTAGTTGGCTATATTATGCCGTCTAACTTGGGTCACGAGCGTCACCTCTTACCTACAAAATAACGTAAAATACTCCATATATTTCTAAACCCGGTGACCCCAATCCCGTACGGTACATTCTAACCCCTCTAACAAAACCACGCTGATTTTCTCGCTTGCCGTGTTTTGCTACTTTCTATGTGTATCACCCTGTCGACGGTTGTCTGCGAGTAGTTTTTCTATCAGAAAAGCCAGTTATATAAATTGTTTCCCTGTTTCCGGTATAAGTCAACGGGTCTCAGAAAAAGCTTAAAACAGCCAAAACAATGGGTTAAGTGTTAAAAGCACAGCCTAGTTTTGAAGTATTCAAACATTTTAAAATACTGTAAGTTGAAGAGTAAACAGTGCGAGGGGTCCTTTAAGGAATGGATCGCCGTTACCATTGGTAAGACGGAATGTGGCGACGCTCTAACCTTCCAAGTTTTTGCTTATCTTGAAAAATCCTACTTTTCTCACTCTTTGAACTTCCCTTTTCTCTTTTCTTCATTTTCATTTTTTATTTATCACCTGCGCGTACGGGGATCTCACTTTGTGAGGCTTCACGCCCACCTTCCTGCCGCCTGTTAATCAACTGTCAGGCTCTGCTCGTGATCCTTCTTGTCGGCATAGTATATTATGTCGTCGAACTCGGGTCACGATCGTCACCTGTTAAGGAATGGATCGCCGTTACCATCTCCTTTGCCTCAATTCGCTTTGCCCTCCACGTTCACCCCTTACATCCCATACCTCAAATCTCAAATGTGTCGAAACGGTAAAGCACAAAACCCCGCTTTCTCTATTTACCTCGACAAAACAAAACATTATGGTGGAAAAGCTACATAGCTAACTCATTCGGTTTTGCTAAAATTAGTTGCGTTTTTGCAGATACCAAGGTATCTGTTACCACGGTAACTGGATCTGCAATTAGTCGTTCTTTCAGTAACCGTGGTATCTGAAATACGGTTGCTCTGCAAAAACGACAATTGCCGAAATTGCGCTTTTCGAAGCCATTCCAAAAGAAAAACTGATATTCAGTCACGTCACTAAGTGCTAAACTTCTTTCCCACCAATTTGACTTAAATTGATGAAAGTGAGATGACTTTTTCAGATAAAACGACCAGTTACCACGATCTTACCCTGGTATCTGGTTATCTGATACCACGATAACTGGCCAGATACCACGATAACTGCAAAAACGACTTTTGACCGTGGTATCAGATACCATGGTATCTTCAAAAATGCAACTATTGTCTTGGAAAACACTCTTGAATGAGTACGGCAACCATCATTTTTGCTGCACTTCCTGGCTGCACCGCTCTTGCTTGAACCTTGAGATGTCCCAGAGATGTCCTGAAATGTTTGGTGTTGCTTAATTGGGCTCAGGAGGCGGAACAAAAATATTTAGGGATTCGCTTCTTTCTGGTGCTCGAATAGTTGCATCGTAATCATGGTGCAGAAAATTCTTGCATCCTAAGATCAATCTTGGCGGTTAAGTGTATGAGCAGAGTACGCTTAACAACGACTTAGAGAAACCGTTAGCTCAAGGGTCCAGTTTTTGTTTGTTTGTGGTCGAGTTTAATTATCTGCTGTAATTGATTAATTGTTGTTGGTGCATTTTCTAAAAATTAAAGTAAGGAGCTAGTTTTTGGGATCCTTAACGTTAGTGACGGGTACGTATGACTTCTTTAAGTTTGTCTTAAAGTAAGTCCTCACAAAGTGTTGAAGATATTTTTATGGCACTTGCAGCCTTTGGCTCAAGTGCCATATACCGATCACAATTCCGTCTGTCGGTCTGTCGGTCGGTCCGAGTTTTTTGTCCCACTTATCCGAGTTAGGGTATTTCCAGATGTGCTAGGACAATGAAACTTGGCAGGCATATCAGGGACCCGACCAAACTAACCTGGAAATAATCAGTTTCCTGATCCGACCATATGCGGGGGAGTGCGGGGCGCTGGAAACTTGAAAATTTAGGGCATTTTGTCACTTTTTTCCGAGTTAGGGTACTTCTAGATGAGCTAGGACAATGAAACTTGGCAGGAATATCAGGGACCCGACCAAACGAACCTGGAAATAATCAGTTTCCCGATCCGACCATATGCGGGGGAGTGGGGGTGCTCGAAACTTGAAAATTTAGGGCATTTTGTCACACTTTTTCGAGTTAGATGAGCTAGGACAATGAAACTTGGTAGGAATATCAGGGACCTGACCAAAGTAACCTGGAAATAATAAGTTTCCCGATCCGACCATATGCGGGGGAGTTGGGGCGCTGGAAACTTGAAAATTTAGGGCATTTTGTCACACTTTTTCGAGTGAGGGTACTTCCAGATGAGCTAGGACAATGAAACTTGGCAGGAATATCAGGGACCCGACCAAACTAACCTGGAAATAATCAGTTTCCCGATCCGACCATATGCGGGGAAGTGGGGGCGCTGGAAACTTGAAAATTTAGGGCATTTTTTCACACGTTTTCGAGTTAGGGTACTTCCAGTTGTGCTAGGACCATGAAACTTGGCAGGCATATCAGAGACCCAACCAAACAAACTTGGAAATAATCAGTTTTCTGATCCGACCATTTTTTTTTGGGGGGGGGGGGTGGAGGGCAGGGGAATCCGGGAAATTGAGAAATGTGTAACTTTCGAACGGATGATCGGATTGTAATGAAACTTCATAACTGAATAGAATATATATCTGTAATGTCCCGTTTAAAGTCTTGACCGGATTCGGTAGCCAGGGGGGAGTTAGGGGTGGGGACCGGAAATTTCAAGAAACGGTTAGAATGGAGGGATCGGAGTGAAACTTGCTGGGAAGAACAAGCATCTGCTCTAGATAAGTCCTTTAGACCATTGTACTGGATCCGGACACTTATGGGGGGGGGGGGGGGGTCCTGGAATTCCGGTGATGGTGGTTTTGGGGATTTTCACGATGAAACTTGGCAGGCATATCAGGGACCCAATCAAACTGACTTCAAAATAAAAATTTTGTCGATCAGATAATGGTGGGGGGAGTGGAGGGAGGGGAATCCGAAATTTTCACTCATGCGTAATTTTGGAATGGGTGATCGGATTCGAGTGAAATTTAAGAATTGAACAGAGGACATTTCTCCGATGATTTTTTTCATATCCGGACCGGATCCGGCAACTATTGGGGGGGGGGGGAGGGGCGAAAAATACTTGACCTGTTTAGAATGGAGGGATTCGGATGGAACTTTGTGGGAAGAACAAACAGATGCTCTATGTAAGTCATTTGCTGAATCGGATTGGCTACGTGCACCGCGGGGGAGCTGGGGGGGGGGACCGGAAATCTCGAGAAACGGTTAGTATGATGGTATCGGAGTGAAACTTGCTGGGAAGAACAAACATCTGGTCCATGTAAATCTTTTACATAATTTGACTGGATCCGGACACTTGAGGGGGGGGGGAGGAGGGAGTTTCCCGGAATTCCGTTTTTTGGGGGATTTTCACGACGAAACTTGGAAGGCATATCAGGGACCCGGTCAAACTGACTTGGAATAAAAAAAAAAAATCCTCGATATGATAATCTTGGGGGGGGGGAGTTGAGGGAGGGGAATCCGGAATATTGAGTCATGCGTAACTTTGGAACGGGTGATCGGATTCGAGTGAAATTTAATAATTAAACAGAGGACATTTTTCTCTGGTGACCTTTTTCATTTCCGGACCGAATCCGGCAATTATTGGGGGGAGAAATATTCTTTGAGCCCAAGCTGACTTTGAAACATTTATTCAAACAATGTTTACAACGTAAACATAAAGTTGTTGAACCAGAGGATTGACAGCCTGACGAGGACCCTTGCCAAAAAGGGCCGAAATATCGCTGATGAAGAATCGTAGCTGACGTACCCGTTGTAAACATTGTTTGAATAAATATTGGGGGGAGGGCGGAAAATACTTGACCCGCTTAGACTGGTGTGATCTGGATCGAACTTCGTGGGAATGACAAACAGATGCTCTGGATTAATCATTTACAGAACCGGATTGGCTCCGGTTATTGTGGGTGGAGTTGGAGGAGGGGGGGGGGGTCTGGGATTCCGGTGATAGCGCGTTGAGGTACTTCCAGATGTGCTAGGACGATGAAACTTCGCTGGAATATTGGAGACTCAACAACATTTGCTTAGAAATTGCTACTTCCCAAATCCGATTATTCCTTAAAGTACCAATCTTGACCGCAAAGTAAAAAAATACTTTTAAGCAATATATGCATTTTCGTGATGCCCATCAGCCCATTAGCAGTTTTGCCTCAAGGGTTTTGCTTACAAATGAAGTTCCAGCTCCCTTACAGTGCGCATCTCAACCGCAAAGTCGAAACTTACTTTTGATCAATCAAATCATCTTGACCCATGCAAGTGCCATATGAGTTTACAGCTCTTGTTCTCATACTTGGTGTGAGGATCAGGGGCGTCGCAAGTGCATTTTCGTTGGAGGTGGGGGTGGAAATTTTACCGAATCTTCAAAAAATCCTACCGAATCCTAGAATCTGAGAATTTGATCTTTAAAATATTAAACAGGAAAGATTAGGTACAAGGAATAACACTAAAGGGAAGCATGAAAGATGATTGGAACAGCTACCAAGCGTCGTTTTTGCGAAGCCCACTTGGACATTATATTGTCGGACACGATTCCAGTCGCAGCTTTTAGTTACTATGCCCAAGAAAAAATAAAATCGAGCGCCGCAGGCTATTTTTTTTATCTTCAATTTTTTTTCTTGCAAAATTTAACCACTTCCCAAATATATTCTATCTTTCACCGTGGATTAAACACCGCAAGATCCCGAGAATTTCCGGAAACATAAAAACGGTTGGAGCGACGTCCCGGTAGCAGCTTTTAGCTGCTGTAGGCTACCCAATACTACCCATGGCATAATAAAACGAGAGCCGCAGGCGAGGTTTTTTTAAGTTCGCTTTTTCCTGCCAAATTTAACTATTTCCTTGCAGATTCTGTCTTTTGATGTCTCTCAGATCCCAAGCCTAAAACTGGTTTAAAACCCCAGCTAAATGAAGCGCCCTTCCACAAAATAAAGAATACCACCGAAGGGGCCGCATGCGGAATTTTTGGAAATATTTATGAGTAGAGCGTCTTTTTGGGATCCAAATAAAAGTAAGGACTACCGATGAAATCATAGATCAGTCCATTTGTCTGTGGCCAGTGCTTCACTTGACCTCTTCTCAATGCTTACAAATCTGATTTATCTCCAAATCTTGCCCTGCATGATTTTTGTAAAAACCTGCCTCTGCCAAAATACAAATTTTTTGCACAGAACCAAAAATCTTGAAAGTACGCGCCGCAGGCAAAAATTCCGAAAATCGGCCTCTCCGCTTTCAGAAAGATTTCGGAACAAGCCCGACCGTGAAATTCAAAGTTTGGTAACTACCTTTATGTAGGCTGACTGATATTCTGACCTACAGCTGGGAGTACAATAATCTGCGGCATTGAGGGGGGGGGGGGGGGGGTGACCTTAATATTAGACCAAAGTTTGGAATTCCGGAGGAGCATATAGCGAATAATTATGGACTAATATTCAAGACTCGGTAAAATGTCGTCGAAATCGGACCGAAGTTAGGGGTTCGTTGTAATTATTGAATCGTGGCAGTTGTAAAGAATAAATTATCGAATCCCAGTTATAATACCGAATAATTTTGGTCCTATAGCCTATTCGGGATTCTGTATAACTACCGAATAGTTCTGGCATCGAAAAACTACCGAATAATATTCGGATTTGGTATAATTTTGTCGATGCTGGACCTAAAGTCTGGATTCGTGGTAACTACCGAATCCTGATAATTGTAGCTAATAAATTACCGAATTTCAATTATGATACCGAATTATTTTTTCCGATAGCCTGTTCGGGATTCTGTGTAACTACCGAATCTCCATAATATACCGAATTGTTCTGATATCGGAAAATTACCGAATATTTTCAGTAAATTCGTTAACCCTATTCGTGATAACTACCGAATGGCAATTGTACCGAATCGCGATCATTATGCTTTGTACCGATAGCCTATTCAGGATTCCATATAACTACCGAATCCCCGTAAATATACTGAAAAGTTAAAAAACAAGAGCTACGAGCTCATATGGCACTTGTAACGAGTAGGAGGCACAAGAAAGTAGAAGAGAACTTCACAAAACATCCTGCCATCCAAAAATGTGGTTCGGACCTAGAATTAGGATATCTAGTTCCACTCAAGTCTGAAAATTTCCGACATCACCTTCAAGCCATCGCCGACCTTCCAAGTTTCAACCCAAGAAATCCACTCGCTATGTCCATAGACGTGCCCAAGATTTCCGGTACCCCCTTCCAACTCCCCATATACCGCGGCCGAATTTGGTCCGGACTCCTAACTGGATCATCCGAAGCATTTTCTCTTACCTATCTTTCACTCGAATCTGAGCATTTTGGGGGAACTTCCGGTAAATCTTCCCCCCCCCCACCGCGGTTGGATCCGGTTTGAACCTTAAAATATGTCATCTAGGGTATATCATCTCTGTACCTTCCAAGTTCCATTCAAACCACTCCACTTGTTTGACCCTTATGCGAGCCACAAAATTTTCCGGGACTCCCCTTCCAACTCTGCCCATCGTGGCTGAATACGACTAGTAAACATACATGTCGCATCTCTGACTTATTCTCTTCCCGTCCATCAAGTTCGAATCGGAGCAGAGCCTATGAGCGTGTTCCACCCTCGTACCAATAGTAACTATTAGTTACTAAATCTGTTCCAACCTCACGAAATATTAACTATTTGCTTACCATGCTCGGGAGCGTGTTAAGCGTAGTAACCACGAATCTCTGTCACGTGATTGGTCGGATTCACCCGTGGCATGATATTCCGCTGGAAAATAGAAGAATCGTTCCAGGCTTGACGACAAAAAAGCAGAATTTGTGACGTCATGCGTGGTAACTACGGTAAGTAGGATGGAACACGCTCTATCTGCTAAGTTTTTTTCTCGCTATCTGCTCTAGTAGTGACGTTCAGAATATCTACGGCCGTCCACACAGCGCAAATTCTACTAAGACGCGGAAAATTTGAATTTCAACACAAACGCGGCTTTTCAGTGGCCACTGTTCAGTTTATTTATTAACAAAAAACAAATCATACACTGTAAACTAACTACACCCTAAGTGAGCACTGCCCCTAACCGGTGACAGTATTCATTCATATTTAGAAAGAAATACAAGGAAAAAGAAAAAGAAAAGAGAAAAAGAAGAAGAAGGGAAAAGAAAACAAACGTAAATTAATCAAACAAAACAGAGAGAGCTAACTATAAAAAAAGTAAGGATCTAATTCCATAAATTCCAATATACTTTTAATCTTACTTTTGAACTCTGGTATGCTATTAGCATTTTTCAAGGCATTTGGCAAATAATTCCATATTTTTGGTCCGGTAAATTTGATTGAAAACACAGATGACGTGAGACGTCTCGTTTCTGTAACTAGTTCTGATGCATGTCGAGTATCATGTTGGTGGATTTCATCATTCCTTCGAAAAACCGACAGAAACTACTCTGTGCTCACTTTATAGAAAATTTCAGCAACTTTTTTTTCCCGAAGTCGAGCCATATTTAATATCTTAAGTTTTAATAAAAGCGGCTTCACACTCTGACGAGGCTCAAGCTTGCAAATAGCACGTATAGCTTAATTCTGAAGAATTTGAACTTGCTTCCATTCTGACTTGTAATTTGAAGCCCAAATGCTTGTTCCATATAAAAGATATGAGTGGAATAGACTGAAATATAGGATCATTAGTATTTTATGGGGAAACAAAAGTTTCAGTCTATGGAGATCACCAACAGCTCTTGACAGCTTCATACAAAGACATTCAATGTCATTTGACCAATGCCACAATCCAGTGGCCACTGATCACCTCACGGCAAGTGGCTCACGTCGTGAACACTTCTTTTTCGTAAATCGTTTTCGTCGAGCATACAACAAAGGAACAATCGGATAAAGGTACCACAAATCCGACAGAGAAAGTCCACTATCCGAAATCGAGCATTCGTGAATATAGCGGAGCATCGAAGCCACGCATTTTCATCGGGTCTACAAGCCTATTTAAGTAAATAAGCGAAGGGTAACTAGATTGTCCTATCTGAGCCCATTTCGGTTAAACTTTAATGTTCAGTTGAGGTTCGTGGTAATCAATTGTTTCTCTGCTAGGTACAAACGTTGTCTATTCGTGCAGAAAGGGATATTGGCTCCGAGGATCTTCCCTCCTGGTGTGTAGGGAGAACGGTTGCTGGGATCCACCCAGTCCTCCTGTGTGTGTTGGCGACAGCACGTTATTCGGTAAGGGCTTGTTTGCTTTGAAGTTGAATTATTGAATTCGAAACTATGGAGTCAGGATATCCTGATCGTTTTAGCCCATATTGCTATGGGAAACCTGAAGCACATCGCTAACCAGATTGTATTGAGTTGAGACAATGCAGAACGGGTATGTCAGCTACATTTTATTGTTGTGTTGCGAGAGCAACACTTAGATTTTGTCACGTTTTTTTTGTTTTTCCTATGCCGCCGATTTCAGCTCATTCCTGGAAAATGGTTAGGGTCTAAGCTGTGCGGTTTTTACGGGAAGTGTGGACCGCAGGCCGGAGATGAATATGACATTATATTTTGGAAAGCTCCGTAGCATTCTTGCCTGGGCCAAAAAGGATGGTTTTTGCTTGTCCTCGAGCCAGAGCCTACGGTGTTCCAAGTGAAGTGGAGCTGTATAGCATATTTCAGAGAGGAGTATCTGAATTTGTGCAGCCAAGCTTTCGTTTCCTTAAACC
Organism: Branchinecta sandiegonensis; assembly: GCA_030848855.1. NCBI lineage: Eukaryota > Metazoa > Arthropoda > Branchiopoda > Anostraca > Branchinectidae > Branchinecta > Branchinecta sandiegonensis. The sequence continues at coordinate 14,334,516 of JAUPMV010000008.1, read as the reverse complement.
ACGTTTCTGCTTTCGAGTAGAAAGCTCCGTTCTAGCAGGCAAGCAGGCAGGCACCAGTTTCAAATTGAAGATGAACTAAAATCTATAAGGGTTAAATATATGCGGCAGTTACTCGGCCCCACAGCCAATGTATCTTCTCTGAGTGATAAATAGAAAAATTTGCAGAAACAAAAAAGTGGCATTTTCCCACGGAGTGCTGCCATCTATTGTTTCTACCCATTTATGTTCGTGATTTCAGCTGAGGTTATCATTTTTTTTTTTTTTTTCACGTGGGATTACGGTAGAGAAATGGTATTGGCTGTGCCTCTTAAACTTAGAAGTTCTCTCATTGCTAAAGAAATTAGAGGTTGTCCTGTGCTCCTTTCTAAGTGGTGATATTAGAAAGTTGGCCTACGGCAGGAAAGTCAACTTTAGAACTAAGACAGATATAATTTTTTTTTTCGATGGCAGTCCCTTGATGGATCATAGTACACGTCATCCATTTTTGGTAGAAAAATTCCTTCATGAGATACACCAGTTTGAAATTTCAAGGGGTTGACAACTTCAGTAGTAAGGTGCACACTGAAACCAAAAATAGGCCGATATCAATTGTTAGACATGTAGGGGACTTGTAAGCAAAAGTCGGTTGTTAGATCATAATCATCTTGGCAGTGAGGGGTTTGCAACGTTTGTTAGTTGGTGTACCCATTATTTTTGTCCGGTGTATTTGATGGTAAGCACAGTTTGGTTTCGAATTGGAAGACGTGTAAGTAATAATCGGCTGTTAGGCTATAATCATCTTCAGCGATGAGGGGTTTGCAACTTTTGCTAGTTTGTGTACTTATTATTTGTTTCCGGTGAACTTGATGTATATCATGGGGAGAGGGACTTGTAAGTAAGAATCGGCTGCTAGAGTGTGTTCATGAGGGTTTAGAAATTTGTGCAAATTGGTACCTACTGTATGCGATCTCTGTAAATCTGAGTGTAAGAAAGTTCGTCTCGATGGTCTGTCGCTGTAACCAAGAATTAAATGTTTACGCAACGGGTACAAATGATAATGTAAAACAATGAGGTAGTTTCGTAATAGTTAATAGAGTGTCATGTATGGTATGTTGACCCTGAAAAGTTAAGGATAGCTTTATAATACCAACTAGATTATATAAGATAATGTTCCAAGTTTTCATCCGTCACGATGTCTGCGGTTGAAAAGGAATAAGTTCAACTGGCTGCAAAGTCGATTAAGTACCTTCTTCCGATGTTCTTTTGTTGTTGGTTTTTCAACGCTGAGAAATAGCCTTTGATCATGTGATTACTGACGACTACGGATTTAACCGATAGCGAAGAAAGAAAACCAAAGTGTTGCTCTCGCAGCACTTCAGTCGGCGAAGCCGAACAAAAGTTGCCGCAACACTTCACGTTGCCCAGGCAACGTAAATCTAGCTAGAGCTATATTTCGGTCTTTCTTGGCAATGGTCGGCTTGAGCCTGAAGAGGACCCCTCCGGAAGGAGGGCACTACATTGTACAGTTGGATAACTTTAAACTTGGTATTTGATGGTGGAAAACGGATACGTCAGCTGAATTTTATTGGAGCTATATTTCGGCCCTTCTTGGCAAGGGTCCTCTTCAGGCTCAAAACCGCTCAAGTTGGAAAGACGAACTTGTGGGAAACACAAAACTAAAGATTCTAGCCTAGCGTTAAATATTTAACTTCGTAAATTCTTTCGTGAGTCTTGCTTGGAGTTAAAAAGGTTGCTGTGATTTCATTTTGGACACGGCTGCTGTTTTTGCTGCTCGACTGGGTCGTAGGTCGGGTAGAGATTTTTCTGCATTTGGGTTGAATTTCGTTTTGTTGTAGAGAGGAGCTTGGGGTCTGAATTTTCTTTCATTGATGATGCCTTTCCATGTTTCTGGTAGTGAGTATTCGCCTCTGTCTCTGTTTATCCCTGAACGGTTTTTCGTAATTTCAACGGCTTCTCTTATAGTTTGATGAAGTCCGGTGCATGTTGCAAGAATCTGGGCTTTTTCAAAATGTACAACGTGGGATGGGTTTTCGCAGTCAGCTTGGGCTGAAGGAATATTTATTTTAAACTTGGGGGGAGTGATGTGATAGAATCATATATAAAGTTTATCTTTAGTTGTTTTGTTTAGATCATACATCACCAGCTCCGAGCGTGCTCGTTATTTTAATGTATTCTGTGTTTGCCAGTACGATGCGCGTCTCGAGGCTTCCCATTCATTCAGTAAGTGATTGGACCAAGTTCATTTCATGTAGGAATTGTTGTATTTAGTCGGTCGAGAATATACAGAGCTTCAGTGCATTTGACCCTGTAACACTTGTGTTATCTGTTATGAAACTACTGACAGTGTAATCAATTTATTACAATCTATTACTCTTTTTATTTAAGGACGATCGGAGTACGAGCCGGACGAGGCGTCATCAGCTACCACCCTACTGATTTCTGTTGGCACTGCTTGCTGTGTCGTTTGTCTTTTGGCAATCGTCTGGCTCCTCGTAGTCTGCACGTCACGTGCCGGTAAGTTTGTACCCCTTCACCATAATTAAAGGACCCCTCGCACTATTCCCGATGAACAATTTATCTCAAAATAGTAGTACGAAGTTGTACGAAAAAGTAGCATGCAGTACTAACTGATGCTACTACATGCTTCTACTTCAAGGCTACCGTGTTACTGCATACTACTGCATGCTACTATTAGCAAGACTGGATGCTACTATGGAAAGACAAGATGCTACTCGATACTACTACATAAGATTGGACTAGTCTGAGGCACATTAAATGATAGTATTCTTTGCTACTATATAGTATTACTTGCAAATTTTTTCGTACAACTACCATACAACTACGCAGGCTACAAATTTTTCATCGGGTTACTCTTCAACTTGCAATATTTTAATATTTGAATATATGTTGTGCTTTCAACAAATAACCCACGGTTTTGGCCGTTTTAAGCCATTTCGAAGAGCCGTTGACTTATAGCGAAAACAAGGAAACAATTTACATAAGCGTTTTTTCTGATGGAAAAACTTCTCGCAGACAACCGTCGACAACGTGATACACATCAAAGGTAGTGATTAGTACAGGTAATACAGGTCCTTCAAGAAACCTCTTGCTTTTCATTATTTTCACACCCCCACTGTGAAAGCACCTCTTTACAAACTCTACCTCTACCTACCTCATTACACAATCCTAGTGAATCAGTTTATTTGAATTTTTGGCTTTTCAGTGTTAGCCGACATTTTCCTGCGTTGCTAAACAAGAACTTTTTTAAAAATATACATTCCGCCGAAGCTGACTGGAAATCTTGTCTGACAGTGAAAACCGGATACGTCAGCTGAATTTTATTAGAACCATATTCCGGCTCTTCTTGGTCCTCTTCGGGCTCAAGCTGGAAAATGAACTTGTGGAAAAACAACTAAATATTCTAGCTTTAAGTATCTAATTTTGTGAAGTTGCAGTCGGCAAGTGCTAACAAGAAAACCCCTTATTTGACCAAGCAAGTATGAATACTTTTTAAAAACACTACTTCCGGACCATTTTATCGTGAAAAGCTTTTTCTGGTAAGAGCTAAGTAAGCAATTAAGTAAGTAATATATTTGTAACCCGCCATTTCGAAAAAGCGGAGTAAATGAAAGAAAATAAATAAAACACAGAAAAGACACTAATTTTCAATCTTCGGCCAGGAAGCAGCGGAGAAATAGTCTGAACACACGATCAGGATTCCCTGGCCGGGTTTTCTGTACTTCTATCATCTGGTTGAAAAAATATCAGCTTTTCCATATGGAACTGATGATGGAGCTGGAATTCCAGTCCGCCAGCAGTCGACCCCGATCGTATGGTTCAAGGCATAACCAGGACTCTTGTACGAACGTGGTGCTATCTATTGGCGAGATCCGGGAAGTTCTCTACTGGGCACTGTCAAAGTAGTTCTCAACAGACACAATCAAAGAGAAGCAAAAATATTTAGCTCGTATATGAAGTAGAAGGCGAAAACAATAATTTAGTAGTTGGCAGTTTTTACTTCTTTCAATAATTTTTTTCCTTTTCTCAGTGCCACAAGTTTGGCACCTACTCTTTCACTTTTACTTTAAAATCTTTACTTCTTTGGAAATTGTTTCTTTACTTTTTACAGCAATAAAACTTACTTAAAATGACAAGCATCTACGACATTATTGTAGGAAGGAAAAGGAGTAAAAAACAAAAACTAATCACCAAAGTTCCCACACATAGAGCTGTCCTTCCGCCATAGGGTACCTCTACTGCAAGCTCGTGATGTGAACACCAGCAAACGTATGAATAGTCAAACAAAACAAGAGCTGTAAGCTCATATGGCACTTCAACTTTAGGCTATGTAGTAGGTAAGGTCTCTGTCAGATTGATCGGGTCCCTGGTATACCTGCCAAGTTTCGTCTTGCATCACAGGAATCCCGGAAGGCCCCCCTCCCCCCCCCAAGTGTCCGGATCCAGTCCAACTGTGCAAACGATTTATCTAGAATAAATGCTTGTTCTTCCCAGCAAGTATAACTCCGATCCCTCCATTCTAACGTTTCTTGAGATGACCGATCACCCCACCCCAACTCCCCCATAGCTGTTGAATCCGCTATCATAAGCTGAGATGAATCATTTGATAAAAAGTACTTTTCGACTTTGCAGTTGGCATGCGCACTTTAAGGGAGCTTTAACTTCATTTTTATGCAAAACCCTCGAGGCAAAAATGTAATGGGCGCATGGGGGTCTTAAAAATGTATATTTCGCTTAAAAGGATTTTTCTTACTTTGTGGTCAAGATTGGTACTTTAAGGAATAGTCGGATTTGGAAAGTGACGATTTTTAAGCCAATCTTGTCGAATGTCTAATGTTCCTGCCAAGTTGCATCGTCCTACCACATCTGGAAGTACCTTAACTCGTGATCACCGGAATTCTTGACCCTCAAGACCCCCCCCCCCCCCCTCAAACTCCCCCACAGTTGCCGGAGCCAATCCAGTTCTGAAAAAGATTTATCCAGAGCATTTGTTTGTTATTTCCACAAAGTTCCGTCCCAATCTCTCCAGTATCAGCCAGTCAGGTATTTTCCGGTCTCCCCCACCCCAACTGTTGTCGGATCAGGTCCGGACATGAAAAAGATCACCAAAGAAATGTCTTCTGTTCAATTGTTGAATTTAACTAGAATCCGATCACCCGTTCCAAAGTCACGCATAACTCAATGTTCCGGATTCCCCCTCCCTCCACTCCCACCACGACTATCGGATCGAGTAAATTTTTATTTACAAGTCAGTTTGATCGGATCCCAGATATGCCCCCCAAGTTTCGTCGCGAAAATCACCAAAACTGACATCAAAGGAATTCAGGGAAACTCCCCTCCACCCCCCCCCCCCTTAAGGGTCCGGATTCAGTCCAGTTGTGTAAACGATTTATCTGGGGCAGATGCTTGTTCTTCCCAGCAAGTTTCAGTCCGATCTCTCCGTTCTAACCGTTTCTCGAGATTTCCGGTCTCCCCCCCCCCAACTCCCCCATAGCTACCGAATCCGGTCCGGACTTCAAATGGGACATCATAGATATGTCCTTGATTCACTCATCAAGTTTCATTCCAATCCGATCACCCGTTCGAAAGTTACACACTACTCAGTTTTCCAGATTCCCGCGCCCTCCCCCCCCTCCCCCCCCCCTCCCCTCCAGATGGTCGGATCGAGAAACTGATTGTTTCCAAGTTAGTTTGATCGGGTCCCTAATGTGCCTCCCAACCGGAATTCCGGCAACCTCCCCTCCACCCCCACCCCCAAGGGTCCGGATCCAGTCCAATTGTTTAAACGATTTATCTGGGTCAGATGCTTGATCTTCCCCGCAAGTTTCACACCGATCCAGCTCCGATCCCTTAATTCTAACCGTTTCTCGAGATTTCCCGCCCCCCCTAACTCCCTCATAGGTACCGAATCCGGTCCGTACTTCAAATGGGACATCAGAGATATGTTCTTTATCCAGTTATCAAGTTTCATTCCAATCCGACCACCCGTTCAAAAGTTACGCACTACTCAATTTTCCTGATTCCCCCGCCCTCCACTCCCCCCCAGATGGTCGGACCAGGACACTGATTATTTCCAAGTTAGTTTGGTCGGGTCCCTCATATGCCTGCCAAGTTTCATCCTCCTAGCACATCTGGAAGTACCCTAACTCGAAAAAGTGTGACAACTGCCCGAAATTGCGCCATAAAAAGTCTGTGTTGCCGAGTCCGGGGCAAGAATATGGCAGACTGGTCCGGCTTCGATCTAAAATGAACCTGCATTGACCGAATGCGTGTTGGCCTTTACTTGCATCGTCCTTTGCTCACGATTCAGCACGTTGTCGTTTAATTCACCTCCCTCCTTTTCTTCTTAACCTTTGAACGTTGCCTAGATATCTTGACTTCCAGTTCCAGTTAACCCTTCGCGCTTTACTACGCTTCGCTATCTCCCTTTTCTGCTTCAAGAAACTCAGCACGAAGAAAATAGCAAGTTTGGAAGTTTCTTATTAAAGAGCGAAGTTTGCCACTGTCACCCTTGACATATGTATCGTCTAGCACACATCAATCATCCATAAATAGAAATCCCCTCCCACTCAACTTTGTAGACGATGGCAGGAAAACAGTCTCGATGTCACCGCGTTAAAGCTAAAGTTTCCCGGAGTAGAGGTAGTAACATAAACCAGAGTGAGAGTCATTGCCGAACGGCCTCGCAACTTTCGGATAATAATAATAATAATAACGCTTGTTTATTGAGCGTAAAGGCCATACAAGATTTAATGCACTTCACAAATAAACTATTACACCTATAGAAATACTATGCTGCGTAAACTAAGCGAAACTTTCATTCCTGAGACTAAATCCTTTAGTCACATATTTACAAACATCTACGATACATTTGGGGTTCGTAGATTTCAGGATACGGGGTCGCGATACTAACCCACCCCCAACAAATGTTACTCTCAAATGCGGAAGCTCTTGGCACTCTAAAGGCGTATTCTCGCCGTTCCCCGAGAACTCCACTTGAGGAGTCCCCGCGTTTTTGTTTGTCCCGGGGACTCACTCCCCGTATTCTCGCGAGTCCCCACGGACGGGTAATGCTCCGATTATCATCACCATCATCAAAAAGGACTCCCTTTCAAATTCGGAGGGGAATCAATTTTTGCTGTTGTAGCTGCTATGTAAAATTAATTAAAAAGAATCAGAATAAACAAAACCAAAATTAAAGTGGATCTAGACTAATTTTTTCAGCTGCATATTCATTTTTCGGACAAAATCCACTTTAGAAGCATTCCCCGTATTCTCGATGTTTCTGTACGCGGAGTCCGCGTGGAGTGACTCCCCCCTCTATTCTTTGCCGTTCCCTTCGATTCCCCGAGGAGTCCTCGGGTAACGGCGAGAATACATCTTAAGAGGGCTGGATGTCTGGTCTTTTTTATTTCGGCTAGTTTCGTTTAGTGTTGGGCGATATTTGGATTTTTCGATACATCGATATATCGATATTTTCACTTTCGATATTCGATAATCGATATATCGATATCGATATTTCTTTAGCATATTTCGCTATATGATACGTCTCGTTTTGCCAAAATTTACAAACAAAATTGTCGTTGAATAGCATCTTGCAACACCTCAAACTCCGAATAAATGAAAACTGAATTACGGAAAACATATTGCTCTAACTTCGGATATATAAATGTAGGTTCTGTTTGATTATTTACAATAATTATGAATGAAAAAATATCGTTTTCGATATCGATATTTACGTTTCGATATTCGATATCGATATTTGGTCCGATATATCGGTATATCGTTATCGATATCGAATATCGCCCAACACTAGTTTCGTTCCAGTCCCTATGCGTGGTTCGGGACTTGGGCGTCATTGTTGTCTGCTCGCTGGTTTGCTGAGAGTGTCGTCTATTGTTTTCTAGTCCGAGAGGCATGATCGGTTTGTGGCTGATCTGGGCATTTGTCATAAGTCGTGTTACACCCTACTTACCGTAGTAAGTACTATGACGTCTCGGCTTGTTGGCGTTACATCTGAACGCATTTTAGTGAAGTGTTCATTTATGAATAATCCCCTCTTGCGAGCGCTGTAACAGCTTTCAGTTTTCGGTTTCCGATTTTCGGTTTTCACCTTTTTTTGTGGAGCTCATAACTCGGAAACCAGTGCAGGTATCAAGTTCAAACTTGGTATACTTATGGGTATTGGGGTCTAGTTGTGCCTTTTGGAGATATCCCCCCCCCCCCACCCGGTTCAGGGGCTAAAAGGGCCCAGACTGTCGAGTGACTAATGTTCGTAAATGACCAGAGCATAGGACGATGAAGTTCGTTGTACTTGTAGATCCTGTGGCTGGGAAATTACTTTTAAAGTACCTCCCCCACTGGGCCCAGATTGTCCAAGAGTTCGTGAACCGTGACAGGAATCAGCAGGTGTCAAGTTAAAACTTGGTAGGCTTGTGATCATTGGGTCTCTTTGCTTTTCGGGGGTTCTTTCTTCATTTTTAACACTACTATCAGCTATCCTATACATAACTGAACTAACTTGAGACACAACCTCTTCTATTTCTTCGTTCCTTACCTTTTCGTACCAAATACCTATGTTTTCTTCTATCTGTCCTACCCCTAGGCTACTTACTATTACTTCTTCTGACGTACTATCCACCTTTGAAGGTCTATTTATTCCTACTGCAACACCATCCGATTCTTTTCTAAATGATCCCTACAATTACTTATCCTAGATCCTAACACCATCTTTAAATCTAGCGAAATTGGGACATGGACCGACCCAACTACATCCATCACCTCAAACCCCTCTCACAGAGGCCAAAGAGACATGCTTACCAAAATATAATCTACTATGCTCAGAGCTCCCGATCCATGCCACACCCAGTTTTCAAATTAGTCTCGAACATACGCATTAAAGTCTCCTAAAACAACAAATCTATGATTACTGAATTTTTCCCGGTGTTTAAACGTCTCCGAAAACAACATTACCCAGGCATCTTCGTTACCAGTATAGCTGCTTGTTTCTGGAGGAACATACACACTACAAACTAATGACTGCATATGCGGTGCTTCACATATTGTTGAAGTTGATGAAGAGAAAATTGAAGACGATTACCTTCCTCTGTCTTTCTGTATAGTTTTCCCTACTTCTAGAACTATAAGTCCAAATCCCAGGAAAGCCTGGATCCGAAAAGAGAGCAGTGAGAATCATTCTGGGTGATTATAATATTTCATATGAAGAGGCTCTCATTAAACTTGACGTTCCTAAATTAACTGAACGTAGAAATACTCTTTCAAACAAATTTGGAGCTAAGATAATGTGTTTTCCCCAGATGGCCCATCTATTCCCCCCTCCCCTCCCGTCTTCCGTGCGTCGGTCCGAGAGGAATACTGGCAATCAGTTTTCTCCATATCCGGCTAATTCTTCTGCCCAATTTTTACGTAGTTTCATCCCATCGTTTATTTCTGGTCATATCTTGTAAGTGTAGGCCTATTAGTTAATTTATTTAGTGTTTATGTATTTCGTAAATTTGTAATCCTCTTCTAGCTTTTAGCTATTTGGATTAAACTTGATTGATTGATTGAAAGCGCAATTGGAATAATGTTGATGCTGCACTCTATATTTCTACATTAACTTCGCTTCTCTCGCTTTTGAAAATTCCTTTTTGACCTTCTTCAGACTGGTATTGCAGCTACATCCCCGTCCGTCGACATCGGTTGCTATATAGCGAGATTATCCATTGCTTGAAAGTGGCAGCTGTCATTGCGGTACCGACTGAGAAAATTAGAGTTGGAACAAGAAAACCTATTTGGAAAATTAGTCCTGAAGTTAAGAAGGCAAAAACTATTGCAAAATTTTGGTTAAAAATTTGGATTGCATGCGGACGACAGCTAATGGTATAATCTTTAGTCTCAAAGCGAAAACCAAGCGTGAATCGCTTAAAACTGAACGTTTGAATTGTTTAGATGTTCCCACCGACAAAAAAGGATGGCATAAGGTTCTTCGGACAAATAAAGGTTCAGCTGTTCCTCCCTCTACACTGACTATGGCTGACAGCACCTGGCGCACCACTTGGAAAACGGCGGCGGCGCGCCGATAAACGGCTTGGCTTCGGGTTCTACTCGCGATGCTAGCGTCGATACGACAAAGTGATAAAAAAAACACATGCTGGACCCATTTTCCTGCCCGATAGGCAGAGGCGTTACTAGCCAAAATGTTTGGGGAGGGGGCCAAGGAATTTACCGACTGGCTGGTAATTTTTACCGACTGTTTTTGCAGAAAAAACTGCTGTTTTCAAGAAAAAAACGACAGTTTCGAAAAAATCGACTGATTTTCAGAAAAAAACTACTGTTTTGGCGAAAAACAGCCTTTACAGCAGTCTGTTCGGCAGATGCAAAATTCAGATTCAGCAGCGCAATGAAAATTTACTTATCAAATTCTTGCCAAGGAAAATATTTCAACCTCCTGTTTTTCCTGTGACCTGTTCTTCCATCGAAATGGCTTTCCGAAAATTAAGAATAACTGGTTCTACAGATTCTGATGGCCTGAGTGCCGACTATTTCAAGATCGAATGTCCACCCTTAACACAACATCTTCAGCTTCTTTTTCAAATTTGTTTATGCCAGGGATTGCTTCCAATTGGTTTTCCGATGGGTACTGTAACGTCAGTGATGAAGCGCGGGAAGGACATAGAGCTTTGCAATAGCTATAGACTATGTTTCATGTACAATCAGAAAAATCTTTGAATACGTTCTCCTTCCAGAATTACTTGAAAAATGTCGTTTCGGCTTAATGCAATTTGGATACCGTTCGGGCGCTAGTTGTGCATCATAAACTGACGAAAATTATGAAACAGGCTACCCGTGACAAGTCTGCTATTCATATTTGTTCTATAGATATAGCTGGTGCTTTTGACAACATCACCCATTCTCAGGCCCTGTATTCTCTTATAACTTCTGGTGTTAATCTGTCTGTTGTCAATCTCTTGAGACTTTGGTACGGTCATTCATCAGTAAGGTTCAAATGGCAACGTCACTTATCACAGATTATTCCTGTCCGAACTGGTGTTCGCCAAGGTGGTGTTTTGTCCCCCTACATTTTTAAATCGGCTATTTCTTCGTCTCTTGATTCTTTACTTCCTGCTTACTTTTCTTTAGACCATACCCTGAGCTACATCGCTTACGCGGATGACTTGCTCTTAGTAAGCCGCAGTCAGTCCACATTACCAAAAACATGAGTAAGCTGTCATCTGAACTTCTCAAAATAGGCCTTGAAGTCAACCCCTCAAAATGCGAGTAGGGCTACATGCATTTCAACCCTTCGTCAAACTGTTCAAATACATCCAATGCTTCAATCTCTCTTGGTTCAGTGATCATCGGCTACTTACAACTCTACACTTTCAAAACTTGCTCTTCGATTGTTAAACACGTATGTACATCTATCCGTACCGTTTATGGACGCATCGTCCCGAACCGTACAGCTCTTTTTGTGCTCCATCCATTTTGTTTCGCTCTGGTGTCGCACATGTTCTACGGAAGAAGGAGTTGCAGAAGATGAGAAGATGCTATTTTAAGTATGCGAAGCACCTGCTTTATTTGCCACAATTATACCACAGCCACATGCTAACGGAGCGTTTCCAAGTTAAAGAAGCAAGCGTCACACTTTTGGAAATTTCGTCGGCTTGCCAAAAATCATGTACAACAGGGCCCAGCCAGCACATGACACTCTACATTCTTTTCTGGACGATGAATGAAAAATTGTAAGTGATAAGTCACTGTAAGTGACAGTGATAAGTGGAATAAAAAATTTAAAAATGCATAAGCAAATATTTCAGTCAAAAATTCGCCCTACTATCCATTATGGGGCTGAGCTTTGGGGGTATGAGGCTATCCCGCAACTTGAAACGTTCAGCTGCAGCATTATAAGAAATTAATTGGGGTCCATCCTACAACTCCCTCGCTAGCCCTTAAGGGGGATTTAGGGCTCTGTTCTTTGCAGAAAGATAGAGCTGTCCAGGTTATTAGGTTTTGGATAAAACTTCTTCAACTACCAGATGAGAGGCTGTTGAAGGCAGCGTATTTGGAACTATTAAAGCAGGGAAAGAAGAGATCCTGGCCATTTCAAGTGAAAGCCCTACTTGATAAAGCAGGGCTGTCTTATGCTTGGAATGAGGGTCTCGGTCCTACAACTGATCAAGATAAACTTGGTCGCAATTTTGCGCGAGTTCAGGAGGATCAGGAAATTCAACTTTGGCATGAACAGACTGTTAATTCAGAGACTCTGAAAGATTATAGGAATATTAAAGAGTCGGTTGGTTTGGAATTTTATTTTAAGTTACGTTTACCGGCTGAAAACCTGCGTTTGTGGTTTCAGATCCGAGTGAACAGTCTCCCTCTTAAGAGTAGGGTTAAATTATTTGAAAGAAATTCCCGAAACACATCTTACAACGAAAGCCTTCAAATCCTCGATATCGAAAAACTGTCTGAAAGAAGACATAATCTTCTCATGCGTTTTGGCCACCAAATTTTGAATTCTCAGCACCACAGGACCATCCTTCCGGACTTCGTTACACCCTCTCATGGACACAACACGCGAAGCAAGGAAGACCCAAAACCCAAGCTTGTTCCCCCACCTACAAAATCTTCAGAAAGATACCTAAATTCATTCGTTCCGTATTTTACTAAACATTTTAATTGTTCATGATTCATGTTCGTTTCTTATTTATTTATTGTTTGTTAGTTTGTATTTTATTTGTATTGTTAGCGAGTGTTTATTTTTCCAATTCCCGCCCGTGTTAGCCTAGTGCTATTAGGGTTGAAAATAAAATTGATTGATTGATTGAAGTCATGTTATACTTGCTCGTTATGTGGTTCGGAAGAGGAGAATCTGTCCCACTTCCTGTCAAGATGCAAGGGGCTCTCGGATTTGAGAGTAAGATTTTTTGGTGAAGATGGGTTGCTCTTTCCTGGTATCCTAAAGTCATCTTCACGGTTAGCGATAATGGCAGTTACAGGTTTTGTCAAAGAAGCGTTAAAGAGATGTAAATAGTTATCGGTGGTGGGAGTTTAAAGCGTTTTACATGTGAGTTTATATAATCGCTCTCTCGAAGTGTTTAAAAATGTATGATTTTGTGTATGGCCTAACGGCTAAATTAAAGTATCTATCTATCTATCTATTGTATTTGTCGTGTTTTACTTGATTCTTTTGTTTGATTTTGCAAACTCCGCTTTTCAAATGCCGGGTCAGAAATAAATTACTTACTTACTTATTTATTTACATCTAATCCAAACAACATTTTCTGACGTACTCTGTAATTTTACACACTGACTAAATATACCTTTTCTCACTAAAGTTGTTACTCCACCATATCTACTGCCGTTCCTACTTTTCTTTCTACAAACATCAAAACAATCAAACTCGACACTCAAAATTGAAGAATCTTTCCATGTCTCTACTAAACTTACAAGATCCCATTTCTTAACCTCACAAAGCGACTTAATTTTCTGTTCATTCGAACCTTGGACGTTCCAATGGACAAACCTTAAACTACGCTCATGGCCCTCACTTCCCTATGCTACGTCCCGTTCACCATCAGAGGCAAACGCGGATGGCGGTGTGTTTATGGATTCAGCATGTGTGTTTGCCCAGTTAAGATAAGACAAATCGATTTTGACCAGACTGATCGAAACTTCCTGCCTTATATTCTTCTGACAAATTTACGGTTTCGGCCGAATTCCGGGCAAAAAAAATTTCCTGCAAAAAAATAAAGCTCAAAAACGAATTCAGCGTATCTGCTTACCCCAATATCGAACATCTAATCAACTTTAACTTACAACAAATTTTCCGGTTTCACCTGGATTCCGGGCGAACTATAGATAGATAGATACTTTAATTTTAGCCGTTAGGCCATACACAAAATCATACATTTTTAAACACTTCGAGAGAGCGATTATATAAACTCACATGTAAAACGCTTTAATGTCCGGGCAAAAAATGATTGTCAAATACGGATTCAGCATCTCTTCTTACCCCTAAACTTAAAAAAACTTTTGCTTTAACAAATTTTCCGGTTTTGGCCGGATTCTGGGCGAACTACTTGTCCTGGTAGAAAATGTTTTCACATAGTGTTCAGCATGCCTTCTTACTCCTGAATCGAACATATAATCAGCTTCAAATACAACTTTCACTTTTAACAAAATTTCCTGTTTTGGCCGGATTCCGGGCGAACTAGTTGTCCGACAAGAAAATGGTTTTCATAATCGTGTTGAGCATGTCTTCTTACCGCTTAATCGAATATCTCATTAGCTATTTAAAAATGTTTTGTTTGCCCCTTAACTTGAACCCCCTCCCCCACCCCTAAATGATACAGAGACCATCTACAAACTCGATCTTTCCCTTGACCCAAAGAATCCTCACACCAAGTTTCATCAAAATATTTTGTTCCCTTCCGAGAGTTATCGTGCTGACAGACGGATAACTTTTGCGATGTCATAGGTATCCCTCCACTTACGTTTTGGGATCTCAAAAACGAAGCAATGGCGAACGACGGGCTTTCATAAGCTTATAACTCTATAAGGGAGCTGGGGGTAAACTAAAATGCAGAATAAGCAAGAGGGGTCCTTTAAGTTAAGAAGGTCACGTTCTCATTTAAGGCTTAGGTGTTGATTAAAAATTGCCACAATAATAAAAGCTAAATAATGGAGAATAAAAAGCAAATAAATATGCGCACAGCAAGTCCACTTTCCAACTTGAGTGGCTTCAGTCTGAAGAGGACCCTTGCCAAGAAGGGCCGAAACATCACTCTTAAAAATTTAGATGACGTTTCCGACTATCAGCTATGATTCGCATTCAGCTTGAGCTGAAGGAATAAGATAAGATAAGATAAGATAAGATTTGTTTACACTAAGAGCCAAAGGCCATGGCAAATACATGAAAAGTAAACTCAAACAAACAAAAATAATACCTTCCATAAGCACCTATCCCTATGGGCTAGGGCTACCCTGAGGAACCTCACCAACTGTTTAATACTCATAAAACAACTATTTCCCATGATCCTACACATCCATTCTTCATCTACCCCTATTTCATTTACTCCAAAAATTTCTAACCTAAGCTCATTCAAATTTTTGCATTCATACAACAAATGTTTCATATTCTCATCCATACCACCACAGATCGGACATGAGTAAGGACCGGACCGACCCTTTGCCCTTCCAGTATACCGCCTTCTCTCCCCAAGAGGCAGACTGTCTGCCCTACAACTAATCAAATCCCTTATTTCCTCCCTTTTCAACCCGTTTTTTAATAAACTTCCTCCCCCCAAATCTCTTTGATCTTTGTATCATACCTTAAAGACACAGACCCGTCCTTGGCCACTTGCCAACACTGGATATCCTGGTCCAACAAACGACTTTCCACCACCTTTTTCACCTCACCAACGGGAAGCCCAGGTCCATCACCATTATTCCACAGTTCTGACAGACCCCACTGGTCTAGTATCTGCTTTACCTGGCCAATAACCTTTTTTAATGTCCCTTATGCTTTCCTTGTACGCTGCCTTGGCGACTCGAACCCGTGGCATCTGTGGCAGCTTTTCCCAAAATGAAATCATACTTACCCATCTCTTTTTCCTTAAACTAGTTAAGCCTAAATCCCGCTTTAGAACTATCGAATTTATCTTATTGCTAACTCCTAATACTCTTCTAATTCTTTAAAATATCTCTTTTAAAATATTTATCCACGAGATACGGAACTTCCATAGCCCAGACATGCCGACTTACATCTTAGTTGGAAAGAAGGGACAGGTGATAAAACAACTGAAGTTTTTAGCCAAATGTAGAGACAACGGCTTAATCCCCTCCTCGATGAAGTCAGTTTTCCAGCTTGAGCCGGAAGAGGACCCTTGCCAGGAAGGGTCGAAATATCGTTATAATAAAATTCAGCTGACGTATACGTTTCCCACTATCAACTATGACTCGCAGTCAGTTTGGGTGAAGGAATATTTCTTCCGAAGTAAGGAACTACCGTAGGCCAGACAAGTAGAAAATGAAACACAGAACTGGACGGGAAAAATGTGACATTTTATTGATTATCGAAGTATCGGGTGACATGGGATGTGAACAGGTCAAGCCGACTTGCAGTACTTGACGCTGGAAAAACTGTAAGGAGCAAACTTTGCAAAAAACTTTACGAACCTTACGAATGCTGTCTGATTCGTCCTTTAATCTACGGTAAGATTTCCGGTAAGATTCACGGTAAGATTTCCAGTCCGGTTAGATTTCGCATGCGAAGTTTGCTTCACTTTTCGGGAAACCTACATGTGACGCGTCAGAATTTCGGAGCGAAGGGGAAAATTCGCATCCGGCTGCGGAAATCGGACCGGGATCCCCTAACCTCACCGCTAGAAAGAGATTTAATTGTTTTGAGGGGCGACAAACTTCAAGGAGAAAAGTTTCCCGTCCAGATTTCCGGTAAGATCTATGGTAAGATTTCCAGTCCGGTAAGATTTCGCATGCGAAATTCGCTTCACTGTGGGGAGACCTGGATGCTACGCGTCAAAATTCCGGAGCGAAAGAGAAAATTCGCATCTGGCTGCGGAAATCGGACTTCATTAGTATTGATAGCATGAAGAGCCTCTGTCTGCGTTCTTTTTCGTGCTTGTTTCAGTGAACCTGGTTCTGACATTTTAGTTAACATAACAAAGGAGGAGTTACGATGGAATAATTAGGAAGGAGAATCGATTCGGATCACTTGAGTCCGTTTACCAAATGGCAGACGAGGTATGCAAATAGTAAGAGGATAAATAGAGGAGGTATGCAAATAGGATTAGGATAAATGTCAGTTTTGTTCGCTGTCTATACGCGGTTAGGGAGTAGTGCCTTGGAATCTCTTCCCGTCTGCATAATTTTTTTTTTTTTTTTGGGGGGGGGTTGGGTCTGAAAGTTGGATTTGAAAAAACTAATAACAGTTTTTATGGCGCTTGCCATTCGCAATTTCTGTCCGTCCGTCGGTTTTTCGGTCTGTCCAAGTTTTGCTAGTTCGGGCACTTCCACATAGGCTAGGACGGTGAAACTTGGCAGGCATATCAAGGACTCCAAAAGAATAAGTTGGAAATATTCACTTCCCCGATCCAAGCATATTGGGGGGAGTGGAGGGAGGGAGAATCCGGAATCTTGAGACATTTTTAACTTTTGAATGGGTGATCGGATATTAATGAAACTTGATATTTGGAAAGACCCCGTGTCTCAGACGGCCGATCTCAAATCCGGACCGGATCCGGTGACTTTGGGGGGAGCTGGAGGAGGGGAGCCGTAAAATTCTGGGAGACGCTTAGAGTGGAGGGATCGGGAAAAAACAAGCACAAGCCCTAAATACATCGTCGACATAACCGTTACCGATTAGGGGACTGTGGGGGAGCTGGGGGGTGGGGGGGGTTGGTCCGGGATCTGGTGATCCCGCGAGTTCGGTACTTCGTGATGCGCTGGGACGATGAAACTTAGGAGGCGTATCAAGGACCCGAGCAGGCTGGTTCTCCGATCCAGCTATCATGGGGGGAGTGGAGGGATGGGGAGCCCGGGTTTAATGGCATGCATAACTTTTGAACGGGTTATCGGAACTGAATGAAACTTGGCAAGTGGAAAGAGCTAT
The DNA here is from genome assembly GCA_030848855.1 of Branchinecta sandiegonensis. Classification (NCBI taxonomy): domain Eukaryota; kingdom Metazoa; phylum Arthropoda; class Branchiopoda; order Anostraca; family Branchinectidae; genus Branchinecta; species Branchinecta sandiegonensis. The sequence goes on along the minus strand of JAUPMV010000008.1, from coordinate 14,316,866 downwards.
CGTCTCAGATGTTCCATTTCAAGTCCTGATCGGATCCCAAACTTGGGGGGGGGGGATTGGAGTAGGGCACCAGAAATCTCTTGAAACGCTCAGAGTTGAGGGATTGGGATGAAACTTGGTGGGAAGAACAAGCATTAGCCCTAGATACGTAACTGACAAAACCAGATCGAATCGGGGCTCTATAGGGGAGTTGGAGGGTGTTTCCCGGAATTCTGGTGATCGTCAGTTAGGATAGTTCCAGCTCTTCTAAGGACCAATGCAACTTTGCAACGTATTAGTGACTTAAGGACCAGACATCATGCCCTATGAAAATTTGTTTTCCTGGATCCGACCGTCTTTGGGGAGTTGAGGGAAAGGGAATCCGGAAATCACTGGCTTCCGTAAGCTGCGAAGAGGTGGTCTGGTTCCAGTGAAACTTTATGGGTGATAAGAATTGATCACCTAGACAAGCAAAACATGCGTCCGAACCACATGCGGCTACGGTTGGGAGAGTTGGAGGGGGGGGGGGACTTTTCGACATCCGCGAAAAACAAACGGATGGACAGAATGGCATGCAAGTTGGCCAGTACCGAGTTTATGCGGCCTTGTTGTTATTTGGTTTCTGGATCGGATCCAGCCATGGTGCGGGGGGGGGGAGCGGGAATCGGAAATTTGCAGATAGGCTATGCTCCGATTCCATTCAAACTTAATGAACGAGAAATAAGTCTCCAGGTTATGATGGACTTCCATATGAGCTATACAAGGAATTCAAGATTGATTTCTCTGTGGTGTTTTGCAGACTATTTAACGAAATACTAAATGGAAAAGGCCAAAGCACAATAGAAACTAGAGGGGTCGTAAAGTTAATGCCAAAAAAGGGAGACCGAGAAGACCTTAATAACTGGAGGCCCGTTACACTCACTCAATGCGATTACAGGATATTAACAAAAGTGCTAGCAAATCGACTGAAAGAAGTATTGCCATCAATTCTTAGTGTAAATCAGCGCGGAGGCTTCAATAAAAGAAAAAGCACGGACATACTGGCATGCACCAGAAACCTGCTACTGCAGTCGGCGTCCGTAAAAAAGGGCAAAGCCCTAAATTGGAGAATCATGGGATTAGACATAAGGAAAGCCTTTGATAAACTTCGACGACTGCTACTCTACATTATCATGAACGTCTATGGGTTTTCCCCAGTTTTCACTGAATGGATAAAAAAGCTGTATAAAGAGACCACACAACTGATTGTCATGGGCGACATGGTGTCTGAAGAATTCAATGTGGAATTGGGAATTCGACAAGGATGTCCATTGAGCATGATGCTTTTCGAACTATATATTGATCCACTACTAAAATTCCTTGAAATGAAGCTACGTGGTATTAAGCTATTTGATGAAATATTAAAAGCGAAAGGTTTTGTTGATGACATCACAATGTTCACAGAAGATGAGGAAGATAACAAAATGGCTATCGAGTGTGCAGAACATTACTGCAAACTCGTCAAGCTAGAATTAAATAAAGGAAAGTGTGAAATCCTGGAAATAATGTCAGAAAGAGAAGATGGGGTAACAGAAGTATGTGGAATACCGTTGAAAAAAGAGATAAAAATACTGGGATTAAAATTTAATAAATCGTGGAAAGATACAGAAAAAAAGAATTGGTCGGAAAGAATATCAAAAATGATAGCGTCGATTAATTACGGACGGAATCGGAAGCTCACGGTTTTTCAGAAAGCGGAATACATAAATATTTACAGCCTTCCAATAATATGGTATTTAACTAATGTTTCGTACCCTTCGAAAGCGACATTAAAAAAAAATCACAAAATAATATACAATTTCATATGGGAAGGAAAAGAACCACCAAAACTCAGGATTACAGATATGTACCAGCAGAAGATAAAAGGAGGACTTCAGATAATTAACCCTGAAGCTAAGTCAAGAGAGCTTTTCGTCAGGACAGCTCTGGAAAATATGACCAAGAAAAAAGACTCGGTATTAAATTCGTGGATGCTAATGAGAACAAGCGGAAAAAAAAATACCCACAAAGCCTAGAAATCGCGTTTATGGACATAGAAGAGATGAGAAAAGAAGCAATTGTTGACCCTGATGTAAGAGAAACACCAAAAGAAGAGATACGAAATTTTTACCGAGAAAAGATGAGTCTACCGGATATAAAATTAATTGAAGAGAAACGGATAGACGAAGAGCAAGCAAACCGAGCTTTCAATCTCCTCCATACATCGATGCTTTCGCCGAAAATAAAACAGCATCTGTTTTACCAAATACATAACCTTCTTCCAACAGAAGAAAGAAAGCATCGAATTTTCCCTGAACATAACACGGGAAAATGTAGAAATTGTAACGAAATCGAAGATGTAAATCATTTTCTCATTAAATGCGAGAAGAAAAAGGAGAGACTAAGAAAATTCGAAAATATAATACGTTCTTTAATGGAATATGGAGACAAATGGCATTTCAAGGAAGAAATGAGCCTTATAAACGTTAAAAGTAACCATGGATTAAAAAGAGAAAGAACAATGACATTCATGATATCGACATATTGTTATTATGCGTGGAAAGACAGAGAAAAAGGTGAGGATGATAATGTAATAATGAAAGTCAAAAAATGTTGGGAAATGATAAAAGGTAGTAATGATAAAGTAGGAAATTTTTTGGAATTAAAATTTAATATTGAGGATTTAATTTGAAATTTAATTTTAAAAAAGAAAAGAAAAAATAATCTATGTAAACGGTAAATTTTAATGTTTTAAGAAAGGGACACATTTTTAAAGGTTTTTTTTTGGCAACCAAAGTAGTTTTATATGAAGAAAATTGGTAACTGTTAAAAGTTTTTCATTTAATCGTACTAATTAATTTTGTGTGTAAAGTACGATCAAATGAACGTTTATTTATATGTAATTTTTTGATTGTATTTGTTTTATAGATTTAAAAAAAAAAAAAAGGGGTTTTGGTATCGGAGACGGAAATGAAAAAGATTATAATAAATGCCACTGCAAAAGGGATTCCCTATGACGGAAGGGCATCCTTTGACGCAGGAAGAGCGAAGAGATAAAACAAATTTTGTGTTGTTAATGTCTCCAGGATAAAACCCCCCTTTTGGTTTGGTTGCGAAAAAAAAAATAAGCAAAAAATAATGAGGGATAATATTTTTGTATATAACAAATTTTAATTGAAAAAAAAAAAAAATAGGAAAGGAGATTTTAAGAAAGGAAAAAGTAAAGAAAATTTTAAGGTTTTAAACATGAAAATGGTAAAATGAGAAATAAGTGATAAAAGAGGAAATAAGAAAGAATATTAAAAAATTAAATGTAGAGATAGAGGAAAGTGTAGGTGACGCTAAATATATAGGTCGGTCATTGAAACAAAAACAAAAAAAAATAATAATTTAAAATATGAGATGTTAGGACCGTTGGCGTCACCGAGGGAAAGTGGAAGCGTAGTCACCTGGCCAAATCATATTGGACAGGAAGAACCGAAAAGATACTACGTGGCAAAAAAAAAAAAAAAAAAAAAAAAAAAATGAACGAGAATAGGACATGTCAGATGTGCAACTTTTATGTTTCTGAGTCGTATTCAGCCACAGCGGGGGGAGTTGGAAGGGGAGTTTCGGGAATGATGTGGCTCGCATAGGGGTCAAGCAAGTGGACATTGACAAGCAATTTTTCGAATGAAACTTGGCATGTAGAGAGATCACATGCCCTAGATGACATATTTTAGGGTTCGAACTGGATCCGGCCACGGTGGGGGAGGGGGAGAGTTACCGCAAGTTCCCAGAAAACGCTCAGATTTGAGTAAAAATTTATAGGCGGCAAGAGAAAATGCTTCAGATGATCCATTTAGGAGTCCGAACCAGATTCGGCCGCGGTAGGGGGAGTTGGAGGGGGGGTAACGGAAATCGGTGTGGCACGTCTAGGGACCAAACGAGTGGATCTACTGAGTTGAAACTTGGAAGGTAAAACTCATTTGCCCTAAATGATCCGAGGCGATGAAGGTAAGGCTCAGATTTGAGTGAAACTAGATATCCTGTTTTTAGGTCCGAATCGCATTTTTGGATGGCAGTGTATTTTATGACGTTCTCATCTTCTTTCGTGTTCCACCTTCTCGTATCAAGTGCCATATGAGCTCTTAGCTCTTGTTCTCATATTGCTCTGAGAAGGACGCTCAATACAGTAGAGTTATGAGTTCATAAGACTAACCAATAGGTGGCGAAGTCTTAAAGGACCCCTCGCACTACTTACTCTTCAACTTACAGTATCTTAAAATATTTGAATCCTTTAAAACTGCTCTGTGCTTTCAGCAAATAACCCACGGTTTTGGCTATTTTAAGCCTTTTCCGAGACCCGTGGACCTGTAGCGAAAACAGGGAAACAATTTACACAACCGGTTTCTCTGATGGAAAAATTTCTCGCAGGCAACCGTCGACAGCGTGATCCGCAACGAAGGTAGCAAAACAAGGCAAGTCAGAAATCAGCGTGGTTTTGTTAGATAGGTTAGAATGTACCGTGCGAGATTGGGGTCTCCGGGTTTAAAAATATATGGAGTGATTGTGGAAGTAGGTTGCATTATTATTATTGGTAAGACAGGTTCTTTAAGCAAAATTTTTGAAAATCCGGAAATATGGATTCTGGAAACTGAATATATGGTGATTAGTCTAGCCCAGCATAATCCCACCTACTGTATAGAGGTATAACTCTCTGAACGTTAATTAATTTTGAATAGTGAAGTTTTGGACTTAATCGTAAATCGAAGACGCAAAACGTCCATGCTCTTGCGCCCTATTTAGCTATTTTGGCGGACTGTTAGTTGACTGTTCTCACACCAAGTGGATGAAATGGCTCTGTTCAAATTTAGTATCTGCTCAAAAGAGGTTCACCGGTTTGTCATTCTTTTCTTTCTGCAGAGCTCTCTGATCGCCTGGAAAATGTTCAAAAAAAGAGAACATCGAGAATCATTCTGGGTGATCATAACATTTCATATGAAGAGCCTCTCCTTAAACTGGGCGTTCCTGAATTGATTGACCGCAGAAATTCCCTTTAAAAAAATGTCGGAGCAAAGATACTTCGTTGTCTGCAGATGAGCCGTCTATCCCCCCCCCACCCCTCCCGTCGTCCATGCGTCGGTCCGAGAGGAAGACTGTCTTTCAGTTTTTGCCGTACCCTGCACATTGTTCTTCCCAATTTTTACACAGTTTCATTCCACCATTTATTTCAGGTCATATCTTGTAAAGTGTATTAGTTAATTTGTTGTCGTTTTTGTGTATTTCACGAATATTTTAATCACCTCTTCCAGCTTAAAGGCAGAACTCTTACTAGGCGTGATCTTTTCACGATAAAATGGCTCAGGAGTATTGTTTCCAAAACGATAAATGAGCGATTTTCTTGTTAGCGCTTGTCCACTCTATCCAGCCTCCCCCCCCCCTCTCCGACGCGGCGGCTGGACGCAAAATATTTGAAAACTGAACGCGCCTTTGTTAAAAAGTGGGAAAACCAAGCAAAACAGAAGGCATACCTGATGGTCTACCATGTCTTCCAAACTGAAAAATAATACTTTGAAGCTTCTCAGGTCCTTATTTGTGAGAGTTTTTATGGCACTTGCCTTCCGGCCAAGTGCCATATACCGATCACTTTTCCGTCGGTCTGTCGGTCAGTCCGGTGATCGCGAGTTAAGGTACTTCCAGATGTGCTAGGACGATGAAAATTGGCAGGCATTTCAGGCATTTTCAGGTCACTCGACAATATTCACTTACGAACAGTCGTTTCTCCGATTTGACCATCGTGGGGGGAGTGGAGGGAGGGGGAATCCGGAATCTTGAGAAACATCCAACTTTTGAACGGGTGATCAGATATTAATGAAACTTGAAATCCGGGAAGAACTCATGCCTCGGAAGTCCCATTTCAGGTGAGGACAGGATCCGATCAATGTGGGGGAGCCGGGGGCTTGGGATCGCAAATTTTGTGACACTTTTAGTGTAGCGATTGGGATGACACTTGGTGGGAAGAACAAGCGTAAGCCCTAGATACATCAGTGACAAAACAGGACCGGATTCGGGCACTGTAGGGGGGGGGGGGCTGGAAGGGGTCCGGAATTCCGCTGACCATGATTTAAGGTACTTCCAGATGTGCCAGGACGAGGAAACTTGGCTTGAACGTTAGAGACTTGGATTGGTTGAGAGACAAGATTGGCTTACAATTTGTTACTTTCCAGATCCGACCATCCCTTAAAGTACTCATCTTCACTGCAAAGTACAAAAAAATACTTTTAAGCAAAATCTACATTTTCATGATCCCCATGAGCCCATGATCATTTTTGTCTCAAAGGTTTTGCTTAGAAATGACTTTCTAGCACCCTTAAAGTGCGCATCTTAACCGAAAAGTAAAAAATACTTTTGATCAACCCATATATATTCATGATTGTAAAGGGCCCAGGATCATATTTGACGGTGCAAAACGGATAAGTCAGCTACATTTTATTCGAGCTATATTTCGGCCCTTCTTGGCAAGGGTCCTCTTCAGGCTCAAGCCGCTCAAGCTGGAAAATAAACTGGAAAATAAGGCCCAGGATCATTTTTGCCACAAGGGTTTTGATCACAAATGAATTTCTAGCGCCCTTAAAGTGCACATTAAGCGCGCAAACAAAAAGTGCAAACAAAAACTTTTTTACCAAACGATACATTCTCGTGATTTCCAAGGATCTATCGTCATTTTTATCTCAAGGGTTTTGCTTGTAAATGATCACAGCTCCCTCTTTTGCTTACAAATGATCACAACCCCCGTGGGAAATTGCCACTTTTTCTTTGGAAATGTTTCTGTTTATTACTCGATGAAGATATTTTGGCTAAGGACAAGGGAACTATCGCACATTTAGATTTTAGTCCACTTCAGCTTGAAACAAGTGCCCGCTTGGCTGCATGCTAAAACGGAACTTCCCACTCGAAAGCAGAAACACAGCTAGAACAAACGGAAGTTTAGCTGATTAACTTGGGAGAGTCCTCTCTTACACAGACTATAGAACTTCACTCCACTTCACACATTGTAGGCTTTGGGTCGGAGACAACCGAAAACCATCCTTTTAGGCCCCAGGCTAAAGTTTTACGAAGCTTTCCAAAATGCAATATCGTTTTCATCAGTCGGTTTGATGTCCAAACTTTCTACGAAAACCACAAAGGTTAGGCCTTTACTCTCTGCTAGCATTTAGCAAAAATTGCCGGACTAGGAAGAAGGGTAGCAGAAATTTTTCAAGGGTACCTAGCTGGTAACGAGTACCAAAAAGAGGCACGAAAACGAAAGGTCTCTTTCAGTCTTCAGATGAGGGCAGGAACAATGTTCTAACGTGCCTTCTTTTAGGCTCTGGAAATACGAACTCTCACTTACTTGTCTACTTCTACGACTTGCTAATCTCTTTTTATTCCTCGTGCCTCCTGCGACATGCCGTGCCGTGCAGTGCCTCTTTTTAGTCGATCCCGCTGGTACTAGCATTGTTCAGCTTAAGTTCGTGCTGTCAAAGTCGGATGGCTCTTCCAAGGCCCCTTCCCTCCAACTCCCCCACAGTGGTCAGACTCGATCCGTTTTAAGCTCACCGCGATCCTTCCACACTAAGCGTGCCAAATGTCCCTGTCCCCCGTCCAACCTCCCCCCTGTGTCCTCCCCCCAGTGACCGTATCTGTAATCCGGCCAAAACCTGAATTTTTTTTAAAAGCTAAAGTTTATCTGAAGTTGATAAGAGATTCGATATAGGGTCAAGGAGATATGCTGAATTCGTCTTGAGCTTTAGTTTTTGCCGGATAAGTAGTTCACCGGGAATCCGGCCTAAACCGAATATTTGGCAGAAGTAAGGTAGGAAGTTTCGATCAATTTCGTCAAAGTAGAAATGACTTACAGGGGTAAACACGCATGCCGAATACATACAATGTACTTAGTTTTCGCAGATGACTAGCCATTGGCATTAATTTGTTTCTAAATTTTCAGTAGTAAAATTTTTCAAGGAGTCTGGCGAAGACCGAACTACAAGACGCAATTGTCTGGACCAAATATTAAATTTTTGCGATCCCATCGAAACCTTTGGTTTTGTTAATACCCTCACTCGCGATCACCGAATCGACCGACCGACGGAAAAGCCTTGCAGCCGAAAGCTGCAATGCCTCAACAATCGGGACAAAACCAACGTTTTGCCCCGCAACGCAGTCAAAGCTAATGCCATGACATTCTTCACACCCTCGATAAGTTAATTTTGACCAAACTTCTCAAAAGCGTAATCACTGATGGTACATGCTTCTGACCCCTCGTACCTTTTGAGGACGAAACCAGTTCATCCAACTACTATGAACACCAACATCACAGCTTTCAATCAAACTTAAGGTTCCTTTGATTTCAAGTTTTCTCGTTAAATTTTCGCTGCGTATATTTCGTGAAGTTGGAAGATTTCATGGCGATAGGATATCTGATCCAGCCTAGGCAAGTCTCCAAAATTTTCGAGATGTTCTGCATGGTTTTCTAACTTTCATTCACAGTTCGTCTTCACTTCAGGATATGTATCAAGAACCCTGGGAAGTTAAAACATAAAAAAATAGACCGTAATCAAGTCGGGTTGACAAATTTAGCATTCAACCGTTAGCGAAGAAACAAAACCAGCAACACTTTAGTTGGCGAAGTCGAACAAAGGTTGCTGCAACGCTTCACGTTGCCAGGCACCGTATGTCTAGTTATAATTTATTTTTTAACCCATCATACACTCAAAAAAAGAAAGACCTAAAGAAGAAGACCTCCAAAAAAGGAAAAAGTATTATACGGAAATACATACCACTACAAGAAACAGAAATTAACTTCTGACCCATTAAGATATAATAACAAACCAAAAAAACAACACCAATAAAACACATCAGAACTAGCACTAGAAACACAAAACCCTTCTAGGGGTGATTCGAAGGTTTTTCTGACAGCTTGGAAAAAAGTTTATCCTCAGCATCAAGAGGATCGGGCAAGCTGTATCTCTCCCGCAGTCTTCCATTCCTTGGCCAAGGTGGTACACATATTAGGAACTTTCCTTTCTTGAAATAAGCTCTTCTAATTTCTATCTTATCTATCGATTAAAAATCTCCCGGAATGCAACCAGGTACAGAACATGAGGGAGAGAAATAGCATTGTACACTTTCACAAGGTGGCGTTTGCCAAGATTAAGCTGTAAACCAGCTGCACCAGCATACGCATTACGTATCTTACGCTCAGTACGGGCAGTGAGTAATCCAAGTGGTCTTCAGGGATGTACCAATAGGTAATCCAAGATATTTCCTGCATATATGTACTTCTTGCATAAATATACTTCCTGCAGTCGTGTAATCTAGCTCAAACCTAACTTTAGCACGTGTTTGATGTCCGTAACAGATAAGACAAATCTCTTCTGAGTGCCAGTTAGGGAGTCTTAGTCGTCTGTAATCGTATTTAAGCGGTCGTCCCGTCAAGTCCCCTACAGTACCTGGGTCCAGCTCGGATTTATAAATGCCATGTCTAGGGCGTACTATCGTCTTTTCCGCCAAGTTTCGTCATATCCTTCCATCCTAAGCATACGACAAGATTTCCGGAGCCCCGTCCAACTCCCCCACACAGTCGCTGGATCCGGTTCGGACCTGTAAAGGGAAGCCTTGGGCATATGTTCTTCCCAGTCACGAAGTTCCATTTGGAACAGATCACTCGTTCGTATGTTTGTACACGCCACGAGATTTCGGGGATCCCCCTCCACTATTGCTGGATCCAGTCATGACTGTAAATGGAACTTCTAGAATGTGTGCTCTTGTCAGTTACCCAAGTCCCGTCCGGGTCGAATCAGTCGTCTAGAGAAATTTCCGGGCCCCTCCCCAGCTCTCCCCACAGTACCGGGATCCAGTGCTGATCTGTACCCAGTACTTATAAAGCTTATTGACTGTCCAGCCCACTGATTTCTATTCCGGTCCCAACACTAATACAGAAGTGTAATTAAAACCTTGAACCTTGAACCTTTGCGACAGAGCCTACAGATGAAAACATACCTTCATAACTAAGTGATTACCTTCTATTTAAGCTGTCCCTGATCACATTGTCTAATTCTATAGCCTTATAAATTTCTACCCCAGGGAAGAGCTCCTGGGACCTATCCTGACCTGGGAAGGGGGATTCCTGACATAACTGCCTTAGGAGGTGGGCTACGCTGTCCTCTCCAGTCAAACAAAGCGTACATCTGTAATTATCCCTGTGTTGCCCCCCCCCCCCAACTCCTCTTCCTTCAAAACCTTTTCTTCTAAACCCGAATTGCAGGGAACCCGTTCGAAGTTAGCACCAAGTCAAAGGCTTTACTAGCCAAATGTTTTTTTTTTTAGGGGGGGGGGGGGAGGCTAGGTATTTACCGACGGGCTGGTCATTTTTACCGACTGTTTTTGTAGAAAAATGACAGTTTTTACGAAAAACTGACTGATTTTCAGAAAACTAGACTGTTCTTAAGAAAAAAGATCTACTGTTTGATGAAAAAAATCGGCCGATTTTGAGAAAAACCGAAAAAATCGATCGTTTTTACGAAAAAATCAACTGTTCATTTTTACCGACTGTTTTTGCAGAAAAAGACTGATTTGCAGAAGGCTTGACTGTTCATAAGAAAAGATCTACCGTTTGATGAAAAATTGGACCATTTTCAGAGAAACCGAATGATTTCATGAAAAAATCGATCGTTTTTGCGAAAAAATCAACTCATTTTACGAAAATCAGCGGGGCTTCGCGCCGACTCGGTCATTTTTTACCGACGACATTGGAGGGGGGGGGCGTCCTCCCTTCCCCCCTAACGTGACGCCCCTGACCACCATAACTTGAAAGTCTGTTCTGATAGTCCTAATTTGAAATTATTTTCCGTAAACTGAATACACGCTTACGAAACCTAGAATAAGTTCCAGTTCCGGAGTCTCGGACATTTGTAGTGCCCCATGCGAACTTTGAATCTCCTGGTCATTTGTAACTAGTTAGAACTGTTTCAGCAACTGCGAATGGTCCTCCGTTCTAGGCAAATGAGCACTCCAGCACGGCTTTAACGTGGGACGTCAAGGGTCGCGGTCTTCTCATTTCTAGCGATTCTTTATGTGCTGCACTTAGCAGCCTCTCTGGTAAACTAAAGATCTTCAACCAGAACCCTAATGTCTATAACATCCTATTTTTTTCCTTTGTGGATAGACCTAGCTCTCCTCTAATCATTCTAAAATTATTTGACTGAGCACTCTTATTACCAAGTTTAATTACTTCTCCCTTGTGAGTCTTGTGAGCATCGTCGGCTCATTTGAGACCTAAGACATTAGCAGTGGAGAGTCAAGAAATTCCCATAAGCCTCACGAGTCGAAACATCGGCGCTGTTTAGCGGTTGTTTTTTATGGCACGTGCAGCTCCGCTCAACTGCCATATACCGATCACTTTTCGGTCGGTCGGTCGGTCGGTCGGTCCACTCTTCTCGAGTTAGGGTACTTCCAGAAGTTCTAGGACGATGAAACTTGGCAGGCATATTAAGACTAACTTGGAAATAGTCACTTGAACGATCCGACCATCGTGGGGGGAGGGGGAGGTGGAGGAATCCAGAAAATAGGGGCATGGATAACTTTCGAATGGGTGACCGGATCTTAATGAAACTTGATATCTGGAAAGACCTCATGTCTCAGATCTCTCATATCAAGTCCGGACCTTATCCGATGAATCTGGGGGTGAGCTGGAGGGGGGAACCGAAAATAGTGTGAAACTCTCAGAGTGTAGCGATCCGGATGAAACTTGGTCGTAAGAACAAGCACAAGCTCTAGATAAACAACTGAAAGAAATGGACCGGATTCGAACACTGTGGGGGAGTTGGAGGGGGGTTTCCGGAACTCCAGCGATCCGTAGTTAATGTACTTTCAGGTGGGCTAGGACGATAAAACTTGGCAGGCATCAGGGAACCGACCAGATTAACTTGGAAAAAGTCACTCGCCCGATCCGACCACCGTGGGGGGAGGGGGAGACGGCGGAATCCGGAAATTAGTGGCATGCATAACTTTCGAACGGGTTATCGGATCTTAATGAAACTTGATATCTTGAAAGATCTCATGTCTCAGATGTCCCATTTCAAGTCCGGACCGGATCAATCAATCAGTCATTTATTAATAGCAAAATATCCACTGGATAGCATAGGCCGACGACAAAGTAATCTTACGCTACACGACAAAATAGACAATTAGAATATCTATATACAATTAGTTTGTCAAATTAATTAAAATACAACACTAGAAATACGGTAAAACACTAAAATACATTGTCAAATTTCAATAATATTGTCTATAGGCCTATCGGTTATTTCTTTATGTTTTTGTAGCGTTTTGTAGGATCCGATGAACTGGGGGGGGGGGGGGGGGTCGGAGGGGAGAACCGGAAATCTTGTGACACGCACAGAGTGGAGCGATCAGGATGAAACTTGGTGGGAAGTACATGCACAAGTCCTAGGTGCATCAGTGACGGAATCGGACCGGATTCGGGTACCGAGGGGGGGGGGGTGTAGGGGGGTGTCCGGAATTCCGGTGATCGTGAGTTAAGGTACTTCCACATGTGTTACGACGATAAAACTTTGCTGGAGCATTAGAAACTTTACATCATTGGGTTAGACATCGTCACTTCTTCGATCCGACCATTCCTTAAGGAACTGATCTTAACCGCAAAATACAAAAAATACTTTAAGCAAAATTTACTTTTTCACGATCGCTATGAGTACATGATCCTTTTTGCCTCAAGGGTTTTTCTTAGAAATTAATTTTCAGCACCCTTAAAGTGCGCACCTTAACCAAAAAGTGAAAAAAAAATTTGACCATCACTTCCATCCTCTGACCCAGCCTTGCAAGTTTGGCGCATTTTAACCGAAAAGTGAAAACAATACTTTTGGCCATCATTTCCATCTGACCCAGCCTAGCAAGTGCCATCTGAGCTTCCAGCTCTTGTTGGGTTCTAAAAAGTAAGTGGTGGGATCTATTGCATCGCAAAAGTTGTCCGTCTGTCTGTCCGTCTGTGAACACGATAACTCTTTAAGGGATATTTTGATGAAACTTAATGTGATGATCCTTTGGATCAAGGTAAAGGTCGAGCTCGTAGACGGGCTCTGTAGCCCTACATTTAGGGGCGGGGGAGGGGGTTGAGATAAAGGGGCAAACAAAATGTTTTAAACAGGTAATGAGACAGTCGAGTAAGGGGTAAGAAGACATGCTCAATACAATTATGAAAACTACTTTCTCGCCGGACAAGTAGTTCGCCCAGAATCCGGCCAGAAACGGAAAGTTTTGTTAAAAGTAAAAGTTTTTGAAGTTGAGATGTTCGATTTAGAGGTAAGAAGACATGCTGAACATTGATGCGAAAGTCATATTCTAGCCGGACAAGTAGTTCGGCCGGAATCTGGCCACAACCCGAAAATTTGTTTAAAGCAAAAGTTGTATTTGTAGATGATTTGCTGAAACCGGAAAATTTGTTATAAGTTAAATTTGTATCTGAAGTTGTTTAGATGTCGGATATACGGGTAAGGAGATACGTTGAATTGGTTTTTCAGCTTAATTTTTTCGCCGGACAAGTAGTTCAGGAATTCCACCGAAACCGGAAAATTGGCAGAAGTAAGGCAGAAAGTTTCGATGTATTTCCTTAAATAGATATGACGTACAGGGGAAGCACACATGCTGCAGAATCCATATCTGAACTTTTTTCTCAGATGATTAACTATTTTGCCTTAATCTGTTTCTAAATTTTAATAGTAAAAATGTTCAAGGAGTCTGGCGAACACTGGATCTGGCGAAGAGAAGACCCAGTTGCCTGGATCAAATATTGAACTTCTGGGATCCCATCGAATTCTTTAGTCTTGTTCGTTAGAACAATCGCTCTTTGACATTTGACCGAGGGTTCTACAAAATCATTATCAAAAAGCAGGTGTTGTCATATGTTCTTTGTTTGTATACGCTCATGTTCATCATTTTGCATATTTAATAGTGCAGAACGGATACGTCAGCTGAATTATATTAGAGCTATATTTCGGCCCTTCTTGGCAAGGGTCCTCTTCAGGCTCAAAGCCGCAAGTTCGCTTTTCGAACTTGAGCGGCTTTGAGCCCGAAGAGGACCCTTGCCAAGACGGACCTTCGCAGTCAGCTTGGGTGGAAGGAACATTCATCATTTAGAGTTAGAAGTACTGACCAAAACCAAACGCTAGGTAGCGAGCCGCTCAATTTTCTTCGTCATTTACCTCTTCTGTTTTATTTCAGGCCGCCATCGAAGTAGCCGGTCTTCACTTCCCTCCCGCCGTCGTCGCTCCTCCCCCGCGCTCCGTAGCTCCGAAGAACCGTCTGCGCCTCTGCCTGCTCAGCCCAATTGGCCCTGGGGGCTACTTTGTCTCAGAGGAGCCTCCGTTCCCTCCACACCCGTTCCGACACCCAGTGAAGGAAGCCAGAGCTCAGGAGATCCAGACAGACTGGCTCTTATAGCGTTTGCGGATGGGTTACAGGTAATTTTTTCTGGGTAAGGCGTATTCGCGCCGTTCCCCGGTGATTCTCGCAGCGGAATCCTCGCGTTTTTGCTTGTAATCACTCCCCGTATCCGATTATCGTCATGATCATCGAAAAGGACACCCGTTCGAATTCTCTGAGGAGTCGATTTTGGGAGTTGCTGGTGTTTTGGGTTTTTGAAAAATAGATCGTAGGGATGGTGACAGGGATTCCTGAGATCGATACTGAGTTTTAATTGTGGATGAGACTGGTTCTGAGAAAAAGGCGTCTTCTTTTTATTATGATTTTTCGGTAAATAGTGTAAATGTAAAATTAAGCAAAAACAAATCAGAAAACAAAAGAAAATAAAGTGGACCACAAAGTTTACAGATTGATTGCCTCACCGGAATTAAAAGTTTATTTTTTTCGCTTTTCTTTTCTCTTTTTTTCTCTTTTCTTTTTCATTTCGCTCATCCGAACCTGCGCTTCGAATAGTGGAAATTCTGGACAAATTCGACCAGCGCTAACAAGGAAATCGCCAGTTTCTCCGGACAAAGTATTGGTATTTTCGAGAAATGATATTCCTGAAGCATTTTACTATGAAACGATCATTTCTAGTAAGAGTTGCGCTTTAAAGCCCCGTTCACAGGCATGCCTAGCCAAGCACAGATGTCTAGGCACGTGCCTAGCATCACCGTTCACACCAATGCCACCAATGCTCCAATGCCTAAAGTAAACCAATTAAGTTTTACGAAAGCCTGAACTTTGGTCGAAGTGAAAGATTGATTATGAAGTCGATTGCTACTTTGATATGGAGGTAAAAATATTAGCCTACACGTAGAATCCATGTCTTGTTCTTGGTTTTCTCAGGGGACAAATCGTGTAGACTGTAACCAGCTGTTCCGAATTTAACAACGAGATCGAGAGCGCAGATAACAACAATGACACAGAATTACAACAATAACATTAAGCATCAATGGGAGAGCATTCTTCTACAACATGATAGTTTTGTAGATAGGATAATGTTGTCGTAGTCTCTATGTTTGTCTGGTCTCCTCTTGTTATAATGTTTCCTTCTTCTTTTCTTTCTTTATTTCTACTCCGTCTATGCCTTGTACTTTATGATGGGTGACACATAAGATTATTATTGTTATTATTATAACGAGTCGCCCCTGGTCAGCTCATGAACGAGACTAAGTTGTCGATGGGATTTCTACCTTGAACATTCTAGGAGCAGAAGGGGCTTAGAAATCTATGGGCCTACACACTCTCCGATAGAATTGGTTGGAAAAGGTTGATGTAACCGAAAAAGACAAGGCGAATCGGGAAATGCTATTTCTTTTCGAATCGAATGGATAGTCCGGTTGAAATCTGGTCAGTACCGGATGTTTACAGATGAATCTAAATGTCTGATGTACCTTTTAATACCTAGTGGATCCAGTACAGGGTCTATTAGGGTGATATCAAATTTTTACGGGGGTGGGGGGGGGGGGGAGGGGGGCAAAGACCGAACATCTGCAAGACCCGATTGCCTGAATAGCCTATCAGTAGAGGTATAATGTAACAAGAGCTACGAGCTCATATGGCACTTGTCACGAGTAGGTGGTGTGAGAAACGAGAAAGTAAATGTGAGCATTTTTTCGGAAATTCCGGTACCCTCCTCACCGTGCTCGGATCCGGTCCTGGTCCTAAAATATGTCATCTGAGGCATACAACCTCTCTACTTTCCAAGTTTCATTCAAGTAACTCTACTCGTTCAACCCCTGTGTGAGCTACAACATTTCCGGGACTCCCCCTCCAACTCCCCCCAATGTGTCCAAATACGACTCGAACACATAAACTTTGCATCTCTAACATCTCCTCTTCCGTTCCATCAAGTTTTACTCGAATCAGAGCATATCTGCAAATTTCCGGTTCCCGCTTCATCATCCTTGGTCGGATCCGGTTCGGACGGCAAATGACAAATCTAGGCCGCATAAACTTGGTACTGTCCAACTTGCATCCCATTCGGCCCATCCGTTTGGTTTTTGGGATCCCAAACGTAAGTGGCGGGATACCTATGACATCGCAAAAGTTGTCCGTCTGTCTGTCCGTTTGTCTGTCCGACTCCGCACTATAACTCTCAAAGGGAATGAGATATTTTGATGAAACTTGGTGTGAGGATTCTTTGGGTCAAGAATAAGGTTGGGTTCGTAGATGGGCTCTGTAGCCCTGCATTTAGGGGTGGGTGGGGGGTTTAAATTAAGGGGCAAATGAAATATTTTTAAACAGATAAAAGAAGACATACTGAACACGATAGCGAAAACCATTTTGTCTTCGGACAAGTAGTTAGCCCGGAATCCGGCCAAAACCGGAAAGTCTGTTAAAAGTAAAAGTTTTATTTGAAGTTGATTAGATGACAGATTTAGGGGTAAGAAGAGACGCTGAATCTGTATATGACAATCTTTTTTTTACCGCGACATATAGTTCGTTCGGAATCGGCTTGAAACCGGATTTTTTTTTTTTTATAAGTTAAAGTTTTACTTGAAGTTGATTAGATGTTCTATAAACGGATAGGAGATACGCTGAATTCGTTTCTGAACTTTCTTTTTTTGGGTCCCAAAACGTAAGTGGACGGATACCTATGACATCGCAAAAGTTGTCCGTCTGTCCGTCTGTTAGCACGATAACTCTCGAAGGGACCGAGATATTTTGATGAAACTTGGTGCGAGGATTCTTTGGGTCAAGGGTAAGTTCATGTTCGTAGATGGGCTCTGTAACCCTAGATTTAGGGGTGGGGGAGGGTTTTCACATTAAGGGGTAACAAAAAATATTTTTTAAAAGCTATTGGGGGTAAGGAGACATGTTGAATCTGAATAAGAAAGTTATTTTCTTGCCGGACAAGTAGTTCACCCGGAGTCCGGCGAAAACCGGACACAAAATTTGTTGATCAATTTTCGGCTATAGGAGTCCCCACTAATATGCCTGCCAAGTTTTATCCTCCTTAGCACATCCGGAAGTATTCTTAACTCGCGATCACCGGAATTCCGGGAAACCCCCTCCAACTCCCCCCAAAGAGCCTTGATATGATTATTTGGTTATGTCAAGAACGTATCTAATGCTTATGCTCGTTCTTCCCACCAAATTCTATCCCGATCCCTCGACGCTTCAAAAGTTATAAATGCCACTAGATTCTGTATTCCCCATCTCTCCACTCCCTGACGATGTTCGGATAGTGCAAACGACTATTCTCAAGTCGGTCTATTCGGATCCCTCATATTCCTGCCGAATGTCATCATCCTAGTACATCGGTAAGTACCGAACTCGCTGGATCACCACAAATCCGAATCAGTTCGTTCGATGAAATCGATTACCTGTGGATGCGGACAAAAGAAGTAATGCATTTTTGTCGAGTTTTCATGCCTATTTAGGTAAATAAGTGATTTGTAACTAGACTGTCGGATCTCCGCCCTGTTTGGTTAACCTTCAAATATTTTTGTTATTTTACCCATGGAAAATAATGCAACTGCTCCTTTTCTGGGATCGCAATGCAACATTTTACTATTCTTTGCATGCGCCACTCGTCAAATTGACTCCCCCACGACTCTGTCCATTGTTATCATTGTTTTAGTGTTATGATTTGCTTTTCTTTCTCGCATTCTCGAACGGAGAGACACCCTCCAACCATTTTTTTTTTTGTTCCATTGTCGCAGCGAAGATGAAATATTGCCCTTTGTCATAGAGTATATGAAAAATTGGAAGAGATTGCGATTTGTGCCGTCTTAAATTGAAGGGGCCTGTATAATGGTTCCCTGTTTCGCAGAACTTGTGAGGGAGGGAGCTTCGGGCAAACATTCGTGACGCAAAACAAAAGACATGCACATCTTCTAGGACGCTGCGACGAATCTGTTCGCCAGATAGACAAATCTTTAGACTGACCACAAACCTTTCGTGGCTTACGTAAGATTTTTCCGGTGACGCTATAGCCAAGTGGAAAACATAATCTGTCTTACCTTAGGCCCTTCTGTACCTCCAGAGGCGCCCAGACAGTCTTAGAAAAGGGCGACGGTGTCTTCCGACCCTGGCTGTAATGAGCCATTGTCAGGGTTGCCAAGTGTGACACGTTTGGTGCTAATTGACACTTTTTGGCTCTTGATGACACCATGACACTTTTTCTCTAAAAATTATAACTTTACATACTAATGGCGATTTTTATGTCAGTAAAACACCTTTTCGTTTGCTTCTAAGTTACGGATTACCGCCCCCAAAAACATGTACTTCACTTTGATTAGTACACAAAAATGGTTTGAAGCCTTATAAAGCTCATCTCCAAATAAATTTGTTAGACTGTTGTGTAACAGATAAGAAATGTTTCGAAAAACGGTCTTAGAAATTCAGAATAATTACTGGTTATTCGCATTTCGCTCATTGCGCAGTGGAGCGCGCAAAAAAAATCTGTCGAGTTGTTAAAAAGCACCTTTTTGTCAGGAATTTTGACACTTTAGTGAGTCGAGCTCTTGGCAACCCTGGGCGTTCTAAGTGCGCAATGTCGTTGTTGTACGTTCGTCGGATCGTATTTTCGGGTCTTCCTCTGATGGGGGTGCCTTCGGGTAACCAAAAGAGTGTTGACTTCGGGATTCTGGAATCGTCCATGCGCAGAACATTTCCGAGGTGGTTCCATCTAAGATTTCGATCTCGATGAGGGACGTGCTGGCTTGTGATTTGCGCGTTATAAACTCTACGCGCCAGGGTGGAATTGGGAAAGCCAAGCAAAAAAAAGGCTAGTCAAGAACACAATATAGACCTTTTCGTCTATCAAAAACTTTATATATGATCCAGGCAATTGGGTCTTGTATTCGCCAGTTCAGATATGGATTCAGCATGTGTGTTTACCCCTATCAGTCATATTTATTCTGACGAAACTCATCGAAACTTCCTGCCTTACTTCTGCCAAATTTCCGTTTCGGCCGAATTCCGGAACTACCAGTCCGGCAAAAACAAATAAAGCTCAAAATCGAACTCAGCGTGTCTCCTTGCCCCTATATCGAACATCTGATCAACTTCAAATAAAACTTTTACTTATAACAAGCTTTCCGGTTTCAGCCGGATTCCAGGCGAACTATACGTCCGGGCGAAAACGATTATCATATACGGATTCAGCATCTCTTCTTATCCCGAAATTGAACATCTAACCAACTTCAAATAAAACTTTTACTTTTAAGAAACTTTGCGGTTTTGGCTGGATTCCGGGCGAACTGCTTGTCAGAGGAGATAATGGTTTTCATATTCACGTTCAGCATGTCTTCTTACACATTAACCGACTATCTTATTAGTTGTTCAAGATTATTTTATTAGCCCCTTAATCGGAATCCCCTCCCCCACCCCTAAATGTATGGCTACCAAGCCCATCTATGAACTCGACCTTTCCCTTGACCCAAAGAATCCTCACACCAAGTTTCATCAAAATATCTGATTCCCTTCGAGAGTTACCGTGCTTATAGACGGACGGACAGACGGACAACTTTTGCGATGTCATCGGTATGTCTGTATGTATTTATATTCCTTATAACCCGTTACATTCAAACTGAACAAGAACGGAGTAAATCGAAGAAAACGAAATAAAGAACAAATCCCTCCACTTACGTTTTGGGATCCAAAAAACAGATTTCTGAAGCTTCTTACCGTTGAAAGTGTTGTTGGTGGATTGAAGCTTTCGGCGAAGAGCCGCTGCTTGACTGGCAAACTCGGTTTGGACGAAAAAATGCTAAAAGTCGACTTTATTACGCTTGGATTCGTCCAAGCCCTTAGACTCCTGTAAAAATCCTTGCAGTTCCTTTTCGTGAGTAAGGAGCAAGCAGCTGGAAACTGTTAACACCCTGTGATATTGCCTGTATTTTTTACTGAGGAAAATACGGTAGTAGCGAAAGGCTTTTCACATTTGCTGTCTGCCCAAATAGTATTTGTGGGGTCATTAAAGGGAAGTAGTCCTGTTCTATTAACGTTCGCCTTGTTAAATTATTTATATTGCAATAATTTACACCATTCCGAGCAGATGTTGTTGGTTTGGGCAGGATTATGGTTATTATTTCTTATATTTTGTGTAATTCTTGTGTTTTAATGGAAGGTCCCCCACAGGCTGTGCTTCCTGAGGGAGTTTGGCCTTCTGGGACCTCATGTGCCTTTATAAGTTTTGTATGTATCTGTACAGTAGTTAACAATGGATTTAGAATTCTCGGATCCTTTGCAAGAAAACTTAGAACTTTGAAGACATGACCGGACTACATTATACGAAATCGCAGTTTATATTAACTATGCGTTTCACGCTTTCTTCTTGCCAAGTTTATATTTATTTATTTAACTAAATCGACGGCCAACAGGGGCCATATACAAACTCGGTAGCCCTGCACGATATTGTATATATCAGACCTTTCTGGCGCATGGTAACTAACACAGGCAATTCGCTCTGCTTATCTCGTTTCTGTAAATACACGCTCCGCTCCCTCCCTGAACCCAAAATAGTAAAATAGCCGCAGATTGCAATGTCACTGACCAGCTTGCAGCAGTTCGACAGCTTATACAGAGATTCAACCATCAGGTTAGGCATGAATGGGATAGCATTCTTTTATAATTGGCTTGCTTTCTAGATAGGCAATGTTGTCGTGGTCTCTTTATTGTTCCCTCTTATTACAGAGTTTTCTTTGACTTTTCTTTCTTTTCTCCCTCCGTCTATGCCTTTCTGATGTGTGAAAAATAAAATTGTTATTTCTCATGCTGCAATTAAAACAATGGAAAGTATTCCTTTTTAGTGGGGATTGAGTTTTCTTTGTTAATATTAACTTGTTAACTATTCATAACCTCGTTTCAGGTTAGCCTGCCCAGCTATGAAGACGCCGTACGCGAGCGGGCTCCTCCCCCTTACGAAGCTGTAGTTGGGACGTTCCGTGGGATAGTCCGAAGCACCGGAGGCTCCGCCCCTTTCCGCAGTATAAGAAGTTCGTTGAACAACAGCCGGCGAAGTCGGACTAGCGGTGCCGCGCCAGTCCGTAATGCAGATAGAATGGACGCGGATAGCGTTTCGCAACACTCAGCGCTTTCTGGACCCTTCTGGCAGATTCGGTGTGGCGGGTAAGTTCCGTTCTTCTTCTTGAATACTCCTTGAGCTCGAGCTAACTGGGAATTATATATTAAAACAACGGCTAGAAACGGAACGTCAGCTACGATGTTTGACAGCGACATCTCGGCACTTCTTGGCAAAGGAATCCTGGCTGTTTTTGGACTGGACAAAATGAACCTGCAATAAATAAATTCTACCAACCATAAGTGTCCTATTTTCGGTAGCTACTCTTAGAATTGCTGTAGGGAAAAACTAGCTCTGAGATTTCATCATTGTGTGAGGATTCATTGAGTCAAGGGTAAGGTCAAATTCGTAGATGGGCTATGTAGCTCTACATTCAGGGGTGGGGGAGGGGGTTCAAATCAAGGGACACACAAAATATTTTTAAACAGCTAATGTGATAGTCGATTATGAGGTAAGAAGAACCATTTTCTCGCCGGACAAGTAGTTCGTCCGGAATCCGGTGAAAACCGGAAAGCTGGTTAAAATTAAAAGTTTTATTTGAAGTTGATTAAATGGTCGGTTTTGGGGTAAGAATACATGCTGAACACGATGGTGAAAACCATTTTTTCGCCGAACAAGTAGTTCTTCCGTAATCCGGCCAAAACCGGAAAGTCTGTTAAAAGTAAAAGTTTTATTTGAAGTTGGTTAGATACTTGATGGAGGGTTAGGAAGACATGCTGAAGACGATGGTGAAAACCATTTTCTCGCTCGACAAGTAGTTCTTCCGGAATCCGGCAAAAACCGGAAAGGTGGTTAAAAATAAAAGTTTCATTTGAACTTGACTAATGTTCGATTTACGGGTAAGAAGACATGCTGAACACTTATTTGAAAAGTATTTTCTACCCAAACAACTAGTTCGCCCGGAACCCGGCTAAAACCGGAAAATTTGTTAAAAGCAAAAGTTTTGTTTGAAGTTGATTAGGTGACAGATTTAGGGGTGAGAAGATACGCTGAGTCTGTATATGACAATAATTTATGTATATGACATAGTATGATTTAATGTATATGACAATAATTTATGTATATGACATAGTAGCCTATGGTAGTTCGTTCGGAATTCGGCCGAAACCGGTAATTTGGCAGAAGTAAAGCAGGTAGTTTCGATCAGTATCGTCAAAATAGATTTGGCTTATAGAGGTACATCTGTACTTGAGTTTTGTACAAAACGGGTCGTCGTAACTGTCTGCATCAAATATTCAGTTTTTGGGATCCCATCGGAACCTTTGGTCTTGTTCTTTAAACCCTGAGGTATAGCAACAATGACATAGTTTCACAATAGTTAGTAAAGTGCTACATAATACCCATACCTACTAGTATAAACGAATGAAAAATCAGCAGACCACAAGTTCATCACTCAATTTTTGGGATCCCAAAACGTAAGTGGTGGGATACCTATGACATCGAAAAGTTGTCCGTCTGTCTGTCCGTCTGTGAGCACGATAACTGGCGAAGGGAATGGGATATTTTGATGAAACTTGATGTGAGGATCCTTTGGGTCAAGGGAAAGGTCGAGTTTGTAGATGGGTTCTGTAGTTCTACATTTAGGGGTGGGGGAGGGGGTTCATATTAAGGGGCAAACAAATTTTTTAACAGCTAATGAGATAGCCGGTTTAGGGGTAAGAAGACATGCTGAACAGAAATATGAAAACCATTTTCTCGCCGGACAAGTAGTTAGCCTGGAATCCGGCCAAAACCGGAAAGTTTGTTAAAAGTAAAAGCTTTATATAATGTTGATTAGATGTTCGATTTATGGGTAAGAAGACACGGTGAACATTTATATGAAGATCGTTTTCTTGTCGGACAAGTATTTCGCCTGAAATCCGTCAGAAACCGAAAATTTGTTAAGAGTAAAAGTTTTATCTGAAGTTGATTGGATGTTTGATTTAGGGGTAGAAGACAGGCTGAATCCGCTTTTGACAATAATTTCTACCCGGACATACAGTTCGCCCGAAATCCGGCTGAAACCGTAAAATTTGTTAAAAGTTAAAGTTTTATCTGAAGTTGATTAGATGTTTGATAAAGGGGTAAGGTTATGCGCTGAATTCGTTTTTGAGCTTAAGTTTTTGACGGACAAGTCCGGCCGAGACCGGAGATTTGGCAGAAGTAAGGCAGGAAGATTTGATCAATTTTGTCAAAGTAGATATGAAGTATAGCCGCGAAGTAAATACACACTTGCTGTTGCTGAATCCATATCTGAACTTGTTTTTCTCAGATGATTAGCCATTGACCTTCTTCTGTTTCTAAATCTTAATAGTAAAAATCTTCAAGGAGTCTGGAGTCTTGTCTGTGTTAAATACTAAATTTTTGGGATCCCATCGAAACCTTTCGTCTTGTTTTCCACAACGGTACTGGAAATTGAAGAATTGGCTGAGATTTAAATCGAAAATGAATTTCTTTCTGTCTTCTAATTTCGGGTCTAGCCCAGATTAGGGCCCAAACATCAGTGTTAGCCGAAAACTCCAAGAATGTTCTAATTCAACACGTTCTCTCTCTGAAGATACAGGAATTCTTACTCGTATCGCATTCTTATTCTGATTACGTTTGCGCCATCTCTTGAGCGGCTGACGAATGTTCCTAGGAAACGTTCACAGAATGCGGTCCGTGCGCTGGTGTCTTGAACAGTTTCTGAGAAACATGAAGCAGCTATTCCTTTGAACGTAGTTGTCAACAGTTTCTAATCTGCTACTCACATCTCGCAGAATCTTCTAAGAAATGTTCGATATACGGTCGTCCTTCGAATCAAACTTGGCACTTGAAACTTGATATCTCTTCAACCTCACTGTAGATCTTCTGCTTTGTTCTCTTTGTGAGCCTAGCCTCAGCGTATACCAATCGTGAAAGGTACATTGTTTCCAGATTGTCGGGATACTTTAGATCTCTTAGATAAGCCACTGTAAAGCGTTTGATCTCTTCTTTCACTTTCGTGTGACTATGTCTTTAGCTTGAACGATCGATCTTTTTGCAATCTTGATACCGGTTACCCTTACGCAAAAAAGACAGGTACATTAAAAGGACATCGCCAGATATTTCTCGAGATATTGACTGTTGAAGGTTAACTTCCGACATCGAGGTTGATATCGGGTTATAACAATAAGACGACCATTGAAAAAACCTGTCCGAGCGGAATGTCCGAAATATCTAGGGTGAAATTTTTAAATGGCCTTAGAGCTTGTTATTCCGATGTTAACTGAGATGGAGGTATGTTAACTATTATAACTTTTTCGAAGGGAATTTTGTTTAGGTAGTAGCCTACTTAATCTTCGGTAGTACTTATTTGCCACTTTGTAGGGAATTTTTGTTTAGTGAAACGGCAACCCTAGCCTACTGTAGAAATGTGGTAATAACTACTGTTGTGACCCGGGCATTTCTGTTTATAAAGATATAAACAGAACTTCCACATACAACTTTCCGGATTTCGTGTGTATGGTCGAGGAAAGATAGCTCCCATGGTAGTAATTACTCGACCTGTTCCTTCCTGACTCAAAGTTCCAAACTGTCAGGTACTTTTAGCTTCCCAAGACACAAGTACCCGACCTGTCTAGTACTGATAGCGACTGGACGCTCGATTCCTCGACTGCTCGAGTACTAATAGCTCCTATAACCCTTATTACTCGACTGGTCGAGTATTATTAGCTCCTGTGTGGCAGCATACTCGACCGGTCGAGTACTTTTAGCTTTTGAGGTATCAGTTCCAGATCTGGGAACGATAGACACTGCCATAAGATAGTTTCTAAAAGTATTCGATGTCTACGATTGAAAAGGAGAAAGTACAAATGGATCCAAGTCAATTTAGTCCCTAGTTCCGATATTCTGTCTTTTTTCAACGCTGAGGGATAACCATGTGATTACAGATTGTGTCATCAGTTCAGAAAAATATTCTTCATGGGTTGGCACATACCATTTTGAAAACCTCGATGGGTTGACAAATTCAGCATTTAACTGTTACCGAAGAAACAAAACCAAAGTGTTGCTGTCGCAACACTTTAGTCGGCGAAGCCGAACAAAGGTTGCTGCAACACTTCACGTTGCCCAGGCAACGTAGGTCTAGTTTTGCTTTGTTTTCCCACTTTTAAACCATGGCGAGTTCAGTTTTCAAATATTTATTCATGATTATTATGATATTTTTTGCCTCACCGTTTGTGCTTACAAATGAATTCCTAGCCCCAAGGACTTTTGGACAAACGGTACATTTTCTTGTTCTCCAAAGGGCCATGTTTATTTTTACCTCGAGTTTATTGCTTACAGTTTAGTTCCTAGCCTCCTTAAAGTGCTCCTCCTAACCGCTCAGTGCAAAGGTGTTTGGGCCGCGCGATACATTTTCATGGTCATTATCTGTTCTCGTGCTGTTGAGCCATGCTAGCTACGAACGGTCACAAAACTCGGATACGTCGGTCAAACCAAGAATAAATAAGGGAAGAATTGAATCATGCGACGTTGTTTTCTACCCGATTCTCAAGTAGCGGAGGTGGAGCCTATTCGGCGCCTGCCCCGATCACAGAGTTATTATTGGCGCTATTTCTTCTGATCGCCGTACTTCGCTTCAAGAAAGTGCGACGAATTCAAATTAAACAGAAAGATGCCGACATTTTGCCCTTCTCCCTCCAACAAATCGCAGCTACCACTAGTTTAAAAGACGAGATAAGGGGCTAAAGTACAGTGAGATGATAGAAGTTGTGCAATCCTTCATTCAAGGATGACGAAAATAAAGGCAGAAAAGAGCCGTTGGACTGAACACAAAAAAGTTTATGAAGGAAGGGACATGCTTCCAAATGTTTTTACTCTAGGCTTAGTAAGTCAGTTAGAATATCCGTCTCTGGAGAAGTGGGAAGAAAGATTTACTTTTTTTCACACAAATCATTCGTGTAATATCTATGGCAGATTGTTAGTGGTGAAAAAATGACTGTTAATAGGATAGATAGTGAAACATTTAGCCAGCTACCCGAGATAATGATGTACATTTTGACCAAAATTATAAGTTGTTATATCAAATGTACACGTTTTAAATGATACCATACAATTATCTGCTTCAGTAATCAATTAAAATTTTAAATTAGGAAGTCCTTCAAGCCAACTGTTTTTCGCAACTAACCGAGATTTGTTAGGAACTGAATTTTGTGTACAGAGTACAACTTAACAAGAGCTGTAAGCTCATATGGCACTTGCATGTGTCAAGATGATTTGATTGATCAAAAGTAAGTTTCGACTTTGCGGTTGAGATGC
The DNA here is from genome assembly GCA_030848855.1 of Branchinecta sandiegonensis. Lineage (NCBI taxonomy): Eukaryota > Metazoa > Arthropoda > Branchiopoda > Anostraca > Branchinectidae > Branchinecta > Branchinecta sandiegonensis. The sequence continues at coordinate 14,290,072 of JAUPMV010000008.1, read as the reverse complement.
GCGCTCTAAGGGAGCTGGAACTTCATTTGTAAGCAAAACCCTTGAGGCAAAACTGCTAATGGGCTGATGGGCATCCACGAAAATGCATATATTGCTTAAAAGTATTTTTTTTACTTTGCGGTCAAGATTGGTACTTTAAGGAATAATCGGATTTGGGAAGTAGCAATTTCTAAGCAAATGTTGTTGAGTCTCCAATATTCCAGCGAAGTTTCATCGTCCTAGCACATCTGGAAGTACCTTAACGCGCGATCACCGGAATCCCAGACCCCCCTCCCCCTCCTCCAACTCCACCCACAATAACCGGAGCCAATCCGGTTCTGTAAATGATTAATCCAGAGCATCTGTTTGTCATTCCCACGAAGTTCGATCCAGATCACACCAGTCTAAGCGGGTCAAGTATTTTCCGCCCTCCCCCCGATAATTGCCGGATTCGGTCCGGAAATGAAAAAGGTCACAAGAGAAAAATGTCCTCTGTTTAATTATTAAATTTCACTCGAATCCGATCACCCGTTCCAAAGTTACGCATGACTCAATATTCCGGATTCCCCTCCCTCAACTCCCCCCCCCAAGATTATCATATCGAGGATTTTTTTTTTTATTCCAAGTCAGTTTGACCGGGTCCCTGATATGCCTTCCAAGTTTCGTCGCGAAAATCCCCCAAAAAACGGAATTCCGGGATACCCCTCCTCCCCCCCCCCCTCAAGTGTCCGGATCCAGTCAAATTATGTAAAAGATTTACATGGACCAGATGTTTGTTCTTCCCAGCAAGTTTCACTCCGATACCATCATTCTAACCGTTTCTCGAGATTTCCGGTCCACCCCTCCACCCCACCCAGCTCCCCCGCGGTGCACGTAGCCAATCCGATTCAGCAAATGACTTACCTAGAGCATCTGTTTGTTCTTCCCACAAAGTTCCATCCCGATCCCTCCATTCTAAACGGGGCACGTATTTTCCGCCCCACCCCAATAGTTGCCGGATCCGGTCCGGATATGAAAAAAAACATCGGAGAAATGTCCTCTGTTGAATTCTTAAATTTCACTCGAATCCGATCACCCATTCCAAAATTACGCATGACTGAAAATTTCGGATTCCCCTCCCTCCACTCCCCCCACCATTATCTGATCGACAAAATTTTTATTTTGAAGTCAGTTTGATTGGGTCCCTGATATGCCTGCCAAGTTTCATCGTGAAAATCCCCAAAACCACCATCACCGGAATTCCGGGACCCCCCCCCCCCCCCCCATAAGTGTCCGGATCAAGTACAATGGTCTAAAGGACTTATCTAGAGCAGATGCTTGTTCTTCCCAGCAAGTTTCACTCCGATCCCTCCATTCTAACCGTTTCTTGAAATTTCCGGTCTCCCCCCCCCCCAACTCCCCCCTGGCTACCGAATCCGGTCAAGACTTTAAACGGGACATTACAGATATATATTCTGTTCAGTTATGAAGTTTCATTACAATCCGATCATCCGTTCGAAAGTTACACACTTCTCAATTTCCCGGATTCCCCTGCGGATTCCCCCCCCCTCCACTCCCCCACCATTATCTGATCGACAATATTTTTTTTTTGAAGTCAGTTTGATTGGGTCCCTGATATGCCTGCCAAGTTTCATCGTGAAAATCCAAAAAACCACCCTCACCGGAATTCCGGGACCCCCCCCCCCCCCCCATAAGTGTCCGGATCCAGTACAATGGTCTAAAGGACTTATCTAGAGCAGATGCTTGTTCTTCCCAGCAAGTTTCACTCCGATCCCTCCATTCTAACCGTTTCTTGAAAATTCCGGTCTCCCCCCCCCAACCCCCCCCTGGCTACCGAATCCGGTCAAGACTTTAAACGGGACATTACAGATATATATTCTCTTCAGTTATGAAGTTTCATTACAATCCGATCATCCGTTCGAAAGTTACACACTTCTCAGTTTCCCGGATTCCCCTGCCCTCCACCCCCCCCCCCAAAATGGTCGGATCAGAAAAATGATTATTCCTAATTTTGTTTGGTCGGGTCTCTGATATGCCTGCCAAGTTTCATGGTCCTAGCTCATCTGGAAGTACCCAAACTCGAAAAAGTGTGACAAAATGCCCTAAATTTTCAAGTTTCGAGTGCCCCCACTTCCCCGCACATGGTCGGATCGGGAAACTGATTATTTGCAGGTTAGTTTGGTCGGGTCCCTGATATTCCTGCCAAGTTTCATTGTCCTAGCTCATCTGGAAGTACCCAAACTCGAAAAAGTGTGACAAAATGCCCTAAATTTTCAAGTTTCGAGTGCCCCCACTCCCCCGCATATGGTCGGATCGAGAAACTGATTATTTCCAGGTTCGTTTGGTCGGGTCCCTGATATTCCTGCCAAGTTTCATTGTCCTAGCTCATCTAGAAGTACCCTAAATCAGAAAAAAGTGACAAAATGCCCTAAATTTGCAAGTTTCCAGCGCCCCGCACTCCCCCCCCCCATATGGTCGGATCGGGAAACTGATTATTTCCAGGTTAGTTTGGTCGGGTCCCTGATATGCCTGCCAAGTTTCATTGTCCTAGCACATCTGGAAGTACCCTAACTCGGATATGTGGGACAAAAAACTCGGACCGACCGACAGACCGACAGACGGAATTGTGATCGGTATATGGCACTTGAGCCAGAGGCTGCAAGTGCCATAAAAACAAAACATAACAACTAAATTAGGAAATCCTTCAAGCCAACTGTTTTTCGCAACTAACCGAGAACTGTTAGGAGCTAAATTTTGTGTACAGAGCACAACTTAAAAACAAAACATAACAACAATTTGAGTACAGTTCTCCAGCTATGCCCAAATTCGAATTTGAATTAATGTAAAAACATGATAGTGAAACAAAACCATGACGAAAAGGCGGACCGTTAATAGCATAGACAATGACAAATTTAGGCAGATGTGAAGTGCAACTATCCGAGATAATGATATACATTTTTGACCAAGAATAACAAGTTGTTTGTTATCACAAATTCATACGTCTTGAAAGATATCTTAGATATCATTAGTTTAAAATTAGGACTTTATAGCCTACTGTTTTTCGCAACTACACGAGAGTACAACTTAAAAACAAGACATAGTAACTCATTGAGTACATTTCGACAACTAAATACCTTAAACTGTCCAAGCTTAATACCTTTATACATTGTTTGAATAAATGTTTCAAAGTCAGCTTGGTCTCAAAGAATACTTAATACCTTTTCTAGAAGCGATTCTGTACAGTCTTGAGGAGACCAAAATTAAATTACCAATGTTCACACAGATCCTATTGAATCTGAACTGAATGCATGTAGGTCTACCCTTCAACGTTCAAGTTGCTTAATTGGTCCCTCGAGTCATCAAATGCCGCATTCCCTTGGGCTTCACCGTCTTTGTGAAGGGTCGTGATAACACAAGCTTCATATTGCAAATTTGACCCGAGATTGAAAATTAGTTTCCATTCATATAATCCTCAGAATCAGCACTGTTTAAACTTCCCGCCTTTTCTGACTGCTTCATCACTTTTGCTCTGGAGGTAACACTTAATACTGCAAGAGGCAACACGCGAAGCTCCACCCCCGATACATAAGATCGGACCAAAAGAGATCCAGGATGCTGACATCGAGGTTATGTGAGTTCTCAATTCTTCCCTTATTTATTCTTGGTCAAACCAAGAGCAAATAAGCCAATAGAACCTCCGTCTTTGCTCACATGCAGCGACTGAGGATACCCCAACAAAACTGAGCTGAGCTAGAGGTATTTTGTAAGCTTTGAGTTGCTGACCGTCTACTTCCCTCTGCGCCGTAGCGCTTATCGGAGGGATTAGTGCAGGAGGCGCGCTGACCCGCTCTGCATCGCGTCCAGACAACCAATCGGCTTTTACTCTGGAAATGTCTTCTTTGGGGCTCTACTGCGATGAGCTGTTTGCAGAGGTACCGAATTGTGATGAATGAATGAATGAATGAATTTATTCCCAATAAAGCCCAAGGGTCATGGCGGGAAACATAACACAATAACAAAAAACAAAATATCATACACTCCGAAAACAAACCAAAAAATCAACTTCTATAGAAATAATTCATTCAAAAATGTTCCGCTTAGCTCCTACCCTGCGTTAGTTTGCATCGGGAAGGGTACAGGGATTTATTCGACTCCGCGTGGTTGTATTACAGAGATAGGGAGACGCAGGTTCTGGTACTTATTTGTTCTTGGTCAAACCAAGTTTATGGTGCATTTACACACTGCGTAAAATCCGAGCGTATTTTGAAATCCGAGCGTATTTTACGCACGTTTTGAGCTTGAAAACATTTCTAGCAATACGGACGTATTTGAGAAATCGGTCCGTTTTGTTTTTAAATACATCCGTATTGCTAGAAATCTTTTCGAGCTCAAAACGTGCGTAAAATACGCTCGGATTTTACGCAGTTTGTAAACCCACCATTACCCGACTCTTGTCCAGTGATCTGGGGGTGTTCTTTGTCCATCCTAAAATGTTTATCTCTAGTGATTTATAGTCTATTTTAAATAAGGTTTGAAGCCAAGCTGACCATTCATTACGAGAGAAATAGAAAACCGTGATTTTCGGGATTTTTTCTTGATCAGCTAGTTATAAGATGATGTGCGAGGGATAAACATAAATTCGGATATTTCGGTTGCAGTTCCGGCAAACCGTTGTCAGCGAATAAAACAAAACTAATTCATAAAATCCAACACAATACCAACAGAAAAACGATGCGGAACCAACAAAACATACAACGACAAGTAACTAAAACCAGAAGAACGATGCGGATTGAACGGCATACAAATTCAAATAAAATAACGAATATTAAAATGTGCGTGTTGAAAGTGTATATGTACAAATCTGTGATTATTTTACAGTTCTGAGTTCTGTGTACGAAATATCCGAATTTATATTTATCCCACGCACATCATCTTAGAGCGATAACTAGCTGATAAAAAATAAAACTCGAAAATCACGGTTTTCTGTCTCGTTAGTCTATTTTATACATTTAGTTTCGTTCGCTTGTAGTTGTAAAATGCCATAAGGTTGAATCACATAATAAATTCATTTGTTCAGACTACCACAGCCAACAAAAAGTTGAAGGAGCTTCCACCAATTAATATTCATTCTGCCTCTTGTTGTGGGGCTTTCTTATACGCACTTATGACCCTCATAAATTTGCAGCTAGTTAATTAAATCTGTCCAAATTAGACATATTTAGGTGCCATACAAGGTAGCGGAATATTTTGTAACCACGTCGAGCGTGAAGAGGGTCGGGTAGTGAACAAAACCAAAGGTTTGGATGGGATCCAGAAGATTTAATATTGATCCAGGCAATTGGGTGTTCGTCTTTGCCAGACTCATTGTACATTTTTACTATTTAAATTTAGAAACAGGTTAAGGCCGTTAGTTAATCATCTGAGAAAACCAAGTTCAGATATGGATTCAGCATGTGTTTACCCCTAAACGTCATATTTACTTCGACGAAATTGATCAGAAATTCCTGTTTTACTTCTTACAAATTTCCGGTTTTGGGCGGATTCCGGGCGAACTACTTGTTCGGCATAAAGCTAAAGCTCAAAAATGAATTTAGCGTATCTCCTTACCCCAAAACGAACCTTTAATCAACCTGAGATAAAACTTTAACATTAATACATTTTCAGGCTTTTGACGGATTCCGGGTAAACTATTTGTCCGGCGAGAAAATAATTTTCATATATTTCCTTCAGATGTTAGATTTAGTCTCTAGCCTCCTTTTCATCGCCTGGCTCTAGTCGGTGATGCCGGGTTTCCTAAATACCTCCTGTGAGCAGAATTAATCAACTGTGAATATTTAGTAATTACATGTTTGTGAGTTTTAGACACCGTCTTGTATACAGTTAATCCTTACGAATAATTTGGTTAACAAGTATTCAAGTATATCAAGTATTTATTTACGTACTAAAATTGTATAACACTGGACAACTTGGTAAGCACTGCATGTTCGAATTCGTGTTCTCCACAGTGCTTGTGTCATGTATTTGTATTTTTGTGTACAATTAAAAAAACTTGAACTTGAACTTGATGTGTTCTTTAATTTCTGTTTCTTTTTTTGATCAAACTGTTTTGCTATTGAGTAGCCTACACTTTTCTTCAGTTTGTTATGTCTTTATTCTTCTTTTCTTCTTCTTCTTCTTTTACTCTCCTTCTTTTTATGGCACTTGCAGCCTCTGGCTCAAGTGCCATATACCGATCACAATTCCGTCTGTCGGTCTGTCGGTCGGTCCGAGTTTTTTTGTCCCACATATCCGAGTTAGGGTACTTCCAGATGTGCTAGGACAATGAAACTTGGCAGGCATATCAGGGACCCGATCAAACTAACCTGGAAATAATCAGTTTCCCGATCCACCATATGGGGGGGAGTGCGGGGCGCTGGAAACTTGCAAATTTAGGGCATTTTGTCACTTTTTTCTGAGTTAGGGTACTTCTAGATGAGCTAGGACAATGAAACTTGGCAGGAATATCAGGGACCCGACCAAACGAACCTGGAAATAATCAGTTTCCCGATCCGACCATATGCGGGGGAGTGGGGGCGCTCGAAACTTGAAAATTTAGGGCATTTTGTCACACTTTTTCGAGTTAGGGTACTTCCAGATGAGCTAGGACAATGAAACTTGGCAGGAATATCAGGGACCTGACCAAAGTAACCTGGAAATAATAAGTTTCCCGATCCGACCATATGCGGGGGAGTTGGGGCGCTGGAAACTTGAAAATTTAGGGCATTTTGTCACACTTTTTCGAGTGAGGGTACTTCCAGATGAGCTAGGACAATGAAACTTGGCAGGAATGTCACGGACCCGACCAAACTAACCTGGAAATAATCAGTTTCCCGATCCGACCATATGGGGGGGGAGTGTGGGGTGCTGGAAACTTGAAAATTTAGGGCATTTTGTCACACTTTTTCGAGTTAGGGTACTTCCAGTTGTGCTAGGACCATGAAACTTGGATCAGAGACCCGACCAAACAAAATTAGGAATAATCAGTTTTCTGATCCGACCATTTGGGGGGGGGGGGGGGTGGAGGGCAGGGGAATCCGGGAAACTGAGAAGTGTGTAACTTTCGAACGGATGATCGGATTGTAATGAAACTTCATAACTGAAGAGAATATATTTCTGTAATGTCCCGTTAAAAGTCTTGACCGGATTCGGTAGCCAGGGGGGAGTTGGGGGGGAGACCGGAAATTTCATGAAACGGTTAGAATGGAGGGATCGGAGTGAAACTTGCTGGGAAGAACAAGCATCTGCTCTAGATAAGTCCTTTAGACCATTGTACTGGATCCGGACACTTATGGGGGGGGGGGGGCCCGGAATTCCGGTGATGGTGGTTTTTTGGATTTTCACGATGAAACTTGGCAGGCATATCAGGGACCCAATCAAACTGACTTCAAAATAAAAATATTGTTGATCAGATAATGGTGGGGGAGTGGAGGGAGGGGAATCCGCAGGGGAATCCGGGAAATTGAGAAGTGTGTAACTTTCGAACGGATGATCGGATTGTAATGAAACTTCATAACTGAACAGAATATATATCTGTAATGTCCCGTTTAAAGTCTTGACCGGATTCGGTAGCCAGGGGAGAGTTGGGGGGGGGGGGGGGGGGAGACCGGAAATTTCAAGAAACGGTTAGAATGGAGGGATCGGAGTGAAACTTGCTGGGAAGAACAAGCATCTGCTCTAGATAAGTCCTTTAGGCCATTGTACTTGATCCGGACACTTATGGGGGGGGGTCCCGGAATTCCGGTGATGGTGGTTTTGGGGACTTTCACGATGAAACTTGGCAGGCATATCAGGGACCCAATCAAAGTGACTTCAAAATAAAAATTTTGTCGATCAGATAATGGTGGGGGGAGTGGAGGGAGGGGAATCCGAAATTTTCAGTCATGCGTAATTTTAGAATGGTTGATCGGATTCGAGTGAAATTTAAGAATTCAACAGAGGACATTTCTCCGATGATTTTTTTCATATCCGGACCGGATCCGGCAACTATTGGGGGGGGGGGGGGAATACGTGCCCCGTTTAGAATGGAGGGATCGGGATGGAACTTTGTGGGAAGAACAAACAGATGCTCTAGGTAAGTCATTTGCTGAATCGGATTGGCTACGTGCACCGCGGGGGAGCTGGGTGGGGTGGGGGGGGGGGGTGGACCGGAAATCTCGAGAAACGGTTAGAATGATGGTATCGGAGTGAAACTTGCTGGGAAGAACAAACATCTGGTCCATATAAATCTTTTACATAATTTGACTGGATCCGGACACTTGAGGGGGGGGGGGAGGAGGGGTATCCCGGAATTCCGTTTTTGGGGGATTTTCACGACGAAACTTGGAAGGCATATCAGGGACCCGGTCAAACTGACTTGGAATAAAAAAAATCCTCGATATGATAATCTTGGGGGGGGGGGACTTGAGGGAGGGGAATCCGGAATATTGAGTCATGCGTAACTTTGGAACGGGTGATCGGATTCGAGTGAAATTTAATAATTAAACAGAGGACATTTTTCTCTTGTGACCTTTTTCATTTCCGGACCGAATTTGGCAATTATCGGGGGGAGGGCGGAAAATACTTGACCCGCTTAGACTGGTGTGATCTGGATCGAACTTCGTGGGAATGACAAACAGATGCTCTGGATTAATCATTTACAGAACAGGATTGGCTCCGGTTATTGTGGGTGGAGTTGGAGGAGGGGGAGGGGGGTCTAGGATTCCGATGATCGCGCGTTAAGGTACTTCCAGATGTGCTAGGACGATGAAACTTCGCTGGAATATTGGAGACTCAACAACATTTGCTTAGAAATTGCTACTTCCAAAATCCGATTATTCCTTAAAGTACCAATCTTGACCGCAAAGTAAAAAAAATACTTTTAAGCAATATATGCATTTTCGTGATGCCCATCAGCCCATTAGCAGTTTTCCCTCAAGGGTTTTGCTTACAAATGAAGTTCCAGCTCCCTTATAGCGCGCATCTCAACCGCAAAGTCGAAACTTACTCTTGATCAATCAAATCATCTTGACACACGCAAGTGCCATATGAGCTTACAGCTCTTGTTTTTGATTTGTTTGGTTTGTTTCAAGACTATATGAATAAAGAATACGCCCCGGCCATTGCCAGGCCTTATGTTAGGCCTAACGGGCGGGCCATAAAGAGTTAATGGTGTTTATTATTTTTTATGAATAAAACTGAAACTGAAATTTGATTTCGAAAACTCGTGTCAGTTTGACGAGGAGCCGTCATAGAGGGTGGTTTTGTATGAAGGAAACGTATAACGACGCTCCCCCCCCCCCCCCCCAATGCTGTCGGACAGTCGGTAAAAAATAACCGAGTCGGCGCGAAGCGCCGCGATTTTTCGTCGGTTTTTATGGCACTTGCAGCCTCTGGCTCAAGTGCCATATACCGATCACAATTCCGTCTGTCGGTCTGTCGGTCGGTCCGAGTTTTTTGTCCCACATATCCGAGTTAGGGTACTTCCAGATGTGCTAGGACAATGAAACTTGGCAGGCATATCAGGGACCCGACCAAACTAACCTGGAAATAATCAGTTTCCCGATCCGACCATATGGGGGGGAGTGCGGGGCGCTGGAAACTTGCAAATTTAGGGCATTTTGACACTATTTTCTGAGTTAGGGTACTTCTAGATGAGCTAGGACAATGAAACTTGGCAGGAATATCAGGGACCCGACCAAACGAATCTGGAAATAATCAGTTTCCCGATCCGACCATATGCGGGGGAGTGGGGGCGCTCGAAACTTGAAAATTTAGGGCATTTTGTCACACTTTTTCGAGTTAGGGTACTTCCAGATGAGCTAGGACAATGAAACTTGGCAGGAATATCAGGGACCTGACCAAAGTAACCTGGAAATAATAAGTTTCCCGATCCGACCATATGCGGGGGAGTTGGGGCGCTGGAAACTTGAAAATTTAGGGCATTTTGTCACACTTTTTCGAGTGAGGGTACTTCCAGATGAGCTAGGACAATGAAACTTGGCAGGAATATCAGGGACCCGACCAAACTAACCTGGAAATAATCAGTTTTCCGATCCGACCATGTGCGGGGAAGTGGGGGCGCTGGAAACTTGAAAATTTAGGGCATTTTGTCACACTTTTTCGAGTTAGGGTACTTCCAGTTGTGCTAGGACCATGAAACTTGGCAGGCATATCAGAGACCCGACCAAACAAAATTAGGAATAATCATTTTTCTGATCCGACCATTTTTTTGGGGGGGGGGTGGAGGGCAGGGGAATCCGGGAAACT